>OZ026527.1:14546240-15851240 GCA_964019695.1 Loripinus fragilis
GTAGGTTCCGACTCCGCTTAATCAGCCAGCACCCCTGCCCCACAGTGCCCAGGAGGTAGTTACCCAACACCCACTTAAAACAGCCTGCACCGAAGCCCCACAGTGCCCAGGAGGAACGTTCTGACACCGCTTAACCAGCCTGCAACCCTGCAACCAGTGCCGGCAGGTAGCTTCTTAAACTGCTTAAACAGCCTGCCCCCTGCAACACAGTGCCCGGAAGGTTGGTTCGCACCCGCTTAAACATTTTGCACCCTGCAACACAGTGCCCAGCAGGTAGGTTCCAACACTACTTAAACAGCCTACCCCTGCAACACAGTGCCCACCTGGTAGGATCTGACACCGCTTAAACAGCCTGATCCCCTGCAACCCAGTGCCGAGCAGTTAGGTTCCGACACCGCTTAAACAGCCTACACCCCTGCAACACAGTGCCCAGCCAGGAAGGTTCCGACAACGCTTAAACAGCCTGCGCGGGCAGGTGGGTTCTGACACTACTTAAACAGCCTGCACCACTGTAACACAGTGCCCAACAGGTAGGTTACATGATGGCTTAAACAGCCTGCCACCACTGTAGCACAGTGCCCAGCAGGTGGGTTCTGACACTACTTAAACAGCCTGCACCACTGTAACACAGTGCCCGGCAGGTAGGTTCCGACAATGCTTATACAACCTGCACCCCTGTAAAATAGTGCCCGGAAAGTATGTTTTGACACCGCTTAAACAGTCTGCAACCCTGTAACACAGTGCCTTGCAGGTAGGTTCTGACACGGCTTAAACAGCCTGCAGTACTGTAACACAGTGCCCGGCAGGTAAGTTCCGACACTACTTAAACAGTATGCACCCCAGCAACACAGTGCCAGGCAGGTAGGTTCCAACTCCACTTAAACAGTTTGCAACCCTGTAACATAGTGCCCTGGAGGTAGGTTCTGACACCGCTTTAACAGCCTGCACCACTGTAACACAGTGCCCAGCAGGTAGATTCTGACACCGCTTAAACAGTCTGCAACCCTGTAACACAGTGCCCGGCAGGGGGGTTCTGACACAGCTTAAACAGCCTGCAGCACTGTTACACAGTGCCCGGCAGTAAAGTTCCGACACTACTTAAACAGTATGCACCCCAGCAACACAGTGCCAGGCAGGTAGGTTCCAACACCACTTAAACAGTCTGCAACCCTGTAACACAGTGCCTGGTAGGTAGGTTCTGACACCGCTTTAACAGCCTGCACCACTGTAACACAGTGCCCCGCAGGTAGATTCTGACACCGCTAAAACAGTCTGTACCACTGTAACACAGTGCCCAGCAGGTAGGTTCCGACACCGCTTAAACAGTATGCACCACTGTAACACAGTGCCCCGCAGGTAGGTTCTGACACCGCTTAAAAAGTCTGCATCACTGTAACACAGTGCCCAGCAGGTAGACTCTGAAATTGCTTAAACAGCCTTCACCACTGTAACACAGTGCCCGGCAGGTAGGTTCTGACACCGCTTAAACAGCCTGCACCACTGTAACACAGTGCCAGGCAGGTAGGTTCTGACATGGCTTAAACAGCCTGCACAACTGTAACACATTGCCCGGCAGGTAGGTTTCGACACTACTTTAACAGACTGCACCCCTGTAACACATTGCCCGGCAGGTATGTTCTGACATTGCTTAAACAGCCTTCATTCTCTTTCCCTCTCCTTCTCTCTCTCTCTCTCTCTCTCTCTCTCTCTCTCTCTCTCTCTGAGCACAGTGCCTCCTGTGAGGCTTAATTTGGGAGCCTATCCATCTCCCACATTGCCAAAACAGCCTGCATCACTGTAACACAGTGCCGGGTAGGTAGGTGGTGAGACTTCTCAAACAGTCTGCACCCCTGTAACACATTGCCCGGCAGGTATGTTCTGACACCGCTAAAACAGCCTGCACAACTGTTACACAGTGCCCGGCAGGTAGGTTTCGACACTACTTTAACAGTCTGCACCCCTGTAACACTTTGACCGGCAGGTAGGTTCTGACACCGCTTAAAAAGCCTATAACACAGTGCCCGGTAGGTAGGTTCTGACACCACTTAAACAGCCTGCACCATTGTAACACAGTGCCCGGTAGGTAGGTTCTGACCCCGCTCAAACAATCTGCACCACTGTAACACAGTGCCGGGCAGGTAGGTTCCGCCACTGCTTAAACAGCCTACACCCCTGAAACACAGTGCCGGCAGGTAGGTTTCAACAATGCTTAAACAGTCTGCACCACTATAACACAGTGCCCCGCAGGTAGGTTCTGACACCGCTTAAACAGTCTGCACCCCTGTAACATAGTGCCCGGGAGGTAGGTTCTGACACCGCTTAAACAGTCTGCACCACTGTAACACAGTGCCTGGTGGGTAGGTTCTGACACCGCTTAAACAGTCTGCACCACTGTAACACAGTGCCCGGAAGGTAGGTTCTGACACCGCTTAAACAGTCTGCACCACTGTATCACAGTGCCCGGCACTTAGGTTCTGACACCCCTTAAAAAGTCTGCATCACTGTAACGAGGTGCCCGGCAGGTAGGTTCAGACACCGCTTAAACAGTCTTCTGCACAACTGTAACACAGTGCCCAGCAGGTAGGTACTGACATTGCTAAAACAGTCTTCACCACTGTTACACAGTGCCCGGCAAGTAGGTTTTGACATTGCTTTAACATCCTGCACCCCAGTTACACAGTGCCCCGCAGGTCGGTTCTGACACCGCTTAAAAAGCCTGCATCACTGTAACACAGTGCCTGGAAGGTAGACTCTGATATTGCTTAAAGAGCCTTCACCACTGTAACACAGTGCCCGGCAGGTAGGTTCCGACACTGCTTAAAAAGCCTGCATCACTGTAACACAGTGCCCGGTAGGTAGGTTCTGACACCGTTTAAACAGCCTGCACCACTGTAACACAGTGACCGGTGGGTAGGTTCTGACACCGCTTAAACAGTCTGCACCACTGTAACACAGTGCCCTGCAGGCAGGTTTTGACACCGCTTAAACAGTCTGCACCACTGTAACACATTGCCAGCCAGGTAGGTTCCGGCATTGCTAAAACAGCCATCACCACTGTAACACAGTGCCTGATAGGTAGGTTCTGACACCGCTTAAAAAGCCTGCATCACTGTAACACAGTGCAGAGTAGGTTGGTTCTGACACCACTTATTAGCCTGCACCACTGTAACACAGTGCTCGGTGGGTAGGTTCTGACACCGCTTAAACAGTATGCACCACTGAAACACAGTGCCCGGCAGGTAGGTTCTGACACCACTTAAAAAGTCTGCATCACTGTAACGAAGTGCCTGGCAGGTAGTTTCCGACACCGCTTAAACAGTCTGCCCAGGTAGGTTCCAATAATGCTTAAACAGTCTGCACCCCTGTAACACAGTGTCCGGCAGGTAGGTTCTGACATTGCTTAAACATCCTGCACCCCTGTAACACAGTGCCTGGCAGATCGACTCAGACATTTCTTTAACAGCCTGCACCCCTGTAACACAGTTCCTGGCAGGTAGGTTCTGACACCACTTAAACAGTCTGCACCACTGTAACACAGTGCCCGGCAGGTAGGTTCTGACACCTCTTAAACGGTCTGCACCACTGTAACACAGTGCCCGGCAGGTAGGTTCGGACAATGCTTAAACAGTCTGCACCCCTGTAACACAGTGCCCTGCAGGTAGACTCCGACTTTGCTAAACAGCCTGCAACCCTGTAACACAGTGCCAGGCAGGTAGGTTCTGACACCGCTTAAAAAGTCTGCATCACTGTAACACAGTGCCCGGCAGGTAGACTCCGACCCGCTTAAAAAGTCTGCATCACTGTAACACAGTGACTGATAGGTAGGTTCTTACACCTCTTAAAAAGTCTGCATCACTGTAACACAGTGCCCAGCAGGTAGGTTCTGCCTCGCTTAACAGTCTGCACCCCTGCAACACAGTGCCTGGCAGGTAGGTTCTGATACCGCTTAAACAGCCTGCACCACTGTAACACTGTGCCAGGTTGGTAGGTTCCGACACCACTTTAACATCCTGTACCCCAGTTACACAGTGCCAGGCAGGTAGGTTCTGACACCGCTTAAAAAGTCTGCATCACTGTAACACAGTGCCCGGAAGGTAGACTCTGACATTGCTTAAAGAACCTTCACCACTGTAACACAGTGCCCGGTGGGTAGGTTCTGACACCACTTAAACAGTCTGCACCACTGTAACACAGTGCCCTGCAGGTAGGTTTTGACACCACTTAAACAGTCTGCACCACTTTAACATATTGCCCGCCATGTAGGTTCCGACACCGCTTAAACAGTCTGCACCACTGTAACACATTGCCTGCCAGGAAGGTTCTGACATTGCTAAAACAGCCTTCACCACTGTAACACAGTGCCTGATAGGTAAATTCTGACACCGCTTAAAAAGCCTGCATCACTGTAACATAGTGCACGGTAGGTTGGTTCTGACACCACTTAAACAGCCTGCACCACTGTAACACAGTGCTCTGTGGGTAGGTTCTGACACCCCTTAAACAGTATGCACCACTGAAACACAGTGCCCGGCAGGTAGGTTCTGACACCACTTAAAAAGTCTGCATCACTGTAACGAAGTGCCCGGCAGGTAGGTTCAGACACCGCTTAAACAGTCTGCCCAGGTAGGTTCCAATAATGCTTAAACAGTCTGCACCCCTGTAACACAGTGTCCGGCAGGTAGGTTCTGACATTGCTTAAACATCCTGCACCCCTGTAACACAGTGCCCGGCAGGTAGACTCAGACATTGCTAAAACAGCCTTCACCACTGTAACACAGTACACGGCAGGTAGGTTCCCACACCGCTTAAACATTCTGCACCCCAGCAACACTGTGCCCGGCAGATAGACTCAGACATTTCTTTAACAGCCTGCTACCCTGTAACACAGTTCCTGGCAGGTAGGTTCTGACACCACTTAAACAGTCTGCACCACTGTAACACAGTGCCCGGCAGGTAGGTTCTGACACCTCTTTAACAGTCTGCACCACTGTAACACAGTGCCCGGCAGGTAGGTTCGGACAATGCTTAAACAGTCTGCACCCCTGTTACACAATGCCCTGCAGGTAGACTCCGAAATTGCTTAAACAGACTGCAACCCTGTAAGACAGTGCCAGGCAGGTAGGTTCTGACACCGCTTAAAAAGTCTGCATCACTGTAACACAGTGCCCGGCAGGTAGACTCCGACACCGCTTAAAAAGTCTGCATCACTGTAACACAGTGCCCAGCAGGTAGGTTCTGCCTCGCTTAACATTTTGCACCCCTGCAACACAGTGCCCGGCAGGTAGGTTCTGATACCGCTTTAACAGCCTGCACCACTGTAACACTGTGCCAGGTTGGTAGGTTCCGACACCGCTTAAACAGTCTGCACCCCTGTTACACAGTGCCGGGAAGGTAGGTTCTGATACCGCTTTAACAGCCTGCACCACTGTAACACTGTGCCCGGCAGGTAGGTTCCAAAACCAATTAGGCAGCCTGCACCCCTGCAACACAGTGCCCGGCAGGTAGCTTCTGACATTGCTTAAACAGTCTGCACCACTGTAACACAGTGCAGGGCAGGTAGGTTCTGACACCACTTAAACAGCCTGCACCACTGTAACACAGTGCTCCGTGGGTAGCTTCTGACACCGCTTAAACAGTATGCACCACTGAAACACAGTGCCTGGCAAGTAGGTTCTGACACCACTTAAAAAGTCTGCATCACTGTAATGAAGTGCCCAGCAGGTAGGTTCCGACACCGCTTAAACAGTCTGCCCAGGTAGGTTTCAATAATGCTTAAACAGTCTGCACCCCTGTAACACAGTGTCCCGCAGGTAGGTTCTGACATTGCTTAAACATCCTGCACCCCTGTAACACAGTGCCTGGCAGGTAGACTCAGACATTGCTAAAACAGCCTTCACCACTGTAACACAGTACCCGGCAGGTAGGTTCCCACACCGCTTAAACATTCTGCACCCCAGCAACACAGTGCCCGGCAGATAGACTCAGACATTTCTTTAACAGCCTGCACCCCCGTAACACAGTTCCTGGCAGGTAGGTTCTGACACCACTTAAACAGTCTGCATCACTGTAACACAGTGCCCGGCAGGTAGGTTCTGACACCTCTTAAACGGTCTGCACCACTGTAACACAGTGCCCGGCAGGTAGGTTCGGACAATGCTTAAACAGTCTGCACCCCTGTTACACAATGCCCTGCAGGTAGACTCCGAAATTGCTTAAACAGACTGCAACCCTGTAAGACAGTGCCAGGCAGGTAGGTTCTGACACCGCTTAAAAAGTCTGCATCACTGTAACACAGTGCCAGGCAGGTAGACTCCGACACCGCTTAAAAAGTCTGCATCACTGTAACACAGTGCCCAGCAGGTAGGTTCTGCCTCGCTTAACATTTTGCACCCCTGCAACACAGTGCCCGGCAGGTAGGTTCTGATACCGCTTTAACAGCCTGCACCACTGTAACACTGTGCCAGGTTGGTAGGTTCCGACACCGCTTAAACAGTCTGCACCCCTGTTACACAGTGCCCAGCAGGTAGGTTCTGATACCGCTTTAACAGCCTGCACCACTGTAACACTGTGCCCGGCAGGTAGGTTCCAAAACCAATTAGGCAGCCTGCACCCCTGCAACACAGTGCCCGGCAGGTAGCTTCTGACATTGCTTAAACAGTCTGCACCACTGTAACACAGTGCAGGGCAGGTAGGTTCTGACACCACTTAAACAGCCTGCACCACTGTAACACAGTGCTCCGTGGGTAGCTTCTGACACCGCTTAAACAGTATGCACCACTGAAACACAGTGCCTGGCAAGTAGGTTCTGACACCACTTAAAAAGTCTGCATCACTGTAATGAAGTGCCCAGCAGGTAGGTTCAGACACCGCTTAAACAGTCTGCCCAGGTAGGTTTCAATAATGCTTAAACAATCTGCACCCCTGTAACACAGTGTCCCGCAGGTAGGTTCTGACATTGCTTAAACATCCTGCACCCCTGTAACACAGTGCCTGGCAGGTAGACTCAGACATTGCTAAAACAGCCTTCACCACTGTAACACAGTACCCGGCAGGTAGGTTCCCACACCGCTTAAACATTCTGCACCCCAGCAACACAGTGCCCGGCAGATAGACTCAGACATTTCTTTAACAGCCTGCACCCCCGTAACACAGTTCCTGGCAGGTAGGTTCTGACACCACTTAAACAGTCTGCATCACTGTAACACAGTGCCCGGCAGGTAGGTTCTGACACCTCTTAAACGGTCTGCACCACTGTAACACAGTGCCCGGCAGGTAGGTTCGGACAATGCTTAAACAGTCTGCACCCCTGTAACACAGTGCTCTGCAGGTAGACTCCGACATTGCTTAAACAGCCTGCAACCCTGTAACACAGTGCCAGGCAGGTAGGTTCTGACACCGCTTAAAAAGTCTGCATCACTGTAACACAGTGCCCGGCAGGTAGACTCCAACACCGCTTAAAAAGTCTGCATCACTGTAACACAGTGACTGATAGGTAGGTTCTTACACTGCTTAAAAAGTCTGCATCACTGTAACACAGTGCCCAACAGGTAGGTTCTGCCTCGCTTAACAGTCTGCACCCCTGCAACACAGTGCCTGGCAGGTAGGTTCTGATACCGCTTTAACAGCCTGCACCACTGTAACACTGTGCCAGGTTGGTAGGTTCCGACACCGCTTAAACAGTCTGCACCCCTGTTACACAGTGCCGGGCAGGTAGGTTCTGATACCGCTTTAACAGCCTGCACCACTGTAACACTGTACCCGGCAGGTAGGTTCCGAAACCAATTAGGCAGTCTGCACCCCTGCAACACAGTACCCGGCAGGTAGGTTCTGACATTGCTTAAACAGTCTTCACCACTGTAACACAGTGCAGGGCAGGTAGGTTCTGACACAGTTTAAACAGCCTTCTTTCTCTTTCCCTCTCTCTCTCTCTCTCTCTCTCTCTCTCCGAGCACAGTGCCTCCTGTGAGGCTTGAACTGGGAGCCTATCCATCTGAAGACATAAATTTAATTGAGCCAGTAAGGAGAGATAGATCGATAAGGACTTCAAGCCAGTTATTTGATCGAAATGCAGCAGGTTAAGGTTCTGAAACCTGATCCCTAGGCCTGATAACATAGATCCACTGACCTGTTTGATATGGTTGGACTAAACACGATGAACTTGTCCACATAGTGGAGTTGTAACCGATGTTAAACAAATGCAATGGGATGTGAAGTCAGCTGACATGAAATATCTCGCAACGATGGCCAAAAATGAGGGAGTGTCATTGACACAAAAAAGAAAAAGAAACGATAAACAAAGCGTTTTGTGGGATAATGTTTTCGCTGTTGTCTTGGTTTCAACAATGAAATAATCATTGATTTACACGTAACAGATCTGGCAACGCACTTTAATCTTTTTGATTGGCTGTTCAACCATGCGTTTCAACGCGAATTGTACGTTGAACTGCGTTGCTATACTTGAGTTATTGATTGGTTAACAGGTAACTGCGTTTCACTGCAGTTCAACGCGTATCGATAGTGGGCTTTGATTGGATTTTAGAAATTCGCGTTGGAAAACTAATGCGTTTTACGTGCGTTTTCAATGCGTTTTCAACGCGAATTCGACAAGGACAAATAGATGGGCGGTAGTGTACGTGTAGTGACGTGGTATGCGTTTGTATAGTGTTAGGTGTTGCGTCTTTCAAATTGATTACGAAATGAAAGTCGATCCACTGACAAACAGAAAACATTTGAACGATATTTCTTGGGGTGGGGGTATACGCCTAAAATGCGATTAACGAGATTTGGAGACTGACGTTAAGACTATGATTGATTTTTTATGCGAAAACATTGCATTTGTCCAAAATAACACATTTTGCACAGCTTTTGATAAGTCACAACCAAGCGCATCTGACGAGTGGTGCGTTTTCACTGGACTTTAGTATATTTGAACGGTCCTAAATTTGAGAAAACCTTATAATTGAGCCGTGACATGAGATTTCCAACAGTGTGGTGTATGCGACCAGCGAAGGCTCACTGGACCAGCCTGCGAATACGCGCAGTCTGAGCAGAGCCTTTGCTAGTCGCTTGAATATTCTATTAATGCTGAGCTTCTGACTGAACATCAATTGGAGTACAAGTTTCTAAGCTTAAAAGGAGACCGCATAGTCTTGTCCGAGTCTCAACTTGTCAAAATGCCACATTGTTGGAAATCACATGTCACTGCTCAATTATATGAATGAGTGGGCGTTAAAAGAATTCAGACGCACATCTGTACAAAAATGCTTGGTAAGTTACACCCATGAGCCATGAGCCATGCCATGACAAAACAGGCGCAATGAGTGTATGCAAAGCAAAGATTCAGATCAGCCTGGGCAGCCGCCAATTCTGATTGCGCCCAGTGGGTACTAAGGACTCACGCTTTTTCAAAGCGAAGACTCCGATAAGGCTGCAGGGGCTTAGCTAGCCTAAAATTCAATGAACGCATGTGTGGAACAGGCTGAATGTATTCAAAAAGGGAACGTATACAAACAGCGCATACCCTGATGAAATACCGCAAAACGTGGCGTCTCATCAGAGTGTTCGCTGTCTGCCTAGATAAACACACTTTATTGCCCTCATTCACTTTGCGTTTTTTTGGTGATACCAACATCATCACAAATTCTGTCAAAATTGGATTTAGAGAGTTTAATATTGGCTCTACGCACACGTTTTATACACATACCATCAAGAATCCATCAGACCTGTGATCGCTGGTGATAGAACCTTCCCATATTTTTATTCCAAATGTGTACGCACTTAAGTTTTAGCGTGTATGTAGCTACGCCCTTGCCTATGTTGATCTGGGTCTTCGTGACGCACAATTTTGTTGGGGTTTTTTCTCATACCGCGGCTCCAATATAACGCAAATCACTCTTAGTTATTTTGAGCACTATATAAATGATAAATAAACATTGATGAGCAGGGAACCATGCAGCTAAGATTAGAACAGTTTCTTGTTCAGACAAGTGTTTTCCCAGTTTATTTATAGACCGAGGTCGCGTTATCGACTGTATATATAAATACGGAGAAGACACAGCCAAACGATTGATTTATAAATAAAGAAAGAGAACATTGCTTGGAATGCTGGAGTAGAATTTGCAGGTGAGTTTGCTTTTATAAATGATTGATAGTACATATCGTATGACATGTGCAGTCGATTTGTAGATTTTAAGGTTCGCGAACCTGATCTGATCTAAGGCTAATGGCAGAAAAACTATACAGGCCATATTAAGCAAGCTTCAATCAATACCAACAGTAATCCATTCCCCTTAAACCATTGTTTTGGGTAATTCAAACAGAGGTCTTAAAAGGTATGCATCTCTAATTCACAGTTTGTGTGTATTCGTTTATCGTTTATAAAAAAAACCCTCTGTACTCATTAGAAACATCTCGCCAAATGAATATCTGCATTCAATGTCTTGAACGTCGCAAAGGTGGAAAAATGTTGGTTTTTAACTGAGCCTTGTCGCGACAATAAAGGCGCAGACTGGGCTGCACATCAGCGCAGTCTGATCAGCGGTTTCGGTACCTTGTATTTGCTTTTGGAAAAGTATATAAGCTAAATATATTACGTCAAATTTCAATTAATTTGCTTATCTCTACAGCTGAGCAAGTACATATATGTTAAAAAAGTATACCTTGTATACTTTTTTTAGAAATATATGTACTTGCTTGGCTAAACATAGGTACATGTCCCGTATATGTATATAGAATTTCCATATTCTTGCTGAACAAGTACATAGTTGTAATTAGCTTTTCACGCGAATCGGCCCATTTCGTACTAAATCTTGATAATCTTATCAGAAGCCTGCTCATCTTTTTCAATCATGCTAACATGCCCAGTTTAGCACTCGTATCAGTCTTTTCACGGGATAGTCGGTCTCCCATCCCTGGATAGTCATTTATGATAAAAAAAGAAGTTGCCTCAACATTTGCCCATGTATAGCCTGTTAGATCATGTTTACGTTTGTCTTTCTCAATTTCAGTTGGTACGTGTATATGCACGCACTACTAAAACACAACCTTGAATCGAAGATTGTATAGAGTTATTCAAAACAAGCTAAATCATAAAACACAACCTTAAATAGAAAAATTGTATAGTGAAATATATCACAAAACATAACCTTGAATCTAAAAATTGAGTTATTCTCCCTGTAGTGGTAAAAAAAGTTTTGTTCGTGTACAGGTAAGTAGGGGGCCTAGTATGTTTTTTATGAAGACAAACATTTTCAATAGTGTGAATTTAGGTGTGTTTTTTTCTCTTTGGCATGTTATCATACATGAATACATGTATATTTTCCTAATGGTTCTGGTACATGTATGTTACAACTTTCAGAAGACTCATAAATTTTAAACTCGAAGCCCAAAAGAAATATTTAAACAAAGATACGTCGTGTGTACACACTTGGTAGGCGGTACTCGAAAACGTTAATACTAGCGACGAACAATTGGCGACAAATGACAATCGAAAACACTGTTTCTATCGATTTTCATCCGCTTTCGCCGATTGTTACATGTAAGAGCGTTTTCGATTGCCGCCTACCCGGTGTGGTGTACATACATGTAAAAGAACTGTTTCTGTTTTTTTCCAACTATTTCCTTGCTAGCTGCGTATTTTTCTGTCTGCTGATACATGTAACCTAGGCAATCTGTTTGAACCCATATCAGAACTGTCAAAACGTCTGACCTGATCTGGATTCAAACTATTTGAAACTCTGATAGCGTTCCTAAAACTGCATGAAAAATGATCCAGTATGCAAAAAGTTAAAGTAGGCACAACATGTTTATCCCACAGGAGAAAATAAAGAAAAAAAATCATAAATATGCTTACACATTGGCTTCAGTACATTTCCTAAATATTGCATTTCATTACTAAGGGAGTGCACTGTTTGATAAGACGAAACGATCTTTTTTAATTGGCACACCACTCATTTTGAATCCTAGCTTAGTACTGGTTCATCCCAGGAAGACCCGTCCCGGCATAACTGAAGATTGTTGATGGGACGTAAAGAATCAAATCAAAGAAACAAAATAAAAACACTTATTATGATCAGTTTCCTTTATTTCAGTTTAAGCAAAAATGGCGGTAAACCAACAGCGTAAAAATGCCATGAAACGATTGGCGCAGGATCTTCAAGAGCTACAGAAACAGCCCGTGGAGAATGTATCAGCCACGCCCCTTGATGAGAACATGTTGGAATGGCACTGTAACTTCAAGAATGACGACATTATTTACCATCTCATCCTGTTTCTCACAGACAAATATCCGTATGAGTCACCGAGCGCAGAATTTGTACCTGCTGGATTTAGGTAAGTTCATCAAATCCGCCAGCCAACAGTGTATGTACAATGTAGGTAATAAAAAACCCGAGTTTTTGGTTCCCTTAAAGCGCCATTCGCAATAAAAGTCGTCTGCTTTTCTCGTCTGCTGAAATGTTTAACAAGATTCTATGACTATATGACAAACAGTGTGGACCTAGATCAGACTGCTCCTATAGGAGCAGTCTGATCTTGGTCCACCCTGTTTGCTACTATACTTAAATTAGTCAATAATGTTCTAGACAATTATTTACAGCAGACCACTTCAGCAGACGTCATTTTTCAGATGCATTTTTTCTTGGCGCTTTAAGGGTTAAGCCAGCCTTATTAAAATCAATTATTCCCGGGTTTCGAAAAAAACAGGTTACACATGTTCCATTACATATCTCAAAGCATTTTCATTTCTAAAATGATTTTAAACGTAAACCTATTTCGCTGATATTGAACAGAAGTGGCTTCTATGACATTTTATCACGTGTCCCCTCGTTGTAAATCCTGATCTTAGGTCCGACTCTTACAGAATGTTCTATTTAAGTTTTGACAAAATGAAAATTTCCACCCAACACCCCTAAATTTTGAAAATGTATTCACCCTATTGATAAGGGTAGGCAAGCCAATTCGATTTCAATGGGTTAAGATGCAAATTTTGCGGCCACGTTTGTTCGGAGGTGTTTCCTTTATTTAACTTTTACCCTTAATTCGCCAATCGCAACAAAAGTCGTCTGCTTTTCTCGTCTGCTGAAATGTTCAAGATGCCTCTATTGCAAACAGCGTGGACCCAGATCAGACTACTCCTATAGGAGCAGTCTGTTCTAGGCCCACGCTGTATGCTCCTATACTTAATTCGTCAGTAATGTTAGGCAATTATTTGCAGCAGACGACTTCAGCAGACGACATCTCAGATGCATTTTTTTTTCTTGGCGCTTTAAGCGTTAAGCCATAAGTTTTTTGTATCCCTTGCAGGTACAACAGCGGTGCCACGTTGCCCGGTAAGAAAGGGACCAAGGTATGCCTCAACATATTCTCAGACTTTGCCTATATACACACGGAATGGAAAGACCAGAAGGGGCTTGGCTGGTCCCCGGGCTACACAGTCCAGACCATACTTATGAATGTGGTAGCTTTTCTTGCCGAGACCCAGTCGGGCGAAAGTTCTTGGATGAAGGTACAGAAAAACATTAATAACTCGTACTCTGTTACCTTGAATAAGCAAAACTTTGGACTGCACAATGGTGAATGTTTTGTTGTCAATATTTTATATTTGTTTTGGGTGTTCTGGGTGTTCTTATTGACTGGGTTCTTTTGAGTACCTTTTGAGTACCGACAAATAAGAAAAATGATTTTAATTACGCACTAGTATCTAGAAGCCTGGCTTGATTAGCACAATTAGAACTAATAACTGGAAGGCAAAACTGGTTTTTAGAAAACATCTACATGTTCTGTGTAGAATGTGATGTGCAGGAATTTCGCAACCAGAATATTTGTTCCGAACTAAAGTTTGTTTGAGTTTGCTTGTGTGAGGAGCTTCCCCTTTTATACTGAAGCATTAGGTTCAAAGATAGCAATCTCAGACATGAAGGTGTCAACATTTGAGGTGCGACATGAGATTTCCTACAATGTGGTACATGCGACCAGCAAAGCCTCAGATCAGCCTGCGCTTGAATATTCTATGACTGTTCAGCTACACCATTTGGCGTTTCTCAGCTTAAATTGAGGCTCGTCTGAGTTTACACTTGTCAAAATACCACATTGTTAGAAATCAAATGTCACGGCTCATATCAGTGTGTATCATTTTTTCAGGCCACAGCCACACATAACAGAAAGCTGTCAAAGAGCTTCTCGTGCAAGGATTGTGGACACACATTTAAGAAACCCTATCCGCCATTTGATGGATGCAAGGACTCTGGACATACAATAACGTGTCGCGATGCGAGAAAACCTGTCTTGGGGGGGGTTTGCGAACAACACAGGCACAGACCAGCCTGCGCATCCGCGCAGGCTGATCAGCGCTTTTGTTATTCGCGTTTCGAAAAGTATCATAATCTAAAGTCGCTATAAGCGAAATTCCAATTTTCTAGCTAGTCTCTGTAGCTCAGGAGACTGGTTTAAGTCTCACTTTGTCAGAAATCCCGAAAACAGGTTTTGTCGCTTCGCCGCCCAGTCATGTCAGTTTGTTTCATACATATTTCAGGACACAGCCACACACAACAGAAAGCTGTCACAGAGTTTCTCATGCAAGGATTGTGGACACACATTCAAGAAACCCTATCCGCCATTTGACGCCCCAAAGCCTACACAAAAGGGCAAAGCTAAAGAAACAAAAGGCCCAGTGGGACATCAGATCATTGACTACATATCTAAGGAGGTGTTCAAATCTGTCAAACCAAAATCAGACGAAGAGTTATATGGATATGGGTTGATCCAATCAGGGCCGCCACACCGCCCAGCTCTTACAACGCCCTGTGAATTTCTTCAACTCGGCTCCTTTAAGGGCATGGAGAAGGCTGTCGGTAAAGTACATAGCGTGATGAAAGAGGAAGTCAAGTTTTACCTACCTATGTATATACATCCCCTTCATGGGACTGAAATCAAGAAATGCTTTGAGAATACTCTTCTTGAGATCGCGAAGATCCTACCAAAGTGTAGCCCAAAGAAAACTCCTATTGAAGAGATGGTGATTAAAACGATTCCTAACTTGATGAGCGCGACAGTTGTGGAGTTCTCCAAGGGGACACAACACACCAGTGACAACAGCTTAAATGGTTACTTTGCTCTGCACAGGCTGTTCCTATGGGCCCTTGAGACGTACCCGGATTTAGAAGGAATAGTCAACCAAAGGCTTAAGGTAAAGAATAAAGAATATATCATAATTTTCAATATTACGCATGCAAAATCTTGGTTGTTTAATTCACCTGGTTATGTGGAAAACCCTTAATGTACGTATGGATTCTTTGCTCTGGGTTTTAATGATATTATTCATTTATTTTATGGTTTATTTGCATCGATTATTAGTCTATTCAAAATGGCAGTCTGACCCATTTTTATTAGAAATTATTTATTCAAAATCATCCACTTCGTACTGCCTTTTTTGTTTGTGCTGATGCTTTAAGTCCCAATCAACAATTTTCAGTCATGCCAGGACGTGTTCCTGTCTTCCTGGGTTAAAACATTTTTAAGCAGAGAATAAAGTGTCATGCTCAAGGACACAACACAGTGTCTACTAGCGAGCTTTTTTATCCCAAATCGTATAAGGCTATACCACTCCTCCTTTGCTGCCTTTGTATACTGACAACCTGTCATCAGGTCTTTTGTAATCTGTGAAGATCTTAGATGACCTGTGATTATACATATTTAACCCTTGGTATACTAATTGGTTATCCCTTCTGTTTTGATATAATACACTTGGGATAGTCCATTGTCAATATCTAGGGATGTGAGGTAATAGTTTTTTATACCCTTTTAAGAACATATTTTTTTAAAAAAAAAAAAAATGCCTGAAGATTTTTTATACCTTAGATCCTGATTGAAATGCCGCATATCTGCGTATCTGCTGTTCTTAAAATATTCATTAAGGGGTTTCCCGTGTACAAAGGGTTAAGCATTGTTAATGAATAGAAAAATTACTGCAATTTTCGCTTTATACATTTGTTTCAGGATTTTATTGCTGACGAAGGAAACCGCTCTAAGAAAGCCTGTCCTCATATTGGTGAATGGTTGATGTTACTTTCTGGATCCTGGAAATACAGGTGAATATACTTTATTTACCATTGGATAGAAATACATTTCTTATATACCACAAAGAGGGCCTCAGTAGGCAATTTATTTCTATCAGTATAATCACAACATGACTGCATAAAAATAATTCTACTAAAGACGAAGTTTGATAAGTGTACTGAAATGATTAAAACACATACATGTTTTCTTGAAAGGTTTGTGTTACAGTTTGGGTCTGGGGACAATAAATGACATAGACTGTGTTCGCGCATACACACGCCCATTGTGTTAGTAAAGTTATCCCAACAGCAACATGACTGCCTAACGTATTGTTTATTTTTGTCTAAAAAAACAAACAAAAAAACAATAGTAATTTCCTTAACTGGTCCCCAACAAGGACTACTTTCTGATAACCTTTGCAATCGTTTTGGATCCAGAACAGAAACGACTGACTGTTGGTCCTGTTATGGATCTTTGGTATTCTGATGGTGTTCCTGAAGGAAGTTTTGAAAAAGATGATTTTGAAATATGTCAGCAGTCAACACATTCTTTTAATGTTTTATTCAGATGGGAGGAGGCGGGCGAAGCATATCTGTCTGAAAGTTGGAAGCGACAAGTGATGTGGTATGTGAAAGACGACTCCAAACTTGGCATGTTGGATACCGACCAAAAATATAGGCTTGAACATACCTTACAAAGAACAGCAGTCAGCAGAAAATTGCTCGCTTTTCAAGTAAATATAATCCTCATTATTATTATTACTACTGTCCTGCCAGCCAAGAGTGACAGTGACTTCATGTTTTGTTTACAAAGTTATCAGGGACTTATAATCGATATATCACTTGTGTATTAATCCTATCCTCAGGAAAGGATTAATACACAAGTAATCTATCGATTCCCGTTAGCTCAAGTGAAGTATACACGTTAGTGTTTTACATAGCAATTGTAAACAAAGTATTACGTCCCTGTCACTCTCAGTTAGCACGAGAGTAGTTATTTAATTCTTATTTTATGCACGTGTTGTTTTATTTGTTTTTATTTTAACAGTCATGGTCATAACCCATCTATAATTTGCAGCAGACGATAATGTCAAATTTTGCAGCTTTTTCAAAAATAACTAAAAAGCATGATATTAAATGAGAATCGTCTGCTGGCAGAAGATTCTCATGTAATATCATGCTTTTTTTCAAAAATTAGGGAAGATGTCACAAAATATGTCGTCTGCTGCAGTCGTGACTGGCGCTTTAAGGGTTAAGGGCATTTTATTTTCAGTTCGACATGAAATATAGAAGTATTACAGTTTATTTTCAGTCATTATTGCAAAAGAACCTGCAATCCTGTGGGAGAACATGTAGACTAATAAAAGCAACAAGCTCTCTCATCGCGAAATGTTAGTCAAACCATTGATTTAGTAACACAAAAACTACATTACAAAACGGTAACCTCCACACAAATTGGGAGCAACAACAAATCAAAAGCAATCAACAATAAAAATCGGCGCCTTAGAACTGTCAGAGCAGACATAAACGCCAGAAAACCGAGACAGGTACATTGGAACTGACTCAATTGCCATAACACTGACCGAAATTTAAGATAAAACGTGTTATTTTTTCACACTCTGAATTCTTTTTACCCAGGTGTTATTTTTGGACATTGCCATGCCTAAGGGGAAAAGTCGCAAGGAATTGATAAAGAGATATGATGATAATCTTGGATTCCCCACCCCAGAGATGGTAAAACAGATGAAGGAATCGGTTGAAATAATTGGTAAAATGAAGACATTTGCTGACTGGTTTAAGGTAATTATATATTAAAAATTGCAATGACATTCATAATTTGATGGAGCTTAAATCGAAATATTTGATATAACAGCCTATCACAGACAGAAATTAGCAATCAGGTCTGAGTGTTTGATTTGGTTGTAGTTTTGAGGTTGAAAGAGGACTGAATGGGTGAATGAGCTAGCCTTAATTGTGTGATAAAAACATCTTGGTCTGACCTGTGTTTGTTAGGGAAGTAAACGTCGGTTTAAAAAAACCTTTAAATCTTACCATATTGGGCTCCATTCCAGTGTGCCAGAACATAACGCAGACATTATGAATAGAATATATGTGCGGATCCAGGAAGTTTTGTCAGAGGTGGTCCAGCTCTAATACCCTTTATCAGTTGATTAAAGCATTTACATTGAGACGTTTCTTTTTAGTACCCACAACATGTTATTTTGTGATAAGGCACTCATATCTAGAGGCCTAATTTTTTTAAGTTGTGGGTGCTGAAGCTTATGCCATTCAGTGAGAAGGCATTGTTTAATTTTCAAATGTGTCCAGATTTACAATAACTTTAAGCATTAAGTTGTGAATATTTTCTTAGCAATTGATTTTAACATTTATTTTTGCTACCCAGAACATATGATTTGGTTGAGAAATAAGAAAACTGTTTTATGTAGAGGTCTAAATTTTTTGAAATTGTGATCCATTTCTTAAAGGTGCTGAAACTGAAGCCTCCCAGTGAGAAGGAGATATTTGATAAACTGGTAGCTGCTGTTAAATTCTCTATCTACACTGATGGTTATAACTGGTCCTTCTGGAAGACAGGGGGTGGGTGGGGAGAGGTCCTCAGACGCTACAAGCCCTACACCCCGAAAGACAAAAAAGAGGAAAAGGGAGGAAAGGGTGCAACAGGTGGAGAGGAAAAGGTCGTTAAAGGAAAAGGAAAAGCACCTGTAAAAGGAGAAGCGAAACCGAAAGGTAGAGGTATGTATACCACGTTAGTATGATGTCTGGTGGAGGTTGGTATAAAATATATAAAAAATATAATAATAAAAAAAGAGATATAAAATATTGTTTTGTGTTCTAATTTTAAAATGTGGAATATTGATTAATGTTCTGTGACGTCTATTGGAAGCAATGCTATAAGCATAATTGCACTATTTGTCTGTGCAGTTTGTACAAAAGCGATGTGTTGCTGTTTGCAAGGGGTTATCTCTGTGTCGTGGCTTCATCTACAGTCTTTAATTTTGGTATTTCCTGGACATACTCACTTTCGTTTTCACGGTTAAGATTTAATTATTTAAACGTCAACAAAATTCTAACACGAATACCACTACCATCGATTCAACAATCCTTGGTTTTAGACTAACCATGGATATTATTTTGCATGAATCTAATAAAGAGTTTTTTGGTTGTTTGGTTCTGCCAAAAAAGCCTTAGAATCTCCAATGGGTAGTTGACAAATGCTTTTATTCATTTAATGAAGAAGTTAGTTCAATTAGGCATGGCTACGCGTTTTTATATTTTTCTTCATCACATATATTTTAGCCAACCCTAGGCAATGTAACGTTCACATATGCATAAAATCACAAATGAAATGTACATGCCAAGCTATCTAATAAGACCATATAAATGGTTACCTTTTTGCATGGACCCGTAAAATGTGCCCGTACTTTGTCTCTTCAAGCTGCGAAGGCTCTGGGGGTCAAGAGGATGCACAGACCAGTTTGAGCATTTGCTTCTCCCTGATGCGAGAAGTATTAAATTCTTATGTGCTGGCATATTTAAAGAAAATCATACAATTACAAGCAAAAGAAACAAACCTTTCTTTTTGTTTCAGTCTGTCATTGTGGCGCATGGTGGTGGTGTTCTGTGTTAGTGATTTTGTTTGCTATCATGGTTTCTGTCTTATACAACACCCGCGTTATAACGTAGTACGAGTGGTATGTTATTGTGTGAAGTATATCGTTTGTAAAGTTTTAAAAGACAGTAACTGCTACATATTTGCATGCGAATAAGGGAAGAACAATAGCCACTTTTATCTTATAAATAATTTGATGATATTCTTCAATATAGAAGGTGTAGCATTTAAATATAGTTCACAGGTTTAGATAGAGTAAATTTGTAAATATTTTCTCACCCATCAGTTTTAACATGTGTTTTGGATGCTCAAAGGAACCGTCTCATTGAGGCGGTTCTTTTGAGTACCCACAACATATGTTTTGGTTGAGAAATAAGATTTTTATTTGGTACGCACTCTTAACTAAAGGTCTGATAGTTATAGATTAGCAATATAGTTTTATGCCCCATGTATGGGAGTCCATGTTGGGGATTATTAAAATGATCTCTGCATTTATTATATCTGCTTTAATATGTATGTATGTTGATCTTAATATCTAAATAGATATTAATCTTAATCTGCATGTGTGAACTATAGCTACATTTATACTGTGAATTGCATATATTATGGGTACTTCAAAAACATGCCATTTAATTGGTTTTGTTTTTGTGTGTTTTTCCCATTAAACATATCAACCATAATCATATAGATTTAGCTCACAAAATAAATATTGACAATGGCCAAGAGGTGAAAATTTGAAACAGTAAAAATGGTGTTTTTGTTTGAATAAATTCCCTTAGGAATGTTATTGAGATAATCATATCAACCAAAATTTTCATATTTTGCAATCAAGTCTATTCCTTTATGATAATGCTATGATTAGGGTCTATATGAATGAACTGTGTTATAAGAGAACTGTATTTTAAATTCCTTCGAAATTCCCATGCAAAAAAACATTTGGAGTCACAGCATGGCCGTCTTATATCCATATATATGTTTCATCGACAGTGTGATAAATGGTATGTTACTCTGTATACATCATATGCTAATTTACATAAGAAGCCTTTATTTTTGTGTATAGCATCAGACAAGGTTTAAGTCAGTCTGCTAAATATAGAGACTAATTAGAGTAAATACAAAAGGGTACAGCAATTTTATCTATTATACTTCAAAGCAAGTGAATCATAGGCGTAGCTCCCATTACGCAGTTACGCATTTGCGTATTAATAACTGTTTACATTCAATGAAAATCACCAAATGTGCATGGCAATATCGTTTTCCATGCCATAAGGACTTCTCTTAAAGGAAAGAATTCGCTCCCTTTGGGAGCCAATTCTTTCCTTTAAAAGAAGTCCCTACTTTGAAAAGGGGCGCTACTCATGCTTGTTTCAGTAGTCTCCCTTTGATGTGCGTAATGATTTCAGCGTAGTGGCTTCACCCTTGTGAATAACAAACGTTCTAATGAGGATGCGCAGGTTGTTCTGCATTTCTGTTTTTTTGCATGTAACAAAATCATTTTTTCTTGTGACAAGGCCAAATATATATAACAACAGCATAATATACGTGTCTCATTCACACACAGGGCGTGGTAAGAAGGCGGAACCAGAACCAATGGAAGAGAGCAGTGAAAGTGAAGAAGAGGAGGTGGTCAAGCCAAAGGGGCGGGGCAGAGGGCGGGGTAAAAGAACTGCTGAAGAAGCATTTGGAAAGAAGGAAGCAAAAGTTGGAAGAGGAGGGGGAAAGAAAAAGAAATGAACAATTCTGAGATGATAAACATGTCTATGATCCGGTGCATTTATTACTTCTAGTTCATGGTCAATCATTCTAGGATTGTTCATAGTGGATTGTTCTAGGTTTATCATAGTGAACAAGTTTAGCCTATTATAATAAACGTTATAGGTTTTACTGTCCTGCCAGCCAAGAGTGACAGTGGCGTCATGTTTTGTTTACAACGTTTCCATTGACTTATAATCGATAGATCGCTTGTGTATTAATCCTATCAGCAGGATAGGATTAATACACAAGTGATCTAACGATTATCGTTAGTTCAAGTGGAATGTACAAATTGATGTTTTACTTAACAATTGTAAACAGAATATTACGTCACTGTCACTCTTGGTTTGCCCGACAGTAGTAGTATTTTTATTATTGTTGTGTTTGGGTTTAACTCTTGTCATGCTGAATAGTTTATGTACTACACTCCTACCCAATTTTATCTTGTTAACCTGCAGTGTTCCACTTGTAAGTTTGTACTTTCAATTAGAGTGGAAACAGTGTGGAGCCTGATCAGATTGCGTTATCAGAGCCCAGCGGATGTTGTTCTACAGTGTTTTCAAAATGGCAAGCTGTCAGTACATAGTGTTTGTATGCTTTCATCTGAAACTGAAACCTGTCCTATATGATTCAGCGGTAGGGAGATACTATCCTCTATCAAAGTTTGTGGTCATATCAGGGTTTGAATCCACGACTCTTCCATTGAATTCCAAAATAGTGTATCAATCAAATCTAGTGTCATGTAACATTGTGCAATTTCATTTAATAAAATGATATATGTTGATGTAATAGCTTGTTTTGTTGTTTATGATCATCAAAGACACAAAGTATACGCCTCATCATCATATAAGGATTGTTGCTCGATAACAGTTCACCTTAGGGAAGACAGTGGCAAATGAAATTATTTTTATTATTTCATGGTTTTACTAAAAAAAAAGTTACAAAATGCTTAGTTACCCGACCTGATACAGCCTATAACAGCCCACTCACCTGAACCTATATCAGCCCTCACGTGAACCCATTTTGCCCTTGCGTGCACTACCAGTGTCTAAAATGACGTAATTTACGTCGCTGCGACGTAAAGACCCTTAGGTAAACATGTACTAAAAATTGAATAGTGGCTTCCTCCGGATTACTAGGCTAATGTGTCCCGCACTTCATATTTGTGACAAATGCAAATATAGAGTGACAAACCGATATGCATGGCAATGTGACGGTGACCATGTATTAATCTCTAAATTACGTTGTGTTATGACGGTAATACGTATGATTATGTCAACGTCTTAGCGTTTTCTCGCCCCAAAAACGCAATTACAATGTTGTTATAGTGTCATATGATAAAAAAGAGGACCTTACATGAGTGCTCATGTTTTATTAATTTTAGTAAACGAGTTTGGGAAAAGAGATCAAATGCAAGGCTTGCTGAGTGTTTCATCTTTTTTTCGCGACGAGTTTGATAAATTCAATAACACAAGAGTACGAGTGTTAGATTATATTTATCATATGACATTTAGATTATTTTGAAGTCTTATTTCTGCCTTAAAAACGTTATATTTTGTCATTATGTACGCAACGTTGTTAAGGATGTCATAACGTTTCCCATAAATCTGCAAGCCACTGGTGGTTTATCGAATTTATTGCATGGCGTTGTTTCACTCCCAGACGCGAGGTCATATGATAAATAGAATTAAACATTCGTTCTCCTTTATATATAATATGAATTTATACACTTCCTTGCGATGAAAAGTAAATCCTCGCTTTTTTATATCTTTTTCCGCAACTCGTTAAATAAATTTAATAGTACATGATCGCATGTAAGATTCTCTACATACAGTATGAACACTTGCTGAAACAATGAATAAAACAAGAAAATACCACAATTACCAATTACATCATTGCATCAAGAAAAAGAGACACAGGGTACACAGACAAATCTGCAATTCTTAGAGATTAAGTAATGGTCACCACTGCATAACCAGGCATATCAGCCCGATGTCTCCACATTTGGAGTGCTGTGCTGTTATGCCTGGTAACGCAGAGGGGAGGGTATGTTTTAAACATTTTATTACTTATTTAAGCGTGGGTTTTTATGTCGCGGCGACGTCAATATCGTCGATTAAGACGTTGAGGATGCCCATAAGGGCCAATATGGATGCACGTGAGGGACAATATGGGTTAAGGTGAGAGCTGATATGGGTTCATAAGAGCGGGCTGTTATGGGTTTGGAATCATAAACAGTATCAGACTGGGTAACTAAGCATGTGTTACTATTTTTAATAAAACATGATTTAAAATAACATAATAAAGTCAGCATACATAAGTTTGGTGGTACTTATCGCCAGCAAAGCTATAGGTTGGAGCTTGCATATTAATCCATACTTTGTGTATGCTAGCACATGTGCACAGACTCGCATGCTTTTTAAACTTTCCAAATAAAGTGAAAATGTATAGGGTCAAATTGTTTTATTTTTATATTTTAAAAAAAGGGATACTAATTGCACATCAAAGCACGATGTGCTTTAAGGCCTTTTGAATTTTTAATAAGAGTAAATATTGAAAAAATGTAGAGGCTATATTTGGCTTTTTATAACGTTATAAAACGTTGTCTGATCTGCGCATGGTGACCGGAACATTTCATATATCACCCATTCTTCAACCCTAAATAATCAACCTATAATTACTTTTCATGTAAGCAACTGATACAGCACAATTTCATGATACTTTGCTACTTACTGCATCCGCGGCTGTGTAAGTCTCGGGCTCAGTGCCTTTGGTTTAAACATATTTATTCATATTTCCATTTACAGTAATATACAAATATACATTTTACAATATCATCATGATGGGATTCAGAAAGAAGTCATGCGACTTATACGAATCTGTTTCCCTTTGAACATAATGGTGCACAGTTTGAAATTATATCCGGTGAAAATCAATAAAAACATGAGTTGTATGCAAACCAAATAACTTTTCTACTCTAAATGTATTGTGTGGGTGGGAGAGTGCATGTGTGGAGAGAGAGAGAGAGAGAGAGAGAGAGAGAGAGAGAGATATTCCATCCTCAACGCTCAAACCGTTTACTATCCAATATGTATTTTTTGTGACGTTATGTATTTTTGTACTGTTACAAAAATACTATAGTTAGTATGAAAGTCAGATTCAGGTATACCAAATAACACAGTGTTTAAATCTGGTTGACAGTAGTTTGTCAGTTCATTAAGCATTATTGTCCTGGTCTTGTTATATCTTTGGCATTTAAAAAAGTAATGTTTTGTAGTTTCAACTGCACCACAGGCACAGTGAGGACTGTCAACAATGTTTTTTGAAAAAAAGATGATGGTTGAGAGAACTACAGTCGGTTCTTATTCGGGTATGTTGTATCTGAGATATTCGGTTGCCAATGTAATAATGTTTAGGGGTTTTTTTTAAATTTTTGTTTAGTTGATATTTAAAACTTTGAATCGAGTTTGACTGTCTTACTTCAAGAGATAAATCGTTCCAAGCTCTTATACTAGAGGGTAAAAATGATCTATAATACAGCTGGGTTCTGGACAATGTGTGTCTAAAGTAATTTGCGTTCCACAAGTTATAAGTGGTAGAATCTTCCACAGAAGCAGGAATTAGTGATGATAGATAATTTGGCGAAATACCGGTATTCATTTGAAAAAAGAGGGATAGTTTATGTTTATGTCGTCTTTTTTCAAGTGACTCCCAACCCGTTTCCCGATATAACATGTCTAAAGATACTAGTTTAGTAGCTCCAGTGGCTATTCGTGCAGCTTCTATTTGTATTTTTTCTAGTGCATTAATTTCGTATTGTGTACAATTGTCCCATACTACATCTGCATACTCTAAGACTAGTCTAATAAAAGAGGTATAAATAATTTCAAGTGACTGTCTATCTAAGATGAATTTCAATTTACGCATAATATATAATCTTGTCCAAGCTTTAGAAGTTATATAGTCAATGTGTTGATGCCAAGTTCCATCATTAGAAAAGAAAATGCCGAGATGTTTATGACTAGATACTTCTTTGATTGGTTCATCATTCATTTATAATGGAGGGTGAAAGGCTTTATTTGCTTTTCTAGAAATTAAAATAGATTCCGATTTAGCAGGATTAAATTTGACAAGCCAACGTTCAGCCCACATGTGAATTTTTGTCAAATCGGAGTTTAACTGCATTGCAGCTACATAAGGTTCATTGACTATTAGGTATAAACTTGTATCATCTGCAAAAAGTCTAATATGTGAATGTATGTCCTCAACAATATCGTTGATAAAAATTAAAAAGAGGAGAGGGCCTAGAATTGAACCTTGTGGAACACCAGCTGTAATAGCAACCCATTCGGAGCATGCACCAGGAATAACAACTCTTTGTTATTAGATAAATAGCTAGCAAGCCACTGTAATAATGTTTCATCGATTCCTTTATGTTTGAGCTTGTACAATAAGCCTTTATGCCAAACTTGGTCGAAAGCTTTGCTTACGTCACAAAAAAATAGCCCTTACCTCTTTACCATCGTCTAATGCTTTGCAAAACGTAAATATCGACAAGCTGGTTAACTGTGGAATCGCCTGGAACAAAACCAGACTGTAAAGAAGTGATAGCATGTTGGTCTAAAAAGAAATTAAACATGTGTTTGTGAACAATTTTTTCCATAACTTTGCCAATTGTATTTAGCAGAGATATAGGCCTATAATTAGACACAGATGATGGGTCGTCCTTTTTAAATAAAGGGGAGACATTCGCTTCTTTCCAGATATCCGGAAATATACCTTTAGACATGGAATAATTAAATAAATGACTTAATGGTCTACTTAAAGGGGATGAAAGTTCTTTTAAAATTCTGTTATTTATGCCATCTGGTCCGGATGGTTTACCTAGCTGAAGTGACTCTAGAACACTTTTGACCTCAAGTGATGTAAAGTTAATATTAGTTAAAGTAGGTTCTATTATATTCACAATGGCAGGAATAGTCGCAGATCGATCGTCGAGTGACGTTTGTTGTACAAAGTATTCATTTAAAAGGTTAGCCTTATCTGTGCTATCTGAAACATAGCATCCATTTTGATATAATGGGGGTATTTCTGAGGACGACTGGGCAGGCTTTATAAAAGATTTAAGAGTATTCCAGTAATCTTTAGATGATAAATTTGATGATTTTAGTTTATTTGCCAGAGATTCAGTATAATCTTGTTTGGATTTCCGAAGCAATGTAGTTACGTCGTTCCTTATTTTTTTGGATTTACTGTAATTTTGGACAGTTTTAGATTTTTTGTATTTCCTATAAAATCGATTTCTTTTTCTCATTAGTTTTCGTATATTATTATTAATCCATGGTAAATCTTGGGGCCTTATGGTAACATTTTTATTACGAATGTACTGCTCTGATAAATTGATTAGAGTTTGAGTCAATGCATTAGCATATAAGTTGGCATCCTCTTTTATTATTGTGTTCCAGTCATAATCAGAAACAGCTTGACAAAATGCATTATAGTCGCCATTTTTGAAAAGCCAAATTTTACGCGAAAATGCTTTAGCAAGATGCTTTTTGAATTTAAGGACACAATATGTTGGGCAGTGATATCGAATATCTTGCATCAAAAAGGGCTCACCTACACCAGATAGTTCAACTGTACGCAAGTTACTAACTAAGATCAAATCTTTTATTGTGGATGACGTTTCAGCAAAATTTGTTGGCTCAGTTATAAGCTGCGTCAAGTTGAATTGCCTACATATGTTGTTGATTTTTGACTTGGATTGAGTATTAAGAAAATTTAAGTTAAAATCACCTAGAATTACAACATCTTGTTTACCAGTATCAATGGCTAGACCAATTGAATTTTCAATGTCCGCTAGAATGAGAGGGGTGGAATTCGGCGGTCTGTTAAATGTTCCAACAAGTAGCTTTTTATTCTTTATATTCAGTTCAAGCCAAATACATTCTATTGTGTTTAGTTCTAGGTCATGTCTCCTTTTACACGGAATGTTTTCCTTAACATAGACAACAATTCCACCATGGCTGTCACCAACCCGATCACGTCTAAAAGGTAATCGATAGTTGTTGAAGGCTAAATCTTGGGTCAAGACCCTTTCATTTAACCATGTTTCTGTCAGAGACACAAGATCGAAATTTGATAATTCGGGTTCAATAATGTCTATTTTCTGCAACAGACTCTGTACTTGTAGTGCACAACCGAAATATTGCCTTGAAAAACAGGTGCCTTTGCTACTTGCATGCGCATATAAGCAATTTAAATGACTCGACTGTGGCTTTTCTGCTTGCATACACAAAGTAAGAATTATATGAAGGCTAAGATAAAACAATGGACCATTACTCCCACCATATAGCTATGCATGTATGATATACGCATATGAGATAAGAATCAGATCAAAATCTTGTGTGTACATGTATGCCCAATAACTGTCTACAACGTAACATCTACATCTGGGTCCTGCAACTACTATGCGGACAGATTACTATGCTACTATACCTTACATAAATTAGAAAAAAAGAACTCAAGCCATAAGATTGAAAGATATTTTATTATAGATGTATATACATATAATAAATGTCATATAAATAAGCATCAGTTTTAACCCATTTAAGCATTGTACCCTTTTGGGGGACACCAACAAACAGAGTCGTGTCACTGAGTAAGACATTTTGTCTGCTGTTTAGTACTGGTTCAACCCAGGAAGACAGGAAATCATCCTGACATTACTGAAAACTTTTGACTAGGACGTTAAGAATCAAAACAAACATAAGATTTTGTTTTGACTCGTTGGATGTTTAAAATCACTTGTTACACCATTTTGAAAAAAAGTATTGCCTGGCATAAGATATGTACATGAAACATGATCGTCCCATAGCGCCAATCATTGTAATTTTAACACTTTCGCTGCCAAACGCGACTGCAGTCGAATTTACCGTTCACTGCCAAACGCGACTACAGTCGAAATTTATAAGCACGGTTGATAGCTGTCTATTTTTAACGGTTATAAGGCACGCAACTCTTTGGGGTTTTTTTATTTCAAAATGTTCAGGTGACATAATAATATCGTATATGGAGGTTTTCGCAATTTTCTGTATAAGAATAGATTTTACTAAAATGTTTGTAATGTCATTAGATTTCGCGGAAATCAAAAATATCATTCACATGTCCATGGGGATGACATATAGGACGTATTAAGCCCTTCAACCGCTATATTTTGATTTATTTCTGATGAAACAATATATCAGAATAAATTCTGATGTTTGATACTTGATGTAGATGGATGTTTATCTATGGTTTGCATAAAATTGTTGTTTATAGGCATTTTTCATATTTTCAATATGGCTCCCAAAATGGTCACCAAAGGTCACGTGACTATCTTTTTTATTATTGGTTCAAATAAAAGATTTATATATCATCAACATTCTGTGAAAGTTTCACAGCGATAGATCGAATGGTTCTAGAGATACTCTATGTTGAACCCATATACCATCAATATTCAGGAGTCCTTGAAACATGCGTGGCACTGAGGTATTGGTTTTTTGAGGTGCTTGGCAGCGAAAGTGTTAAGATGATAGCAAATATGTCTTTTGTTAGGAAGTTTGTAAATTAATAGTTGAAACACACGTGAGGCAGTTCCTTTGGTCTACATTAGCGTATGCAGCACCCTTTTTTGCAATCATTTCACTAAACCACATTAAGAAGCTTAGAACTGAGCAGCTTGACCAGAAGAAGATGGCATAACACAACCATGCAGTGTTGGACATATGCACAATGACATAGATCGGCCATCTCTTAAGGTACACAGAGATGTGTCTTCTTTGATTCTCTTTTACAAGACCCATTGTGGTACCATGTCTATTGAAAAAGACAAGTACTGTTCGAAAGTTACCAAGCATTATACAGTTCCCAATATTCTAAATGCGTAAATATAAGTACAAAAATAGCATCCATCATGTGCAAGGAAAACAAATACAAGCATGAAATTCAAACTGAACTAAATAGTTCAACCTAAGACTCCTGGTACGTACTTGATCAAGGTACGTCAATTTATACGACTTCATAACGTGCCAACGCCGATGTGGCATCGCTATAGCATGTTTGTGGCTACTTGGGGTACAAAAGCTAGTCATCTTTCATTTGATCATCAGTTTTTGAAGTTTTGATACTGGTATGCATGTTTTCAGAATAGCAATTGCATTTGTCCTTCAGACAAAGAGAATAAACTCTTTTGTTGATAATGAAAGCTGCCATTATAAAGACTCCCTGACTGGCATTTAGAACTATAAAACAGTATTTTAGAATATCACTTTCCAGAAAAAGCTGTAGAAAGCCAACAAGCCATGTTAACCCAGTTAAAGTCGAAAGTCGGACATACACACCGAAGTAATTTCTTTCCATATTGAATTTAGAATTACTAAATTTGTTGATTTTTGCTAATTTAAATACAACATATCCAAACAGAAACCCATTCGATGTGATAATTACAGCTAATGGACATATGAACGTCACCAAGTGCATTACGTAAGACGATAAATAGCATATCACTCCGCCATAGCCACTGTCTTCACCATTTGTACTGAGCAAAGAACCGACCAAGCTTACGCACACAAAAAAGAGTGACCCACAAACGATGTATAAAATATATTTGATAGTTAGAATCCAATCAACATTTGATGAAAGCTGAATATTTTTCTTGAAAATGGTAAACATATGAACAGAACAAACGTTCATAGCAAATGCAACACAAAGCCAGAGGAAGTGACTTATCGCCCCAACAATCGTGCATGCCAAGTTAGAAAGTGATCTTTGACCTGTACCAAACTGATAAACAGCTTGAGCAAGAAATAGTGAGGCACAAAGTATGACATTGTTAATGCCTGGCTGAGATTGTAACTCGCGGTAAATGATATACGTTGCCATGGTAACCAACAGTGATACTAGTGAGAAGCAGATGCAAATAAATGAGACAAGTTCCTCAGAACTAACAGTGTCGTCTGCTCTAAAAGTGCGTCTATGATTAGAATAACCGACAGATTCGTAAAGATGTCTGAAATCTTCTAAGCACATGTGAACTTTATTCTCATGTATATCATATTGCCATTTGGAGAAATTTGAATTATTATCATTTGCTTTCTCAAAGTAGAGAACATCGTTTTCTATCGCAAAATCTAGTTCATCCAAACCAATTTCAACGAAAGTACATGAAAAGAGCTTTTTAACCGCGGTACATTCACTATAACTGGATATGCGTTTGTGGTAATTATAAACAGGAGTTAGTTCCAAAGACATATCTTTACCATTTGGTACTTTAAGAACCAAAACATTGTCAGACACTGTTGTTGTATAAGACTGAATTTCCATCCAAAATGAAAGTGTATCCTCTTCGAAGTTGTAGTAAACTGTTACAAGAATATCGTGTAAGCGTATTTGAAGTTCACTTATGTTATGGACAGAAGTTTCACTCGTTTCTGCGACTGCCATGTGTGCCACAATATAGTCTATCATATTGTCATGTGACGTTTTAACATATAGGTGAAGTTCAATCACGTTGAAGTTCCTTGCCTTATTTAACAACATGTTTCTAATGCCATCAAGTAGAGAGTTTGTGATGGACGAATGAATCAGTTCTGACATTGGCGTCATCAGGACAAACAAGTCAAAGCATGCGGCGTCACTTTCATAGCCAATCTTCGGGGCACATGCTCCTTCCAAAAGAATGCGTGACTCGTGACACAGAAGATCACGACACAGCAACTGAAACAGATTAATTGAGACATGACATGATAAAACCAACAATCGAATGTTTTTCTCGAGTTGATATAAAAACATAGTGACATTTCTTAGTGTCTTTTAGATATATCTCTTTGTATTTTATTTGAATTGACTGCTCATTTTATTATATTATATGATATTATATTCAAAAGATATAACAAAAACACATGGTGACAATTATTTGATTGTAATTATTATTTCTCTATATATTTTATTTGAATGAGACATGCATTATTTAAATTTACACTACACTTTGTGAAACAAAAAAAGTCATTCTATCTTTTATCATAGCTGATTTTTGTTTTGTTCAATGGTAAATAGTCAAACATTACCTGGTTAATTATGTTTTAGTAAAAGTTTTTAGTTTCCATTGGTATGTATATAATAAAAACGCCTTTTAAATGGGTGAGATAGAATATAAGAATCTATCATGAGTGTGAGGGTAGGATAGAAAAATCCATCCCGAGGATCGCCGTTTGGCATCACGAGGCTTGTCGAGTGATGACAAACAGTGATCAGAGGGACAGATTTTTCTATCCTACCCTCACACGAATAATGGATTATTTTTCTTGCTCACCTTTGTTTTTTTTTTTTTTTATTTAAAAATAAGCTTCCAGAAGTCCCCGAATACGCTAAGATACAATTTCACATGATGACGTCATTTTTACATAGCAATAACGTCACTTGACGACAATGTGCGTGAGTTCCAATACAACCAATATATGTAGCCCTCATGTGACAGCCTCGGTAAGATAGCCTGGGTAAGATAAGATTTTCTAACCAAGGGTAAAATCTCAGATGTCCCTATCCGGTGTGCAAGAAAAATCGGTCCCTGCATCAACGAGGCTTGCTGAGTGATGACAAACGGTGCTGGAGAGCGACAGATTTTTCTATCACATCTCAAATGAATCATGGATTTTTTTCTATATAATCATTAAATACCGCATTTTCATGTTTAAAAAGGGCTCCCACAAAGTTCTTGAAATCGCTGAGATGCGACATGGTATGATGACGTCACTTTACCATAACAATGACGTTTCTTGACGAACATGTGTGTGAGTTCCAATACACCCATTGCACAACTCTCACGTGACGGCCTGTATGAGATTACATTGGTTAGATAAGATTTTCCATCCCAGGGTAAAACCTCAGATGTCCTTATCAAGTTTAAAATTATAATGATATTTTTATCGTTCTAAATGGCTAAAGTCATGGCTAGTCTATAAATGTAGTTGTCTCCAGTGGAATTGCGTAGCACCAGCCTATAGACTAGCTACAAATAAATTCTTGGGAAAGGCTATTATCCGGTGTGCAAGAATATTCCATCTTATCATTTTTACGAGTTTCATGATTTTAATTTTGATTGAGCATATCTGTTTGATTCATTATTTTTTTCAATACCCTCTTAATTTGACTGAAGTTATCAGACTTTAGAGTGAAATTTTATTTACTATCCTGATACATGTATACGTTGTTGGTACTGGCATGTCACTCTTCTTCGTCCTATAAAATTTTGTCCAAAAAATGTTGTCTGATTTTTACGCCTTTTGCATATATTCAGTTGCACTTCATATTTCTTTTGATTATGGAAGCACTAACTTTGAACCCTGATCTGACTCCTAAAGGAACATTCTGATCTTGGTTTATATTTTTGCAAAACAGGCGGCAAAAATGTATTAGCAGACGGGAGAGCAGGCGACGGACAGACGACAATTGTCGTGAATGGCTAGAAAATGTTGAATAAGCCGTCTCAATGAAATCTTTTCGACAATCACAACATATATTTTGAAGTAAAACGATCACGTTTTAGTTTAATGTTATAAAACAATCCATTTAGTTCGGACTACAGATATCTCGGAAGAAATAATTATTAACCAATCAACTCAGAATTAAAAAAATTATGTATTGAGTAAAGCTCTTTGACATTATTGTTTAGTTAACACTGTTAAGGAACTTTGACAGTCTTAATGAACAATTGCCCATACAAATGGCTAGAGAAAAGTTTCAAAGAAAATTATATTTTTTCCATGAAAAGGATAGTAGGTTCTACTCTCATTGGACAAGTACCAAATAACATTATGGGTTAAAACTCTGTTTTTGCCAGAAAATAGAAAAAGTTTTACTGACGTGCCCCCCCCCCCCCCCCCCCGTGACCAAACTAATCCTTTTGCAGTTGTAGTTTTACATTTCACACATCATATAAAATGGCATGATTGGTCACGGGGGAAGGCTATCAAAATGCTCAAAAAAAAAATATCATAAAAACGTATTAGGAACTAATTTTGTACAAACCAGTTGGTAAATATCAATTAACAATGACTTGTATCAGGGCTTTAGTTATGATTGTGTACCAAGTAATTAACTGTCTTATTGCTCAACCAAAATATATATTGTGGATACTCAAAAGAGCCGCCGCAATGAGACGGTTCTATTAAGTACCAAAGTGTAGGTCAAATCTGATGAGTAAGAAAATAATTACAATTTTACGCTCAAAAACTGTGTTTATCTAGACTTTGATGTATAGAGTATGTAGGTTTGATTCACCTCAGTGAACAAGTCAAACTGGCTGAACTTGAATCATAACAGGTAATAGTAAAAAGTCATGCACAACATACTTATTTAGAAGTAACGATGAAATCTACTCAACATGTATTTTATGCAAACGCATCACTTTCATCTCAAGTTTTATGCCGCAAACATTATATTTCCATGTATTTAGGTGATTACAAGGCGAAACATTGAAGGACCTCAGACAGTCTTAATGAAGGATTGCCCATAAAAATGACTAGAGAAAAGTTTCAAGAAAATGATATTTTTCTATGAAAAAGATAGTAGGTTCAACCCTCGACTAATCTACAAAAGCAGTTTTCTCATTGGACAAGTACCAATTGAAAAATGTGGATTGAAAACTCTGTTTTTGCTTTTCAACATATAGAAAATAGAAAACGTTTTACTGAAGTGCTCCCCCCCCCCCCCCCCCCCCCCGTGACCAAACTAATCCTTTTGCATACATTTGTAGTTTTACATTTCACACATCATATAAAAACGGCATGAATGGTCACGGGGGGGGACGCTGTCGAAATGCTCAAAAACACTTTATTATAAAAACTTATTGGAAACCTATTTTGTAAAAACCTGTAGGTAAATAGCAATTTGCAATGGCATGTATTAGGGCTTTAGTTATGAGTGCTTACAAAGTAATTTATTGTCTAATTTTTCAGCCAAAACATATGTTTTGGGTACTCAAAAAACCGTCTTAATGAGACGGTTCTTTTAAGCACCAAATTATAGGTTAAATCTGATATGTAAGAAAATATTAACGATTTTACGCTCAAAAAATGTGTTTATCTAGACTATGATTTATACAGTATGCAGATATGATACACCTCAGTGCACAAGTCAAACTCGTTGACTTGGAACATTACAGGTAATAGTCAAAAGTAATTGACAGCATACCTCTTTAGATGAAACAATGAAATCTTCTCAACCCGAATTTTATGCAAACGCATCACTTTCGTCTCAAGTTTTATGCCGCAAACATAATATTTAAATGTATTTAGATGAATACTCGACGAAACTTTGACTTTCTGTGAAATAAAATTTGGTCACAAAAAATACCCCCACCCCCTAAACCCTAGAGTCCTGGCATAATTATGCAATATTTTCAAAATATTTTTTATTTTGTTAGGTGCACTAAATGTAAGGGTTTGATTTAAGCACAAAACTTTAGTTGTCAGTTATGCATTATCCTAGCCGCAGGCTGTCAAAAGTTGGGTAGATTGAATTGGAAACTGTCCGAGGTGCTTTCTGTGAAATAAAATTTGGTCACAAAAAATACCACCACCCCATTAACTCTAAAGTCCTGGCATAATTATGTAATATTTTCAAAATATTTTTATTTTGCTAGGTGCACTTAATGTAAGGGTTTGATTTACATGTAAGCACAAACATTTAGGTGTCAATTATGCATTATCCTAACCACAGGCTGTCATAATTTGGGCAGATTGAATGGGAGACTGTCCGAGGTCCTCTAAGATTGCGCGCAAAGTGAGTGAATCACAAACTACTTCGTCAACTGTCCTATGTTACTTCATCTCCGCCAGCCAAAAATAACCTCAACGCTTACAGTCAAACCGAAGTAACATTGAATGCATTGCATATATGTCAAAATTTGAAAAGACTTGTGAATAAAATATTGTTCAAACCAAAATGAGCCCGCCCCTTGAATCTGAATTGTTTTGGTATTTCTATTCGGTGTAAGCATTGTGTAAACTACACCGCGAAGTTGAAATGCAAATATTATATGTTACTATACATTGACGTAGCCTAAACGCTGACATAGTTACGCACATTAAAGCGAGACTACGTAAACGAGCAGTCATTACAATCAATTGGGTCCCTTTTCATTAATGGGACTTCTCTTAAAGGAAAGAATTCGCTCCCTCTCTGGGAGCGAATTCTTTCGTTTAAGAGAAGTCCCTTATCGTTGGAAAAACCTTATTTCCACATTTGGTAAGTTTTCTTGTGTATGTACATTTTTATTACGCACATGCGTAACGGCGTAATGGGGGCTACGCAAATGCCTTACCAGTTTAAGATCTTCAAACTGTGTTCTTCTGTCGCAGTTCAGCGTATCCTCGCTCTTGGCTGGTACTATATTATCTAAATTGATAATTAGAGAAAACGATGGCGTGACGTCGTTGAAATCGTGAAACTTCACCCCTTTACACTTCTCCTCGTCATACTCTATTGGCTCCGCGGTGTTACATACGTAACAAAAATAGTTCTTGTATGTTACGTTGAACGGATCCTGGAACGAGTCGCAAGCAAGTTCAATGGCTTCGTCATAAACGGGCCATAATTTGGTTTCATTGCATTTGGAAATTGTGTACGGTGGCATAACGCAGGTTTGTGTGGCTGTTTCCTTTGGAAACTCAAAGAGTAAATTACAGTATCTTTGCTTTATGTTTAGTACAAAGTTTGGATCAGATGCGAATAGGATTCTATCACATGCTATACGGATATCCCATGTTGTTAAAGGGACCGTTTCGTCTAAACCATTGCATAATGCACAGAATCGGTTCCGATAGTGAACATGTGTCCTTAGATCTGTTACTGTTATCAGATTCTGTAGAGGAGCAGTTAGGTCAGGGTCTTCACAACTTTCTTTCAACGTTTCATTGGTCGTTTCTTCGTCACATCTTGATACTAGCCAAATTTTGTTAGGATGGTGATATTTTATGAGTCCTCCATGTAGAAGCTGCGCTCTTTCACAACTATAGCTGAAAAATAGAGAAAATCGTTAAAGTGAGCGTTTTTTATGTTTTTATGTAAGAATATTTAGAGGATAACTGTATTCAAAATTTTCATTTGGGGAGGTATATCGTCGGATATACGGTTGGAAATTTAGTTTTACGGCGACGCGCGAGCGGAGCCGTAAAACGTGATTTCCGACCGTATATCCGACGATATACCTCCCCAAATGAAAATTTTGAATATGGTTATCCACATTCTAATGCATTTCTGCAGTTTCGTCTCAAATTTGAGCGTTGCAAGCCGCGTAATACCGCACGTCATCCAACGAAATATGACGTAATAAATGACGTCAAATTGTTTACTGCAGTATATCGCAGGATATACTGTCGCAAATTTTTGACGTTATCCAATCATAAGTCGCGTAATAAAGCAAGTGCATTAGAATCAATTTTAACGAAGTTACGTCATTAGCGAGACAAGTATAAGCTTTTCAAAAAATCTTGCAGTCTTTCAGCACTTAACTTAAGTGGGTTGTCGTCTACTGACTGAAAGTATAAAAGCCATTTGAAAGCTGTTACAATATTAAATGACACACCAACCTAGAAAATCAATATGGGGCCATCGCACTAATTATCTTTCAGGAGGGCCAAATTCAACACAATCCGATTAGATTTCATGTATAATCTCATATAAATCGTTCAGAAGTGACAATTTGTGTCATTTTTTTTACAATTCCATCTTACTAGTATGAAGTAATGCAGCATTAAACGCTTAAACAAGAAGAAAAAAATGCACTGAAAAATGGGTCAATAAGTCAGTTCGTCTGCGGCTCGCAATAATTGTTAACATAGAATAGAAAATCTTCCAAATTTGTGATCAGATTTAAAACTTAGAAATAGTGTATATCGCTTATTTTCGCTTGGTCTATATAACTGTCTTGGTAATGAGATACACATCAGTTTTAGACACATTTTATTTACTCTAGAAAATGTTGGAACATCGATCTGATATAACAGTAGTTAAACACTGTATTGAATTTGTACATTGTCGAAAGACAGTGGTAGTAAACGTTCTCAGTTGATTTCCGAGATACCCGACGCAGGAATGATACGGATGGGAGTTAGCCTCATATGTCTTAAAATGGTCTTTTCTACCCTTATCTTGGTAGTGCAGTCAAATACCAATTAAGCCTGGCTAGTGTCCTAAATGTCAAAGTACAACATATGCGTGCTTAGATGTAGAAAAAAGCAAAAAGAAAAGCGAAAAGATTTTACAGGCTTAAGTTTCCTGGCTGAAAAAGATAGGTTATTGTTCAGCCAGTGTTAACAGTTGAGCTTGGATTAAAGAGGCAATTAAGAGACTTATAAGGCAAATACAATAACAATAACGACATGGACCAGTCTATACCCATCCGACTGCCGACATGGACCAGTCTATACCCATCCGACTGCTGTCGAAATAGTCTCGGCACTTTAATTTGCCAGCTTATGGTGTCATATATACAAGCAATGTCGTCTGCTGCAGTCGTAATTAGCATAAAACTTACACTGTCTTCTGAGTATAATAACGAGCAAGCTCAAAGCTGCCATAGTGCTCCAAGCAACAGGATCCATGAGCCTCACATATATCGTCACAGGTACAAGTTCCACAGCATTTCTTCGTTGTGTTACCAATAATCGCCTCACCCGCCTCATCACGTCTCACCTCAATAAAACCACCGGCACATGTGTAGTGTTGAAAACAAACTTGTTCTTGTAAATCTGACATAGACCGGAAGTACTGCATGTGTTCCGGAAGTGGCGTGCTGAATGCGTGTACAGCATTCACTACCCAATAAATCGTATAGAATGTTATCACATCCATCACGGAGATAGTGTTACTAAAAATAGTTTCGTATTTTGTGTCAGTGCACAAGATTTCGGCACTTATCGGATAATCTCAAATGGCTCGGTCTTATAAACGCCCATGGTAAAGACTCCAGTGTGGTCAAAAATCTATAATTTAGTCTGATCATTCACCTACAGTAAAACCTGTCTTAAGCGGCAACTCAAAAAGAAGACCAAAATTGTTTTTCAAGACCGATTATCGATTCATGCAGGTCAAAAGTATTGCAGAATGCTCCAAGAGAGCATTCTGCAATACTTTCGACCTTCATTAAGCTACTACTTGTCATTAAGATCGTTGTTTTGTCTATTTTGGAGTAGCCGCTTAAGACAGGTTTTATTGTACTTTCAAACTGTGCGTGTGCGAGTAGCAAAGGCTCAAGCGAGTCTGCGCATATGCACTGCTCACTGATCCTAAAGCTACAGATATAGTGTAGTGCCGAAATTGTACATAAAAAAGCTGAAATGGTGAAGAAAACTGATTGTGTAAAGTTACTTATTCTTAACTTTGATAAATACTCCTTTTTGGAATTGAAATTCAGTACAACTCAAAATTTTGTGTTTTCTTCTATAAACTAGTTTCGTATTTTATTCCTTCTTCAGTGTAAAATGGTAAATTGTATATTATGTCACTAGGAAGTGATTCCAAAGACTGATCAAGAATCATCCCCATTCTTTTATAGTCGTAGCAGTATGGTTACTAAAAGAAAAGGGACCTTGTTATTTTCCCCTATGACCAAGAGTGTGAACTTAAAGCTGCATGGTCTGTAACTTTTTATCTTTTAATTTTAGAAATAATGTTTCTATTTTTCAAGAACACAGTAAAAAACTTAAAGTTCAGGTATATATTTGACCAATTTCGTAAATTATCAGTATCAAAACAACAGCATTTATGCTAAATATTAACTGTCTTTAATTATTGGAGGGACGCAAATAATTACCAACAGGAAAAAAACACCTGTTTTTATAAGATAATTCACTTTTCCATGCAGTTTTCAGCTATGGTGAACAGATTTATTGTGAAAACATAGCTTAATTCTACTTTTACAAATGATTTAAAAAGAATTTTTTTTTTCGAAAAATGTTCATAGTTGCAGACTTAGCCTCTTTAAAATTCGCAATTATTTGGCTCCCTGCCGCGAGCAACGGAGGCCCAGAGCGGCCTGCATAGTCGCTTATTCTAGTCAGCACCTTTTTATTCTCCCTAAGCGAATTTGATGCGTGCAAACTTTTCACAATGGGTTCGTCCTGAGGAGTTTTGAACTGCTCAACAGCTACAACAGTAAACAGTATCAACTCAGCTGCTGATACTAGAGTCACTTGCACTTAGGGGGGACACTATGCAGCCAAAACTGAAAGGCAGTAAGGGTGCACAGATCAGGAATCGATACAATCAAGCACCACACCTGACCCAGGATACCAATTGGAAAGTAACAGACTCGCAGTTATACACCACAAACGAGAGCCAAGAGGTAAGCCCTTTCCAAGCAGATGACCACAAGGCACAAATAAACAGACGCGCACAAAGGCATAACAAACACAAGACAGAAAAACCACACAAAAGATCCACAAAAGAAGTACCGCCTTGGAACGGTCAGTAAAATATTTTACTGGAGGGCTTAAACCGGTTTCACGGCGCCAACCTTAGCCTTAATTCAGATGTGGATCAAGAAATATTGATGTTTGGTTTGCATAAAAGACCCCTAACTTATCAATGCATCATCTCCCAGAACATATAAATCCAGATATAAAATGGAAAGTTACTTTTCATCAAGTTATTAGAATAATTCAAGTGTAAAAGTCTGGCATTTATTTAACTTTTACCGTTGCTTTAGTAAATGAAAACGGTCGCCAAAGTATGCTTAAAATAAAGATATCGCCATTTTTGGCCAAAATTTAGCTTTGGGATAACGATTTTTCACAAAGTAGCTGTCAACACAGCTAGATGCCAAAATATATTTGAACATGTCGTGTGCCCTGATACTTACTAACACCTGTTAAAATATACTTTTGGTATTTGCTTGTGCTCCATGTTAAATTGTCTGTAAAAAGTCACAAAATTGTGAGCTCCCTTGAGTGTTACTATATTTATTACGCACGAGCGTATACTGCGTACTGGGAGGTATGCCAATGAAAAACACAAGGCGGCCTTTTGCTTAGTAATTTGCCATTGACCTCTGGGTCAGATAGCTTATTTTATGTCCATATATGTATCAAGGCTATTGAAAAAACGTAGATTTCAGGTTACTTAAGGCTTTCTTTTATATTTCCATAAATACTGGTCAGATTTGCAGAGGGTTTGAATCAGATACCCTGGAAAAATGACAGCAACATGCACATTGTATGCAACTTTCGGACAAAGATCTGGTTAAAAAGTGCTCGTCGATAACTTTTTAACCAATCTTTGTCTGAAAGTCGCAAAAGATGGGCATGTTGCTTTCATTATTCCGGGGTATCTACTTCAAATCCCATGCCAATCTGATCAGTATTAACGGTAATGTCAAAGAAAGTCTTACCTGAATCGAGGGGTTTTGTCAAGTATCTGCCATTTTTTAAGTCACGTGATTCTCCAAGACACCTAATTTAGCTTTTGTTTCAATTCTAACAAAAGCGTGATGAACATGATGGAGCAGATCGATAAAAGTGTCATTGAGCAAATACTTTATCCATGGGCATTAAATTGGTACAATTCTCTTGTGTGCGAAGCGCCATGCTCCATGCCAGCTAAACTTGGCTACTGACCAAGCCGAACCTGTAGCGCTCGCAACGCAATGATAGGGTTCTGAAGTATCAAGTCAGAGGATATGGCCACGATAAGGTCAGATGAGCTACTGGCAAAGCTTGAGCTTAAGCTTGAGGACCTCGACATCATTTTGAGAGAGAGAGAGGGCTTAGCAGGTTTGTTCTAGTGGTGCAGTCAGAACAGCATGTGATATACAGATTGATGGGAGGCGGGGGCAGGAAGACCCAAGCTAACATGGAAGAAACTGACGGAGAAAGACTGCCGTGAGTGGAAGCTCACGGCAGTTGACCCCCCAAGAAAGGAGCACCTGGAGATCAGGTGTGAGATCTGCTATGCGTGCAGCTAGCTAGTTACCTGGAAGGGGGCCCACTGATGTCGATGATGCCCCTGTCCCTGCACGTTAATCCGATTATGATGATATGAATTTCTACCAAAACACAAACGTCTCGACATGATTGAATTGTGTTGAACGGGGTGTATACCATCGTTACATTATGTTTTGTCCGTTCTGTAATGTTATGGCTTAAGAAACCAATGCACTTTAAGAGTTATATTACAACAATAAAACTATGGACACTTCAGGGTAAGCATTATTACCTCTGTCAAGGGTGCTATAAGTTTGTACTAGTTCCAGAAGCGTTTAGATATATGGGCCTCGACGCGAGAAAACATGTCTTCGGTTTTTGCGAACAATAAAGGCGCAGACCAGCCTGCGCATCCGCGCAGGCTGATCAGCGCCTTTTTTATTCGCTTATTGGAAAGTATCATATCTAGACTTACTACGAGCGAAATTTCAATTTTCTAGCTAGTCTCTGTAGCTGGGCAGGCTTGTTTGAATCTCGCTTTGGCGGAAAACCCGAAGAGGTCCATATGGTCCGGTACATGAGATAATGGTTCTTCTCACACATGCATCAATCATACTTTTACAAAGCTTACGCAGCTACACAATGGGGCCTTAAGTCTTTTTTATTAGCCACGGTCTTCATCTACCTCCATGCATTGTGTACGCGAGCACCGAATGCTCTGACGAGACTGCGCAGATGCACAATCTCGTAAGAGCCTTCGCTGCTCGCATCCAATATGCGTTCAGTATCAAAACTAATGAACTGGCACATTAAGTCACGTGATGGTGTGTTTCACAAGCACTTACTAGTCTCCTTGGGCGTCACTCGAAGTGTGTATGACGTACAGTATACAGTATTCATTTTGAAAATCACCCAGCGTGCGATGAAAATTTCATTTTAGCCTTAAAAGGCAATGCCTGGTATGGCTTTAACCTTTTTGTTCCATTTAGTTAAAGGTATGCCGCCGCTGGAAATGAGCAACATGCGAAAACTTTGCAAAGTTTGCGGTAATTTACATGTGGAATACCACTACCAACAAACATCTAGCAGAAATTTCGTGCTTCACACGTATTAAACATTTAGACGGGCATAAACTGCAATTTTGGCGGTAACATGGGCCGGAGTGCAATATTAGTTCCATCTTGCCCAGCACTGGTACCATCATAGTAACACGAACGATTTGAGTGTCAATAGCGCATGGTGTCTAATGCCCCAGTCACACACACACTTACGGACCCTGCGGATGGTACGTAAAACCCGTCCGCAACTATCCGTGCATTCCGTAACGATACGTATCACAACCGCAGAGTACGTAACAGTTCGTATCTTATCCGCAACTTACCGCAAGGCCATTTCCATCCGCGCCCAAATTTTGAAAAATGTCAAAAAAGGTCTGCGGATGAAAACAACGCAATGATGCGTAACGCTAGGCAAGAATACGTAATTATTCGTATCCTATCCGTATCTCATTCGCATCTAAACGTATCAAAACATATCGTTCCGCAGTCGACCCAAAGTTGCGGACTGGTACGGTTTCAATCTGGTCGTTACCTTTAGTAACGTTTAGTTACTTATCGCATTCGGCGTATTTTTGCCTGTACACGCAGATCGTTGCGGATTGTTGCGAATGGTTGGTTTCATATGCGGATAAATACGCAATGTTACGACTCCTTAGGTGGATGATGACGCCCCTTGGTACAGTGCCTCTGGAACAGGAGAGTGAGTCTTCAACTATCGCCCTTCTCGTGCCAGATGATGTGTTGAGAATGCTTCTGGCATACTGGCCATAGGGGCTAAAAGAATATAGGGAGAAAGTGTATGCAGAAAAGACTGAATGTTCTAAGATTTGAAACATGGATATTTTTTTACATGAGGGTTCATGTGTTCATGTATTATTGCATTTATTAAATGAGATGAGGAAAATTGATAATATGTGAGGTTCTGCCAAGGATGTTATCATTTATCATTAACAAATGGAATATAGTTCAATAATTTGCGATCGCATTTATCATATGACATAAGTTGCATTTGCACGTATAGATAGAAGTTGTACATGTAACTGTCACGAATCTTATTAATATTGCTCAAAAACCGTCGTCATATAGCTGCGTATGTGTAAGTTATTTGTATATTATTTAATCTACAAACGGATTATCATATTATTTGCATTGCCTCTTCTTAGATTATGTGACGTCTGCGTCTTCAGGATCCGCTGTCTCTTGCAGATTATGTCTGAGGCGTAGGAGCGGGCTAGATAAATAGTTGTCATCCTGTTGAGATGTTTGAGGCTGAGAGGCAATGCTTCTTATTTGCTGCTTCTTCTTTCCAAGCATAATGTTTAGAAAAACAAATGATGAACGAACGATATGGTGCAAAGTCTGTTGTTGCAGACGTCACAATAAGATCCACAAAGTATACGCATCTGAAAGTATCTATTCGCATTTACTCATATCTAAAGATAAGGGAAGGTAATGAAAGGGATGTAGTCCGTATCTATTGGTATCTGTCCGCATTGTGTCGGTTCAATGGAACGCATCAATTCGCTGACATTCGCATTTATCCGCAATGATCCGTTACATCCCGCAACTATAGGTAACTGCGTCTTGCAAACGCACCAGGAAATTAGGCCCCGCCCTCATTTTTCAGCGGAGGACTGCGGTTTGATCCGAAACTCTCCGTAAGAGTCCGTAAATGTGTGTGTGACTGGGGCATAACATCCGAATACTGGTGGAACCTTAACTTATTCTCCTCGCCACGGTGCGTAGACAATAAGGAGACTGACTTGTCCTTCTGGATACAATCGTGGGCCACATTCGATTTTCTACAATAGATACGATACAATTGTCAAACGTTTCATTTTCCCTTCTCTACAATTGTGCATTGGAAACCCAACTGAACATCACCAAAGTTTTAAGAGTTAGCAGACAACATAAAACGAATTCCTAAAACTGCACGTGATCGTTCACTCATGAGAAAAGTACAAAATATTAAACCTGTGCAAAATTGCATAGGTTTCATACTGTTTATTTTTAGTGGCTCTACACCTCTAACATAACATTAGTACTAAGTAACCCTTTGTTTAACGCATACTATTCACTGTTTGTGAAGAACCAGATTATGTACACTGTTTGCGAAGATGAAAACAATATTCATGGACTGAAGTGCATCTTAATTATACAATGAACCGTCCCAGGTTCATTGTAGTGAACCTAAAAGTATACAAATGGTTAACGTTTAACCTGATGCGACCCTCGATCAATTTTATCAGCCAACCCTGAGCTGAGAACGGTGGCTTTGACCGAGGGTCACATCAAACGCTGAAAACACACTGTACTAACATCAAAGCTTTTGGTGTAAACTGAAATTTATCCTCCAACTTAAACACCATACAGCCAACATTACTCACAGGGCTCGAATTTTCTTTTTTTGGACCTACTCGTCCTGTAGGACAAGTGGTCTAAATTTTTCACTCGTCCTTACTCCAGTTGAACTCGTTCTTAAGTCTGGTATTTTAAAAGAGACAAAACACATAAATTCAGTAACTTATTCACAATTAGTTTTAGGTGACATGTGACATCAACTGACTAGTAATATATGTCAAAACAAATAAAATTGCGGTTTACACTAATCCCTTTCAGCCATCCAGGGTTCATCCTAGGATGGGCCCGATCAATTTTGTCAGAAAACTATTAATGTTCTGCTAAAATGGACTTTATTTTTGGCTGGGCCCCATATACAAGCTCTTCAAATCTCATATCAATATTGCTCTAATGTGGATATTAAGGATTCTTGGGCCCATCAAATTTTGCAAAGGACCCATAAAAATTTCAAATGGCCCATTAAAATTTGGAAATTTGCATGTATTTGAATGGGATATGGGCCATTGGCCCATTTAAGGGCCCATCATCATTTTTGGCTCGGATTAACCCCGGCCATCAGACTATTCAGTCATCTGCATCAGACTGAGGTGCAGCAGCCTTTGGACCCCTCGGACCAGTACATATGTGCCCCTTAATGTGTCTAGTCCTTTTACCACTGTTTAACCAGTTTATAATGCTTTCTTTGGGATTGTATTCCATAAGATCAGGGCCATCAACCTTGTGGTAGCCTGCGGTAATCAGACTGACCTCCGTTTGCGTATACAGAGATAAAATCCGGAACGTCGGCTTTATACTTTCAAAACCCTTAGGCCGAATTGATTTACCAATGTGTCCCGGTATTTAGTTCACGACCAACCAGATTTTACCGGGTTGCATTTACTGCTGACTAGTGTAAACATCCGGTCACACTTTAGCGACATTTTAAACCTACCGAACGATCTTTCTTCCGACTGTGTTTGCGTTTCTTTAGCAGGCTGTAAAACATGCTAGTTGGTTCCTTTTTTTTTTCTCCTCAAAAAAAAATTACAAAACAAAAAAAATCTACTCGTCAGTCCTGTCGGGCTAGCAAATGGCAATTTCCACTCGCCCTTACCGAACTTCCACTCGTAAATACGAGCGGACGTGTACAATTTTCGAGCCCTGTAATAACTCCAGTTGTAAATGTTAAAACATTTCTACCTGTTATTGTTGTAGTTATTCTCCAGTTCAATCATTGAATTCAATCGAAGGACACTAGCCACGGCGGAGAATCGAATCACGTGACTTCAAACTACAAAAATTGCGGATTCTTGTCAAAACCCCTCGATTAAGGTAAGACTTTCTTTGATATTCCGTTAATACTGGTCAGATTTACATGGGGTTTAAAGCAGATACCCTGGAAAAATGACAGCAACATGCACATTGAACGCAACTTTCGGACAAAGATCTGGTAAGAGTTATTGAAGAGCAAACGAATTCAATAACTTTTTAACCAGACCTTTATCTGAAAGTCGCTAAGATGGACACGTTGCTGTCATTTTCTGGGGTACATGTATCTGCTTCAAACCCCATGCCAATCTGATCAGTATTAATGGAAATATCAAAGAAAAGCTTATCTGAATCGAGGGGTTTTGATAAGAATCTGCCATTTTTTTTTAATTCTCTAAAGTCACGTGATTCTCCTAAGCAGTTTAAAGGTTACACCAAATTCAGTGGCAGTTGAGCTGCTACAAAATATGGTGTTAAATTACACATATGTTTACAGTGTATTGCATACGCTTATATGATCATGACGTTTTTTTTTATTTTTTATATTTACCACCCTTGTCAATTTATGCACGAGATATCTAAATACATGTATGGACAAGGCAATGGCGTAGCAATAACGCTGAAAAGCTACGCACATCAAAGGGATACTACTGTATTAAGCAATGATTCTCTACAATAACGTCCCTTTTCCAAATGGGAACATCTCTTAATGGAAAGAATTTGCTTCCAGAGGGAGCGGATTCTTTCCTTTAAGAGCAGTTCCTTAAGGTATGGAAAATCACTTTTACCACATGGGTGATCTCCCTTGAGTGTTACTATTTTTGTTACGCACGTGCGTATACTGCGTAATGGGTGCTACGCCAATGCTAGGGGTACACTGAAATGGATGCAGATGGCATAGAATAATTATACAAATTCAGGCCCTGTATTAAGACATCTAACTGAATGTTCTATAGCTACTACAGAGATAAATATATGATACTTTATTACTTCCCCATTGCTCAGAATACAGTAAATAAGACAGTCAGTGAAAAATTTTACAGAGGTGTATATGCTTGTATATGTATGTGCACATATTTAACTATTTTTCTATTTACTGGTCTGATACCAGTCTATACAAAGGACTACAGGAGAGTATCCATGTACAGGATGACAAACCATGATATAACTATGACTTATATTCGGCTTGGTAGGTCAAGTCAGAGAGACAAAGAGACAGTTGAAAAGACAAAAGTGTACAAAAGTGTACACAGGTATATTCTGTCATAACCTCTATATCTATATAGGGCATATGAGACATAATTTCGTAACTACCTGTGCATACAAATTTACAACACGAAAATGCAACTGAATATTTTAAATTTTAACATATGACACAATTAACGGATACTATTTCAGTCAGGTAAGATGCAAAACTAAATAGGGAAGCAATAGAGTCCTTTCAAATTATATGCATGTTTAGCATTCCAATACCAGATCGAGGCACCGCTGGCAAACAAAATGGCTTCAACATCAGAACAGGTGGCAATTTAGAGAATGAAATTGTCTCCTGTTCATAGCTGCTGATGGCAGATAATGGTGCAGTTGTATTTTTTCACCAACTTTTATAAGGTTAAGTCAAAAGAAAGCAATGTATAAATAAATTAATAAGAGACGAAGGGCATTAATTCAAGACATGATTCGAAGTTGTTTTCCCTTCAAAAACAGTAATAATTTTAAATACCGGTACATCTATGCAGAATATCCATTTTCCACATATTTTTCATATTTAAAACTAATTTCCAGAAACTTATCAAAACAATCCTGTTCACGTTTCTTCAATGTAAACTGCAGTACATGTACCATATTTAACCAGGGAGCGCAGTGGCTCAGTGGTAGAGTGCTTGACTCGAGACCGAAGGGCCGCGGGTTCGAGCCTCACCGGCGTCACTGCGTTGTGGTCCTTGAGCAAGACACATTTATCCTAGCTTAGTACTGGTTCAACCCAGGAAGACCCGTCACTATATAACTGAAAGATTGTTGATGGGACGTTAAGAATCAAATCAAACAAACAAACATATTTAACCAGATAAATACACCTTCTTAATATGCTTTATAAGAAATCTTCACATACATGTATGGTTTTAACCAGATAGAGCTTTATCAACAACATTTAGATGGAATTATAATGTAACCACACACCCTTCCCTAGACCTGGAGGAAGGCGGGGGATAGCCGGGCAAATGTGCCATGTTTTAACATTTGCATTGTCCCAAAAGTGTGGGGAAATTGTATGGATTTGATACCAGTGCAATGTAAAATAAAATAGACTGCAGGGAAAAACTGCCATGTTTTTTCACCAGCTAACTGTCCCCGCAGTGACCCGCAGTGCGGTGGTTATAGCAGGGAATCGCTGATCAAAATGTCAAAGTTCTTGCTGTTCGCTGGGGCTGGGGCTGGGGGCCGTTGTTACAAATGACTGGTGCATATTATATAGAGTAGGATGATACCAGTATACTCTTCTGTGTAATGTAATGTAATAGTAGAAGAGTGTTTGACTTGAGATCGAAGGATCGCTAGTTCGAGATTCAACGGAGGCACTGCGTTGTGTCCTTGAGCAAGATACCTTATCTTTTGCTTAGAACTGGTTCAACCAAGAAAGATAGGAAATCGTCCCGACATGACTGAAAGTTATTGACTATTACGTAGAGCATTGATCAACATAAACAAACAAACAAACAGGAAGCACAATAAAGAAAATCGCAAGTCCATGGTGGCCCCAGCCTAACCATAGGTTTACTGGGTATAAGCAGCGGATGCCTCTCATAGATGTTTGTTTCACATAAAATGGGTTCCTTGGGCCTTTATTGCCGAAAATTACTATTCAGACGGCTTTAACAGTTGAATCCCAACATCACGAATATCAGACCGCACAAATACTTTCCTCTCAGACTCTTAGTATTACATGTACATTCATAGTTCAAACTTTTAAGGCATTTGTCAACGCATTATTTTCATTTTCTTCTACAAAAGCAAGAAAAACATAGCATATAGCAGTTAATTACAAAAAGTGTAACCTAAAACTTCCGTATGATCACACAAAATTATACATTTTTATTATACAAGTATTGTGTTGTTCGCTGTTACTATAACTTTTTCGAGTAATTGTTGTAGTGGGGACACGATGAGGGCAGGAGGTCGATTGAACCTCCCTTTACAACCAATTTATTTCATTTTCATGGGATATTTCAGAAAAATGGCGTAAAATCAGAAAAATCCAACCCCCTTAATACATCTTAACCCTCCTTCAAAAAGTCGTCCATCCACTCCTGTGTTGGTACAATGTTTCGGTGGTGGTGTAAGGGGGCGGTTTGGGGTTTGAGTGCAATACTCTGCTGCTCAGCTTTGAGCAGAAGTGCTAATGTACTATGATACAGTCTGTAATATGTGACTAAGCAAAACATGTTAAAACATTATAACATGTAAATGAAACTTAATATATGTAGCTCAACATCCATGTCTATTCAGATTGAAAATAAAGGACATTGAATTGGGAGATGTATGGTAAGAGCTTTTTCTTAAGTTGTAATACAATCCCTACATTACTGTGAAAAACTGAAGCATCTGTTTATTATTTCTTTCTCGACATGGCAGGAGGGGTCATGGTTATCATGATATTTGTGTGGGGTCACACTTTTGCAAAGGTCTGGAATGCATTAACAAATGAGATAACATTGCAGATAAGCCTAAAATCTCACTTGAAAATCTAGTTGCTTCAAGGAAAAAAAGCAAAGCAACCTAACATCATATTAATTATCATAATTGGAGAGTAAAATAGGTCATTAACATATTAGCACTTATTGAGCTGGATTTCCTGTGCAAATGCATTCCAGGTGGATTCTACATATTCTTCAATTAAATTAAAGGTTTTATAGGTATGAAATAAAATTCTCTTATGTTATATGATGTACTATTGTGTTGGAATTAACACTAGTATTTTAATATCAGTAAGCCAGCTTGGAACTCTGTTTGACAGCGATGCCTCGTTCTGGTGTTATATTAATATTAATGAGCTGTATATTAAGAAGCATCTATAAAATTGGAAAACCTGACTTTGTTGCATGCGAACAACAAAGGCGCAGATCAGCCTGCGCATCCGCGCAGTCTGTTCAGTGTCTTTGTTATTCGCTTGTCGGAAAGCATTACTACAGACAAAATGTCAATATTCCAGCCAGGTAGCTCAGCAGGTCAGGTTGAGACTTACTTGGTCGCAGACCCCGAAGACAGGTTTTCTCACGACGTTCCTAAAATGTGAAAGATATAGGCCTACAATGCACTAGGAATACATGTAAAACGCTTTTTTATAGAACGGGAAATGAAAAATAATGTGAAAAGATTCAAACCGCGGAACGCGATTCCCGCAAAAATGTGATTATTCTACAATAAAAAAAAAACATTCGTTAAAATTGCAAAAGAACAATTCAGTGAATTTCAAGATGTACTTTACAATTATTCAGCGGAATGAGCTGACAACACAGTTTCAAAACAATGATCGGCTTAATAATTTTGCTGTCACATTCGCAGGAATAAACTAAAGATGATACTGTACAAACGTGCACGTTTCGTATTTTGTTTTCATCTAATGCGGGTATTCACTTTTAAAGAAAGTAAGAAAGACGGCAAAGATCAGGAAACGATACAATCAAGTACTACGCCTGACCCAGGATACCACATGGGAAAGTAACAAAAATACAATAAACATCACCAACAAGAATCCAGTTTAAACACAGAAACATCACGTCGCTCCTTAAAAATATTGAGCAGTGTAGTCGAGGGGAAATACGAGGTACATGTAAGTGAAATATGAATTTCATTATCAGATATCTAAAATTAAACTTAATTATCATATCTACAGGTGCAGGCCCGTATGCATACGTCAGCCATTTTGACCTATCTGTATACAATCTACGTGCAGTACTGTCGGTGTCTGCAAACTCATGAAGACACAATGTACATTGTATGTTGACATTAAATAGAATTCATAACTTATGATGTAAAAATATTCTTTAACATTGTGTAAAAGAGCTGGCTTTTAAGACAAGAAATAGGAAATCATATTATTTACGATATTGATTAAGAAATGTGTGCTATCCTCTGTGTCGCAAACAACGTTGATATGCTGTGTTAATCGATTCAGGGCTATACTGAACTTAAAAAGAAACGTATAAATTTAGGACTTTAACCGAGTGGTCATTTAACATAAAATTTACGACTCGAGCTTTGTATCATATGAAATGGTCACGAGTGTAGTATATTATACAATTATTGACTTCAATGAGGTAGACATAAGGATTTATCTAAAAAGTGATAATTCACGGAGGCCGCTAGGCCGAGGTGAATATGACTTTTAAGGGTAGATAACTCCTTATGTCTACCGAAATTGAAGTCAATAACTGTTTTGTTATATGGCTATTCATTTAAGAATGAAAATTTTGCATTCTTTCATTTTTGTTGTTAAAGACATGTAAGACATCTAAGGACTTTCTCACAAAGTTTGAGCAACTGTTATAAAAAATATTATAATGTAGTATTTTGCATTTTCAAATGTATATTTATATTAATTCTAATATAAAATGTTTTCATAATACTGTTTTAAATTTACAGTTTGTTTATTCAAACAAAGATAAATAGGCAAACAAAACTAAACTGTTGTAAAAATTCATGGAAGTCTTGAATTTACCTTTGGGAGGTGAAACAGCAAATCATGTCAATTTTATGCAGCACAAGCTAGTTTCACGCTCATCATGCTATTTTTAGCTCTCTAGAGGGTAATATTGCAGAAGTGTCAAAAATATTAACTTCTGGAAACTAGTTCAAGCTGGTTTTCATGTAATATTAACTTGTGGACCGGTTTAGACCAGTTTCCAGGTAGACATAGAGATTTATGAAGTCTAAATTTAATGGCCCTATGGGTTTAATTACCGAAATTGATCCAATAATCGCCCATGTTCCTTCCAACGCATAAGCATATCTTTTAGAGCTTAAATTGCTATAGGTCGCAGTGGTGCAATTTCCTTAACAATAGATTAATCGTGCAGGTGAAAAACTGTGTGGATCCTGCCAGTTGACCTGGGTCTGTACTGTTTTAGGAAATGGTATACATATTTAAAAAAAAGTTAATGGTGCGCTTATTAAATGGAAAATGTAATTGACTATTTAGGCTTCAAGAGATACAGACGACAATGCCACCAAGTATGTGGACCTTTTTACTGTATGCCATATCATTGGATATTATCAGAACATTGGCTCAGTCAGCTTCCCGCCCAAACATCGTGATTCTTCTAGCCGACGATATGGGCATTGGTGATGTCGGTTGCTATGGAAACACAACCCTCCAAACACCGAATATTGACAGTCTAGCGCGTGACGGTATCAAACTGACGCAGCACCTAGCGGTAGAGAGTATTTGTACACCAAGCAGGTCTGCCTTTTTGACAGGACGATATCCTAAACGAATTGGTAAGTTATTAAAGAAGGTCATGCTCTAGACTTGACTGAAAATAAGCTCATAAAGCCATGGCAAGACATGACAAACGAACAGAATGGGTGAGAGCTTTCTTAATACGGACAGCCAAAATTCTGATCAGACTGAGCTGATGCTTGGACTGATCCGAGTCTTCTGGTGACGCAACGGGAACTGCCTCGGCCAATTCCGCGAAATCAGACCACGGATGTACATCGAGGATCTACTTTGATAACGCGGGTGATAACGTGATGCTGATGTTATATAACATGAGGCTGACGTGATATAACGTGTCGCGGACGTCACAGAAACCATGTTGCATGTAACACAACAACAAGTGTGATTGCAGCAAAACAAACGGCTTAAATGAAGTTTATGTTTTTTCAATAAAATATCGCTATAGCGATATTTTATAGAAAAAACATAAACTTCATTTATTCTGCCGATTTAACTTTTCGGATAATCAGATAATCGATTTTAATAGAGCTGAACTCACATGCTACAGAACTAATTTTCCTTAGGCCAGTTCCGCTAACAAAATGGAGCTTTTTGGTACTTAGAACTACGCGTAATGCTCCTTACATCCTCGCATATTGGCGGACTTTCCCGAATGCTGGTGACGTACAGCTACATTGTTGGTTTTCTCATGTTTTCTCTGCTCCATTATGTTAACTTCTATAGAGTCTGGCAAAATTCTAGTGTATGATGGTACATCCTAATTTCTGGGTAGTTAATATTAAGCCTTCAAATACAACCCCTTTTGGCGGTTCAAACTTAAAATCTATACTGTTTCATGAGCATTGACATCTGTACTGCCAATGTAAATAATGAAAATGAACCAATGTGTAACCAAACAGAAAGCAAGGCTCCATATTGGGGCCTTTGCTATTCTTGCTTTTTATTAATGATATAGTTCGTGAAATTAACTCTAATATCATGATACGACTATCTATATAATTGTTGATTTTCCAGACTCAGCTGCTCAAATTTTAAATATTGATCTCGTGCGTATAGCTCACTGGGCTGCCATGTGGCTTGTTAATTTTAATCCAAATGAAAATGAGGCAATGCTTATTTCACGAAAGGTACAATTCAGTTCTGTATTTTAACCACATTCCCATAGAAGAAGTTCAAACTCACAAACATCTAGGTGTATATATTTCAGATAAGTGTGATTGGCAGGCAAGCTCATCAAATTATGCACGATTGCCTACTTTAAACGCCTTTTCTGATGTATCAGACAGGGCTAGGCGTCTACATTTCGGTCTGAGTATTTGTTTGCATTCATGCTTGTCCTTTTTATGCTGTTTTATCTGTTCCTTGCAGCCTTGTTGTCACCTGCTGGAAAAGGGCTGACATGTGTTGTGTTTTCTTGGGTTTTGTCACTTTTTAATATGTGGTCTGACCGACATCAGAACTAAGGGTGAGATTGGCACCGTTAAACATGTTTAAGACTTGGTGTGATGTGTTTACTTACCGTTCAAAGGCGTTGCTTCTTTTGTGGATCCTTTTTATGCCCCCAAAGAAACTTTGGGAGGCATAGAGTGATCGCACTGCCCGTCCGTCCGTCCGTCCCGCTTCGTGTCCGATGCATATCTCCTATATTCTTTGATATAGAACTTCCAAATTTGATGTGTTTATGCATCTTGGGATGGCGGAGTGTCACGTACCGTTTTCGGGTCAATATGACCTGACCTTGACCTCTGATCTGGTTTTTATAGTAGTCACACTGTCCGTCCGTCCGTCAGTCCGTCCGTCCCGCTTCGTGTCCGGTGGTTATCTCCTATATTTTTTGAGGTAGGAATTCCAAATTTGATGTGTGGATGCATCGTTGGATGGTAGAGTGTCGTGTACCATTTTTGGGTCACTGTGACCTTGACCTTGGCCTCTGATCTAGTTGTCTGGAGCATATCTCTTATATTATTTGAGGTAGGAATTTTAAATTTGGTGAGTGGATGCATCTTAAGATTAGAAAGTGTCGCGTACCATAATTGGGTCACTGTGACCTTGAACTTGACCCCTGACCTAGTTTCTAGAAACTGCATTGAGTCTGGTGCATATCTCCTGTATTCTTTGAGAAAGGAATTCCAAATTTGGTGTATAAATGCATATTTGGATGAAAGAGTGTCATATATCATGTTCCGGTCACTGTGACCTTGATCTCGACCTCTGACATGGTTTAAAGAATAGTTGTTTACGGATCATATCTCTTATATTCTTTGAGGTAGGAATTCCAAATTTAGTGTGTGAATGCATCTTGGGATGGCGGAGTGACACATACCATTTTCAAGTCACTGTGACCTTGGCCTTGACCTCTAACCTAGTTTTTAGAATAAGTGTGTCCGGAGCATATCTCTTACATTATTTGAGGTAGGAATCTCAATTTTGGTGTGTGGGTGCATCTTGGAATGACAAAGTGTCCCATACCATAATTGGATCACTGTGACCTTGACCTTGACCTCCAACCTAGTTTTTAGAATAATTGTGTCAGAGCATCTCTCATATTATTCGAGGTAAGAGTCTCAATTTTGGTGTGTGGATGTATCTTGGAATGACAAAGTGTCCCATACCATAATTGGGTCACTGTGACCTTGCACTTGACCTCTGACCTAGTTTCTAGAAACAGCATTGAGTCTGGTGCATATCTCCTATATTCTTTGAGATAGGAACTCCAAATTAGGTGTGCAGATGCATCTTGGGATGACAGAGTGACACATATCATTTTCGGGTCACTTTGACCTTGACAATTGACACAGTTTTAAAAATTAATGTCTCCGATTATATCACTTATATTATTTGAGGTATAAATTTCAAATTTGGTGTGTATTTGCATCTTGGGATTGCGGAGTTCCTTGTTTAATTTTCGGGTCACTGTGTCCTTGACCTCTGACCTAGTTTAAGAATTATTGTGTCCAGAGCATATCTCTTATATTCTTTGAGGTAGGAATTCCAAATTAGGTGTGCATATGCATCTTGGGATGGCGGTGTGTTACATACCATTTTCGGGTAACTGTGACCTTGACCTAGTTTAAAAAAATATTGTGTTCAGAGCATATCTCTTATATTATTTGAGATATGAATCTCAAATTTGGTGTGTGGATGCATCTTGGGATGTTGGGGTGTCCTGTACCGTATATGGGTCACTGTGACCTTGACCTCTGACCTAGTTTTTAGAATAATCGTGTACTGAGCATATCTCTTATATTATTGAAGGTAGGAATCCCAAAGGTGTGTGGATGCATCTTTTGATGCTGATGTGCCGCATGCCATTTTAAGGTCACTGTGATCTTGACCTATCACCTAGTTTCTAGAATAATCGTGTCTGGAGCATATATCCTATATCATTTGATGTAGGAATCCAAATTTGGTGTGCTGATTCCTCAGTGATGCATACCATTTTGGGTCACTTTGACCTTAACATTGACTTCTGGCCTCATTTGTAGGTTTTTCGAATCTGGAGCATATCTCCTATATTACAGCTAACTGTCCTCAAATGTGTATTATGCTAGACCCATTCCTTTGGGGGCATTTGTCACGTGACTGTGACATTTCTTATTGTTATTTATTTTCATATTTATCTTTGTTATGCTGTCTTGTCTGTTACTTGCAGCATTGTGATCACCTGCGGGAAAGGGCTGACCTCTTGGATGTTTTCTTGTGTCTTTGTCACTTTTCTATGGTGTTCCGGGTCAGTTATGGTACTTGATTGTATATATTCCTGATATTTGCCTTCCTCTCTACTGTAAAGTCTGATCTAAAGTTCACACATATGTGCACCAGTTGAGCTAAAGAGTAAAATGTGCATCGTATGTGCACATCATGTGCACATGGGAAGTCACCTTATGTCCTGCCGCCTTTGTACAGTAAAACCTGTCTTAAGTGGCCACTCAAAATAGACAAAACAAAGGGCATAAAGACAATTGGTAGCTTAATGAAGGTCAAAAGTATTGCAAAATGCTCTCTTAGAGCATTCTGCAATACTTTGACCTGCATTAAGCGATAATTGGTCTTGAAAACAAATGTTTGGTATTCATCTTGAGTGGCCGCTTAAGACGGGTTTACTGTATTTCATAAAAGGTATTTGTTCCAGGTATGGACAGTGGTGATTTTAGAGTACTATTTCATCTGGCGTCACCTACTGGACTCCCTCCAGCGGAAGTGACGTTTGCAGAACAAGCAAAATCTGCAGGATATGAAACAGCATTGATTGGTAAATATATAGAGAATACTAGGCGAGTGTCTTTTGATATCAAGTTTACCAGGCAAGGCTTTGAGAACGCTTGTTGACATCGCAAGGCTTGCCGAGCGATCCAACGTGCGTTTGGTAAACTTGATATCAAAAGACGCAAACCTGGTATTCTATTTATCAGCTTACCAAGTTGGTTCACTCTTCAAACTCGCGATTATGACGTAATTTTCGATTATTGTCTCGATTCAGTGTCATTGGCGACATCATTCAAAAAGTGCAACGTCATCATGACCTGATAAAAGCACATGACTTGAGATAGACAACGTTTATCAGGCAACGTGCAACATTGCAGTTAATATGAGAGTTAACTGATAAATCTCAGTGATACATTATCCTAACTGGCTTCGTTTTGATCAATTAATCCAAGATTTGGGAAGTGACATGGGCGGATCCAGAGTAGGGACAGGGGGGGGAGGATCCAATGGAAAAGCACAAATGGCTATAGGTTTCTGGTATGAATCACCCTCAATAGATTCTCAAAAGAGGTCAGTACGGCCCTCTTTGAAATACGTTGATGATTACAATAAAAACGTTGTAAGTGACTGAATTTTCTGGATCAACGCATGAGTGGGAAACAAGTGTCATGTTATCATTTAACATCACTGAGGCGATGTTGATATACGCTAGTTGGTTTTCTCTGGATGCCATTTTGCTTCAGAAAGCAAAAGGGCTTGTTAGAAATCTTTTCATCTGAGCTGACAGGGCGCTTTATCGATTCAGGCCTCCTCTATTATACCACCTTTACCAATTTTAGCATGAACTATCTCGTGATGTGCAAGGTCTACACTGATGTGGGTGGTATAAAATAGATATACCATGTTTGTCCACCTGTACGTAAGATAATCCATTCGCTAAAGCTCGTGGATTATCTCCACGTACAGGCGGACAACCCATGGTATAACTATTACTTAGCAAGTAGCGGAAATAAAATATATTATTTCAAAACGTGCTGCAACAAGTGTCTCTTACTGTTCTTTCCCAAACTCCCCGTCGAGCAAACTACTTTTAAAAACATTTTTGCCACTTTTTTTACATCGCATCAGCGATGGGATATACGTTGATTAATAGCTTGCTCCTGAAAACGAAAAGGCCAATTAGAGACCTTGTCAGCTGAGCTTGAATCCAGATTAAGCATGGGGCCTTCAGGTATTCTCGGCTAAGCAGGTGTAGATGGATCAGCTTCAGTGTGCACCCTAGGCATTATGTACATTGGTTTGATTGATGAATACGGTTGTATGAACTATACCAAACAAAAAAAGAAACGCACCACTTACAACTGTTCAACTCCCATGAAGATCACAAGAGATAGGCCAGTTTAGTTTGTATCAGTGCAAAGGTATGTCAAGTACTGCTGCGTCACACGTCTTTTGCAATCTGGCGCCAAAAATGAGTTAAAGAAAATTGGTCATGAACCAAGTGGGGGTCAAATGGTAGTCACAATAAATAAGCGTTTTTATAATGCTCTCTTGCTGGATAAGTTCAAGCTATGAGAATCATTTCAGTAGACCAAATTGTACTCAGACGCTTATTCTTTGCAAATTCTATCTGTTAATTAATCATACGCGATAATTAAACCAAGTAGCTCATGTATTGTGACTACCCTTTGGATAACGATTCCACACTGGAAAGAGTTCAACATTGTTTTAATCAATTCAAATGGCCCTAACTGATGAAATGGATTTTGGAATAGAAGAAAAGCAGCAGTTTACACATTGGTTATCTCACATAAAGACAGCGTATCGTTTTCATACTTTGCAAATGTAAAACATACTCGGAATTAAATGTTGACAGCATCATTGAATTAACGCTTCCGCAACTCGTTTACTTTTCGCCTTGGTGAGTTTTGTGCCTCTACAAGGAAGGTACAGATACTCATCTACGTCACACTCAAGATTTTGTAAGATTTGATCAGAAATGAATATTTTATGACAATTAACATTTTCGTTTTAAAAGATCTAAATGGGAAAATCGTAGTGGTGCGTTTCTTTTTTTGTTGGGTATATATTTAGGGGATAACTGTATTCAAAATTTTAATTTGGGGAGGTATATCGTCGGATATACGGTCGGAAATTTAGTTTTACGGCGACGCGTAAGCGGAGCCGTAAAACGTGATTTCCGAACGTATATCCGACGATATATCTCCCCAAAATAAAATTTTGAATATGGTTATCCCCATTCTAATGCACATTAACATTTTCCCTTCAAAAAGACAGTGAACATGTACTTTGTTGCGCCTATACGTCCAGCGGCTGCCACTGCATAAAACCTCTTGCCAGCTGCATATATCCACTTGTCAACCGATGAAAAGCGACGTTACGTAATGACGTCGGGTTTCCGACAGTATATCGCAGGATATAATGTCGCAAATTTATGACGCTATCCAATCAGAAGTCGCGTTGCATTTGCAAGTGCATTAGAAATACTGTTAAAACCCCTGCTTTGAGAGGGGGTTAACTCTATCACTATTCAGTGTGTTCATGGATAGAGTCTTATTGGGAGATGCATATTTCCTGTGTTGTATTTGCTTCCAATGGATCACCTATTCAGAACTTGGTTTAAACATATTTTATTCATTCTCTTTTATACAATAAGCATAGCACTAATAATATAACAAAGCAGTTGAATGAAAGGGATTTGACAGTAAGTTAGAATTTAGAACTTAGTACATACAAATAGTTAACTAAAACAAAAAAAAATACGTAGAGCTTGATGAAAACCTCACTGTATTATATTGTATTCCGAAAAGCGATGCTTGTTTTGAATAGATTGTTTTTTGTCACACGAGATTGAAACGGGGAAATTATTCACTTTATCCGTCATTTTTTCAATGTTTTCTATTCAGGTAAATGGCACCAAGGTTTATATGACATATACAGAAGACCAGTTCATCATCCTAACTCCCAGGGATTCGATTTTTTCTATGGCATGCCGTATACCATATCGGCAGACTTCGGTGATGAGGTCAAGTCCATGGCGCTTCTAATATGGCCAAAGATGTTGTATCAGACATTAGCAGCAGGGTTTATAGCAATGTTTTCTTTATTGCTAGCATTTAAGATGAAAATTATCGGGAAATTCGTGTCACTTGTCTTATTTCTGGCATTGGTTTCATTCCTCATGTACCAGTATAGTGACATATATCTGATGGGTCATTTTAATTCTGTTCTCATGCGAGACAAAGAGGTTATAGAAATGCCTATCCGCTTAGCTGGATTGACTGAACGTTTAGTCAGAGAAGGAGCAGACTTTATAAAGCGTCAAACTCACTTAGATAACAGATTTCTTCTATTCATGTCGTGGGGTCTTACACATACTCCTATGACACCAAACCGGAAGTTTGCAGGAAGCACGCGACATGGTCGCTATGGTGATTGTGTTGAGGAGCTTGACTGGGGAATCGGGATGATCCTGCAAGCGTTGGATGAAGTTGGAGCACGTAATAATACGATTGTATATTTTTCATCGGATCATGGTGGATCTTACACGGATATTGGAGCCCATGGTGAGATGGATGGAGGTTACAATGGCATCTATAGAGGTATTTATATGGTATACAAAAAACCTGTGCAAAATGGCCACTCAAATGTAGCCATAAACAAAGATCTTAATGACAAATGGTAGCTTAATGAACGTCGAAAGGTATTTATGTCTTATACAGTAAAACCTGTGTAAAACGGCCACAAAAAATAGACAAAACAAAGACCTTAATGACAAATGGTAGCTTAATGAAGGTCAAAAGGTACTTTTATATTATACAGTAAAACCTGTGTAAAACGGCCACTTAAAATAGACAAAACAAAGATCTTAAAGACATATGGTAGCTTATGAAAACATTTTTTTTTGAGTGCTCACACGGAATAGAGAGCTGGTTGTTTCTCCTTAATTTTGCAAAATATATTTTTAAAAAGTCGCAGACGACTGAAAGCATGAAAAATTACCCAGAACACAAAGTGTTTTAAATCAGTTTCATCAAAAACTAAATGTAGTTACTCCCAGAATGTTAAATCCATGCTTGGTAATTAAGAGATTGTCAAAGCTGTCGTTGTGTCGTTGTTTATTTATGATAAACGTGACGACATTGATTTGGAAATTGTAAATTTCCCATTTTTAGATGGTGATGTTTCTCGCTCTACATCCTATGGAGTCTATATCCCTCAACTCATTCATTCGTTCGTTTCATTAGAGGATCTAGCTATGTTGCTGACTTCAACACTCGCAATAAATTGTTAACTCAGAAACTTTTTAAACAAGGCTATCGGTATCACAAACCTTTTCTAAATTTTATAGACGATACTATGATTTGATATCTAAATTCCAAGTCGGACTTAAATCTCTCTTGCGCCAAGGACTTTCGGAACCTGATTTCTATGGTGACTTGGTGTATAAATTGAAGAAGATTGTTAGCTCTAATTATTTATCAGCGCAGTTCATTAAGATAATTTCCCATTATAAAAAGATTGGCTATAACATTAATGTATTGCAACAGACTGCATGCTTGGTGGTCAACCCGTTTACGGTTGGCAACTTTGCTTTCCTCTTTAATTGCACGCCGGTGGGTCTGACTTCAGTCTCTATGATGATTCCGACTTTAAGACTTATCTATTGATGAGATGGTAGGGGCCTGATGCTTTGGCTTTTTGTCGGGCCCACCGGGGTTTACCTGTTCGATTTCTTTTGCTCCCGTATTCAGTCTTATTTACTGTTGAGTCCTTATCTTTGCTTTATCCCCTTGTTATATCTTGATTTATATGTTCTAGGAGATGATGCATTGATAAGTTAGGGGTCTTTCATGCAAACCAAATATCTATGTGTCTTGATCAACATCTGAATTAAGGGTGAGGTTGGCGCCGTTAAACCGGTTTAAGCCCTCCAGTAAAATAGTTTACTGACCATTCCAAGGCGGTACTTCTTTTGTGGAACTTTTTATTATTTTTTTCTGTCTTATGTTTGCTATGTCTTTGTGCGTGTCTGTTTATATGTGCTTTGTGGTCACCTGATGGGAAAGGGCTGACCTCTGGGCTCTCGTTAGTGGTGTCTAACTGTGAGTTTGTCACTTTCTTATTGGTATCCTGGGTCAGGTGGGATACTTGATTGTATCAATTCCTGATCTTTGCACCCTTTGGAATTTTGTCCCTTTACACTGATATTGTACTGTTTTGTGGGTGCTTTTTGTGTATTTGGTCCCGTTTTTGTTATGCAGTACTTAGTGCCGTTTCTAGCTTTGTAATCATCTTAATTTTTCGTTACGCACTCTTATTCCTGATTGTAAAAGTAATCTATCTATATCTCCCTCAGGGCATAAAGGACAAGGCGGGGTAGATGGCGGTATACGAGTACCCGGTATTTTCAGATGGCCTGGGAAAATTAGAGCGGGACAGGTCAGCGATGTTGTGACGTCACAGCTTGATATCTTCCCACTGATATCCACATTGACAAATAGTCCGCTTTCTCGCAATACAAAGATCGATGGGAAGGATATACTTCCGGTTCTTCAAGGATCAATGACGTCATCGTCATACACGTTTCTCTTCCATTACTGCGACGGAGAGGTACATGCTGTGAGATATATGCCAGAAGGAGGTAAAATTGATTAACTGTTTTCTACCTAATTACAGGGATGAGAAAGTTCTGGATTGATCAGGATTTCCTGATTGAGCACTGGCATTTGATGTGTATAATGTCAATGTAAATTTGGTTGAAATTTAGTTTTAACATTGTTGAATTGATTTTACCATAGATTAAGCATAAACTGAGTGCTTTCTATTGGTTTTATGTTAATTTAAGCTTTAAATAAGTAATCTAAAAATCTGTTTGGCTCCATTCAGGGTCCAACACACAGGTTTTCTGGATTGAGAATGTCTGACTGTTCTCATCCCTGAATTAGCGTACAAGTTCTTATAAGGAGATGTCGAGTACTGCATGGGTCGTTTATACTATTCGAACTTCTTATTTCTTAGAAACAGTGTAGAATCTGACGTTGGGTGTACACTGTTTCCAAACGAAACTGGATCATTACCCTCCAGAACACATGCACAAACCATACAATAACTTACACTTAGCATACTATTATAACAAAAATTAAGTGAGTATGATCAGGAAACACCACCATCACACACTGCAGACCAACCCACGGCCGCGTGAGGTGGAGCCACAGAACACTAACAGCCACAAGACATCAGGAAGACATTCAAAGCAAAGCATCCCCCTCTTCCCCACCAAGACGACTGCAAGGCCAGATAGGGCACCAATTAACCACCAAGTACTGCATAACAAATTTTAAACAAGAATCAAACACAGAGCCCCACAAACAATGGAAGCAATAAACAATGAACCGAAAAACAACAGACCCATGGCCTTTGAACGGACAGCAGCCTAAGACACTGGGGTGGGGGTTTCATGCATTTTACCGGTACCAAATCTATGCCCTTAACCCTTAAAGCGCCAATCACGACTGCAGCAGACGGCAAATTTTGTGACATCTTTCCCAATTTCTGACAAAAATAAGGTATGATATTACATGAGAATCGTCTGCCAGACGATTCTCATGAAATATCATGCCTTATTTGTTATTTTTGAAAAAAAGAGACAAAATTTGCAATTTTCGTCTGCTGCAAATTAGAGGTGGCGCTTTAAGGGTTAATTCTGTTGTTGTTAAAACACAAAATCAAGATTTGAGCGTTTCTAAAATGTTCATCTATTGTATTTCAGAAGAACGTGTATGGAAGCTTGCCTACAGATTCCCCAATTTCCTGCCAGAGTCTCACCTTTCTACAGAATCTTTACATTGCAGACGAGCGCGCCATCTAGATCCGCCATATTTGTTTGATATGACGTCAGATCCGGGTGAAATGCGTCCCATTGATATAAACTCTAACTCTGAGTACAAGAAAATCGTAAACATTGTAGATGAAGCTACACAGAAGCACATAAAAACTATACCGGAAATTAAGTCTAGACTCAAAATGGTGGATATTTCCTGGTACCCACATTTACAGCCATGTTGTAATTTTCCGTTGTGTTCATGTACTGAAGAGAAGTATAAAGATGTCAGATGAACATCAATACATGATTAGGCGACAATATGTAATAGCCTACACACTAGACTGACTCCAGTCCTTAAAGCAATTTTTCATCAATGGGTCAAATCATATACTTGTAGCCAGTCTAACTCTGATGGCTCTGTAGCCATCAGCGTTAGACTGGCTACAAGTATATGATAATGACGCATTGATTAAAATTGTTTTAAGGACTGAAGCTAGTCTACCTAGACACGAGTTTAGCCGTTTTTGTTTTTACAGTCCTGAAAAAGTTTAAGACTTTTTTGTGGTCAATGTTAGCTGCATGGATATTGGATATAACACGGTGCACGATGTGGAGACGAAATTTTGTTTAAACAATATTTATTAAGATAAGTCCATTGATGCATACATACATGGCGATAAGATATGATGGTAAGCATGTGGCTTATTCTAATCATCTACCATATATATTATAAATTGCATGGTATTTGATGATTATTGAAACGTTTCAACACAATAGCATGGTAATAAATTTGAGAAAGAGAGAGAGAGACTACTGTATGGCATTTCAGGACAAACGGAACCAAACAATAGGTTGACTGGCTCCAGTCGTTAAAATATCACAATAATAATAATTACAAAACTGAGAGTAACCAAATCTCCCTGATTTTATAAATTCATTGAATTGCGCATCATCCAAACAGCAGGTTATTGGTAGTAAGATTGCCAAATTAGCTGGCAGATATCTAAGCCTATCAAGTGAATGTCGTTAAATGAGCCCTGTGTGTGTGTGCATTTGTTGTTGTCGTTTACAAATCTTGCATTATTTATAAATCGCTAAAATGTACTTTTCTTGATATGAAATAAATAGGTGTTACGTACCTATAAAACGAGCTAGCGTTTGACGCTTCTTATGATGTTTTAAGCAGTGATTATGGTAGACCTAATGTTTGTATTTTAGTTGTGCTTTTTAGTGCAACACCTCCAAGCAGAAAACATCTGATCCCCTTTTTACATTGCAGATTATCTAATTAAAAAAGATTATCTAATTGAAAACCATTATGCTTAAAAAGAAGAAATAAAACTCGACATTAGAAGTATATTTGGTAGATACAACAGGGCCACAGGAAGCACGGCAACACCTCCATCAAGTCCATGAACACTATTCAGTCAACTTGAGACAAAGTATTTGACAATGGTCCACTTGGTTGTATATCTACAACAGAAGTGTCGATGCCATCGAGACCATGAATAGTGGCTAAACTCGTAGTTCCATAAGAAAATCAATCCAAAGTTGATTTTTCATAAAAGACAGAATTTGTTAGTCTTGTAAAAGTATCACAATCAAAATTAACTGGCGGAACACTCAGTCAGCTAGAAGAATTCAGGGACTAACAAGAAGCATCACAGGCAAAATACGCGTATTTTAAGAGATTACAGACTTCAAACATGTCCTCAGATAATATTAAACCACGAAAAGTAACGCATGCAATTCCATATCTTCAACTGCAATTTATCGCTAATGTAGTTCGCTTCAGCCATGGTAGTGCAAACTGATTTCAACTTTAAAAATTTTTTTTTGTCTGAGTTTTCACCTCTTGACCGATGCTATATGATAGGAAAGTGTATCAAGAACCGCAAAGGGTGAAATGTATACAAGTTCATACTAGGTAACGATGTGGGTTTTTAGAAGAAAGGCAGGTAGTTTATTTTGGACGAGTACGAAACTATAGAGCTGATATTCATTTGGTACCAGGTTTTATACAATAAGATAAAGAGGAGCGAAAAAACTAGGAAAACAAGTCAGTGGACATCCAAATAATCTTGTTAGTACGAGCTTTGCATCGCTCGTGATTGTTTTGTTTTGGTTTTTCCCCATTTTCATCAGAATGATAATCGTTTACATATGTACACGTTTTAATGTCTGTGTATGTTGGCGTTAGTGCATGCGTGTTAGCCCGTCAAACAAAACGCAAGTGAGTATGACTAGGAACTGCCACAATCACAGATCACTGACAAACCAATGGCCCCATGAGGAAGAGACATTAGAACACACACATAAAAAGCAAGTAAAGTAATCATCTCTTTCTTTGTCAGCAACTTTGTGTTAGGTTTGTAAAAAATACAAAAGAATCAGTTGCACTTCTGTGTTTTCCCAACATGGTCACGTGGTTCACACCCACGCCCATTAATCTCTTCTATTCAGACAAAAGTGGCTTCATTTTGAACTTTTAAATTTTAAGATTCCAACCAATGACCCACCAGTGGGGTCTCAGTAACACCATTCGTTTTAATACCCGAAACAGGTGTTTAAACTTATGGGTTATAAAATAATATCAATTTTACGCACACAATGTTTGCTTAAGTGGACCTATGGGTAATACTAATGTACATAGCATTTATGGTTGGTGGTGTTTGTTATATAGCATTTCACTTTATTGATTCAGTTTAGTTTTGTTTATAACATGCAAATTTGAAAAGTGTTCACAGTGTCAGTTATGAACTTTCTTAAATGATAACACAGGGGCTTGACTTCGGTCCTTATATCCTCTATAAAGCCTCAAACCCGAAGCTGACAGCGTGAGCTCTTGGATTTGAGGGTATATAAGTGAAACGAACTGCTGTGATTATAGACGTGTGAGGGTTATTTTAGTTGGCTTCGGCAACTCAGGCGAACCTCATGTAAGTATTGGATAAATGTCTGTAACAGTAATAATAAATTTATTCTATAGAAAACAAACAGAAATGAAATACATTATAGTAATTTTAACAACCATAATAGTTGCCAACAGTTGTACATCAGGTCAAACATAAACGAGGGTTGATCATCCTTCTTAGTGTGCTGTTCTTTTTCAAACAAAACACATGCACGGATCCAGAAAGTTTTGCCAGAGGGGGTCAAAAGCTGACAGATTTTTTTTTTTTTTTTTTTTTTTGATGAGGGGAGAGAGGATCCAAAGAGCATTAAATGGCGTTTCGCTGGCGGGCCGATGATGGCCCAATCTTGAATGCTGGTTTGGGAGCTTTGCGATTTTCAGGGGATCTGGACCAGTATTGATTAGAAACCCTTTATTTTTCAGATTTTCAGGGGGTGGGGTCCGGACCCCCTGTCCCCCCTGGGTCCGCCCATGCTAGACTACAGTATGTGGTACACCGTCGCACATACACACAAAATATTGCCCAGTGCCCTAACTACATCATGTAAAAGTTTGAAATTGCTGTGTCCAATGGTTTATGTGATGTATTTACAAGAAAATGCATTATTTGGCCTTTGAAATTGACCGTGGGGTCACACACAACATTGCCCAGTACCTCTACATTATGTGACATATGCACCAGCATACGTCCAACGGTTTAGGAGATGCGTTTACAAGAAAATACATTATTTGACCTTTGACCTTGATAATGGGGCAAAGGTCACATGAAATGTTTATAGAATGGACTATCCCAAGTTTTTTTCGTATCAAACCAGAAGGAAGAATCACAGAATTCCTGGTACACAGTCTCGTGTTATAACAAAAGTCCACGATTTACTGGGACAACTCTCGTACATGAGCCAATTCATTTAGATATTTAAATAATCTTCCATATTTAAATGTAAAGTTAAAATTTGTTACCAATGGACAATTTTCATGAAAATTAGTACACCTACTCATGACATTTAAGCATAAAAGCAAATAAGAGTGCAAAGATCAGGAATCGATACAATCAAGTACCACACCTGACCGAGGATACCAATGGGAAAGCGACAAACTCACAGTTATACACCACAAACGAGAGCCAAGAGGCCAGCCCTTTCCCACCAGGTGACCACAAGGCACAAATAAACAGACGGCACAAAGGAATACAAACACAAGAAAATACATAAAAGATCCACAAAAGAAGTACCGTCTTGGAACGGTCAGTAAAATATTTTACTGGAGGGCTTAAACCGGTTTCACGGTGCCAATTTCACCCTTAGTTCAGATATGGATCAAGACACATCTATATTTGGTTTGCATGAAATACCCCTAACTTATGAATGCATCATCTCCCATAACATTTAAATCAAAATAAACAAAGGAGCAAAGCTAAGGACTCAACAGTATATAAAACTGAATACCGGAGCAAGAGAAATCCAACAGGTAATACCCTGTGGGCCCGACAAACAGCCAAAGCATCAGGCCCCTACCACCTCATCAATAGATAAGTCTTTAAGTCGGAATAGATAAGCCCAGCTTTAACAGAGAAACTCAACAGAAAATAATATCTCCACAATACACTTTGCTTCCTTACTTAAAATGTCGTTATTTGAATTAAATAAGCCGAAAAATGAAAAGCCTGTGCCCATTTTCCCCATTCTTAAATTTTGTTACCGGCGGGAAAAAGTTACGTTAAAAAGAAAACCATTTTGAAACTAGACCTTTTCATGCAAAGTTTGAAGAAAATCGGAAAAGAAATGCCAGCAATAGAGGGTGTAAAACCTAATTTATAACGTCAATCAAGGGCCATAACTATGTACTTATTTGTCGAAATTTATCCATCTGCAATTCCAAGACAATACTTTTCAATATCAACTCTTATAACCAGTTTGAAGAAAATCGGTAAAAAATGCCAAAGATAGAGTGAAAACAAATTTCTAACGTCAATCAAGGACTATAACTCTGTTTTTATTTGTCAAAATTTACCCATCTGCAATCCCAGAACACTCCTTCACAATATCGACTCTCATACCAAGTTTGAAGAAAATCGGTAAAGGAATGCCAAAGATAGAGAGTGAAAACCAATTGCTAACGTCAATCAAGGGCCGTAACTCTGTACTTTTTTTCCAAAATTTACCCATCTGCAATCCCAGGACACTCCTTCCAATTATCAACTCTCATAGCAAGTTTGAAGAAAATTGGTTAAAAATGCTCCCAGCAGAGAGTGAAAACGATGCGCTGACGGACGGACGGTCAGACGGACAGAAAGACCTTTGTTTGTGGCCGTGTTCCTTGGCTGTACCAGTACTGGCCGGGTGGGTTTATGGTTTTGTGGTTCTATGCCCAGAAACTCCCGAAGGCTCAACCGGCAGTTGTTCTGGTTTTAAAGCGTCTCAGAAGACGGGGCAACAGCTTAAAGTCTCATCTGACAGACTGGGAGAGGCCGGGAATCGAACCTGCGACCCCTGGTTTACAAGACATAGGTTTATCCCCTACACCACGGCAGCTTCAGACGGACAGAAAGACGGACAGACGGACACTTGAACGCAATTTTTTGAATGGAGGGTATAACATAAATACCCCGCACTTTTTAAAGTGGTGGGGTATAAAAACGCAAACGGCAAACAAGGTATTTAAGAATATTAAGCTGTCGTTTTGCATAGATCTTGTGGATTATCAAATAATAATATTGCGTGTGAGCAGTAATACTTCCTGATAAGACTGCGAATCTGAGCCTTTGTGGGAAGTATCGAATAATCATGTGCTGGTTAAAATTATATTCAATGCAATATAAGTACTTGTTATATGACTGGAGAGAATCCTGTCTCCTGATTGGCCCAATTTGTCTTCATAAATCTATGTCTACCTGGAATCTGGTCTAAACCAGTCCACAAATTAATATTGCATGAAAAACCGGCTTGAACTAGTTTCCAGAAGTTAATATTTTTAACACTTCTGCAATATTACCCTCTAGAGAGCTAAAAATAGCATGATGAGTATGAAACTAGCATGTGCAGCATGAAATTGACATGATTTGCTGTTTCACCTCCCAACAGGTAAATTAAAGAATTCAGGAATTTTTACAACAGATTTGTTTTGTTTTGTTTGTTTATTTATCTTTGTTTGAATAAACAAACCTTAAAAAACAGTTTAATGATAACATTAAGAGAATAAATATACATTTGAAAATGCAAAATACTAAATTAAAATGTTTTAATAACAGTTGCTTAAACTTGTTAGAAAGTCCTTAGATTGAAGGTTGAACATGTTTTTAACAACAAAAGTGAAAGTAGCAAATTTTCATTCTTAAATGAAAGTCATATAACAAAACAGTTATTGACTTCAATTTGATAGACATAAGGATTTATCTACCCTTAAAAGTGATATTCACCTCGGCCTAGCGGCCTCGGTGAATTATCACTTTTTCGGGTAGATAAATCCTTATGTCTACCTCATTGAAGTCAATAATTGTATAATGTATTTGTATGATACTTGTACGGCAGAAAAATTTCACTGAATATGTCTTAAATATCAACTTCAAACCGCATAGAAGTGCAACTTTAACAAAGTAGACTAAAGTGTTCGAAAACGTTAAGTATATGAGCCGCGACATGTGATTTCCAACAATGTGGTATGTTGACATGAATAGACTCAGGCGAGCCTGTGCAGCTTTGACAGTCCAAATGATGTTCGGTCAGTAGCTTGATAGTCATAGAATATTCAAGCGACAAGCAAAGGCTCTGATCAGACTGTGCGTATGCGCAGGCTGGTCTGAGACTTTGCTTGTCGCACATACCACATTGTTGAAATCTCATGTCGCGGCTCAATTTATGTGTATAAGGAAGTGATAAAAAAGAATATTAAATTAAACCTGTACATGTCTAAATGTTTAAGCAAAGGGCCTGTGTATCCACTCAGTCTTAGAAAGAGTCCTCGTTGTTTCGTCTAGCTGTTCAGTCCAAATGTGGACACTGGCAATAAGCATTTGGACATGCATTTTACTGGTTTACATATTAACCAATATATAAATGTGAACATAATTGCAAGGTGTTCAACCGCTAGAATGAACAAAATATGAAACCTGTGCAATTTTGCAACAAGTTTCATACTTTTGTACATTTCTTGTGCTCGTAACAGCAACATATAACTACCATGTGCATTCTTATAGAACAGTACCCTTTCAAAAAACCTTGTCAATTCATTCATGAAAGTATTTGTTAAATGCATTAATAGTCAAGAAAGTAAATCTACTCATATAACAGTTACAACTGATTAGGCCATTCTAGCAGGTATTTTTATTGAAAGGCAATCACTTTTTAGGCGGTACAAGCGGTCAATGGTTTGAATCTTTAAACAGTATTGTTCAGCTTAACTGAGGATGCCAGGGCCCAAAATTACAATGCCTCCTTAAAGTAAAGAAAGACTTAAGTTAAGTATTGATATTATAACATGTGGCATTAAATGTTTAAAAAATACTAGGATCGATGCAGTACTCATTGTCGCAGATTGTATTGTGATCTACAGAAAAAATATATAACTATTTTGATTTTAATAAGTTCAAAACTTTTTTTTTTTTCGCATCCTGAAAAATCAATACTTAACTTTAGTCTTCATTATAGTCCGTCCAGATAAGAGACGTTGGGCGGTTCTTAGCTAAGTTCAACCCCTGGACAAATACATTTGGAAATCGGTTAGTCAGGTTGCATTGTTTCCGTATTTACCCATCTGTGAAACTCTCCACATCAAAGTTATATAAAGATACCTGTATATACAGATACCTGTAATCTTATGGTTGCCATATTGTGAAAAATAAGCGTTTCGAATTATTGCAGCTGAATCTTATCAGTCCAGATACTTTGTTTGAAATATGTATGTACATGTATCTTAAACACGCACGTGTCTTAAATTATACAAGCAGAACATCAATTTTCGACGATGAAATCTACAATCACACAAGATTTTATTGTTTTATAAAAGATATGTGTACCCTTTTCCTGTGGCCCAGATATTGAAACCTTATCTTGCCGAATTTTAATGTGTGTGTGTGTGTGTGTGTGTGTGTGTGTGTGTGTGTGTGTGTGTGTGTGTGTGTGTGTGTGTGTGTGTGTGTTTGCTGATTGCGTAAAGCGGGGACGTAAGTGAAAATACACACTCACACATCGGGGACTTACTTCGAATCGCGGACGTCCGCTATTCGCGAAACGGTAAAAAATGAATTCCCAACATCTGTTTTACACTAGAAAAGTGAGAATTCAGCAAAAATCGACATGTCCCCGTTCCTTGACTAAAGCGTCAGGTATAACTTACACAAAAGTGTATTTACCCATGAGAAAAAATATATCGAGTGTACATTCGTCTGCGCCTTGGTCCGCGTTTACGCGGGAAAATTCCATAGTCCCCACTGTGTTCGGAGCATTCGGTGTAACAAAATGGCATCAAGGTTTTCATCTCGGATATGTTGGAGGTAACGTTTATTTTGTTTGTTTGATTTGATTCTTTACGTCCCATCAACAATCTTTCAGTTATATAGGGACGGGTCTTCCTGGGTTGAACCAGTACTAAGCTAGGATTAATGTTCTTGCTCAAAGACACAACGCAGTGACGCCGGTGAGGCTCGAACCCGCAGCCCCTCGGTCTCAAGTCAAGCACTCTACCACTGAGCCACTTCGTTCCCGGTAACGTTTATTTTTTGTATTTTATTCAATCATGAAATATTTGAGGGCAAAATAAGCATTAGATTCTATATAATCATTTTTATCATATTCTAAAAATAGCCGATGAAGTCATTAGGACAAACATTCGGCAGATAGACTATGGCAGCTTCCATTGCATTTCAATCCATTGTTTTGCGCGAATCTGATGTTCCTGGGGCGAAATTAGTGTACGAGTCGATAGAAAAACATTCAAATATTCAGTAACAAAGATGGCTGGAATGCCGAGGCCTCGCAAAAACAGGCAATCGGAGTAAACTCATTCAAAGGTAAGTTGTTTTGTTTCGACACATTTCATGTAAACAAAAGGTCATGCACTCCGAAAAACACAACAGCAAAAGTGCGTTTTCGGATAAAGCACCGATATAATATTTAGATTATATAAGAATCCGAATATTTAAGATATCATCGTGTATTTTCTTCAAGTCTGCAAATAGTTTTTTTTATGCCTATCTGATCAAATCCCGGGGATTAAATGTGTAATTGCCTCAGCAGTGCATGAACCTGTATTCGGAATGTACCCAGTAATCGTGAATCCAACCAAGAATCATGTTAGCTTATTGTTGAAATGCCAAAATGATATTCTTTCACCAGGGCTTTTACAGGGGTAAATTTCCGCCCTAACTTTGATAAAAGAAGTGGTGTAATGATGCCTGGATCCAGAAAACTTTCCAAGGTAGGGGAAGGGGGGGGGGGTCCAGAATCAAGGGATTTTTTTTTTTTTTTGGGGGGAGGGGTTGGAATTGAGGCGGTCTGGACCCCAAGTACCAAAATCTGGTTTGTGCATGGTAATTATACTGAAGATTTTCAAAATGAAAGAAAAAATGCATTGGAGAGACACATAGCCAGGTAAACATACCCAGACAATCTAGAACCTTCTGGTTACCATGATTGTATGCTTTGCATCATGAGAAATTTTTTTTTGCACATGTGAAAATGACGCAGATGCTTATCAGCACCTTTATATCCACTTTCATCACTGATAACACTAGTGTAAGTTATACCCCCTTGAACCCCACTTTTATATACTTAACTTCAGCATAGGTTTAGATAAGCATTTTTTAGCATAAAATTGTAAATAAGTTCTTACCCATCAATATTAACATATGTTTTGGGATCTCAAAAGAGCCGTCTCGTTGAGACGGTTCTTTTGAGTACCCACAACATATGTTTTGGTTGAGAAAGAAGAAAATTAATATTTTGGTATGCACTCTTAACTAAATGCCTGTTCAGGGGTATATATTTATTGCTTACTATATTTGTTCTAAAACATAGTCTAGATTGTGGGTTCTCATTAGAACCACAGCTCTCTGTTTAAGAGCAAAAAAAAACAACTTATGAATTACACAGCCCAGGTAATGGCTTGTGTGAGACCTGATCTTAAACACTGAAGACATGTTTTCTCGTGAGCCTGTTCATGCAGTATTGATCAGTATTAAAACTAAGTTACGAAAATGCGTCCATGCAATATACAGCGATTTTTCATGGTAGAAAAAATGAAAATTTTTAGATAAAGATTTAATTAATTTTCTAATTTTGCTCTAAACATAGATTGTGGGTATACGTTAGAACCGCCTCAATGAGGCGGTTCGAACATGTATCCACAGTCTATGTTTTAGCGTGAAAAGTTGTAAGAAAATTTTGTTTACCCCCAATCCCCATGTTAACCCCAATTTTACTATATAAAAGTGGGATGTTAGGGGGTATAAATCACACAGACATGTTATCCTGATGTAGGCATTATAGGGGTTATGGGTTTACACATTTTTTTTAATATATTTTCAGGATGAAAGGCTGCATATCAGCAGGGGAACAAGACAATATACCAATCAGCATAGACGGAGGAAAGTGGTATACCTTGAGAATAGAGAAAATTAAACAAAATGTACAGACGCAAACCAATACAGGCATTCCACTTCTCCCATATAGTGGATGGGGAAATTTCCCCTCTCATGTACCACAAATGCCCAAGCATTTCAACAAGGGACATATTCACCACCATATTGTTGAATCTGTTCAATTCCTCAATGAAGACACCTTTGATGATGAAATTGATAGTGATGATGGCTGTGATGATGACTGTAATATTGAAGACCTACATACAGCCAAACCATTGAGAAAAGGACTGAAGTACTTCACCAGTGGACATGTCCAAAAAATGCAAGACAGTTCTAAGAGTGGACATTATTTTTTAAAATCTAAAGTACGGGCTTTGTATACTTCAGAGGTTTATGATGTGACTGCTACATTATCACAGCACTCTGGTTTTGTAAGGGATGCATCCTGTACATGCCGTGCTTCAGCAATGGGCAGGTGTAGCCATGTCACCGGGTTATTGTATGCTCTTGTAGATTACATTGATACTTATGATACACTAAAAGTTGACCCACAAAGTTGTACATCTCTTCCTTGTGCTTGGAACCAAGGCAGAAAGTCAAATTAGCTGCCTAAAAAATGCAAGAGTCAGTTTACCCAAGTGCAAAGAAGAGAAAAGTACATGATATTATAAATTATGACCCACAGGCTCCAGTCACCTGCTGCACTGATGAAGAGAAACAATCTGGAAAATTGCTCTATTGTTTGCAAAATCACAAACAGGTTGATTGCATGTGGCTGTCTTTACTGAAGTATAATTATAAAGATTATTTTCTTGATGATGATCATACTTCTATGATGACTTCTACACTTAATAAGCAGAGGGAACAATTTATACAGAACTTGATAGTTAAGTCGGAATCAAATTTCCCGGTTGAATTAGTTAAAGAGCAAGGTACTCCTGCCTGGTTTAATGAACATCGTGTTCGTTTAACAGCATCTACATGCAAGGATGTTGTGTCTCTTAAATCTGACAGGGCTATCATGAATTTTCTAAACAGGCATCTTTGGAAAACAGATCCAATTAGTGCACCTGCTTTACAGTATGGCATCAAACATGAAAAAATAGCAAGAGATTCTTACAAGAGCTTGATAAATTCTGATAGTAGTATGGTTGTTGGTAAGTAGCATAGATCCAGAGCTGGCTGTAGTCCGGATGGATTGATTATGGACCATGATGAGCCTACCATTTATGGTATTTTAGAAATCAAATGCCCTAAGTCATTAGAAAATGAACACATATCTAACTTTAATGAAAAATTAACCGAACAACAGAAGAAAAACTTTTTCTTAGAAATCAATGATGAGAACAAGATCACCTTAAAAAACACACAAATACTATTACCAAATTCAAATGCAGATGGGAGTGACTGGTACAAAATTTTGTGATTTTGTAGTTTGGTCTAGTAAAGAGACATTTACAGTCCGAATTCCATTTGACGATCATTTCTTGGCTGATCTTAAAGCCAAATTAATTAATTTTCACCATTCTTACTTATGTCCAGAAATCTTTGAAATGAGGATTCCTAGAAACCTTTTGCCCTTGAAACTGTAACTGCATACATTGTAAGCTAATTTAGCTTCCTATTAATTGAGCCATGTCATGTCATGTCATGAGAAAACCTTTTTATATACATGTATTGCGAAAAATGGTGAAGATCAGCTGTGCGGTAATGTGCAGCTGATAATCGCCATTATTTTCGATCAATATTCAGGCCTCCAGATAAGAGTGTGTATTGGAAAATTATTTTATATTTCTCATTAAACCAGGCAGGAGGAGTACCTTGCTCTTTAATTCAACCGGGAAATTTGATTCTAATCCAAAACATATGTTGCGGGCACTTAAAAGAACCGTCTCAATGAGACGGTTCTTTTGAGTACCCAAAACATATGTTAAAATTAATGTATAAGAAAATAATAAAAATTTTACGAAAATAAAATTTCCTTATCTGGATCTATGCATATTATCCCTTTACTTTCTAACTCCTGGAGTAAGGACTTGTGGCATGTGGGGATCCAGAAAGTTATGTCAGAGGGGTCCAACACTGACAATGTTTTTTTTTGGTTGATGGGATTGAGAGAGGATCAAAATGCCACTAAAAGTGGGCCATTATCGGCCCGCCAGCGAAACGCCATTTGAATGGCGTTTTGCTAGCGGGATGATAATGGCCCAACATTAAATGCTGGATTGGTAGCTGTGGTTTTTCAGAAGATCCGGACCAGTATTGCTAAGGAACCCTATATTTTTGTAATTTTCCAGGGGGGGTCCGGACCCCTTTCCCCCCCCCCCTCTGGATCCGCACATGTGTGGTATGTCTTAACTTATATATTGAGCACTCTTTTGAAGAAAACAGACAAACCTATTTACAGTCTTTTAATCAATTGTGTTCTCGGTCAAAACAATCTAAAAGTTATACATCTCGATAAAATCTCTTCTTTGCAATTTGAACGCAATAGCTCGTGCTGCGTCCTGAGTTGAGCTGCTTCATGAGAAAATCTGCTTTTTGCATATGCGATAACAAAGGTGCAGATCAGTCGAAATTTTAATACTAGAGCCATCTGCGTCTGTACAGTCTGGTTTGAGTTAGACAGTAGACCTGGTCGGAAAGCCCGAGGCAGGTTTTGTCATGACCCAGATCATTTGTTATTTGCTGCCAACTATTGCCAAAATTTCACACACGTTTCTAGTAAATAGTTTCAAGTCTATTCTAAATCCTTTGAAATTGAAGAGATTTTGTTTTGATGTGACTCATATGGTAGGTCTGCATTGCTTAATACATATTGCAAATGAGCTGCACCAGGAGAAAATCTATAACAGTTTTTTTGGAAAATAAATTTTGAGCAGGCCGAAAGTTGTATGACTTTTTACGTGCTCAACTGAGCATAAGATTTATCCTGCTCATGAACTTCAAATATGCTGGTCATCATTAGCATTTCAATATTTATTGGTTTGATGGTCTAAACTTAAATGAGTTCAGTGATTCTGACTTGTTATAAATTTGATTTGACATACATGAGCAGTTTAGATATTATGCTCAGTTGAGTTGAACATGAAAAATGTTAGAAACTGGTATGAGTCTCATGGTCTGAAGCAGAAGCAGCAGGTGGGGGCTGCAACTAATAAAAACCCTGAATAGTTGTTACTGTTATGACAAACCAGTGTGGATCTACTTTACTAATGAACTTTGAAAATTAACTAAACAGGCAATTACAAAAACACACTGTGAGAAAACAGGCTGAAGCTTTTGTGGTACAACTCCCTGAAGAATTCGAAATTTTTTCATCCTTTCGATGGATCGTTCAACATGGATTTTGTGTTTAGCTATATCTTTCGTTAAGGCTTCCTCTTGTGGAGTAAATCTATGTCTTGATCCCAAAAAGGAGGAATAATTAGTTTTACATGCCTTTCATTCAAGAGTTCTTTAATGAGGAATCCACGATCTGCCATAACTACATCTCCAGGATTTAAAAATTCTAAGAAATCAGACACACATACTATTTCTTTATCACTAATACTTCCCTCATATGCATCACTTACAAAAAGGATGGCACCATTAGGAGCTATTGCAACCAAAAACTTATATGTGGTATGCCCTTTATATGAATAATATTGATTTCCTTGTGCCTCAAAATTGCCGGGTGATTGTACATGAACTTCTGTGCAGTCAATAATGCAGCGGATGTTCTTGTACTTTTTAAAGCACTTCGGCAGACGTTGTCTCACTTTGTCTCTGGTTGAAAACATTAAATTCCGAATGGTGCCAAACTGTTTGTACAATAATTGTATCCAAGTTAAAAGAATAGTGGAAACTTGGCGTGTATTGGTTTTAAAGTGATACGCTAAATCCTGGTGAAGCAGACCAAGTCTCAGTCTCATCAGGGTTAAGAATAACTCATTTTGTAGCGACATTGCTCGTCTTCTTCCTGGTCTTTTACGGGGAGTTTTATTCCGATCACCCACATTGGTATTTCCAGAACCATGCATTTTCGAATTTATATTACCAAATTATCATTTATCATTATGTAGTACAGTTGAACAGGATGTATAAATATATCAACTAATAAATCCAGGTTATAAAAAGTGTTATATTCAGAAGCTGGATGCCCAGGTGCACTTGTGCACATGCTTTTCAGAAAAGACATTTGGACAAGTGCGGTATTTATAAAGATTATCTACCCTAGCCACCAAGAGGAACAAATATAAACACACCGAACAGACCCCACTATTTCGTTAGTAGAATAAATAGCTTTTTAATCAAGAGATAATTTTTTAACTCTGTTGTCATCAATATTAATTGTTTTATTCATTGATGCATTCTAAATTTATTAATTGATGCATTCTAAAATATATTTAACTTAAGTCTTAAGTCCAGGTATACAAGTGTCCCTTAATGTATGAGGCTTGACATAAAAGTCCCCAATTCGATGCCAATTTCCAAAGTGTACATAAATTGAAAAGCATATTAAAACATAGGTTGATGCATACTAAAATTGTGCAAACGATAAATTTAATGATTTTATTTAAATTGAGTCATTTCCTGGTTCAAAACATGTCTTCTCACTACAAATTAACAAACGTCCCCGGTCAGACACACAGTCCCCATTTTGACGTGTATGTATGTGTGTATAAGTTGCCGACTTGCCAAAGTCTACCTATATTGAAAAGAATATAAAAACAGAGTTTGATGTATACTAAAACAATGCAAACGACAACTTTAATGATACTATTCAAATTGAGTCATTTCCTGGTCAAAACATGTCTTCTCACTACAAATAAACAAATGTCCCCAGTCAGACACAAAGTCCCCACTTCGAAGTTTTTTTGCTGCTTTTGTGTATGAGGTGCCGTCTTGGCAAAGTGTACCTAGGTTGAAAAGAATAAAAACAGAGTTTAATGCATACTTAAACAGTGCAAACAACAACTTTAATGATGTTATTTAAATTAAGTCATTTCCTGGTGCAAAACATAATTAACAAATGTCTACGGTCAGACACACAGTCCCCACTTTGACGTGTGCTCCTTTTGTGTATAAGGTGCCGACTTGCCAAAGTGTACCTAGATTAAAAGAATATGAAAAACAAGAGTTTGATGCATACTTAAACAGTGCAAACGACAACTTTAATGATATTATTTAAATTGAGTCATTTCCTGGTGCAAAACATGTCTTCTCGCTACAAATTAACAAATGTCCCCGGTCAGACACACAGTCCCCATTTCGACGTTTTGTGCTGCTTTTGTGTATAAGGTACAGTCCCCATTTCGATGTGTTGTGCTACTTTTGTGTATAGAGTGTGTGTCCCCACATTGTAGGTAAAAGTTCTAAATAACAAAAAGTCGAAATAGATATTGGAGCATGTGAGAAAAAAGTAAGACTAATTAAAAGAAACTTAAATATGCAAAATAAAAGCTATATCTTGTAAACTTACGAAGTCCCCGTTTTTACTGTGAGGTGCTTATGTCCCCACTTCGTAGCCTTGGCATGTATGTGTGTGTGTGTGTGTGTGTGTGTGTGTGTGGAAGGGGGCTATTTTTATGTTGTTGGTTTTGTAATGCTATTTTTTCGAATTCAGAGCTAAACACCAAATCATTTTCTTGCCAAACAAACAGAATTTAGAAGACTTTTTTCATCGACAACATAAATAACGCGAATATTTTCCAAGTAGCATGCTAAAGATAAACCTGTCTACCAGTAGACGCATACAACTGCAGCAAAGTTTATAGATAAGTGTCTCTTTTGTTATTTTGAGTTAATTGTGTTTGTTTGCATTGATGTTTTACGTCGCTGCCAACATTTTTGCAGTCATGGCGCGAGGTTTCCCTATCGCCCTAGGTTGAACCAGTACTTAGCAGAGAATAAAGTGTCTTGTTTAGGACATTACAAAGTGCTTCTAGTGAACCTTCTCAAAATAGCAATCCTTTAATCACAGGTCTAACACACTAGCACTGAGCAACTGTGGGCCTCGATGATTCGAGTTGATACTTTACATCTCAGTCAAGAAATTTTCAGTCATGTTGGGATGCTTCCTAGGTTGAACCAGTACTAAATAGAGCACAACATATCTTGCACAAAGACACAACATGTTGCCTCCAGAGAAACTCAAACCAACAACCCCTTTATCTCAAGTTGAGCACTCTACCACTGGTTGGCTCTACAGGTATTATACAGCTATTCGGTCAAAAGGCAAATAAACTAAGTCAAATGTGTCAGTCAAAAAGTTACATTACATCGCTCTGATTCAATAAGAAAGACGATGGATGGCTTGTTCAATTATATTGGAAATCGCGCCTGATTCGCCCGTGCGTTAAGCTAGTTGGGTCATCTCGAAACTGTCTGTTTAGGAGCACATGAATAAGAGAAAATGATGGCGTGTCATGCGATATCACAGCTTCTGTACCTTCAAATGATCGTGCTCATAGTAGATTCTGAACATGCATAGTCATTCTGAGTCTATATACAGCAGGATATGCTATAAACAACCATTGAATAACTTAATATACACCCCTTGTGATTATTCTTTTGAGAGACGAACCCTCTCTGTCACGCCTCTACGAAGTTTACCTGTCAATAAAAGACTTCGAAAATTTGACTGAGTTCACTTTATTGTAAAATCTTCATCTATGTACACAAAATTCTGTTTGTGCCAGAAACTCCCGACCTCTTGAGAAATTGGCACTAATTTTTCTCCACAACTTTCAGCGCAAACGCAGTTTGCTAAAATTATTAATAAAAAAGTTATCGCCGAAAATCAATGTGAAAGACATAACAATCGAGTCTAGGAGGCACTGGCCAGTGAGTAATAGTATAATCAATGCGTCTGTAAACAAGTAAGACTTTGGTTTTCTGTTTAGATTTGCTTGTGAACGTTTACCAGGCATACTAACCGTATAAAGCTGGTCGATTTGTCGTCTGCGGTTCAGTTGTTTTGCACGATTAAAGCGTACCTGTGCTGTTTTACCCATTTTACTGTAGAACAGTCTAAATTGACAGTGAATGGCAGTGTTCTTTCTGACACGCCCAACGTCCGTTACCTGGTCGCACTATAACTTTAAGGAGGCATTGTAATTTTGGGGCCTGGTCCCGAGGTTATAAAACTTTTTTCATGCTCAACTCAGCTGAGCACAAAATGTATCCTGCTCATATTGTTAAAATGCCAAGAATTTAACATTTTTATTAGCATGATAAATACGACCTCTGAGAGACTTAGAGCAAGAAACTCCTTTATTTGTCGGTATTTTTATGAGCAGTTGAAATTTCGTGCTCAGTTGAGTTGAGCATGAAAAAAGTTTTATAACCTCAGGGTCAGGTCTCAATTTTTCCAACAACTGTAAATTTGTTAACCCCGTTCTTAATAGCACTTTTGCGAGAAGATATGACATGGGCTAGCACATGAGATTTTGGTACCGTATCGCATATGCGCACATACTTTTGAATAACGCCCATGCTGCCGTATCTCGTAAAGCTAGATGTCTAAATTTTGATCTGGTCCATCATCTATATCCATACTTCGTGTATGCGAGCAGCAAAGGATATGGCTCGCTGATGTGATACGTAAGGAAATCTCGTGTACTGGATCAAATATATTCATAGTATGTCATAGTATACTTCTTTAGATATCACCTAATTTTTTATCTGAGCCTTGATCTATATCCATACTTCGTGTATGTGAGCAGCAAAGGCTATGGCGAGCGTGTGCATATGCGCAGGCTCGCCTGAGCCTTGGCTGCTCGCTGATGCGATACGTACCGAAATATCGTGTACTGAATCAAATATATTCATAATAGGGTAAAGTCGGATAACTTCGGACATCAGGTAAATTCGGACACACATTTGCAAACAGTGTAAATCCAGATGAGACGGCTCCTTATGAGCCGTCTCATCAGGATTTTCACTGTTTGCTTAGTAAATTATTTTTATACCAATATTAAAATATGAACCAAACAAGGTCTCTGTCCGAATTTAGCTGTCTGTCCGAATATACCCGACTTTACCCTCGATATCACCTGCTGGTCTTTTAAGAGAAAATAAAGCACCACAACTTGAGCATGTGCATGGCAAAACCAACAATCTGACTATGCTCCCATCGAAGACTCAGATCAGCCAGCCCATCCGCCTAGCCTGGCCAGTCTCCGCTATGTGCTCAATGTATAGCTAAAGACCCAACCGTTCTTCGTGCGCTAAGCAAAGAATCTAATCACACCACGGGAGCTTGAAGTTCGATCCTTAAATCACCCACATAGACTCAAAACCATAAGCTCACAATGTCATTACTACGACATTATGAGATTTTCGAGTTTAGGGTTTAGAAGCGATGTAAGGATAGACCTTCAAGCTCCTGTGATCACAATTGGTGGAAGTCCAGAATATGAGCAATCGCCGGGCGCAACATCCAATTGTTGGGTTTTTTTCACGTGCATGCTCGAATTTAGGATAATCTATACTCTATGCGTCTGAGTAGTAGCAACGTACACATTTACAAGTCCATTCTTGCAGCCTATAGCGAATCTGTCTCCTAGACTGTCAATTGCTCTCCCATCTCGGAACTCTTCCGGCCCGCGGAATACTTCTTGAAGTTTACAATCTAGAGAAAGTTTATGAACCGTCTCACAGGTGCTAGCTATGGCATAGATACAGTCAGTCGACTGATTTACCACTATACCAGTGGGGTCTTTAAACAAAAGTTCATTTGAACCTTTATATTTTCCCACGAATGTACCGTCCAATTTTAGGAGAATTAAACATTTCATGTTCCAATCACATACAGCAATTACTCCGCCGCACGACACTTTCACGTATCTCGGATAAGAGAACAGACTGATACCACTATTGTCGGACTTGAACGACAGAAGCACAGGGCCACCATCCTTTCCAATTAAGTCTATGACTGGTTCTCCAAATTGTGGAACCTGTCCACATACGAATCGATCACTTTGAGCATGATACGCAATGCATGCATATTTCCTCTCTGTTGACACAACTTGTGTTGTTTTGACATTGTCATTGCTTGCTTTAAGCTTGTAAATACTTTTCAGCTGCGGTACAGTCACAGCGTATTCAGCATTTGCAATCTTGGTGATATCCCACGGCTCTTCGCGGAAAATTATACCTCCGTACGATTCACCATTGTCATTATAATATTTCACTTTCTTATTCCACCGATCAACAATAAGAAAGGAATGCTCATTATGGTAAAGTATAGCAAATATTCCAGAGTTCCTTCTATCATTAGCTTCATTTACAGTAAACGTTTTGATTGGACCAATAGGTTTGACACTTCTATAATTTCTGTGTATGTCACCTTCCATGTCCAGTCGTCTCTGATCCATCACGACACGAACAACGGGAGCTTGTACCGGTCTAATCATTGAACGTCTTGGTTGTTCACTGACAGCATTTAACCGACGCCTTGGTTGCCCAACCACTTGATAAGGGGATTCTGGATATCGCACATATGGTGGTGGAGCATCGTCTTGATAAGGTGGTGGCAACTCCCCAGGAGCAGGTGGAGTTATTGGTCTCTGCTCACCAGGATATGGCGGTGGAGGATCATCCGTGGCATTAGTACCTTCGGTATCAGCCAGAGGAACCTTTTCGGAATTAGAAGTCTGACTTTCACCTGAGCCCTCTCTGTGGTGATCAATAGTTGATTCAGTTTCTGGTTGACCTGTATCCAATGAAGGACTTCTCGCGAGAAGTCCTTCATTGGATACAGGTACACCAGTAACTTCTGTATTATCTACGATATCACTGCGCCCTAGTAACAAATCAATTGCATTCCCCATACTTTCTAACTGTTCTTGTGGAGAGCTTCTATTATAATTAGCTCCATTTGGAGCAATTTGCACATCTGATTGCAAATCGATCAAATCTCCTTCTTGAAAATGGTTCGGTGAAACTGGTGTTGAACGGGTTTGGCGTTGCGAAGACAGGCCAGCCCCACGCATATGTACAGGGGATGGGGAGTTCCGATTTTGAGAAGAAAATACATTGTCAAATGTTCTGCTCTGAAGATCTGGGGTGTTAGTTTGAGCTGCTGTCTCGTTTGCGAAATCAAAGAAGTTGCTGGCTGATGCAGACTTCGGAACTGTCAACAAGTTTTGCGCTTCATCATGGTGACGTTCTGTAGCGACGTGTATTTCAGATCGTGGACGTAACCTTGGTGCAGATCGACTTCTTCTGTTTTGTGGATAAATAGTTCTGTGAGGCATTTCGACAACAAGTCCATGACTGTTTGAAGAGGGGTCTCCGTCAGCTAAATAGTCCCTATGGTCAGGCGCGTTCATACTATCCTCTGCTTCTTCGAGAGCCGTTCTTTCTAAATTAGAATCATTAGAATTTGAATTTCTGGAATTGATCACTTCAACGTTGGCAAGTTTCCTAGTGTAGAGTGATCGCTCTCCATCTGGGTTTACAATGAACCGAATGACAAGGAATGAATCGCGAGTAGATTCCACCGATGATATACTATCCTTGTATGAGGAAAGATCTTTAGAAACTTTGTGCAGTTGTTGTAAATGGTCAGCTTTGGATTTGTCTTTGTTTTGATAAAGACGATCTAAATTATCCAAAAATGTTGAAGTTTCGCTAAGATTATGTCTCATTCTATTGCACTGCCCTATATGCTCTGAAACAACCGTTTCTTGCTCACCAACAGAACTTTTTAATTCATCAGTTAATTCTTTTTCCTTGTTGTTCAAGTACTTTATCATCTTTTCTTTGATTCTACTGTAGAATCGTTCAATCTCAGCAACTGTTTTGTTACGTTTATTAAGCATTCTTTCTTTCTTTCTTACAAGATTTGTATGCAACTCAAATATTCCGTTCCGCATATCTTTGATATCATCATTCAGCCATGTTTTAAGTTGGTTTATCGCTGAGTCAACATCTGAATTGACAGACAGGATATCACAAGAACTGTGCTGTTTTGAAATAAAGCACTTTTCGCAAATGAAAACCAAACATGATTTACAAAGTCTGGTATATTGCTTCTTAGGGTGCACAATGCAATTCATTCCTCTGTCCTTTGACCCTCGAGAATTCTTCAGAAACCTGGGCTTAGTCTGTGTCTGTTCCATTATAAACGTTTATGTGTTCCTGGTATTATTATCTTTCTGTGATGAAGAGGCGAAGTGGTATATGCTTGCTGAGCGTATTATATGGAATAATATGTGAGATTCATCACTATAATATTAAGTCTAATTCTCAGTGGCCTAGTCCTCTAAATAATCAACACCAGACTTCTTTAAAAGCGCCTTTTTATCACATAAATAACCGTTCAATGACAAAAGTACTCGAGAAATCCATCCAGGGCCTGTCCATGTACTTCCTCCTATATGTTTGTACAATCTGGTTATTTTCTTTCCTGTCGATGTTCTCTTCTGCAAATGAAAGAAACACGTTTATGATTATAATTAATTCAACTAGTGCATGTGATTTCCAACAATGTGGCATTTTGACATGTGTAGACTCTGAAGAGCCTCTGCAGTCTCCCTTTAAGCTTAGAAACACCAAATGGTGTTCAGTTAGAAGCTTAACAATCATAGAATATTCAAGCGACTAGCAAAGGCTCTGATCAGGCTGCGCGTATGCGCAGGCTGATCTGAGGCTATGCTGGTCGCACATACCACATTATTGGAATCTCATGCACTGGCTCTAATATTTATTATGTTATTGATAATGCTGCAGTGGCGGATCCAGAGGAGTTCGTTTGAACCCCCCCCCCCCCCCCCCGTTTTTAAATATCCTATGAAAATGTAATAATTTGGTCTCGGTGAGATCAAATTATTTAATTTTCATGGGATATGTAAGTAAATTGAGATCAAATCAGCAAAGCGAACCCCCCCCCTCTCCTAATACATATGAACCCACTTTCCAGAAATCCGGGATTCGCCCCTGCCAATATATGTAATACCCATTTTAGCGGATGGGGTATCTTTACACTTTTGTCTATATGTATCGTCACTTTTTATTCATTGAAATTATCATGGAATGGTGGTACATGTATATTAAGTGATATGGTTTGTTCTCTAATTCGCCCCTCATGCGCGGATCCAGAAAGTTTTTTCAGAGGGGGTCAAACTTTGACGGTCTTTTTGTTGGTTTTTTTTTTAGTTGATGAGGGGCAAGTTCGGGCCCAAATACTAAAATAAACGGGTCATTATCCACCCGCCAGTGAAACGCCATTTGAATGGCGTGCCGATGGTGGCCCAACACTGAGCTTTGTGATTTTCCAGGGGATCTGGACCAGTATTACTATGAAACTCTGTATTTTTGTGATTTTCAGGGGGTCCGGACCCCCTGCCCCCTCCCCCCCCCCCTCTGGATCCGCGCATTCCCCTTTTATGGATAATTAATTTGCATTTAATGGTGTTGATGTTGAAAATCAAACCCCTTCTAATAAGGGAGGGAAAAATATCCAGAAGGAAAATGGAGGCACTTGCACTTGATTTTTTTTTTCAAATTATGATTGATTGTTCCTCAGTGCTTTGCTTGCCTACATATTATGGTGTGCAGCTGAATAAAGTAGGTTTGGGGACAGTAAGAATGTGTCTGAAAAAATGCATATAAAAACTTACATACGCTAGATTACTTTGCGTTCCACGCAGAGATGTCTCTACTCCAATTCCAGCCTTACACAAAGTACTAAGATTATGACCTCAATGGTTTATATTATAAAATGAAACCTAATATTTACATGCCCTTACTATTAAAGATTTATAACCCATGTAAGCCGCGTTTGTGTTACAATCCAGGAAGCAGTGTAAACAAACTTCGAGATTAAGTAGTTTGAAACTTAGTTTGCTGAATATGTTACGAGCATATGTCACACATTCTATCAATTTTATCAAAGTTTAATAATCATATGCTAATTTCACCTAATATACACATTACATTCCTTATGGAATGAAATGTGTATATTAGGTACAATTAGCATATGGCTATTAATTCTGTGTTTGTCATTATTGGTTTAAGAATGTTTTGGTGTCTTATCATTAAACATATAGAAAATCAATGTTTTTAAAACACTAATTTACTCAAAATGCAAACAAAGTGGGACAGGCTGCGACAGAGGAGCAGTCTGACCAGGGGTTAACATCATTTTCCTTAAGCAAATTATGTATTGACAACTAGCATGGATTCACCTAGATCATCAAACGGACTATTTGAGGCCTATCTTGTTCACTTAACCCAATAAGATTACATTCCGACCTTGATTTTAATTTTTTATGCAGCATCATGGGCATTCGGTGTCAGCCTATCCCCGAGGCCATTTTACGCCAATTAGCTTGCACCAGGTCGTTTTAGTAACACCCGGTGTTTTTGTGTGCGTGATATTGCGCTAAATGCAAAGCTTGAAAAGACCCCATCAGACCACACCACAAACCAGGATCAAACAAGACGGCAATACAGAAACGGGTCGTCTAAGACAAAAGAGCCACCCCTGAGACGTACAGACACCGTCATTTGGTAAATTGGTACTAGTAATTAAAAGCGGAACTCGTTTTTTTATTGCATACCGTTAATTTTACCATTCGTAAATTTCACGCCGTAAAGAGTTGGTACTTATTCCTCACAGCGCGTGAAGAATTGGTACCAATACGTCACGGATTTCATACCAACCTTTCTCACAGTGTACATCCGATATTGATAATTCGGTAGCAAAACGGTCGGATACGGGGAAAACAGTTGTTTACTGTCGCACGCGACATTTGGCGGGTAAGTTGTTTCTGTATTTTATTAATTGAATATCTTGAATTTGAATGCCAGTTTTTACGGTGAGTTATACTTTGATCGTCGCCTTCCAGTTACCCACCTACCAAAAGTTTTTTGTACTGTATTTATCATTTTATTTGGTTGCTTGGTGGCACGTGGCATACGGGAGATTTCAGTCGGTGTATTTCAGTTTGATATGGGCAACATCGGACGGTAGATACAGAAAAATCAGTCGTTTTGGCACACTTTTATGAAACGGGTCTGAGGCAGACGTTGCATGTGTAAATTCATAGTATTGATAGAGAATTGATCAATCTTAGTACTGGTACATGTACGTCCAAGGAAACTGGTACTGTACTTAGTACTAGTTCAACCCAAGATCAGTCTACTCAATTAGTACTGGTAAATCGCAGGAAACAGAGGCTACTTAGTTCTGAATTAAACCCAGGAAGCAGACTCAGGTTCCAGAAAGGTGTCGTTTTTTTTTAAAATTAAGCATAGCAGACCTGGGTCTAGCTTGGTATAATTGACGACAACGATGCAATATGGGTCTGGTCTGAGAAATGTGATTGGTGTCCCTAAACCATGTCTAAAGGTCGCTAGGAGGCAAATCAAACACATACAGGCATTAACACAAAACATACCTTCCAGAGCATGCGTATAAGGCGAGGTTTTGGCCAGCCAGCTACCCCCCCCCCCCCCCTGATTAGCTCCACAAGCGAGCCACCAATCGCTCACACTACTAACACACAAACGCCTCGATTCGGCCATTTTGGTGGGCCATTCTCCCAGCGATAACGTTGACACTGTTCAACGCCTGGGTTGTGTCTGATGATGCCCTTTGATTCCCTCCTCATCCTAATCGACAACAAATAGATCACCTTGCTCGACGATCCTGGAATAACGATGTGGTTATAGTGGCTCTAGGAAAAATCATATATTCAAGTGCACTGCAGACTAGATCTTATCATAGACTGAAGTTAATACTATGAACTTGCTCTGACCAGATTGCTCCCAGGGAGCAGTCTGATCTGAGTCCATATTGTTCACAAAAGCATAGGATAAAGTGTCTTACTCAAGAATACAAAGCAGTGCCTCCCCGCAACTTCTTAATATCGATTGAAACTCTCTATCACTGAGCCACCTCGATGATGATGATGATGATGATTATGATGATGATGATGATGGTGATGATGATGATGATGATGATGATGATGATGATGATGATGATGAGGGGGAGGAGGAGGGTTATTATTTTAAAAAGTTGATTCGTTACATCTAGGACAATAGCTATGTTTAAGATTGTCTACACGCATATAAAGCCCTTTGTCATTTAAAATTAAACAATTTGAACAGGCCATCATCCTGGACAGTGTCAGTCAGACAATATAGAGCGTGAGCTGCTTATAGACCCCCTCCACCCAGGGGCAATTTCGTACACTATGATTTTCTATAACCACACTATACATGACGCAAAATGATACATGTTGGCTCTCTGGCAGTTGGGGCGTTACTGTGCTACAGCCTAGTTAACTATGTTACCCTAAAACACCTTCCAATCCTCTTGTGCAAATACAAACCTATACCTAAATCTTATTTATCGACATGCTGATGGCCTTAAAACCACTTATTTAAACGCAACAAACAGCTAGCATGCATTAAAACATCTTCAGTCTATTATTTTGAAGGTATATACGTTACTTATTTTCAAATATACTACTATTTAGTGTTGTGCTATCACTAGACCATTAACTGCCAAAATATATCTGAAGGGGGGTGGGGGTTATTTGCTATAATTTTTTTAAAAAAAAGATATGCATGCTTCTTTTTTAAGGGCTGAGGCGTTACCCTGCAAAAGCAGAGTTTAATACGCTTCCCTAAAATAATAGGAAATCCTATAGTATATATTTCAAACTTTTTCTTATTGTTACATATCAATATTATCTTGTAATTGGGATTAAATGACTAGCAATATAAGTTTAACACATTTATGCACTTTTTATTACTGTTATATACGTTACATTTCTTTAAATACATTATTTAGTGCAATATAAGCTTCATTTGAGGTTAAACTGCTAGAGGATGTAGATAATTGCCATTTGACGGCTCAGTTAAATGAGAGAAACAATAAATATTACCTTTTTAACATAAAATTTAAGTGGGATTAAACTCTGACAACAGTATGGGTAGTGAAAAGGAAGAAACTTGAACTCAAAGCACATAAAATGTCATTTCAATTCAGACTGTTTTATCAAATATATGTAAACATCACTTACAAAAAATGCTTAATTCAATGATCAAATTATGTTTCTTAAATGCCTAATCAATATCACTTTACTGTCTTAAACTTATATTTGTTTAATTATTTTATACATGAAATGATACACCGTATATGCAAGACATTTTCCTCGTTGTCTACAGTTTGATTTAGATGAAACATGATATTAAGCATGTTGTAGTATAGTAAGATCTATTGACAATTGTGTAAGCCAGCAAAATACATATGTAGCTTATCAGCTATTGATTACATCAACTATATTGATAACAATGAAGGAAAGCTACCTTACAATTTTTTTAATTGTTAGTCATTTTAAGCATGGTCGAAATCGAGAAATGAAGAATTAAAACCGGTGTTTATCCTTTGAACAAAAACTAAAGCTTTTTTTTTAAATGATAGTGATTTCTGACCAATATATTGCACTCACCATGCCAAACCTTTGGTTATATCCCGTATGGTAATGCATCCCATTATATCTATAACATGTCCAGTATACACTTTATCTCAGTAACATGCATAACACAAATATTTTAGGAGAATATAACACTTGTCATCTGTTTCATCTGGTTAAACAATTTTGTGAAGTAATGAAACATGACAGCATAAATTTTGTTCTAAAGGTTCTTTGTTTATTCATATGTTTAAAAGGGATAATACACAGAAAGCTCCATTGCATTGTTAGTATTGTATTATAGATATGACTAAATGAATGGACTTAAATAATTCATTGGTAATTTTGCTTTGAGTTATTTCTGTCAATTATACTTAGTCTAACAGTGAAATTTTGTTTTATTCGAATTTAGCATGCCATATGAAAATAAGATCATGGTAACACAATTACATCCTTCTAATCATTTGCATAATTCAAATCAAGCTAAATAGATTATAACTAGTAACGCAAAGATTAAATCAAATGAGCCAGCAAATTTGATTTTGGATCTTATCACAGTTTCAGGAAATGAAGGCTCATGTTAGCCTGTGTAAATGTGTAGGCTCACCAGAGCCTTTGCTGCCTGAATACCCTAAGTATATATGTAGACCAGAATTAAGACAGCTGGCTCCACTGTGTCAGCATGGACAATTAATGCTGGCTTTTGCCAATATGTGATTAGTACCAAAATCTAAGATCAGCAGGTATTGTTTCCATCTAAACGGAATAACTTTCATACTTTTGCTAATGTCAATGAACAAATCTGAGATATGCTTTCAATATTTGATATACTATATCCTACACACATGTAACACATATGACAATAAATTTACTGCAATAAATCTTGTATTTATGAAATATTTTTCATTGTGTAAGAAATATAATTTCTTTTGGAGATAATTGAGGAAAAAACATGGAAATCAGAAATACATCTATACTTATCAACAAAATCATGTATACTTTGTTAACATTGCATGTAAGTTTATCATGGTAACACTGTTGCTAGTGACTAGGGTGGCCTCTCAATACTTTTTGTCAGAACAGTTTTTTTTTTATGTGTCCTGTTACCAATCGCTGGAGAGTTTACAACCCATTCTATTTGTTTAATATTCCTATAAAGCTTTGTTATTGATGATAACTGCAATAATTTGGTCATGCCACATTCTATATAGTGGAAATTAGCATAAGCTGTTTTGACGTTAATTTATAAAACTAAGTAAGATCTCATGACAGCACTGTTTTATATTTTACTTTTCCATCCCACATGCTAAAAGAACATTGTTAAATCTATTTTACATTAACTTGAATGTCAGCTGGCCAAATGGTCTGCCCTTATTCTGGCTGTTAAAGTCTTATAAATTTAAATTGGTATCGTAAGTAACAACTGGCCTGATTCTGTGGATATGATCCTATCAAATGCGACCATTGACACGTAACACCCATCACTAACACTTATTTTTTTGCCATTTTCATGGAAGTATTTGTTCTTTGTAAATCATTTACTTATTTATATAATGTTGATTTCATTTACATTTTATTCATTCAACAGTGAAATATAGGCTGAAGATAACAAAGTCCATTTAAAAGCTATAAATAGATAAATGTGTCACAATCTGCATATGCAAATAAGATGTCAGTATAACATTTTATTGACAAGTTCTTAAAACAGTTTCTGATTACATAAACTTATAATGCATAGTATCTAATATAACACATATCAAATTTTATTGTACCAACTTATATATGCTTGATTCTATCTGGATTGTTAGCACACACTTTTGTATGCTACCATCTCAAACACAACATTTAGTTAAATAGCAGTTCATATTACTGTAGATGAGTATACACATACAAGGAATACTAGCCTGTTCTGTGTTACTGACTATGTTCGCATAATATATACAAAAGATAATTGATTACACTAAAATTATTTGGTTGCTGTTAAATAAGTAATTGAATTAAACTTAGTACCCAAAGTCTTCAGATAAGAATTACAGAATCTAAATTCACCTTATATTACCATTTCAGACTCAATTTATACTGTCTTTGACATCATTTTGGACACACATAGTACCTTGTAATATTTTTAATATGGTAATATACGTTACTTTAACAGTTTTGACAAAACGTGGGAATATATTTTATTAACCTATGACTTAAGATCTCTAATATTCTTTGTTAATTAAGCTTAAAAGCTATAAATTTTGCCAAATTGGTATTTTTTAAAGTTCAAAAATATTATTTCACCAAAGCAAATATGCTTTGACAAATTGATATAGTCTTAATATGAGCTGATAGTTTCCATTTCAGAAAAATTATTATCTTAATATCTAATAATCACACAAAAAAGTTTTGAAATGAATTAAAATACCCTATGTTGTATCATTTAGGGTATTAATCAATATATAGAACGCCCTGAAGTTATTGTAACATATGGGCAATCAAACATCAAATGGGAGCGCAGTGGCTCTGGTAGAGCGCTTGACTCGAGACCGAAGGGCCACGGGTTCGAGCCTCACCAGCATCACTGCATTGTAGTCCTTGAGCAAGACACATTTACCCTAGCTTAGTACTGGTTCAACCCAGGAAGACCTGTCTCTATACAACTGAAAGATTGCTGATGGGGATAAAGAATCAAATCAAAAATCAAACCAAACATCAGAATGATATTTTACACCAGAAACAATGTTTAATATCCCCTTTCAGTCTTGCTTATCAATATGATGCTCATATATGGTGTTTAAGAGCATACGGAAAGGATTGCATACTGTATTTTAAAATGAAAAGATTCTTACCTTACATAACGTTTTCTTCAGGGTTGTCATATTCAACAGCTTATAACTCTTAGAGTTTTTGTGATAGAAGCAAGCTGTTTGCAGTTTTGGAGTGGTCAGTAAATTGTATTTTAGAGACATGTATTTTAATCTAAAATATTTATTGAAAAATTATAAAATGAAACTATTTATCAAAATTTTAGTTATTTTATAGCGTGTAGTTTAAATGTAACGTAAATGAAACGATACTGTGCCAAAATAACTTTGACAAAGATCAAAATCTGCTGGGAATTAACTGTTGTTGTATATACCATGACTATTTAGCCAATTTGAAATGTTCAAGTACTACCTTAACAGCCTTAATTACATAATTTTTTTTTTTTTTAAATGACAAAATAATTACAAAATCCCCCCTTAGTAGCTCATAGCCTAATGATGGGTAGTGTAATTTACTCAATGCTTCGCTTCTTTATGCATTATAAAAGCCAATATTGCAAAGAATGTAGCCCCCAGATCAGACTGTTTATGGTCTTGTCAGGTCCAATAAGGTGTGTCTGCGCACACAGCACTTGTTTAACATAAGGGTTATTCCCTCATCCCTATCCCCCCACAATGCATTTTATTTTAAATAGGGGGGGGGGGGTCAAGTACATAAATATGAATTGAATAATATAAATTGTCCTTCTGTATATTATATTATTTTTTCAATAAAACTGAACCAATACAATCACTATGGCCATTGATAAAGTAGGTCTACCTTCGATAGTCTACGCCCATGAGTATAGACAATAATTGAGCCAGCCTATTAAGATGGATCTTTGTGTAATTTGATTCATGTTCTTCTTATTTTACACATTTAACACTACTACAATTACCGGGGAAATAAACATACTCTAACAGAATATCACTTCAGAACCAAAAAAAATATCCATAGGCAATAGTTACCTTGCACTGTACACTAAAAGTCTGGTATCTTTTATGGTATAGTGACTGTAAACAATGGCAAGTCCATTGAACAGTGTGTACGTAAAAATATTGGCAAGAATAATCCACAGCAAGACACTATAGAAGCTCTATGAGAGGCTTTGGGGAACAAAGAAATAATATATACATCTAATTCATGTGCGTCAGGTATATAGTTAAAACTAGTGTCCGATGCATCAAGGACGACCTGCTACTATTGCCGAGGTCCTGAGGCTGAGGTCAATATAGTATTGGCAGTCATAGACTTGGAGGGCATAGCTTTGGGTATATGTCCCAAACATACATGGACAAACTGAACACAGATTTCAGAGTCGCCTCTGTACTTGTGGCACCTACACAGACCACAAAGCAGCCCCTATACTTCTCGTACCTGCACTTTAGCATAAAAAAATGTTTAATGGGACATGGTACAACAGAAGCTTACGCATGCTCTACATAACACATATTCTGCTACAATATCTTCGATTCTGCTATAGCTTTTGTTTAACTGTTCAGCACCGTATCATAAATAATTTGAATGTCTGTTCAACACCGTATTGGCCGTCTGTCATCATACGTATCCGTGAAATATGCACGTGGTCTAAAAAATGACAATTTTGGCAATTTTTAGCTGTCGTACAGCAACGTGTTTTTAATCGATGATTGCAAAAGAGACTGGGCTACGATCAGCCAAAAACCATCATCTGAAACGATGCATGCTTCATTGTTAAAAGTAGTCGCAAATGCAAGAGATCCCCAACGAGGTTGTATTTTTTAACATTCTCATCTAGTTTTTCGCCCATCAATAAAGAAACGAAGTCAATTTTATCGCATACCTGTGCAGTTAAATGAATCCAGAAGGCCTGCTTTGTTTCCCTCGCGAAAATGCTATATAAATGTGAGAAAAATAGACAAAAATACTCATACGCCAAAAGGCACGCGCTCTGGTAAACAACTGTTTTTTCCGTATCCGTCTGTTTTCGCCGAATCGTATGTACGGTGTGTTTCTCGCGTGTGAGAGAAATACGCACTTAGTGCGACGAATTCTTTACACGTCAGAAATTATCCACGAATTCTTCACACATGTGAAGAATTCGTAGATAATTTCTGACGTGTAACCTGTTTATTTTTCGGTGTGAAGAATTGGTACTAATTCCTCTTACATGCGTGAAGAATTGGTACCAATTCCTCTTACACGTGTGAAGAGTTGGTATCAATTCCACTTACATGTAACTGAGGAATTGGCACAAATTCCTGTTACATTGTACAAGTGATAATTAATACCAATCCTCTTACATGAACATGTGAAGAATTGTTACCAATTCCTCACACATGAGAAGAATTGGTATCAATACTTCATACATGTGAGGAATCGGTGCCAAATCCTCACACATGTTAAGAATCTCAATTGATTGTCTGTCACAACTATGGTATGTGTGTGAAGAATTGGTATCGAATGCAAATCGAGGCAGCAGCCTCGATGTGAGGAATATGCATGATTGCTACATGACTACGTGCGTATTTCTCTCACACGTGAGAAAGGTTGGTATGAAATCCGTGACGTATTGGTACCAACTACTCACGCGCTGTGAGGAATTGGTACCAACTCTTCACGGCGTGAAATTTACGAAGGGTGAAATTAACGGTTCAACAATGCCATATAAGACAGTGGCGGATCCAGAGGGTGTTCAGAGGGTCACTCGAACCCCCTCACTGCCTCCCCCCCCCCCCCCCCCCCCCCCGTTTTAAATACCTGTTATTTCATTTCCATGGGATATTTAAGAAAAAAGAAATAAACACAGCAAAGCGAACCACCCACACCTTATACATATGAACCCCCTTTTCCAGAAATCCAGGATTCGCTCCTGTAAGAAAAAGGTACAAGTGTATAAACGCGCGGAATATACAAAATATGGAACCTGTGCAAGTTTGCACAGTTTTCATATTTTGTATGATTTCCCCGCAAATTTAAGAGCAAAACAGAACTATTTCGTACGTTTTAATCAGTTTATATTTTAAGATGGTTTTATATTTTTGCAATTTCACGCAAGTATACACTTTTAAAGCTGACTTCCCTTTTTGGGTTTTTTTTGTTGGTATCCTTGTTTGTTTATTTTTCATTATATTATGCCTCGAGGTTTGAGTAGGGGTTTCTCCTATTATGTTCAAAATGAACAGTTTAACATGTTTAATACTGCCACTTTTCGTATGACGTGGTTTAATTGATAATAGAATGATAGTAGCTTTGTTAACAGGTGTACTAGAAACATATAATTATAAGTCAAAGTATGACTAAGTAAATTATATGTAGTACTCTTACTGTCGAATTTTACCTATTATATGGGCCAGTGCATAACTAAACCTACAAAATGAACAGACTCAGATCAGCCTGAATCCGAGCTTATAAAAAAGTCATGCTCAATTCAGCTGTACATGAAATTTCAATTATTCATAAAAAAAATACTGAAAATTACAGAACATTCTTGCTTAAAAACTTCCAGTGCGTTTATCCTGCTTATAAATATTAAAATGCCAACAGATGTAAGCATTTTAACATTACGAGCAGGACAATGTTGTAATTTTTTTAACATTTAAGAGCAGGATAAATTTGACACTTCTGAAGTTGAACATGAATAATATACAAGCTCGGCGCCTGGCCAGACAAAATCCTCCTTCCGTCACTTACATGTACTATGCTCTTCTGAACAGACTTTTTTTTAAACTTGTTAAGGGTGGGGACTGGCCAAACAGATTATTATGTTCGTTCTGTCATGTACTTGCTCATAAAGTGGACTCGACCGTCGAGAAATCCTGTGTTTGCGACCTGGCGAGACATAAACCAGCTTGCTCAGCTACAGAGACTAGCTATAGAATACTGAATATTTGAATGAAGGAAGTTGAGATATTATCACTTCAAGAGAGAGGGAAACAAAGTCGCTGATCAGACTGCGCGAGTGCGCAGGCTGGTCTGTGCCTTTATTGTTCGTATACAACAAAATCAGGGTTTCTCTTCACAGCTATGCGACCGCGTAAGAATCAAACCAGCCTGCTCAGCTACAAATAATTGCTAAATTCTTAAAACTTGAATTTGATATTGGTCATTGTTGTTCGCATTTAAAGTGATTTAATGACATGACTCAATTCTTTAAGTACAAGTAAATAAAATATAAACCGCAAAATTTAAACACACGCAGTGAAGCCTAAAAACCATCGGTTACATACCTATGCACAAATTTAATTGGAAAATTGAGGCCAAACAAATTAAATGTATGTGTGTCTATAGGGCTCCAGATTATTAATATGATTTTTTTCTCATTTCTCACCCAAAACATACATTTAAGGTACTTATTCTGATGGATAGTTTGAGCATCCAAAATAAACGTTTGGACAAATGGATAACAAAATATTCGCACTTACCCTCAAACGTTGCTTACTTTGACCTACGGTCTATATACACGCCTTGCTCTGACCCAATTGTTGTTTTATCCGACCAATAGATTTTTTTTTCATTTTAAAGGCCTAATAAAATGCCAAAGCTATGTAGCCTAGTTATCATACTGTACCAGATCTCATAAACGCACGTGCTTCCATAAAGATCTGGGTCCAGAATTACAATAGTTCCTTAAATTTAAGTATTTCTTAAGTTAGGTATTGCAGGGCCCAAAACGCCAATGCCTCAAAAGTTAAGGACCACGTATACCTAATATATTTCAACATGATATTAGTAAATGATTAATAAACTGCCAGGCTCGATGCAGTACATATGATCAAATATACCACTTTGATCTACAGAATACATGGCAATATTTTGATTTTCAGAAATTTGAAACGCCATTTTTCGTATGCTAAAACAATACTTTACTGAGTTAGTACTTAACTTCAAGGAGTCATTGTAGCTAGGGGCCCAGTACACGAAGCGTATCATTTGAAACTTAGACAAATCACGAAATGTTCCATGCAATATCTTATTCCCATATAAAATAAAAACAATCTGATATTTAAAATATGTTGAAATATCAATACTTAACTAAAGAAATGATTGCTATATGCAGTGATGCTTGTTATCAGATCCTGTCATATCCTTGTGTTATTGATCCATGCTTTGTTTCGTTTGTTGGTTTGGATTCTTTACGTTCCAGTCAACAATTTTCAGTCATAACGGTACGGGTCAACCTGGGCTAACTAATACTAAGCAATGGCTAAATTGTCTTGCTTAACACAGTGACTTTGCCGGCGGTGAGACAAACGAGTATCCTTAAGGCTCTATCAACTGAACCACTGCGCTCTGTTTCCATGCTTTGTATTTTCAAAATAAATAGCCCTTAAATGGGTCTCGACGCGACAAACCTGTCTTCGGGGTTTCCGACATAGCAAATTTCAAACTTAGCTAGAAAATTGAAATTTCACCTGTAGCAAGTTCACTATCCAAAAAACGAATTACAAAGGCGACGATACTGCGCGGACGCGCAGGCTGGTCTGCGCCTGTGTTGTTTGCAAACCTCCGAATACAGGTTTTCTCGCGTCGAGACCCAAATTAAATACCATCTACACTGTGTTAAAAATTGTTCGGCACTTCTTTTTTGGATTTTTTTATTTTGTGCTTGTCCTTGCCATTTTGTCTTTACTTTGTCTTGCAACCATTGTGGTCATCTGCTGGGAAAGGGCTAATCTCTTGGCTCTCCTGTATGTGATGGGATTTTTTGCGTTTTGTCACTTTCCCATACGGTGTCCTGGGTCAGGTGAGGTACTTGATTGTATCGATTCCTGGTCTTTGCCTTTTTACCGACTTTGAATTTGTTAACACCAGTCTCATTATTGTACTCATCAGAGGATAGACTGGCTCCAGTCCTTAAAACAATTTAGCATAAATTTGTCATATCATCTACTTGTAGCCGGTCTAACTCTGATGGCTCTGTTAACAGAGCCACCAGAGTTAGACCGGCTACAAGTAAACAGAGCCACCAGAGTTAGACCAGCTACAAGTAAACAGAGCCACCAGAGTTAGACCGGCTACAAGTAAACAGAGCCACCAAAGTTAGACCGGCTACAAGTAAACAGAGCCACCAGAGTTAGACCAGCTACAAATAAACAGAGCCACCAGAGTTAGACCAGCTACAAGTAAACAGAGCCACCAGAGTTAGACCAGCTACAAGTAAACAGAGCCACCAGAGTTAGACCGGCTACAAGTAAACAGAGCCACCAGAAATAGACCGGTTACAAGTAAACAGAGCCACCAGAGTTAGACCGGCTACAAGTAAACAGAGCCACCAAAGTTAGACCGGCTACAAGTAAACAGAGCCACCAGAGTTAGACCGGCTACAAGTAAACATAGCCACCAGAGTTAGACCGGCTACAAGTAAACAGAGCCACCAGAGTTAGACCCGCTACAAGTAAACAGAGCCACCAGAGTTAGACCAGCTACAAGTAAACAGAGCCACCAGAGTTAGACCCGCTACAAGTAAACAGAGCCACCAGAGTTAGACCGGCTACAACTAAACAGAGCCACCAGAGTTAGACCGGCTTTAAGCAAACAGAGCCACCAAAGTTAGACCAGCTACAAGTAGAAGATATGACAAATTGATGATAAATTGTTTTAAGGACTGGAGCCAGTCTAATCAGAGGATTATGATTAGTCATGAGCTGGTCTAATTTCGGATGAAGAAAGAAGAAGAAAAGAAAGAACGAATATGATGGCCCAGGGCCGGGTATCACAAAGAATATATGACTCATTTCTATTCAGTTTTGCCCACAGTGTATTATGATCGGGTCTGCTTCTTTGTTATAAATAGAACCATAAGACGAGAAAAGGAAAGATCGTGCTATAATACTTTCATAGGTAACCATTCCAACACTACAGACCTAATAAGGTCTGGACAAACAGTTTGGATCTAGATGATGGCTCATGACGTGTATGAGTTACCTCATCTGAATCTGGATCAACACTGTCTGTTTAACTATTTTGAAGGGGTTTTTTTCAGGATTTGTCTAACACCCCTTTTCTAACATAATGGACTCTTCTACAATTTAAAGTGGAAGATTTACTTCAGAAACTAAGGATGAAAGGGATAATGATTGATGGAAGCTGTATATAAAAGGCTTATCACTGAATATCAACAAATTTGTGGCGATATCACTTGGCCACACAGGGAGGGCCCAAGACTTCAGTTAAGAGTGCGTACCAAAAAATATTTTTTCTTATTTCTCAACCAAAACATATGTTGTGGGTGCTCAAAAGAACCGTCTCAATGAGACTGCTCTTTTGAACACCCAAACATATGTTAAAACTGGCGGGTAAGATTATATTTACCATTTTACGATGAAAAATTGTGGAGGCAGGCTCCTCGCTTTCCCGCCTAAATTTCATTTTTACCAGTAATGGCTCGATGGATACTTATATGCTAGTGTGCAGGGACATCTAGTGCATAACGTTTATAGTTTCTTTTTGAAAAATCAAGAATAAATAGACAGGTATTCAAAAACTTCACATCAAAATTATCAAAAAGGCTTGTTCTTACTATGTATTAATCGGCTTTTGGGTCACTGCAACGCCAACCCCCCCCCCCCCCCCGCCCCCACCCCCAACTGGTTCCTATCTCCGTTAGCTTTACGAGAGACCGGGGCATGTCATACCACGTGGCGATACAGTGGTCGAAAGCTACATAATATATGCTGTGCATGCTGAAGCGTAATAAAAGTAAGGAAGAAGGCAAAGAGCAGGAATCGGTACAATCAAGTACCACACCTGACCCAGGACACCATATGGGAAAGTGACAAAAACACAAGAAAACATCATATGCATATATCAGAGAGCCAAGAGGTCAGCCCTTTTCCAGAAGGGGACAATAAGGCTGCAAGGAATAGACAAGACAGTATGACATTACAAATCCACAACCTTCAGGGAGACAATTACTGGAGCTGTTTTCGAGTTGTTGAGCGCATTCGTTCCTTTAGACTATAGATGTACTCTTTTGTGGGGGTTTCTTTCAGATGTCATATATTCAGATTGTATTTTGATTAAAATTGACCCTGTCAAAATTGGATTCATTGTGCCCTCAAATATTGTGCCATGTACTTGGTTTTGCAAGACAAACTAAAACACGATAGGACGCTTTTGTAAGTGCGATATCATAAGCGCACACATGACCTCAAATATTAATAAAAAGAAAAAAATGTATTTGGCATATATACAGAGGCGTTTTCGCTATGTAAACACATCCAGACTGTCTATTAACCTGAACGTTATACAATCTATATTGTTAGCACTTAGCAGACGCCAAATCAAAGAAATAAATAATCAAGTTTGCTGGAAACTATATAGATCAATTATTGGATTTTCTTTTAAAATCAAACACTAATAAGAAAGCTTTATAAGATCGTGACTTATGTCAGGAGCTTAAGCTAAAAATATGGGTTACCAACGGATTGGACATTAACTTAATAAATATATTTTTAAACAAACAGCTTAAAGAAGAAGCTTACCTTTTTATGAACCGTCTGTAAGTGGCAACAATGCACAGTTCTCCCCTGAAACCCTTTATTTTCCTCAATGTTCCTACATTTTGCTGTCTCTATCTCGCCTACCTGTACGCGGAGTGTTACTTAGATATTGTTGACATTGATTCAATCGAATAGCTTCTAGTTTTATCGGTGTTTACCTGTACAGCCGCTGTTTATCTCGTTCACCGGCAATATAAAAAGTGTGTAAAACCGAAAGGTTATTACGAAATACCGTATACTTCCTTCTCTCTCTCTCTCTCTTTCTCTCTCTCTCTCTCTCTCTCTCTCTCTCTCTCTCTCTCTCTCTCTCTCTCTGCATCAGACTTGCTTCATTCCTTGAAACATTGGTCTGAGATTCTAATTCTACCCAAATAGTATACTCTTCTTGTGTACCTTTTGTAACAGTTTATTTTTCTGAGTGTTCCAGGTCTGCAACCAGTCAATCTATGTGTGCATGTGTCGCGTCCTAACACCATAGTCCACCATGCCATGTCCATCGATCTCCTAACCTTTTCATGAACCTAATAAGTTTTAATGGGCCTGGTTAATTTATAGCCTTATATCCATAAAATTTAAACTGAGGCTACCTAGCTGTACTTCAATAAATAAAGGTTTTACAATCCTACAATTTTATAGAGTCTACCATTCTACCGTGTGGCTCTATGAAACAAGTTACTTAGACTGGCATTCAGTCTCCAATGCCAATTTCATTTTGCTTCATATAATGCCTTCAATCCTCTTATCCTTCTTCAGCCTCAGAGAACTAAAGTTATTCATGAAGTTAAATATATTTCATAAATATCTTTAAAATAAAAAACATATAAGAAGGAGACTTGCATACGTCTACAAGTTACTAAACAATGCAACATAATTATATACTCGTACAACACAGACCAGCGGATAACGCTGAATTCAACAATTTGCATCACAGTGAATGATACTAAAACATCCCAGCGCCATGTGTCTGCTGGAATAATAAAAAAGTGACTTACATCATATAATGTTAAGACTAAGTAAACATTATAGGCCGAGCGCATAGCACTTTGCAATGTTTAAAACATATAGAAACTCTAAATGGAAAAGCTGCATTTAAAACATAATGCATATCTGGACAGAATATGCTTTAAAATTCTGGAGCTATCATAGACGCTAGCAACGCAACAGAAAAGCATACGCAGTGCAGCATACACAGTGGTACAGGGAGCATGTGGCGGAAACCAATGTACAGACATGTAAACTCGCTGAGTTAGCTGCTGTACATATGTACAAGGATTGCTTTTAAAAGGGCTAGAAACGGATCGCTTAGTTAGGAATAGTCTTTTAATATACAGAAGTGGTTAGCTTGATGTGTTTTGTTGTTGTTGATGTTGGTTTTTCACGGGCCATGTACCTGTCAAGAGAAAAGGGAGATGCCCTGGGCTTGTATTGCCTGACCAGTAATGGGGAGTAACTAATACTGTACATGTCACACCGTTTTGAATATATGTACCTGTAACCCTACCAAATACTGTGAATTCGGAAATTATCGCGAGAATTTTAGCGCTAAAAGACATATTTGCGACTTTGAAATGATTTAATGACAGAGTGATTTCGCCATTTCGCGAGTTTTTTTTCCGCGAAAATTTCCGAATTTACAGTAGTATGAAAAGAGACGTTTAGGGGCGTGAGAATTGTTGCACTTTCCATTAGTTATCATGTACAGACTTAATAAAATCGAGCCTGCTGTTTTCTAATATTGTAAGTTCTCTCTATTTCTGAAGATCCGTCTTTCCTGATTATTTATAAGCATTTTGTAGAATACAAATTCTCCCCTTTAAAGCTCATTCAATGGAGATATTGATTTGATATGCATGTAAATGCCTACCAAATATAATGAAAATATCGGAAATTATGTGCGACTTGTGAAGAACTCAAAGTCTCCACTATAATGTCCAACTCCAGCTGAAAATCCGGTAACCCATTCCTTTAATTATAAATAGTAAGTGAGTATGATCAGGAAATACCACAATCACAAACTGCAGACAAACCCGTGGCATTGTGAGGAAGAGCCACACAACAATCACGAGACACAAGGAAGACAAAAATTTGCAAAGCAACCAGCTCTCTCTTCCCCATCAAGATGATTGCAAAACTAGAATGTTCACAGAGACATAGAACAAATACAGAATCCCACAATGTGAGTAACAATCAACAATGCTGAAAGTCTTCGTATCCTGATTTTATTGACAAAGAATGCAATACGATGTTTGAAACACTCCTTTTCACACAAGTACCAAAGCTGACCGACACCTTGCGATGAGTTTACTGTAGATTTCATCTAAGCATGTCCATAATCACATTCTAATCACAGATCATGATTTTGTAGACCAATGGTAAAAACCTACATAAAACCCTCCTACATGTATACAGAAATCTATATTCTGCTATTAGCACAGGGATAGTCATGCAGTACCAAACCTGACATCTAGGTATGATTTTCATTGCATAGTTTCATCTAAACATATGTTAACTCTTTCTTTTTAATCACAAATCATTATTTTATAGGCTTCCATGCTAAAAAAACTGTGTTTTACACTTCTTTTCATACAGAATTCTTCCTTTTGCGGAAGGAAACGTTTCTTTTGTGGAAGGAGTTTCCTTTGAGTATTTAGCTATACCCTTCGCCGCCGCCATTTACATGCTGAAACACAAAGGGTGCGTTTCTTTGGCTACATCGGGCGTAAGCCGGTTGAAGTCTAAAGCCGGCGGGGCACTCGATTGATTTGGATCACGTGGCGGCTCACCCGATAGATGCACTACCACGCTAGAGAACCACTGTACTCGAACAGCACAGTCAACGCGTGGTGGTTGCAGTCGACGAGTGCACAAAATAGTGTACCTAGCTGTTAATAAAGGTAATATTTTAGTGAATCACTTACTGCTGAAAATATTCATCGCGAATTATCACTTATAAATCCAGCTGTGTATCTGCTTAACAATTTTTGTAGGTTGAGTGATAGTCGCTACAGCGCCAGAGTTTTGACATGAATGTGAATTTTTTCCTGAAAAGAGGATGAAAGTAATTTTTGCTTATGTTCTGGAATTTATGCTTACTTTCGATAAAATGCAAAATACCATTCCTTTAATGTGCAAAAAGTATGAAATCTGAAGACAGAGCATTTTAGAAGTTATTCAAGCTTTTCATACTCTTTTACGCAGAGGTCTGTATATCGGGTGTTCTGGCCCAGTAGTCGAGTATCTAAATAAAATCAATATGAATCAGTCAACGACCCGACCACTTGGCCAAAACACCCGATATAAAGAACTATGCATACAGTATAAAAAGCTTGAATAGCTTTCAAAATGCTCCAGTTTCAGATCTTTTTCACAGTTTTTACTACTTTTATGTCTACCCTTTTGCGGAGGTTCTCCATTGTTTTGCCAAACACAGAGTTGTTCATAAGTTTATAAAAGTCCTTTTGAAAGACAGACTTAGACTTTTTCCTCATTTCAGTGTTCAACTGAATGTATGATTTCATCTTAAGTTTTTCATTAAATTCTAAGTGCACTTTGGTAAGTTTCATACCCAGTTAAAGATACAAACTAAGGTTGTGGTAGTGCATGACATTTTTTTTCTTATCCATCAGATTTGGGACATGCTTTGATATGTTTATCATGCTTTAGTTTTCTAACAATTCAGTTCGGTATTCTGAGAGCAATTCTTTTTTGACTGCATCTTTGAGGCTAGTGATTAATCGTTGTGTAATTTTTGCAATTCTTTGGGATACTCTAAATCAACTTCAAGTATCCAACCCTTTCCGTTTTCCCTATTAAATTTACCATTCTTTTTGTCATTCTAAGTAAGACATTTGAAACCAGAGTATGGAAGTGGTAGATTCATTGCCTAGCCATAGAGGTTGTTTGCATCATGATACATGATGTATTTTTTTGCTTTCTGTAGTCCTGTAGAGTAATCTGCATCAAGGTCATAGTTTTCGTCTCTTTTTCCTTCATCATTATCATCGGTATCTTCACTAACAATTTCGACATCTTCTGATATCAAGAACAAGTTAATTCTTTGTATTGCTTTCGGTTGCTCTGATATGTGGTATGGAAAGATGTTTACTTTTTCCATCTTCTGAGATACTGTATAGCCATATACTGTACATTTATAGCCACATTGTTGTTCTTCTCTACTTTTGGTATTTGAGAAATTGGCATCCGAAAGTCAATACCATCAGTTTTCATGTAAGATGAATAATAAGGATATATTGATAATCTGTCAGAATGGTCTGAAACAGGGTTAAGTGCTGAGTTTATTGCATGTAATAAACATTTGTCATCATAATTTTTGACATTGATTATTGTTTTTTTGTTTGCTAATATCTTTGGTAGAGGTGTATCAGAAGAGCCTTTAAGAGGTTCATATTTTGTAACGTTTAAATTTTATTTGATGCAGTGGTCAACTGCTGCACCTGTTCCTTCCGCACTTGTAAATTTTACAGTCCATCTTTCTATATATGCAACTTGCTCATTATAAAACTCATTCACATTATTGCCATCAAGAACAGCACATGACTCTCCATGTCTCTGTCCTTGGAAATATTTTCTTTTGCCATCCTTTTCGTCCTTAAATAATTGCAACGAAAGACCAACTGAAAATTTGACACCATTGTATTCTTTTATATCTTTGTTGATCTGGTGTTTTATGATGGACTTTTTGTCATCAAGCAGAATAAAAGTGTAGGAGTTTCTGCACATTTCTCTGACTGCGTCTCTTCAGGCGCATTTGCAGTTACCTCTTCACTTGCCTTTGTGCGTCTTCGTATTTGGCGCTTTTTCTTGTCCCTGCGCTTTTTGCATAGATTCTCTAATGCCGATTCTTTTGGCTCAGCTGGTTTAGGGCTTGGCTCATCTGGCAAATTTAAGGCCCTTATTTCCTTTTTAAACCAACGTTATTAATATCACCATCACGATGAAATTGTATCAGATACTCTATATTCGAACTCATATTTTCTTTTTATACAATTTTTTTTCTTTTATTTAAAAGAAAAAATATTAAATATAAATAAAGAAGATGGAATGTATATTCTTGAGAGTGGGTAGTGATGAGCCTTGTCATAAAAAGCCCGTAAATAATTCAAAATATTGCGCAATGCATAACTTTTTTAATAAAAATAGCAATGTAAAGCTCTGTTCACTCTGTAGCAAAAGAACATATTCTAAATTGCAGATTTCTAATGCATGCGGTGCTCATAGAATAAGATGCCACACCGTGATTAAACCATTTAAATCTGAATGCCAAAGACTGGGGCAAATGTAACCCCAGCCAGAGGGCCTGAGAATTCGGGATCTCGCTTTGGGTATGGTTCAATAATATCCCTGCCAGATGACCTTGGGACTTCATGAGCAAGATTTTGATATTAAAAACCCTGCCAGAGAGGCTGAGAATTCTGGACCGCGCTTTTCAGGTCTAGACCCCCCCCCCCCCCCCGTTTTACTATTTAAATATTATATATGCCTGCATGCCTGGTTATAAAACTAATCAAGGTTTAAAATTTGCATGGTTTTCTCTTTAATTAGATGACGGTGGTTCATGTGTTTGACTGAATGACTCCCCCACCCCCTGAAAAAGCACAAAATTATAGGATTTCCTAGCAATACTGGGCCAAATCCCCCGGAAAATCACAAATTTACCGAGCCAATGTTGGGCCAGTATTTTGGCTTGCCAGCTTAACGTGTTTCGCTTGTGGGCCGATGAAAGCACGCATTTAGTAGTATTTGGATCCAATCTCCCCCTCATCGACTTAACAAAATGGAGAAAAAAAGTTGTCAAAGTTTAGTTGCCCCCTCGGACAAAACTTTCTGGATCAGCGCATGGATGCTTGATTTTTGCTTAGCTAGGATCAACTAGGGGCTTTTCTATAGCTCTTACTGTCTGTGAGTTTTTAATTAGTTCCTTTTTCTTGTTTCGTCACGGTAAATTGATTTGATTTGATTCGATTTGAGTGTTCTCTTGTGATAATATATTGCATTAGTTAGGAATCCTCCATACGAGTTAAACAATATTTTGATTTAAGAACAATCAGAAATTTGGGCGCAGATTCTGCCAGTAAATTATATTTAACTTTCTAGTTTTGCTATCATCTAACTCGCTGACGTGGCTCTGGATGTCTACTGTCTGTAAAGGTGCTTTAGTCTGTGATTAGGCATTTCCAGGTCGAAATCACGTGTTTGTTTTCGTTGTTGTTGTTGTTGTTGTTGTTGTTGTTGTTGTTGTTGTTGTTGTTGTTGTTGTTGTTGTTGTTGTTGTTGTTGTTGTTGTTTATCGTATCTAGATCTTTAGGGACATATCCTATCTTGAAGAGTCTTTTAAGAAATGTTTGCACTCTGCACGCAGCGGTGTTAGTCTCTGGCAGCCTGTTACATATGTTAACATGTCAAATTTAGAAACAGAAAAAGAATTTGAGGTACAGGAGGGCCTAACATACTTATTTGGCTTCTGGAAAAAAACTAAAAATACATTTTCTATCTTATATGAGCAATTAAACAACACTACCCCCAGTTTTGAGGAGCCCAATTTGATAGGTATATTTTTTAAGTCAAAATATATGAAAACATCAGCTGCTGCTAGATATCTTACAAACTTGGGATTGTACTGCTCATATAATAAAGGAATGGTAGTTTTTGTAGATTTAACAACAAAATCGGAGCACTTTTTCAAAGGTTGTAACATATGTTACATGGCATAATAAATGAGCAGGGACATTGACTTGAGGTATTATATTACAGTAAAAAAAGGGAATATTTTTTGCATGTTTTCCTCTCGGTCTCTAACCTCTGATGCCTAAATCTTAGGTATTAATTCATTCTCAAGCCCATGTACTCTTTGTCACAGATGTTATAAATAAACTTTTTTCATTACTCCCTAATATGTATAAATAATCTGGAAAAACGGATCCTTCAGAAATAGAGAGAATCTACAATATAAGAAAACAGTAGACTCAGTTTCATTGAGTCTGTTCATGAGAACTAATGGAAAGTGCAAAAATTCTCACGCCCCTTTATACTAAAATATAGATAGAGCCAAGATGGACATATAGAATTATAGTTTCACATAATACAAAACAATTTAGTGAATGTACCTGTCAAATGTAAATATCATAATCTAATCGTTCTCCAAGTCATATACAATATCAATTATCACTGCTTCTCTGACAAAATAATTGTCCACCTCATCTCACCAAAACAAGAAGAATCATCAAACAGTAGTTTGACTGCAAGTTGAGTAAGGGCCTGCTCCACATCAAGAACCTTTGGTATTCTGTAGACATTCTCTATCTTATATAACAATTCAAGATGTATCGAATAAGAGATGTTTACACTATGTAAGCCAGGGCGTTAGCCTGCAACAGCGTGTTACATATGCTACTATATCAATTTGAGAATTAGAAAACTGAACGTTTTAGGTACAGAAAGAAGTCATTAAAAGTACCAAATCAGTTGACATTATAATAGTCTGCATACTGGATGTCTTTACTGCCTATGGAAGTTGTTTCACATTAATATGGCTACCTGTGATGTTACATGAATTTGATTATAATTTAAAAGCGAAAGTTATGGCTATCGTCATTTAATTTAACAACTGCTCTGTGTTGGTTTCAAACCGTTATAGACAATGGTTTAAAAACATAAACTCAATTGAATAAATACAAAGAAATGCTTTTCTACCTTAAATAGATTGTCTTATATGACGTAATACACAGCCCTACCCCCTAGTTTAACTTATTGATTACACCGTCAGAGGCAAGTGTTTTCAATTATAGCCTTTTCAACGGATTATAAAATTGGGCAGCCTTATCAAATTGTTTACTCTGTACAAATCATCCATTGTGCACAATATAGACATACTGGCGATCCTAATCTACCTATACTTCAGTTACTTTTTTTCGAATACAAAAACTGATGATATACAGGCAAACAATGAGAAATCAAAGGTTTTACATTCTTTTAACGGTGGGTCAGGCCTCAGACTCTATGACGGCTCTGACGCAAAGCTTTAATCTGTGGGTTGGTGACTGATGCTTATCTGTAGCTGGACCCACCGTGGCTCAACTTGAGGTTTTCTTTAGCTCTGACTATCTGTGAGTCATGAGCCCTTTTCCTTGTTTCATCATGGTATGTTAATTTGATTAGAGTTTTTCTTCATGATTGCATTAGTTAGAAAGCTTCCATGCGAGCTGAACATTTCTTGTACTTCAACAACAGCAGAATCTAGGGCGAAGATTTGGTACCAGTAAAATGCATTTAAGCCCCCCGGTGGCTTAGGCTGCTGTCCGTTCTAAGGCGGTGCTTCTGTTTTTGACTTTTTGTTTATTGTTACTCCCATTGTGGGAGTCTGTAATTGTTCTATCATTGTTTGTACGTTGCTTTATGTCCATTCTAGTCTTGATGGGGAAGAGAGAGCTGGTTGCTTTGCTTAATTAGTCTTCCTGGTGTCTCGTGATGGTTGAGTGGCTCTTCCTCGCGGTGACATGGGGTTGTCTGCGGTTTGTGATTGTGCTATTTCCTGATCATACTCACTTACTATTTTTGCTTCAGGTTACTGGTAACCTATAAAAAGAACTAGTAGCACACATTAATAATTGCAATGTCAAGCTTTGTGTCCTTTCTCATATACCAGATAATTTTCAAGGTGAAACGCAAGTGATATTTGACCATCTGCCAAAACCATCAAGCGTCGCTTTGTTTTAGATATATCTAAAGAAAACTCAATTAAGTTCTTTGGACTCAAATATCGTCGAAATAATTTTGATCAAAGACCTGAAGACTTAAGCACCAAAGACTCGAAAGGTCCTATGACAAATGATGTAAAGAAAATGCAGCCTATCAAATTTCTGTTTGACCAATGGCAAAACTCTTAATGTGTGCTTAGAGGTACACGGTTGAGACATATATTTTGCAAAATCAAAGCAATGCTATCACTTAACTAGCACGGATGCAGAAGCAGTTGCAGTAAGATTGTTCCTGCCACTTCACAGGAATAGACATATACCAGAGTCATATTCCATAGTATGCATATACGTTTATATAACAGCACCAAACACTACCCATTTTATTTAAGTGGTTAATCCCATGGCACTGACATGCTGTTTCTGCTTTTGAAGAATGCTAAGGATTCTAGTTATAGCTCAGTTATTTTGTTTGAAACTGGCAAGGGCCACACATACAAAGACTATTCAATTTGACGGGAAAAGATAAAGAACACAGGAAGCGCTTATAAATGATGTTTGTCATAATTACCATTTTTAAAAAGAAATTTTAATTAATGTGACACACATAACATTCAGCATACAAACTACATGAATAATTCAAATAAATAGATAGTTCAATGTCTTCTTTCTGCAGCTCAGACTTTCAATTTCTTTGTTCTTAATTTGATATGGTAACATATGTAATAGGCTGTTACAGGCCTAATTTACAGAGTGCAAACATCTCTTATTTGACGCAGCTTGAATTGTTCTTTAACATAAGATGTGTATGCACAATTCAAAATCGGAACTGGATGGAACAGGACTTTACTCAGTTTGCAGTCCTAATACTATGTGATGATTTTACTGTTTGTGATGAAATGGATGCTTATTTTGCCACAGAAGCAGACACAATGATAGCCATTGTATGTGAGGTTGACTTCAATAAAGATTTTTAAATATTTACATTCAATAGGAACATTAAAATTGTCGCATTTAAATGGGAAACTGTTATTTTCTATTTTTAGTATTATACGCGTCAGGAAATATTTGATAAAAACGATTATTTATAACATGTATCTGTAGCACAAGCCCATGGGCTTGTTACTACCAAAGCAATGGCTAGAATTCCTAAAATTAAGGCACCAGAGGTTAGAGATTTATATAAAAACATGTCAAAACTAGTATTATTTTGGCTGAAATATCATCTCTTACATTAAGACGATTTCCTCGCTAATTTATTATGCCATGCAGCATATATACTGAACAAAAGCGAAAACGCTACACCTGAATTGTTTGCCATTTATATACAAAATGATGCAAGCCATTCAAGCAAATGAAAGTGTATCTAAATGTTCAAAGACTGGATAATGTATAACATTAAAAGTTTTACGGGTGTTGTCACGAGGAAACACATGAAAGCCATTTAAATATGACAGGGGTCCAATTTTTCAGGTTACAAATTTGAACAGAAATCTCACACAGTTTAGGCCTTCAGAAATCCACTACCAACTAGATCCTACTGAACGAAATGGTAGTCTAGACATGTGACAACCAGAAATGTGAAGGACTTATAAAAGTGGCTTTTGATCGTTAAGAAAAGCAATCTTAAAAAGCGGGGTTTTCATCAAATTTGCCAAGCTTGAAATGTTATCACTGAAATCGCCATAGGAAAATTAATGTATTGTTGCATCTTAGTCTGAGGATATCACTAGTCGCTAAATGGTAGGAACAATGTGCTGATAGGTCTACCTGATTTGGCAAAAGAAAGTCATCGAAAATCGTGATAAATCGAAGATTACCAAACATTTAATATTCCCTATTTGTTTTTGTCAAAGGGAGATAATTTACAAATTTGATAAATTCAAAAGTGATTTCTGGGATTGTTTCAAGTGATACGTCAGTTTTCTAGTGCTTTAATGCAACACCAGTATGACCAGTTCTGATAAGCATAACAATCTTATTTGCACATGCAGAATTCATTGAATAAAGCTTAACACACAAAAGGGAACATAACTTAGACATCAAAAGAGACAAACAGGTGGAGTTTCGACGAATCGTTTGCTGTATGTCTGGGAAACATTATTAATTTAGTAAATACTTTTTGTCCAATACTTTCTCACAAAATATAAAATATTGTAGTGTAGCGTTTTCACTTTTCTTCAGAATGTATTCGCATAGAGGAACCTACATCTCATAGTGGGTGGGGTATTGGATAAGCAAGATCTAAGTGTTATAGAATGCAGTCATCTGTTGCAACTGCCAGTAATTATTTCACATCATAATCCATGTAGCTAAATACAGAAGGCTAAAATGTTATTGATTTATCTATATTACAAAACAAATACTATATGACAATGGGTGGGTGGGGTAACACCAATGCACCAAATATAGTTTCACTTCTTTTTTATTGAATTCTATCATTGATTTCGTGTTTAACTTTTATATAAATCCATGAGAAGTCAATATACTCGCAAAAATATTGAAACTGTGTTGAATGTTCACACATTTAAATTATACAATACATTTTAGTGGGTGGGGTAACGAAATGTCGCCTGGAAAATTTGCACCACTTTTGTTTCTGGCATCCACTCTCATTTTATTTCTATATAGTTATACTATCACCTGATGCAAATAAATTTTTTCTACCAGACAGATTGAAAAAAAAAATCCAACCCAGCTGGCCAGTCCTCAGACTATTATTCATAGCTCTGGCGTGATCAATGAGTAACATATCATGCACAACCTTTGTTAATGCTAGCCTAACTAGACAATTATTCTGCTCTATTTGATGAAACAAGCAGAATGTTAAATAGTTTTACCTAATTCAAATTCAGTAAAGAAGCCACCCAGGAATAAGGACCTGCAGTAAATTGGGGAAAAATGAATTAAATTTAAAATTGACAATAAATCCAAATATGCACACACCATTATAATGTAAATGTCGAATCAATGCATGAGTTAACGTCATAAGACTAAATCAACATTCAACTTGAATAGAAATGTTTATGTATTATGCGTTGGTCTGATATTATATTGTATTTCTGCAATCATTTTTACAAAGTCTTCTTCTTCAGAAAACATGAGTCGACAAAATTCGGCATCAATCGTAAAACCCTCATTCCAGCTGCTTGCTGACATTTTGTAAGTACCGGTAATGTTTGGAGTAACCTTACAGAAATCCTCGACCTCCGCTCTCACTTGCTTGAAATATAGCACTTCCTCGTGAAAATCTGCCCCTGCTAAATGTATTTGCCGCCACAGACGTTTAAAGAAAAAATCATACAAAGAGTAGTCTATGGAAGCCCACTTCCGGAATAGTTCTCGGTCACGTGGCCTTGGCAATGTTATCTTCCTGTCCCAGCCACGAATATGCAAGTTACGATACAGAATGTCTTTCATATTCCAGTTGAACATTCTACGCAAAAGAACAATTGATTCGTCAAAATACTCAGCTATTAAAACTATTTGAAACTCCTTGTCAAGCTTCTTAATGTAATTAGTAATGGCTGTTTGATTTTTATTCATTATGACGTCATCAGGAAATCCAAATTCTACCGCTTGTCTGTTGTTTAGCCAGGAAAATCTTGGTCCACGAACATTTGCTCGCTCGTGTTTCAACGGATCCTTGAGATACTCCTGAATAGGACTTGTGTTGGATAAATTGTAAACATATTTCGGTTGCATGTAGTTCATGCTTGATTTAAATTGTTGGTATGGTTCTCGTAATATTCCAATGTACACAGCGTCTTTGGCAACGAAGTTTTCTACCGCTGTCCTGTTATAGATCATGTGACTTGTCAAAATACCAAACGGTGTTTTCCGTCTAGGATGGATAGCTTTTTCTTTTATAAAATCTGATGAACTAATGATGTTTAGGTGTTTTGGTAATACAAAACTAATCTTTCTGGTAATTCCAAATCTGAAGAACAAACACGTGGCTGTACCACTAGCTGCTTTATGTACTTTCAAGAAAACAAAATGTCTGACTTCCCTCTCGCCAGGAAAGATGCGCACGCCGAATGGAACCGGAAGTGTATCTGTGCAATCTTTTCTCAATGTCTTCCCCACATGTTTGGTTACTGATAGTTTGTAATTCTTTTCTGAAACATCTGAATATTGCTGCGACACTTCTAAGACTTGAATGACTATGAAACATATCACCGTTATCGCCAAAACCAACAGTAGAATCCTAAAAAGATAATAAATAGCACGTTATACAACAAGATGATAATATCCAAAAAAATCTTGGAAAACAGTTTGAGAACATGCATGTGAAGTAAACAAGCCGTGAGATCTCCCCAGTTTTAATATAGTCGTGATTTATATTTGACAGTCATAATTGCAGTTGGTCTGTGGTCTGTCATTGTGGCATTTCCTGGCCCGGAGGTTATAAAACTTTTTTCATGCTCAACTCAGCTTAGCACGCAATTTATCATGCTCATAAATGTTAAAATGCCAACAATTGTTGGCATTTCAACATTTAATAGCATGATAAATACAACATCTGAGAGACTTAAACAAAGAAACTTTTGTTGGAACATTATTTTAGTTTTTATGATCAGTTGAAATTTCGTTCTCGGTTGAGTTGAGCATGAAAAATGTTTTATAACCTCGGGGCCTGGCCATACTCGCGTGCTTTACTTGTCCACAGCTGTGTGTTTAACGCCTTGTACAATATGAATAACTTTGTAGCGTGGATGTTTTTTGTCGATTCCAGTTTGTCAGTATTCTCACTTAGGAAGCAAAAGCTGGTTGCTTGGCGTAGCGTATTCTTGCACATCAGATAAGGATATCTGAGATTTTACCCTGGGATAGAAATTCTTATTTTACCAATTGTTATCTCAATAACGTCATCTTGTTAAATTGCATCTTAGCGTATTCTGGGACTTCTGTTAAGCTTATTTGAGCAGAAATAAATAAAAAAAAAACAGTTGTGAGCAAGAAAAAGAATCCATTATTCGTGTGAGGGTAGGATAGAAAAATCCGTCCCTCGGGACCCCCGTTTGTCATCACTCGGCAAGCTTCGTGATGCCAAACGGTGATTCTCCGGACGGATTTTTCTATCCTACCCCCACACTCATGATAGATTCTTATATTCTTACTTGCGTATATACATTAAACTCTGTTCTTGTGACTCTTCCTCTGGTAGACTATGGTCTATGATTGTGGCTTATCCTAGCAACATTCACTTGCTAAAATGGAAGCGTTTCGTATCTATTGAATTATGGAAACTATATTTCGCGTTAACAAATCTATACAGTGTTTCACGTATTTTCATTGGTTAGAAATTTAAAAAAATGCAGGTTGCTTTTCTGCTCTAAAACTATTAGCATGAAGTAAAGCACATTGCCACATGGCGCCACAGACCCGATCGGGTGAAATCGATCTTAGCTGTAATTAAATACTCACATTTTAATTCAGGAAGTCGTGTATTGTACTGACCCTTTATTCAAAGTAGCGGTCTTTTTCTAAATTTGTTATCAAGGTTCAGGAGGAGAGAGTAGGTTGCTGTACTTCAACTGTGTTGTGGCTGTCTGTGTTCTGTGTCTCTTCCTCGTGGTGACGTGGGTTGGTCTGTGGTCTGTGACTGTGGTATTTTCTGGCCAAACTCACTCTTTAAAGGTGTTCTTCGATATTATTGATCGTTTGTTCACAGGCCTTCATGGATGCATTAAACAGATAAAGAGATGGAAAATGTGCATGCGGTCAATACTCACCGTAAATTCCATCGCATTGCGGCTACTGTGTTTCAGTTGTTCAAGAGGCAAATCTGTAACGAGAAGACGTATTACGATGACTTACATGTGTACCTCTTACTCCCTCAACTTCTCTCCATCGTACCATGAAGGTTCCTATGTCTTTATATACACACCGGGTAGGCGGCGATCGAAAACGCTATTAACAATCGACGAACGTGGATCAAAAATCTCAAAAACATTGCTTTCGATTGCCATTTGTCGCCAATCGTGCGACAAATGGCAATTGAAATCTCTGTTTCTAACGATTTTTGACCTACGTTCGTCGATGGTATTAACGTTTTCGATTGCCGCCTACCCGGTGTGATATAGCTGCCATGTGAATTGTATGCCCAATGAGTTTTGTATAGACTGAACGTTCGCAGTTACAGTCCCAATGATTTTTGTTTGTTTTCACATGCTTTTGCTGGAGGTATTTGATTCTGAAATGCATAGAGTTAGGTGTACAAATTCCATAATTACACGATCCGCAGGTGTGCACTCAGTCTAATCACTGTGTGAGCCCTTTTGACCATCTGGCCGTCTGTTATAGGCAGATAATGAAAATGCTCATAACTCTTGAACCACATGGTATATTTTGATCAATTTTTGCATGACATGCGTAACAGCTTTTTTGATGGACGAGGATTTGCTGAACATCACTCCGGCCAGTCGTGATCATGAAAATACTCATTACTCTTGAAACACATGGTGTATTTGGATCAAATTTTGCATACTTATTTCGATTAACATTGTCCAGCCACTGGTATGCAAAATGGCGATGCGGCTTCGCCGAGCATCATTTTGGCCATTAGAGGTCTTTTAGTGAAAATTATCATACCTCATGAACTGATTGGTATATTTTACTTAATAATCAAATTTTGCATCTTTCGTTTTAGCATTGTCTGGCCACTGGTTTGCAATTCTCGAACAGCACTAACCCGGGATACAGATTGTTCAAGTATATACTCGTTCAAACCTCTCAATCGTGCACGTGTTTAAAGTCCAAACAATTTTGCACGACCCACAGGTGTGCACTATATTCGCTGTATGAGTCCGTCTGTCTGTCCGCCCATGGTCAGTAAGTTAAAATGCTCATAACTCTTGAACAACAAGGTATATTTTGACCCATTTGTGCACCATTCTACAGGAAATAGCCAATTTGGATACTGATTAATCTACGTTCACCAAGGGTCGTGCACATTTGTTGATTTTTACATAAAATTGACAAGTAATATTGAGTGTGTAATGAACCGGCATCTTCTTCCAAACTTACGTTTGTAAGCAGAGAATGTCCTGGGTGAATGTACAGGCGCGTCTTTACCTTCATTAATTATCTATGCTTCATGTACCAAATTGCGACCAAGTTACTGAACGCACATTCCGAGTTAACCCCCTAATTTCTTTATTTTAACTTAGACAAAAACTTAAAGCCTATACAAGATGCACAAGTTTTGCATTTGTAAATTTCGTGTGGTTGTACACCAATTAGAAGGCGGAATCTACAATATGCACACACCGGAAAGGTTGCAATCGAAAACGCTCTTAACAATCGACGAACGCGGATCACTAATCGCCAGAAACAGATTTTTCGATTGCCATTTGTCGACAGTCGGGCGACAAATGGAAATCGAAATCTCTGTTTTTAACTATTTTTTGATCTACGTTCGTCGATAGTATTAACGTTTTCGATTGCCGCTTACTCGGTGTAAAACAGTTACAGTTACAGGCCCAAAATTACGATGCCTCCTTAAATTTAGTACTACCTTAGCTATTTTTTAATTTTTATTAAACGAAATATTAAAGTTTCAAACTTCTTATAATCAAAGATCACAGTGACTGTACTGCACCGAGCCTAGCAATTTATTAAACGTCTAAAATATCGTGTCAAAATATCAATGCTTAACTAGGTATCATAAAAAAATACATACTAGTCATCTCCTATAGTGGTAAGCAAAACAAAACACAACTTAGTATATGCACAGTACATGTGTTATATGGCCATCAATCTATTTATTAACTAATGTCCTCCTGAACCCGACATATCCTATAAGAAAACAATGTAGATACAGCTCAGTTGGCTTCTACTCAAGTAATCTGATCAGGGTCTACATACCATAAATCTATAAATATATAGCATCAACTCGTACGAAATGGCCTAGCTGGCAAAATCAGAGATTATAGCAGGTCATTTCAGCAGCACAATTTATTTATGTGACATTTATTGCAACTTCAGTACGAGTGTTTATGACAACAAAATGTACACAAACTCAGATCCAGGAAAAATATACCAGCTGACAACCGTCTGTTGTTTAACCTATGGCGACCATTTATCACATCAGATAGACGATAAGCATATATTAACTATCATTTATACAATGCACGCTGCAGTTTTATACATTTTTCTCTACCCATTGTAAGCCAGTTGGCATACACTTGTTCAACGGCTTATTGGCCTAAGTTAGAAAGCCTAATTATGAATGAGCTGGCAACATTTTAAAGAATAAATTTTTTAGAATACATTCAACAGTTCTGTTTATGCACTCATGGGACATGTATTAATACGAAACCTTATGAGATTGCACAGGTTTCATATTCTGGGCATATCAAGCAGCCATACCCTTTTAAGTAAACTGTCTTTTATAAATACAAGGTACGAAATAACGTTATTTCCCACGATGACTATTTAAGCAGGTGGAGTTTTTTTCATTCTTGTACAGTCAGATTTATGGCATTGCCAGTGCATGACTGTTAACGATTCATTCACAGCTATAACAAATACTGTTGAAATTGAACTTATAGCCGTTTTCATTATTGAATTAATGTATTTTGACTCTGATTCAAGTTATAATTGTCCAAATTAGATATGTAAGTTTTTAATACTAATTTCGATTTAGTTCAAAGTAAAAAGACAAGGATTTATCAGCCTTTTTAAAAAGAATATTTTATCTTTTCTAACATTAAAAGATGGAGCGGCCTGTTGATTTGAAAACATGTAAAAGCAAAACTCCTAAGGGGGCAACCCCAAACCAAAAGACGGGCGAATTTGCATAATACATTTGCTAGTACTGCTGAAAAAGATGTCAGGCCAATGACAAAACAGATTTTGATAAGATAAAAGACATTGCAAAAATAAGACTTGCTCACATAGATGCAAAGCACCACTTAGAACATATCTCAAAGCATTTGCCAAAATCACTGGATCCAACTGGACACGGCAGTCATAAAAGATGCTATCAGTTGTACACTAATGTCTCTCGACTGATTAAAAAGCGGTCCTCTGATGTTGCCTGCCTGTCACCACCAGATTCTCAGCCAAGCACCTCTAAATTGAGTCGAACTCCAACTTCATTATCAATCAGCAGCCCCCTTTTCCCGTCTGATAAATGCTTATTTTGTAGCAAACAGTTCATCAAATTCAAGCATAAGCGCCAAAGCTTAATTAAATGTGCTACCAAAACCGCTAGCAATTCTATTTTTGCTGCTGCTGAGGCAAAACGGGATGAAGCTCTTCTCTGTAAGATAAGAGGCCAAGATATTTTGGCATGAGAGGTACATTATCATGGCTGTTGTAGGAGAGAGTATACCAGACCTGAAAAAAGACATCCGCCATCAAAAATTCCTACATTAAAATCTAAGGAGACACATGCAGATGCATTTGAACACATTTGTCAATATATTGAAGAAACCATAATCGCTGACGAGAAAGTGGAAAGACTCAGTCTGATCAGGGAAAGATATTTGAAGTATATTATGGAACATCATCCTGAAGATTATAATGAATATTACCGATCATTCAAATTTAAAGATAAACTAGTCAACCACTTTGGTACTAGCGTTAGTTTTTGGCAGGCTTCTACCAGTAGAAGCCAGTTGGTTTACGCTTCAGCTATTCACAAAGGCCAAGCTATAGAGGTGGCATTTGAACTTGTTTGTTCTGACGAGAAACGTTTAGAGGAAGCGGCCATGATTTTACGTCGCCATATTTATAACGAGAAACATCAATCTGGTAGCGACAAGCAACATCAACCCTTTCTTCTTGAAGAGTTTCTTTCATTTGTTATTTCTGGCAAGCCACAGAAAAACGCATCTAGAAAATCAAAATCGACAAATTCATTCAATCGCTCAGGATATATGCTATGTAGCAACCAATGGCGAATGGGTTATGCCCAAGGATGTTTTATTGCCCATGACCATGCGTCATCTAACAGGAAGTGTAGGGTTAGTAACCATTTTAAACAAATTTGGACATGGTCAGTCTTATACTAGAACATTAGATGTAGAAACTGCAATGTGCAATACAATAACTGCCTCTAAGTCTGTGTTGCCGTCCAACATATCAACAGAAAACAATTCGGTTATCCATTTTTGCTGAGATAACTTTGATCTCAATTAAGAAACCTCATCAGGAACAGGTACAACTCACTCGACACATGGCATTGTGATCCAAGAGCTAACTGGGGTAGACCAAACAAGAAGTGTTGGTCCTAGTCAAACTAAAGAACGGCTAAATATCATTTTACCTGATGCAACCGAGCTTCAGCCATGTTTTTCTAAGCTGAAGACTGATCCTAGCCTAATTGTTAGTCAGTCAAAACCTGTGTGCAACTTCCTCATCATATATGTAAGTTTGTTAAAGTTATATATATATATACCATAAATATACTGACCGCTGACTTACAGTTCAACTTATCCAACTCAACTTAGGTAAGTTAAGTAGCATAAGTTGTAAGCTGAGCTGGATGAGTTGAGTAACCTGAGCTCGGTGGCATGGTTAATTTCACTCCGAAAAAGGGCGAAAAATGCTTATTTTGCTCAGCTTGATGAGTTGATCATGCATATCATATAGAAGGGTAGGAGGGAGGATAGGCGCACGGATTATCAATATATATGTAGGCTACATGCAGGCGAATTTCGGGACCGGGAGTATGAAGTATTAGCCGCAACTTCACAAGTTCGGAGTTTCTTAATTTCATATGGCTATTTTGCAGAAAAATCGGAAGTGTAATGGAAAATCAGATTGTTCCACCTTGGACAGGCTGGTTATCAAAAACATCTACTCAAAGTAATGCTATGTGCTCAATTGTGGAGTATTTGCCACCAGTTAACTTTTCCATAAATGAAAATGCAACAGTGCAACGTATATTGGAAAAATCAAAAAAGGCTAGTCTGAAAGTAGGCCAACAGTACACATTTGTTACATTTCACTTAGCAGTAGCCAAAAAGGCATATTCTATTGTTTGGCAAAATCCAGAACGATTTGGTAATGTAATTGTCAGAATGGGTGTTTTCCACACCATATGTTCATTGTTTGGTGCCCTTGGGTCCAAAATGAAAGGCAAATCAGGCATATCCTGACGTTCCCTCCCCAGTGAGATATGGCTGGAAACTAGCAGACGACAGCACTATTGATTATGAATGGACAAGTGGCTGCATTTTCCCTCAAGAACTGATTGACATCATGTGTGCTGGTGCTACAGAATTTAGTCAGAATCTCATGACGATGATGATTCTGAGCAGTCCACTGAAGTGGATAATATGTTAGATATAGTCTATGAAAATGAGACAGACGACGAGGCTAACTACTAGTCAAATGGTTCTCATAGGACATGTATGTTTTGCTTTTCAAGGCAGTTAAAGGGTTACCAGTAAAGAAAACTGATTTTCTGCTTTTAATACTTAAAAATTGGCGTTTCTGTTAAAAGAGTCTTCAGTTAGTTGCTTACTCTCAGAGTGCTAACAAGTTGCATTTAGTAGCTTAGGATACTGGCTATCAGAAAATGTATGTCTACAAAAATCCTCCGTATGGTGCACCTCCACCATATACTGCCCCATCGTCTAAATGTTCATATAAAACGCTGTTCCTAAGACATGTTTGTCTGTGTTAGAACCGGGCATTAGAAAGCCTAATGATAATATAAAACGCTGTTTCTAAGGTTAAATGACATGTGTATAATAGACACACAAATGGTAATTTTAATCGCTGTTACTAAGGTTTATAGACCTTAATGGTAATATAAAACGCAATTTCAAAGGCCTATTGACCTGCGTTAGAAAGCCAAATAGTAATATAAAACGCAAATCCAAAGGCATATTGACCTGCGATAGACATCAATAAAGTATTAAAGAACGCTTTTCTAAGGCACATTGACCCGCGTAAGAAAGCCTATTTGTATAAATGGCTGCATATTAGGTCCATTGACCTGCGTATGAAAGCCGAATGGTTTTGTTATATGACTGGAGAGAATCCTGTCTCCTGATTGGTCCAATTTGTATTCATAAATCTCAATGTCTACCTGAAAACTGGCTTACAGGGTGAAATAGCATAAATTCCAGCTTATACTAGTTTCCAGAAGTTAATAGTTTTGACACTTTTCTTATACCACCCTCTAGAGAGCTAAACTAGCAGGATGAGTATGAAGTTAGCATGGGCTGCATGACATTGACATGATTTGCTGTTTCATCTCCTAACATGTAAAATAAATACTTTTTTAATGAATTTAACAACAATTTTATTTTGATTGTTCAATTTCTTTGCTTGAATAAACAAAAAGTAATTATATTCTGCATTCAGATAATTTATTTCAAAATGCAAATACTACAAAAATATTTTTAAAAAAAAATAGTTGCTAAACTTTGTGAGAAAGACCTTATATTAGGTTAAAACATGAGCTTACGCACTCGTTTCTTTATCGGATTTTTCACCTCCCTCGGTTTATAATTCCCATATTTCAAAGAGAACGATAAATAGTAAGTGAGTATGATCAGGAAATACCACAATCACGAACCCCAGACAACACCGTGGCATCGCGAGGAAGAGTCGCTCAACCATCACGAGACACCAGGAAGACAAATTAAGCAGAGCAACCAGCTCTCTCTTCCCCATCAAGATGATTGCAATACTAGAATGGACATAAAGTAACGTACAACAAAACATAGAACAATTACAGACTCCCACAATTAGAGTAACAATAAACAAAAACTCAACAACAACAGAACCACCGCCTTAGAACGGACAACAGCCTAAGCACTCTATACCTACCCTAAAAAGTGATATTTACCTTGGCCTTGCGGCCTCGGTGAATATCACTTTTTCATGTAGATAACTCCTCATGTCTACCTCATTGAATTCAAAAATTGTATCATATAAAATGTACCTTAGGGTTATAGACTTACATTAGAAAGCCTAAGGGTATACAACGTTGTTTCTAAGGCTTACTGACCTGCGATACAGTATAAATTGCTTATTGTAGCGTATGATAATATAAAACGCTGCTTCTTAGCCTTATTGGTTTTTGTTTGAAAGCCGCATGGTTATATCAATTATTGACTTCGAGGATTTATCTACTCGAAAAAGTGATATTCACCCTTTTAAGGGTAGATAAATCCTTATGTCCACCGAAATTGAAATAACATCTGTTTTGTTATAAGATTTTTCTACTGTGAATGAAAATTTTCTACTTTCACTTTTGTAACTAGAAGTGATGCTAAACCTAAGGACTTTCTCACAAGTTTAAGCAACTGTTTTAAAGTATATGCATTCTCTGAATCTGGGAATGTATATCATAAAATCCTCTATTTACATTTTGTTAATTCAAACAAAAAAGAACAAACAAAACAAAACTGTTGTTAAAATTCATTGCAAGTCTTCAAACATGCTGGATAGTGTAACAGCAAATCATGTCAAGTTCATGCAGCCCATGCTAATTTCATTTATCATATGACGTCGCGTCTGGGAGTGAAATAACGCCATGCAATAAAATCTGTAAACCACTAGTGGTTTATCGATTTACGGGAAACGTTATGACGTCCATAACAACGTTGCGTACATTATGTCAAAATTATAACGTTTTTACGGCAGAAATGAGATTTCAAAGTAATCTTAATGTCATATGATAAATAAAATCTATCATTCGTGCTCTTGTATTATTGAATTTATTAAACTCGTTGCGAAAAAGAGATAAAATGCTCGGCAAGCCTCGCATTTTATCTCTTTTCCCCAACTCAGTTAATAAATTCAATATAACATGAGCACTCATGTAAGATCCTCTATATTTATCATTCTATTTTAGCTCTCTAGAGGGTGCTATACGGACATAGTCAAAAATATTAACGTCTGGGAACTAGTTTGAGCTGGTTTTCATCCTATAGCAACCTGTATGCCAGTTTAGACCAGTTTCAGATAAATATCACACTGGTAAATGTATACGTCGATTTGTTGGTATTTACGCGTATTGCCGGTACTTCATAGACCGGAAGTGATAGATATTGGCCTTAATAATACATGTAAAAACATGCGATATGCCTAAAGGACTATAGAATTAGATCGTTATTAAGTATTTGGCATGCACATGGCGATTTATGCAAGCATTTAGGAATAGATTCGAGTACCGATCTGGATGATCGGTACTCGAATCTATTCCTAAATGCTTACATAAATCGCCATGCACATACTGAATACTTAAACATGATTGAAGTCTATAGTCCTTTAGGCATATGGCATGTTTTTCTATATAGTATTAACACCAATATCTACCACTTCCGGTCTATGAAGTACCGGCAATACGCGTAAATACCAGCAAATCGACGTATACATTTACCAGTGTGAACATACAGATTTATGAAGACAAACTGGGCAAGTCACATAACAAAAAAACGTTGTCTAATATGCGTATTGACCTGCTTTAGAAACCCTAATAGTGATATAAAACGCTATTTCTAAGGCTTATTAACATAAACGTTGTTTTATGGCGTATTCAAATGCGTTAGAAAGCCTATTAGCAAAGTCGATTTAAGTAAAGTACACATTCTTTTGCCTACTGACTTGCGTTAGAAAGCCTATGGTAATGTAAAACATTTGTTACCTGTGTTAGAAGCCTTATGAATTAAAAAAAAACTGTTTCTAAGGAGGTAATATTAAACGCTAGTTCTTAGGCCTATAGAAGTGACCAGAAGTATAATGTAAAATGGCATGTGTTTAATGGCTTATTGACTGGTTCCCAAACGACATTTTCACAGTGTTATTTATCATATTTCCACTCAAGGCACATCAGATACATGTATGTAATCAGGAAGCAATTTTTTTTAAAAAAAAATCTCCCGATACAGGTGTATATGAAAATAGTTTTGTTTGTTTGGTTTTTCTTTACGTCCCAGTCAACATTTTTTCAGCTATGACGAGACGGGTCTTCCTGGGTTGAACCAGTACTAAGCAGGGATCAATGTGTCTTGCTAACACGACGGTCCGAGCCTTACAATGTCAAACGGGCACCAAGCTACAAAATCGACGATACATGAGCATGGCGATCCACATCATAGCCAAACAGGTCCAAACCACAAAATCGACGCACTATCCGATATCAAAACCAACATTGGCGTAGCGCCTATTACGTAGTATACGCACGTGCGTAATAAAAATAGTAACACTCAAGGGAGCTCACCTAATGTGGTATAAGTGATTTTCCAAACCTTAAGGAACTGCTCTTAAAGGAAAGCACTTGCATGAAACCACGTATAATATTTCATACCTAGTCAAAACAAACATTTCTAGTAACAATTTTAATAACTACGACATGTATTTTTTAATTAAAAAATATTTGGAAAGGTTCAATGTTTTCGATATATTTTTCGATATATATTTTTTCGGTGGTTTTCGATGTTATTTTCGATGTTATTTTAGGCCTTCAATCATATCTCTGTGCGAAGAAGCCGCCGTGGTGTAGGGGATAAACCTATGTCTTGTAAACCAGGGGTCGCAGGTTCGATTCCCGGCTTCTCCCAGTCTGTCGGATGAGACTTTAAGCCGTTGCCCCGTCTTCTGAGACGCTTTAAAACCAGAACCACTGCCGGTTGAGCCTTCGGGTGTTCCTGGACATAGAACCACAAAATCATAAACCCACCCGGCCAGTACTGGTACAGCCAAGGAACACGGCCACAAACAATTATATCTCTGTGTTGTCGTTTCGAAGTTCTGTCCATTCGGTGTTTTGTCTTTTGATGTTTTGTGATAGACCCCAAGCAAAAACTTAACTAAACTACGAATTCGACAGTCCTCATAAAGATTACGTCTAAAACCGAAATGCCACCAAACCGTTCGAGGCCAGGCTTGATCTAGCCTTCATATGTTTTTAACCTGCATTTTATATATGATGTGAAATATTACAAAAGATAATTACGGTGAAATAATAACAAAACTTACATGTACCTCCTTTCCAAAAGCTCTATATTTTAAGATCAACTTTTAACAGAGCCCATTCCTTTTTACGTTGTTAAGTTCCTTTTCATATGCTATCAGTATGGTAAATTATCATTATCGTAATTCTGCCTAAATCGAGCCATATTGAACGTTCACATCATTCTAAGCGGGGGGAAATAACTCTTTGCATGCTGGGAATTTTTTCTTGATTTCTGTCGTCTGTTGATATTTCTAAATAAACTTAAAAAAAAACTTTCAAGAATACAATCAGTGTGTCAAACAGTGTGGATCAAGAGATCAGTCCTCGAGGTTATAAAACTTTTTTCATAGCCTACTCAACTCAGCTGATCACGAAATTTATCCTGCTCATAAATGTTAATGCCAACAATTGTTGGCATTTTAAAGGGGACAGCAACTCTAATAATAAGTATGTTTTATCAGTAAGAGCTCTATGAACCATGACTTTTAATACAAGTATCATCAAAATCGGTTGAAAAATGGGCAAGTTATGGGCATTTAAAGAATTCAATATGGCCAACATTTAGCCGCAATTTTGAATATTTAATTAGTTTTCAGAATTTTTCCAACTGCTTGATTTTTATTTATCACTACTATCACACCATCTGTGTATTTACAGACATGCAGCTTTATACATAAGGAAATTGTTTCATTAAAGAATAATGCAAATAATCCATTGGTGTGTCTTTTATTTTGATTACGCATATTTAATTAGGCTGAGTGACGTCACTAAGCCTACAATATGGCCGCTTCCATTACAGTCCATTTGCAAATATTCAAACGCCCACAACTTCCACATTTTTCAACCGATTTAGATGAAACTGGTATCAAAATTCATGGTTTATTAAGATCTTTCATATAAAATATAGTAATCATCAGGGTTGCCGTTCCCTTTAATATTCATCAGCATGATAGGTGACTTATAGCAAGAAATATCTATCTTTTATTGGTCGGTATTTTATAGTGTTTTTTATAACCTTGCTGCCGTCGGGCCTGATCTGACTGTTGAAACTGTTTACGTGCAGTTTTAAATAAACTCTGCCTATTTGTGCGAATTGTTGCAAAGGCTGATTTGAGCAGACAGCAGGCATTATGCAGACTTGGCCCAAATAATATTCACCACAAAAGCAAAATAAAGTGTACGCCTTTTAAAGGCGGTACCAGAAGGGCCACTTTCTTATATGCATCGTATTATCTTAACCAAACAAGTATAATAGCATATAATAAAGTTTATCTCCAGATAGCTTCCAGTACAAACTTTAAAATATGGTTTCTGTGATAAAACTTCAATAGCGTTACCTAAGTTCTCGTTCTTTATCACCCAGAAACTTACGACAATATAGACGGTTTTGTTTGTAGTTATTTTCCTTCCCGTTTGTCTGTTTGACAACATGATTTCAGTCATGTCAACCTGCCTTCCATAGGAACGCAGTGGCAAGTTGTATAGGTTCGAACCTCACCCGAGGTATTTAGTGTATGCCCTTGACCAAGGCACTTTGTCCTAATTGCTTAGTACTGGTTGTCACCCAGGAAACTGATTTTATAGGAAAAAATTGTTTGCAAATGAACAAGGGGGTTATGATGGTGCTGAAACGTTCACCTGTTTTTGTTTTGGGTTTTTTTAGCATTGAAAGCGATTTTTATGCCTAACGCAATCATTTGAGCAACTTTGGTAGATGGTAATAGGAGCCTAGAGTGCTGTAGTGGGTTTAACCCTTAAAGCGCGAAGAAAAAAATGCATCTGAAAATGTCGTCCGCTGAAGTCGTCTGCTGCATATGATTGCCTTATATTTCTGACAAATTAAGTATAGAAGCAAGCAGCGTGAACCCAGAACAGACTGCTCCTATAGGAGCAGTCTGATCTGTGTCCTCACTGTTTGCCAAAGAGGCTTCTTAACCCTTCAAGCGCCAAGAAAAAAATGCATCTGAAAATGTCGTCTGCTGCAAATGATTGCCTAATATTACTGACAAATTAAGTATAGAAGCAAACGAACAGACTGCTCCTATAGGAGCAGTCTGATATGTGTCCACACTGTTTGCAAAAGAGGCTTGTTAAACAATTCGGTAGACGAGAAAAGCAGACGACTTTTGTTGCGATTGGTGTATTAAGGTTGAATCAATGAGAACATTTGTGACTCGTTATTTGAATAATGTCCGATGGGTCAGATGGCGATTCAATTATAAGCTATGCATGTCATGTTGTTCATCCAAGCTGAACCGTTTTTGTTTTGTTTTTGGTTTTTTTGCAGTTTTGGTAGAGGGCATTATGCGGACCATTATTTGAGATTATTTTGAATTTGAACATGCAGTTGAGGTAGAGATTTTAAAAGATTTTTTCCCATTTTTAGCTCTTGCGACAATTTTGTTCAGCGGAGCAATTTTGGCAGAGGGCTTAATGAAGACAATTAAATGAAAACTTCGAAAACAGATGACCACTAAAACACAATACGTTCATTTGGACATGCAGTTTAAAGATTTTTTTCTTCATTATTAGCTCTAGTCACAAGTGTGTTCAGCGGAGTGTGAGGAAACAATTAGGCAATTTTGGAAGAGGGCTTAATGGGAAAAAGTTATATGAAAATTTCGAAAAAAGTTGACCACTTTAACACAATACGTTAATTATACGTTGTATTCTGTGTGTAAAGTTTCTCTTCAGTCTGTATTGTCGTGGTTGATTTACAGCTTTAAGGGTCAGTGCACGCGATTTTGGTATCACATATGTGCAAAGGTCTCTAATAAACGCCCATACTGATATATTTTTGGTATGATACCTCTTCTACACCCATACTTTGTATATGCGTGCAATAAAGGCATATGCACAGACTCGTCATTAGTACTATGTTAATAGAATTCTATGGTTTCTCCGAGATGTGTGGCATACGTTAGGAAACCTCCATGCTAGCTCATCCCCCCCCCCCATTGTTTAGTTGCTCTCATTGGGTGTGTGGTTTTGTGTTGGGTCCTTGTTTCATGGTGTGGTTCTCGGTGTCCTTTCTAGTTTACCAATTATCTTACTGAGGAAGAGCGAGCTGGCTGCCTTGTGGCTGTGTTCTTTGCCTCTTCCTCAGGGTGCCATGTGTCGGTCTGATTTTGACAAATTTCTTGGTCATATTTGCTTTTTACAATGTTTAAGGATTGTCAATATTAATTAAGATAAGTATGACTTCATGATCCATATCAGAAATAAAGGTGAGGTTGGTTTAAGCCCTCCAGTAAAAATATTTTTACTGACTGTCCCAAGACGGTGCTTCTTTTGTGGATCCTTTTTGATATTTGTTTTGTGTTTGTCATGCTTTCTTGTCTGTTCAATGCAGCCTTGTGGTCTGGGAATAGACTAATCTCTTGGCTTTCTTGTATATGTTTTCTTGTGTTTTCGTCACTTTCCCGTGTGTTGTCCTGGGTCAGGTGTGGTACTTGATTGTATCGATCCCTGATCTTTGCCTCCTTAATAGTTTCTAGACATCTGGATATAGAGTTGAGCATTTCAATAAAATTTGCTTAAATATTATCAGATAGACACAAGTTTGTTATGACTCATAAAAAGAAAAGACAAATCTACAACAAGAGGAGCAGAATTAGTACCCATTGGAATACCTACAAATTTTCTATAGAATTTGCAGCCAAATCTAACAAAAAATATTGTCCAAAAAGTGTATCACAAACTTTTTGACATGACCACAAATTATAATACTTTGTGCAGAAGATAAAATTCACGTTTCCCATTACAAGCTAAATAAAGTGAGCCCTCTCTTTAAATCATAAAGGATCAAATTTGACTTGGCTGTAAAGTTTGTCAATGTTATCCTAGGAGCCTTCCCTTCACTATAGTGTAGATTTTATTTACTTTCCTTCTGGGTCGTGGATTCCATTGTGGAACTTTGAAACCGATGAGGCCAAAATGTACCTCAAACAAGCTAGTCTGGCCCAGAAAACTCTACACTTTCAGTCCATTGGTGTGTTCTTTGCCTTCAAAAGATAAGCTTAAAAAGAACATATTTTATTCATTATAATGGAATAACAGACTTCGGTCCAGGCCTGGACCATATAAACTTTCTTTCATGCATCACAATGAATTGGCTCAGTGATTTGTTAGATAATATGTGCCTCGATGCGACATAACCTGTCTTCTGGGTTTCCCACAAAGGGAGACTCAAAATATAGCAAGAAGTGAGCAAAGCCCACATACCCCTGGGGGTAGCCATCAGAGGTTATAACACTTTCAGAGAAAATGAAGAGTGTTAAATATATGGCCACAGAATGAATGCTGTGTTGATGCACTGCTCTTTGAAAAAAATTCCATGTTCATAACATTGAAGAGAGAAAGAAAAATGTTCAAATAAAACGACTGATAAGCAATACATAGTTGGTTTTTCAATACACAGTACAACTTGTCGTATCTGAAAGTTGTGCAAAAATTCAAAAGTCTAGAGCAAGTAGTTACTGAGAAATCTTTGACGAAAACTTCCATAATCAATACATTGAAGAGATAGAAAAAGGGAAAAATAGAAAAAGAAGGCAAAAATAATTCTCACCACCTTGGTTTTGTTTACAGCAATACATTTATTGTCCTCAGCATGTATACAAACTTTGAAGACTTTAGCACTGATGCTGAGCTGATATCATGTGAAAAAATACTGGAAAGAAGATCAAAATTAACAAATAAAGGAACTGATAAGCCATTTGTCACTGATTCTTTAATACACAGTACGACTTGTCATACCTGATTTTTGTACTAAATTGCAAAGTCCTAGGTCAAATAAATTCTGAGAAATCTTTAACGAAAATTTTCATATGCATTACATTGGAGTGATAGAAAAAGGGAAAGGATAAATAAAGGGACTGATAAGCACTATGTAGCTGATCCTTTAATACACAGTACAACTTATCATACCTGACGTTTGTTCCAAATTTCAAAATCCTGCGTCAAGTAGTTCCTGAGAAATCTTTGACAGAAAATTTTGTTTATGAGAAAGAAAAATGGACAAATAAAGGGACTGATAAGCAATATGTAGCTGGGTTTTTTACTACAAAATAAAACTCATCACTACCAAGCTTTGTACCAAATTTCAGAATCCTAAGTCAAGTAGTTGCTGAGTAATCTTTGACAGAAAAACTAGTTTACAAACAAACAGACAAACAAACAAACATAGTTACAGAAAAGACAAAAACTATATGCCCTCTATATACTTTGCACCGGGGGTGGAAAGCAAATGAACAAATATAGGTACTAATAAGCAATATGTGGCTGTTTGTTTTTTTTTTGTTTTTTTTTTTTTTTTTTTGTTAAACATTACACTTAGCCTACCTGAAGGTGTATACAAAATTTGAAAACGCTGGCTCCAATAGGAGCTGAGAAATCTGCGACAAAAATTTTCATTGGATAGAAAGAGAAATGGGCAAATAAAGGGACTGATAAGGGCTATTCCAGAAAAAAAATACCTGGGAGGGGAAGACGGCAGGCGATATATTTTTCTATGGGTGGTTGGTGCAGAAAAAATTCAAATTATATGGGTCAAAAAAAAAAAAAAAAAAAAAAAAAAAAAAAAGAGAAGCCCCCGTGGTGTAGTGGATAAGCGCTATGCCTTGTAAACCAGGGGTCGCAGGTTCGATTCCCGGCTTCTCCATAAAACCACTTTCGGTTGAGCCTTCGGGAGTTCCCGTCATATAATAAACACACAAATCATAAATTATAAAAAAAAAAACTTTTTGTGGCTTTTCCATGGGTAGAAACCAGTACTGGGCCGGGAGGGTTTATGATTTGTGTGTTTATTAATATGACGGGAACTCCCGAAGGCTCAACCGAAAGTGGTTTTATGGAGAAGCCGGGAATCGAACCTGCGACCCCTGGTTTACAAGGCATAGCGCTTATCCACTACACCACGGGGGCTTCTTAATCTGGGTCATTGGAGTTCGACCAAATCTAATTACATGGGTGGTTGGTGTTTCCCGAATATAATTACATGGGTGGTTGGTGTATATAGTTTTGCAAAAATAAAAAAAATGGACTTCACTTGTCATTGGACTATAAAACTGTAACAACGAATAACATGTAAAATTCAGTTCTGCTTTGAATCAAAACCATTTGAATTTTCAGCATTTCAATATTTTTCATTATTTTTTTTTTCTTCCATTTAAGATAAGTTAAGAAATTTCATTTAGTTTTTTGAAAAATAGTTATTTTGATAAAAAAAAAAGGTTGGTTGTCTCCCTTTATAACATTTAACAAGTATAAGCTTTTAGTATCTTATCTGTTTTTTGCTTTTGTTCAATTCTTCACCTTATTAAGGGGATATATCTTTCAAAAACTCTTACTTGCATGAAAACTTTTCTGTATAAACAAAAATTGCTTTTTTTGTCAAGGAGACGGATACCTTTGGCCACATTGTTGTATGAACAACTTATACATCTCACATAGATCACTTTACGCCCCAATATACAGCTTTTAAGTAATCGGCACCATGCTTATCAGTCTTTTTAGAGTTACTTCCTGGTTCAATACCGTTAACAATGCTGTGACACGCTGGGTGAACTTTAGAGAAAAATATTTGCATGAACATGACCTACAATTATTCAACTACAATATTTAGAAGTATTTTGACCCAAATATTATGTATTTCTGGTATTTTTTACAATTTTTCCATTTGACCTTGAATAATTCATAAGCAAAAGTTGAAAATTTATATTTTTCTACCAGAAATTTGTACATTTTGGGCGAAACTACTTCTAAATATTGTAGTCGAATAATTGTAGGTCATGTTCATGCAAATGGTTTTCTCTAAAGTTCATCCAGCGTGTCACAGCATTGTAAACGGTATCAATCCAGGAAGTAACTCTAAAAAGACTGATAAGCATGCTGCGGATAGCTCAAAAGCTGTATGTTGCGGCGTAAAGTGATCTATGTGAGATGTATAAGTTGTTCATACAACAATGTGGCCAAAAGTATCCGTCTCCTTGACAATCAAGCAATTCTTGTTTATATAGGAAAATTTTCATGCAAGTAAGAGCTTTTGAAAGGTATATCCCCTTAACATACACTTGTTTGATGACTACATACTGATTGTTCAAGTTGTAATTTAAACATATTAACACCCTGACAGGCAAATTTCATGGGATATAGCAACCAGCCTGGCATACGTCCGTCTTGTCTCTCTGTCCATCCATAGACAAAATCTTGTGTGCTCAATAACTTTAATACCCTTTGAGATATTTTGATAATATTTGGTAGGCACCTATATCAGATCAAGACAGTATGTCACATGTAAGAATGGTTGCTTTCCCCTGCTTGTCTTTTGAGTTATCTCCCTTGAAAGAACTTTAAGGGGAAAGCTTGTGGGCTTAATAACTCTTATACCCTTAGAGATATTTTGCTAATATTTGGCATTCATATATATCAGGTGAAGACGGTGTGTCACATGCTAGAATGGTTGCCTCCTCTAGCTGTCCTTTTGAGTTATCTCCCTTCAACAAACTTGACAGGGGAAAGCCTGTGCGCTCAATAAATTAAACCCCGTTTGAGATATATTAATGGTAATAGGTAGGCATACATATCAGATCTAGATGATGTGTCTTGTACAAGCATGGTTGCTCTCCCTTGCTTCCTGTTTAATTGTCTCTCTTGAAAGAACTTAAAAGTGGAAACCTTTTTAATCCATAACTATTATACATTTTGAAATATTTAGATGATTCATGGCAGGCATATTTATCAGGGCAATGTGGCATATTCACTGGGTGGAAACGTACACAGGATATTGCTCCAAAATGAGCCGATGTTTACACTGAATTAGGAAAAAAACACACAACGAAGGTAAGGAAATCTGGAATTTCTCCTATTTAATTCTTTTCTCGGTACTTGGCGTGTGTCGATTTAGAATCACTATATGTATATTTAGCAAATTGTATGCATGATTTGGCATCAAACACTGAAGTTGATAGTGAAAATCACAAAATGAAAGTCGTGCTCACACCAAAATTTAGACACCTATCCCCAAAAAGGAATAATATTGAACCGAGAAAGCAAACTATTAAAATTCTGAATCGGCCAATTTTTTGCAATGGCATTTAAATATCAATGCTGAAAATTTCAGCCTCGTAGGTTGAAACTTGATGGAGATATGGCTCAAAACTAATGGTCAGTTAGTCTCAAAAAGGGTACTGGGGATAGGGAAAAGGTGTACTGGGTAATGCATATTGTCTAAATTTGGTGTACTGAGGATTGGCAGGTAATTTCTAGCCCTTTTTAGCACCCTACTAATCAAAGTCAGTTTTAAGTACTATAGAATTGCTTGATTCCGTCCGTACGTCTCTCTGCCATTCTACCTTTCAGTCCTGACAAACTAACAATTGACTTAACGCTCCTCTAAAACTCAGAACCGACTTAATGTTTGCTCTAATCTGCTGGTGTTCTTTGGAAGCCTTATTTGCAAACATTATGTTTCCAGATAAGACTTATCTTTGGAGCAGTCTGGTTAGGATCCATAGTGTTTGCTTTGGGAATAAAAGCAGTTTGAAGTACATGTATATATACTGACCCACACTTCCATGTTGCTAAATGTTTCAGGAGTTTAATTTAGTTACAAACTAGGTCTGGCCTAAATGATTGTATTAATAGACTTTTGGCTTACTGTAAAGGCGGCAATTTAATATTCATATCTGGGCTAGGTTTGGCTATTTCATCTGTTAAGGAAGGGAAATCACCTTTTATTTATAGTTTGGTAAAGAGTTAATCAGCTTTTTGGAACACGCAAGCAAGCGTGCTTTTCATGAAAATCCTAACCGTATACACACTGAACTCACATTTATTAACCCTTAAAGCACATAATCACAAAATGTATGTTTTTTGCCATCCACTAAAATATTTGAAGCCTCACAGACAAACAGTGTGGACCCTGATCAGTCTGCTCCTGTAGGACCCAGATCATACTGCTCCTGTAGGAGCAATCTGATCTGTGTCCACAATGTTTGCCCCTTATGCTTATGCTAAATAGACATTTTCAGATGCAGATATATTTTGCTGGCATTTTAAGGACTAAATAACGTGTTTTGCGTCTACTCTGAGGCAATGGCACAATATGATAGTTACTTTTTAATAAAACCACGCCTCATTTTCAGCTTTTACCTATGTGTAAGGTTTACCAGTCCTTATTACGCATTCATGAGGTGCCGCCTTCACAGTAATAAAAAAGTCACATAACACCGTTTAGAGGTTATGACAGACATTCAACCAATCCAGTTCTGATAGAAAAAAAAATATTGATTGATAAAGTTCTTATTTCATTTTCATAAATATTAAGTGTTTTAATTTTTGATAAAATTATGTTACAATGGGTGACATAATATATGGAATATTTATGGTTCAGATTGATTTTGCGTTAGAAAAATAGTGAGTATGATCAGAATATACCACAATCACAAACAGCAGACAATCCCATGTCACTGCGAGGAAGAGCCACTCAACATTCACGAGACACCAGGAGGACAACTTAAGCTAAGCAACGAGCCCTCTCAAAATCATTTATGCTGGCTTATTTGATTTATTTTTCACATAAATCCAGCCAAATTGGACATGCTTTAGATAAAAATAGATGATGACTATAGGGGTAGGCATGAAGGTTGTCAAACGTGGACTAAATTTTTACGACTCAGATAAACAATATCATAAACCATTTTATGAAAAGTAGTTTGACCATTAAAATAAGCAGTTCTTTTAATGTGGGTTACATATTTGATACAAAAAACTTCTATGGTAGTTTATGTGCTTTAAGTATCTTCCTCTAAATCACCCATGTTTCAATCAGTTTTTTTTTTTTCAGTAATATTCTTTATACTAATAAGGACACTATTCATCATATTTCGCATAAGTGGGCCTTCAAATGGCAGCAATTTATACCAACTAGTAGTTTAAACTCATAAAGTGCTTTTATTACACTTAAATGATAAATATAAAAGAAAGCAACATATGTAACTGTAAAATAGGTGCATATTTCTAGTCCTTTGCTTTCAATAAAAAAAATATATTGACATGTAAGAATAAGAAATTCTTTGATATTATCACTAAAGAAGTTCCTATTTATTAGGGAAACAAAGTAAACTTTGATATTGCAGGGTAATCCCCTAACTGTGTATGAGCTAACCAAAATAATTTTGTGGTTTATATAATGAGTTTGTAGCAAACTATCATAAACAAAGCTTCGGAGGTATTATGAAAGTCAATGGTCAAGTGATAACACTGTACTTAATACAGCTGTGGTATAATATATTTGATATTAAGTAACGTGTACAACAGTTTTATCATAAATGTAGATTGCTTTGTTGCATACTTGCTGTTGGCTGCATTTATTAACATCTTTCAATGCAATGAGCATGTCGTTAAATAAGAATTAGATTAAACTTTGTATTTGTACAATAGATTTTGATACTATTATAGGGTAACAGAGTTACCATGGCTGTTACACAGTGAAGCCCAAACTGCCAGAAGCTAACATGAGCCATTTTGCATCTTATATTCTAAAAAACATTAAATGCAGTTTAAGGATATCATATTGTACTATATATCTACTTAATGGGCGGAGGGCTTCCATAAGCTTATTTTTGGATGTTATGTATGCTACTATTTGCTCTACGGTTTCAAGATAAGCAGGCCGCTTATGTATAATTCACTGCTTGTATCCAATCTCATAACATGCCAGCTGAATATATTTGTTTTTACTCTGCATGACTTTATTCCATGCTTTTTAGCCAAAAAATGTGTGTGTTATTATTGTAAACTTATCAAGTCAAATGTCTACAAAAAATATTCTATAACAGCTAGGGAGCTGGTCTTTACAATTTTGGATAGGTCAGTTAGTTGTCTTTTGATAACACCAAAAACTTGACCCTTTTGTCAGTAATAAGAAGAAACGACAAGCATAATAATATCCCAGAAATAGGGTAGCAATGAAAAATGTCACGTAACATAGTGGAAAACATAATTTTGTTTAAAATAATAAGGTTTTGTTGCTAAATGGTTGGGCTATATAGAAACGTTAAACTTCAATTCATTTGAATGTCTCATAACATTTTTGACTTTTTAACAGTCCATGTAATTTGAATAAATTTTGGAGAGTAACGTACGTGACAGGTGTTACATGGCTTATGCAACACTTGTCAGAGGGGTAACATATTTCAAAAAACTTGTAAGACATCCGGCTATATGAATAACATAATCTGCAAAATTGCCCCTGGGGGAGGCAAAGCCATATGTATCCCATGGCCTACATTACTTTGTGGCTTATATAATGAGTTTGTAGTGAATCATAATGAACAATGCTTTGGAGGTCTTTTGGCAGCCAATGGTCAAGTGAAAGCACTGTTCTAAATAGTAATTTATTTTATTAAGTAACGTATATAACAGTATTATCATAGCTGTAGATTATTTTGTTGCATACTGGCTGTTGGCTGCAAGTATTTAAGAGCTTTCGATGCAATTAGTATTTTGATGAATAAGAATTAGATTCAACTTTGTATTTGCACTATAGGATTAGAGACTTTTAAAAGGTAACAGAGTCAACATGACTGTAATAAAGTAAAGCCCTAACTGCCAGAACCTAATTTGAGTCATTTTGCATCTTATATTCTTCTTAACATTTAATATACCTTTAGAAAATCATAGTGTACAAAAAAAACTAAATGGGATAGTCCATGCACAGATATTTTTTGATGTTATATATGTTATTATTTGCATTATGTTTTCAAGATGAGCACGCTACTCAAGTATAATTTACTGTTATTAATCCCTCTCATAACATGCAAGCTGAATATATTTGGGCTTTCTTTAAACTGCATGACTTAATCCATGTTTTTTAGCAAAACATGTATTTGTTATTATTGAAAAGTAATACACTGGTAGCCATTTTCAAATGTCTACAAAAGACATTTTGTAAAGAAAAAGCTGGTCTTTGGAGTTTGGATAGTTCAGTTTATTGTCTTTGTGGCAGCATCAAACACCAGACCCAATGAACAATAATAAACATTTCAGAAGAAACGACAGTCACAAGAATTTCCAAGAAATAGGGTAGTAATGCAAAATGTCACATCCGTAACATATTGGACCGTATAATTTTGTTTTAAATAAAAAGGTTTTGTTGTTTATGATTGGGCTATATGAAAATTTAAAACTTTAACTCATTTATATGCCTCTAATAACATTTTGACTTTTGTACATTTCATGTCATTTTAACAATTTTTAATAGGTAACATGTGTAACAGAGGGATCCCAGTGGTTCAGTGGTAGAGTGCTTGACTCAAGACCGAGGGGCCATGGGTTCGAGCCTCACCAGCGTCACTGCATTGTATCCTTGAGCAAGAACAATAATCCTAGCTAAGTACTGGTTCAACCAAGGAAGACCCGTCCCTATATAACTGAAAGACATGCTGGAATTTCTCCTATTTATTTCTTTTTTTGGTACTTGGCGTGTGTCGATTTAGAATCAATACATGTATATTTAGCAAATTGTATGCATGATTTGGCATCAAACACTGAAGTTGATAGTGAAAATCACAAAATGAAAGTCATGCTCACACCAAAATTTAGATAGGATGTAAAGTATCAAAACAAACATGTGTAACAGGATGTTACAGGCTTATGTGACCGTTGCACGACGGCTAACATGTTTAAAAAAAACTTGTAACATATTAGGCTTTCTGGAAATCATTGTCTACAAAATTCAGCCTGTGGGAGGGTGGGGTTAAACCATATCTATCCCAGGGCCTAACGGCTGTAGCATCAAACTAAATCACAATCTGTTGCATATGCGTATTAAGTCATCCCTTAAAACACATGCACGGCCATCAAGTGAAACCAGACGCCTTAATTTCAGCATGTGTGGTTACCCAAGTCCCTATGTTTGATGCAAGCAGAAAAGCTTCAATCAAGAGCGCAGTGGCTCAGTGGCAGAGTGCTTGACCCGAGACCGAGGGGCCGCAGGTCCAAGCTTCACAGGCGTCACTGCGTTGCGTCCTTGAACAAGAACATAATTCCTACCTTAGTTCTGGTTCAACCAGGAAGACCTGTCCCTATATAACTGAAATATTGTTGATGGGATGTAAAGAATCAAATCAAACTAACAAATCAATCAAGATTGTACATTTCTGCAAGCTCCCCAGAGCCATCCTTGTCTGCGTACCAGCATTTCGGCTTTTAGAGGCTATATTGGCCCACGCAAAAAATAACATCCTGACTTTGTTGCATGCCCACAACATAGGTGCAGACAATCTTGTGAATACGCACAAACTGATCAACACCTTTGATGTTCAATTTCTGGAAAGTCAATATGCTAGTCTCTAAAGCCAAACAGGCTCGCCTGATTACTTACCTTGAAGATAGGCTTTCTCGCGTTGCAGTCCAATTATTATTTAGGTCATGCATGAATTCGCTAAATTAATCCCTTAACAATACATGTACAAGTGCAGCTATCCAGTGAGATCAGACCCATAATTTTCGCTCCATGCATTAATTTAAGTTCTTTTTATGTTTGCAAACAGCAAATATATGGAAGAAATTGTGCACTTATTTTAGCTTTGACAGGTTCTTCTATGCTTTTATAGCCGTAAACGTGTATGGCTTTTGGACGCTGTATTATATGTACATGTATAAAGCTCATCTTATGTGACCTAGTGTATATTTTTGTAAATTCATCCCTTATAATACATGTGCAGCCACCCAGGGGTACCAGACACCTAAATTTATGCCTGGGTGTCCGTCCAAAATTGTAATTTGTATGTGCATGCAGCAAATAATTTGAAAAAGTAATGCCTTTGCACAGAGTCAACTAAGCCTCCGTTGCTTGCGTATGTGCATATAAACAACTAGTACCATAAGATTTAGAAATAAATTGTGGGTGATGGGGGTTCAGATTCCGTAAGGGATATAATTGGAACAACATCCCATATCGGCATATCATGAAGAGCTCCAATTAGCACTTGAACTCTGTTTTATCCTTTTATCTTCAATTCAATACCCAGTACACTAAAAAAACAATACCCCCGTACACTAAAACTGAGATTTCCCAATCCCCAGTACCCTTTTCGAGACTAACTGACCATCAGTTTTGAGCCATATCTCCGTCAAGTTTCAACCTACGAGGCTGAAATTTTCAGTATTGATATTTAAATGCCATTGCAAAAAATTGGACGATTCAGAATTTTAATAGTTTGCTTTCTAGGTTCAATATTATTCCTTTTTGGGGATAGGTGTCTAAATTTTGGTGTGAGCACGACTTTCATTTTGTGATTTTCACTATCAACTTCAGTGTTTGATGCCAAATCATGCATACAATTTGCTAAATATACATATAGCAATTCTAAATTGACACACGCCAAGTACCGAAAAAAGAATTAAATAGGGGAAATTCCTGATTTCCTTACCTTTGTTGTGCGTTTTTTCCTAATTCAGTGTAAACATCGGCTCATTTTGGAGCAATATCCTGTGTACGTTTCCACCCAGTGATATTATGTGCAGTAATAAATAGTTGTCTCCTTTGCTATCTGCTTGAATTATCTTCCTTGCGTGAACATTTAAGGGGAAAGCTATTGTGTTCCATAACACTAACACTGTTTTAGATTTTTGTATGATTGCTCTTCAGGGTTTTCATTTTGACTTACCTCCCTTGGATGAATTTAAAGGTAAAAATAAAATTGTTTCTCTACAGTTGCTTGCAGTGACACTCAGTACTATCTAATCTAATATATACTATTGACATAAAGTTAAGCATATTCCATTTGATAACACTACTAGGTTTGAGAAACGGTAAGAGCGGAAACCTTTGAGAGATACCAAGACTTTATTGTGGTAGACAACAAAAGTAGAATACCAGTGATTTGATAAAGAAAAGCCGTGGAATCTCTGACTTGTTTATAGGCTGCAAACACCTTACAAAAATTACCCATAGATTTTACAAAATTCAACGAACAAGCCGTTGGGGAGTTATTCACAGAGATGGGCATGTGTACTTGCAACTGTTTGGTATAAACATCCCGTTTGCGATGAAAAAGATTGACCAGCTGTATTTTTACCTTTGTTTCGTCTTCTCTAAAGGAAAAAATGCATTTTACGTGTCGTACCAGACGTTTGCTAATGCGAGTGGGCAAATGGGGAATTTTACACCACTGGGCCTTAGGAAAATTGAATTCTATGGGTAGTTGGTGTACGGAACTTTCTGATTACATGGGTGGTTGGTGTCGGAGGAAATTGAATTCCATGGGTGGTTGGTGTTGGAGGAAATTGAATTCCATGGGTGGTTGGGTAAAAAAAAAAAGTGCCTCTTCCCCCCCAAGTCTTTTTTTTCTGGAATAGCCCTAAGCAACATGTGGCTGTTTTTCGTTACACAATACCACTCATCATTATCAAGCTTTGTACCAAATTTCAGAATCCTAAGTCAAGTAGTTGCTGAGAAATCTTTGACAGAAAAATAGTTTACAAACAAACAGACAAACAAACAAACATCGTTACAGAAAAAGCAAAAACTATATACCCCCTATATACTTTGTACCTGGGGTATAAACATATGTTGTGGGTACTTATAAGAATTAAGAACTGTCTCAATGAAACAAGATAAACTGAAGAATAAGATTACAATCACAATATTACGTATAAACTGTTCACTTATCTGTAACTATGGAAGACACATTCCATATTTAGAATTTTTTCATCATTTTTTAGCATTACAGAGAAAGGTTTGTCTCCAATTGGCATCAACCCTTGTCATGCTGAATATTGTTGTAGGCCTAAATACCAGCATCAGTTATTTTTATAGGGAATAACAAAAAGAAAATACTGCATTCAATCTTTTTTTATTCAAAATGAAACATTAGCTTGTGTACACTCTTTTTGACTGATACTACCATGCAACTATCAGCTTAGCAAAAGTATAGTTCATGAAATCAAATTTGGTGATATAGCTGTCATGTAAATATAAACAATTTGCCATATAGTGATTGGCAGTTTGAGATGTTTAAAAGAGGAAAGCCAATGGAAATGATACTTGTTTCGTGTATATTTCAAAATAGGCTTCCTTATTTTCAGTAACAATGTTGTTGGTACACATTGGAATTGCATCTTAGAGGCAATTCCAATGTGCAGCTACAACATATGTCCATTCAATAGACCAGTATTTTTCACCATAAAACAGGTTTTTCACAAACTTCTCAACTACTTTTTATGTTTCAGTGTAATGAGCATGTAGAAATGAACAAGTTTTTGTGTAGTTTGGTGTGCACCTGGATGACAATAGTAGATAGCCAATTTTATATTATTGACAGCCTATCTTTAGATGTTTCAATGGAATGAAATGCTAACTTGGTGGTTGCCTGGTTGTAATACACCAATTATATAAGCATAGATAATGAAGGGCAACAAAATAAGACCAATGAACAATGCCCTTCTAGTAAAAATGAACTAGCCTGCTTGGCTACATCATCGGTTATGGAATGGCTCACATCCATTAAATACATTAAAATGGTTTGTTTTTTGTGATGCTTTACGTCCCAGCCAACAATTTTCAGTCATGTCAGGCATTTCCTGGGTTAAACCAGTACTAAGAAGAGGATAAATTATCTTCCTCAAGGACAAAACACAGTGTGTTCAGTTAGGCTCAAACCAGCAACCCCTAGATGCCAAATCATCCTTTGTATGTGTAACCTGTCCTACAACTGGAAGTTTCCGCCTTATTCACAACAAGTGTTGTCTGCTCTCTCTTCTACTAATGAACTTTGGTGGTCTATATTGTATATAATTTGGACCCAGATCAGACTGCTCCATTAGAACAGCAGTCTGATCAGGATTTATAGTGTATTTTAATGGTAAAATTTGTCAGGATTACATCTCCATTGGTAAGCAGTAGAGGTAATTAGCACACAACAGTTTTTGGAAAAAAATATATGGGCCTCGTCATGAGAAAACCTGTCTTGGGGTTTTTCGACAAAGTGAGTTTCAAATCAGTCTCCTCAGCTACAGAGACTAGATAGATAATTGAAATTTCACCTGTAGTGAGTTTACATATGTTACTTTACAAAAAGCGAATAACAAAGGCGCTGACCAGACTGCACGGATGTGCTGGCTGGTCTGGGACTGTGTTGTTCGCAAACCCCAGAAGACAGGTTTTCTAGCGCTGCGGCTCATATGGGATAAGGGTTCTATCTTTGATCAGTTAGCTGCTGATCTCAATAAACAGCAGTTGTCATGATAAGCAGGAAAAGGTATAAAAAACAGTGGATCAAATCGACTTGAATTCGGCCATCATTCAGACTAAGGACCTATAAACTTGGAAAGCTTGGTGCATCTTTCGTATCAAAAGATCAAGGCAATAAGGAGCTATAAACTTGGAAAGTTTGATGCATCTTTCATATCAAAAAGATCAATGCAATAAGGAGCTATTAACTTGGAAAGCTTGGTGCATCTTTCATATCAAAAGATCAAGGCAATAAGGAGCTATAAACTTGGAAAGCTTGATGCATCTTTCATATCAAAAGATCAATGCAATAAGGAGCTATAAACTTGGAAAGCTTGATGCATCTTTCATATCAAAAGATCAATGCAATAAGGAGCTATAAACTTGGAAAGCTTGATGCATCTTTCATATCAAATAATCATTGCAATAAGGAGCTATAAACTTGGAAAGTTTGATGCATCTTTCATATAAAAAAGATCAATGCAATAAGGAGCTATAAACTTGGAAAGCTTGGTGCATCTTTCATATCAAAAGATCAATGCAATAAGGAGCTATAAACTTGGAAAGCTTGGTGCATCTTTCATATCAAAAAGATCAAGGCAATAAGGAGCTATAAACTTGGAAAGCTTGGTGCATCTTTCATATCAAAAAGATCAATGCAATAAGGAGCTATAAACTTGGAGAGCTTGGTGCATCTTTCATATCAAAAAGATCAATGCAATAAAGAGCTATAAACTTGGAAAGCTTGGTGGATCTTTCATATCAAAAGATCAAGGCAATAAGGAGCTATAAACTTGGAAAGCTTGGTGCATCTTTCATATCAAAAGATCAATGCAATAAGGAGCCATAAACTTGGAAAGTTTGGTGCATCTTTTATATCAAAAGATCAATGCAATTAGCAGCTATCAACTTGGAAAGCTTGGTGCATCTTTCATATCAAAAGATCAATGCAATTAGGAGCTATAAACTTGGAAAGCTTGGTGCATCTTTCATGTCAAAACGATCTATGCAATTAGGAGCCATCAACTTGGAAAGCTTGGTGCATCTTTCATATCAAAAAGATCAATGCAATATGGAGCTATAAACTTGGAAAGATTGGTGGATCTCTCATATCAAAAAATCAATGCAATAAGGAGCTATAAACTTGGAAAGCTTGGGGCGTCTTTCATGTCAAAACGATCAATGCAATTAGGAGCCATCAACTTGGAAAGCTTGGTGCATCTTTCATATCAAAAAGATCAATGCAATATGGAGCTATAAACTTGGAAAGCTTGGTGCATCTTTCATGTCAAAACGATCAATGCAATTAGGAGCCATCAACTTGGAAAGCTTGGTGCATCTTTCATATCAAAAAGATCAATGCAATATGGAGCTATAAACTTGGAAAGATTGGTGGATCTCTCATATCAAAAAATCAATGCAATAAGGAGCTATAAACTTGGAAAGATTGGTGGATCTCTCATATCAAAAGATCAATGCAATAAGGAGCTATAAACTTGGAAAGCTTGGGGCGTCTTTCATATCAAAAAGATCAAGGTAATAAGGAGCTATCAACTTGGAAAGCTTGGTGCATCTTTCATATCAAAAAGATCGTGCAGAAATGGTTTGTTGTGTAGACAGTGAATTAAGTTATCAGGAAGTGAGTTCATCATCTGGTCAACAAGGTCAAGTATGTCATCACGGCTTCGCTGTAGAGGGCGCTGTCGTACCATTCTTACAGCCTCACTCTGAAAAGTAGAATGTCAAAATCGAGTTTTCACATTTTCCCAGCTGAGCATATACTTAAGAAATAGATCAGCTCTAGCAGTGAATTGTTATGTGATAATTCACTGTTTGGAGGTCAGTTGTAAAGAAGATCAAATCACGAGCGCTCAGCGCGAGTGATTTAACTTCGTACAACTGTCCGACAAAAGATCAAATCACGAGCGCTCAAGCATAAATACCACATTGTACGTCTAATGCCATGAATGACGTCATTTTGCAGCAAAAAATGACGTCAGCTAGCGCGCATTTTCCTCGCGCTTTCAAAACTGTGAATTACTGTTTGATATACAGCTGTTGGAACACGACCATGGACAAACCGATTCACAAGCGCTAGCACAACGATTGTCAGCAGCTCATCACAAAGTCACATGGTCGATCCTGATTGGATTCATATATTAGGAAAGCAACGCCTACCTTGTGTAAAGGGAAAGGTCACTGTATATGTAATGTGTCAGTGCTCCGAAAATAGATGCTTTTGGCGTGTAATAGATCACAAATATCAGGGTCCGTGTTGTGTAGCTTGGTGCACAATTTTAAGTGCCTCGTATAATCCGCAGCATATAACCTTATTCCACAGCATATAACCTTATCATGTATCCAATAAATTATTTCCTGGGTCTGTGTGGACATTTCACACATTTCTTACGCGATAATTAAGCTGTCCACAAAAAACAAACAACACTTCTAAAGTTTCGAATAAGGAACGACATTTCATGTAAATTGTCTGCTGGTAGATGATTCATATGAAATATCAAGGTCTATTTTCTCCCTGAAATCCAAGCAATACATCACAAAAGTGTGTAAACTACACAGTGCAATTTGTCATGATCGGCGTTTTGAAGGTTAAGATCAAAGCGGTCTTTTCAAGCTCCAGATAAAAAGTTTTTTGACACTGACTGACTGTTGCATAATTATTTATAGAAACTAGTAACTCTTTGCATGCTGGATAAGTTTGCATAGTTTTGTCAATATAAAGACTATTTTAGGACCATCACCAGACAGCTACAGACGTTTGGTTGGGTCTGATCTGGGTTCAAACTGTTTGCAAGGGTTATTAGCAGCAATCTTTTTGTGTCACGTTCGGGACAAAATGATCTGTAAATAAAATTGTATGCAAGGGTAATAGCGCCAGCAGGCAAAGTTAAAACGACAAATCTACTTGCGGAAAATTAAGCAGATTATGTCACCGAGACAGTTTGAAATGTCTGTCTGAATAAGAATGATGTGTTGCATATATTACACACAGGTAGGCTTTTCTTTCCTACCTTGTCACCCAGACAGTTCGAAGTATCATGGTTAATAACTTTACACAGTAGGCGGGGAGAGAACATCCAATCTACATCTAGCATGTGACTGAATCATTTTTATTGACATATCACTTGAGATCGTCACTCAGACTCAATGTCCATGGTCGAATCCCAACAGCAGTATCACGTTTTTTTGCCATGCGCTCTATAGGCAAGGTGTGTTTGAATAAATGACATAAAGTCTCTGTTTTTGATGACAGTTAGCTAAACAGTTTCTTTATGCTTTAAAAGATACTGACATCCACATGGGTGAAAGTACACAATTTTATAAGTTAAATTCAAATGTTAAAGCATGTAGTATGTGTACTAAATATTAATGATTTTAAGCTCAAATAAGTAACTGTCTTTAGTTAAACCAAAAATAAATCAAAGAAAATATAAACTGGCGTATTCTAGGTTTTGAGGCTTCAAAATCCTGAAAACTTTCAATAATGCATCCAGGCTCCAGATATAAATATAATCAAGAACTGTTCATTTTTATTTTTTAATCAAAACGTATGATGAGGGTACTCAAAAAAACCATCTCAATGAGCACCACAAAACACATTTAAACTGATTAATAAGAAAATAATTACATTTTAAAGCGGAACAAATTGATTATGTAGACCTATGCGGACATCAGTCTATTTTCCTTCATATATGACAGATTAATCATGTGACTGGTAGTGAACCACTCCCCAGTGATTGGTTTTTGATTGGTAGTTTGCTAATATTTCTGTAAATGGCTATTCTTGCATAAAATTTGTTACACAAAGCTGTTTGAAGCCATTGTCAAATGAATGAAAATCTATGTTCAAATCATGAGATTCACAAGCTGTTTTAAACATGGGTTTTAACTTGAAAATACTTAAAATGAGTCCCGATTTGTTGGTGAGCCCTGATTTGTTTGTCTAACAATACACAGAAAGCGTTGCAGTCCAGATTGATCATTAAGTTGACGCTTTTGTTCTCGAAAATGTTGCATGTGTTACATGACATTGTGACGGCCTTATGATGTTCAAAAGCTTTAAGCTGACACCATTTTGTTTGGAGAAAACCAGTGTAAGACAAGAAAAGATATGGCATTAAGTGCCATATCAATGAACTCGGCTTTAGCAGATAAAGAGTTCGTTCTTTCATTACATCACAAGCTACATGTACATGTTTTAAAATGAGTAAATGTATCAACAAACCGAATGATGTACACAAACACAATCAATCAATTATTCACTCAATCAATCAATTATCATAAACAACAATGAAACCTCCCTCCGCGATGAAACTATCTCCAGGTATTTATTCAAAGAAGGAGTCTTAAGACAGAATCGCATTAGGCAAATCTTACCGTTTAAGTTGAGGCCTTTAACTGCTCATATACGCATGGATGGAACTTATAGAGCATGGCTTTTGGCTCTGTATTTGAAAACAGAACAGACCTTGAGATTATCGAAATTTTCTTTATTTACCAGACGCCTATATAATGTTTAAAGCCGCGAGAACCCCGACTTTGTTAAAGGCAGGGACCACACTGAGCGCCCGCGCAGTCCCGTTGGCCCCTTTGTTTTTACAAGTAGATTCAAATGTGTGGAAAACTGTCAGGTTTTGATCAATTTTAAATTCTTTGTCGGACCAGATCTGGGACCAAACTTTCTGCTTATGTTATCAGCAGAGGCTCGCTGATAGCAATGTTTAAGGTCCTATATATCGGTCACTGCCTTGACGATGTGGGAGCGCAGTGGCTCAGTGGTAGAGTGCTTGACTCGAGACCGAAGGGCCGCGGGTTCGAGCCTCACCGGCGTCACTGCGTTGTGGTCCTTGAGCAAGACACATTTATCCTAGCTTAGTACTGGTTCAACCCAGGAAGACTCGTCCCGCATAACTGAAAGATTGTTGAGTGGACGTAAAGAATCAAATCAAACAAAACAAAACAAAACTGCCTTGACGATGGAAAACGGACGTAGCACATTCATTAAACATAGGTTACCGGCCGTGGGTAGCTTCGGCTGGGTCGTTTTCGGCCTGGTTTTAAAGTGGGTCGTTTCAGCATATTCTGATAGAATCTGATTGTTTTATAAACTTGCCAAAGTTCCGACTGCATTGAGTTTTCCACAAAATCGTACATGCGCGCATTCTCGCAAGTACAAAATAACCAAACAAAACTGGGCTATTTTCTGAAATAATTATTGTGTACACAAATAGGTGCTGACTTTCTTTTATTTTTTATATAAGTGTCCAAAGATCCGTCTGCATTAAACACTACCCAGGCCGAGTACCGAAAGCTCAAGAACAGACTGCAAATGCGTGCATACTAGCAAGAACACTTACAGGGAAATAACTAACAACAATCGGGCAAATATTGTTTGTGGACAAAAATATGTACTGGAAGGAGAGCATTCCAGATCCGACTCTATTAAACACTTGGAGTTTGCCTCTATACTAACATAAGCAAATACAGTTATCAACTTTGTGCAGCAGACGACTTAAGCAAGCACCATTTGGACGAACATATGGGCCGAAAATTAGGTGCATAGACCCACTTGATGGCTGTGCATGCATGATTACTTCACGCATGTTAAATGCATTACGGTATCTGCCGCATTTATGTTTATATGAACAGCGTACACGCAGGAAAAATACAGAGACCGAAATATAGTGGATGGCTGCGCTTACATGTTTAAAGGGTGTGATAAATTAAATGGGCTGGCCTAAATACTATAACATTTACAAGAAATCCAATCAAGGAACGATGTGAAAGCGCCAGGTCATTCAGTTTATGACATGTATGCGTGACTGAGATATATCCTTATGCAATGACCAGCACGTGCACACTGCTGTTGGTTATAAATGTAAGGTATAGTCCGTCCAGATAAGAGACGTTGGGCGGTCTTTAGCTAAGTTCAACCCCTGGACAAATACATTTTGAAATCGGCTAGTCAGGTTGCATAGGTCGCGTATTCAACCATCTGTGAAACTCTATTCAACCATCTGTGAAACTCTCCACGCCAAAAATATATACCCGTAGTCTTATAGTTGCCGTATCGTGGAAAAAAAGCTTTCGAATTACTGAAGATGAAAATGATCGGCCCAGATACCTTGTGTTAAAATATGTATATACATGTATATTTAACACGTACGTGTATCTTAAACTATACAACCAAAACATCAATCTTCGACAATGAAATCTACAATCACACAAGTTTTATTGTTTTATAAAGGATATGTGTACCCTTTCCCTGTGACTCATTGATTGAACCCTTAGCATGCTGAATTTTTACGCGTGTGTGTGTGTGTGGGGGGGGGCTATTTTTATGGTGTTGCTTTTAATGCTATTTTTTCGAATTCAGAGCTAAACGCCAAAATCATTTTCTTGCCAAACAAACAGAATTCGGAAGAAAATTTTCATCGACAACATTTTAAACGCGAATATTTTCATATAGCATACTAAAGGTAAACCTGTGTACCAGTAGACGCACACAACTGCAGCAAACAAATAGAGATGAGTGTCTCTTGTTATTTTGAGTTGATTTTGGTTCTTTGTATTGATCTTTTGCGTCGCTGCCAACATTTTTGCAGCCATGGCGCAATGTTTCCTGTCCACCTAGGTTGAACCAGTTCTTAGCAGAGAATAAAGTGTCTTGATAAGAACATTTTGAAGTGCTTTCATTGAACCTTTTCAAAATAGCGATTCTTTAATCACAGGTCAAACACACTAGCACTGAGCAACTGTGGACTTCGATTATTTGAGTTGATACTTTACATCCCAGTCATGCGCGGATCCAGAAACTGTTGTCAGAGGGGTCAAACTTTGACATTTCTTTTTCTGGTTGATGAGAGGAGAGATGATCAAACTAGAATTGTTTTTCTACGAAAAAACAGATGTCTCCCCCCTTTTGATTTCAAAAGCATAAGTCATTAAATATAATTTCAAACAGAAACATTTAATAAAATTTCTAACGAAAATTCTAGTCATTCTTGCAGACAATCAGCTTGTATCTAGTAAAGATATCTGTCAATGTAGTTAACTATTGCACAATCATAACCTGGTAAAATAGTCATAGATAATTTTTTTTATTGACAAAGTTCCAAGGGAAATAACTCAAAGAGTATAAATGACAGAGTTACTGTTCTTGCACTGTGCACGTCAACATATGTTGGTTGAAAGATGTATAAAGTTTCGTGAATATAGCTTAAGCGGTTTTTAAGTTATAGAGCGGACACGGTTTTTGTGAAGCACAAAGTTCCAAGGGAAATAACTCAAAAAGTATAAAAGGCAGAGTTACCTTTCTTGCACTATGCAAGTCATCTAGTGCTGATTGATAATTGTATAAAGTTTCGTGAATATAGCTTAAGTGGTTTTCAAGTTATAGAGCGGACTCGATTTTTGTGATGCACAAAGTTCCAAGGGAAATAACTCAAAAAGTATAAAAGGCAGAGTTACCATTCTTGCACTCTGCACGTCATCTCATGCTGATTGATATTTGTATAAAGTTTCGTGAATATAGCTTCAGTGGTTTTTAAGTTATAGAGCGGACACGATTTTTGTGATGCACAAACTTCAAAGGGAAATAACTCAAAAAATATAAAAGGCAGGGTGACCATTCTTGCATTCTGCACGTCATCTCATGCTGATTGATATTTGTATAAAGTTTCGTGAATATAGCTTAATCGGTTTTCAAGTTATAGAGCGGACTCGATTTTTGTGATGCACAAAGTTCCAAGGGAAATAATTCAAAAAGTATAAAAGGCAGAGTTACCATTCTTGCACTCTGCACGTCATCTCATGCTGATTGATATTTGTATAAAGTTTCGTGAATATAGCTTCAGTGGTTTTTAAGTTATAGAGCGGACACGATTTTTGTGATGCACAAACTTCAAAGGGAAATAACTCAAAAAATATAAAAGGCAGGGTTACCATTCTTGCACTCTGCACGTCATCTTATGCTGATTGATATTTGTATAAAGTTTCGTGAATATAGCTTAAGCGGTTTTCAAGTTATAGAGCGGACATAATTTGTGACAGACAGACAGACGGACAGACGGACAGACAGACGGACAGACAGACAGACGGACGCCCGGGGAAAAACAATATGTCTCCCGACCCTAAAGGGGGGAGACATAAATACCACTTAAAGCGGACCATCATCGGCCCGCCAGCGATACGCCATTTAAATGGCGGTTCGTTGGCGTCTCGATGATGGCCTAACATTGAATTCTGGCCTAGTAACTCTGTGGTTTTTCTGGGGATCCAGACTGGTATTGCTAAGGAAGCCTATTTTTTGTGATCTTTAACGGGGGATGGGGGTCTTGACCCCTTGTTCCCCACCTCTGTATCCGCCCACGCCAGTCATGAAATTTTCAGTCATGCTGGGACGTTTCCTGGGCTGAACCAGTACTAAGTAGAGTATAACGTGTCTTACACAAGGAAACAATATGGTGCCTCCAGAGAGGTTTAAACCAATGGCCCCTTTATCTCAAGTCAAGCACTCTACCACTGGTTGACTCTACAGGTATTATACAGCTATTTTTATTATGTATTTGGTCACTGTATCGCCACGTGGTATGTGATGTCCCGGTCTCATTTAAAGCTAACGCAGACAGGAACCATTTGTGGGCGTGGCTAGACAGTGACACAAAAAACAATTAATAACTACAGTTTTTGAAGGCGTCATTCATTCATGCCAGCCTGTTTGTTGGGTTAGTTCAATAATATGTAATCACTTAACCTATATTACATATACATGTATGCCGTCTACATCCGTATATCATGTGTAAAACATTTCGACCTCCGTACCAGTGTATGCAGCTTTGCGTTTTAGATGGTTTCTTGAGACATGGCTGTATAGTAAATACAATACCATTGGAAATTACAGATAAAAGCACGCTACATGCAATCAGGTCTTCATTAAGCTGTGCAACCTGACTCTTTATACATGAAGCAGCAACAGCCGTTCTAACATAGACCAGTCTGCCTTGTTGATCTTGACTAAAATCCACATATGTTCTAGGAGGCCCTGACCAGTGAGCAATAGTATATACCAATGTGTCTGTTAACAAGTAAGACTTAAGTTTTCTGCGAACGTTTACCGGGCATACTAACCGTATAAAGCTGGTCGCCTTTGTCATCGCCGTTCAGTTGCTCTGCACGATTAAAACCTAAAAGCGCCAATCACAACAAAATTCGACTGCTTTTGTCGTCTGCTGAAATGTTTTAGAAGCCTTTCCAACAAACACTATAGACTCAGATCAGACTGCTCCTATAGGGGCAGTCTGATCCGGGTACACACTGTTTGTCTCTATACTAGCTCTGTTAAAATATGATAGCAAATATTTGCAGCAGACGACAATTGCAGACGGACTTTTCGGATGATTTGTTTGCTGGCGTTTTAAGAGTAAAAAGCGTACCTATGCTGTTTTACCCAATTTACTGTAGACCAGTCTAAATTGACAGTGAATGGCAGTGTTCTGTCTGACACGCCCAACGTCCGTTACCCGGTCGCACTATATGATAGCTCAACTTGCGACATCAAATTTCTAAGAACTAACTTTAGCCCCTGTATTAAACAGAGTAGTCTTTTAAAACTCTGAAAGGCAGGTTTTATCATGAAACGGCTTATTTCCATTCATTGGAATACGCTACGAGGCGTAGTTGACCTGATTAACAGCAATATTCACACGCGCATCACGCTGGTATGCAGTGTCCATTCATAGAAAACAATTGAATAAGAGTTACTGTTCCTGAAATGACCGAATAACCGTTTAAAAGTGACACGTCAGCTTTTCAATTCGCAAAAACACCAATAACTCAGTAAATATTCTATTTTCGAGCGAAAATTGGCAACAAAAGATATAACATTGAATAATTAAAACGTGGTATGTGATTCAATCACTATAATTTCAAAGTGAACAGCGATTTTCACACGAATTATTTCTTCAAAGTGTAGAAATTTCGAAAACAGATATAACTCTCTAGAATAGCTGATATTGAACAGATCCCGAGTTCCAAAAAATGGTATTTTAATGTTTAAGTGGTGTTTTCAGTGGACTTTTGGTTGGAATAAGGTAAAATATGCAAGAATAATGATCACACATGGTTGTTTCATTTCATTAACACTTGCCGTGTCACTCAGTAGATGTTTGAACACTCAGCCTAACGCCCTCATGTTCAAACAGTTTCCTCTGGACCCGTAAATGTTAATGCATGTGATATTACAGGAAGAACCACTGCGATACTATTACTATTGTAATACCCTAGGGACATGTTGATACTACTATATTTATATAATGACATACACCATACCTGTAAATAGTTGATCACCTTCAAGGGACGAGACATACTCAGATTGGTGGCGCCCGTATGACAGACAAGGTCCAAAATCTCTGTGAGATCCGCCAAGCCAAACATAGGCATAACCTGAGAGAGTCCCATCAGGTCCAACACAGCCTCGTTATCCTGATTGTAATGTCGCCGAACTTGAATTCCATTGGCTACCAATCTTTCATCAGTTGCTATGGTGTATGTCTGAGCCTCGGACGTCGAGGGAAATAAGGACAATAATGTACAGAAAAGATCTGCTCCTCCGACATTACTGAAAATCAAAAGTACAGTGCAGTCATGGGTGAAAGTTCGAAACTTCCAAAATCCTGAACTTTCAACTCCAACCTTAAAACTCACAGTATGCTCACTTAATATTCACAATTTCAAGTTTAACTGGTCATGTGTCCTTAGAAAGACTAAACATGAATCAGAGAAGCTATTATGGCGTCCCTTATTCAGAATTTTGAGGCTGACTTTCTGTAGAAAGTCAGCCTCAAAATCCTGAATTCAGGAATAAACATGAAAACTTTCACCCATTTGAAGTTCCTTTATAACACACTTCATTAAAACAGAGATTTGGATATAACACAGTCATGTTGTTTTTCTGTTTTATTAGATTCTTTATGTCCCAGTCAACATTTTTTCAGTCACGGTTATTTTTTGTTTGATTTGATTCTTTACATCCCAGTCAACAATTTTTCTGTTATGTTGGGACCGGACTTCCTGAGTTAACCAGTACTAAGCAAGGATTAATGTGTCTTGCTCAAGGACACAACGCAGTGCCGTCGGTGAGCCCCTCGATCTCAAGACAAGCACCCTACCACTGAGCCACTGCGCTCCCACGTCCACATTTTTTTAACATATAAATTTACAAAGGAATTTTTCTATAATTCTTTTGTAAAAGTGTCCCTTTATAATATTACTCCCTTATAACACAGTCCATTCCTATGGAACCAAAAATAGTGTTTTAAAGGGACCGTACTATATTACCATTTTCAAGTACATTTCAAGAAAGCCTTCCTTTTTCAAGTACTTTTCAAGAAAGTCCTCAATTTTCAAGTAAGTCCTCCCAGTCTCAGGGACTTTTCAAATAAGTCCTACATTTTCAAGGACTTCTCAAGAAAGCCTTCCTTTTTTAAGGATGTTCAAGAAAATCCTCCATTTTCAAGTACATTAAAAAAAAGCCTTCCTTCTTTCAAGGACTTTCAAGAAAAACCTCCTTTTTTCAATGACATTTCAAGAAAGTCCTCCATTTTCAAGTATTTTTCAAGAAAGTCCTCCATTTTCCAGTAAGTCCTCTGAGTCTCAGGGACTTTTCAAATATGTCCTCCATTTTTAAGTATTTTTCAAGCCTATGCAAACCATGAACATAAGTATAGAATGCCTTTCTATGAGGGACTTTTTTCTCTCAGGGACTTTTCAAATATGTCCACCATTTTCAAGTACTTTTCAAGCCTATGCAAACCATGAACATACCTGTTTTTCCATTACTGACCACCTGTAAAGCGGGAACCAGCAATTAATGTAGATATGGTGAATAGAATACCTTTCTGTGAGTCTGACAGGATTATCTAACTTGGTGACTGGAAGAACATGTTTGTCCAGCAGCTCCCTGTGCAACAGGGTTTCTTCCACTTGGTGTGGGTTCAACACTTGTATCTTGTTACCATGGCAACATAGCCAGCCATTGTAAAACTTCAGTGGACCAATCAGACGCAGATCTGGCAACAGTTGAGTCTGACTGCAAAAATAACAAGAAAGTTGTTAAAGAAATATGGGCCAGCACAAGAGATTTTCATACTATCACATCATCGAGTAACAAAGGCTTAGGTTAGTCTGCACATGTGTGCAGACTTGCCTGAGCTTTTGCTGCTAGCATACACAAAACATTGATAAAGATGACGACTCCAAAGTTTAAACCTCTAGCCCAGTTAGGTACTACAGCATAGGTCTTTATCAGCCATTTGTTTTCGGGAAATCCTAAATGAGTACAGTCTACTATCGATACCTCGAATTTCAAGGGAATGGGTAAAATATGTCGAGTTATCAGTAGTTCGAGGTAACCAAATCATGACGTATACCTACCATTTGGGGGGAAATAATTCACTTTCAACTCGTCCATTAATAGATTGTTATACGGAGCTATTTCATTAATAGACTATGGGATGAATTGACCCAAGAATCAATTGACATTTGAAATTGAAACATTAAAATTTCTCAGGTACCGCTACAGTCCTGACATGAGGACTATTTTTTCACTTTCTAAGACAAAATCAAATAAACGTAGTGTTTTCAGTTGGCAACTGGTCCCGCCGTCGCCGGCTTTACCCTTCCGTAAGTCGTCATATTTTAAGCCCCAACAGTGTACATGCACATTTTAATTTTCGTCGGCTTGATGTGCATATGCCTTCCTAATCTATTTTTGTCATCACATGACAAATGTCCGAAAATAGCCTTAAAAGCACAAGTCTGTAAATTGGCCCGAGAAACAATTAAATTATACTTTGGCCTTATTTAAAACGAGCAGTCATCGGACAGAGATTGCTCAAATATGACAAATTAGCTCATGTAGCCGCTTTGAAGTTGTACCACAATAGATCAATAGAATTCGGCGACCGCGGTCAATTATGTAATTACAACACACTCATTTACAACTGCATGTGTCACACACTTGGACCAAGTGATCAAACAATTGGTGGTTTTAATGGGGATAATTAACGTTGAAAGCGGTGGATTAATTGGAGACACATTCAGATAAAAGGGTAATTTCTTATGAAAAGGAATCGAGTGCCGTGTGTGCTATATATGCCTTGTGCGCAGGGACCGCGGCACACCGACACAACAACCGAATAATGTATGAAATGGAATCCAGTTAGGCGTTGTAAAATACACTAAAATTGATCAGCGGGACCAGTTTTTCGTAACGAGTTATCAGTTTTATTGACTTAGCAGTTGTCGAGATAAACGTTGTGGAATTGCAATAATATATAGGGGAAAATACTGGGACCGGGTCGTCAGGTCGAGATAAGTGATAGTATTGAGTTATGCATAGTTGAGTTAACGAGAGTCGACTGTACTTTTGCAAACAGTGAAGACAGAGATGAAATGCAGCATAATGCTGCATTTTATCAGGGTCTACACTATTTGTCAAGGTAAAAAAAATCTTCAGACAAAAGAATACAGTATAACTCTTTAATTATAACCTGACACCCCTTGATATGTACAATGGACTATCCCAAGTGCATTGTATCAAACCAGAAGGGAGAATCCATTAGTATACAAAGGGTTAGAGGCACTTGCACATATGCTATAAGTACCAAAATCTCATGTGCTGGCCAATATATTCTTAGAGTGCAAAAGTGGTATCACTCTGTAATTAGTTATGACCTTCCTTAGTCACTATGCAAGACTGATCAAGACCTGTCATTATGAGAAGTAAATTAGCTTTGTGAATGGAGTCATAAAGAGCCCCTTGAAGAGTTTTGTTCATTTGAGTGGATTACTGATCAGACAGATCTGCAATATCAAGCCATAGGACATGACCACCATAAAGTCAAAAGAACTACTGTCAAAACTTGAGCTCGAGGACCTTGACATCATCTTGAAAGAGAAAGGTTCGCTGTGTTAATAAGTGGCGAGCTCTAGCAGTGTAGTTAAAACAGTATGCATGGGTGAAATTTCAAATTTTCCAAAATCCTGATCTTTTTAAAAATCAAATCTTAAAACTTGCAGTATGCCTACAAATATCAACAATTTCAAGTTTAAATGGTCAATTGTCTTTTGATAAACTGCAGCTAAATCAAAGAAGCTATTAGAATCTGCTTAATTCAGGACTTTGAGGCTGACTTTCTATGGAAAGTCAGCCTCAAAATCTGAATTCAGGAATAATCCTGAAAACTTTCACCTATGAGTATGTGACAGGAACACACGAGCTAGGGAGGCCAAAGATAAAGTGGAAGAAAATAAAAAAAAAAAAATGCCATGAGTTGGAGCCCTTGGCGGTAGAGCCACATGAAATGAACACCTGGTAATAAGGTGTATGATTGGCTATGCTCGCAGCTAGCCAGCTACCATTTATTTGGATGATCCCCATGCGCCTGCACATAACCCAATGCTTTTGTTTATTTGTTTGATTTGATTCTTTACGTCACAGTCAACAATTTTTCAGTTAAACAGGGACGGGTCTTCCTGGGTTGAACCAGTGCTAAGCAATGATAAATGTGTCTTGCTCAAGGCCACAGCACAGTGCCGCCAGTGAGGCTCAAACCTGCGGCCCCTCGGTCTCGAGTCAAGCACTCTGCAACTGAGCCACTGTGCTCCCACTTAACCCAATGATGATGATGACACTTATATTAATAAATCCTGCCTACTAGATATAAAGTTGACAACCCTTATCTCAGTATGAACCTGTGTCTGTCTGATGAGCTATTCTAATATACTTGACTTTGGTGGTCACAGCCTCTAATCAGATTTAATCCTAAAAGCCACTTTTATCAAAATATATGTTTATAGCAACCAACCAACGAGTTGTTGGCTGCCAAAGGCGTGCAACAACGAGGGTTAGTTGCTGTTACGATTAGAGGTTCTGTTCTGTTCTAATCAGTTACAGTATAAAATGCCAGATTTTCATTCTGTCCACGAGTTCCGGTATCTATACAGAGTCGAATCGATGGAAGCAAAAACCTTATTCTACCGTTGAAAAATGTGCCGTGATCATCTTTGACAATGAAAAAATACCAAAAATAAAGTTGAACTTGAAGCTTATTGATAGCTCTTTCAAGCAAGCGGCTGTGTGATTGATTCCCATGACGTGAGGTCACAAATCTTTTAACTTTACGCCACGAAGTGTTAACATCTTGTACTAAAACACCAACTGTCAGGTGCATCGTCTCCCCTTTAAAAGTTACATATTGTATAGAGACAGGCCAAATGATATCCAAAGGAGACTTCAAGGGCCCTTGCCCCTTCAAAATAGCTTGCAGCATTATTTTACAGCTAAATGTGATTTCCTTGTTCCCACAACGAGGTTTAAAGTCAGCTTTTACTCACAAGAGACTGAGTATTGACTCACACGAATACCATATAACTGTGCTATCTTCTCAGAACAAATTGGTTGGTTGCCCATTAGGTGTGCCTATTTCATACTAATCCAATTATTTTCACATTTAACCCTTAAAGGGCCAAGAAAAAAATGCATCTGAAAATGTCGTCTGCTGAAGTCGTCTGCTGCAAATAATTGCCTAAAATTACTGACGAATTCAGTATAGAGGCAAACAGCGTGGACCCAGAACAGACTGCTCCTATAGGAGCGGTCTGATCTAGGTCCACACTGTTTGCCATAGGCTTCTTAAACATTTCAGCAGACCAAAAAAGCAGACAACTTTTGTTGTGATTGGCGTATCAAGGTTAATACACATAAAATCATTATATCACCATCATATGGCCGAATAGGTAATGACAATTAACACAGAAAAGACTTTAAATGTTCGTCGAACCTTTTGTCATTATTTTCATGCTTTCTTGCTTTGTATGCAAAAAAATGAGAATTATTCCCAGTGCAGTGTTTGAATGTAAACCCTTAAAGCACATATGACCAAGGCTATGAGGAACAAATAAGGTTTAACATATCATGTTATCTGGAAAGACATGGATTTTTTTAAAATGAGATTTTTTTTTCAAAATATCTCCTGTAATTGATACAAATTATCTTTCTTTATCTTAATCCAAGTTATGTTGTGGGTACTCAAAAGAACCATCTACATGACATGGCCCCATTGAGAACCCTATATTTTATTTAATCAGAGATAATAAAAACATCTCAATTTTATGTTGAAATATAATTTTGCTTATTTGAAACTACTATTTACCTTTCTCTTATCCCAGTATTGTAGGTCTGTTTAAGCTTAGTCAAGCTGAAGTTTACTTTCACAGTTTTAATCTGGGCTTTGTTATCTCCCTTTGGTCTGTTGCCAGCGAGAAGTTGCTCCTTGATGGATGGTAAACTAGGTTTAACCTGAAACGCAAAAACACAGTTACGGTAATGGTAAAATGTAAAGATTTCCTAACTTATGTGGGTAATCTACCATAGGCCATGCCTGGCCCTAAGGTTATAAAACTTTTTTCCTGTTCAACTCAACTGAGCATGAAATTTCAAATGCTTATAAAAACTAAAATACTGAAAAATAAAAAAAAATTTACTCTTAAACTCTCAGATGTTGTATTTATCATGCTAATAAATGTTGAAGACAAAACAAATGTTGGCATTTTAACATTTAAGAGCATGATAAATTTCATGCTCAGTTGAGAATTAAAAAGTTTTATAACCTTGAAGCCTGGAAAGGAACCAACAGCAGAACAGCTTATTTCCAGTAGAGCCCACCGCATATGTCTACCTCTCAACCACTCATTCTCCGCTAGAACTGCTGGAAAAAGTACCAAATTAAGAAATCACACAGCAAAAACTCTATTACAAATGAGTGAAAAATTATGTGTAACAGTTCACACCTAGATCTTGTATTTTCCCTAGTTGACATGATAACAAACACCAAATTTTCAAACCGCACTGTTGTTTTTAAAATCGGTGCGATTCGGTAGCAAAATATGCAAAGTAAGCATCAAAAGCATTTTATCATTAGCAAAGCAGTAAAAATTTGCGCTTTCTACTCCCTCCCCTCATTTTACTTCTTTCTACTGGGTGCCATTTAGACCAGACTTTGAGTAAATGCTTTGCTAGTTTTCAAAAAGTAAAAGTGCTAAACTGTATAGGATAGAAGTGCTATTCATTTCCAAAACTTTACAATATCCTTCCTGTGCATGCGTACGAAATATACTTAAAATTGTGACGTTTGTCACTGGAAAGGTGAAACTGGTGTCTTTCAGTTTGTTTTTAGATGCTTTCCCCCTAGACCCAAGATGCCCTTTGGACAATGACATGTCGCTATAAACATATACAACATATGTAAGGGGCGTCTGGGGTCTGGGGGGGAAAGGGGTTGTAGAAGCCAAAGAAGAAACCAAACATCTGACAAAAATAAACTGCTTTGCAAAATCGTCGTTTTTAATGTACATCAACGGTATAAAAATATATACTCTATCGTGATAGACCATTTGTTTACCTCCGTGTAACAGTCTAATTCACATACATGTTACTGAAAAAGCAAGCACAGTTGATGATCATAATAAATCCTCATTCAAAACGAAGTAGGATTATCATATGCATTAAGGACAAAAACGATTATAATATACAGACTAGGCTGCAAGGGTGCATATACGGCTGGTCAATGTGTATTTGTTGAATGTGCCAAGTGTCTCCAGTCCTTATTTCATCAAAATAAAACGAACGTCTCATTTAGGGAAATGGCACGCCTTATCGCTAGAAATTCTTTGTTCTGAAGATATTGAGCAGAAACAAAATTATGACAGATGGAATGACCGACAACCCAAATCCAGTATAGCCCCCCTTTTTTCAAAGTGGGGGGAAAAAATATGGTATCCAGCTCCAGAAATCTGAATTATTCCCTAAACTTCATACACCTTGGTAAACAAACAACAAAACAGATTCAAGACGTAGACTACAACCATACCTGCGCTGCTGGTTTTGGCCTTATTTTCTGTGTTAGTTACCTGAGCTGCTGTTTTTGGCTTTATTTTCTGTGTTAGTTTCTTCTTCTCAACAACTGTTTTCTTAAGATTTTCTATTTCTTCCTTCCCAAGCAGACAAAAATGTTGTTTATTGGTGTTGGACAATCCTGACCATTTCTCCTGTACCAGTCTAGTGATAGTGTCGTAGCTGGCTGAGGGGTTATCTTCTACAACTGCAGCGATAAAAATAATTAACTCAGATCAGACTGCTCCTATAGGATCAGTCTGTTCTGGGTGCACGCTGTTTGCTTCTATACTTTATTCGTCAGTAATGTAAGGCAATTATTTGCAGCAGAAAACTTCAGCAGACGACATTTTCAGATGCATATTTTTTCATGGCGCTTTAAGGGTTAACCCTTTTACTCAATAATAATGCATTTTGATACCTTTGAAATTTATTTGAAAATATTATGGAAAATGGAGCATTTGCTCTTTTGGAGCAAATGCTCTATTTTCCATTATATTTTCAAATTACTTAAACTTTTCTTGATTTTTTTTCAATGTTTACTTATTAAAAATAGAAAATGATGGCATGATCTAATAACATAATACCCCGCACTTTTTAAAGTGGCTGGGTATAAAAATAGCATATGGAGTAAAGGGTTAAGATCTTATGCACCAGTCATTTGGAGCTACCACCCCCACCCACACATCTACGAGAATTGCAGGGTGATTCATAAGGTCAGGCTGACTTCACAGCCGCATATTGTGTCATCTGCGAGGTGAAAAACTCTGAACACCTTGGTTTTTAACCACAGGATTTAATCATATTTTGAAAACTTTGATTGACAACATATCAAAAACCAGCCGAGAAAACCCACAAACAGAAGGAATATGTTGTAGGAAGCAACTTTTTTTCTTAGAGTCTTTCATGCAATTTGTGTAAGAAAATCATTTGTTGGGTAACATTTTAGCTGAAAGTTGGCATCTTTCAACGTTAAAGATCGAACCTAGTACCTCCAACTAAGGGCGCTACACTAAGGTGGTGCATAAGATAACTGTTTGTGGTTTCTTTTGCCAGAAGAGTTTTTTGTCAACATTATGAATAGCAGGGTTAATGAGACATCAAAAAAAGAAATGTATTTCTTAAATGTATAATTCTCTCTAGGCAACCAGCAGCAAAAAAACACTGATCAGACTGACCCTGAGCCTTCATTGTTTGCAAAAGGCTTAGGACAAAACAGGATTTCTCATAACATGACTCAAATAGGAAAAAATGTTAATTATGTGCAAGAACCATATAACTGACAGACAGGAAAAGCATGTGCAAACAAAATAGTCCCAGATCAGCCTGCTCCTAAAGGAGCAGTCTAATCAGGGACTTAGCACTGAATTCAGGGCGATATGATGGATTTTTATTTTATGTTATCATATCTAGCCCTGATTTTTTAAGCCGCTATCTTTTCCCTTACTGTTATCGTGGACGTAAACCAAGTTGAAAACATATTTCAAAGCAGTGTCTTCCTCTAACACTACTCATTTCTGTAAGTTTATAGGTTTATCTATATTTTGCTATTTAGTTTGCCGCTGATGCATACCTGATTAGTTCTAAAAAGATAAAATACTCCTATCCACACAGAATGTTTACACTATTTGTTTTCAAACATGGCGTCATTTTTGTCTTCTGAGCTGAAGAGCATGTTTTTTTTGTGGGGAACTAAAATCACGCACGAATTTGTTTTGGTAATTTATGTACCGACAGTGACCCGTTCACTCTCCGTTTTCTGAATACACATATATGTTTTAACAACTTTAAATACCAAAATCAGACTTATATTTACATCTTTAATGTCTATTAATATCTAAATACAACCGCATAGTGACAAAAATTAAATAGGGCAAAATACCTTTTACATGAAATTGATCATACCGGGTCTGTTGAGATTAAAAGAACCCAATACCATCTCACCAAACATTTGTTACATGTAGATATGACCAATTACCGATCTAACTGGGGCCGCCTTTAACCAATTTGTTGACATTGAGAACTACCCAGTTGGATATGTACAAACTGTGTCCTAGGAGTTCTTAATGGCAACGGATGGGATCATTTTTGTGCATACAGGTCGATTTTTATGGTGACCTCTCACCATTTGTAATAGGTTTTCTTTTAATATCTTGATGAATGTCAATATAGGTCAATCTTCAACCTAGTATGCAAATTTTTCACCCTGGTTCTGTATTCCGACGGATGTCACTGGATAGAAAATTGACTATTTTCAGATAAGGAATTCCCCCACTTCCGCTAACAGGAAATACATAGGAAAAAAAGCCAAATGATTTTGCATATTCAAACAATTACATCATTCTACAATTCTAATCTTAAACCATTGCGCACATGTTCAAAAAGAAGGCCAAAACACCCAATGTCTCTATATAAGATTCATGTGGCGCCTTAAAAACGATCGGTACCAACTGTGTGTATATTGACTGATAGCCTATTTGAACATACACGTGTGATAGTAAAGTTATTCAGCTTGCAGCCAGGTTAGCCATGATATAAAAAATATTTTCCATCACTAATATCTTACTGATCACTGTGCAAAAGTAATTTGATTCTGATCTTTCCAATCCATCGCTTCTTGTCGTAAACAAGCCGACCCCCTCTCTGTTCAGAGGTCAATGTACTCTTGCATTAGCTTGCTACTTTTGGCGGGAAACTTGTCACGTGAGCACCATGTTGGAAAAGTCCATTTTCGGTCTGATTATGACATTTTGGGACATGACAAAGCTTCCTTTACGAAAATTGTATTTATATGGGTGGGGTATGTGATTGTTTAGGATTTCTGTCAAGTAAGTATCTCATTTTCTTTGGCATGCTATATTAAATTGAAATCAAGCCATTCTTGGAAATCTACTTTCATTTTCTGAAATAGGTCATTTCTCGTTATAAATTAAATAGAAAATAGGGGGCGCTACAATGCAGAAACAAGACTGCTGCGAGCGTACCAACATTGAGTAAGTTAACAGAATCAATAACTTTAACAATTTTGCGCTGATTTTCAAAATTCAAACACCAACTTGTTTCTTATAATGTCCAAAATCAACTGTTAATCTTATTCTAATAATGTACTGAGTTTTTGAAAAAGCGCTGACATCCCTTTCCTAGTCATGGGGTGTATAACCAGTACCGAGTTTTATTATAATATTTCTCAACGTTTTAGTAAGTTCATCTCATCAATTCAACATCCGAAATTTATCGCAAAAACGTTATCACCCCTAGCTCGTGAAAAGCATGCAAAATGGCTGCGATGAGCTGAAAAACAACAACAAGAACATAATATTACAGATTGCATTGATCGTGTCACAAAAACGAAGCAAATGGTAACATTTTTATAACTTTGGTTGTGTATGTAAAACACATGAAGAAGTCTGAATAGTTGGATTGTCAAAGAAACGAGTTTTTCCCAAAACAAAAGGGGATTCCATCACTGGTCAAGATAGAGCACAAAAACACTGCGACTTTAGATTCAGCCAGATCGAAAAAAAATCTAAAGTCGCAGTTCTGCAACTAATCAGGGACTATGCTTGCTTTTATCTGGACAGAAGTTTTCACTTTAGGAATACAAAACTTAAAAAGTTAATGAAAGAGTTACCTTTAGGTCTAATCTGTTTAGAAAAAGCAACAAAACCAGAGCTGTATTTATCCGGCCCACTGTTTATGACACAATCATAAATCCTTGGCTGGTCTACCTACAAAAAATTAGAATATTCCAAAATTAAGATAGCAAGTTTTTGTACTCAAATCAGCTTAAACCTGTGTTTCGGGTAATCAATGGCCACATTGAAACAGTTCTTCTTGTCTGTTCCTTGCAGCCTTGTGGTCACCTGCTTGAAAAGTGCTGACCTCTTGGCTCTCTTGTGTGGGAATTTTTTTTTGTTTTTGTCACTTTCCCATGTGGTGTCCCAGGTCAGGTGATGTGTGGTACTTGATTTTATGGATTCCTGATATTTGCCTTCTTCCTTATTTTGATTGCCCACATCATATGATTAGGTTATGTTAACACTTTGTATTCTGATGAATTTTCCCATACATATTGATACACTAAGTATGGGATTGTCCATTGTGCAATTTAAGGGGACTCAGGTAGAATTTTCTAAATTATGGTGTATTTCTGTCCCTGAAGATTGTTTTAGTCTTAACAAAAAGTAGAGACCCTGATGAAATGCAGCATTATGCTGCATTTCATCTGGGTCTTCACTGTTTGCCAAAGAAGTTAGAACCCATTTAGGGGTTTCCAGTATACAAAGGGTGTAAAAGCTTGACAAAGTATGGAAGTAGAGGAAGGGTCAGACCAAACTTTAAACCTCTAACCATGTTGGTTACGTCCGCATGGGATTTTAATCTTTTGCATCCTGGGTAATTTTTCATACTTTTTAGGTTTGTCGTCAGCAAATTAACTTTTTATTAAAATTCTTTCAGATTCACTATCAGTGTTAAACTGTTTGGATACAGATCAGGACCAATATTCTGTCGGTGCTGATCTGGTTCCAAACTGTTTGCAAAGGTTATCAGCAGACAATAAAAGTTGTCCCTAGCAAGGATAAAGCAGGGGATAAATACCAAGACCTCATGTGTTGGTCAAAACTGTGAGGCAAATACCCAAAGTTTAATCCTTGGCTATGTACATTCATTCAAACAATTTACTTTTTGTAAACTTTCAAACTCCATAAAACAATTATTAAGATGGTTAGACTGGTTCTCTCCCTTTAATAGCTTGTCAGCATATTAAGACAGGTAACGTGTATTCGTATAGCATACACACTGAAGTCATGAGTGACGTGGTATTGGAAAATACCCTTGACATAAAGTGCATTTTTAAACATGCCATTTTATTAAGTTTATTTTGTTCTGGGAGTTTATTTTTTTTTTTCTTTTACTTATTTATCAAATTATAGCAACTGGAAAAATTTGAAGTTTGTGTTGAAAAATCTTTTCTGGAGCATGCGCAGTCGCATGAGTAGATTCTCTACTTGTAATTAAATACACGTAACCTGACCCTAGATGGGTAGATCTAGGGGAGGGAACCAGACTATTAGATGGTAGTCTTTGTTTTCTATTTATAGAATTTTATTTATAGTTCTCAATCAAAGATTCTTCTATTATTATTTTCATCACAATATGGGTGGTATGAGAACATAACAGAATCACCTCACTGAGATGATTCTTTCAAATACAAACAATGAATTGTTATGTATATCTTGATATAAATCAGAAATATGAGTACTTCAAGCTGTCAAAGTTTATTATCAAAGTTTTACTGTAATGTTTATAGTTGGAGAGAGAAAAGGAGGAGAGTAAGAAAGATAGCTATTGCAGTACACGTAATTATGTCAATTACATTGTTACAGACCTCCAGTGGGTGTGTGTAATCAAAATTCATTCTTCTTATTTCTCAACTAAAACATATGTTGTGGGTGCTCAAAAGAACCGTCTCAGTGAAACGGTTCTTTTGAGCACCCAAAACAAATGTTTTTACTCATGAATAAAAAAATCTTCACAATTTTGAGGTCAAAACTTTTGCTTTTCTGGACCCATGTTCAGGACTTTAGTTAGAGTGCGTAACGAATTTTTTTTTTTATTTCTCAACTAAAATATATGTTGTGGGTGCTCAAAAGAACCATCTCAGTGAGATGGTTCTTTTGAGCACCCAAAACAAATGTTTAAACAAACAGATAAGAAAATATTCACAATTTAACGTGCAAAACTTTTGCTTTTCTGGACCCATGATCGTTACCTGTACATTTAGAGACAATCTTTTCTTTGAGGGTGGTGTTAAAGCCTGAAATTCTAGGTCTGCTGTTGGTGATGGTGGTCTCTTGTTTGATCCCTCTTGCCCAGGCACCAACAATGCAACAGGCTCCAGTGTCTGTCCATCTGTCTGTCTCTCAATTTGTCCCTTACTCCATACTGTGGATTGTATATTTGTCCTTGGCACAGTACCACTCTCAATTCCATTTGCTTCATTGTTTGATTTGTCTACTATGTCTTTCTCTGTCTCATGAGAACCTTTAACTAACTTAAAGTCAATGTTCATTAGTAAACAATCAGAAACTTGCATTTTTTTCATTGGCACAGTTGCATTGTCCATTCCACTTACTGTTAATTCGGAAATTTTTACAAGAGTTTAATTTTCGCGAAACTTCGCATATGCTGTTAAAATGGCATATGCGAAGTTTCGTGAAAATCAAACCCTCGTGAATTGGCGATATCACTCTTTCTTTTACTGATATAGGTAAATCATGCCATGTTCGCGATTTTTTCTGTTGCAAATGCGTCTTTTAACGCTATTCGCGAAAATAAAATTCTCACGAAAATTTCCGAATTTACAGTATTTCAGTGTCTGATTTACTAATGAGCCATGACATGTGAGTTCCAACAATGTGGCATTTTGGCAAGTGTAGACTAAGACCAGCCTGTGCAGCCTCCTTTTAAGCTTAGAAACTCCAAATGATGTTCAGTCAGTAGCTTAACAGTCATAGATTATTCAACCACTAGCAAAGGCTCTGATCAGACTGAGCGTATGCGCAGGCTGGTCTGAGCCTTTGCTGGTCGCACATACCACATTGTTGGAAATCTCATGTCGCGGCTCAAATATATCTTCACCTGTCTCTTTCGAGTCTTTAGTGAAGTCCTTCGTAAAATTAGTTTGTTGAGATTCTAATAAACTGTCAAAGTCATCTACAAGATCAAAACATCCCTTTCCAACAACCTGAGTTAAACCTATATCATCCGATTCACCATTAATGATCACAGATTCAGTTAAAATCTCATAAGGTTTTTCTCTTTCATTTTCATTTTGATCCAAGCCAGTGGTTTTGTCATTGAGTTCAATACAATCACCATCGGTTTTGTTTTTATTATGATCAGTTAAAATCTCATAAGGTTTTTCTCTTTCATTTTCATTTTGGTCCAGGCCAGTAATTTTGTCATTGTTATCAATTCCATCACCATCGGTTCTGTTTTTATGATGATCATAAAAGGAAATTCTGAATCCGGCCACCTCACCACCAGCAGAATCCTCATGACCTTTACTTTCAGAATGTTTAGAAATTTTATTCGTAGAATGGTTATTGTTATTAAATTGTTTCTTGAGCTTGTTCTGCTCTGTGCCGGCTTTACTAGAAACAGTTTGATGTTGAACGAAGCTTTCATCTGAATCATCACTATGTAATTCTGAATGATCACCTGATGCGGTGACAGATCCATTCATTTTCATGTCATCGTCACATTCAGCTTCAATCAGTTTTATTAATGGGCCGTACAGACTCTCCAAACACTCTCTTAAAATGGCAATTATATCTTTCTGAAAAGTATAAAAAGAACTAAAATTATTGTAAATGTTCTAAATTTTCCAACACTAGTTGAAGCCAAAATGGTTTCACAGACAGTGCTGACCAAGATCAGCCTACTTCTTCAGACAAGTATGATTTTATGAATTCCAGCCCTGATAGCCATTATTTATTTGAGAATTAAATAACCAAAACGTTTGAAATCTAAGAGCTGTCCTAGAACAGTCCTGGGACAGCTTTTAAATGAGCCCCGACGCGAGAAAACCTGTCTTTGGTGGTTTGCGAACTAATAATTAATGAACAGTAGGAGGTGAATGACCATAGAAGCATCCACGAAAGTATGGATGGGTTGGGCCTTCAATAAAAGAATCTAGTCTGAAGAGCACTTGAATGTATGCAGCAGATGTAAAAAGCAGACAACATTTTCAGAACAAAAATACTGGCAGGATATTTATTTGTTTTGTTTGCTTGATTGAGGTTTTACATCCAAGTCAACAGTTATGGTCATGATGATAAGATCACCTAAGCACACTTTTTCCTGGGCAAGCTTGACTAAGCATTTAACCAGTACTGTGTGCACATACTTTTGCTTGTAGCTGACAACAACACTTCTTGAATCAACTGTAGGAGAAGAATGGCCATAGAAATATTTCATATCAATGTCCACAAAAGTATGGGGCTGGGTCTTCAATGAAAGAATCTAACCTGAAGAGCACTTGAATATACGCAGCAGATGTAACAAGAAATGTCACAAACATGTGACGAATGCCCCCAAAGGAATTGGTCTAGCATAAGACACATTTGAGGAAAGTTAGCTGTAATATAGCATGAAAAACGTATAAATGAGGCCAGAAGTCAATGTCAAGGTCAAATGGACTCAAAATGGTATGCACCACTCCGCCATCCCAAGAGGAATCACCACCCCAAATTTGGGAATCCTACATCAAATAATATAGGAGATATGCTCTGGACACAACAATTCTTGGAAACTAGGTCAGAGGTCAAGGTCACAGTGACCCAAAAATGGTTTGTGACACTCCGGCATCCCAAGATGAATTTACATACCAAATTTGGAATTCCTATTTCAAAGAATATAGGAGATATGCACCAGTTTCTAGAATCTAGGTCAGAGGTCAAGTTCAAGGTCACAGTGACTTAATTATGGTACGCGACACTTCATCATCCCAAGATGCATCCACACACCAAATTTGAGATTCCTACCTCAAATTATATAAGAGATATGCTCTGGACATGATTATTCTAAAAACTAGGTCAGAGGTCAAGGTCACAGTGACCCAAAAATGGTACATGACACTCTGCTATCCAAAGATGAATCCACACACCAAATTTGGAATTCCTAACTCAAAGAATATAAGAGATATGCCAGGGACACAATATTTCTTAAAACTAGGTCAGAGGTCAAGGTCACAGTGACCCAAAAATGGTATGTGACACCCCGTCATCCCAAGATGCATTTAAACACCAAATTTGGAATTCCTATCTCAAAGAATATTGGAGATATGCACCAGACTCAATGCAGTTTCTAGAAACTAGGTCAGAGGTCAAGTTCAAGGTCACAGTGACCCAATTATGGTATGCGACACTTCGTCATCCCAAGATGCATCTACACACCAAATTTGAGATTCCTACCTCAAATAATATAAGAGATATGCTCCGGACACAATTATTCTAAAAACTAGGTCATAGGTCAAGGTCACAGTGACCCAAAAATGGTACATGACACTCTGATATCCCAAGATGAATCCACATACCAAATTTGGAATCCCTAACTCAAAGAATATAAGAGATATGCTCCAGACACAATAATTCTTAAAACTAGGTCAGAGGTCAAGGTCACAGTGACCCAAAAATGGCATGTGACACCCCGTCATCCCAAGATGCATTTACACACCAAAAATGGAATGCCTATCTCAAAGAATATAGGAGATATGCACCAGACTCAATGCAGTTTCTAGAAACTAGGTCAGAGGTCAAGTTCAAGGTCACAGTGACCCAATTTTGGTACGCGACACTTCGTCATTCCAAGATGCATCCACACACCAAATTTGAGATTCCTACCTCAAATAATATAAGAGATATGCTCCGGACACGATAATTCGTAAAACTAGGTCAGAGGTCAAGGTCAAGGTCACAGTGACCGGAAAATGGTACGCGACACTCCGCCATCCCAAGATGTATCCACACACCAAATTTGGAATTCCTACCTCAAAGAATATAGGAGATATGGACCGGACACGAAAGCGGGACGGACGGACTGACGGACGGACGGACAGTGCGATTACTATATGCCTCCCAAAGTTCCTTTGGGGGCATAAAAAGCAAAGAACATTTTCAGAACAAAAAAAACTGGCAGGATATTATTGTGCTTTGTTTGTTTGATTGAGGTTTTACGTTCCAGTGAACAGCTATGATCATGTTGAGGCCGTAAGTTTACCTAACCAGCAAGCTTGACTATGTGGTTAACCAGTACTTTTGCACATACAATCATTTGTAACTGACTACAACCCTTCTTGAATCAGAGGAAGGATGAGAATGATCATAATTAGGCCTTGACGCGACAAAACCTGTCTTCGGGGTTTCCGACAAAGTGAGGTTCAAACCAGCCTGCTCAGCTTCAGAGACTAGCCAGAAAATTGAAATTTCGCTCGTAGCAAGTATAGATATGATACTTTCCAAAAGGCGAATAACAAAGGTGCTGATCAGTCTGCCCGGATGCGCAGGCTGGTCTGCCCCTTTGTACACAAAACCCCGGAAGACAGATTTTCTCGCGTTGAGGCCCAATTAATTAAAGATCAATATCCACGTAACAAACCAAGCCAGGATTGAAATCTGGACCCCTGGATCTGCAGTCAGACTCGCTACCAACTGAGCTATGAGGCCCAGTATATTTGAAGGTTTGAAAAATAATGGGCTACATTCACTATAAAATATGGCAAAACCCTGTAAAATCTGTGTAAAATTGCCACTCAAAAATAGACATAACAAAGATCTTAATGACAAAGCGAGCTTAATGAAGGTAAAAAAAAATGCAGAATGCTCCCCTTGGAGCATTCTGCAATACTTTTGACCTGCATTAAGTGATAATTTGTCTTGAAAACAATTTTTGGTCTTTTTCAGAGTGTTCGTTTTAGGCAGGTTTTTCTGTACACAAACAATTTGCTAAGAATATATCTTAAAGATAACACTGTTTACATTTGACGATTCTCAGTTTGCAATGAAATTTTAAAAAAAAAAAATTGACTAATTTTTTTTTTTTTTTTTTTTGGGGGGGGGGGGTGAGGGGGGGGCTTTTTTTCAGGGTCGGTCGGGTAAGGGAAAACATAAAAATTTAATTTAAGCCTCACCTGGTGGTGTAACATAACTCTAGTTTTATTCGGGTCTACATTCACATCTAGCTGGGAGGACGGACAATTGATAGACAGGAAGTATACAGGATGACGTGACTCACATCTGTGATGCTGGCAGTAATGCTGTCGTATACACTGAAAATAGATGATATTGTTCTCTGTACATCTAGCCGTCTGTTTGTTCCAGTTTTCAAAATAATTTGTACAGATATATATTGACAACACATAACAGTTAAAAATTCTAATACCCAGAGCGGCTATGGACAATCAGGACTCACAAATTCAAAAGTTCTCGCTAATATTGACTTACTCAGAAGCAAGTTACATTGATCGTTGAAGATCTATGAAAATGGCTTATGATGGACGATGGAGCTAACAGATGCTGAAAAGAGAAAATGTTGCCTTAATGTCTCTCACTCCCTCACTTATAACTTTACTTAAAATTGCCTTTACCTATCTTATCTTTCTGATAGATGTTACTCAAGGAAATGACAAAATTTGAAATTGTCTTCTGCAGCTAATTTTTTATGGCATTTTAAGGCTTAGGATGGTTTAACCCTCTTCTCTATATTAACGCCTTTTGTTAAAAATTTGAAAATATTATGGAAAATGGAGCATTTGCTCTTTTGGAGCAAATGCTCCATTTTCCATAATATTTTCAAAAGTATTCAAAACTTAACTTTTTTTTTCTTGAATTTTTTCAATGTTGTCTAAATAATGAAAATGATGTCATGATCTAAAAATAGCCTATGGAGTAAAGGGTTAAGGCTTAATGTTTCATTACCTTGTCTAAATCTTTCAGATAGACGGGTCTATCATTCACTGCTATAAAGCTTCTGTCTGAGGTTGATCTACTAGTAATCTGTACATCTGAGTTACTTCTAGGTAGATACGCCTCTATTGTTACCTGTAAAAAATATAAAATGAAAATTTGTCAAAGTATACTCTTTTTCTTTCATTTGACAGAAATACCTTTCAAAAATGCATACCCGGTAAAATCATGTATAGTTTCCAGAAAACCTTAAAAAAATTCAGAGGTTTCAATAAAAAAAAAATGATTTAGGGTCAGGTTACCCGAACACATGTATCTCATTAGTTTGGATAAACAAAATTTTGAGCGTAAAATTGTAAATATTATCTAATCCATCAGTTTGAACATATGTTTCGGTTCGGAAATAAGAAAATATTTTTTTGGTACGCACTCTTAACTAAAGGCCTGTATCTTTTTATTTGGCCTAATTGAACTTGTTTACTTTCACAAGATATTCCACATGATTGCCTGCTATGCAATTCGTCTGCTGGCAGTCATGACCTTGAAAATAGTGTCAAGGTCACCAAATTGCTATCAACCAAGGCAGAGTGGTTAAATCCATCCCTGATGTTTAAAAGTCCGGAAAAATACTCATAAAGTTGAAAAGACTGGCAATTACTGCAGTGAGATATGTGACTGAGTCAGCTATTGAGATTTTGGCGGACAATACATAGGCCAAGAAAAAAATGTGTGTTGTTCAGGTTACCCGACCTACCTAAAATTTTTACCCCCTATCCTAAACTTTTTTTCTCCAAATTCTGAAGTTGGAAGAGAATAGCAGAACAAAATAATTTTGCTCTGCTATTCTCTTCCAACTTCAGAATTTGATGAAAAAACTACATATCAAAGTGACCATCTGAAACGGAAATTTAAATTTCTATGCATTCAGTCTTTGGTATTGGAAGTAAAAGGATTAAAATAAGGTTGTATCATCAAAAATAGACCCTTTTATATCAGTTTTGGCGTATATAATACATTTTCAAGTCGGTCTGAATATTCCAAGAAAAAAAGTAAAAAAAAAAAAAAAAGTATCCCACCTACCTACCCTAATTTTTTCAGGGTGTAACTGGAACCACCCGAATATTCTAAATACTTGGGCCATTCTTAAAAGAAATGTTTGCTGTCACCCAACTCACAATGGATTCAAAGAATAGGGCCACTTATGAACTATCTTAATAACTTTCTATAATAAAAATACGTTTTGTGTGTGAAAAAGAATCGTCTCACAGAGACGTTTCTTTTACACCCAAAAATCATATGTTGAAAAGGAAAAAACTGAAAAGAATCCTTTTTGGAGTTATATATATACTTTAATGTCTATAATTCGAACTATTGATATTTTGAAACAAAACCTGTAGTCGTTAAGACTTCGAATTTATGAGATTCTACTGTAAATTACGACCTTTGTTTGTTTGTTTGTTTTGTTGCTTTCCCAAGTCAACAGCTATGGTCATGGCGGGACGGTCAGTTCACCTAATCAAACTTTTTGAACAAGCAGTTTACCAGTACTTCGTGCACATACTTTTCCTTGTAACTGACAACAACCCTTCTTGAATGATTGAAATTATTTCATGATGAATCTCCACGAAAGTATGGGACCGGGCTGGGAGCAAACGACCCCTGGATCTGCAGACAGTCACTTATCTGTAGCCAGACACGTTACCGACTGCGCTATGCGGCCCGGTATATATATTATGACCTGATCATACCCCAAACATCCATACTTTATCCATGTGAGCAGCAAATGCTGGTAAGACTGCACATGTAGGCAGACCCATTCATATGTACCATAATAATTATCTCAAAATTGATCTCTTTCTTGATCTCATGGGCGAAAGTTCAAAACTACCAAAATCCTGAACTTTTGAAATTTAAATTTTAAAACTGCACTTAATGCCTTAAAAATATTAATATTTCAAGTTTAAATGGTTAATTGTCTTTAGATAAACTGTAAAATACATCAGAAAAGCTATTAGAATCTGCCTAATTCAGTATTTTGAGGCTGACTTTCTATGGAAAGTCAGCCTCAAAATCCTGAATTCAGGAATAAACCTGATAGCTTTCAAGTTTCAACGGTTAGTTGTCTTTAGATAAACTGTAAAAAATATCAGAAAAGCTATTAGAACCTGCCTAATTCAGTATTTTGAAGCTGACTTTCTATGGAAAGTCAGCCTCAAAATCCTGAATTCAGGAATAATCCAGGAAAACTTTCACCCATGTGATCTGCTTACATTACCTCTGGATTATCTGTTTTCATTTTCTTCACTTCTAACTGAGACACTACACTCCTCCCAAGAACACCCAGCAGTGCAGATCTCACGTCAACCACTATGTTCTTCTGCCATATCAGGTCCTTGCCGTGTCTCAGCGACAGCCTGGTACCCGGTCTAATGGCCCCATACCACATCAATAAATCTTCCACCTTCTTCAACTCCTCCTTCTTCTTCTTGGCAGAATTGTAGAACTGTCGTCTTACCGGCATGTTTTTGAAAAGATGGGAAGCGCAGATTGTCGTCCCTGCAAAATTCACACATTTTAACACAGTATTGTAGAACGGCATGGTTTTGAAAAGATGGAAAGCGCAGATTGTCGTCCCTGCAAAATTCACACATTTTAACCTTTCATGCACCAGGACTTTAGTTAAAGTGTGTAACAGAAAAATATTTTTCATATTTCTCAACCAAAACATATATTGTGGGTACTCAAAAGAACCGTCTCAATGAGACGGTTCTTTTGAGCACCCAAAACATATGCTAAAATAATGGGTAAGAAAATATTAACAATTTTACGCTGAATTTTTTGTTTATCTAAACCTGTGTGCACTATTGGATCCTCCCGCCTGGTTTGATATTATTAACTTGGGATGTTCAATTGTATGTATTGGGTTATAATTTTCACCTGGGTCTTCATTGTTCACTAAAATACAAGTGGTATATAAAGAGTATAAGAATCAATCATGAGTGTGAGGGTTGGATAGAAAAATTCGTCCCAAGGATCGCCGTTTGGCATCACAAGGCTTGCCGAGTGATGACAAATGGTGATCTCGAGGGTCAGATTTTTCTATACTACCCTCATGATGACAAACAGTGATCTCAAGCCAATAATTGGTCTTGAAAACAATTTTCTTTTTTTTTGAGAGTGACGGTTTTACACAGGTTTTACAGTAAGTGCAAATGCCTCCTTTAAATGTCCATACTGAGGTATCCAGTGGGGAAAGACATCTAATATTTGGACTGTGCCATCATCTATATGATACATACTTTGTGAATGCAAGAAAAGAAGTCTTTGGATAGTCTTCACCTGAGCCTTCTTTGCTTGATTGTGGGATACAAAATACATTTATATGCCAAATAAAAAAATAAGTGTGTTTCGGGTAACAGGTCTGAAAATTTTATATAAATTTTTTCCGGGAAAATTTTTAATTTTAGGCATTTTGAAAGACATTAATTGTATAGTGTCCAGAAAACCTGAAAAAAGTTTAGGCTTCACCAGTAAATCTAGGTAGGGTCGGGTTACCCTAAACACAGGTATTTTTTATTTTGGCCATATCAAAGTTCAAGTGCTGGCCAATATACACATACAATGTGAACAGAATAGCAAATAAATTTGTTTATAAGAAACAGATAAACAAATTGAGAGATGGTGCCAGCATTGAGACCTTCAGGGCTTACCCTGGCTCAGAATTTGTAGCCAAGTTGGAGCCAAATGAAATTAACTTTAGGTTTTAGCCAAAAGTAGTACCAACAAGTTGTTTTTAACTCTTTGCCCGCTAGGGGCGACTTTTGTTGTCTGCTGATAACCTTTGCAAACAAATTGGAACCAGATCAGGCCCGTCATATTGTCGGGCCTGATCAGGATCGAAACTGCTTGACACCCTGATGGTATTGAAATATTTCAGCATCCAAAGAGTAAAATATGGCACAATAATATAGTGTGAAGGAATTAGCAGTATTGGACAATCCAAAAGCTGATCAAAATACACTTTTTCGCAAATATGTAATTTTTGAACCACCTGGACATACTTTTAGCCAATGACCTATAATTAGTAACCAATCTACATTTTTGTAGCAAATGGCTACAATGGCCAATAATATAATAATACAGGCATATTTACTATACTAAACAAGCAGTCATGGAAACCCTGTTAGCTCAGAACAGTGAGAGAAAAGTGTTCAAAAATTTTAAACATTTAATGTATTGATGAAGAAAAATCTGACCTTGACCCAAGTGTGAAGGAACCTCTGAGGTAACATTACCATGGCAATCAAAGGAAACACAATGGCTGACATCTTCATCTGCAGTTTTAGATGTTATTGACAAATTGGAAACAGCACACAATGATCCTGAAAGAAAATGAGCCATGACAGTTCCAACAATGTGGTATGTGCGACCAGCTAAGTCTCAGACCAGCCTGTCCATATGCGCAGTCTGATCAGAGCCTTTGCTTGTCGCTTGAATATTCTTTAACTGTTAAGCTACTGACTGAACATCATTTGGAGTTTCTAAGCTTAAAAGGAGGCTGCACAGGCTTGTCTGAGTCTACACATGTCAAACTGCCACATTGTTGGAAATCACATGTCACGGCTCAAATGTCATCTCTTAACACCTAGCCCAGAGGTTAAAAAACTTTTTTTCATACTCAACTCAGCTGAGCATGAAATTTATCCTGCTCATTAATGTTAAAATGCTAACAATTGTTGGCATTTTAACATTTATTAGCATGATAAATACAACATCTGAGAGACTCAAAGCAAGACACTTCTTTATTTGCTGGTATTTAAGTTTTCATGGGCAGTTGAAATTTCATGCTCAGTTGAGTTGAGCATGAAAAAACTTTTATATCCTCGGGGCCAGGAAAGTTATTAATCCTTTATGCACAAATGGATTCTTCCTTCTGGTTTGATACAATAAACTTTGGATGGTCTGTAAATATTGATGGGTCACAGGAAATAATTTCCAAATAAAATTATATTTCTTCACCATAGCAAACAGTGCAGACCCTGATGAAATGACGCATGATGCAGGACTTCATCTGGGTCTTCCCCATTTGCCAAAGTACGCATTTGGGAACAGGACTTTAGTTAAGAGTGCGTACCAAAAAATGTTTTTCTTATTTCTGAACCAAACAAATGTTGTGGGTACTCAAAAGAACCGTCTCGATGAGACGGTTCTTTTGAGCACCCAAAACCTAATATGGTAAAACTGATAGGTAAGAAAATATTTACAATTTTACGCTCAAAAACTTTGTTTATCTAAACCTATGTGAGAGTCACTAGTATGTGAAGGGTTAAGCTTATTTTGTGGCTTTCATTGTTTTCACAAACATTCAGGGACTCTTTTTGCAATTTTGGGAAGGGGCCCTGAGGCCTTTCAGATTGGGAATATTAGCGAGGTAAACCACTTAATTGGGAAAATTGTTATAGTGCAATATTGAGGCATTTTTGGTCAATTAAAAGAAAAAAACAGTTATCACACATACTATATTGCCATTAAATTGAAGGAGAAATAAGATGGAATGGTAGTATGATTGTCACCATGTAGCTTGTTGGTGTGTGTGGTGACTGACTAAAAAAAAAAAATTGGGATTATTTTTCAAAATTGGGAAAAAAGTCACCTAATTTTTCCATTAGAACTGGGCCCGACATTGTACATAGTAGACACGGATAAGGAATATTTTGAGCGTAAAATTGAGATTTTTTCTTATCTGTCAGTCTTATCAGATGTTTTGGGTGCTCAAAAGAACCATCTCATTTAGGCAGTTCTTTTTAGTACCCACAACATTTGTTTTGGGTGAGAAATAAGAACATTTATTTGGAAATACCACCCTGTTAGGCCTAGAGGCCAGTTCTCATAAGCTTTCAATGATAGCATGCTGGTCAGCCTCATTAAAATATTCAACACGTCAAATACTCATAGTATATGTATACCAAAATGTAGCATTATAGGACAAGTGGGTCTAAAGTTGGAAAAATGCCAAAGTGTAAAAAGGAAATAACTCTGACCAAATTGTAATCATGTTATCTCCCCCATCAGCCCAAATCAGTATACCAATAAGAAGACTTAAACTTAAATACTTTTTGAGATATCTTGCTTTCAAACTGTTATCATATTTTAATCAAAGGGGCATAACTTAAATAGGAGCTAACTCAGGCGGGGAAAAAAATACAGGCCCAGGCCTTTAGATAAGAGTGTGTAACAGAAAATTATTTTTTCTTATTTCTCAACCAAAACAAATGTTGTGGGTACTCAAAAGAATCGTCTCAATGAGACGGTTCTTTTGAGCACCCAAAACATATGCTAAAAATATGGGTAAGAAAATATTTTCAATTTTACGCTGAAATTTTGTTTATCTAATTTAAAACCTGTGCAGGTCAGCTGTTTTAATGTGATATTCACAAAATTTCATGACATTACAGTTCAAAATTTTTGGAGGTATTAGAAACTGTGAGGGATGGAAGAAAAGATGCACAGAGAAGCCAAAAGCAGAATGCCCTCTCAACTTTTTCAACATTGAGGATATAAAAGGCATGTACAGATCCAGAAAGTTTTGTCAGAGGGGGCCCAGTTCTGACGTTTTTTCCCCTTTTTTTAGTTGATGAGGGGAGAGAGGATCCAAATACCACTAAAAGCGGGCCATCAGCAAAACTGTAGGGCAGATGATGGTCCAACATTGAATGGTAAGGCTTGGTAGATCTGTGATTGTCCAGGGATCCGGACAAGTATTGCTCAGAAACCCTATAGCTTTGTGATTTTCCCTTGGGGGATGGGGGTGAGCGGGGGCTGAGTCCCCCAACTCTGAATCCCCACATGAAAAGGATGTTTATACCTAGAGCTTCTCCTCTGAATCCATAGGTCACGAGACAGTCTAGATCTGAGAAACTTGTGATCTTTGATGTATGGTATCTCTTCGTAACAAGTGGTATATTACACTGTTTTATTCCCACGCCATTGTCTCTCACTTCTATCTTGTCCAAGCCATAGTTTTCCTTCAAAACATAACCAAAATTGATGTACAGCGTAACATGCAATAATCAACCAACAACCTTGAGAATAATCGTTAAATAATAAAGAATTGTCTGCGGCAAAATATTTGCAACCATGCATGTTGCTACATTTCATGATTCCAAATTTAATATGCAATGTGTCCATGTTCTGAAAAGTTGAATTTTGACCTTTTGACCCCATCCCCAGGGTCTTGGGGGATAGGGGAGGGGGGTCTGCAGGCAAAATAAGTGCTACCATATTGCTGCATTTCGTGATTCCTTTTAATTTGATATGCATCATGACCATGTTCTGAAAAAGTTGAAATTTGACCTATTGACCCCATCCCCAGGGTGGATGGGGGGTGGGGAGAGGTGTCTGTAGGCAAAATATTTGCGACCATGTTGCTGCAATTGTGATTCCCTTCAATTTGATATGCAACATGGCCATGTTCTGAAAAAGTTGAATTTTGACCCTTTTGACCCCTAAGGTGTCTGTGGGCAAAATATTTTCGACCATGATGCTACATTTCGTGATTCCATTTAATTTGATGTGCAACATGACCATGTTCTGAAAAAATAGAATTTTGACCTTTTGACCCCTAAGGTCAGGGGGTTGAGGAATTTTGACCTTTCGACCCTAATCTCAGGGTTAGGGCCGGGTATGGGGGGGGTCTGCAGGCAAAATATTCGCTACCATGTTACTGCATTTCGTGATTCCAACAAAAATTATATGTAACATGACCATGTTCTGAAAAAGTTGAATTTTGACCCCTAGGGTCAGGGGGGTCTGCAGGCAAAATATTTGCTACCATGTTGCTACATTTCATGATTCCAATAAATTTGATATGCAACATGACCATGTTCTGAAGATTTTAATTTTGACCTTTTGACCCCTAGGGTCAAGGAGGGGGGGGGGGGGGTCTGCAGGCAAATTATTTGCTACCATGTTGCTACATTTCGTGATTCCATATAATTTGATATGCAACATGACCATGTTCTGGAAAAGTTGAATTTATACCTATTGACTGTTGATCCCATCCCACGGGTCGCGGGGGAAGGGGGGTCTGCGGGAAAAATACTTGATACCATGTTACTGCATTTGTGATTCCCTTTAATTTGATATGCAACATGACCATGTTCTGAAAAAGTGGACTTTTGACCCCAACCCCAGGGTCAGAGGGATGGTTGGTGACACAGTCTGCAGGCAAAATATTTGCGACCTTGTTGCTGCATTCGTGATTACCTCTAATTTGATATGCAACATCACATTGCTCTGAAAAAGTTGAATTTTGACCTTTGACCCCTAGGGTGTCTGCGGGCAAAATATTTGCAACCATGATGCTACATTTCGCGATTCCATTTAATTTGATGTGCAACATGACCATGTTCTGAAAAAGTAGAATTTTGACCTTTTGACCCCTAGGGTCAGGGGATGGAGGGTCTGCAGGCAAAATACTTGCTACCATGTTGCTACATTGCATGATTCCATACGCAATATGACCATGTTCTGAAAAAGTTGAGTTTTTAAGAAATGAATTTTTTGGAATATTCATGGAACCATGAATACGTCGGGTTTCTTGCAAAAGTGAAGCCCATAGGCCTTCATGTTAACTTTACAAGAAACCCTTAGTATTCATGATTCCATGAACATTCCAAAAATTGAATTTATTGCTTATATTTACATTTTATTATAAATATCTAAAATATAACGATAATTTTTTAATTTAGGAATTAAAACAGTTTTGTATTTAAAATATAATTGTATTAACAGTTTAGTTAGACTGCATTCATGTTTCCCTTTAATTTGATTTGCAACATGATCATGTTCTGAAAAAGTGGAATTTTGAACTTTTGACCCCAACCCCAGGGTCAAAGGGAAGGGGGTCTGCAGGCAAATTTTTTGTGACCATGTTGCTGCATACGTGATTCCCTTTAATTTGATATGCAACATGACATTGTTCTGAAAAAGTTGAATTTTGACCTTTTGACCCGTCGGGTCAGGGGTTGGGGGGGCAAAATATTGGGTACCATGTTGCTACATTTCGTGATTCCATTTAATCTGATATGCAACATGACCATGTTCTGAAATAAGTTGAATTTTTACCTATTGACCCCATCCCCTAGGGTCTTTCTTTCTATCTATACTGGTTCGCTCATATACTGGGATAAACAGTTTTCGCCAACGTAAGCAGATATGGCTCTGAGGATAGCAAAACAAAATACAACCTGACCAGAAAATGATTTTATCATACAATTTCAACCTTTTATAATAATGTGTGATATCTTAGACCATCAAAATATGTTATTTAATTTGCAAAAACCTTGATTTGTTTGTGCACCCGTTTTTCCGCCATTTTGAAAATAGTAATCTAATTTCGACAACTCTGGTTGACCTGAAAAAAGAGGCCTCAGAAAGGGTTGGATAGACAAAAAATCAATAGATGTTATGAGACAAACCATTTTTTTCATTCAATGAATATAAATTATTGTGAATCTTCAATCAATTAATTTATTGTAATCAAAAATATGTCAGTCATGTATTTTTTCTATATTCAATCCGATTTCAGATTGATTTGAACCCCTAGGTTCATTGGGATGCTACCACACAGACAGTAAATGAAAAAGTAGGCCTAAAAACTTTCTTTTATTTACTTAAGGGATACATCAAGCCATTGCAGGCGAAAGATTAATATAATTTAACAAAAAATCATTTTTAGATATATGGTCCATACAGCTGCTTATTAGCCATACCATTGTTTCTGAGTCTTAACATTAATAAGAACCCCCTTATGATAAAATCAATGATTTTCCCCACTTGGGACCCCAATACATCACTGAGTTTTCTTACCTCCATCGTGAGGGTGTCAACGCAAATGAAGATGAAGGAAGCGATATATTCAATGAATAAAACATATCAGGATCATAATTTAAAGATTGGTGTTAAAAAGAATTAGTGAAAATGGTGGGAAAACATTGATACAGATATGTTACCATTATTTTACCACTCAAATATCCATTTTCTTACTGCTGAAACAACTAAACAGACAGCTTTTCTTTTGCCCTTGGAAATCCCCTTTTCAGAATGAGCCTGTGATGTCACACAAGTGAAAAAACAGTAGGAATGTTCAATTGGCGAAATTACATTCTTGGCGAAATTAGCTTACTCCACTATACATGAGCATTACACCAGGGTTGTGAGGGACAGTGGGGTTGAAGGCAAAAAATTGCTACCATGCTGCTGCATCTTATCCGGATTTATACTGTCAACAATATTGCACAAATCAGCGCTGTACTAAGACCCATTGATATGGGAAATAGCCAGTCCCAGGACCCATAGTCCGAATTTTCTCTGACGTTTTAGTGGCTTTTCTTATTTTGATATTTGCCACTACCGATGTTAGTGGCAAATATCAAAATATGGAAAAGCCACTTAAACATCAGAGAAGGCTCGGATTAAGGACCCATAAACCTAGCACTGAATTCAGGGCCATATGATTGATTTTTATTTTATCTGATCATATAGCCCTGATTTTCTAAGCCTCTATCTTTTCCCTTATGGTCAGATGGTTTTCGTGTACGTAAACCAAGTTGAAAACACATTTCCAAACAGTGTCTTCCTCTAACACTACTCCATTTTGTATGTTTATAGGTTTATCTATATTTTGCTATTTAGTTTACCGCTGATGCATACCTGATTAGTTCTAAAAAGATAAAATACTCCTGTCCACACAGAATGTTTACACTATTTGTTTTCAAAACATGGCGTCATTTTTGTCTTCTGAGCTGAAGAGCATGCTTTTTCTGTGGGTACTAAAGTCACGCACGAATTTGTTTTGGTATTTAATGTACCTACAATGACCCGTTTACTTTCCGTTTTCTGAATACACAGATGTTTTAACAACATTAAATACCAAAATCAGACTTATATAATGTTTTCTTTTACCTTCCTTAATCATAATTGGCCTAAAAATTATCATACCTGGTCTGTTGAGATTAAAAGAATCCAATACCATCTCACCATACATTTGTTACATGTAGATATTTGCAAAAAAAAAGATGACCAATTACCGATCTAACTGGGGCCGCCTTTTACCAATTTGTTGCCATCGAGAACTACCCAGTTGGACATGTACAAACTGTGTCCGAGGAGTTCTTAATGGCAATGGATTGGATCCTTTTTTGTGCATACAGGTTGATTTTTATGGTGACCTCTCTCACCATTTGTAATAGGTTTTCTTTTAATATCTTGATGAATGTCAACGAATAAAGGTCAATCTTCAACCTAGTATGCAAATTTTTCACCCTGGTTCTGTATTCCGACGGATGTCACTGGATTGAAAATTGACTATTTTCAGATAAGGAACTCCCCCACTTCCGCTAACAGGAAATGCATAGAAAAAATCCAAATGGTTTTGCATATTCAAAGAATGACATCATTATACAATTCTAATCATAAACCATTGCGCACATGTTCAAAAAGAAGGTCAAAACACCCAAATGTCTCTATATAAGATTCACGTGGCGCCTTAAAAACGATGGGTAGCAACTGTGTGTATTGACTGATAGCCTATTTGAACATAAGCGTGTGATAGTAAAGCTATTCAGCGTGCAGCAAGGTTAGCCATGAAATAAAAAATATTTTCTTTCACTAATATCTTACTGATCTCTGTGCAAACGTAATTTGATTCTGATCTTTCCAATCCATCGCTTCTTGTCGTAAACTAGACTTGTGCAGTCGTTTCAGTTAAGTGTTATCCTGATTATACTATTATATTATAGATATATACATTTTCTCTTCTCTAATACCCCAATGAAAGCTAAAACTGTAACAAACAGTTTGAAAGAGTTAAAGTGCTATTAGAGAGGATAATTTCTTGTTAGTATGAGGTATTGGCTGAGTATAGGCACATTTCAACTGTTTGGGCGGTTTCCAGTCTAGTCGTAAACAAGCTGACCCTCTCTCGGTTCAAAGGTCAATGTACTCTTGCGTTAGCTTGCTACTTTTGGCGGGAAACTTGTCACGTGAGCACATGATCAGAATAACAATTGTCCGCCTTGTTGGAAAAGTCCATTTTCGGTCTGATTATGACATTTTGGGACATGACAAAGCTTCCTTTCCGAAAATTAGATTTATACGGGTGGGGTATGTGATTGTTAAGGATTTCTGTCAAGTAAGTATCTCATTTTCTTTGGCATGCTATATTAAATTGAAATCAAACCATTCTTGGAAATTGACTTTCATTTTCTGAAATAGGTCATTACTCGTTATAATTTAATAGAAAATAGGGGGGGCTACATTGCACAATAATACGGAAACATGACTGCTGCGAGCGTACCAACATTGAGTAAGTTAACAGAATCAATAGCTTTAACAATTTTGCCCTGATTTTCAAAATTCAAACACCTACTTGTTTCTTATAATGTCCAAAATCCACTGTTAATCTTATTATAAAAATGTACCGAGTTTTTGAAAAAGCGCTGACATACCTTACCTAGTCATGGGGAGTATAACCAGTACAGGGTTTTATTATAATATTTCTCAACGTTTTATTAAGTTCGTCTCATCAATTCAACATCCGAATTTTATCGCAAAAACGTCATCACCCCTAGCTCGTGAAAAGCATGCAAAATGGCTGCGATGAGCCGAAAAACAACAACAAGAACATGATATTACAGATTGCATTGATCATGTCATAATAACGAAGTCAATGGTAACATTTTTATAACTTTGGCTGTGTATGTAAAACACATGAAGAAGTCTGAAAGGTTGGATTGTCAAGGAAACGAATTTTTCCCAAAACAAAAGGGGACTCCATCACTGGTCAAGATAGAGCACAAAAACACTGCGACTTTAGATTCAGTCAGATCGAAAAAAAAATCTAAAGTCGCAGTTCTGCAACTACCATAAACCCAAAATTGTAAAAGACTAAAAAAGAATCACTGCATAGGCTGATTCTTACTAATTTTATTTCAACTGAAGTGGCTTCTGCGTCAAGAGAGTTTTCCAGTATTTCTTTTACTACGCTAAAAACTGAAGTGATCACTTGCGAACTGCCAATCAGTCGCACAGTCGCAACCGGCAGTGATTTCAGTTCTGTTGACATTTTATTCTACTTTCGTTTTCCCGCTACCCTGAACGACTGGTTGCCTGTTTCCGATATAAAAAATTGAAGGGAACCGAAAATCAGCCCACACATAAAGTGGGTATAATTTCTGTACTCAACCCAAATACACGTTATCATACAGCATTATCCCAGCAACACGTGCATATATGGGTTGCATACAGTAATATAGAAAGACCCTGATAATTTTCGGCCCGCAGGTATAATAAGGTGTAATTAGCATGTTTTTCTATACTTGGCCTAATTAGGTTCGTTTACCTGTAATTATCCACACAAACAGAATAATTACGAAGAATGGTCCGTTTTAATCAATTAGGAGTTTGAAGGTAATAGAAGAATTCATCACATAGGCAACAGGTAGATTTGGCTCATACCAGCTTGCAAATTTGCACACACCCATCTAGCACACATCGTTGGACTACCAACGGCCCGCTGGTGTGTGCTAGCTGGGCGGTCTCGCCAAAGCCTTTGTTGCTCGCATACGAAACGCAAGTGTTTATATATTATTGCAATTATTCAACTTAACTCACCAAAATAGTTGTATTTGCAAATGAAAATATATTTGCAATCTATGATTATTTCTTCTAATAAGACATCTAACTTAATGTTCTATACATGTATAATGAGATAAATATATGATACTTTATTACTTCCCCGTTGCTCAGGATACAGCAAATAAGACAGTCAGTTAACCTTTTTACAGGGGTGTATATGCTTGTATATGTATGCATACATATTTTACTATATCAAGGCCATCGTCGCCGGTCCGGCAGGGCGGCGAGCACCGGACCACTTTTTTGACCCAGTATGCTTTCTGATGACCTTATTTTCTCGTTTCGGCTCATTTTCTCGTACATCTGATTTTCAATTTAATCAATAACTCTCGTTGCGTGCATGTGTCATCTAGCCAAGGTGTGAAAACAATGAAAAACAATGCAATTATTATAATGACAGTTATCATACTTATGGGCCGTGTCGAGGGAAAACCTGACGTAGCTGCATTCGAAGATTAAAGGTGCAGACCAGCCTACACATCCGCACAGTCTGGTCAGCGCATTTGTTGTTGGCTCTCTGGAAAGTATAATTGATAAACATGCTACACGCAAAATTTCAGCTTTCTAGATAGTCTCTGTAACTGAGCAAGTTGGGTTGAGTCTTGTATGGTCGGAAACCCCGAAGATAGGTCTCGCATACTCCTTTCTTAATATTCCTCATGAATATTAATCAGATAATCCAGAACGAGGCTCAATGAGTAAGCTACTAACAGCTGATTTAGCGTCTATAGAGATATCAAGGCTCTTACACAATAGAGATCTTCATTTAGTTCCATTTTGTGTCAGTCCCATTCATATTTTATTTGTTGAATCCTTTATATTAAACCTCATAAGCTCTCTTTTGGTGGAAAACGAATGTAATTCTTGAGTGCATGCATTTTGACCTGAAAGGTCAATCACTTTTATTTCTCAGCCCAAACACACATTTGTTGCTTCCTCAAATCATTTGTACTTTATAGCGAGAAAACCATAATTTGTTGCTTGAGACCAATAAAGGCACAGACCACCAGACTAGCCAGCAGATCTGTACAGTTTGGGTCAGCTGCCTTTTTATCATTATCATTATCATTATCTCGCCAGTGTTATATCTAAACTTGTTACCTGCTAATTTCAGCGTTCTAGCCAGTAGCTGCAGAGGCTGGTTTGAGCCGTACCTGGTTGCAAACCCCAAAGACAGGTTTTCTCGTGACAGGGCAAATTTCATGAATGGAATAGTTTTCTTGGTTCAGTTATTTATCTTAATTTGCTCTTAGGCCAAAGTAAAATAATTTTCTGTTAAAACGACACAGAATTTTCTTGAAGTAGTAATTGCAATGTAAACATACATAGTAAATGGTCTAAAAACACAAAATTATTTTTCTTTCTAATTTTGTAAGCAGTCAGAAAATGATGAAAACCACATGATTATACTAGAGATAATAATTTTCTCCAACACTTTCAGCCATACCATAAGGTCTCTAATATTCCTCACTTTTCACCTTAATCATTCCCTGTTTGGGAAATTTGCTGCTGAGAAAGACGTTGACATTTTTTTTAATAATTATTTCTATGGCCTCATATAGATGGTGGTTTTGTGAATTTGAAACTAACTGCACAGGTGGACGGTCCTTTAAAAAGAGCCTTGTGACAATATACATTGTCCATGGCTATGATTTGCTGACCCAGCTAATATCAATTAAATTCGAGTATCAAACAGATGAATTTCTTAAACAATCCTGTTTAAACGCTCAATATAAATTCTTAACGTAGTGATTTGCTCCAATGTCTCTATTTTTCTGGGTTTTAATTGCATCTTACTGCTAAAAATCCTGGAAAGTTCAAGATGACACCATTTTTATTGATTTGTCATCATTTCATTGCCTGGTAATCGGCGAACTTGTATACCAGAAAGCTTTATGATCTCTATGTCTTTGATAGCTCTTCATGGGAACTTCTCAGCTGGTCTATCAAACACACAGTCACTTATTATGAACCCCCTCTTTTAGCATTTTAAGCACCAGCTGTCATTCAGCATAGTCATCTGTCTTAAAATGTTTGAACACACCACTGTTGACTTTGTGACTTGTGTGAATCAGAAAGGAATGACTATAGTAAATAGTACACAATCAGCCTCGACAGAAGAATAATGCATAACAGGGGGCGCTTAATCTTCAACACGCTTTTGAGCTACTAAGTGGGTACAAATTTGATCATATTTCAAAGAGTTTATTGTTCTCTTGTTGTTGTTTTTTTCCCAAATAAACTGCTTTTTCAAATTTCGTTACCCTTCATTTGAAAAATGGCTTTAAAAATCGCTTAAATACCCCCAAAAGCAGCCTGCATGTATATGTTCGTCTGTAGAATAAATACATGTGATTGATCCTTATCATGTTGAACCCAGATACATCCGAATTTGAAAACAGTATAGACCCAGATCGGATGGCTTCCTCAATTTTTAGAAATATACATGTTAATATTTGAAATACGTCTAATTTATTGGAGAGAATTTAGTGTGTGTGTGGGGGGGGGTGGTGGGGGGGTGGTATTCCTAGAAATATAAAGGATGAAAAGGGTTAACTCATTTAAGTCAAATGGAAATTTTCATTATCATCAATTGGACCAGTCCATTTCCGTATTAATGGTTTGTATTTTATTTTTATGTTTATCAAAAGTCTTATAGAACTTTCTGGAAGCAAACAGTGGAGACCCTGATAAGACGCCACATTCTATGGCATCTGATCTGAGTCTGCACTGTCATTGTCCCTCAAAAGGACGCTAGACTTAAATGGGCAAAATAACTTTGATATAAATGTAAATTTTATTTTTTGTATTGGTAATATGCATACTTAGTCATGTCGAAACTGGTTATTTTGGTAACTATGGTATCAAAGTTTGAACTAGTTTTGCTTTTTTATTCTACTCTAAAGGATTTTAATGTGTTCTGGGAATAATGTACTGAAATAACTTGAATTCAGGATTAACAGTCTAAAAGCTATTTTTAATTGTTTTCAAAGCATTATTCATATATTATACAAGTACGTATTTCTCAAGCAGCCATTGTTTACATCTGTACTCATTCAGCCTCGGTTTGAGTTTGGCATCTGTGGTATGCATATAATTTGAGAAGGAGCTATTGAAGCCCAGATAACTTTTATATGAGTAAGTTTCCTCAATCCCTCAAATTGACATTTTTTTCTAATCAAATAGTGTGTTGGGTGACAAATTATGTTTAAAACGTTTTGAATTTACATAATACAGGGGTTACAATGCATTCCGTTACGGATATACAAGTTCGGCCTGTTCCAATTCAGCCCGAGACTTTTCGATTTCCACAAAGTTTATTTGACTTTTAGAAGCCTGAGCAGAGAAGACAGTGTTGTTGCTCGACAGTAGGCCCTGGCTTCATTACAATGGAGCCAAAGATCTCACGTTATACCTACCGATAAGGGAACTCGTCAAGGAAAGTTGCGCAGCCAAAATCTAGTTGATGCCTGCATCCTTAACGGGTGTTCTAATTGAAAAGACGCTAGTGTATTTCATTTCGAAAACATAAGTCTTTGAGGTACCACTAAGGATCAATGCTAAAAGTACTTTGCCAAAGCCTCCGGGAACATAGGTGAAATAATGACAAAGAAACATGCTGAAGAAAAAAAGTAAAAAAAAAAATGTGACTGTTTGAAAACGATTTTGTCCAGCTTTTGGTTTCTCACTCGCCAAGAAATATATTTTCAAGCAAAAAATCATGACTGAGATCTGTTCCCAAACGCATAAAAAACACATTAAAACGCACATAGAAGCGCTCAAAATTAAAAAAAATCTAGGGGGGAGACCCCCCTAACCCCCCTTATGAGAAGGGGAACAATCCCCCTCTCGTGCTCTCCCCCCTCTCGTGCCTTTGGCACTCCATGGTTTCCTCTGCCGGACCACTTTTAAATATGCGGCGACGGCTCTGTATATTTTTCTATTTACTGATATGGGGAGTGCACCCAGATTCCGCATGGGTCCCATTTGGGTTATCTTATATGCAGGCTGCCCAGATGGGTCCCATATGGGTCCCACATATATATAACAGCCCCGTAAAGAAAAAAGAAATGATATCAACCTATTTATTTAAACTTATTTACTTTTTTATAATGCATGACTAACTTCTACAGTGGTGGATACGGAGGGGATTCATGTGGTTGGCTTGAACCCCCCTTTGGGACAAAATTATTCCATTTTCATGAGGAATTTTCAGAAAAATCAGCATAACACATCAAACAATCAGGTACAAATTTCAAATCGAACCTCCCTTTGTAAATTTGAACCCCCTATCAAGAAATACCAGATCCGCCCGTGCTTCTACTATTCATTTTATTTTATTTACATGGGTCAGCCAATATGGGACCCATATGGAACACGGTTGCACTCCCCATATGAGTACCATATGGGTGTCAATATAGGTCCCTTATGGGTCCCATATAGATTGCTAGCTGGGATCTTGGTACATGTCCCTACAGAAGAGAGAAAGACAGCGATAAAAAAACATGGTCATGCTTTCATCTGTATTTACAATCAACATAGTTAACGATGAAACGGTAACTGAACATGATCTCTGCCCCTAAGAAACTCGGCTCCTAGCCAACTTGGTCCCTAACAAACTCAGCCCCCACAAACTGGGGCCCAAGTAAAGTTGGCCCCTAACAAACTCGGCCCTTATAATCATATGATGAATATATTTCAGATAGTATAATACCGTCACATAGAAAGTAAGTAAGGGTACAAAGATCAGGAATCGATACAATCAAGTACCACACCTGAAGTCCAGAGTTACTGTACCAATGTACAATGTATATGTAATGATTTTATATCTAACTCAAAACAGTTACCTATATTAGAGATCATATTAGAATGACTGGACACTCCATTTCTTCAGCCACATAGGTATGTCGGGGCATGTTATATAGGTGACTGCTCAAAATAACATTACTCGGCAATCTTTGATTGTGTAGTCAGTATATGAGATCACAGGACTTGTTACAGAAGAATAGATTCTCCAGGACCACAGGAGCAAAATAGCCTCTTCAATCACTTTAAAAATTTGGGAGAACTATGGCAACGACGATCAATAGCATGACATTTCTCTGTCTCAGAGTTGCTGAAGGATTGTTCAAATCTTTACGGACCTCAAAATGATTTACTTCAAGTGTGAAGTTTAAGGACGTAATTGTGTTCTGTTAGCCAATAATAGCCAATCATTCCTTTGATTTGAGCGAGCACATGTGATAGTGGTACTTTACATCCAATATGCGACCAGCCACTGGCCTTCGATATTGGTACACGTTTATTATTTAAAACATTAGTCTACCAGCCTGACGTCTTTTGTCGCATTCTCTTTCCGTTTGAATCATTATATATTTGTATGTCAAACATTGTAGACCCTAATGAACGCTATATAATCAGGTTTCTCAACTTGGACTGCACTGTTTGCAATATGTCATTTGAACAACTAGTGAATAGATGCATCCGCACAGTCTCGCCAGAGCTATCCATTTACGGGTTTCCAATATACAAAGAATAACCCATATACACCAGCTCTATTTGTGCTTAATTTAAGGCCATTGTTTAGGCTGAACAGAATCGCTCTGCATGCAGCAGTAGATGAGCGTCTCTGACACAAAAACACAAAGAGATATTGATAAAAGAAACATTTTCTAATATAATTTACAACTAATTGATAGGTTTGGAACTCTAGCTAGCTGATATTTAAAACCATGGTGATGCTGGTTATTTGGTGCTGAGTTTGTTGGCAATAGATCGACTGAAAAATAGACAAACCATAATTGTTTTATGTACCTCCCATTGTTTGTTGGGGTTCCGTGTTGGTCTTTGCTTTGGTATGCATTACCTACTTCGTGTCCTTTCCAATTTTGTAATCATCTTGACGAGAAAGAGAGAGCTGGTTGCTTTTCTTAAATTGTCTTTCTTATGTCTTGTTACTGTTGATGTTCTGTGGCTCTTCTTCATGGTGCCGTGGGTTGGTCTGCAGTTTGTGATTGTGGTATTTTCTGATCATACCCACGTTCATACTGCGAGTCAATACAAGTATGTAAAAGTACCAGTGATAAAGAAGACTATACCCATGGGAATATGTGGCCTAATGGCCTAAATACAGAAATTGAAATAGTTAATTTCCCATATCGGCATGGAGATGTTCCTGGTTCACTTTCTTATATTTCTCAGCTTACTCGGTTTTCTAGAGTATGTTTTAATGTAGAAACAAATCTTTTGACTGCTAAATTACTAAAACAAGGCCATCTTCAAAAGAGCGTTCACGTTCCCAAGAAATGGCCATGCACTCATGCTAATCAAGCATGTCGCCAACACTACGTGTGTTTTGCCATCTCCTGAAGGGCCAGTAAATTCGGTTAATCTGAGCTTTGGAGTAAAGGTTTCAAAAGATTCTGCATACCCTGTTTAGCGTTTACAGGTCGAATGTTACCAGCGCAGGTCTTCACATATTGCCGGATGTTACAATATACCAGATATATAGTAATGCCCTGCATACCCCCCCCCCCACCACCACCACCACAAAAAAAAACTAAACGTTGGAATGGTTTTCACCTTCTACTGAGTCCACAGAGCAGTTTATAACTTTCAAATAATGTTCATGTTTGAGCGAGACAGTAAAAGGTAGATTGATTGATCGATCATTAGATATTTAGATATGGATGGATGGATGGATGGATGGATGGGTGGATGGATGTATGGATGGATGTAACAGATGTGCTGATGTAACGGATATGCTTAGCAACCTTGGATAGTGATCTCGAGAAAACAGTCGTACCAACACGCACCTTGCAATGTTTTACAATATCGTTTACGACCTAGTTGCCATAACACTTCCGTCATATTTTGAGCATCCTGAAGTATGCACTCGCCATATGTACTCTTTCTTACAGACAGATTCACACATCAGTCTGCTACTACAAAAATTCATTTTCCCCATAACCATTGTTCTTTGGAACAAGCTACATGTACCAGCTGATCTCGTCCTGGTTACTGATCTTGGTCTTTTAAAACAGGAGTCAGCAAGATCAATCGTACACAACCTTAAACGCATACTGGTTTAAATCCACACCTAACACTTTCGTCTTTATTTTCATCTCAATATCATTCTTTTATCTTCACTTCACCGTTTTTTTGGGGAACGTTAAGTTCCCAGAGTTATACATACAGAAAATTAGCCCTCGATTTGCTTACTGCAAACGACCTTTATCCTGCTGAGAAGGGATTGTGTGTTATTGTAACTCAAGATTATCGATGCAAAACACCGTTTTTAACCACAATTATTTGCTTCCAGTTTGATTAGCTCATTAAAAAATCATACTTTTGTCTATAACCCTCTTGGTAAGCAATAATCTTTATTTTAAAAACTAATCTGAAATGCAAGATTTTTACCACCTCCAGATGACGAGCAGAACCGAACATCATATCAGAGGCAGAAATAGAAAGAGCTACGGACTGTCACTGCTGCTTACCGAACGTCGGACCATTCCACCATTTAGCCAGCACATGAGAATGGGCTAAGACCCAATAAACACGGACTGGTCACTCACATACAGGTAATGTATATATATTGGAAATACGTTGTCGTGGTTCAACGGTGGTTGAGCTTTCAAAACTGTCGTATATTGAAGATTAAATAATCATATCTCCGTTATTTCATTGCATATCTATGAATTTCTTCAAAAGGCAATGGTCCAATATACTATCTTTAAGACTGTTTTGTTATATTTATTGAAAGTTTATCCGTCTTTGTGAACTTCAGCAAGAAACCCAGGTACCCTTTTTAGCTATTTTCGGCACTTTTAGCCGAAAATCAACAAAAATCCACATAAAAAGATGAGAAAACTTAAATTATTTTTACTGTAACTCGTAAAATTTCAGCTTTGCATACCGGGAGTAACCTTTTATAATCTCGTGTATGTTCAGGATCAATTTTATTGGCTGTAGTACTTTGAAATAGCGCTAAAATAAATCCTCGACAACATAACTTTGTATTTCTGTCAGTGACCAGTCCGTTTATACTGGGTCCTAGGAATGGGGAACTAATTGTCAAGTTGACAGCGAATGCTCAAGTGAGCCTGCGCATCAACCAAAACTTGCCTGAACCTTTGATTTAAAGTAAACCATATATGTTAAAGATAGAGAGAGAGAGCATATTCTTTGCATTGAGTACTGTCATAATCCATCAATCCCACCCACCCCCTACTGTAGGGCTATTCACTTAGGCCTGAATTGTAAAGCAAGGCTAAAACATGTCTAACAGTTGTTTCTACTGAGCAATGCGATATACAGTTTAAATTTAAAACAACCTGTCAACTGTATCCTCTTCCCTCCCACCGTCCCCAAAAACATATATCAAACAGGAAAAGCGTAGATAATTAATATTAACTACAGAACTATTGCAGTGGGGACTGTAAAACACTTGCCCAACATTCTCATTTTTCCCAGCTCAAGCCAAATTTTATATAAAAAATGACTGAGTAACATTTTCAGCATCGTCCTAAAATGTAATGGGCTCCATATCATGTACATGTATTTTTTATGTTTATTCATGCCCATTAATTTTAAAATCATTTTATTTAAAGCATTTAACATGTTTCTTTTAAAAAAATGTTCATGCCCCTTTACAGAAAACTTCACCTGCTGGGAAAGGGCTGACCTCTTGGCTCTCGTTTGTGGTGTCTGCTGTGAGTTTGTCACTTTCCCATTGGTATCCTGGGTCAGGTGTGGTACTTGATTGTATCGATTCCTGATCTTTGCACCCTTACTTACTTTCAACCTGGCATTCATGCTCGTCAATGCGTAGCACTACAAATGTCTAATCAATCTCAATATTTCTAAAATTACGAACACAAGTTATTTTCGGCGGAAAATCGATGTCCGTTTATCTGTTTGTCCCATCAGTGTTTGGTATACTTCTTCCGTACAGTAAGTGAGTGGTAGGGACATTTGGAAGGTTCCATTCTACTTAGATAGGTAATCTGGCACGTGCCATTCTGCACGCGACGTTATACTTTTGTCTGCTAATTGTGCCATAAGATCAAAAGCAGGGGGGGGGGGGGCTGATTTAAACCAACAGCTTAAAATTGATTTTTCTAGACACCTTAGTGAAAGCTTTTAACTATAAAAAGTTTTTTTCTACAATTGCTTATCAGTGCATATACGCTTGTTTGACTTCAGTTAAATCAAGTAAGTATACATCTGATAAGCATCCCTTGAAAAGGGCTAATTACCTAAAATGATAATAACATAGCAGGTGTGTAGGTGGCCCGTAACATTGTGTAGTCACACTGTTGCTTGGGGGTCAGGAAAATGTTTTACAAAAATGGTGTGATCTGGTGCAATCTGGGGTGTCCCATAGTATGTTATTAGCAACCTAAAAATCAACAATTTAAAGGGAAAAAGTCAACAAGAAAATTGAATTGCTATATTTCTCTGAGATCAATCTAGATGAGCATGTTAGTACAAAAATAAAAACATAAAGAATTTAAAGGGGGTTCCTGGGGCTAGCCCCCCCCCCCCCAGAAGCAGAAGATTTATTTTTTTTATCTATTAAAATAGAGGCTTTTCCTTTTTTTTTTTTTTTGCTTTTTGACAAGGCTCCCTAAGTCCCCAAAATTATGAGCTTGCTCCCTAGCTCCCCTAAAATAATTACCAGTGCTCCTCAGCTCCCTGAAAATAAATAGTCATTCTCCCCAGATCCCCAAAACCCCTGGGGGCCCACAAGTCTGAATCAGCCAAATGTTCAGAAAAAAAACAGCAGAGTCATTGTTAGGGGAGGGGGGCTTAAAATTTGAGAAAAAAAATGCTGGAAAAACAATAAAGTTCACACCTAAGAAAAAATTGGGCATAGGTTCCCCTGCATTTTGTATTTTCAATCACCCCTAACCCAAAAACATAGGCCCTGCACGGCAGCAACCTAGGGACTGGGGCTCTCTTTTTAATTCGGGGGAGGGGAGCTTTTATTTATTAGCTTTGTGACTACTAGACTACATGGGATTTGCAATGGAAGCAACAACGGAATGGAAGATGGGGGGTGGGGAGCACACACTCCAGCCCCACAACCTTGGGACTGGGGTAAGTGCCCCAACTACCATTTCTGAGTTTTGTTTGGGACTGGGAGGGGGCACAAAAGTGTTTTATCCTCCACAACCAGATTACAGGAGGTTTAAAATCCCATCATTTACAAGCCTGGGTCACACTCACAGCCATGTCTGTGCCACCACAGCCACCTTTTCTTTCAGCAGAATTGTTGGTAAGCCGTTATCATCTGGGTAATCTTGGTCGTGAGCAATCAATATTATTATACATTACCCTATATACTCGCAATATCATAAAATATCATAGGGCACTCACTGCCTCTTCAAGGGGCATTTGCCCCCAGCCCCCCTCCCCTGGGAGCGGCACTGCTGATTTCAAACACTGGCTCATCTGGTCTGTCAGATGTGACTCCAAGCCATGGCCTGTCTCCATATGACATTAGCTATCGCTCCCCCTCTCATGATCTTTCTCTCTCTCTCTCTCTCTTTCTCTCTCTCTCTCTCTCTCTCTCTCTCTCTCTCTCTCTCTCTCTCTCTCTCTCTCTCTCTCTCGCGCTTACAGAAAACGTTCCCATTAATACTCTCAGTGCTTTGATTAATCTTTCTTACTAACACACCATGCACAAGTCACATTACAATAATACTCTAAAGAAGGTTTGGAATTATGAAGACATAGATAGATACTCAGACCCAGTATCATGGGTCCGAGATAGAGAGGATGGATGGATGGAAGAAAACCTTCTCAACCCAGCTCAAAAAGTCCAAAGTAAGTCCTAAGTTAAAAAAAAAAAGATCAGTCTTATTACCCCAGGATACCCCCAGGACACATTAAGACGCCCCAAGATACATTTTTATGATCAATTTTACTATATTTAAATCACATTAAGCGTTTTTCCATTGAATATACCATAAAATCGAGTATTACCATTAAAAATATTGAGTTAACGTGTTTTCTGAGTATATACCCTAGGACACCTCAACATACCATAGGACAAGCAGGATACATAAAAGATAACCCAGGATAATTTTATTTGTTTTAAGTATAATTTTATCCGTTTAAAATTTGTGTTTATTAAATCAGTGACCTAATATAGGCCACTGATTAAATGCATAATGCAATTGAGATCTCCCTCTTAAAATATTGAGTATGGTTTTGTCCCAGTATGGATAGCCCAGATGCTTCAACAGGACACCTCAATATATACCATAGTTTTACCAAAAGAGCATGCTTATAAATGTACATTTGGACGTCCTGATGTGTCTTGGGGTGTCCTGGCGTGTCTTGGGGTGTCCTAGGGTATTAAGACTGACCGAAAAAGATGACCCCTTACTTGAAAAAAACTAGCATTATTATTATTATTATCATTATTATTATTATTATTATTATTATTATTATTATTATTATTAGTAGTAGTAGTAGTAGTAGTAGTAGTAGCAGTAGTAGTAGTAGTAGAAGTAGTAGTAGTAGTAGTAGTAGTAGTAGTAGTATAGGCCAATTTTGACCTCAGACGGATCAAAGGTCAGACGAGTCTACTTAGGAGCACGAGAAAGGTAAATAAGATTGTAACGGTTGTTTTCTCACCAAACACTTACTGCTCGTGCTATCGACGTAACAAAATTCCCAATAAATATGTAACGACATAACCAATACAACATCTACAGGCTTAGTCGAGCGGTCTACGTCTTAAATTGCAAATGTTCCATGGAAAGTTTCAGAGTTATAATGCCTGAGTTCGAGTTCCAAAGATTTTGTTTTCTTTTTAGCATATCTTTTTGTTCTTCAAGAAAACTTGAATTTCTCATGCTTTACGCGAAAGCTTTTTTTCTATTTGGCGCGTGCTCAATTCATTTGCAAACAAATCTATTTCATTCGAGGCAAAGCAAACACCATACCGATGCAGTGCAGATGCAAAAGATCCATAACTTTTGCAAACAGGAGAAGGAAATTGGGCTGACAATATCACTGAACCAGGCAAAGAAAAGGACTTCAACCAAGGCATGAGTACCATTGAGCGGCTGATGAAGCGAGACCAGACTAAAGAGGAGAAACCTGAACGGTCTGGAACGAAAGAGGGTCCGACTGGACGACTTTGAAGTACATTGTGCACGTTTTGTCAGTAGAGCGTGTATACTGGTTAAAGAAGATCGCGATAGAGGAAGAACATGAGCCAGTGGTGATTGGTCTTGCATCTGAAACCGACTACAGCTCCGATACTGACACTGCTAGCGAGACAGAGGGCATGTGAAATTAAATGTATCTGAAAGTTAATAAATTACGAAATAAAATACATACCATGATAAAAAATATAATATAAAAAGGCTAAAACACACACACGCACACACAAAAACGCACGCACGTGCACACATTAAAAGTAAAAAAAATGTCTGACCGAGTCTCGAACTCGCATTGATTTCTTTCACCTTATAAAACAAAAATTAATATATTGCTGCTTACCTACTGAGCTACAGAGAACGTTGACTAAAAGGTTGAAAGCTACCTATATAATGTATTAAGTAAACACCTATGATACCGCTTTATAAAGGTTTCTACCTGTTTACCCTTTCACGTTCTGTAAATTCGAATAGTCTGATCTTTGATCCGTCTGAGTTCAAAATTGACCTATAGTAGTAGTAGTAGTAGTAGTAGTAGTAGTAGTAGTAGTAGTAGTAGTAGTAGAAGTAGTAGTAGTAGTAGTAGTAGTAGTAGTAGTAGTAGTAGTAGTAGTAGTAGTAGTAGTAGTAGTAGTAGTAGCAGCATCATCATCATCATCATCATCATCATCATCATCATCATCATCATCATCATCATCATCATCATTATCATCATCATCATCGGCGTCATTATTATTATTATTATTATTATTATTATTATTATTATTATTATTATTATTATTATTATTATTATTATTATTATTATTGTTATTATTATTATCATTATTATTAGTAGTATTATTATTATTATTATTATTATTATTATTATTATTATTATTATTATTATTATTATCATTATTATTATTATTATTATTATTATTAGATATAGTTAATTATTATCATTATTATTGTCAATGAATATACTGAACGCTTATTTTGCATTTCGATTCTTTTTTGATTGATTGGAGCCTGCACTTAATCTAACCCTCGTAAAACGCATGTCCAGTCGAACCACAAAAGCATTTCCGGTGCTTTCTTTGCAGATGTTAAATAAAGTTCCACGTCTTCTTTCTTGTAAAGTCTCCCTTTTTTGACTGCATTTTGCTTAGGTACTGAAGAAGAAACGTATGCACAATGTAGGGGAATCGAGATTCTAACTAATAAGTGCTTCCGTTCCTTCAAAACTAGCGATAAACGTTGAAGTAAACAAAACGATTTTGAATCGATGTCAGGCATGTCAGAAAGAGAGGATTAGCCTGTGTTATGTAAATTGTTATTTTATTGCCAGTCGATTGAGCTTAGTTTCCACAAGCCATACCCCTTAAACCCCACTTCAAATCAAAATGAAAATTACCCTGGTCTCAAAGTTTGGTGTGAAAGGCAGAGGCCTATGTCATTTTCCAAGTGGAGTGCAGCTGGTGGAATTACGGACAACTCGGCCCATAACAAACTCGGCCTATGCAAACTCGGCCCACATAAAACTCGGCCAATGCCAACTCGGCCCAAGTTTATAAGACAACTCGGATCAGGGGGTTTGCTCGCACCAGCTCCATGCCCCCTGTTTTTAGATATCCTATGAAAATGAAATGATTTGGTCCCATGAAATAATTTGGTCTCGATGGGACCAAATTATTTCATTTTCATCGGAAATTTAAAGATAATGACACGCGCATGTATGCATCGACATGCACGGGCATGTATGTTTCTGATATTATCTCTGTACATGATTATGCATGTTTCTAGTAACTGTATGTCTTTTAGTTTGCCGTCTATATATGTGCTTGCTGTATGTCTATCCGTCTGCCTGTGCATGAACATTCATGTGCCTGTCTGCGTGGGCGCACGCTTGTGTGTGTGTGTATTGGTCCCATGTGCGGATCCTGTATTCTGGCCGTCGGGCCTGGATCCCCACCACCCCCCCCCCCCCCCCCCCCCCAACAAAAAATCCTGGATCCGCGCATGGGTCCGTCCGTCCATCCTTCCATCAATCCATTGAAAATTGGAAAGTGATCAATTAAGGAGATTAGCATGTTTGTGTCAATTGATGCACACCTTTAATCATCTTAATTGGCACAATTATGTTGATCACTGGCAACAGCCTTAATGATTAGCAAACATGTGAAAATCATTGTCTTTAACCAGTGCATTTGATCATGCGGCATAACTTTGTCGGATGACTGCATCTTTGTTTTTACAGAGACATTCAAAATTCTTTGTTATTTGCCGACCAGAGACTTTATAGTTCCTAGCAAGCTCTTTTTCGTCGCTTATCTTTGAAACTCGTTTATGAATGTCAAAGTGTTTATAATGTCTGAAATATTGGTACTTATGTCATCGACGAGCAGAAAATGATCAGACGAGCCTGCGCATTCGCACAGTCTCGTCAGAGCCGTCGCTTCTATCAAACATAGAGTATGGAACTATGGATTTATGCTTCTAGCCTCGCACCATTTTTTTCACATTTAAATATGTAATTTGGATAACAGTCAAGACCCAGAAGAAATGCCGCTTGGTTCGTCATTACATGAGGGTCCACACTGCTTGCTAGTACCGAGACGGTCTTTTGAGAGATGAAAAGGAATTGGTATCCTCAGACCAGTTAGGTTGCCAATTTACGTGTATGCTCATTTGAACGTGCTGTATATTGACTAAAACAGCGTGGCCTCTTATCTTTGAAATTCGTTTACGAATGTCAAAGTGTTCAAAATGTCTGAAATGTTGGTACTTATCCCATCGACGAGCAGGGAATGATCAGATGAGCCTGCGCATACGCTAACATGAAGGTGCGACTCTTGCAGTTAAATGATAAGACACACATACTTCAATCCCTCTAAAAATGTGGGACGAGTTGTCTATTTATAAAACTTGAATTGGGCCGAGTTGGCATGGGACGAAATTTGCATCTTGGGTCGAGTTGGCATGGGCAGAGTTGGCATGGGCCGAGTTGGTTTTGGGCCGAGTTGTCCTGCACCCCAGCTGGTGTAGTCTCTGGTTTACTGGGCACATTCTATTCTATTTGTTGATTAGGGGTTTCTAAATTCTACCATATTGGAAACCGAAAAGATTGTAACAACATGGCCAACAAATGACAAGAAAAGGAAGCAGGGGTGTGGGGGCAAAGCCCCCATCATTCAACAATCAGAATGTTAGATTTAGCCTATGTCAAATACTGTGCCCAGTAAACCAGAGGTGCGCTGGTAGTTGCATAATCGCGGTACCTAGACTTACTGAAACGAAACCGAAATACCGGAACGAAACCGAAAGTACCGAAACGAACCGAAATACTGAAACGATCCATTAAAATGATAGGGAAACATATACAGGTATGAAGTTGATTTACCGAAACAGCCTCTTTATAATAATAACCTTTTGGAATAATAAAATTGGGGATTGGGATAGTGTGTTTCGGTAATTCAACTAGTTTCAATGGATCTCAAAGTGTGTTTTGGTAATTTACTCAAAGTGCGTTTTGGTAATTCAACTGCTTTCAACTGTTCACCCATATCTCCTTTCTTTAATTTGTACAGACATAAACAGCTTCTTCTTAAAACAAACATATCTATACACAATTATCTTATAATTTTTTTAAAACAAGTAAAACAATCCATGCTTAATTGACACACATTTATATAAAGCTTTCCAAAATAGTGATATATTTTCTTTCTGTAATTAGTATTAACCTCTAAAAGGTGCGTATAATTTCAAAAATAATCATCATATATACATTATTATGAAACAAAAGTTTTGTTACAAAACTGAAATAAGAAAAGCATTTTTATTATCCATAAGCCATTTAGGCACCTGTATATATGTTTCCCTATTATTTTAATGTTTCGTTCCGGTATTTCGGTTTCTTTCCGGTATTTTGGTTTCGTTTTGATAAGTCTAGGCACCCGCATAATCATGACCATTTTTTTTTTAATCATTTGTAGAATACAAAGTCGCAGAGGCCTGACTAATTCGACCAGTGGTGGAGAATCCGGGACGTTTCGCCCCCAAACCATTTCCTCGTCGTTTCGCCCCAAAGACGTTTCCCCACTGGTTGTTTCCCCCCCCCCCCCACACTAGTCATTTGCCACCAAAGTCAATTCACCCCAAGTATATAGAAGAAGATATGACGTGTCTATTCTGGGTCTAAACTGTTTGCATACGACTAGGGCTGCCACGTTTACATGTGTAAATGGTACCATTTTGTGTTTTTGCAAGTTCACAAAATTGGCCTACCGTTTACGCGAACTTTAGCACATGACCAGCATCATGGTTTTTTAATAGCATTTCCTGATGAACATCCCGATCAGGATCATCAATCAGTTTTTTCAGATTTGGCTGTATTTGATAAAGCATCTACTGCAATTAGAATTACGGTGGACATGCTCTTACTATAGGGATTCTTTGAGTATCGTGCCTGCCCAGACAGTGGCTCAAGGGCCATAAAAATGTCCCAAATATCCTCCCATTCAGTCACTGCTTGGAGTAATTATATTCCTGCTTTTTTAACAGTCATGTTGTGTTTGTGTTTACATCCCAACAACAGCTAAGGTCATATGGAGATGGGGCCATGGCTAAAAGTCTCATCCGACAGACTTGTAAAGCCTGGAATCGATCCTGCAACCCCTGCTTTACAAGGCAAGTGGTTTTATACACTACACCACAGGGGCTCCTAAAACAGTTATGTAAAGGCATGTCTTAATATTTGGTGGAGACCCATGTGAAAGTGCATGGCTTAAAACTTGTTTTTTTTTTTGTGTGTTTTTTCTTCATGTAGGCGTGTGTGATTGGCAGTCATGTCTTGTGCAAATGTCGTAAATGTAGGAGTCTGCGCATGTTGCAATCACTTTCCAATTACTTGAAATGAGTTCTATCACAACATCCAACCAAACAATTTCGAATAGTGGCACAAGGTACATTTTTCAAAGAGTTTTTTTTAAGAAAAATATCAGTGATTTTACCTATCTGCATATTGAAAAAAAATCAAGCGGGAAGTTTCTTATAAACTGAATCATCTCTATTACTGGAACTGGTGTATAATTTACCAAGTTTTGCAAATGTGGCAGCCCTATCAGGCCTTGAAATGTCTCGAAAAATGCACTTGCCCTGCATCACAAAAATTATTGACATATATGGACAAAATACTAATTTACACTGGAAATCATCCAAAATACCACTTGCCCTGCAGCCTGAGGCACTCTTAAATACAAGCGGACAAGTGGATTTTTCGAGCCCTGCCTACATGCAGCAAACTTGAATCGCCACTTGTTTTGAAGGCTTGCAAATTCATAATGCTTTGGTACTTGAGTACATCACTCTTGAAACTTGCATGCACAGCAATCGAGAAACTGGGCCGCATAGCACAGTTGGTAACGTGTCTGGCAACAGATGCGAGTCTGACTGCAGATCCAGGGGTCGCGTGTTCGATCCTGGCCCGGTCCCATACTTTTGTGGAGATTAATCATGCATAATTTCTACGGTCATTTTCCTCCCTTCGGCTGAATCATTCAAGAAGGGTTGTTGTCAGTTACAAGCAAAAGTATGTGCACAAAGTACTGGTTAACTGCTTGTCCAAGCTTGCACAGGGAAAAGTGTGGTTACATGTAGGTGAACTGACCATCCCGCCATGACCATAGCTGTTGACTTGGGACTTAAAGCAACAAAACAAAAAACAGCAATTGAGTTGGACAACAGGCCTTAGGCTATAAATCATCCTCATCTAGGTCCCTACTTTATGGTATGAGCTGCAATGGCTCTGGCAAGACTGCATAAAGGCACAATGTTCTAATTTGAGCGAGCCAGTACCAAGAGAAAATAAAATTCAGTTTGAATTTCGGTGCATGTTTCTGACTTCTGGATTTTCAATCCTCAGGCTGTAGAATATATGTGGAGGGAAACTGAATAAAATTATGCAAATTAAACATGTTTAAGATAGAAAGAAAAACTTAGCATTTTCTGTTTATTTATTTTTTTTCTATAGAAATAGACTCGGTCTTAGCTAAGCTATTAACTTAAATGAATACTAGAACACATTCGATGGCGCGCCATCGCAAATCCCCACGCTCTCAAAGAAATCTAACGGTAATTGACCCTTTGACCCTTCCCAAGGCCCCAGGGGGGGGGGGGACCCAAAAAATTGTGCCGGTACATGTGCCATTCATGTGAGTAACTCGCACACAAAATCTGGTTGAATTTCGGAAAAAAATTTTTTTTTACCCCCAACCCCCCACGGTACCCCAAGTCCCACCCCTGGGCTTGACCCAGGCGGCCGAATGAAAATCCCGTCTGATATGTTATATATATTTCATTTGTGAGAAGATACACAAAGTTTGGTTTTAAAACCTTTGAAATTGACTTTGTAATTCAGATTTAATGATATTTGACCTTTTGGCCCCTCCCCAAGGCCCCAGGGGGTGGGGACCCAAAAAATGGCGCCGGTGCATGTGCCATTCATGTAAGTAACTCACACACCAAATTTGGTTGAATTTCGAAATAAAAAAAATTTTGACCCCCAAACCCCCCACGGTACCCCTAAGTCCGACCCCTGGGGCATGACCCAGGCGACCAAATGAAAATCCCGTCTGATATGTTTTAAATCTTTCATGTGTGAGAAGACACACAAAGTTTGGTTAAAAAATCTTTGAAATTGACTTTGTAATTGAAATTTAATGATATTTAATGATATTTGACCTTTTTGCCCCTCCCCAGGGCCCCAGGGGGCGGGGCCAAAAAAAAATGTGCCGTTGCACACCCTATTCATGTGAGCAACTCACACACCAAATTTGGTTGGATTTCGTCCAATGGTTTAGGAGGAGATAGCGTGACGGACGGACGGACGGACGGACAGACGGACGGAGGCGATTGCAATATCCCCTACGCTTTTTTAAAAAAGCGTGGGGATAAATATAATTATTCCACACAGCACAGACTCAGCGGTGTTTTATCAGGTCAAGCTCAAACCAGCATGCCCAGCTTAGCTACAGAGGCATTGACATTAATATTTATTTTTTTAATGATTAATGCATGAAAATAAATAACTTTTAAATAAAAACCTAAGCATAATACCCCACCAGATAGCTGTGTCTGCGCGCTTAATAATCTTACACTTTCATCAGGGCTGTGGAAATACTATGCCAGACTTTTCCGACCTGGTCCCATTTCATTCAGGACAAGTTGAAAATTTCAATTGACTTGTCCTTGGACAAGTGCAAAATTTGTATAAAGTTAATAAAATTTTGTATTTCATATTTTGTTTAATTATTATGAGTTCACATGTTGCATTGAAAACAGTGTGGATCCTGATCAGCTGGCTTCTTCAGAAGCCAGCTGATCTGGAGCTACACTGTTTACAAGAGAGTTGATATCTGGATGGTTTTTTACTGTTTTCGAAAGTGTAATTTGTTTAAGCACAGAAAGGTAAAAGCTAATCTGTACTATCGGACAAGTAAAATTTTCTTTGGACAAGTACAATTTGGCCATTTACTTGTCCCTGGACAAGTAGAAAATTTGACTATTTCCCAACCCCTGCTTTCATACATATCTGAACTACAAAATTCCTATGTCGCAAATGCATATTCCAGCGGCTACAGCTGTTTAGCAAACGGCAATGATTGAAGGCTCGTTTTCGTGTACTGCACCCGAAACGAATCTTCTTTCAGTTGTTTTAAGAAGCAAAAGAATCATGAGAAATTGAAATGCGATCTACTGGGTCTAGAAGAATAACAAATGTGCTGATCAGACTGCACAAATGTGCAGGCTGGTCTGTGCATTTGTTGTTCACAAAGCCTGAAGACGCAGTTTCTTGCGTCCATGCCCATTTTTTGGAACAGAAAGCGAAAAGTGTCTGATAGTTTCTTTCTTTTTGCAGAATTGATCCTCTTATTCAGAATCCTGACGAAGAAAGGCTTGACGGGGTGTCATGCAAGTTGGTACAGCCTCTGGGGACGTGAACCCCACCTCATCCTACTTCAACCAACGAGGGATATGGATCACCTACGTCCTGGTGATATTTTTGGCTCATCTATTTATCCTCAGTATGCCATTCTTCAGCACAGCTGTTGCCTGGACACTCACAAATGTTTTACATGATATCGTAAGTTTGGTGATAATCTCGTGTGTGTCTAGAAAATTTCATCAGGGGTGGGGATCCTGAAAACTTTTTTTTAGTCATCGCTGTTTAGCTATACCCAATATTTACACAATTACGACATTCGTCTCGTTTTACAATAACAATGGCCAAACGTGGGCGAAAAAGCCTAAGAGCAATTGAATAATATCATATCGCAACTAACTCTAATACCGCGTTGGTGGTTCGAAGAATCAAAGATGAATTGATAGATACATTGGATTTTCAAAATAAGTTGGAAATAGCGATCTTCGATATACTAATATTGGAAGTGTGCTTTCTAAAGGTGAAACCGAAAGTAAACAAAAAAGTCAGGAGAAACAAGGCCCAGTTTCATTGCTTATTTGCTTTCAGATAGATACCCAATACAAAAAATTGAAATACCCAATTCAAAATTTGAAATACCCAATTAAGCCAAAAAGAGGTGGGTAAATACCCATTTGCCTCCAATCCTTATCTGGAGCTATGGGAAGGGAGAATCCCCCACTTCCAATCCAATTAGAAAACACCTGAAGCAGTCATTATTTGCTATTCTCACAAGCCTACGTATCAAAAGACTTGATGACCAAAATTATATTTCCAAACAGCGTAGGTCCAGATAAACACAAAAATGAGCATAAAATTATGATTCTAATGCACTTGATTTTGTAACCCAATGTCTGATTGGATAATGTGAAAAATTGCGACAGTATATCCTGTCCGAAATAGTTTGACATCATTAATTACGTCACATTTCCTTTGAGTATGTGCGGCCTTATGCGGCTTGCAACGCTCCAATTTAAGACGAAACTGCAGAAGTGCATTAGAATTTATAACCATATTCAAAATGTTCATTTGGGGAGGTATATCATCGTTTATACGGTCGAAAATCATGTTTTACGGCTCCGCTTGTGCGTCTCCGTAAAACTAAATTTCGGACCCTATATCTGATGATATACCTTCCCAAATGAAAAATTTGAATACAGTTATCCCCTAAATATTTTCATATTTAGCAGTTTAAACATGTTTTGGGTGCTCAAAAGAATTGGCTCATAAGGAAATTGAATTTAAATACACAATTTAATCTAAAGGCCTGCAGTAAGAAAAGTGTTACAACATTGGAACATTCATTAAATATCTTGAGCGTAAAATTGTGAATACTTTCTTTAATTTCTTACCCATAAGTTTCAACAAAAGTTTTGGGTGCTCATAACAATGGTCTCATTGAGACAGCTCTTTTGAGTACCCACAGCACGTTTTGGTTGAGCAATAAGAATTAATTTTTAATCTCACATTTTTATCTAGTGGCCTGGAATAGTGTAATTTAGGCCTCGATGCGAGAAAATCTGTCTTCAGGGTATGCAAACAATGAAGGCGCAAATCAGCCTGTGCATCCGTGCAGTCTGATCAGTTCCTTTGTCATTTGCTTATTTTAAAGTATCATTTCTAAACTTGCTACAAGCTAATTTTCTAGCTAGTCTCTGTAGCTGGGGAGACTGGTTTGAGTTAGCTTTGTCACTACGAGGCCCATTTAATTGTCACCATGGATTCATCATCATGTCTTAGTCTTACCTCAGACTTGGTTTTCTTAGGCCAGAATTTTTTTATTAGTTGATTTACAAACCCTCCAACTGTAATTTTCCGGAAAGTAGAGAGAAAAAAAATTATTTTTTAATTTTCAGGGCATTTTCTGCCCTTCTCTAGGGGCTGAATTTCGGCCCCATTCCCAATTGAAAATAGCAACCTTTTTTCCCAATACCATGTCTGTTTTTACCAATGAAGAAAGTGAAAACAATTTTTTTTTATTTATTTTTTTTTTTAGACACCTTTAATACTTATGAGAAACAATGACCCATGTCAGATTGATACTTAAGTGGTATGCTTGGCATAATACAATCTAAAATAACTTGATTTTGAGGATATATTTTGCTTGCTATCCTTGTTATGTTCTATGTCGTTAATTTCTCCCAATTTTGGTGTTAAGTTAGTCATTTTTTCCCAATTTTGGCCAGGGGTATTTTCCCAAAATTGCTGGAAAAAGCCATGATTTTATTCCCCGACTCTAAATATTATTTGTTTCGTTGAGAAAATAATATATTTTTGAGGTTCTGTCTGTGTATTTTTGAGAGTGACACTTTAAAAAGTGATTGCCCTATCCAGATTTTTAGGAAAATGATGAAATATATTTAAAGATTTAATACAGACTGTTGGTGTACCTTACTAGTTTTACTGTTTGTTCTGGGGATATTAAAAAAAAACAATAAAAAAAACCCTCTAAAAATCACCAGTCAGCTGGTCATTTTCAGATCTTTTCTTTCTTTCATCCCCCTACCCTAAATCTTAAAAGAATATATAGGTTTAGATAAACAACATTTTGAGCGTAAAATTGTAAATACTTTCTTAGCCATCAGGTTTAGCATATGTTTTAGGTGCTCAAAAGAACCGTCTCATTGAGAAGGTTCTTTTGAGTACCCACAACATATGTTTTGGATGAGAAATAAGAAAGTTAATTTTTTGGTACGCACTCTAAACAAAAGGCCTGGAATTTCCCGTAAATCGACTTATAAAAAAATTCTGGCCTTATCTGTTGTGTTATTTTTTTTTGACTAATCAGAATCAAGCTTTAGCTACTTTATGTAAATTACATGCCTATAGATCTTAATTTTATTAATTGTTATTTATACAAATGCATGCTGCCTACTGGTGGCCCATGATTGGAAATAAACTTTATTCTTTTCTGTTCTATTCTATTTTCAGTCAATGTTTGTTATTCTACATGTGACAAGGGGTACCCCATATATGTTATCGGATCAAGGCACGGCGAGAAAACAGACACAGTGGGAGCAATTAGATTCGGGAAAACAGTTTACACCCACCAAAAAATTCTTAACCATAGTTCCTATTGTGCTGTAAGTATTACTGCTTATCAGAATATAAAATAACTTGGCAGAAATGGTAACTGCGTGACCTACAAAAACAGCTTAAATAAATTTGATCTGTCAAAGGTCAAAACAGCTGATCAAGATTCAAAATAAGTTCACAGGAATGGTCATTGGGTGACCTACAAGGATAGCTAAAACAAATTTGATTCATCAAAAACATAGATTTGAGTGGGTGTGGTGGCTCTAATAAGAATCAAGAACAATTTGGTAGTGATGATAACTTGGCAAGGTTGCCACGGTCAGGGGAAAACATCTGGAAAATGAAAAAAAATCCAGGCTAGTGAAAAGTCAGATATCTCAGTCAGGGAAGTTTAGAAGAAATGATAAAAGTCAGGGTATTGTCAGGGAATTTAAGAATTGTGAAAAAACGAGATAATTAACATGCTTCTAAAGTATATAGTTAGGGGATAACTTTATTCAAAATTTCATTTAGGGCAGTATAACGTCGGATATACAGTCGGACATTTAGTTTTAAGACGTGATTTCCGAACGTATATCCGACGATATATCTCCCCAAATGAAAATTTTGAATATGGTTATCCCCATTCTAATGCACTTCTGCAGTTTCCTCTCTAATTGAAGTTTTGTAAGCCGCATAAAGCTGCACATCATCCAACAAAATGTGACAAATTTAATGACGTCAAAATATTTACGACAGTATATCGTTCAATATACACTCACAAATTTTTTATGTTATCCAATCAGACGTCACGTCACAAAAGCAAGTGCATTAGAATTTCTTTTAATTGCAAGCAGCTTATCATCATAAGCATGAAATTCATTAAGATGTCTCTTTAAAGGGTCTGGGAAAATGGTCAGAGAAAAGTCATTTAAAAGTCAGGTATTTTGGGAATTGAAATTGAGTGGCAACTCTGGCTTGGTGACCCTCAACAAAAATAGCATCATAAACAAATTTAAATTGTCTAAAAATATCCGCCAGGGTGTGGGACCGGGCCGCGTAGCGCAGTCGGTAACATGTCTGGCAACAGATGCGAGTCTGACTGCAGATCCAGGGGTCGCGAGTTAGATCCCAGCACCGGGTCCCATACTTTCGTGGAGATTGATTATGAAATGATTTCTACGGTCATTCTCCTCCCTTCCGCTGGATCATTCAAGAATGATTGTTGTCAGTTACAAGCGAAAGTATTTGCAAGAAGTACTGGTTAACTGCTTGTTCAAGCTTGCCCAGAAAAAAGTGTGGCTAGGTGAACTGACCGTCCCGCCATGACCATAGCTGTTGGCTTGGGACGTAAAGCAACAAAACAAACAAAACCAGTGTGTGTGGCCAGTTTCCCAAAAGATACCATATAAGAGGCATTAAACAAAACTCAGGTTAATGATTGAGAGCCAAGGGGTCCTCTTGCTGTTTTTCTCATAGCTTCAAGGCAAAATTCAGACTAAGCGGAATGTTCTGAAATTTCAAACACTAGATGTTTCCAAAAAGGTCTAGACAAACAGTGCAGACCCAGATCAGACTGGTAAGAAGCAGTCTGATCAGAGCCTTCCCTGTTTGCTATTCTGACAAGCATTTTGTGAATTCCAGCCCTGATAACTACTAATTTATTTGAAAACAGGAAGAGAAAAGTGTTCAAAATTTTAGAACAATTACTGTATTTTCATATTGTTCATATTGACTGGACAAACAGCGCATACCTAGATCAGAGTGCTTCTGAATGATTAGGGTTTTCCCTGTTTGCTATTCTGATAAACATTTTGTGAATTCCACCCCTGATAACCACCATTTTATTTGCAGGGATTTTCCTAGGCCTGATTTGGGGCCGAACAAAGGCCCCTTCCCAATTTGCATATTTATAGAGCGCAGTGGCTAAGTTTGTAGGGCATTAAAATTAGCAAAAACTTCCCAAAATGGTGTTTATCATTCCAAATTCTTTGGTTCTACATTTTGGTGAAAATTTCATGAAAATTTCTTGAAAATAGCAAAGTTACAGATGCATAAAAACTGGCATAAAAATGTGAATGAAAACATGTTTTCATTCACATTTTTATCCAAATTTTCATGAGTTTTTATGGTGGGCATATGGTACAGTTTCTTATATGGTTTCTCTCATTCATTTAAAATGGCAGTCCAGTTCTTTTAGCAAAATTTGAATTTTTGATGGCTCAAATGATATTTTCCCAAATTCAACGGGCCCCTGGCCCAGACTCCAGAAAGGTAGGAAAATCCCTGATTTGAGAACAGAAAGAAAAAAAGTGTTCGAAATTTTAGAACATTTACCATAATCATTTTGCTTTTTCTTTCAGATTTTTCTTGGCCAGTTTTTACACAAAGTACGACAAGATTCACTTCGTCATCAATGCAGCATTTTGTGCGTTAAGTGTCATCGCAAAACTGCCGATATTTCACGGCAAGAGATTCTTCGAAATAAACAAATGGTGATAAGTTGAGTGAAATGATCTGTCTTGTATCACGACAGCTGAGCCCCAGCATACTAACTAAAGACTATGTGGATAAATCACAAGATTGTTTAAATATAGAATTTACCGTATATTTCAATATCGAATTTGAGAATTCCAATTAGGCCAAATTAAGCCTCTGCGTATGCCGTATGGACAGTTCGTTGGCACACACCGAACAATTTTGTGCATGCATAAAAAATCTTCGACATTCTGTGCGACACAACAATGTACACGAACGTTCTTTAACGAACTGAAAACAACCTTTAACCATTGAGCTAATGAACTTCAACATATATCAATGTGTGTAAACGAATGTCAAAATATCTTTAAGCGCAGAGCGAACGCTAAGCCAATTTATTATAGTGTTAATGCAGCTTAAATAAAAAAGAAGTCTTCATTATCATGTACCTGTAATTTAATATATTTGAGCCGTGACATGTGATTTCCAACAATGTGGCATTTTGACAAATGTAGACTCAGACAAGCCTAAGCAGTCTCCTTTTAAGCTCAGAAACTCCAAATGATGATCAGTCAGTAGCTTAACAGTCTTTGAATATTCAAGCGTCTAGCAAAGGCTCTGATCAGACTGCGCATATGCGCAGGCTGGTCTGAGGCTTTGCTGGTCCCACATACCACATTGTTTGAAATCTCATGTCACAGCTCATTTTGTGGTTTTGAGAAGCTGTGCAGTGCACAGGTTTATTGCAGAAATGCATTAAACTTTTGCAATCCACAGCTTTTTCAATAAATGCATTAAACCTGTACACTGCACAGCTTCTCAAAACCACAAATATCTGATTTAATTTATAAACACTTGCTACACACATGCCATCTCGCTTTTATTTTACATTTAGGCATTTTTACTTGATATAACAGCCAAAAGTTGACTTGCAAACATGTATGCTTTGTAATTCTCATATTCAGTATTGAAAGGTAATTCTATATTTTAAAAAAAGTATCTTGTGTTATAAATAGTGTAGATTCACACTGGCCTGTGTATCCATATTGTTGACAATCTAGTATAATGAATTGAATGAGCTGTGTTACCCTATAGGTTACCTAGTGAAACTTAGGGTTTGCAGAGGTTTATAACGTGGCCCCTGCATGAACATACTGTTAGATACTAGGGTTATCCAGGTAGATATTTTTCATTTCATTTCCTAATGCTCTGGTGCTCATTCCCTTTGTGCTCGTTGAAAGGACCACAGCTACAAATACAGTAAAACCTGTGTAAAACGGCCACTCAAAAATAGACAAAACAAAGATCTTAATGACAATGGTAGCTTAACGAAGGTCAAAAGTATGGCAGAATGCTCCCTTTGGAGCATTCTGCAATACTCTCTTTGGAGCATTCTGCAATACTTTTGACCAGCATTAAGCAATAATTGTCTTGAAAAACAATTTTTATTTTTTTGAGAGTGGCCGTTTTACACAGGTTTTAGAAAAATGTTGTCAAAAGGCCAAGCCCAAAATATGCCAGCATTTCTGCTTATCTGTATGTGACCTATCAATTGGCTACTGATCATATTTTTGTGTACAGTATAGTCCCTTTATAATACTATGTTTGGTGTAGGGAGCTCAGTGGCTCAGTGATAGAGTGCTTGACTTGAGACCGAGGGTCCGTGGGTTTGAACCTCACTGGCGTCATTGTGTTGTTTCTTTGAGCAAGAATCAATCCTAGCTTAGTACTGGTTAAACACAGGAAGACCCGTCCCTAAATAACTGAAAGATTGTTGATGGGACTTAAAGAATCAAATCAAACAAACAAAAAAATGTTTGGTGACCATAGAAATGGACAGTTTTATAAGTCATTGGTGTAATAAAGCTACAATTTTACAATTTACAAAGGATTTATAGGAAAGATTCCATTTAAAAAATTTTCGGAGCCACAACATGACTGTGTTATATCCAAATCCGTGTTATAAATTATAATGAGGTGTGTTATAAAGGGACTACATTGTACTTTCTCTCACACATAGAAATGTTTTAAGGTGCTCAGACACCATAACTTCTTGTGATCACTTAACCTAAGTAAAAAGAGGGCAAAGATCAGGAATTGGTACAATCAAGTACCACACCTGACCCAGGATACCACTGGGAAAGTAACAAACTAACAATTAGACATCATAAACGAGAGCCAAGATGTCAGCCCTTTCTCAGCAGGTGACCACAAGGCATCAAACTGACACACACGAAAGCATAACAAAGACAAGAAAAGATCCGTAAAAGAAGTACCCCCTTGGAACGGTCCTTGAAACTTCGGAATGTGGCCATTTCACAACCTGATGTTGTATGTAAACAGTAGCAAAGGTATTGCAAAAAGTGTCAACCCAGATCAGTCAGCGCCATTAGGAACAGTCCGATCTTGGTTTACACTATTTGTACACTGTACATACCAAAATGTTGGTACATTTAGGGTTAATTTGGTAATTTATAATATAAAAAAATAACTCTTACTAGATTTACACCACAATTTTTCTTCTTTTTTGTTTGTTTGTTTTTTAAGCAAAAGAATTTTTGGGGGTTTTGTAAGCAAAAGGTTTTTCTGATCATACCCAATCTACTTTTTTTCTATGGTCATCTGAAACCAAGGTATTTTCTTGTTTTGGCCTTACTCTAATATCTTTTAAGCTCATTACAGTTCTCACAACCCAAAAGGCCTGTTTTATTGTTGTGGATTGGCTTATATGCATGGACTTGACAATTCACTCATTTCTTCATAGATGTCATTATTCTGTCCTAAAGCTGGCATGGGTGGAAGTTTTCAGGAATATGTCTGAATTCAGGATTTTGGGGCTGACTCTAAATTTTTGAATTCATCATTCAGCTGACATTGTTGTAAGGTTTCAGAACTATTTCACAAAGTCAGCCCCTAAAATCCTGAATTCAATCCTAAAGCTAGCATGTGGAAGTTTTCAGAATTATTCGATAGAAAGTCAGTCCTTAAGTCCTGAATTCAGTCATAAAAGAAACTTACTTTTGACAGCTCTAAAATTCTGAATCTGACATTGTTTTACTGTTTTTGCTCCAGAACTTGATTTCCTAAGGATAATCAGATCCTCTTTGAAGCAGTATTCTAAAAATAAGGCATACTATGTTGATGGCTTAGGGATTGGAATATTTGAATTTTAAGATTTTTAATGTAAAGAACTTTCACCCATGAAGCTACAGTTCAGGTGAGTGGCTCCACATTCACCTGGTTGGCTCAAGTGAAAGAGATGAGATGTATAACTGGTGTCTGAATGGAATTGGTTTATTTATTTATCACTTTCTTGATGAATGGTCCAGTCTAGTCTTTTTGGTATTTTGCCGCTTGGTTTTACTGAAATAGACTATAAAACTAATAACTGTTTTGTGGCATGCTGTAAAGACTGGACTGGCCCCAGTCCAGTCTTTACAGCATGCCACAAAACAGTTATTAGTTTTATAGTCTATTTCAGTAAAACCAGTCAGCATAATCTTTACACCATGCCACAAAAACGTTATTAGCTTTATAGTCTATTCTAGTAAAACCAGTCCGCATAATCTTTACACCATGCCGCAAAAAAGTTATTAGTTTTATAGTCTATTTCAGTAAAACCAGTCAGCATAATCTTTACAGCATGCCACAAAAAAGTTATTAGTTTTATAGTCTATTTCAGTAAAACCAGTCTGCATAATACTGAAAAGGCTAGACCGGTCCCTTTGAAAATATATGGTAAATACATGTTTTGATGGTCCTTTATACACAGGGGTCAAATGAGGCTAAGTGATCTCTCTCTTATGCAGCTGGTAAAAAGTTAAGCATAATTGATTATGAAAGCACTCATTTTTTTAACCTGAAAGGAACAAGAAATGTCACAAACACGTGACGAATGCCCCCAAAGGAATCGGTCTAGCAAAAGACACATTTAAAGAAAGTAAGCTGTAATATAGCACGAAAATCCTAGAAATGAGGCCAGAAGTCAATGTCAAGGTCAAAGTGACTCAAAATGGTATGCATCACTCCGCCATCCCAAGAGGAATCACAACCCCAAATTTGGGATTCCTACATCAAATAATATAGGAGATATGCTCTGGACACAATAATTCTTGAAAACTAGGTCAGAGGTCATATTCACAGTGACCAAAAAAATGGTTTGTGACACTCAGGCATCCCAAGATGCATTTACATACCAAATTTGGAATTCCTATTTCAAAGATTATTTGAGATATGCACCAGTTACAATAAACTAGGTCAGAGTTCAAGGTCACAGTGACTTAATTATGGTATGCGACTTCGTCATCCCAAGATGCATCCACACACCAAATTTAAGATTCCTACCTCAAATAATATAAGAGATATGCTTTGGACATGATTATTTTAAAAACTAGGTCAGAGGTCAAGGTCACAGTGACCCGAACATGGTACATGACACTCCGCTGTTCCAAGATGCATCCACACACCAAATATGGAATTCCTAACTCAAAGAATATAAGAGTTGTGCTCCGGACACAATAATTCTTAAAACTAGGTCAGAGGTCAAGGTCACAGTGGCCCAAAAATGGTATGTGACACCCGGTCATCCCAAGATGCATTTACACACCAAATTTGGAATTCCTATCTCAAAGAATATAGGAGATATGCACCAGACTCAATGCAGTTTCGAGAAATTAGGTCAGAGGTAAGTTCAAGGTCACAGTGACCCAATAATGGTATGCGACCCTTCGTCATCCCAAGATGCATCCACACACCAAATTTGAGATTCCTACCTCAAATAATATAAGAGATATGCTCCGGACACGATTATTCTAAAAACTAGACCAGAGGTCAAGGTCACAGTGACCCTAACATGGTACATGACACTCCGCTATCCCAAGATGCATCCACACACCAAATTTGCAATTCCTAACTCAAAGAATATAAGTTGTGCTCTGGACACAATAATTCTTAAAACTAGGTCAGAGGTCAAGGTCACAGTGACCCAAAAATGGCATATGACACCCCGTCATCCCAAGATGCATTTACACAACAAATTTGGAATTCCTATCTTAAAGATTATAGGAGATAAGCACCAGACTCAATGCAGTTTTCTAGAAACTAGGTCAGAGGTCAAGTTCAAGGTCGCAATGACCCAATTATGGTACGCGACACTTCGTCATCCCAAGATGCATCCACACACCAAGTTTGAGATTCCGATTATAGGAGATAAGCACCAGACTCAATGCAGTTTTCTAGAAACTAGGTCAGAGGTCAAGTTCAAGGTCGCAATGACCCAATTATGGTACGCGACACTTCGTCATCCCAAGATGCATCCACACACCAAGTTTGAGATTCCTACCTCAAATAATATAAGAGATATGCTCCGGACACGATTATTCTAAAAACTAGGTCAGAGGTCAAGGTCACAATGACCCGAAAATGGTACGCGACACTCCCCCATCCCAAGATGTATCCACACACCAAATTTGGAATTCCTACCTCAAAGAATATAGGAGATATGGACCGGACACGAAAGCGGGACGGACACACGGACGGATACACGGACGGACAGTGCGATTACTATATGCCTCCCAAAGTTCCTTTGGGGGCATAATAAAACTGGAGATAGGGGTGGGAGAATATTGCTTTTGGTGCAGATATTGTCTGTGCCTGTGTAGCTTATTGTCTAGGGGGGGGGGGGGGGGGGGGGGGAGGTCCTATCTTCTGAACCAGTTAGTGTATTTTTTTTCTTGTACATCAGTTCGGGATTTTAGCTTTTTTTGCCCATATGAGAAAATTCTATCTCACATACCCCGTACCGTATCAACCCGTGAGAAAGATAAAAATCAAATAGCCGCACTGTGGCCGCACATCGATCTGTGACGTCATTGTAAAGTTAAAGTGACATCACCATGTCGCATTTATGTCACATTTCAGCATAATCAGGATTTTCTGGAAGCCTTTTTCATGCTGTTAAGATATAAAAATGCAGTATTTAATGGTGAGCAAGAAAATGATCCATTATTCGTGCGAGGGTGGGATAGAAAAATCTGTCCCTCGCGATCACCGTTAGTCATCACTCCACAAGCCTCGTGATGTCAATCGGTGATCCTCGGGATGGATTTTTCTATCCCACCCTCACAGTCATAATCGATTCTTATTGTCAAACTTTCAAAGAAATATTGTTGGAAGGCAGGAAAGAGGTGATTAGATTTTGATGACTTTGACATACAGTAAAACTTGTCTAAAACAGTCACTCTCAAAAAGACCAAAAACTGTTTTTCAAGACAAATTATGGCTTAATGCAGGTCTAAAGTATTGCAGAATGCTCCAAGGGGAGCATTCTGCAATACTTTAGACCTTCATTAAGCTACCATTTGTCACTAAGATCTTTGTTTTGTCTATTTTGAGTGGCCGCTTAAGACAGGTTTTACTGTAATGAGGAGTGTAGTGGTAGAGTGCTTGACTTGAGATTGTGGGGGTCACTGGTTGGAGCCTCAATGGAGGCACTTTGTTTTGTCCTTGTGAAAGACACCTTATCATCCACTTAGTACTAGTTCAACACAGGAAATGTCCCAACATAGCTGAAAAATTGTTGACTGGGACGTGAAGTTTCTACTCAAACGAACAAATCTTGATCTAATTTTCAAGGTCACATTGGCATGTTGCATGTCTCAATTTTCAACACAAAAATGCTGACTGCACCCTACCTCTTGAACTGATAGATGGATTCTGTCCAAACTTGCTGTATTGTGGCATAGGAGCACAATAAGGAGTTGATTAAAATTTGTTGTCGTTGGCCAAATATTTCAAGGTCATCATCCTGTAAAGACTAAAAATCAGCATTATCTGCGCTCTATCTCCTAATAGGTGATTTTTGACTAAATTTGCACAAAAACAGCAATGTTACAAGGAATATAAGAAGCTAAGATTTTGGTAAACTTGTTCTAATTTTCAAGGTCGCTATCCTAAAAATCAGCCTTTCTGCGCCCTTTCTCCTTAACCAATTGGTGGATTTTTACCCAACTTTCACACAAACAGCAATGGTACATGGAAAAGAAATCATTAGAGTTTTGATGACCATGATATTTTCATGAAGGTTGCACCAGTACTTCGAATATGAATTTTACGAGAGCTATCAAGAAATGACAAATGTCATACTAAATGTTATACGAAATTGAGTGCTAAAACAGAAGTAATGCAGGGTCACTTGGTAAGTACACTTTACCCAATTTACAGTTAGGGGGACATCATTTCCCTCTGAAAACTACCAATTGATTCTAGTCAGGGTTCGCACAGGCTTGAAAAGTACTTGAATTTAGAGGGCTTTCTTGAAAAGTCCTTGAAAATTAAATCTGCCTTGAAAAGTACTAGAAAATCGCTCAAAAGCCTTGAAAAGTCCTTTAATTCTACTATTTTCTGTAGGACTGTAGCACTATAGATAGAGAACTTAATCATATAAAATTGTTGTGCCTATATTTGGTGCAGCATAACAAATTTATACTATTTCCTAGTACTAATGTCTCCATTATCTCAGTCGGGCTTTTCTGAAGAAGAATTTAAAACTTCGATCAGTAGTTTTCATTAACTTTAAGTCCTTGAAAATGTTGGAGAGTCTTTTAGAAGTCCTTGAATTTTACTCATACTTGCCTGTATGAACCCTACTGGTGTATACCACATAATTATATCACTTCATAACTTGTGCGTTTCGAAGTGTTGTGTTATCAGGCAAATGACCACTTTGCTAGGCACTCTGTTAGGACACGGTCTTCACCTACGATTGGTTGCATTTGCTTAAAAATCCCTTTTTATGGTTTCATATGTCTTTAAAACCAATTTTTGTTCTTTTTCTTATCTGAAATGAATGTTTTAATTTATGAAATGTTAGCCCATTTTTAGAAGAAAAAAATTAAAACAGAAAAATATAAAAGTGAAACTTTGTCTGCTTGTTTATGAGAATTTTTACAGTTTAAACACAATTGGGCCTCGTCGCGAGAAAACCTGTCTTCGGGGTTTCCGACAAAGCGAGTTTCAAACCAGTCTCCTCAGCTACAGCGATTAGCTAGAAAGTTGAAATTTCACCTGTAGCAAGTTTACATATGATACTTTTCAGAAAACGAAAAACAAAGGCGCTGATCAGACTGCGCGGATGCGCAGGCTGGTCTGCGCCTGTGTTGTTCGCAAACCCCCGAAGACAGGTTTTCTCGCGTTGTGGCCCAATTAATGTCACTAATCCATGTATTTAGGGGATAACTGTATTCAAATTTTTCATTTTGGGAGGTATATGGTTGGATATACGGTCGGAAATTTAGTTTTACAGGGACGCGCAAGCGGGGCCGTAAAACGTGATTTCCGAATGTATATTCAATGATATACATCCCCAAATGAAACTTTTGAATATAGTTATCTCCACTCTAATGCACTTCTGCAGTTTCACCTCGAATCGAAGCGTTGAAAGCCACATATAACCACTGGTCATCCAACGAAATGTGACGTAATTGATGACGTCAGACTTTCCTGCAGTATATCTTTTTTTGAAGTTATCCAATCAGACGTCGCTTTACAAAAGCAAGTGCATTAGAATCTTTATTTAAACCTAAATTTGTAGTCAGAAAAACCCAAAATATTCAGGCCTATCTGACCAATTGTATAGGGTTTATCTGGTAACAGATCACTTATGCCCCCATATCTACTGTGGTCATAACACTACGGCAATTAGGGTTTCGTCACTTGTTAAGGTGTTATAGTAAAATTACCTTCAAATAAAGGCTGACAAAATGAGAATTTTTGAATATGTTTGCTTTGAGATTGCATCCTCTAATTAACAACTCCTGTGTTGTTTTCCAAAAACGGAGATAAAATCAGATTTTACAGTTATATTAAGATATTGTCCATTACGGTTTAGTCATAATTGTACGATTTTGTCATAGATGAATTATCCACGATGACTAAACCATAATTTGTTATTTTATGCCTAGACATCAAACGTCAAAGTTTTCATATAATTTTAAAGCTTAAAGATACAAATGAATTTGATGAACAAAATTCAATCGAAACCCAAGCATTTTGGGGCGTTTATCTGTTATTAAATGAAGAAATTGAACATGATGAGAAAGTTACCTTAACACTAGAATAAGTGACGAAACCCAAATTGCCGTAGTAGTATGACCACAGTGATATCACAGATTGTGGACATAATAATGTATTTGGTGTGTTGGTTGTAACCTTAACTATTGGACCTGAGTTTTGGTATTGCTCATGTGTGCATACCTTACAAGAAGAGCTTTTCAAATATACTAAAATTTGTTACCTTGACCTTTGACTAGTTCTGAAAAATGTTAATTCATTTATATAGAGGTCCAGTTAAGCACGATTTTGGAGTGTAAAATTTTAATTATTTTCTGACCCATCAATTTTAACATATATTTAAGGTGCTCAAATGAACCGTCTTGATTACCCACCCCATATGTTTTGGTTGAGAAATAAGAAAAACTAATTTTAAATTACGCGCTCTTATCTAGGGGCCTGAATTCATTATAGCTATACATGGCCAAAACTTGTGAAGCTTTGATATTCATTGCTGATTAAAAGTATGAGCCTTTTAAGCGTACACCTTTGTCCTGGCCCCTGTGTTATAAAAAACATTCATGCTCAACTAAGCTGAGCATTAAAATATTCATGCTCATAAATGTTAAAATGCCAATAGTTGTTGGCATTTTAACATTTATTAGCATGGTAAATACAACATCTGAGAGTTTGAAAGCAGCAAAGTCTTTGTTTATCAGCATTTTAGTTTTTATGAACAGTTGAAATTTCATAGTATGTTGAGTTGAGCATGAAAGAAGTTTTATAACCTTTGACCTGGCTCTGCAACATGCTGCTGAAAAGATATTTCTATTCCTACACCTGATTCAAGGACAGTTGTCGGTTACTGACAAACATATGTTTTCAGAAGATGTAAAATTTTGAACACCAGTTGCCGGCCAAAAAGACTTCAACATACAGCGCAGACCATGATCTATCAAGGTTTTACCTATTTGCTTTTCTGACAAGCGTTTTGTGAACTTCAGCCCTGATAACCAAACGTTTATTTGAGTAAAGAAAGAAAAAAAATGTTCAAAATTTTTAAAACATTTACTGTGACTGCTCCAGAGTTCCCAGAGGCTTGAAATGTACTTGAATATAGAGGTTTTTCTTGGGAAGCCCTTGAAAATTCAATCTGCGGTGAAAAGTACTGAAAAATCACTCAGAACTTGAAAAGTCCTTGGTTTTTACTATTTTTTGTAGAATGGAGACCCAAATCAGAATAATGATAATAGTCTTTATTTTCAGAGGGTTACACATTTAGCAAAATACAGGCTAATCTTTCATGAGTCCCTCAAATAATTGTTGTGTCTTAATTTGCTGCACCAACTAAAGACACAAGTTTATTCTAATTTTCTTATACTAAGTTCTCCAATACCACAGTCTAGCATTTTCAAAGTAAAATTTGAAGGTGCAAATCAGTTCGTTTTTTTTATAATTTGTTGTCCTTGAAAATCATAGGAGAGTAATACAAGTCCTTGAATTTTAAAATAAACTTGCCTGTATTAACCCTGTGTTTAGGAGAAGGTTGCGCAGGAACTGAGTGATAGGATGACTGACTGTCCTGATATGACTGAAAGATTGTTGAAAGTGACAGAAAACAACCAATCAATGCAGTAGTTACTCAAGTTTGTCTACACATGGGCCAACACATGAATTTATGTACATATCCATAGGTTTCAATTAACAAAAATATTCAGCATTAAATTGTAAATATTTTCTTACCCATAATTTTTAGCATATGTTGTGGGTGCTCAAAAGACCCGTTTCATTGAGATGGTTCTTTTGAGTACCCACAACATATGTTTTGGTTGAGAAATAAGAAAATTATTTTCATGGTATGCACTCTTTACTGAAGGCCTGAATCACATAATTGAGCCGCCACATGTGATTTCCAACAATGTGACATTATGACTAGTGTAGACTCAGATGGACCTGTGCAGCCTCCTTTTAATTTTAAAAAAACTCCAATAGCTTATCACTCATAGAATATTCATGCCACTAGCAAAGGCTTGGATCAGACTGAGTGTATGCACAGTCTGGTCTGAGCCTTTGCTGGTCGCACATACCACATTGTTGGAAATCTCATGTCACGGCTCTTATGTACATATCAAATATGCATGGGTAAAAGCTTCCAGTATTATTCCAGAATTCAGGATTTTGAGGCTGACTTTCTACATTCCTGAATTAGGCAGATTTTTATGGCATCTTTGATATACTTTCAGTTCATCGAAAGATAATTGGCCATGTAAGCTTGAAATTGTTAATATTTATAGGCATACTGCAAGTTTTAAGATATGATTTTAAAAAGTTCAGGATTTTAGAAATTTTGAACTTTCACCTATGCATATGTGCAAATGCCTCCTTTAAAGACACATGATGATGTATCCAGCGTGAGTCTTCATCTACGTCTATACATTGTGTATGCAAGCAGCGAAGGCTCTGGTGAGTATGTGCATTTGTGAAGGCTCCCCTTGAACCTATGCTGCTAGGCCTTGTGATAAGGCCAGAATTTTTTATTAGTTGATTTACGAAACCTCCTACTGTAATTTTCCTGAAAGTAGAAAAAAAAATTAATTTCTAAAAAAAAAAATTATCTGCCGACTCTAAATATTATTTCTATTGTTGAAAAAAAAAGAATATATTTTTTTAGGTTCTGTTTGTGTAAATTTGAGAGTGACACTTTTAAAAGTGATTGTCCTATGCAGGAAAATTATGAAATATTTAAAGATTTGATACAGACTGTTTGTTTACTTTACTAGTTTTATTTCTGGAGAACTTATAAAACAACAACCAGAAAATGAAAAACAAAGCTCTGTAAATGACCAGTCAACTGGTCATTTTCAGAGCTTTTTTTTTTCTTTTCGTCCCCCAGACCCTAAATCTGAAAAAAATTCCTGTAAATCAACTAATAAAAAAATCTGGCCTAAGTACCAACATCTCCTTTGTTGGCTCATGTATCTAATTGTATATAATTTAATTTCTGTAAAAAGTTCTCATTTATTTAACACCTCTTATGAATAAAGTATTATTGCTAAATCACACCTTGAATGTTTCTCTGGAAATTAATGAAGGGTGATCCAATGCCCTGGAGTGAAACTTGGCCACAATTGTCTTTTTTATATACCCCACCCTTTAAGCAAAGGCGGTGACATATAGCTTTTGGTGCGGATCCAGCAATAACCTGCATAGGTTCTTCCCTGCACTGTATCTCCTAACTGTTGGAAGGGAAGAAAGAGGTGATTAGATTTCAGTTACCCTGACCTATTAGCAAGGTCACACCAGCACATTGAATAATTATGCAACAGGTTTGTTCACTTGCGACAATGGGTTGCTTCTGGTTGGCCGTCGCAGTCAAAGCAGTGTCTGCTATGCTTCAGGAACAGAGCTATTAGTAGTCGGATATTGTTTGTTTGATTTGAGTTTTTTCGTCCCAGTCAACAGTTTTTTAGTTATATCGGGACGGTACTGGGTTGAACCAGTACTAAGCCAGGATAAATCTGTCTTGCTCAAGGACACAACACAGTGAGGCTGGTGAGGCTCGAACCGGCGGGCTCTCGGTCTCGAGTCAAGCACTCTACCTCTGAGCCACTGTGCTCCCGCAAATTGTTGTGCACTGAATGGAGTAATAAGAGCCGCTGAGTTCCAGCCCCATTCTAGAAACTGTACTCAATATGACAGCTATGACCACTGCTGAAAGCTTGGATCCAAAAACGTCCTTTTAACCACACACACATCCATAAGACGAAGTTAAATGTTGCTTATTGGGGGAATTCACTTTTCTGAAAACCATGTCTACTTTTAACAGCTATGCACTGTAAGAAATGAATTCAATTTTTGAAATGTTCATGGAATCATGAATACTTCGGGTCTCTTGCAAAGAGAGTGAAGGGCTTCACGTTAAATTTGCAAGAGACCCGAAGTATTCATGTTATGCTATGCGCTGCACAGCCTACGCTTCGAAAAACTGAGACTTGTGCCGAAAAGCAAACGACGTAGACAAGCGAAGAATCAGTAGTATCCACGGGTCGCCATATGTTTATATATATTTTTTTTGAGATCTGAGTGCCCTTACTTCTCCAAGAGGAGGTGCGTATTTGAAGGCAGAATCTACAGTATACAGCTACAGTTACAGATTCCATGAACAGATCAAAAATTGAATTTATTGCCTAAATTTACATTTTATTATAAATATCTAAGATATATAAATCAGTTATAATTTAGTGAAAAAAAAACAGTTTTTTTTAAATATATAATCATATTAACGGTTGTGTTGGAGTTTAAACATCCACCGTGAACACGGACATCCAATGGAGCAAACAAGAGGCTTGCTTTGCACGTGCCCCTCAGGTGTGGCTCGCTGTCAAGCACAACATCATTGTCACTTCTGGGGAATGAATTCCATGTTTGAAGCATATTGCCACGGGCAAGTAAGCTTTGCAGCTGTCAATCAAGTTTATGTCTTTCATGAGGCTATGAACGGTTACAAAAATTGAAAGATTCGTTAAAGGATGCTTTGAAATGAAAATTTGAGTCGATGATAGTTTCTGTTCATGCACATGTGTGTACATTTTCATATAAGCAATATCGTTAAAATACAATCAAAACAATATACATGTTGTTCTTTTGAGACATAAGTTTAGCAGTTTTCATTTGATCTTCAAATTACAGATTGGTATGAAGATGAAGCGAAGCAAAATATTAAAACCCACAAATAGTCAATGCTTTAGCAATCATTTCTAATTTTCATTGGAATAACACTCTCATAATGCAGTACACCACGTCAGATTGCACAGAGGTCTCGCCTCAAAAGTCACATTGTTACTCTGTTGTCTGGTATGGCCTCCGTCAACTCACAAAGCAGCCATACTGTGTCTCATCATGCTCAAAATGAGCCTCTGAACCACGGCCATAGATGTTCGATTCCTTTCTGATGAATTGCATGCTTGACAAGATCCATGACGTTATTGACGTCATTCCACTCCCTGGCCTTTCGTACAAGGAGGTCCCATACATGTTTAATTGAAGAAATGTCTCGTGATTTGGCTGAACTTCCATTAAAACAGTTTCCTTTTATTGCCTCCTAGTAAACACTTACAATGTGTTGTGGCCCAGTCTAGTCTCATATGTTTATGTAAAACAGTTAAAGGACACGGTCATAGGGGCAACATCATCATAGTCGCGCATCACTTAGTCGTCTTTGGACTTTTGTTACATATCCGAGATCCCGTGGTATTTCTTACCAAGTCAGGTAATATTGTGTTGCTTAGAAACCGATTTTGTCTGGATAACGTCACATTGTCAATGTCCTCTTTCCTTATGGGATAATGTTGGAGCAGACAGTCTTTTTTTGTGTTGTTCTATTATTTCTCATTTTGATCACTGCAATAAAGTGTTGTCTCCCTTTGACCACTTCACTGTACAGAGTGTTTACATACTATTATTAAAATCGTTTTGTTTGTTAGTTTGACTTCAGATGATAGTTTATAATAGTAGAGGGCCCAGGGTCCTGAAATGTCAAAAATAAGCATTTTGGTATGCCCCCTTTTTAGCAGATTTTCAATTGTTTTATCTGATAGTACATAGCATAGACAGTATGAAACCGGATATTGCACTAAATTTAAGTCTTGCAAATAAATCTGTAACGATGTGTTTAGTACGTTACCCATCATTTTCTTAATAACAAAAATATTTAGCCTTTTTATGCAGTAGTTGAACTGTTTAAATGAACAAAACAGTTATGCAATACGTAAGAACATGTCATTATCTACACATATTGACATTTGTTAAAGTTGTTTTGGTCCATCATAAGGTCAATTACGTTACCTGTTTAACTATTACCTTAAAATCAAAAATACGATGTTAACACTTTGCGTTGACAAAATTATTAACATATACATTGTATTACCGTATATGATACATGATGCATGTTTTCCTTTTTAAAATGGTATATATGTTTCATATTTGACTCAACTGTTTTCAATATACACATGAGCCTGTAAATCTAAAACAGATATAGATGTTTGCATATTTTTCTTTCTTCATATGGGAAAAAATAATCTGATTTTTTAAAGCAACCAAAGCTTTATGTTGAACCAGTTCACACTTGATCACGTTATACAAAAAAGAGTTGACATTATCAAATATATTAGGTACATTTACGATATCTACGACTTACTGAAAGGCTGTTAGAAGTGTGGAAATTGTGTTTGTCGTTGCTCCCACTGGTTGCGGGGGTTTGTGTTGGGCCCTTGTTTTCAAATTTTGTTTTTGATGCCCTTTATAGTTCAGCAATCATCTTGCTGAGAAAGAGAGCTAGTTGCTTCGCTTTAATGTGGTGTGGCTATCAGTTTTCTGTGTCCATTCCTAATGTAGCCGTGGGGTAGTCTGCAGTCTGTGATTGTGACATTTCCTGGTCATATTAATTTGTAGAAAGAAGACGTTTGCTGGCAATCTAAGTAGCATCAAGCTATTATAAATATATGGAGTTAAATGTTGCGATGCATGAAATATAAGACAATATATGTATATGTAATCATTTATTCTATAAAAAGAGTGATAACATTAATCAAATTGGGATCCATTAATCAAATTGTTTGCGCACATCTATTTGTGCATATATTTAAAATCAGATGGTGGCTTTTGATTTTTTATAGCCATTAAATATGATTTCAGCTCAATTTTAATATGATTTTCATTGTTTAATTAATGAAACTGATATTCATATTGAATTAATACTACTGATCATTTTCTAGAGCAATGCAAACTTTAAAAAATGAATGTGCCACTTACGCATTATTTAAAACCAAACGTTCCTGTTAAAATAGGTGTGGAAAATCATGAATTGGATTTCACCAGTTTATATAATTATGTATATGTTGGAGGGAAGAGCAAAATGAAATGCAGCCATAATATCAGACTTTGTTTAAGCAATAAGTGGTGATACATCTGATGCTAATTTCTACCATAGTACCATTGCAGTAGATGAGTCATTGGACCCCATTTTGAACACATTATTGCAGGAGTCTTGTAAATTGATTCCTTTATATAGCAGAGTTTAATGTACATTTAATTATAGAAGTGTTATAAACACATGAAATGAACTGTACTAACAACATTTAATAATTAAATGGTAACACAATAGAGACAGATCTCTTCGCAGTACCATTACTTTCACAAACGATATACTTTCAAGTAATGTTTAATTGCACACTTAAGTTAACGTTTAAGAATGTAAAATGTGTCTGCCGTTCCCTTTAAATCAATCATCTCCAAAAAAAAATCGTAACTTCTTTTCCTTTAAAACAATCTTATGATACATCTCAGATGGCGATATAACATTGTTTCTATCGCCAATAACTCTAAATGTAAGTATGACATAGCATATCATTTGTTAAAAGTATTCTTTGACAGCAGCATAAGCACGAATTTTGTTTCTATTAACTGTCAATATACTGTACATTTAATATTGTTTAACAAGTTGATACACATCTTATCTGTACAACTTGGTTCTAAGCCTAAGGGCTGAATGGTAGTTGCACCCAATTAAAAAATTCCAGAACTTTGACAATCAGCTATTGATTAAAACAGCTATGCTTATAACAATAAGGCACCATCGCTAAATGACAACCTTAAAAGCTGTAAGTCTTTCCAAGCAGAAATCAGGAGACACTCAAATATTGTTGATATTTTAAGAATCATACTTATACTTGGTATAAATATGATTTCGTATTGTTCCAAACAATGTTCAGAAGATTTGTTGAATGTTGGCCGACTAACAAAATGGCTCCCTTATCTTTCTCATACACAATTGGACCATTAGATAACTAGGATTACAACCATAGCCACCATTCCATCTCCTTCATCGCATAAAATCAATACCGTGTTATGAAGAAGAGGGACCCTTATCCTATGAATGAGATGGACCATAAATTCGGCAAAATTGTTATTTTCTCTAAACAATACAAACATTTTAGAAATCCAAAAATGCTATTCGATGGCCTTGGTGTTCACCTTCGGCATACCTCAAATAGTGTCCCCTGGCACATAAACTGATTATAGAACATGTGTTGAAGTTGATAAAATGTAATTTTCTTCATTACAAAAACAGTTTAAGCTGTCAAGCAGAATATCCTCTTAAAACCAATATCTCTGTCGCAAAGTTTAATGAGTGTCTCATCGAATAGCATTGCCCGATTTCTAAATTTTGCTCTCAAAATTATGAAACGGAAAGTTTAATCCAACTGGTATATGCGATGAATGAGATGGATTGGTGGCCATGACAACTGTTGGTGGTCAGTACCGGCTGTTATAATATACTGCCTGGTCAATTATTCAATTGAGCTGAAGGAGACTCAAAAAATGAGCCTGGTCTGGGACCTTGTGCAGAAGAGTGTATAATGGTCAATGATATTAATATGGAGGTTGTTGGCATTTTAACATTTATGAGCAGGATAAAATCCGTGCTCAGCTGAGTTGAGCATGGAAATTTTTATAACCTTGTTGCTGCTACTTCGCTGAATTTTAACACAAAAATCTTTAAACAATAAAATGTTATGATAATACAAACATGAAAGTTTTTGCATTGAGTCTATTGGAAAATTTGAGCTGGACCTTAAGGTCAAATAAAAAATAAGCGTGTTTTCGGTAACGGGTCTGAAAATTTTAGGTAGGATAGGTACACAATTTTTTTTCTTGAAATAATCTATAATCTAATGCATTTTGAAAGGCATTTCGTCTCTCAAAATGCATAAATATATTTTTTTTTTTCCACAAAACCTGAACAATACTTAAGGTTTTACCAGTTAATTTAGGCAGGGTCGGGTTACCCTAAACACAGGTATTTTTTTTTATTAAGCCTAACTTATTTTGACGCTTTCGACCCGACTGAAGTATCCAGTGGGACTAGATGTCTAATTTTTGGTCTGAATCTTCATCTACATCTATACTTTTTTTTATATGAGCAGTGAAGGCTCTGACGAGTCCGTGCATTCGCTTGAGCCATCGTTGCTCGACAATGCAACAAGTAATAGTTATACCATGGGCTGTACGTTGAGATAATCCACGAGCTTTAGCGAGTGGATTATCTTACGTACAGGTGGACAGTGATGTTATAACTATTTACTACCACCTCCATCAGTGTAACCTTGCATATCACGAGATAGTTCGTGCTAAAGTTGGTAAGGGTGGTATAGGTACCCAAATCCCATACGATGGCTCGAATGCATTTATGTTTGAAACACAAGCGAGCCCAGCCCGGTGCCCTCACATGGGTTTTGCTTAACCACTATTTCAGATAAACAAAAAAGCCCACATGTTGGTGATGGGGGCACGGAGGAATAGAGATAAAACTGAGGAGGAAACGGTGAACGAATTCGCTGAGTGAACAAAATTAATTAAGTGTAACAACACCCAAACGCCCAAAAGAGGCTTCTAGAGCCTAGATTTGGGTAGGAGGAAGCATAGCGTTATTGCTTACATGGTGATTTAAATTTCCAACACGATCGGGCCTTAAATTTAGTACTTCCCGTATTTTAAAGTTCGAAATTTGTAATGTGTAAATTAATCTTAATTTCATTAAATATAATACGCTTACTATAGTAAAAAAAAACTATTGTCATATCAAATCTGAAGAGGTCTTATCTTCGTGCGACATCAGCACAGCAGGTAAACAACCTTGAAACAACGTCGTACCAACGTCGATGCGACGCCATGACGTCGCATCGACGTTGGTTCGATGTTGTTTTGACGTCATGTACCTGCTGGGAGGATTACAGTGATGGTGTAGTCCCGGCTGTTTTCTGCCTTCAACTGTGTAGCGCAGGCTGAGAAAGTGGTGAATTTTAACAATCAATACGTGAAAACGACATGAAAACGACTTGCTGAGCAGGGCCCGGAATTACAATGCCTCCTTAAAGTTAAGCAGGAATTAAGTTAAGTATTGATAGTTCAACATGCTATATCAAATGCTAAATTAATTGCCTGGGTCGATGTGGTATTTGTGGTCAAAGATATTATTGTGATCTTCAGAAAAATTAAAACTATTTTGATTTTAATCAGTTTTTTACGTTATTTTTCGGATCCTGAAAAATCAATGCTTAACTTAGTCTTTCTTAACTCTAAGGAGGCTTTGTAATTCCGGGCCCTGGCTTTTTACGAGGAAGCGGCTCAAAGATAGTAATACATGTATACGGCAGGTAGTAGTGCATGTATACTAAAAGGGGGAACTTAAACACTCATGATAACCGCGCAAATAAAATTTGCAATCAATCTAGGCTAACCACGACGCCAATGATCAGCATGTGCATACTTACGGTGCGGCTCGATAGTACATTTAAACGGGTGCTTTAATATTACAAAACAATAAAGGCCATGCAGATCTGCAAGGCGACGATATTTAGATTGTTAACTATTTGCTAAAACAATAAAAAAAATCTTCAGAAAAAAGAATCGTGGAACCTCGATTGGCCGAAGGAAGAGTAAGTTCAAAACGTTTTATTTAGCCAAAACGACGAGCATAGTACGAAAGGTTAAAGGGAAACACATTTTCACACAATCTTTTTTACTGCAAATTTGATCAAAATCGGCTCAGAAATAATAAAAAAAAATAGTAATTAGTAATCGTTTTCATAACAATTTGTCAGCGCCGCCATTTGTTATATATATTGAGATCCATGAAATCTGTATTTAGGCATAAAATCACACAATGTCTTCTATACTGACTTTTATGCTATTTTAGGCATATGTATCAAAATGCAATAAAACTTAATTTTCAAATCGTATTTAGGCCTAATTGATTTTTGCATACTCTAATTAGGAGTTTATACACGCAAATATGGTGGCTTATATTTTAAAAAAATGGCAACTTCAATTGCATAATACTTCTTTTATTTCTGGACATATTTCGATAAAAAAGAATTCAACAAACTGATGTAATAAATAAACGCTGTCTTTTGACGTCCATTCTTGCTCTTTGTGCAAAGCTGTTTGAACAGCGCACAGCTTTTACAACCGCGCAAGAAGCAGCTTAGCAAATCCATAGTTCATGAAATCAAATTTGGTGATATAGTTGTCATGTAAATATAAACAATTTGCCATATTGTTACTGGTATTTTAATAGTGATTGGCAGTTTAAGATGTTTAAAAGCGAAAAGCCAATGGACATGGCACTTGTTTAGTGTATATTTCAAAATAGGTTTCCTTAATTTCAGTAACATATGTTGTTGGTACACATTGGAATTGCCTCATAGAGGCAATTCCAATGTGCACCTACTTTTCAGTGTAATGAGCATGTAGAAATGAACTAGTTTTTGTGTAGTTTTGCATGCACCAGGATGACAATAATAGATAGCCAATTTTATATTATTGACAGCTTATCTTTAGATGTTTCATTGGGATGAAATGCTAACTTGGTGGTTGCGTGGTTGTAAGGCAGATGAAAAGTTACACGCAAATCAACGGCTGTTCAGCTACCACCAAATTTGGTGTAAAATTTACACTTATTTCTACAGTGTACTGCCTCGATGGCATTTGCCTCGCTCGTGCTTTGGAGTGTAAATGATACGTATTTGGGAACTAGACCTGTGAAGACCTTCAATAAACTCGCATAAACCCATTTAGCCATCTTCATTTATTGGAAGTGTCCATTTCTAATTTTTGAGCTGTCGGATGATTTTTTAAACTTTATTTTTATTCAACTTTTGATAGAACAGGCGTCTAGTACTGTGGGGTCTGATCTGGTGTGCACTGTTTTCCCTTTCTCAAAAATGTTTTTGCGGGAGGGGGGTTGGGGTCCAGGCCCGACGGTCAGAAAACAGTCTGAACAACGTTTGTTTAGTCCTCAACTTATCTTACAGTTTACAGAGGGGTCCAATGGTTTTATTACAGAGAAAACTATACTTTTCCAAGGATTCAGAGGGGATCCAACATTTTCCAGGGGAGTCCAACTTTTTTCCACTGGGGGGGGGGGGGGGGGGGTCCAAATGCTTATTTCTATAGAAACCCATATAACTTGAGATTTTCCAGGGGAGGGGTCCGGACCCCCAATCCCCCCCTCTGAATCCGCACTTGTAACGCAGTGAATATCCTCAGTCGAATCTTGCTTGACGGACCAGTATGCCCTTCTGGTTATTTTTAAACGACTCGGCATGTGTATGATGATATATGAAATACAATAGTGCACCCTTTAACTCTGCCTACTATTGTCGTCTGCCGATTACCTCCGAAACAGTTTGGACCCAGATCAGGCCCGACAAAAGGTCGGGCCTGATCTGGATTCAAACCGTTTGATACTATGATAGTGCTTCTGAAAGAATTTTTAGAAAAATATTATTTTGAAAAAAATTTGCAGACGACAAAAACATACAAAATTGACTCAAAATACCAATTGTTATTGCTGCAGCCGACATTCTTTTTTATTTTTATTTTTGTTATTATTTTTTTGAAGGGGGAGGAAACAAGGTTTGACGATCTGCTTCACGTGAGGCACCAAGACTTCCGCGCGAAAGAAAAAGGCCTTCCTTTTTTGCCAGCTTAAACTTTTATGTGACGCGGGTGAATAAACCAAGCGATATTCGATCGTCTTTCGGGTACCCACATAATGTGGGCCAGGTTACTGTTGTTTTCGTGGGCAGTTGTGGTGCATCCAAGCGTGTTCTATGTTTAAGCATGTCACTGTACATGTCATCTTTTTATATCCTTAAAAAATAAAAACATAATTAAGAGGAAGAGGGGACCATGATAGTGCAAAAATTATCGTGAGCTAGACTAGTCATAGTGGCGAGAGTTTGATTTTCAGAATTTCCACCGAAAATTCTCCCTGTAAGTATAAAATAAATTCTGCGTAGGGCTTCGAACTCATAATGAAGGTGATTGGAAGTTGGATGGGAATAATAAATATACAATTATTGACCAAAAATGCATTTATTCAAGGTAAGAATTTCAATTTATAATTTTGATCCTTAAAGCTTTGAAGCTTCAATCACCAATTCAGAAGACGACACATCAGTTTTGTGGGGACAATAGGGCTAGCAATACCACATGAGCTAGAGGTCTGCTGACAAGTCTCATGAAATTTTGATACTGGCCCCTTACTCGTAGCTATTCTTGAATTCTTTGCATGCTGGGTACATGTAATGTTGCATGTCGTTTGCCGATTTATTTTTTCTAAATAATCTTTTTCAAAATATTTTTACATGATCACAATCAGAGTGTCAAACAGTTTAGATCCAGATCAGGCCCGACAGAATTTTTACCTTTCCTGACATGAATATAAAAGTAAAGTGTAGAAACAAACAAACAAACAAAACAAAACAGGCAACCACCAAATTAGCATTTCATTCGAATGTATGGAATGCCATAACTGTCTTATGTTAAGATACGACATTATGTGCTGTCGACAAGTATTATGTACTGTTCATTTTTCATGTCATATTCTTAACTTGGTGTTCTGTTGGCTCCATTTAATCTATTAACATGTTGACTCGTCATTCTGCTATGTCAAATCACCATTTCGTTGGGTTTATCCATTATGTTGTAATTTCAATTCATCATTTTGTTGCCTTGGTGTGTCGTGTTGTCTCGTTACTTTATAATTCTATTGGCTTCATATGCTATCTTGTTTGGTTAATTTATCACTAGAGTGTTTTCACATGGCATAGTGTTCTGTTAACAAGTATTGAATGACGTTCGTTCGTAAGATATCTTGTTCATTATCTATGTGATGAAGACAATTCAGTGTTGTGTTGGCTTCATTCATCATGTGGTCATGTCGCTTTGACATTATATTTGCCGATTGTACAATGGTGTCATGCCAAGCCGTCATTATGTGATGGCAAAGGACCATTATGTACTATTGTAAGATCATTATGTGATGTGAGTGAGGCATTATACGTTTTAAAAGGCCTTTATGTGCTGTTGTAAGACCATTGTGTGTTGTTGTAAGACCTTAATATGCTGTTTTTAGACAATTTTGTGATTTTGACAGAACATCATTTTCTGTAGTTATGATCGTTTATCTTGTTAATTTTCCAAAATATTTTGTTAAATTATAATGTTCTTATATCTATTTCTCATGTCGTTTTGTCCAACATTTACTGTATTGTGTCAGTTCGTCATTACGTTATGTTCATTCATCGTGTTGAGGTCCCATCACGTTGAGATCTAAAAACCAGTACCGCCCTAAGCAACATCTGGACCGACGGAGAATAACGAGTTTTGGTATCGGCTTTTATCGCCTAAATAGATCAAGCACCCCAACAGAGGAAATAGTTTTCTGAAGGTCTCTGGTCCCCAAAATGATTAATAATTTCGCATGAATTTTGTACAATGAAGTCTACTTTAAATACATATAATCATATAGTAAAAGAAAAGTATCATTCTATATCAAAGATAAGGTTTTATAGACAGATTTCGTCAAAAAAGTTGAATTCGCGAAATCAACTTGTTTCTCCAATATGCTACACCCTGTTCGACGCATTATTTCACCAACAGCTTCAAGATGTCGTCGATCCTTCGGCTTTTGCGGGAATTGAACATGATAACTCTTCTTATTAATCAGTTCTCTCTGCGAGACTCATAAGGCAGTGAAATCATGATTAAATGTCATGCGCGGATCCAGAAAGTTTTTTCAGAGGGGGTCCAACTTTTTCACGTTTTTTTAGTTGATTAGGGAAGAGAGGATACAAATACCACCATAAATGGGCCATCATCGGCCCGCCAGCGAAACGCCATTTAAATGGCGCTTCGCTGGCGGGCCGATGGTGGCCCAACACTGAATGCTGGCTTGTAAGCTGTGTGGTTTTACAGGGGATCCGGACCAAGTTTGCTATGAAACCCTATATTTTTGTGATTTTTCAGGGGGGGGGGGGGTCCGGACCCCCTGCCCCCTCCCTCTGGATCCACACATGAATGTGTACGATAAAGTAAAAATTAAGTCTGATACAGATATAATCCCCTATCCTTCTCAGCAAAGTTGAAATATATTAAAACCGCATTTTCTACTATCTAGGTTACAGAACAGCGTACAAAATTGTCTAATCACTGGAAGTGCCATTTATTAATTCATTCTTTACTGCAGAATTCCTACATTATTCCGGATCCGCGTTACCAATAATTTCAAGAATGACCTGACAAGTTTACATGATTAAAATAAGCTGCTCCACTTGAAACGTTTGTGTTTATTCTACTGTGCTGTTACAACCGCAGGGTTTGTGCAGAATATGAACCCCGTGCAAATTATGAGACCAGTGCAAAATTGCACAGGTTCCATATGTTGTACATTCAAAATGGTTTATACGTATGTGCATCATCCAAAGTGGTCCTGACATCTTAATTGGTCCTGGCATCTAATATGGTCCTGACCAGCCTCTATATTGGTCCCGACTGGCATCTATTATGGTGCGCTAAGCATACTCTAAAATGGCCCTGAGCGCTAAATGTAATTATGCAAACCTAATACTTTTTAAACTTAAAGAGCTTCCACCGCAAAAATAATCCTATAGCCAGGACACAAGCCATTTGTGTGCGTGCGTGCGTGCGCGCGCGCGCGTATGTGTGTGTTTTGCAGGATTTGGTTAGCCCCGCGCCCTATCTAACGCTCATGCAGTTTTATTATCCCCACGCTTTTTTAAAAAAGCGAAGGGGATATTGTAATCGCCTCCGTCCGCCTGTCCGTTATGCTATCTCCTCCTAAACTATTGGACGAAATTCAACCAAATTTGGTGTGTGAGTAACTGACATGAATGAGGCGTGCAACGTCAAATTTTTTTTGCCCCGCCCCCTGGGGCACTGGGGGGTCAAAAGGTCAAATATCATTTAATGTCAATTACAAAGTCAATTTCAAAGATTTTTATACCAATCTTTGTGTGTGTTCTCACAAATGAAAAATACACAACATATCAGACGGGATTTTCATTCTGTCCCCTGGGTCATGCCCCAGGGGTGGGACTTTGGGGCGCTGGGGGTGCCCAGGGGGCCAAATTTCTTTTTTCAAACATGGTCATGTGGTATATCAAATCGACGGGGATGATCAGCAAAACAGAATGCAAGTAACATTTTCACCCTAGGGTCAAACTGGTGACCTTGGGGTCAGGTCAAAGGTCAAATATCATTAAATTTCGGTTACCATGTCAATTTCAAAGATTTTTATACCAAATTTTGTTTGTGTTCTCACAAATGACAGATTCAAAACATGTCAGACGGGATTTTTATTCTGTTACCTGGGTCATGCCCCAGGGGTGGGACTTTGGGGCACTGGGGGTACATAGAGGGTCAAACATTTTTTTTTCAAACATGGTCATGTGGCATATCAAATCGACGGGGATGACGAGCAGAACAAAATGCAAGTAACATTTTCATCCTAGGGTCAAACTGGTGACTTTGAGGCAAGGTCAAAAGGTCAAATATCATTAACATGTCAATTTCAAAGATTTTTATACCAAATTTTGTGTGTTTTCTCACAAATAAAAGATAGAAAACATATTGAACAGAATTTTCATTCTGTTGCCAAGATCATGCCCTGGGGAGGGATTGCGGGTAGCTGGGGGGGGGGGTCAAAAACTTTAGCGTGGGGATTTGCGATGGCGCCCCATCGAATGCGCGCTCTAGTTTTAAATATCGTGCGCAAAAATGAAATTCCATTTGAGACAACTCCGTGTGTTCGTGCCTCGTACGCACAGGCTTTCATTCACATGGAATAAAAAATGTTCGATGTTCATGAGATAATGCAGCGCCGCCCCCTTGGGGCCGTGGATACCGGGGACATAGCGGGGCTTAAGTGCCTGGATTAAACCTACGATGTGTCCCCGCAGTGCCGTCGGTGTGCCGAGCCCGACTCTCACATCCGGCGGTGCGTAAGCAAAGTTCCCAGAAAAACCACCAACCATCTAATGCCATCTCCGAGGAGATGGCAACTTTTATTGGTCTCTAGTGACACTAAATGGGACTCTGTACACTTGAATTGACCTCTGTGGCAATGACAGGGATTCTGGATACTTTTAATGATCTATAGTGGCAGTGGCAGGGGCTCTGGATACTTTAACTGACATCTAGTGGCAACTACAGGGTTTCTGGCTACTTGTACTGACCTTTAATGACAATGATAGTACTGATATCAAATGGCAAGAGCAGGAACTCTGGATACTTTTATAGCAACAAATTGGCAATGAGTAGGGCTCTGGATATTTGTGTTGACCTATAGTGGCAATTATAGGAACTCTGTATACTAGTACTGTTTTCTCACTGGGTGGAAACGTACACAGAATATTGCTCCAAAATGAGCCGATGTTTACACTGAATTAGGAAAAAAACACACAACGAAGGTAAGGAAATCTAGAATTTCTCCTATTTAATTCTTTTTTCGGTACTTGGCGTGTGTCGATTTAGAATCACTATATGTATATTTAGCAAATTGTATGCATGATTTGGCATCAAACACTGAACTTGATGGTGAAAATCACAAAATGAAAGTCGTGCTCACACCAAAATTTAGAGACCTATCTCAAAAAAGGAATAATATTGAACAAAGAAAGCAAACTATTAAAATTCTGAATCGGCCAATTTTTTGCAATGGCAATTAAATATCAATGCTGAAAATTTCAGCCTCGTAGGTTGAAACTTGATGGAGATATGGCTCAAAACTAAAGGTCAGTTAGTCTCGAAAAGGGTACTGGGGATTGGGAAAAGGTGTACTGGGTAATGCATATTGTCTAAATTTGGTGTACTGAGGATTGGCAGGTAATTTCTAGTCCTGTTTAGCACCCTACTAATCAAAGTCAGTTTTAAGTACTATAGAATTGCTTGATTCCGTCCGTACGTCTCTCTGCCATTCTACCTTTCAGTCTTGACAAACTAACAATTGACTTTACGCTACTCTAAGACTCAGACCAGACTAAATGTTTGCTCTAATCTGCTGGTGTACTTTGGAAGCCTTATTTGCAAACATTATGTTTCCAGATAAGACTTATCTTCGGAGCAGTCTGGTTAGGATCCATAGTGTTTGCTTTGGCAATAAAAGCAGTTTGAAGTAAAAGTATATATACTGACCCACACTTCCATTGCTAACTGTTTCAGGAGTTTAATTAAGTTACAAACTAGGTCTTGCCTAAATGATTGTATTAATAGACTTTTCGCTTACTGTAAAGGCGGCAATTTAATATCCATATCTGGGCTAGGTTTGGCTAGTTCATCTGCTAAGGAAGGGAAATCACCTTTTATTTATAGTTTGGTAAAGAGTTAATCAGCTTTTTGGGACACGCAAGCAAGCGTGCATTTCATGGAAATCCTAACCGTATACACACTGAACTCACATTTATTTACCCTTAAAGCACATTATCACAAAATGTATGTTTTGCCATCCACTAAAATATTTGAAGCCTCACAGGCAAACAGTGTGGACCCATATCAGACTGCTCCTGTAGGACCCAGATCATACTGCTCCTGTAGGAGCAGTCTGATCTGTGTCAACAATGTTTGCCCCTATGCGTATGTTAAATAGACATTTTCAGATGCAGTTATTTTGCTGGCGTTTTAAGGACTAAATAACGTGTTTTGCGTCTAATCTGAGGCAATGGCGCAATATGATAGTTACTTTTTAATATACCACGCCTCAATGTCAGCTTCTACCTATGTGTTAGGTTGACCAGTCCTTATTAAGCATTCATGAGGTGCCACCTTAACAGTTACAAAAAAGTCACATAACACCGTTTAAAGGTTATGGCAGAAATTCAACCAATCCAGTTCTGATAGAAAAAAATATTGATTGATCAAGTTCTACTTTCATTTTCATAAGTATTAAGTGTTTTAATTTTTGATAAAATTATGTTACAATGGGTGACATGATATATGGAATATTTATGGTTCAGATTGATTTTGCGTTAGAAAAATAGTGAGTATGATCAGGAAATACCACAATCACAAACTGGAGACAATCCCATGGCACTGCCAGGAAGAGCCACACAACAATCACGAGACACCAGGGAGATAAACTAAGCAAAGCAACCAGCCCTCTTAAAATCAATTATGCTGGCTTATTTGTTTATTTTTCACATTAAATCCAGCCAAATTGGACATGCTTTAGATAAAAATAGATGATGACTAAAGGGGTAGGCATGAAGGTTGTCAAACGTGGACATAATTTTTACGATTTAGGTAAACAATATCATAAACCATATTATGTAAAGTAATTTGACCATTAAAATTAGCAGTTCTTTTAATGTTGGTTACATATTTGATACAAAAAACTTCTATGGTAGTTTATGTGCTTTAAGTTCAAGTATCTTCCTCTAAATCACCCTTTCTTCAATCAGTTTTTTTTCTCAGTAATATGCTTTATACTAATAAGGACACTATTCATTATATTTCGCAAAGTTGGCCTTCAAATGGCAGCAATTTATACCAACCAGTAGTTTAAACTCATATAGTGCTTTTATTACACTTAAATGATAAATATAAAAGAAAGCAACATATGTAACTGTAAAATAGGTGCATTTTTCTAGTCCTTTGCTTTCAATAAAAAATATATTGACATGTAAGAATAAAACATACTTTGATATTATCACTAAAGAAGTTCCTATCTTACGATAGAAGCTCCTATTTATTAGGGTAACATAGTAAACTTTGATATTGCAGGGTAATCCCCTAACTGTGTATGAGCTAACGAATATAATTTGTTGTTTATATAATGAGTTTGTAGCAAACTAAAATGAACAAAGCTTCGAAGGTGTTATGAAAGTCAATGGTCAAGTGATAACACTGTACTTAATACAGCTGTGGTATAATATATTTGATATTAAGTAACGTGTACAACAGTTTTATCATAAATGTAGATTGCTTTGTTGCATACTGGCTGTTGGCTGCATTTATTAACATCTTGCAACGCAATGAGCATGTTGTTAAATAAGAATTAGATTAAACTTTGTATTTGTACAATAGATTTAGATACTATTATAGGGTAACAGAGCTACCATGGCTGTTACACTGTGAAGCCCAAACTGCCAGAAGCTTACATAAGCCATTTTGCATCTTATATTCTAAAAAAAACATTTAATGCAGTTTAAGGATATCATATTGTACTAAATAACTAATTAAAGGGGGAGGGCTTCCATAAGCTTATTTTTTTGATGTTATGTATGTTACTATTTGCTCTATGGTTTCGAGATAAGCATGCCGCTTATATATAATTTACTGTTGGTATCCAATCTCATAACATGCCAGCTGAATATATTTGTTTTTACTCTGCATGACTTTATTCCATGTTTTTAGCCAAAAAATGTGTGTGTTATTATTGTAAACTTATCAAGTCAAATGTCTACAAAAATATTCTATAGCAGCTAGGGAGCTGGTCTTTACAATTTTGGATAGGTCAGTTCGTTGTCTTTTTGATAACACCAAAACCTTGACCCTTTTGTCAGTAATAAGAAGAAACGACAGGCATAATAATTTCCCAGAAATAGGGTAGCAATGAAAAATGCCACGTAACATAGTGGATAGCATAATTTTGTTTAAAATAATAAGGTTTTGTTGCTAAATGGTTGGGCTTTATAGAAACATTAAACTCCAATTGATTTAAATGTCTTATTTTTCAATTTCTAACAGTCCATGTAATTTGATTAAATTTTGGAGAGTAGCGTACGTGACAGGTGTTACATGGCTTACGCAACACTTGTCAGAGGGGTAACATATTTCAAAAAACTTGTAAGACATTAGGCTATATGAGTAACATAGTCTGCAAAATTACCCCTGGGAGAGACAAAGCCATATGTATCCCATGGCCTACATTACTTTGTGGCTTACATAATGAGTTTGTAGTGAATCATAATGAACAATGCTTTGGAGGTCTTTTTGGAGCCAATGGTCAAGTGAAAGCGTTGTTCTAAATAGTAATATATTTTATTAAGTAACGTATATAACAGTATTATCATAGCTGTAGATTATTTTGTTGTATACTGGCTGTTGGCTGCAAGTATTTAAGAGCTTTCGATGCAATTAGTATTTTGATGAATAAGAATTAGATTCAACTTTGTATTTGCACTATAGGATTAGAGATTCTTAAAAGGTAACAGAGTCAACGTGACTGTAACAAAGTAAAGCCCTAAATGCCAGAACCTAATTTGAGCCATTTTGCATCTTATATTCTTCCAAACATTTAATATATCTTTAGAAAATCATAGTGTACAAAAAAACTAAATGGGATGGTCCATGCATAGATATTTTTGGATGTTATATATGTTATTATTTGCATTATGTTTTCAAGATGAGCACGCTACTCAAGTATAATTTACTGTCATCAATCTCTCTCATAACATGCCAGCTGAATATATTTTGGGCTTTCTTTAAACAGCATGACTTAATCCATGTTTTTAGCAAAAATGTATTTGTTATTATTAAAAATTAATACACTGGTCGCCATTTTCAAATGCCTACAAAAGATATTTTGTAAAGAAAAAGCTGGTCTTTGGAGTTTGGATAGTTCAGTTTATCGTCTTTGTGGCAGCATCAAACACCAGACTCAATGAACAATAATAAACATTTCGGAAGAAACGACAGCCACAATAATTTCCAAGAAATAGGGTAGTAATGCAAAATGTCACATCTGTAACATAGTGGACCGTATAATTTTGTTTTAAATAAAAAGGTTTTGTTGTTCATGATTGGGCTATATGAAAATTTAAAACTTTAACTCTTTTATATGCCTCTAATAACATTTTGACTTTTGTACATTTCATGTCATTTTAACTATTTTTGATTGGTAACATGTGTAACAGAGGGAGCACAGTTGTTTAGTGGTAGAGTGCTTGACTCAAGACCGAGGGGCCATGGGTTCGAGCCTCACCAGTGTCACTGCATTGGATCCTTGAGCAAGAACATCAATCCTAGCTAAGTACTGGTTCAACCAAGGAAGACCCGTCCCTATATAACTGAAAGACATGCTGGAATTTCTCCTAGTATTTAATTCTTTTTTTGGTACTTGGCGTGTGTCGATAAGAATCACTATATGTATATTTAGCAAATTGTATGCATGATTTGGCATCAAACACTGAACTTGACAGTGAAAATCACAAAATGAAAGTCTGGCTCACACCAAAATTTAGATGGGATATAAAGAATCAAAACAAACAAAACAAACACGTGTAACAGGATGTTACAGCCTTCTGTGACCGTTGCCAGAGGGCTAACATGTTTAAAAAAATTGTAACATATTAGGTTTTATGGAAATCATAGTCTACAAAATTCAGCCTGTGGGAGGGTGGAGTTAAACCATATCTATCCCAGGGCCTAACGGCTGTAGCATACAACTAAATCACAATCTGTTGCATATGCGTATTAAGTCATCCCTTAAAACACATGCACCTCCATCAAGTGAAACCAGACGCCTTAATTTCAGCATGTGTGGTTACCCAAGTCCCTATGTTTTATGCAAGCAGGAAAGCCTCAATCAAGCGCAGTGGCTCAGTGGTAGAGTGCTTGACTCGAGACTGAGGGACCACAGGTCCAAGCTTCACAGGCGTCACTGTGTTGTGTCCTTGAACAAGAACATAATTCCTACCTCAGTACTGGTTCAACCAGGAAGACATGTCCCTATATGACTGAAATATTGTTGATGGGATGTAAAGAATCAAATCAAACAATCAAATCAATCAAGATTGAACATTTCTGCAAGCTAACCAGAGCCATCCTTGTTTGCGTACCAGCATTTCGGCTTTTAGAGGCTATATTGGCCCACCACAAAAAATAACATCCTGACTTTGTGCATGCCCACAACATAGGTGCAGACAATCTTGTGAATGCGCACAAACTGATCAACACCTTTGATGTTCAATCTCTGGAAAGTCAATATACTAGTCTCTGAAGCCAAACAGACTCGCCTGATCACTTACCTTGAAGATAGGCTTTCTCGCGTTGCAATCCAATTATTATTTAGGTCATGCATGAATTCACTAAATTAATCCCTTAACAATTCATGTACAAGCGCAGCTATCCAGTGAGATCAGACCCATAACTTTCGACCCATGCATTAATTAAAGTCTTTTTTATGTTTGCAAACAGCAAATATATGGAAGAAATTGTGCATTTTTTTTAGCTTTGACAGGTTCTTCAACGCTCTTATAGCCGTAAATGTGTATGGCTTTTGGACGCTGTATTATATGTACATGTATAAAGCTCATCTTATGTGACCTAGTGTATATTTTTGTAAATTCATCCCTTAAAATACATGCACAGCCAGCCAGGGGTACCAGACGCCTAAATTTATGCCTGTGTGTCCGTACAAAATTGTAATTTGTATGTGCATGCAGCAAATAATCTGAAAAAGTAATGCCTTTGCACAGAGTCAACTGAGCCTCCGTTGCTTGCGTTTGTGCATATAAACAACTAGTACCATAAGATTTAGTGATAAATTGTGGGTGATGGGGGTTCAGATTTGGTAAGGGATATAATTGGAACAACATCCCATATCGGCATATCATGAAGAGCTCCAATTAGCAACCGAACTCTGTTTTATCCTTTAGTCTTCAATTCAATACCCAGTACACTAAAAAACAATACTCCCGTACACTAAAACTGAGAGTTCCCAATCCCCAGTACCCTTTTCGAGACTAAATGACCATCAGTTTTGAGCCATATCTCCGTCAAGTTTCAACCTACGAGGCTGAAATTTTCAGTATTGATATTTAAATGCCATTGCAAAAAATTGGCCGATTCAGAATTTTAATAGTTTGCTTTCTAGGTTCAACATTGTTCCTTTTTGGGGATAGGTGTCTAAATTTTGGTGTGAGCACGACTTTCATTTTGTGATTTTCACTATCAAGTTCAGTGTTTGATGCTAAATCATGCATACAATTTGCTTAATATACATATAGCGATTCTAAATTGGTACACGCCAAGTACCGAAAAAAGAATTAAATAGGAGAAATTCCTGATTTCTTTACCTTCGTTGTGTTTTTTTTTCCTAATTCAGTGTAAACATCGGCTCATTTTGGAGCAATATCCTGTGTACGTTTCCACCCAGTGTTTCTAGTGGCATAAGAAGGACTTTTGATACTTTTACTGACCTCTAGTGGCATTGGCTGGGACTTTAGAAACGAGTACTGACCTCCAGTGGCAATTGCGTTGACTCTTGATAATTTAATTGATCTCTAGTGGCAAGGACAGGGCCTCTGGATACTTTGACTGATATTTAGCGGCAATGACTGGGACTTTGTATACTTTTACTGAACTCTAGTTGGGATGTCTAGGACTCTGGATATTAGGACTGACCTCTAGATGCAGAAAAAGACTCTCGATATTTTTACTGATCCTTAGAGGCAATGGCTGGGACACATGATACTGACTATTGATTGACACGACGGTACCCACACATAAATATTGAGCGCCATCACCCCGGGCCTCCCCCGGTATATAATTGTTCAAAGACACTCTGCTCGCAAATAATCAGATAACTTAGATATATTAATTGCATTAATATGAAATGTTAGATTAGGTGGCAAATTGATTAATTGAAACACAATTGACAGTTATTGTTTTAAATATGAACACCTTCCATCAAAAAATGAAAGAGGAGTACGAGTTTGGAGCAATAAGAAATATATTTTTTTAAAATTGACATTGATCTTTGACCCGAAGGTCAATCCATACATGTATTCCGAGACCTTTGTTGTTATGTACACACCGATATGCCAATATGAACAGCCTCAATCATGTAAGACGAATTTGAACTGTAGCTAAGTTTGAAGTATGTGTGACCTTGACTACAGTGTAATATTGGCAATTTGAAACCTTTGTTTTATTATGCACACCATAAACAATCATTTTACTGTACATGAGCTCCCTTCATCAAAAATGAAAGAGAAACTCGCGTTACGGGATGTAGAATTTAGACATATTTTACGTATATATTACCTTGACCTTTGATTCTAATGGCATATCAATAATCTGAATAGCCTCTTGTCATCAACATCCCATAGGCAAATATGAACATCCTCGGTCAAATAATGAACACGGAGTTCGCATTGCGAGCCGTAAGACAGGTTTTGACAGATGTTAAGTATATGTGACCTTGCCCTTTGACTACAGAATCACATTGGCAATCTGAACAGCCTAATTTTATCCACGCTGAATGATTACAATACATGTTTATCCGAATTTGTTTGGCCTTGAGTCGTTTGGGCCTAAAAGGGACTACAACTGTGTGGCAGACATACGGACAAATAGTAAGGCATTCGGTCAAGTTGACGGCTATATGTGTGGTATCTATCTAAATTTGTGTCTGTCTGTCTGTCTGTCTGTTCATCCTATCCGCCCAAACGCCTGTCTGGTACATGTATGTGTGTCTGTGTTTATGCGTGTGTGATACAGAAGAAAGGTGTCCCGCGTTTTTAATATTTTAAGCAGTATTTTTCAACTTTGCTGAGAAGGATTAAGGGATTATATCTGTATCAGACTTAACTTTTGCTATAACGTAGACATTAAACGATGGTGACCCTGCCTTATGAGTCTCGCAGAGGGGTTGACTTAGCTGATAAAGATCTTCTTGCAAATGAGTCTTACGTTTATTCTTTTTCGTTATTAACTATCAAAACTGCGTGACCAAAAAAAGACTGAAGTCTGGACCCAATTGAGTAAAAAATGCAAAAAAATCAGACACAGAAGCGCCCGTAAATTCTACATTTATTTTCTGGGAATGGGGGAGGGGAGGACCGGGATCCCTCATGCCTTCTCCCTTTCTCGTTACTATATTCCGCCGGGCCACTTTCATATTCACGGCGACGGCCCTGAGCTGAGGGACACTTCTGCGATTCGGTAAAAATATCAAATCTATTTCGGTGATAAAAGCCGGTATCGAAAATCGTTATTCTCCGGAGACTAACTTCGGCTTCAATCGGATGGTCCGGTAAGGGCTTTTACCGATAACCGCGCGGTACTGGTTTTTAGATGTCATCAACACGATGATTTGAGATTACATAATGACGAACTAACACAATACAATAACCATTTGACAGAACGAAAACCTGAACTGTTCAAAATCGCATGATGGTCTGTCTACATTGCATAATAATCTGTTAACATCACATAATGGCCTGTCAACACCACATAATGGTATGTTAATATCCGTCATATAATGGTCTGTTAGCATCACATACTGGTCTGTCAACATCACATAATGGTCTTTCAACATCACATAATGCTGTTTAAACATCACACAATGGACTGTTTACATCACAAAATGGTCTTTTAACATTACATAATGGTTTGTCAAAATCACACAATGGTCTGTCAACATCACATAATGGTATGTTTACATCATATAATGGTCTGTTTACATCATATTATGGTCTGTCAACATCACATTATGGTCTGTCAACATCACATAATGGTCTGTCAACATTACATAATGCTGTTTCAACATAACATAATGGACTGTTAACATGACATAATGGTATTTCAATATCACATAAAGGTTTGTCAACATCATATAGTGGCCTGTTAACATCACATAATGGTGTGTCAACATCACAAAAAGGTCTGTCAACTTCACGTTATGTCTGTTAACATCACATAATTGCATAATAACATCACATAATGGTCTTCCAACATCACATAATGGTCTTTCAACATCACATAATGGCCTACAACAGCACATAATGGTCCATTAATATATCATAATGGTCTGTCAACATAACATAGTGGTCTGTCAACATCACACCATGGTCTTACAACAGCACACAATGGTCAGTTAACAACACATAGTGGTCTGTCAACATCACACCATGGTCTTACAACAGCACACAATGGTCTGTCAACAACACATAGTGGTCTGTCAACATCACACCATGGTCTTACAACAGCACATAATTGGTCTGTTAACATTACATAATGGTAATTCAACATCACATGGTGGTCTGTCAACATCACACCATGGTCTTACAAAGGCACATGATGATCCGTTAACATTATTTAATACCTGCCGACAGCACATAATGTCATGTCTTAACATAAGACAGTTATGGCGTTCCATACGAATGAAACATCTAAAGATAAGATGTCAATAATATAAAATTGGCTATTTAAAATTGTCATCCAGGTGCATGCCAAACGACACAAAAACTTGTTAATTTCTACATGCTCATTACACTGAAGCATAAAAAGTAGCTGAGAAGTTTGTGAAACCTGTTTTATGGTGAAAAACACTCATTTATTGAATGGACTTGTGTTGTAGGTGCACATTGAAATTGCCTCTATGAGGCAATTCCAATGTGTATCAACAACATATGTTACTGAAATTAAGGAAACCTATTTTGAAATGTACACTAAACAAGTATCATGTCCATTGGTTTTCCTCTTTTAAACATCTAAAATTGCCATTCAGTATAAAAATAACTGTCACTACATGGCAAATTGTTTATATTTACATGACAGCTATTTCACCAAACTATGCTTTTGCTAAGCTGGTACTTGCATGGTAGTATGTCTTCTGATTAACAGTATTAGTTTAAAATTCCTATGAAATTAAATTAAAAAAGAAGACAAAAATCCCCCTTTCAACAGTTAGAACATTCTCCTTGCTTATCAAAGCATTGGGGTCTGGGTCTTATTTTGTCAATGAAGCTCATTTATTTAAATTGTGAGCCTTTTTAAATAAAAGTTTAAAAATACCTTTTTTCTTGAAGCTTTTTCGTTGTAACACACTAGCGTAGCACCCATTACGCAGGTTACGCACGTGCGTAATAAAAATAGTAACACTCAAGGGAGGTCACCTTATGTGGTAAAAGTTGTTTTCCATACCAAAAGGAACTCCTCTTAAAGGAAAGAATTTGCTCCCACATGTGGGAGCAAATTCTTGCCTTAAGAGAAGTTCCGATTATAAAAAGGGACGCAATTAGGAGAATCACTGCTTGCTCCAGTAGTCTCCCTTTGATATGCGTAACGTTTTCGCCACTGTAACAGTTGCTAATGACAATAAAATATGACCGTCTTATGGCTGCAAATAAGCAATTAATCAGATGATTCACATGAAATACCATGCCCTATTTTAAAATATGTAAACAACAAAATTGTTATAGTTTATAAATAAATATATTTAAGTCACCGACTAGAAAATATGGTTAATACCATAAATCATCCGTCTTCCGAGACGCTTTAAAACCAGAACCCTTCGGGTGCTCCTGGACATAGAACCACAAAACCATAGACCCTACCGGCCAGTACTGGTACAGTCAAGGAACATGGCCACAAAAAATAAATTAAAGCACAATAGTCAAGTCATGTCCTATTTACTTTTTAGATTTTTTTTCTGATCCAACCATATTCAATTATCTTGCATAGATAATTATCTTGCATAGATATATAGACAAAATCTTAAAACAAATGATACACATTTGACTAAGCCATATCAAGATCAATGTGTATGCAAAGTTCTTCATTTTTTAAAAGAGCTAGGATCAGGGCCTAAAATTGCAATACCTTCTTAGAGTTAAGTACTACATTAGACTGGTTCCAGTCCTTTAAGCATTTTTTCATCAATGTGTCATTTCATATACTTGTAGCTAGTCTAACGCTGATGGCGCTGTTGAAACATCAAAATTGTTGATAAAAGAAGAAATGTCATCATGATTGCAAAATATTGGTCATTTTCTTACAAAGCCATAACAATGTTCCTGACTGTAGCCAGTCTAGTACTAAATTAGTTGATAATAATATTTCAAAATGGTATTTTAGATGTTTTATACATTGTCATGCTGAATTCAGTACACTATATGGTCGAATTGTCATTGTGATATACAGATTACATTTTGATTTTGTAGAGTTTTAAAAGCTATGTATAGGTGGGAGAAAAGTTAACAGTTCACTGATAAACATCTGATATATGTTTTATAGGCACTCTCCCTCAAAATGAGGTACTGCTGCCGTGTTTACCGTCTAGACTGTTTCAACTGTCCTTATTTTAGAGTTTTGTAAATTATTATTTTCAAATGTTCTTCTTGTTACAGATCGTTTCGCTGTTGTGGCTGACGTCACAGATAGAAACCAGTGCTAAATCTGTATGCAGGGAACCAAACAATTTGAAGGATGAGCTTGACCATCTGTACAGAGAATTGTTGCTGTTAAAAATAAATGGATCAGAAACTTTCAGCATCGTCCCGAAATATCATATCCCTCGAAATACCTACCCACTCAGCACGAACACGAAACGACAGCGAATATATGGCAAGCTAGTGTGTGGGAAACATCGACATATGAGGAAATTCCTGAATTTCAGGTCAACATGTCCCTGGTATATGTTCTTAGAATACGATATAGACAGAATACCACAGGCCATGGTGAAAGCCGAGTGCACGTGTAAAAACTGCCTTAACAGAGACAATTCAGGAAAGTGTGAGAAAGTGGACTCGTTTGTCTCGGTAATACGACGGACTTGCATTGATGGCATTTACAAATACTACATATATATGGAACCGGTTCCAGTTGGCTGCACTTGCAAACATCATGTGAAGCATTCAGCATAGCCTTTTAAGCAAATATGAATTTTGATGTTCATCGCATAGGCAGCAAGATAACACTCAGGCGAGCTTGCACAACTGTGCAGTCTCGCCAGAGCATTCCCTGCTCACACGCATAAAGCATGTAAGTAGACGGTGGTAGCTGCACACGCATATTTCCAAGCTGTTGTTACACATTTGCTGTTGAAAAGAATTCTATTTGATGCAAAACTCACCAGCTACTTTCGTATTAGTGTTCGGCATGTAAAATTTTACAAAAACATTCAACACAAAACTGTATGATATGACTTTTTACTTACTGTAAAGGCGGCACCTCATGAATGCGAAATTAGGACTGTTCAACCTTAGACATATGTAAAAGCTGAAAATGAGGCGTGGTTTTATTCAAAAGTAACTGTATCATCTTGCGCCATTACCTCACACATTATTTAGTCTTTAAAACGTCAGCAAAATAACTGCATCTGAAAATGTCTATTTAACATTAAATATTAAGGCAAACATTGTGGACCCAGATCAGACTGCTCCCTCGGGAGCAATCTGATCTGCGTCCACACTGCTTGTTTATGAGGCTTCAAATATTTTAGTGGAAGACAAAAAACATAAATTTTGTGATTATGCGCTTTAAGGGTTAATAAATGTGAGTTCAGTGTGTATACGGTTAGGATTTTCATGATATGCACGCACGTTTGCGCGGCCCAGAAAAGCTTATGAGCTCTTTACCAAATTATATATAGAACCTGATTTCCCTTCCTCAGCAGATGAAATAGCCGAACCACGCCCAGATTAAAGTTGCCGCCTTTACAGTAAGCGAAAATCTATTAATAACAGCGTATCCAAAAGCAGAAATACAACGTATAACTTAGTTTTTACAGTTTTATAGGACAGTGGAAGTGTAATGTACGTTTAAGGACTAATAAATGTGTCTGAAATTACAGGCATTTATGAAAATGAGAAACACAAAAGTTATATGGCATCGTCGCCATTTTGAATATATAAAAGAGATGCTAATGAAATCGTATTCATAAACTATTCGTTTTAGCATAGAATCTCGCAGTTATTTGTATCAATGGGCCATTTATGCTATGTATTAGGCATATAATTTACAACCATATACATTCATGGTATTTCATTTGTTGCATATCTTATTAGGAGGTTATGACGTCATAAACTCACACATATATCAACATCCATTTGAGAAATAATGGCAACTTCAAAATGCATTTTAACTCTTTTTTCTTGATATATTTTGACAAATTTGCAGCAAATTAATTTGATAGACAAATTACAATCATGCAACTACCAATTTAGAAATACTTCCGATGAAACGTCTCATGATAAGCTGTCAAAAGCATAAAATAGGCAGTCTAGTAGTGCCATCCAGGTACAAGACAAACTACAGGTAAACGTGTTTATTTTACATGCTCATTTCAGTCAAGCAATGAAAGAAGTTAAGAATTTGTTAAGAAAAGGTAATGGTGAAACACTTCATTATTGGAAAGACATATGTTGTTGGTACCCATTGGAATTGCTAATGAGGCAACAACATATGTTACTGAAAATAAGGAAACTATATTTAAATTTAAACTTAAAGACAGTTTCATGTCCATTAAACATATCAAACTGCTAATCAGTAGTATCATACCTGTCGCTATACCATATATATATTTGGATGACAGCTTTATCTCCAAATTTGATTTCATGAACTACCTTTTTGCAAAACCTAGTAGTCTGGTAGTTGCGTGGTTAGATCTCAAAAAATATTTTTGTTTTATATATCAGTGGAAATATGTAAATACTCAAATGTTTATCTTTGTTCTATAGGATAAAAGTCAAAAGTTAATTTCTGTTATATAGGGTAGTGGAAATGTTCATGCACATTGATGTAAATACTCATAATCATGTTAGTTGTTTTCAACAACCCTTAGTGTTCCTGTTCAGTTTTACTCACATATACATTTGTATGTAATGGACTTACTTTAGTACATGTATATGTTTACTTAGATTTTAAATTATTGTCACCTGTGTACATGTATATACAATGCTGTAAAACAGCTTTATAATAAACTAATTGCACCGACCAAATGGGTCTATAATTTACTGTATGCTAGTGTATAATCGTATATAAGGGGTTTGTTTATTAGATTGTATATGGATATGTATGTAATGCATCTGTAGGCCAGTATATCTACAACAGCACTGCTTTATTCTTCCCCGGCCAGCTTAAGTCTCCAGTTATTATTGGCCTGTCAGTGAAACGCCATTCAGATGCGAAGGCGTTTCACTGAGGGTCGATTGTGACCGGTTTTTATATGTGGTTCTGGATTGGGGGAGGGGGGTTCTGGTATTCACTATTCATTAAAAATTTAGCCCATTATTCATCTCATTAAAATTTTGGGTTATTCATTAAGATAAGACCAATTATTCATTAAAAGTAAGAAAGGTGGCAAAGAAATCTGATTATTCACTATTCATTAATTTTTCTTCGAATCATTAAAAAAATAGGATTATTCATTAATTTTTAGGCCCTCATTATTCACTTCTCATTATTTTTTGGGTTCATTATTCACTATTCATTATAAAAAAGGCCATTATTCACTAATCATTGTACCCCATCTAGACCCTCTAAATGCTGACTAGGAAAAGTTCAAGAATGCTTGTGTGTTATTGAAAACCAGGAGTGTGAGTATTATATTGTATATGGATATGTAATAATACACGTTGGCCAGTATATCTACAACAACACTAGCTGGTTTATCATAAGTCTCTGGCCACTATCGACCCGCCAGCGAAACAACGTTCAATCAACTATGATACTTTAAATGTTTATTAAATTGCCAGGATCGGTGCAAGATGTCTTTGTGATGTACAGAATACATAAACGAGGGTCTGGATGGGGTATAATGATTAGTGAATAATGACCTTTTTTAATAATGAATAGTGAATAATGAGCCAAAAAATAATGAAAAGTGAATTATGAAGGCCTAAAATTTAATGAATAATCCTATCTTTTTAATGAATTGAAGAAAAAAATAATGAATAGTGAATAATCATATTTCTTTGCCACCTTTCTTGCTTTTAATGAATAATTGGTCTTATTAAAATGAATAACCCAAAATTTAATGAGATGAATAATGGGCTATTTTTTATGAATAGTGAATACCAGACCCCCCCCCATTCAGACCCTCATGAAACAACTAAAGTTGTTATATGACTGGAGAGAATCCTGTCTCCTGATTGGTCCAATATGTCTTCATAAATCTCTATGTCTACCTGAAAACTGGTCTGAACTGGCCTAGAAGGAACCAGCTCTTACTAGTTTCCAGAAGTTAATATTTTTGACACTTCAGCAATATCAACCTCTAGAGAGCTAAAATAGCATGATGAGTATGAAACTAGCATGGGCTGCATGAAATTGACATGATTAGCTGTTTCACCTCCCAACAGGTGTTTTAAAGACTTAAATGAACTTTAACAGCAGTTTTGTTTTGTTTTGTTTGTTCAATTTTCTTCGTTTGAATAAACAAAATGTAAAAAAGATGTTTTATGATTAAATTTTACATTCCATATTCAGAGAATAGATATACATTTCAAAATACAAAAATACTATATCAAAATAGTTTAATAACATTTGCTAAAACTAGCGAGAAAGTCCTTAGGTTGAACATAACTTCAACAACAAAAGTGAAAGTAGGAAATTTTCATTCATAGTTAAACGCCATATAACAAAACAGTTATTGACTACAATTTCGGTAGACATGAGGATTTATCTACCCTTAAAAGTGATATTCACCTCGGCCCTGTGGCCTTGGTGAATATCACTTTAACGGGTAGATAAATCCTCATGTCTGCCTCATTTAAGTCAATGATTGTATAATATCAATACTCAACTAAGGCACTGTAAGCCCAATGTTTACTGTCGTCGCCCTGGGCCCTGTCGCCTGTTAAACTAACGATACCGGGAGCCAACTCACGACGGTAAACATTGAAGGCATTATAGTACTTACATGTATCTGTAAATAGACATTGTAGTTTGGACCCTGGTCGGAACCTCTATGAAATGGGCATTATTTGGATACTGAAATGGGCTATTATTTTAAAATCATAGCTTTATAGCTGAGAACCTGCAACATTCATATTTTGCACTGGTTACCCCATGCAGTTGATTGGATATTTGTGTAATACTTCGTGTACCGATTTGTCATAAAAACATTCAATGCTACTGATGAAGTCTTCAGTTTTAGCCATTGAAAAAGACACTGAACTCAGTCAGCTGAATCATTTTTTTCTTAACTGATTAATTTTGAAAACAAGGAAATTTGCTAGTAATATCAACTCCCCCCCCCACCCCAACCCACCCCCTTTATGGTCTTAATTTCCCTTTATGCCAAACTCAATAGCCAAACAATGGCGCTTCTGTCAACTAATAAAATAGTTTCACAGAAGAGACTGTAGGAATCAACTTACGAACTGATTTTTCTATACTCTGTGGACGGTTTGCAATTGAAAAATGAAGTTATCTGAGACAAATTTAACACATATACATCAAGCATCCTTTTCAGAGTGCAAACAGTGTAGACCAAGCTCAGACGCCGCAGAACGCGGCGTCTGATCAAGGTCTCCACTGTTTGTTTACAGAAAGTACTTTTGAAATTTGAATAAAATTGTAAATTGCATCCAACAACCCATAAATTTGAAATGAATTCATCCAATTGACAAGCATTTGACCCAAAAGGTTTAGAATAGTTTGATATGATTTGAATCTTAAGTTATTTGTGAAGGATATTTTCAGATAATTTAAATTAAAATTATTGTGCTAAACTGTAGGTGTGTGATTGTATAATGGGTGTCATGTTATGCATTATGATATGAGCCAGTGCATGAAATTTCCAACAATGTGGCATTTTGACATGTGTAGACTCGGACGAGCCTCTGCAGCCTCCTTTTAAGCTTAGAAACTCCAAATGGTGTTCAGTCAGTAACTTAACAATCATTGAATACTCAAGCGACTAGCAAAGACTCTGATCAGACTGCGCGTATGCGCAGGCTGATCTGAGGCATTGCTGGTCACACATACATCATTGTTGGAAATCTCATGCACTGCCTCATATTTCATTTAGAAGTATCTTACAATGATCTTATATGTGGTATCTGTGGCTCAGAGGGGTGGGAATTCGAAGTCATAAGGAAACACTCTCCTTTCATTTACTACAGAGCACAAAATAGTGCGTGTGATGTTAGTCTGTACTGTTACCTAACATTCAAAAAATGAACGCTACGCATAAATAGGTTTCTACATGTAGTAAAAGTGTTGTGTAATAGACAGTACAACACAAAAATACATGTGGATCTACTTATTGTCGAGTAAAAAAAACTTAGGTCAGAAAGTTGAAAATATTAAATTTTACTTCCTTTGTTTAAAGGTGATGTCCGAAAAAATGATACACTATATCAGTTTCATATGGTACAGTATAAGCTATGCAAAAAGGCAACTCTCAAAACGACCCAAAATTCGTTTTCAAGACCAATTATCGCTAAATGCAGGTCAAAAGTATTGCAGAATGCTCCCAGGGGGAACATTCTGCAATACTTTCGGCCTTCATTAAGCTACCATTTGTCATAAAGATCGTTGTTTTTTTTTCTATTTTTGAGTGGCCGTTTTACACAGGTTTTACTGTAACTTCAAACCACTTTCATTTTGAACATCATCGCGAGAAACCCTGACTATGTTGCCAGTATCCGCGCAGTCTTATCAGCGCCTTTATACCACCTTTACCAACTTTAGCATGAAATATCACTTGATGTGCAAGGTCTACACAGATGTAGGTGATATAAAATAGTTATACCATGTTTGTCCACCTGTACGTAAGATAATCCACTCGCTAAAGCTCGTGGATTATCTCCACGTACAGGCGGACAACCCATGGTATAACTATTACTAATTTGCTCCCTGCAAAGCATAATATCTGAACTTGCTATATACAAAATTTTAATATTCTTAATATTCTCTGTAGCTTAGCAGACTGGCTTGATTCATATGGCCTGCTTATGTCGGAAACCCCATAAGACAGGTTTTCTTGCGACGAGGCCAATTTTAGAAGTAATCTGACCGATAGCTTGCCCAATCAAATTAAACTAAAAAGAATAGATTTTTTTCGAGCAATTTTTTAAAGCTCAAAATATAGTGGATAGCATTCTATGCAATGTAGATATACAGTTGACATTTTTCCTGGGTTTTATTTTTGTAGTTGAACTTCCGAAAAATACCCATAAATTTGAGTTATGAGATGTATCATCTATATTTATATTAATAAAAAAACTTGGGTATCACTTGTTCACGTGAAGTAGTCACACTCTTTTAGAAAAAAATGTAGCCGTGTACTTCTAAAATTAGACAAGCTTGTCTATAAAAGTAATTATAGGCCTATTTTTTTTATTCTGAGGGTTTGTGACTAGTTACTGTGCACATGTTATCAACATAGTATACGTCACTTTCATCAGACTGAACAGATGATAGAACGTTTAAACTGTTAATCAGATTCACATGTTCCAAAAATTACATTTTTATAAATTGCAAATAAAGGAATATTTTCCGCAAGCAGTTAACTACAAAGAAAGCGACACTTTTATGATATTTGGATCATTTGAATCTGATTAACAGTATAAAAGTTCTATCATCTGTTAAGTCTGATGCAAGTGACGTATACTATGTTGATGACAATTACTTTAAATAACATGTGCTAGACCTGTAACGCAAAATATATAGTTTTGCATTATAAGAGATCCAGACTGACGGATATACTCACCCCCCCTACCCCAACCCCCACCCCCCCCCCCCCCCCGTATTAAAAAATAAACAAATACCATGAAAGATAGATGATATTTTGCATTCATTTTGTCGTTACGATATAATCTTGCCAGTTCTTTTAATAATATTTATGTTGTTTTATTGTTTTAGTGTTGTTTACAGTTTACTAAAATGCATTTATTTATAAGACTAAAGTAAAATAAACAAAGAAATAATAGAATGTGTTGTTGTTTGTGCGTTCGTGTGTTTGTTTGTTTTTGTCTATTTTTTGGTCTTTTTTTGTCTTTTTTCCCCGGTTATTTTCACATATTTTCATGGTCGCCAAGCCCATGCAATGGATATCACCAAGCTCTTATATCATAACAAAGACCCACTTGATATGCAAATATAAAATTTACTAACTTAGACGAACTTCCATATCCTAGGTTCAAATTAACCCTTATCCTGCCAATATTTTGTCCTGAAAGTGTCGTCTGCTTTTTAATTCTACTGCATATATTCACTACATTTTATCATTTGAGCAAACACTATGAACAATCAGAGAGCCTTTGAGCCCTGGATCACTCGCCTGAGTCCTTGTCATGCGGATAGGTTGTTTACCACGAAATATCAATCCCATTTCTCCAACCCCATCTTGGGTATCAGTCAAACTAAAGCCTGATAAGTCTCTAGGTCTAATCAATATATACTTATCTGCACAATTTCAATGTCTGACATTTTAAGTTTTTATCTAAAAAGGTCGGGTGCACAAGGTCAAACATTTTACTTACATAATTTTCTACACTTCGTTCCCTTTAATTTGACCATGACCACCGTCAGAAAGATATGTTTGACCTTTTGACCCCACCCAAGGGTCGTCAAGGGTGTATAAAAGGGCATAATATTTGCTTGCATGGTATTCTATGCTTAATTCCCGTTAATTTGATACTCAACAGGACTTCTTTCAGAATAGAAAAAATGACCTTTTGACCCCACCCCAGGGCTCAAGGGTGCGTGTGAGGGCAAACTATTTGCTAGCATGTTATTGAATGCTTCATTCCCTTTAATTTGATATGCATCATGACCATATTCCGAAAAAGTTTATTAATGGCACCAGCCTAACCCCCTTGGCCCATCGAGGGAATCAAATACTGGCCATCAAAACGTAACTCCTGCCTGATTTGTTTCATATCCATTGTTCCTCTGTATGCATGCAAAATTCTGTTAAAATATTGACAACTGATTTAGTTATGGGCAATTAAAATATTTTTGACCATAGGGCCATATAGTTTGAACGAATTTGGTAGATGTCCACTTGGTGATGTAATGCTACAAAATAAATATCAAGGCTCTATGCCTAGTGGTTCAAGGCTAGAAGATAAGTTCATGTTTTCCCTAAATATGCCTTTGCAATACATGTGACCTGATTGCATAATTTGAACACACTTAGAAGTGGTCTACTAGGTGATGCTACATACCAAATATCAAGGATCTATCCCTCATGGTTTCAGACAAGAAGATTTGTTCATGGATTCCCTATATAAGACTTTGTAAATCATGTGACCCCAGGGACCAGCCACTTTTAGCCCCATGGGTATAATTTGAACAAACTCGGTAGAGGTCTACTAGTTGATGCTACATAGGCCTACTATATATTAAGGTTCTATGCCTTATGGTTTCAGACAAGAAGATTTTTCAAGTTTCTCACTTCAAAAGCCTATGTAAAAGGGCCATTTTTGGCCCCATGTGCATAATTTGGACGAAACTACAAGATGATGCTACACATCAAATATGGTGGTTCTAGGCCTTGTGGTTTCATACAAGAATAGTGTTATCTATTTATGGCCTGTGTGGCCGAGATGTGCAGCGATACGGAATCATTTGAACAATTCTTAAAAATGCTATATATTGATATTTCCTGCAACGTTAGGTCAACATCTTGCCAGTAGTTAAGGAGGAGATGCCCTTTCTCACAATGAGCCTTTGGCTCAGGTGAGCTATAATAACCGAAGTATAAAAGCTTCGCATTTATAATTTGATCAGCGTCAGAAAATTGCCACTGAAATATGCTAAACTACGTCGAAATCCAGATGCAGCTTACCAACACTTTCAAGAATGGACTGACATGTTGGAAATGTAAACGGCTACAAAGCACGACGTGATGATAGATCGTATTATTTGTCTGTCGCAACTGCAGGAAAACCTTGTGCAATGTCATAGTTTAAACATTCCTTCGTTGCTACTAGTACGTATGTACATGTACATACAAGTATATGAGAAACTTATGAACTTGTGTATGGTCATATTTCATCATATTTCATAACAATTTGTCAGCTAAAGTCACTGGTTGGCACCATATCAAACAGATTAATAACTAAATTTGATCGGTTCAAAGTCACGACTGTCAGATGACAACTGAATGGTTTCCCATATGTCAGCTTCAAATGTTTTTTTCTTCTTAAACTTATGATGAAAATTCAAAACTATTTACCAGAAATCGATACGATCGCTGATGGGTAAACCCCATAATTGCCAGTAAATCTGCTGACCGATTTCCATAAACTCTCATTCCATGTCGCTCGCCAGATTCGGATCCAAATCGGATGGGGACTTGATAAATCATACAGCTATATGGTTCCTTAGCAATACTGGTCCGGATCCCCTGGAAAATCACAAAGCTACCATGCCAGCATCCATTGTTGGGCCATCAACAACGATGGAGTTTCGCTTGGTGGCCCGCTTATAGTGGTATTTGTTAGGATCCTCTCCCGTTGTCAAAAGTGGACCCCCTCTGGCAAAACTTTCTGGATCCGCGCATGTGCATTCAATTTGTCTGGATGAAATCAGTGTATTTGGATCAACACTTTTTCCCCAAATTGAAAAAGCTACACATGTGGTGCGCTTATTGTGCACAACATGGTAAATGACAAACTATCCGTGATCTGATGACACTATAATCTTTTAATATTTGAAAATATTAAACCTGGACAACTTTACCCAAACAGTACATGTCACCTGACCATGATTACGTATTTTAATGGTAAAAACCCCACCTCCTCTCAGTCCATAAAAATCAACTCTAATGTGACCAGTAATGATAAAGATCACATGGTCAATGATCATGGGCCAGCACGTATGGTCTTCAGTGGTACTTATCACATATGCGCAAAAGCTAATCTAATAAACGCCTTCGCTGACGTATCCAGAGGGGCTAGATGTCTGAATTTTCGTCTTGTCATGGGTGGATCCAGAGGAGGGGTGGGGCAGGGGGTCCGGAACCTCCCCCCCCCCCTGAAAAATCACATATCGGCCTGGATCCCCTGAAAAAAATCATAAAAATACCAGCTTGGCCATTATTGGCACGCCAGCGAAACGCCATTTAAATGGCGTCTCGGAAGCGGGCGATGATGTTTTTGGGTCCTCTATCACCTCATCAACTAAAAAAAAAAAAAAAAAACCTTCAAAAATTCCTGGATTTCTGACAGAACTTTCTGGATCTGCGCATGAATGTATCCATAGTATGTGTATGCGCATATGCGAGGACACGCCTGAGCATGTGCTACTCGCGGATGGGATAAGTACCAACATCTCGTATGCATGCCCAAATGTACATATTATTTTTGAGTGATTTTAGCCCTAGAGCGTTGATCATGAAACGACGAAAATGATATGAAACAAAAGGGCCCTAGGTCCCTGGATCGCTCACCTGAATCCTAGCACATGAGTAGATGATGTATTGGCCTGTTGCTAAAGAGATATGATTTAAAGATATTTCTATTTTAGCTCTTGTAGCCAAACTGAACGTTCAAATCAGTTTTGGTAGAGAGCATCATGAGGTACATTTCAGTAAAATTATTTTGAATTTGGACCAGTGGGTCAGGATTGATGTCGTTTAAAGATATTTATTATCTAGAGGTCTGGCAGCCCCTTTTTCAGTGGAGCAAAACCATTTGTGCATTTTTTGCAGAGGGCATCATGACAAACATTTCTGTGAAATTATTTTTAATTTGAACCCGTTCAGGAGATGTTGTTTAAAGACATTTGTCATCTAGAGCGCTGGCTACCCCTTTTTTCGTCGGAGCGGAACCATTTGCGCAAGTTTGGTAGAGGGCATTTTCAGGAACAATTCTGTTAAATTATTTTGAATTTGGGTTTATCCAAGTAAACCATTCGACGTCACCTGAACAAGACGTGCAGAAGACTAAATAAAAACCCCACATGAACACGTTTTTGTAACATTTTGTTCGTGTTCAATGCGTTTTAATAACCCCATACCAATGACGTGTGGAAGAAAACTGCAGCGGAACATTGCAAATCTGTAAGGAAAACGTTTGTCTTTCGATATACATACCTTGAACGTGACGGAGACGTTTCCAATAACAATGTTGAAGACGTTTCCATATAACATGTGTTCGTCACTCCAAAAGCGTTACAAATTGATGACGTCAAATACATTCGCATTCAGTGTCAAAACGTGTTGAAGACCTAACGTAACCCAAGCATGAGGACGCTTTTACTACGTTATAATTCGTGTTAAAGGCGTGATGGTAATCATAAAACAATGACGTCTTTGTTTGGTGTTCAAACTGTGTTTAGAAGTGCATCAAAACATTACAAATTTGCAGTGAACTCGTTTTAAAAACATGTGCTAGTGATTCCTAAACGTAACCAAGAGGGTTTTTACATACGCGTATGCGTTTGTGTTATTTATGTCTTGTGTTTGTCGTGCTTTCGCATATGTTCATTGCTGCCTTGTGGTCTCTTGCTGGGAAAGGGCTGACCTCTTGGCTCTTGTTTGTGATGCTTAATTGTTTTATATCACTTTCCCATGTGGTATCCTGGGTCAGGTCTGGTACTCTATTGTATCGATTCCTGGTCTTTGCCGCCTTTCTTGTTTTAAGACCTGATGGTAATACCAAAACACTGAAGTTTGTTTGGTGTTCAAACTGTGTTTAAAACCGCATCAAAACATTATAAATCTGCAGTGAACTCGTTTTAAAAACGTGTGCTAGTGTTTTTTAACACAATAGGTTTGCGTTACTCCGAAGGCGTTACGAATTGAAGTCGTCAAACATGTCAAAACGTGATGAGGACCTAACGAAATCCTTGCATTTTGACCCTTTTATAACGTTTTAATTCTTGTTACAGACGTGATGGTATTCCCCAAACAACGTCTTTGTTTGGTGTTCAAACTGTTAAAAACTGCATCAAAACATTTTAAATCTGCAGTGAACTCGTTTTAAAAGCGTATGCTAGTGATTCCTAAACGTTATCGAGGCGTTTTTTTACACTAGGGGCGGACTTGATTTTGCAATTTTAGAGTACTCGGCGTACGCCAGAACAGTCACATAAACAAGTAAAACTGGGCACTTTGGAGTACTCCGGAATAAATCAAGCGATGCAAATATTTCCACACATGCTGGCAGTGCTCCGCCATCTTGTTTTGGAACAGGTCACGTGACTGTTCTGTCTACACCACCCCGGAATACGGAGTACTCCGGCGTACGCCAGCACAGATGTTCCAGCACACTTGATTTCTGTTCTGCCTGTTCGGAGTGGAAGGAGTAAAGGGAACAGCTAAATCAAGTCTGCCCAAGATGTGTGCGTTTGTGTTATTTATGTCTTGTGTTTGTCATGCTTTCGCGTCTGTTCATTGCTGCCTTGTGTTCACATGCTGGGAAAGGGCTGAGCTCTTGGCTCCCGTTTGTGATGGTTAATTGTGTTTTTGTCACTTTCCCATGTGGTATCCTGGGTCAGGTGTGGTACTTGATTGCATCGACTCCTGATCTTTGGCGCCTTTCTTATTTTAAGACGTGATGGTATTCCCAAAAGAATGACGTTTGTTTGGTGTTCAAAATGTGTTCGAAACTGAATAAAAACATTATAAATTCGCACTGATCTCGTTTTAAAAACGTGTGTTAGTGATTCCTAAACGTGACCTTGACTTTTTTACACAATACATGTGCGTCACTCCAAAAGCGTTACAAATTGAAGACGACAAACACGTTTGCATTTAGTTTTCAAAAAGTGATGAAGACCTAACGAAATCCTTGCACTGAGACGTTTTTATAACGTTTTAATTCGCGTTTAAGACGTGAAACATTATAAATTTGCAATTAACTCGTTTTAAAAACGTATGCTAGTGATAACTTAACGTAACCGAGACGTTTTTTTACACAAGACGCGTGCGTTGCTCCAAAAGCGTTACAAATTGAAGACGCCAAACACGTTTGCATTTAGTTTTCAAAAATAAATTTATACGTTTGCAGTAAACTCGTTCTAAAACCTGTGCTAGTGAGTCCTAAACGTAACCGAGACGTTTTTTACACAAGACTTGTGCGTCACCCCAAAGCGTTACAAATTGAAGACTAAAAACTGCCTTACTGAACAAGGTTACATTTTTGATAGCGAGTGTTTATAATAAAATATTTAGTATAAATATGGCTTTATTTGTGTATATGTCAACAGAGGTCTCAGGTCACTGGTATGACTGACCCTGGAGTTTCTGATGTCAGGACTTCTCATTTACTGTCCTGCCAGCCAAGAATGACAGTGACGTCATGTTTTGTTTACAATTATTAAGTAAAATATTTCCTTGAACACTCCACTTCAGCTAACGCGAATCGATATATCACTTGTGTATTAATCCTATCCTGCAGATAGGATTAATACACAAGTGATCTATCGATTATAAGTCCCTGTATACTTTGTAAACAAACATGACGTCACTGTCACTCTTGGCTGACAGGACAGTAGCACAATGATTGCTTTTGGCTGTAGCTGATACCTCAAGTAATATGGTATTGGGTCAAGGTCAAATATATTTAAAATCAGAAATGGATTTTAAGACTGACTCCTCTAACAATTTGAGATACAGGGTGTTTATATTTGGCATAGAGATTGCCTATGGCGTGAAGATCAGATCACAGGTGAGGCATTGGAGTCAAAGGTCAAGGTCAAAACACTTTTTAAAAAAATTCTAGTTGTATGGCTTGTGAAGCAAATATCTCTGTTTTGATGTAGGCGTTTCATATTCTGCACACTGAATAGGTAAGGTGTGTAGATATATACAGAACCAAAAATAGGGAACCCATTCGTTTTGAGGTATTTTTATTACACATAATTGATATGGCGTCAAGTCAATATCGGGTGCGACCTCCAAGTATCATCTCCAGTATGCAGCTCAAGTGTTGTGCATGTGTTGCTGCACGTAAGGGTCACACCTGATATTGACTAGGACTCCATGAAATACAAGGGTTTCCTTATTTTTTGGTTCTGTGTATATCAACATTATTATCAGACTGATGACATGACCTTTGATTTCAAGGTCAAGGCTAAAATACTTCAAATCTTGTCTAAATGGCTTATAATGCAATCAATTTCAGATGGGCCTGGACGCGACAAAACCTGTTTTCGGGGTTTCAGACAAAGCGAGACTCAAACCAATCTCCTCAGCTACAGCAACTAGCTAGAAAATTGAAATTTCGCCTGTAGCAAGTATAGATATAATACTTTTCAATAAGCGAATAACAAAGGCGCTGATCAGACTGCGCGGATGCGCAGGCTGGTCTGCGCCTGTGTTGTTCCCAAACCTCTGAAGACAGGTTTTCTCGCGTAGGGATCCAGATGCAAGTGGTTCATATTTGGAAAACTGATTTTCTATGGTTTTCACGACACTCAATGTTTTGGATTGCTGGTATTACCTTGGAGACAACTAGATGTCATACTATGTGGTACTTGGTGTTTGCCATGATGTCCACCATTGAATGACCACATTCTAAGTACATTTGGAATGATCACACATCCTCTCTAGTGAAGACTTCTGCTAATAACGTTTGCAAAGGCAAGACCGAGTTTGATCCAAATAAAACTGTTCGTACAAATTTCAAAGAATTAACCCCCTTTTCCCGCCATCCATGTCAATTGTCATATGCTCTCTCATCTGCTTACAACCAGGCAACCACCAAGTTAGCATTTAATTCCAATGAAACATCTAGAGATTAGCTGTAAATAATATAAAATTGGCTGTCTATTATTGTCATCACTAAACTTGTTCATTTCTATATGATCATTACACTGAAACATAAAAAGTAGTTAAGAAGTTTGTAAAAAACCTGCTTTATGGTAAAAATAGCCATCAGAGGAGATGGCAAATCCCCCGACCAAAAAGTAATTGATATGCAGTTACAAGCAGCCAACCTAGTATATATATTTGATGTGATAATACTGAGTGTCACTGCGAACAAAAGTGGAAGGCTGACTGTAGAGACTTCATTTTTACCTTTAAATTCATCCAAGGGAGGTACGTTAAAATGTAAGCCCTAAAGAGCAATCATTCTTAAACCGAACAACACACTGTGACTCAAAGATATATTTATACTTAACACCATTAAACTCTTAAAAGATATAAAAGTTATTAAGAGCACAAAGTTTCACGAATAAAATTTGTTCGTGGGAGATAACCCAAACACAAAACTAGAGGAGATATAACTGAGTAAGCACAGGTGAATTGTTATAGATAAGCAAATATGGAATAAATACTATGGTGTTTTGTGTCTGGAAAGGGTCCATATAAAGTTCATTCAAGGGAGATAACTCAAAAAACATTAAAGGAGAGCAACCATTCTTGCACGCAACACACCGTCTTCACCTGATATACATGCATGCCAAATATTATCAAAATATCTCAAAGGGTATTAAAGTTATAAAGTGCACATGCTTCCCCCTATAAAATTTAAATTTCTCTCAAGGGAGATAGCTCAAAAGTCCATTAAAGGAGAGTAACCATTCTTGCACGCGACACACCGTCTTGACCCGATATACATGCCTACCAAATATTATCAAAATATCTCAAAGGGTATGAAAGTTATTGAGCGCACAAGCTTCCCCTTATAAAGTTCATTCAAGAGAGATAACTCAAAAGGCCAGCAAGGGAGAGCAACCATTCTTGCACGCGACACACCGTCTTGACCCGATATACATGCCTACCAAATATTATCAAAATATCTCAAAGGGTATAAAAGTTATTGAGCGCACAAGCTTCCCCTTATAAAGTTCATTCAAGAGAGATAACTCAAAAGGCCAGCAAGGGAGAGCAACCATTCTTGCACGCGACACACCATCTTGACCCGATATACATGCCTACCAAATATTATCAAAATATCTCAAAGGGTATAAAAGTTATTGAGCGCACAAGCTTTTGTCTACGGACGGACAGACGGACGGACAGACGGACGGACGCCAGGCTGATCGCTATATCCCCCGATCCTTTTCGGGTCGGGGGATAAAAACCACTAGGCAGTGGCTAGGGATACGGATCCGTACCCCTAGCCTTGGAGGCTAGAGGTACGGACCCGTACCCCTAGCATATTCTACCCTGTCATGCTACAGGTACAGACATATAACCCTGATGAGAAATTCTAAATTATCATGATGATAAGTGTTAGAAAATACCCTGTTGTTGTGTTATGAAATGCCAATCCAGTAAGTCGCCATTTGCAATGTGGGATAACTCTGTATAGTAAATATAAAAACGAAACATGAATTCGGAATAGGGACAAGTGGCGAGGGATTTATGTTGTGTTATTATTATTATTATTATCATTCCCTCTTCCTGCCTATATTCTCTTATTTTTCATCTTCCTAGCGCTACCAATAGAAGTCAACCCGTTGAGTAATAGTCAAATTTGATGGTTCAACGTACAGATGTAGATGTAGCACCCTCGCTAATGACACAAACCAAAAGTGAAAAAAAAAAAACAAAAAAAAAATAATGAATATTATAACAAGTTTTAATTTAATAATAATAATAATAATAATAATAATAATAATGATAATAATAATAACAACACAACATAAATCCCGCACCACTTGTCCCATTTCTGAATTCGTGTTTCGTTTTTATATTTACTATACAGAGTTATCCCGCATTGCAAATGGCGACTTGCTGGATTTGTATTTCATAACACAACAACAAGGTATTTTCGATTATAATAACTTATCATCAGGGTTATATGTCTGTACCTGCAGCCTGACATGGTAGAATATACTAGGGGTACGTGTCCGTACCTCTAGCCTCAAAGGCTAGGGGTACAGATCCGTATCCCTAGCATCCCAGGCTAGGGGTAAGGATCCGTACTTCTAGCCACTGCCTTTATTGAATGGACGTATGTTGTAGGTGCATATTGGAATTGCCTCTATGAGGCAATTCCAATGTGAACCAACAACATATGTTACTGAAATTAAGAAAACCTATTTTGAAATATACACTAAACAAGTATTACGTCCATTGGCTTTCCTCTTTAAAACATCTCAATCTGCCGATCAGTATTGAAATATAGGTCTGTCACTATTTGGTAAATTGTTTATATTTACATGACAGCTATATCACCAAACTATGCTTTTGCAAAGTTGGTAGTTGCATGGTAGTATATTCTTTTGCTGCCTATAATATAGCATTTACTGCTCCCATATACAAAGTATGGATGTTGAAGAAAGTTTTTACTTCTACAGGGTTCATATAGGCAAGTTTGAGTAAAATTCAAGAACTTTTAAGGGACTTCTAAAGACTATCCCACAGTTTTCAAGGGACTAAAAGTTTATGAAAAATCCCCATATAAGTGTTAAAATTCTACTTCAGAAATGCTAGACTGAGATAATGGAGAAATTAGTACTAGTAAGTTAGTATAAAATTGTTGTGCCTTTATTTGGTGCCGGTTTGCAAACCGGCACCAAATAAGGCACAACAGTTTTATTATAATTTAGATCAACAGTGTTTATTCCTACAGTAATTAGAAAAATCCAAGGACTTTTCAAGGCCTTTGCCTGATTTTCCAGTACTTTTCAAGGCATATTTAATTTTCAAGGACTTTTCAAGAAAGCCCTCTAAATTCAAGTACTTTTCAAGCATGTGCGAACTCTGCTCTAGCACTGCTGGACACATCAAGGAGGCTCATATGTGACAAGTAACAACATCTCATTGACCAGGATTTCTGGAGCCAACTGGAAAATAGAGTCAGCCTCAAAATCCTGAATTCAGAAATAATCCTGAAAACTTTCAGGAATGTAATTAATGATTTTCATGTGTGTGTCTTAGACTGTGGTCAAATGGCTGTGATTATGGCATTTCCTGGTCATATGCCCTGTATGCAGCTACATGTAGTCAGCTAACTAGAGGATATTGATGATGCTCCTGCATCTGCACGCTGATGGTGATTTGTTTTTGATTTTTTTATGTCCAACTAAAGAAATTTTCAGTCATGTCAGGACAGGTCATCCTGGGTAGAACCAGTACAACGCAGCCAATAAAGGGGCTCCAATAAAGTGTCTTGCTAAAGGACAAAACACTGACTCAGCTGCTGGTGCGACTTTAAGGACATGTAGCAACCCTTTGATCCCCAGTCTAAAGCTCTACCAACTGAGCTCGGCACACATTGATCATTGGTGCATTTTCCTTTATGCAATGATGAAGTCTTCCTTCTTTTTTTTGTTTGGTTCTTCATGCCCAAGTCAACAGTTATGGTCATGATGGGACGGTTATTTCACATAACCACACTTTTTTCCATGGCAAGCTTGACTAAGCAGATAACCTGTTTATTGTACTTAGTGTGTATACTTTTGCTTGTAACTGACAACAACCTTTCTTGAAACAGCGGAGGGAGGAGAATGAGAAAATATTTCATGATCAATCTCCGGGATGGAACTCCTGACCCCTGGATCTGCAGTCAGACACGTATCTGCAGCCACACACGCTACCGACTGCCCAGTGAGTCTTCCTTCTGGTTCGATGTATTAAACTTGGGATAGTCCATTGTACACATAGAGGGATCACAGGTTATAATTGCCAAATAAAATTGTGGTTCTTTCTTTGAGGATCGTTATTGTTTTAGCAAATAGTGTAGATCCTGATGAAATGCCACATCATGCAGCATTTCATCTGGGTCTACACGTTTTACCAAATTACGCATTTAGGAGTCATTGGTATTGAAAGGGTTAAATATTCTGGTCTTTTCAGACTCCTGGTCTCAAGTTACGCACATCAACGGGAGGCTACTGGAACAAGAAGTGATTATATCTTCAATTGCATCCCTTTTCAAAATGGGAACTTCCCCAAAGGGAGCAAATTCTTTCCTTTAAGAGCAGTTCCTTATGGTATGGAAAATCCCTTACCATATTAGGTGACCTCCCTTGAATGTGTACTATTTTCATTATGCATGTGCATAACTGTGTAATGGGAGCTACGCCAATGTAGAATGCGAGGACTAATTGCTAGAAAAACAAGGTATCGAGCGTAAACAAAATTTTGGCGTAAATAAAGGGCAATAACTCTGGTATAAATTGCTAGAAAAAAGCGAGAAACACTGTAAGTGGTGTTACTTTTATCATCATTCTGTTTTCAACAAGTTTTAAACAACTGATATATACAATGTAACACCTGCACCCAGAACAGCCTGCACACACTCACACAACCAAACAGACAGCATGCTATAGAAACATGCCCATCTGAGTAAAAGTCCAGTATAAAGTACGAGCTGGCATGTGCATACAGCCAAAAATTTAAACCAGTCTACGCATCCACATAGTCTAACCAGTCTTAACCTTTAAAGTGCCAATCGTAACAAAAGTCGTCTGCTTTTCTCGTCTGCTTAAATGTTTAAGAAGCCTCTATGTTAAACAGTGTGGACCCAGATCAGACTGCTCCTATAGGAGCAGTCTGATCTGGGTCCACCCTGTTTGCTTCTATAATTAAATGCGTCAGTAGTGTTAGGCAATTATTTGCAGCAGACAACTTCAGCAGCTGTCATTTTTCAGATGTATTTTTTCTTGGTACTTTAAGGGTTAATTTTCTGCCTGGACTCTTGGGTACCCATCGAGTGCCTATTGAAGACTCTGATCAGACCATGTGGATGCTCAGGCTGATCTGTGTCTTTGATGCTAGCACATGCCAACTTGTACCTTTTCCTGAACAATTGCTCATTTTACATGCCCATTTTAATTGCTCTAAATATTCTAACAGTGGTCACCTGATATAATGACCAGACAGTGCAGACCCAGATCAGATGGCTCATCCTTTAGGAGCCATCTGATCAGAGCATATACCATAAACATGGGTGAAAGTTTTAAATTTCCAAAATCCTGAACTTTAGAAATTCAGAATTTTTAAACTTACAGGATGCCTACAAAAATTAATAATTTCATGTTTAAATGATTAATTGTGTTTAGATAATAAATCTGAAAATTAAGCAGAAAAGCTATTATAATCTCCCTAATACAGCATTTTGAGACTGACTTCAAAATCCTGAATTCAGGATTAATCCTGAGACTACACCCATGCATAAATGATTAGCTTTACTGAAATTCATTTATGAACTTAATGTCTGATTTTTAACAAAAATATATTTACAAGAAATATTTTGAAATTTTTTAACCTTGACGAGCAGCCTAGGCAGAGACTATCCTGCACAATTCCAAAGTCTCACCAGAGCCTTTGCTACTCATATACTCCCCAACTAAACCCCTCTGGACCCAGGCAGGTACTTTTTCACAAAAAATGGCATTCTCCTTAGATAATGATCAATTATGATAGCATCATATTGAATATTAGATTGCATGGGTCAGGAGAAACAAAATATTTTGAGCATTAAACTGTGTATATTTTCTTACCCATCATTTTTAACACTGTCTTGGGTGGTCAAAAGAACCGTCTCAATGAGACAGTACCATCTCATTGAGACTGTTCTTTTGATTATCTACAACATATGTTTTGTTTGTTTGATTTGATTCTTTACATCCCATCAACAATTTTTTAGTTAAACAGGGACAGGTCTTCCTGGGTTGAACCAGTACTAAGCTAGGATAAATGTGTCTTGCTCAAGGACCACAACACAGTGATGCCGGTGAGGCTTGAACCCGCCGCCCCTCGGTCTCGAGTCAAACACTTTACCACTGAGCCACTGTGGTCCCTATTTTAACATTGTATTGGGTGGTCAAAAGAACCATCTCATTGAGACTGTTCTTTTGATTATCTACAACAAATGTTTTGGTTATTAATTTTTTTTTCTACATGCCTAAAGTTAGATCAATCTATACTGCTTATTTTAAGATGGCTCCCATGGAATGGGCATGTAAGCTGAACACATACTCACAAATCAGAGCATAGACTGGCTTCAGTCCGTAAAACAATTTTTCATCAATGGGTCATATCATAAACTTGTAGCCAGTCTAACTCTGATGGCTCTGTTAACAAACTTGTAGCCAGTCTAACTCTGATGGCTCTGTTTTAAAACAGAACCATCAGAGTTAGACTGGCTACAAGTTTATATGACCCATTGATGAAAAATTGTTTTAAGGGCTGGAGACAGTCTAATCAGAGCATGGAGCACACACTTGCACAGTCTACAAAAATATTCACACAACAGAGCAGCCTCTACGTAGTCACAAAGCAGAGCCGCCTGCATATACTCACAAATCAGAGCCGCCTGCACATACTCACAAATCAGAGCCGCCTGCACATACTCACAAATCAGAGCCGCCTGCACATACTCACAAATCAGAGCCGCCTGCACATACTCACAATCACAGACAAGTAATAACATTTTGCGTCCATCTCCAAGCAAGAGATAAAACACTATATTTGAGCCGCGAAATGAGATTTCCAACAATGTGGTATGTGTGACCAGCAAAGCTTCAGATCAGCCTGGGCATACGCGCAGTCTGATCAAAGCCTTTGCTGGTCGCTTGAATATTTTATGAGTGTTAAGCTACTGACTGAACATCATTTGGAGTCTCAAAGCTTAAAAGGAGGCTGCAGAGGTTCAACTGCATCTACACATGTCAAAATGCCACATAGTTGGAAATCACGTCGCGGCTCATTTGTAAATTGAGCCACAATATGGTAACTGTTCCTAAATTTCAAACACCAGCTTCACGCCAAGACCCAGATCAGACTACTCTTTTACCAGACTACTAGTTACCTGACCAAAAAGCCTAGGCATACAGTGCAAGCCCTACATAGAAAGCCCAGACCAGACTGCTCCTGATGGAGCAGTCTGATCTGGGTTTTCTATGTTTGCCATTCTAACAACTATTTTGTGCATAAAGACCTAAAGTGACAAAGTGTTCAAAATTTTGGAGCATTTTCCATATGTGAAATATTTACCATATATGAAATCATATCTTTACTATTCATGAATTCTTTTCTACTATTCATGAAATCTTTACTTTACCAAACATGAATGGATATCTTAACTAGAATGCAATCTTAACTTTACCAAACATGAATGGATATCTTAACTAGAATGCAATCTTAACTTTACCAAACATGAATGGATATCTTAACTAGAATGCAATCTTAACTTTACCAAACATGAATGGATATCTTAACTAGAATGCAATCTTAACTTTACCAAACATGAATGGATATCTTAACTAGAATGCAATCTTAACTTTACCAAACATGAATGGATATCTTAACTAGAATGCAATCTTAACTTTACCAAAGATGAATGGATATCTTAACTAGAATGCAATCTTAACTTTACCAAAGATGAATGGATATCTTAACTAGAATGCAATCTTAACTTTACCAAAGATGAATGGATATCTTAACTAGAATGCAATCTTACCTTTACCAAACATGAATGGATATCTTAACTAGAATGCAATCTTAACTTTACCAAACATGAATGGATATCTTAACTAGAATGCAATCTTAACTTTACCAAACATGAATGGATATCTTAACTAGAATGCAATCTTAACTTTACCAAACATGAATGGATATCTTAACTAGAATGCAATCTTAACTTTACCAAACATGAATGGATATCTTAACTAGAATGCAATCTTAACTTTACCAAACATGAATGGATATCTTAACTAGAATGCAATCTTAACTTTACCAAACATGAATGGATATCTTAACTAGAATGCAATCTTAACTTTACCAAACATGAATGGATATCTTAACTAGAATGCAATCTTAACTTTACCAAACATGAATGGATATCTTAACTAGAATGCAATCTTAACTTTACCAAAGATGAATGGATATCTTAACTAGAATGCAATCTTAACTTTACCAAACATGAATGGATATCTTAACTAGAATGCAATCACATCGTTTACCAGAACACCCCTTACATGAAATCATCTTTTCTCTATATGATATCATATACGTATCCTTACCAAACATTAAATCATAAATTTACAATGCATGAAATCATATCTTCACTATGCATGAAATTGTATCTTTGCCCTGCATGAACTGATATCTTTACCATGATACATAAAATAATATTTTTACTGTACATGGAATCCTATTTTTACCATACATGAAATCATGTCTAACTGTATATGAAATCTTATCTTTAATATACATGAAATCATTTCTTTACCATACATGAAATCATGTCTTAACTGTAAATCTTTAATGTACATGGAATCATGTCTTTACCATACATGAAATCATGTCTTAACTGTATATGAAATCTTATCTTTAGTGTACATGAAATCATCTTTACCATACATGAAATCATGTCTTACCATTGATGACCATAGTTCAACATTTATGAAATCGTATCTTAACCAAATATCAAAATCATGTCTTTATCATACATGAAATCATGTCTTAACTGTACATGAAATCATATAATGATTCCTAAAGCGCTACTTATACAAATATTCAGCAGACAATTAATGAAGTTGTATTCATAACATGTCAAATGAAAATGGTTCTTATTAGTTCTTTCATCGTCCCTTTTCCCGCCAGTCACTACTTTTGTCGTCTGCTCTGTCTTTTGTTTATCTTCTTAGGTAGCCTATATTGAAAAAATATGGATCCAGATCAGGCCCTGAGGTTATAAAACTATTTTCATGCTCAATTCAACTGAGCACAAAATTGCAACTGCTCATTATAACAAAAATACAGACAAATGGAGAAGTTTATTGCTTTAAGTCTCTCAGATGTTGTATTTATCATGCTAATAAATGTTAAAATGCCAACAACTGTTGGCATTTTAACATTTATTAGCAGGATAAATTTCATGTTCAGCTGAGTTGAGCATGGAAAAAGTTTTATAACCTCAAGGCAAGAATGCTCCCACAGTCTGATCAGGGTTCATAGGGTTTGCTTGCATGATAAAATCTAGTCTGAAGTGCACCTGAATACATAAAAACCTGAGCTACATGCAGACGTAAAAGCAGAAGACATTTTCGAGATAAAAATATTGGCGAAATAAGAGTTAATTAAGGTCATATCCACCCCTTATTTCCAGCCAGTCTTCCGTGAGATTCATTGGTTGAATGAAAAACAGTGCGGATTCTGATTGGATCGTTTGAAAAGTATAGCCCGTTCATTGGCCGAATGGATATCAGCTGGGATTCTGATTGGATGACTGTTTGAAGAGGGTAGTCCAATAAGTAATATAGGATTAAGATTCTGACTTGATTTTTTGAAGAGGGTAGCCCAAAAAGTAACATATGGCTAAGACTGCGATATTGTTTGTTTGATTAGATTCTTTACGTCCCAGTCAACAATTTTTCAGTTATGTTGGGACAGGTCTTCCTGGGTTGAACCAGTATTAAGCAAGGATAAATGTGTCTTGCTCAAGGACAAAACACAGTGATGCCCGTGAGGCTCGAACCAAAAGACTGCGATATGACTATTTGGAGAGGGTGGTCCCAAAAATAAGGAAAAAGTTAGCTCAATATGCAATATCTAAGCACTCATTTTTGCTATTACTAATTAACATAATATGCAACTATAAGGCATGGTTTCCATTAATGAAATTCAAAATTTCCAAAATCTTGAACTTTAGAAATCCAGATAGTAAAACTTGCAAAATAATATTTATTTTAAGTTTAAATGGTCACTAGATTAATATATCAGAGAATTTATCGGTGAAAGTTTAAAATTTCCAAAATCCAAAACTTCAGAAATTTAAATCTTAAAATTTGCTGCAATTTTTTGCCAACAAACATGATGGTCAAAAATATTTAGTTAAACTGAAAATTAATCAAAAAAGCTATTATAATCTGCCTAATTCTGTATTTTGAGGCCCCTCAAAATCCGTCATTAGAAATAATCCAAAAATTTTTCGCATCCTACAAGATTTTAAGTTTTTGGGATGGTTTCTAAAACTAAAATAACCATTTACCTCCCTTTGACTGACTGGTGTAAAGAATACCGACAATGTTCCCTTGATGTGTGTATCAAATCCTGTGAACCAGTCCAAGATAGGTTGGTACTTATAACACATATATGTACGACCAACAAATGTTCAGACAAGCCTGCATTTCTGTACAGTCTCATTATATGCTGTTAAGCTCACTCTTACTAAGAAATGCTGCTCAACTAAAAAGCTACAATATAAACAAACTTTAAACCTAATTTTTTTTAACAGAAAACTATATTTCAGCTTGTTTGCATACAATGTCAGGAGTACAATGTTAAGAGTGCATACACAAAAAAATAATTTTCTTATTTCTCAACCAAAACATATGTTGTGGGTACTCAAAAGAACAGTCTCGATGAGACAGTTCTTTTGAGCACCCAAAACATATGTTAAAACTGATGGGTAAGAAAATATTTACAATTTTACGCTCACAAATTTTGCTTATCTAAACCGGTGAATGTCAATCAACTTAGAAGAGATTTATATTTATCCTGCCCTTCATGATTTTTGTCGTTTGCTCTCTCCTCTGCTTATATACTTAGGTAGCCTATGCGGCAAGCAACAGAATTGAATGTCTAAATTTTGGCGCAGGTCTTAGACATCCATAGTTGTGTATGGAAGCAGTAAAGGCTCTGGTGAGTCTGCACAAATGGTAGCTTAATGAAGATGGAAAGTATTGCAGAATGCTCCGCATTCTGCAATACTTTGGACATGCATTAAGCAATAATTGGTCTTGAAAACCAATTTTCGGTCTTTTTGAGAGTGGCTGTTTTACACAGATTTTACTTGTACTCTGCCACTACCCTCCCCCTATGCATATAGTCATAAAGTCCCCAATTTAGGACACAAAAGAAGAATTGCTAGCTATGGGCGGCATTTTACTGTTAATATACCAATACACCTACAGTAAAATCTGTCTTAAGCAGCCACACAAAAAGAAGACCAAACATTGGTTTTCAGGATCCATTATCGTTATATGCAGGTCAAAAGTATTGTAGAATGCTCCAATGGGAACATTCTGCAATACTGTTGACCTTCATTAAGCAACCACTTGCCATTAAGATCATTGTTTTGTCTATTTTTGAGTGGGTGCTAAAGACAGGTTTCACCTACCACTATTTATACAGCTTATGGAGCTAAGTATGTACAAGAATGAGATCAAAAATGCTAGAAATGATATTCTGGTTACAGTATAGAAATAAAAATCACAGTTGATGAAGCATTAAATCCAGAACAAAAAAAGATTTGTGCTAGCTCCAAGTAACTAGTGCTAGCTCCAAGGTACTTGTGCTAGCTCCAAGGTACTAGTGCTAGCTCCAAGGTACCAGTGCTAGCTCCAAGGTACCAGTGCTAGCTCCAAGGTACTAGTGCTAGCTCCAAGGTACCAGTGCTAGCTCCAAGGTACCAGTGCTAGCTCCAAGGTACCAGTGCTAGCTCCAAGGTACCAGTGCTAGCTCCAAGGTACCAGTGCTAGCTCCAAGGTACCAGTGCTAGCTCCAAGGTACCAGTGCTAGCTGCAAGTGCTAGCTCCGAGGTACTAGTTCTAGCTCCAAGTTACCAGTGCTAGCTCCAAGGTACCAGTGCTAGCTCCAAGCTACCAGTGCTAGCTCCAAGGTACCAGTGCTAGCTCCAAGGTACTAGTGCTAGCTCCAAGGTACCAGTGCTAGCTCCAAGGTACCAGTGCTAGCTCCAAGGTACTAGTGCTAGCTCCAAGGTACCAGTGCTAGCTCCAAGGTACTAGTGCTAGCTCCAAGGTACTAGTGATAGGTCCAGAGTACCAGTGCTAGCTCCAAGGTACTAGTGCTAGCTCCAAGGTACTAGTGATAGGTCCAGAGTACCAGTGCTAGTACCAAGGAAGTGAACTGATTTTTTATCACATTGATTTTCCATGATAAATTTTTCATTATTAATTTTAGCAAACTGTGTTTGCGATGGGAGTTATAGAGAAAATTTTGTGCCAATATCTCCAAAAGGTCTGACGTAAGTGGCACAGACATATTTTTGTGTACATAGATGAAGATTTTGCAATAAATTGAATTCAGATAAAAAATTTAAGTTTATTATTGAGAGGTCTATTTTGTAGACAGAAAGAGTTTGTCTCAAAAGAATATTCACAAGGAGTGTATATACAGTTATTCAACTGTTGTGTATACAATAATTTTGCAGTATGCATACACAAAATGTACCCTGCACTTTGAGCATGATCAGTTGTAGGTAAAGAAGCTGTGATTTTGCATGACATGCCATTTCGTGCTACTAAACGGACCGTTTCGAGATGACCCCACTAGCTTAATGCACAAGCGAATCAGGCACAATTCCAATATATTTGAACAAGCCATCCATCGCCTTAGTTAGTAATTTGATCAATGTGAAAAACATTTAAAAAATCCAGTTTGGTGCTAGCTCCAAGGTACTAGTGCTAGCTCCAAGGTATGTGTAATAGCTAATTTGTTTTTTATAGACAAAAAAAGACATAATTATGCACTATAACAAATGTCCCAATTTAGAAGTTTACCACGCTACTTTTCCCAATCTCAAAGGGCGGGCCCCTTCCCAAAAAAATCCCTGTCTCTCACCGTGTTAGGAACTTTCATGTGTTCTTGTAGACCTCAAGAGTGCAATTGAAAATCATTTTTCTTATTCCTCTACCAAAACATATGTGGTGGGTTCTCAAAAGAACAGTCTCATTGAGACGGTTCTTTTGAGTACCCAAAGTATGTGCATAAATTGATTGGCAAGAAAATAATGACAATTTTACACTCAAAATTTTTGCTACACTGGACCTTTGTCTAGTCTGACTATTGTAGCAGGATATTTGAGCCCCTTAGCCATGTCATGTAAATAATTATCATATTTATTTTTCAGCTACATTTAAAATATAGGAACTTCAACAAGTGGTCATTCATTGAGATTTGTGAAACACTCTTTTATGAATTGACCGCACAAATTAAAGGTTCTGTTAAACATTTTAAACAAGATTTCTACGGCTTTTAGCTTGTTTCAAAGATTTCATATGAAATACGGTAAATGTTCTAAAATTTCGAACACTATAGTTGCCTGTCAAAACAGCATAGACAAGCAGTGAAGACCCAGATCAAGACTGCTTCTGGAGAAGCAGTTCAGAAGCAGTGTGATCTGGGTCTGCACTGTTTGCCCTTCTAACAGGCATGTTGTGAATTTCAGCCCGTAAAATCAACATTTTACTGACTTGAGAACAGAAAGAGAAAAGTGGTCGAAATTTTAGAGTATTTACCGTTACCACACGTGTAAGATTCTGTTTATCTATTACATTTCTTAAGCAAGATTTTAAAGCTTTTAACTAATGAAAATATAACAAACAAGAAATGTCACAAACACGTGACGAATGCCCCCAAAGGAATTGGTCTAGCACAAGACACATTTGAGGAAAGATAGCTATAATATAGCAAGAAAAACCTAGAAATGAAGCCAGAAGTCAATGTCAAGGTCAAAATGACTCAAAATTGTATGCACCACTCCGCCATCCCAAGAGGAATCACCACCCCAAATTTGGGATTCCTACATCAAATAATATAGGAGATATGCTCTGGACACAATAATTCTTGAAAACTAGGACAGAGGTCAAGGTCACAGTGACCCAAAAATGGTTTGTGACACTCAGGCATCCCAAGATGCAATTACATACCAAATTTGGAATTCCTATTTCAAAGAATATAGGAGATATGCACCAGTTTCTAGAAACTAGGTCAGAGGTCAAGTTCAAAGTCACAGTGACTAAATTATGGTAAGTGACACTTCGTCATCCCAAGATGCATCCACACACCAAATTTGAGATTCCTACCTCAAATAATATAAGAGATACGCTCTGGACATGATTATTCTAAAAACTAGGTCAGAGGTCAAGGTCACAGTGACCCAAAAATGGTACATGACACTCCCCTATTCCAAGATGCATCCATACACCAAAATTGGAATTCCTAACTCAAGGAATATATGAGATATGCTCGGGACACAATAATTCTTAAAACTAGGTCAGAGGTCAAGGTCACAGTGACCCAAAAATGGTATGTGACACCCTGTCATCCCAAGATGTATTTACACACCAAAATTGGAGTTCCTATCTCAAAGAATATAGGAGATATGCACCAGACTCAATGTAGTTTCTAGAAACTAGGTCAGAGGTCAAGTTCAAGGTCACAGTGACCCAATTATGGTACCCGACACTTCGTCATCCCAAGATGCATCCACACACTAAATTTGAGATTCCTACCTCAAATAATATAAGAGATACGCTCTGGACAAGATTATTCTAAAAACTAGGTCAGAGGTCAAGGTCAAAGTGACCCGAAAATGGTACATGACACTCCGCTATCCCAAGATGCATCCACACACCAAATTTGGAATTCCTAACTCAAAGAATATAAGAGATATGCTCTGGACACAATAATTCTTAAAACTAGGTCAGAGGTCAAGGTCACAGTGACCCAAAAATGGCATGTGACACCCCGTCATCCAAAGATGCATTTACACACCAAATTTGGAATTCCTATCTCAAAGAATATAGGAGATATACACCAGACTCAATGCAGTTTTCAAGAAACTAGGTCAGAGGTCAAGTTCAAGGTCACAGTGACCCAATTATGGTACGCGACACTTCGTCATCCCAAGATGCATCCACACACCAAATTTGAGATTCCTACCTCAAATAATATAAGAGATATGCTCCGGACACGATTATTCTAAAAACTAGGTCAGAGGTCAAGGTCAAGGTCACAGTGACCCGAAAATGGTACGCGACACTCCGCCATCCCAAGATGTATCCACACACCAAATTTGGAATTCCTACCTCAAAGAATATAGGAGATATGGACCGGACACGAAAGCGGGACGGACGGACTGACGGACGGACTGACGGACAGTGCGATTACTATATGCCTCCCAAAGTTCCTTTGGGGGCATAACAAAAAAAAGCTTGTAGGTTACATTCACATGAAAATGCTATTTAACCTATGGTTATATCACTTTTTATGACACAATATTTTCCATTGAAAAATACCGATGTCACATGATAAGTTCCATAACTCTAATGATTCCTTTTGCATCCAGATTGGTGCAAACATATTAGTTTTACCACTCTGAGTGTAAAAAGGTAAAAAATATGGTTCTTCCAATAAATAGAAATAAGTATAAAACTATTTTGTTTTCTATACAGAATGCTACATAACAGCACTGTCCCTTTATAATGCACCTCATTATAACACGGATTTGGATACAACACGATCATGTTGTGGCTCCCAAAAAAATTTATCACTGAAATTTTGCAAATAAATTATAGGAAAATGACCATGATATGGTCATTTTCCTATAATTCCTTTGTAAAATTGTCCCTTTAAAACCTGACTCACTTATAACAGTCTATTTGGATAAATCCCAAACAGCTTTATAAAGGGACGGCACTGTATTTAACTTTGCTTTTCCATCATTGCTCTTCATCAGAAGCAAAATATGGTTGTTTTTATTTTTCTGAAGAGCCCAAACTTGATGAACTTCCTCCGAGTCTCTACGCCACTTTTAGCATGTATCCAGTAATGTTCTATGAGAGACAATTTTCTCCCACAATTCCATGCTGTAATGGCAGCTGTGTGTTTTATCCAATCAAATTGGCCCTTGCTTCAGCAATACTCCTTCAGCAGTTGTTACGTTGGATTTGATTGGATAAAAAATTATTCTCACAGTCTTCATGGGCTTTTAAGTGTCAAGATATCGAGTTCTTCTTAGGAACCACTGAAAAATAAATAAAAAAACTCTTGATTTTGATCAAACATTGTCAGAGTATTTCATCTATTTCCTGCTTTTTGATTGGCTAATTTCAAAGAACATCAAATATCATTTGCAAAAGTGCTCATCTAGGTCAATTTGGCTTAAACAACTCTTAAATGAATTAGTTAAATATTTTACTTTTTTTTTATCTCCCCAAATCCATTTGAATGAAAATTGTGAGTACAATTTACTTTTGGCATTTCATACATTGAGCATGAAATTTCAAATGCTCATAAAAACTATAATACTGACAAAGAAATTTCTTGCTGTAAGTCTCTCAGATGTATTTATCATGCAAATAAATGTTAAAATACCAACTATTGTTGTCATTAGAAGGATAAATTTCCTGCTCAGCTGAGTTGAGCATGAAAAAAGTTTTATAACCTCGGGGCCTGAATTGACCATTTTGTATTTTAAAGGGTCATAGATAATAATTTCTAAACTACTGATGCATTTCTGTCATGAGGATTTGTTTTTATCTTTGCAAACAGTGAAGACCCTGATAAAATGTCACTGCTTGAGGGTATCCAGAATGAATAGGCTAAAATGAGAAATAGATTGAGAGCGCTTTTTTCATATTTCTAAAAGAAAACAGATTTTGTATAAATGATAGATGGTTCTAATGAGTAATTTAGCAACAAATATATTCATTTATATAAGCTTTTTCTTTTTGATTTCCTTTTATAAAAGCATCTTTAAGTTTATAGAGCTATGATCATAAGCTGTGATTGTCACATATAAGCTGCTACATATGCACAGCTTGACTTGATAATTATTCTAAAATTTTGCTGTAAAATAATCGGAGTGGCTCCCTGCAGAAAAGCCATATTCTAGAGAGCAGAATATCTCTTATCCCTTATCCTGCCACTATTTTTTGTCAAGAAAATGTTGTCTGCTTTTATGTCTGTTGCATATATTCAAATGCACTCCAGACCAATTTTATCACAGAAGCTAAAGGAGCAGTCTGATCATTATAGCCTTTTACTCCATATACCAATTTTAGAATATGACATCATTTCTATTTTTAGACAACATTGAAAAAAATTAAGTTAAGTTTTGAATACTTTTGAAAATATTATGGAAAATGGAGCATTTGCTCTTTTGGAGCAAATGCTCCATTTTCCATGATATTTTCAAATACATGATATTTCAAAGGCATCAAAGGGTGTTATTATGGAATAAAGGGATAAACAAAATCAAAGAACATAAGTTTGTGATATCTTGCTAAATTTTGGGGTGGATAAAGTTTGTAATTTCATGTGAATCATCTGCCTGTACATGATTGACATAAATTACCAAGCTTTGTCAGGTTTCTAGGAGAAGCAATAAAATATTATAATATCGGCTGCTGCAAGTTTAGGTGGTATTCCAATGGTTTAAACTTTATAAGCTGCTTAGCTGCTCTGAGAATTGGCATTTCCTGCTTAGACAGTCAACCTGCTGCTTCCATCTAAAGCCTACTAAAAAACAACAATACAAAATGGTGCAAAATATAATGGTTTTTAGGTTAACTTTTTTAGGTTTTGTAGAGATAGATTTTCGCCTGGATGTGGCTATTATGAACTTGTGATATTTCTTCTAAAACCACTTCTTCGAAGGAGCACTTTGGTTGAATGACCATACCCTTAAATCTTTTTTGTCAAAAAAACACTTTGTTAAAAGAACACTTTCGTCTAAATTAAGACCATTTCGTCTAACTTTGTCAAAAGATGTCTAAAATTTGACAAAACATTTTTTGCAATAGACTGTTTGATTAGGACGTATATGGTCAACCAAAAACAAATTGGGTATCAAGATTAAAAAAAAATTGCTGTAAGCAGAGATATATGATCATTATTTGAATAGACTTGATAGGACCTGATCCCCTATGTTACATACGAAAGCCCAAGGTCATTTGCCTTTGGTTCCAGAAAAGATTTTGAAGTGTTTTACCATATATGGCTCTGATCATATGATCAAGACCATTTGAACAAACTTTTGTTCCTTCGCCCTGAGGAGTCTCCATATGAATTTTGAGCTAAACTGGCCTATCGGTTTGAAAGCATTCATAGACGGATGGACAATGGTTGACTTCAGAACCTTTGGTATACCTATAGCATGCATTGAGCATTCGCCTCAGTTGAGCTCATAAAATGTTAGTAAACAAAGTCTGCAAGTGAAGCAGTTGTGATGGGTTAGAGCAAATTTAACCCTTAATGCGCCAATTGCAACAAAAGTCGTCAGCTTTTGTCGTCTGCTGAAATGTTTATGAAGCCTCATTGGAAAACAGTGTGGACCCAGATCAGACTGCTAGGAGCCTGTTCTGGGTCCACCCTGTTTTCAGTAATGTTAGGCAATTATTTGCAGCAGACGACTTCAGCAGACATTTTCAGATGCATTTTTTTCTTTGTGCTTTAAGGGTTAATAGCATAACAGCGTATTCAAAATGTTCATTTGGGGAGGTATATTGTCTGATAAACCTTCCTTCTGATATACTTCCCCAAATGAATATTTTGAATAATATGGTTATCCCCATTCTATTGCCTTCTGCTTTTGTTTGCCATTAATTTCTTTGTTTATCTCAAATTGAAGCACTGCAAGCCAAATATCATCTGACACAATGTGACCTAATTCAAGACATCAAACTTTTCCCAACAGTATAACACCAATAATTTCTAGCATTACATTGGGTGAAAGGTCAAAATTTCCAAAAAATGAACTTTAGAAATTCACATTTTAAAACTTGCTGGATGCCTACAGCAATGAATAATTTCAATTTTAAATGATTAATTGTGTTTAGATAATCTGAAAACTAATCAGAGAAGCTGTTATAATCTGCATAAATCCGCATTTTGAGGCTGACTTTCCATAGAAAGTCAGCTTCAAAATCCTAAAAACTCTCATCCATGACATTATCTACCGGTTATTGGATGCCATTTTACAATAGCAGGCATATTAGAATTCAAATTAATTGTTAACATGAGCATAACAGTCCCTGAAGCAAACTTAAGTTTTTCCTTTTTCCCCATGGGTCAGCCTCCTGAGTACATGTATATATACCGGTAATACAAATATAAAAGAAAACATAATATAATTAATGTTCTGCCATATAAGTCCACATAGCAATTCATATTACTGCAACTCTGATCCAAGGTATATATTACATGCATATTAGAGCACAAAGTTCGATCCTTATTGTTGTTATTGCACTCAGAAGTCACAATGGCAAATACTGTGCTCTCCCTTTATAACACTCATAAAATAATGTTTGGAATCCATAAGAATGGACAATGTTATAAATGCATTATGTTATTAAGGGACAATTTTACAAAGGAATTATAGGAAATGACCATTTTATCGTCATTTATCAGTTACCTCACATATTAACTGTATTGCTGCACGTTGCCTGATAAACATTGTCGATCTCACGGCATGTGCCTTTATCAGGTCATGATAACGTTGAAATTTTTGAATGATGTTGCTAAAGACGCTGAATCAACACAAAAATCGAAAATTATGTCATAAACGCTAGTTTGAAAAGTAAACAAATGGATAAACTGATAAATAGAATACCATGTTCACGTCTTTTGATATCAAATTTACCAGGCTCCATTTTGAGAACACATGTTGAGTCGCCGGGGAAGCATCGAGATGTCAACAAACGTTCTCAAAGCCTTGCCTTGTAAACTTTATATCAACAGACATTCACCTAGTATTTATTCTCCATTTAGAAATCTACCTATAATTCCTTGCTAAAATTCCATGGTAAAAAATAATTTGGAAGTCACAACATGACTGTGTTATAATGAGGCATGTTATAAAGGGAGTGCATTGTAGTTTGACCATTCTGAGGCAAAGCATAACCTTTGAATACACTAGTCTACATTTAATTAATGGCACAAACTTACTTAGTGTTGTGGATAAATTTTTTTTCAATTCAATAGGAAAACGACAACTTGTGTTTCACAAGCAATAGTTTTTTCTAGCCTATAGGGTAAATGTTTGGGTAGATGTTTACAGATGGGGGATAGCAATATACACATGAATATTACCCTGTTAAATGAAGGGCTATAACATAGCCACTTAAGTCAAGAGTATCGAGGCAAATGCTAAAATGTATGTTTGGGTGGATGCTTACAGGCCGTGGATAGAAATATACACATGAATATTACCCTGTTAAGTGAAGGGCTATAATATGGCCACTTTAGTCAAAAGTATCCAGGGAAACGCTAGAATGTATGTTTGGGTGGATGTTTACAGATACCATCTTGTCCTACCAAGGGTTGCGATTGTCTAATCTAACCCTTGGCCTCACAGCTTTGATTTTCTCCGATTGAATACTTCATAGCCGAAAATAGCAACAATTAATATGATCAATCACAAAGCGGTGCAAAAAAATCGATAAACACCAGTCCTCCAGATAAGACGGCGTGATTAACTTACATTCAGTTTTCTCATTTAACGACTTAAATGCACGTTTAATGTGCTCAAAAGAACTGTCACATTAAGATGGTTATTTTGAGCACCCAGAACATAATTTTGAATTTAATTATAGAAGAAAAATAAATAATTTTACGATCAAAATCTTTCCTTATCTGGACTTATGGAGACTTAGCAGGCAGTGCACATAAGATGCCGATAAACTACTACATTAAATCTGATTGGCAGGAAGGGATTATCGAAAAAATCCTTCCTGGCGTTTTCACTGGTCGATTAGTCTGCGCTAATAATAAATTTTGAGGGTCGTGAGGCGAAGGGTTTGTCGAAAGGTAGATACGACGAAACCTTCGCTGGTGAAGATGACAGATACTGGATAGAAAGATACACATGAATATTACCCTGTTAAGTGAAGGGCTATAATATGGCCACTTCAGTCAAGAGTATCTAGGCAAATGCTAAAATGTATGTTTGGGTGGATGCTTACAGACCGTGGATAGAAATATACACATGAATATTACCCTGTAATGTGAAGGGCTATAATATGGCCACTTTAGTCAAAAGTATCCAGGGAAACGGTAGAATGTATGTTTGGGTGAATGTTTACAGATACTGGATAGAAATATACACATGAATATTACCCTGTAATGTGAAGGGCTATAATATGGCCACTTTAGTCAAAAGTATCCAGGGAAACGCTAGAATGTATGTTTGGGTGAATGTTTACAGATACTGGATAGAAATATACACATGAATATTCCTCTGTTAAGTGAAGGGCTATAATATGGCCACTTCAGTCAAGAGTATCGAGGCAAATGCTTGAATGTATGCTTGGGTGGATGCTTACAGACCGTGGATAGCATTAATATTACCCTGTTAAGTGAAGGGATAGAAAAATACACATGAATATTACCCTGTTAAGTGAAGGGCTATAACATGACCACTTTAGTCAAGAGTATCGAGGCAAACACAATATATGCTTGGGTGGATTTTGACAGACTTCCAGAAATGTTCATGCTACAGTTTAGAAAATCAGGTCAATGGTACATAGGGGGTGAAGATGAATGTATAAAGATATGCTTCAAAATTTCACTGTGCATCGTGTTCCTGCATACTTGGGAGTTAAAAAGAAGCTTAGCTACGAAGTGAGGCCGCTCTGAGTGCAATCAAGGCAAAGAAAGTCACAGCATGAATGAGCACTATAGTAAACATTCTAAATTTTGAACACCAACTGCCTACCAAAAAGGTCTAGACAAACAGCGCAAACCCAGATCAGTTTGCTTAAAGAAGCAGTCTGATCAGGGTCTTCCCTGTTTGCTATGCTGACAAGCATTTTCTGGATTCCAGTCCTGAAAACCAACAATTTTTTTTAGAAAAGAAAGAGAGAAGTGTTCGAAATTTTAGAACACTTATTGTACTATCATATCAAGCCTAAGAAAAGGTTCTTGTATTAACACATACTATTTATACTTTTTGTTTGCTTGGTTTGGTTCTTTAAGCCTCAGTCAACATTTTTTCAGTCATGTCGGGATGGGTCTTCCTGGGTTGAACCAATTCTAAGCAGGGATTAATGGGTCTTGCTCAAGGACACAACACAGTACCGCTGAGGGAGGCTCAAAACACGCAACCCTTTGATCTCGAGTCAAGCACTCTACCACTGAGCCACTGCGCTCCCCTATTACATGTATTTTTACTAAACATTCTTAACTTCTTTTTGATTTTTTCCTAAATTCATATAATTAAACACTACCTAGCATCTAAATGAACAAACTGAATTTTTTTCATGAATACACTGATATTCACTTCTACACTGGAGGCTATGCAAGATAAGGTCAAATTCCAAAATTTCTGATTGATTCAAACTTCCTGTAGGATTCAAATGAGTACAAAAAGGAAGTTTTCAATGGAGAAATACCTTCATTTCTGGCTTTAAAAAAAAGCATCCAAATATCTTAAATTATAGACAACTTTTCCCAAAATTCAGCTTATTCATCTTTATATCTATTGCTGAATATTAATTACACCTAATTAGCCCTAAATACGTGAACATAGATGACATTTGGTACAAACCTCGTCAAAAGTGCGTACTTTGCTTACGACCTGAAAATTACCATATTACTGTAACTTGTTTTGCTTATTTTTTCTGTCAGTCACAAACATGGCATTATCACGTTGATTTTAGAAGCCAGCTCAAGAGGCATTGATAATTTATCACATAGGGAAAAAACAAAAACAGTTCAGATGCAGATGCATCTGCTTGCTCGTTAGCCCTTTTCCGCCATTCAAGACAATTGTCATCTGCTCTCTCGTCTACTCATGTACTTAGGCAGGTAGCATATTTTGCAAACAATATGGACCCAGATCAGACTGCTCCCTTAGGAGCAGTCTGATCTTGGTTCATACTGTTTGCTTCCATGGTGCACTAGAATATAAGAAGCAGATGTAAAAAGCAGACTACTTTTAGGACAAAAAATATTGGCAGGATAAGGGTTAAAAGAGTATGCACCATCACATAGAATGTGAAACTTTTGTCTCCCTTGAACACATATAAATATTAACCTTAATATTGTTGTTAGTAAATTAAAGGGGACAGCAACCCTTATGATAAGTATGTTTTAGCAGAATGAGCTCTATTAACCATGAATTTTGATACTAGTATCATCAAAGTCGGTTGAAAAATGGGGAAGTTATGGGCATTTAAAGAAATCAATATGGCCAACATTTAGCCGCCATTTTGAATATTTAATTAGTTTTCAGATTTTTTTTCAACTGTTAAATTTTAAGTTATTAATACTATCACAGTATCTGTGTTTCAGCAGATATGCAGCTTTATACATAAGGAAAATATTTTATTAAAGATAATTGCAAGTAATCCATTGGTTTGTCTTTTATTCTAATTACGCATATTTAATTAGGCTGTGTGACATCACTAAGCCTACAATATGGCTGCTTCCATTACAGTCCATTTGCAAATATTCAACCGCCCACAACTTATACATTTTTCAACCGATTTAGATGAAACTGGTATCAAAATTCATGCTTTATTAATATCTCTCATATAAAACATAGTAATCATCAGGGTTGCCGTCCCCTTTAATACAGTGAATAACAGAACAATATGCGACAGGGCTAGGTTGTGAACCTAGAAAATATAGGTATACCTGTCAAATTTGAATTACTTGCTCAGAGTTTACCTATTTTCAAAACCATTCTGTAAATTATGAAAATAAATTATTGGATATTTTAGTAATTCCCCAGGCAACTTTCATTCAGATTTGAGAAACTATGTTTTGTTTGTTTGATTTGATTTTTTACGTCCAATCACCAATCTTTAGTTATATAGGGACGGGTCTTCCTGGGTTGAACCATTACTAAGCTAGGATAAATGTGTCTTGCTCAAGGACCACAACACAGTGACGCAGGTGAGGCTCGAACCCGCGACCCCTCAGTCTCGAGTCAAGCACTCTACCACTGAGCCACACAAAAAAATCTACCACATCAAATTGTGGCAATTACTGCCGGACAAAAATTGGTTTTTGGTTCTGTTTTTTTTTTTACAAATCAGTGAAGTTAATTAAAATAATAATAATGACAATACATTGTGCATTTAGCTTAATACGGATAAAACACAGGAAACTGCATAAAGTTAATCAGTGCACTTTTCAACTTAACATGGACAAATCACAGGGCAATGCATAACTTAACACAGCTTTTTATACATTTTTTTTCCTAGGGAGAACTCAGGTAGGTGGTACTCATTGATAGTGTCTCATTGAGACACTTTCAACGAGATACAACATGTTGGGTAGTTTACATGTTGGGTAATTTTTCATGCTTTTGCTATTGTCTACAGACTTTTTTCAAAATTAACTTTTTCAAAAAAAATCGATCCGGAACACTGTCAGTGGATCTAGATCAGGGCCTACATTTTGTTGGTCCTGATCTGGGTCCAAACTGTTTGCAAAAGTTATCAGCAGACTACAAAATTTTGTTTGATTTGATTCTTTACGTCCACTCAACAATCTTTCAGTTATGCGGGACGGGTCTTCCCGGGTTTAACCAGTACTAAGCTAGGATAAATGTGTCTTGCTCAAGGACCACAACGCAGTGACGCCGGTGAGGCTCGAACCCGCGGCCCTTCGGTCTCGAGTCAAGCACTCTACCACTGAGCCACTGCGCTCCCTACAGACTACAAAAGTCACTGCTTGCAAGGAAAGAGTTAAAGAAGCAGCCATATTTGAAAATGTCGTCTGCTGCGAAATTATGGTGCCAATTGAAGTGTTGAACAAAGGAATGCTTCATGGTGGCAGCTTATTGTCCGTTTAAGCAAAGCTGAGAGAAGGTAGCAATATTTATCTGTTTGGGGAGCAAAAGGGGGTGGGGGCGCTGGGGGAAAGGGAGGGGATGATGTCTGGAATCAAGCCAAATTATACCTCGATATTATTTCTTGGCTGTAAGAAAAGATATTATTTAATCCTAAAGGGTTTAGCAACAACAACTGCAGCAGACGATGTGGAGACTTATTTGGCATTAATCCTTTTTATTCTAATGGATTATCCTATACATATTGAAATAATCCGTATGGATGTGCCCAATTTGAATTTAAAGAGGTTGCCGGTCAAAATTTCTATAAAATAATGTATTTATGTCCCTGAAGATTGCTTTTATCTTAGCAAACAGAGCAGACCCTGATGAAATCCCACCTTATGTGGCAGTTCATCTGGGTCTTCACTGTTTGCCAAAGTACCCGTTCACCGGTATCCAGAATGAAGAGGTTTATTAAAACAGCATATGGAAATCATGTCTCAAATATGAGTGATGCCCGGATAACTGCAGCTGCCCGAGCATCACTCATAATTCAGTTGTGATTTCAAGATGATGTAACTGCATAACATAGCAAAAATGCAGTCTCCACATTGTGCATGGCAACATCCTTTCAAGAATTTTTTATAGCAAAAATTAGACCAACTTTTATGACTAAATAAAAACGCAAAAATATTGCACCCTCTGTGTTTGAGAAACAGCCCAATGAAATTCTTATAATTCACAGAGAAATAAGAATAAAATCTTTTTTTTTTTTCCATTTTTATTTTTTACTACTTGGAAAATAACTTTTCTTATTTCTCAACCAAAACATATATGGTGGGTACTCAAAAGAAGATGGTTCTTTTGAGCACCCAAAACAAATGTTAAAATTTACGAATAAAAAAAACGTTCACAATTATATGATCATATATTTTTTTTAACTAGAACCTGGTGATAACTTAACCCTTAATGCGCCAATCGCAAAAAAAGTCGTCTGCTTTTCTCGTCTGCTGAAATGTTTAAGAAGCCTCTATGGCAAACAGTTTGGACCCAGATCAGACTGCTCCTATATAGGAGCAGTCTGTTCTGGGTCCACGCTGTTTGCTTCTATACTTAATTCGCCAGTAATGTTAGGCAATTATTTGCAGCAGACGACTTCAGCAGACGCAGAATTTCAGATGCATTTTTTTTCTTGGCGCCTTAAGGGTTAATGGAAGCATCCTATTGAAGTGCCTCTGCTGAGCACCATTACATTTTGGGGGTGCAAAAATAACAGAAATATTGCAAGTTTTAGATTGAAACATACATTCAATCTATGGATATGATTTTCACAATACTGGCAAAATATAACAACTAGACACTATAAAAACCATAGCAATGTACATAAACAGCAAACAATAAAACCAACGACACAAAAATCAGCAATTAAAATTTCCCCAAAGCAACTCAATGTCAGTGTAAATGTAAAATAAAAGTATTGGTAGGGTGCATACCTCATACCACTTTATGATTCAGGAAGTCAACTCATCTTTATATACTATTGAAAATGATTAAGATAAACTACAGACTAGCTTCAAGTTTGTTTGAAATTCAGTGGCCGATCCAAAGGAGTTTAGGGGGTTCGCATGAACCCGCCTCTCTGCCCCCCATTTTTAAATATCCTATGAAAATGAAATAATTTGGTCTAAGTGAGACCAAATTATTTCATATTCATGGGATATTTAAGAAAAATGAGATAAAATCAGCAAAGCCAACCCCCACACCTTTATAAATATGAACCCCCTTTCCATAAATCCTGGATCCGCCTCTGAAATTCTGTTTTTAATTTTCTTTATTATTACCTAGTGTATATTTTTTTCTTGCTCTGATAGTATTAATAGACTTTTCGCTTACTGTAAAGGCTGCAACTTTAATATTCATATCTGGGCGCGATTCAGCTATTTCAACTGCTAGGGAAGGGAAATCGGGTTCTATTTACAATTTAGTGAAGAATTAATAAATTGTTTGGGCCACACAAACGTGCATGTATTTCATGAAAATCTTTAACAGTTTACACTCTGAACTCACATTTATTAGCCCTTAAAGCGCATAATCACAAAATGTATGTTTTTTGTCGTCCACTAAAATATTTGAAGCCTCATAGACAAACACTGTGGACCCAGATTAGACTGCTCCTGTAGGAGCAGTCTGATCTGGGTCCACAGTGTTTGCCTCTATGCTTATGTTAAATAGACATTTTCAGATGGAGTTAATTTGCTGGTGTTTTAAAAACTAAATAATGTGTTTTGCGTCTATCCAAGATGATACAGTTACTTTTGAATAAAACCACACCTCATTTTCAGCTTTTACCTATGTCTAAGGTTGACCAGTCCTAATTACGCATTCATGAGGTGCCGCCTTTACAGTAACCAAAAAGTCAAGTAATATAGTCATTTTTTTTAAAAAAAAAGGTGCATTGCAAGAACAGACTGCTGCTTACACTAAATTATTATATATGCGATATAATTTTCAAAAAACGCGCTGTGATTTCATGTGAAACTAAATACCACATATGAAATTTCTTAAACCAGTCATTAAGAGACTAATTAAAATATCGAAATCAGACCCAGAGGTTATAAAACTTTTTTCGTGCTCAACTCAACTGAGCACAAAATTTCAACTGCTCATAAAAATTAAAATACCGACAAATAAAGAGGTTTCTATCTTGAAGTCTCTCAGATGTTGTATTTATCATGCTAATAATTGTTAAAATGTCAACGATTGTTGGCATTTTAACATTTATGTGCAGGATAAATTTCGTGCTCAGCTGAGTTGAGTATGAAAAAAGTTTTGTAACCTCGGGGCCTGTACTGACAGCTTTCTCATATATTAATATCTTTTTTGCCAGAGGGTTTTCTCCAAATTATGGACCCCACTATTAAGAGGATGAAGCTTGGAAATATATTGCTGATGACAGAGCTATTTGGGGATCGTACCTGTTCCCATTGGTCTTAGGACCAGATGATTGAGAATGTCTGAAAGGGAGACCACTCCGGCTACTTTTTCTTCGTCATCTACGATAACTAACCGATGGACCTATAATAAAGAGAATATCCATAAATCCTTTTATTGTATGACAATATATCAGGGTTCCCACAGAAACTCAAAAACACAATTCCATGATTTTTCCATGATTTTCCATGATCAACAATCTAGTATCCATGACTATTTAATGCACAGACTCCAACCTCCCCTTTTAGCAGCAACTTCACCACGCTGAGCATAAATGCTGAATGCAGCAACAGCAGTACGCTTGTAGATCATGCATGCATTTTGAAAAAATAATTAAAACTTGAAACCACCAGGAGCCAGAAAACTAGCTTTCGGCACATAAGTGTATTAGACAGCTAGTTTTCTGGCTACCGGTGGTTTCGTCAAATTATTTCACAAAATTCCATGATTTTTCCATGATTATTCAGATTTTTAAAATTCCATGATTTTTACAAGCATGGAATTTATTTTAGTGATTTTCCAGGTTTTCCATGATTTCCAGAGCTTGTGGGAACCCTGATATATATAGGAGTGATATAACGACATGTAACGCCACTAGTAGTTTAAATATTTACTTGGACCCAATATACACGGACTGGTAACGGATATTTATAGGTAAATATAAATATTAGAAATACGTTGTCAAGGCTGAGCTTTCAAAACTGAAGCATGTTGAAGATTAAATAATTATATCTCCATTATTTTTCTGCATATCTGTGATTTTTCTTCAAAAAGCAATGGTTCAATATACTATCTTTAAGACTGTATTGTTATATTCGTTGAAAGTTTATCCGTCTTTATGAACATTAGCTAGAAACCAAGGTACGTTTTTAGCTATTTTCGGCACTTTTAGCTGAACATCGTCAAAAATCAACATAACAAGATGATAAAACTTCAATTATATTACTGTAACTTGTAACATTTCAACTTTGCATACCGGGAATAATTTCATATAATCTCTGGTATGTTCAGAATCCATTTTATTGGCTGTAGTACTTTGAAATAGCGCTAAAACAAAGCCATGGCAACATAACTTTGTATTTCCATCAGTGACCAGTCCGTTTATACTGGGTCCAAGATATTTACTAAGTTTATATAATGACATCCATAATAATGTCGCATATAGTGGCGAATTCTTAGCATTTTCACGCCAACAAATGATTAAAAAAATATAGCAAGAAGTGAGCAAAGCTCACATACCCCCGGCCGTAGCCATCAGAGGTTGTAACACTTTCAGAGAAAAGACAAAATTGTCAAAGATTTCATAATCCTAAATCAAGTAGTTTCTGAGAAAACTGATGAAAAATGTCCATATGTGTTATATAAGAGTGACAGAAGGAAAAATTGAAAATTTTGAAAAAAAAAGGCAAAATGAGGATTAGCACCTTAATTTTCATTTACACAATACACTTTGCCTACCTGAAAGTGTATACAAAATTTCATAATCCTAAATCAAGCAGTTGCTGAGAAAACTCTGACAAAAATCATCCATATGTGTTATATAGGAGTGACAGAAGGAAAAATTGAAAAAGAAGGCAAAATGAGCTTTAGCATCATTATTTTCATTTACACAATACACTTAGCCTACCTGAAGGTGTACACTAAATTTGAAAAAACTGGCTCCAATAGGAGCCGAGAGATCTGCGACAGAAATTTTCATTGGAGAGAAAGAAAAATGAATAAATAAAGGGACTGATAAGCAATATGTGGCTGTTCTTTTGTCACACAAGACAACTAATCACTATCAAGCTTTGTACAAAATTTCAGAATCCTAACTCAAGTAGTTGCTGAGAAATCTTTGACAGAAAATAATGTCCATATGTATTACATAAGAGTGAAAGAAGGAAAAAATGAAAAATTGAAAAAAGAAGGCAAAATGAGGATTAGCATCTTATTTCCATTTACACAGTACACTTTGCCTTCCTGAAGGTGTACACAAAATTTTAAAACACTGGCTCCAATAGGAGCTGAGAAATCTGTGACAGAAATTTCCATTGGAGAGAAAGAAAAATGAACAAATAAAGGGACTGATAAGCAATATGTGGCTGTTCTTTTGTTACACAATACAACTCATCACAATGAAGCTTTGTACCAAATTTCAGAATCCTAACCCAAGTAGTTGCTGAGAAATCTTTGACCGAAAAAAAAGTTTACAGACAAACAAACAGACAAACAAACAAACATAATTACAGAAAAGGCAAAAACTATATACCCCCTATATACTTCGTACCGGGGGTATAATAATTTAAGTGTCATAAACATCTAAGAATTTAACAAGCATGCTCCTGTTTAACTGAATTTATTCAACTTGTTGAGATTTTATCTCAGTCAGGCCCCAGATAAAAGTGCATAACTGAAAATTATTTTTCTTTTTTCTCAACCAAAACATATGTTGTGTGTACTCAAAAGAACTGTCTCGATAAGACGGTTCTTTTGAGCACCTAAATCACATGTTTAAACTGATGGATAAGAAAATAATCGCAATTTTACGCAAATTATTTTTGCTTAACTGGCCCTATGCTCATTAAAAAAAAATCAGTAATACACAAGCACTCATGAAAGATCCTCTATATACATATTGTGCGAGTCACAAATGCGACAGTAGAAAAATTTAGTTACATCTGAAAGTCCAGGCTACACATATGGACCTGATCACAGGAAAAACCAGGACTTTAGTTACGAGAGCTTAACGAAAAATAAATCATTTTTATTCCTTAACCAAAACATATGTTGTGGGTACTCAAAAGAACCGCCTCAATGAGACGGTTCTTTTGAGCACCCAAAACATATGTTAAAACTGATGTGTAAGAAAATATTAACAGTTTTATGCTTAAAAAATTGTTAATCTAAACCTGTGAAACCTGTCTTCTTCAAGGTTTGAGACAAGCTAGGGCTCAATACAGGCTGCACAGCTACATAGGCTAGCTACAATCTTGAAATCATGAATAGCAAGAGTTAATGTAGCTATAATCCTTTCCATGAAGCAAATAACAAAGGTGCTTATCAGACTGCGGGAAGGTACAGGCTGGCCTGCATCTATGTACTTGACATACAACAGAATCTGCCAACTGAATTTAGAGATATACATGTGTGAATGGACCATGATGGTGACTAAAGACTGACCACTGGTATACTCATTCTAACTTGAGCCTTTAGCTCAGATGAGCTAATAAATGCTGATAAGAACAGTAAACAGTAAAAGCTTTGATCAGAGTGCTTCTTTAAACAAGCCTTCAGATAAGAGTGTGTATTTGAAAATAATTTTTCTTATTTCTGAAGCAAAATATATGTTGTGGGTACTCGATGAGACTGTTCTTTTGAGCTCCCAAAATACATGTTACGAGGGTCAGTCAAATATAACTGAGAGTTGGTTAATATCTTTTTACTGGGTTGGCAGTTTTGGCTGAAACTTTATACACATATGGAATGAACCTTCGGGCTTAATTACACATAGAAGTTGACGTCTTATTATATTCAATGCGCTATTGCTAGGCAACTGAAGACCGTCTCTCAGCGATGTGCGTTCGCGCTGACGACACTTCTGACTAAGCAGCCTTGAATTTAAAATCATTTCAAATCTAAAACAGTATAAAATGGGCCTTTTATCTCCCCAATTGTATCAAATAATGTGTTAGCAATATTTTGAAGAAGTGTAATAGATAGTAAATACAATACATGCAATATTCCTTGCCTAGCAACCAAAATCGATGGAAATTCTAATTTTAACTAAAAGACCAGATTTTGTTGCTATGGCAACAGTTTATTCCTTTAAATATTTAAGATATGCATTCAGATGTCAAAACCAATTACTAAATACAATGAAATGGTCATATAATATGACACTTAGTTGATAATATTGCTCTAAAATGAACCGTAACTGGTGGGTGGGGTATATTTTGGGGTGAAATTTTCAGAAAATTTAGTTAATTATCCTTTTATTTATGCAATAAAATTCCAACACCTCAATCACAGTTGTTGCATTTTACAAAATACAGTCACATACTGTATTCGCAACAAATGCACAAGTTGATGTAGCTTAAATTTTGTATAGCGTTTCCATGGCAACGCTATATTCCAGTGGTAACGCATGACGTTATTTCAAATTCTTCGGTTGCTAAGCAACACCAATCTATACTTTGCATGGTCTTGTATATTGCATATTCTAACGCATCACAGTCCATTGCATGCATGTGCCAAATTTCACTAATGTATGTTAGCCTACATAAGAGATATGAATCAACTCTCAGTTATTTTTGACTGACCCTCGTAAAACTTATGGAATAGGAAATATTCACAATTGTATGCTGATTTTTTAACCTATCTGGACCTATGTTTAAAAGTGTTCTAACTTTGTTAAACTTACCTCTGCTTTGACAATTTTATCAATCACGACTTTTATGGAATCATTTACTGTACATTTCACAACTCCTTCAAACCAGTTAGCCTGAAACAAACACAAAACAACAAAGTGAGATTCAAACCAGCCTGCTTAGCTACAAAGACTAGCTAGGAAGTTGAAATTCGTTTGTAGCAAGTTTGGATATGATACCTTCCAAAAAGTGAAAAACAAAGGCGCTGATCAGACTGCGCGGATGCGTCGAGGCCCATATAAATTTAGGGGATAATTGTATTCAAAATTTTCATTTTGGGAGGTAAAATACCTCAGATGTAGGATCAGAAATTTAGTTTAACCAGGACGTTTTAGCGCAGCATTAAAACACAATTTTCGAATGAATATCTGATGAAACACCTCCCCAAATGAAAATTTTGAATAAAGTTATCCCTATTCTATTGCACAGGTAAGGTTTTTTGCTTCAAAAAGAAGGTAAATACGTAGTATGTTACACCTACAACCAGCAGCTAGCTGCATGAAACCACTTGCCAGCTGCATAAAACCAGTTGCCAGCTGCATAAAACCACCTGCCAGCTGCATTAAAACACTTGCCAGCTGCATTAAACCACTTGCCAGCTGCATAAAACCAGTTGCCAGCTGCATAAAACCAGTTGCCAGCTGCATAAAACCAGTTGCCAGCTGCATAAAACCACCTGCCAGCTGCATTAAACCACTTGCCAACTGCATAAAATCACTTGCCAGCTGCATAAAACCACTTGCCAGCTGCATAAAACCACTTGCCAGCCAATGAAAAGCCACATTACAAAATGACGTCAAGTTTGCGACAGTATATCCTGCTATATTCTGTCTGGATTGAGCCAGTACTAAGCTAGGATTAATGTGCCTTGCTCAAGAACACAACGCAGTGACGCCGGTGAGGTCACTTGGTCTAGAGTCAAGCACTTTACCACTGAGCCCCTCATGAGGCTTTGAACAGTTACGAAAAAGATCCATTGAACGCTTGCTTTCAAAAATGTAAATATACCCCTTTATATCTTCCCAAAACAGCTACATATAATTAAGCATTACTTTTAAACTCTTTATGAAACTCAAATAGATCCAGGCCCCAGGGTTATAAAACTTGAGTACAGTCTCAAACTCAAAAATAAAGTGCAATGATTGGCTGCTTGCGGACATGTATCACCCAATAATTGCACTTTATTTTGAGTTAGAGAATTAACTCAAGCTTTATACCCCCGGGGCCTGGACAAGTGTTATGCCCACGTGCCCCTATTAAAGCACACTAGGTGCTTTATGGATTGTTAACACTACATGCATATTAATAGACGTTTCCTTTACTGCGAAGGCCGCAACTTTATTAATCATATCTGGGCGTGGTTCGGCTATTTCATCTGCTAAACAAGGGAAATCAGGTTCTATTCATAATTTGGTGAAGAATTAAGTAGTTTGGGCCGTGCAAACTTGCGTGCATTTCATGAAAATCCTAACCGTATACACAAAGAACTCAACATTTATTAACCCTTAAAGCACATAATCACAAAATGTATGTTTTTGTCGTCCACTAAAATATTTGAAGCCTCATAAACAAACAGTGTGGACCCAGATCAGACTGCTCCTACAGGAGCAGTCTGATCTGGGTCCACAATGTTTGCCTCTATGCTTATGTTAAATAGACATTTTCAGATGCAGTTATTTTGCTGGCATTTTAAAGACTAAATAATGTGGCATGTGTCTATACTGAGGTAATGGCGTAAGATGATACAGTTAGTTTTGAATAAAACCACGCCTCATTTTCAGCTTTTACCTATGTCTAAGGTTGACCAGTCCTAATTACGCATTCATGAGGTGCCGCCTTTACAGTAACCAAAAATTCATATAATATCATTAATTTCCAATCAATACATTGGTCAGTACAGTGATGCAAAATTATTGCTGATACAGATTCATAGTCTATTGAAGAACAGAGTTGATGGAGATTAGCTGGCTGCATTAGTGTGCCTAATGAGTTTTTTTTTGTTTGATTTGATTCTTTACGTCCCATCAACAATCTTTCAGTTATATAGGGATGGGTCTTCCTCGGTCAAACCAGTACTAAGCTAGGATAAATGAGTCTTGCTCAAGGACAACAACGCAGTGATGCCGGTGAGGCTCAAACCCGTGGCCTTCGGTCTCGAGTCAAGCCCTCTACCACTGAGCCACTGCGCTCCCTGTGCCTAATGAGTGAAACCTACCTCACATCTGTGCCGTAAGGCCTGTTCTATGGTTATATCTAGATTGTTATATGTTTTCTCTGCTGCCAGGTTCTGAAATGAAACAAATTAGACTGGATAATACTGTAAAATAGGTCAAGTATCTATTGTGTTACCTCCATGTAACTAACTTTGCACAGAACCAAGGATTGGTTCACTCCAAATAGATGATGTCACAGGTTTTTTGTTTCTGGTGGTAAGCATATGCCCTTTAATGCAAAAATAAGTGGATAACTGTATCCAAATTTTTATTTGGGGAGGTATACCATCAGATATACGGTCTGAAAATTAGTTTTACATTGATGTGTGAGCGGAGTCCTAAAATGCAATTTTTGACCGTATATCTTAGGATATACCTCCCCAAATGAAATTTTGAATATGGTTATCCCAATTCTAATGCAAATCTGCAATTAATGATGTCCACTATTTCAGACAGTATATCGCAGTTGCCATTTTTTGACATTATCCAATCAGATGTTGTGTTACAAAACCAAGTGCAATATATTCCACTTTTACGTTAAGTCTTTTATGAGTCAGTCTTTTTTGGTTTGAACAATATCTTATATTTTTTTTACATACTTCAGGCCCCTAGATAAGTGTGTAACAAAAATTTGTTTTTCTTATTTCTCAACCAAAACATATGTTGTGGGTACTCAAAAGAACTGTCTCAATGAGATGGTTCTTTTGAGCACTCAAAACATCTGTTAGAACTGATGGATAAAAAGTAAATTTTCTTTTTATTTTTTACTCAACGGAAATACAGAAATCACAATCTTACTTTTTACTTGGTCGTTTCTCGTTCGATTTGACTTTTGCAGTGTGTTTATTGGGTATAACATGGGGTGGAAACATAGTTTGCACCTAGAAAATGGCGTAGAATCATATTTTAACGAATGAAACGCAAGAAATCAGCATTTAAGAAAGTCTATTGAGTGTGCCTTGTGGTAGGCGTCACGTGCAAACTGGCGCTACGCCAGGTCAAACAGTGACGTCATTATGTCTGATGTTGACGTCACAACATGCGTAGCGTTATTTTTGACAAATATACTTCACTTAAAACCTTATGTTAAAAAATCCCAGTCACAAAATTGCCAAGAAAGCCTTGTTTTGCTACAGTTCTATTCTATTCTTCAGTGAAAATATAAATCGTATCAGTCACTAGTGAAAAAATACGATATTTTTTCACTGTAGAAAAATACCAATTTTACTCACATTTTATATGCATTGAATTCACTGCTTGTGATAAAATAAAAAATATTCACAAATTTTCGCTCAATTATTTTTTTAATGTGACTCGCAATACTTACTATGACATCAAATTTGGCATAGATATCTACAACTTTTCCCTGATCATTGACTACAGGAAGCGCTGATATTCGGTGTTGTACGAACAAATTCAATGCCTCATATATCGTGGTCGTTGGCTTTGCCTGAAAGTATACAAGTACATGCAATTACCCTACCATATTTGAGTTATTAAGCCTTAGCTGCATGCCAAATCTCAAGTACTGAACCCATTTTGAACATGCACGGATCCTGAAAGTTTTGTCAGAGGAGTTTTTTTTTTTTTTTTATTTTAGTTGATGAGGGCAGAGAGGATCCAAATAACACTAAAAGTGAGACATCATCTGCCCACCAGCGAAACATCATTTATATAACGGCGTTTTACTGGAGGGTCGATGATGGCCCTATATTGAATACCGGCTTGGTATTTAGTATAGCTTTGTGATTTTTCAAGGAATCCGCCCACCAATAATGCTTAGAAACCCTATTGATTTGTGATTTTTCAGGGGGGAGTCCGGACCCTCTGTCCCCCCCTCTGGAACCGCCCATTTTGAATGGAAATAATGATATTATTTACAAACAAACTCCTTTTAAGTCAAAACTGCTGATGACTCAAAATAGTCAGTTATCCAATATGATGAAAACAAAACATTTTTTAAGACGTTTAGATTTCTGCAATTCATTTTCTGAGTTGTCTCCCATGAACAATATTCGAGAGAAGCGATGTTTCAGATTTTTTTCCTTAACAAAGGTCTCCAATATGAAATATTAAATTCTCTCTGAAACAACTATTCTCTTACCATAGATAGTAACAGTGCAAAAAAAAAATGGTTAAATTCATTGAACAAAATTTCTAATTTAACTTAATTATTCAACAATAAAGTCAAACAAACTTGAAAACGACACACCAATTTTAGTATGGTACATTAATTATCAGGGCCTAAGAATTATACATATACTCATGTCCAATGAAAACGCACCACTCTTCAGATGCACATAAGTGTGGCATATCAAAAGCTGTGCAAAATTGTGTTATTTATATTTATTATTTACGATAAATGCAATGTTTAAGCACAAAAAAATCAATTCCAGCGACTCCGTTAACACATGACATAACATCAGCCTCCAAATTATTTAAATCGCATTTTGGGCGTATACAGAAAGTCTCAAAAATCTTGTTTAAATGTTTTCTGTTTGCCAGTAGATCCACTGTCATTTCGCCACAACTTCGACAGTTGTGACGCAACACCTAACATTACATTAACACGATCAACGTCACTAGATAGGCTTAAATATGGCGCGGTCCGACAAAACTCGACGTAAAATGTTTAATTGCGGTTTCTATAGTCCTAGTATTCAACACAATGTTGATTTCCGTCCTACAAACCCACACACATGCAAAACGTCATCGAAATCCTCTAAACACATTGACGTCATCTTTGAGTGCATCGCCAGCCATTGTTCGCAACGCTAGCATTTTAAATCTTCTAAAATTTGTGTTCATCTGTTGGTGGGAGTATTATCTAACATTAAATTCAACACAGAAACTCTTAGTTTTGTGTATACCAGCTTGTAGAGATTGACGTTTATAAAAAAAACGTTGATACCTATGCTCCGTCGATGTTAATGACCCGCTACACGAGCAAGCAATCGTCTTGCTACCATCTTGCGGTAATTTTGCATCAGTAAAAAAAAGGATTCCTTGAATGTTATGATTTTATGTGCTAGTCAGAATGACGCTAGTGACGTCATATAGGGGCGTTATAGCCGCTTTCATGGCAAGATGCCTATTCCTGGCTACCAATTTAAAGATCCTTTGCAATTTATGCACAGAAAAATGTGAGAATAATGCTTTTGAAAATTCTGACACATTCCATGACTGGTTGTGTGACTTTCCATTTTGACGGTTGTTTTGTTAAATGCGTCCAGCACGTGCCATCAGTGATCATTCCGTTTTAAAGACCTATCAGGAACTAACGGAATTGCTACAGTACAATAAGATGCAATTGCAAAAATAAAATGTTATGTCGTTAAAAAGATATCGTCATTTTTGTAGGTGGTGCGTTTTCATTGGACATGAGTATACAAATTTCAATGCTATATCTTTCATACTTTTTTGCAAAAATCAAGTATAAAGGATTACAAGTTATTAGAGATGATCAATCAAATTACTATACATCCTTTCAATGGCACAACACAGCCTTGTACATGGACTCAGTGCCTCTTTGGACGCTCAAACCAGATAACCTTTCCTTCATAAATATTCATGCTAAATGCTACACTCCTACCACTATGAATAATTATATAAATAAACTTTCATATTAATACATAGAACAAAGAAATTACTTGTTCAGTCCACTAGAGTAGGATCATATCTAATCATATTTACATAAGCAAACAGAGTAGACCCTGATCCGGCAGTGAATGATCTGGGTCTGCTCTGTTAGCAAAAGTGTTAAAAGATGTCTCTATGAGGTAAAGGGTAAAGTCTAGCAATCTAGCTTTCTATGGAAAGTCGGTCTCAAAATCCTGAATCTAGGAATAATTCTGAAAACTTTAACCTACAGGAAAATCTGTGTAAAACAGCCACTCAAAAAATAAAACAAAAAAAAATCTTAATAACAATTGGTAGTTTAATGAATGTCGAAAGTATTGCAGAATGCTCTTCTTTGAGCATTCTGCAATATACTTTTGACCGGAATGAAGCGATAATTCGTCTTGAAAACCAATTTTTGGTCTTTTTGAAAGTGGCCTTTTTGCACAGGTTTTACTGTATGTTAACATCTACGTAAATAACTCTGTGATTCTTAGCACCTACCGACACAACATTTTCATAAGTTCCTATGTCCATTTCTTTCAGTGTTTTTTGCAGGAATTCTGGTTTGGGTAGTTCATTCATCTGAAAGACAGAAAAAAATACCGTAATTGACCTAATAAGCGTGAATGTTCTTGTAGAATACTACAATTCAGGGTTCCCACAGAAATTCAAAAACACAATTCCATGATTTTCCATGATCAAAAAATGCAATTTCCAATAGTTGACTATTTAATGCACGTTCAACCTACCCTTTTGTTTGTTTGATTTGATTCTTTACGTCCCATCAACAATCTTTCAGTTATGTTGGGACGGGTCTTCCTGGGTTGAACCAGTACTAAGCTAGGATATATGTCAAGGACACAACGCAGTGACGCCCGTGAGGCTCGGTCTTGAGTCAAGCACTCTACCACTGTGCTCCCCCCCCCAAAAAAAAATACCGTAATTCAAACTAATAAGTGTAAATGTTCTTGTAAAATACTACAATAAATTTCAGGGTTTCCCACAGAAATTCAAAAACACGATTCCATGATCAAAAATGCAATTTCCATGACTATTTAATAGACAGCTTCCAACCTACCCTTTTAGCGGTATTTTCACCACGCTGAGCATAAATACAGAATGCAGCAGCAGTAATGTATTTAAATAAGCATGCTTGTATACGTAGGCCATCCATACATTTTGAAAGCATTAAAACTTGAAACCACCAGTTGCCTGAAAACTGGCTGTCAGACACACAAAACTTGTGTGTCTGACAGCTAGTTTTCTGGCTACTGGTGGTTTCGTCGAATTTTTTCACAAAATTTCATGATTTTTCCATGATTATTTAAGGTTGTTGTTTTTTTCAAATTTTATGATTTTTTTCGTGTTTGGAACTTTTTTCGTGATTTTTCAGGGTTTCATGATTTCCAGAGCTCGTGGGAACCCTGCTAAATGGGACATGATTTTCAATTCAGTATAGTTGTTGTTTGTTTATTTTTATTCTTTACGTCCCAGTCAACAAATTGTCCCTGATCTTGGACTATTTTGTTTGCACAATGCTTCTCCTGTCTTGAACTGAAAGAGTTTAAAATATAGGGATTAAACATGAGTTTTCATGCATTATCGTTTGCCAGTTCCCAAGAAGGATGCTAAAACTCTAGGACATAGCCCAGGCAAGGTTTTTGACATCTCCAAAGGAGCCTAGCTAACCTAACAAATTGAAAAACAATGTTTGATCATTGAATAAATTAAATATTCATCTAAATTCATGAAAAGTACGGCACTATATTTTGTTAGTTTCACAGTCAACATATGGTTTGACGATTTCATTAATATTCTTGTTTCTATGAATGATAAACAGATCAGGCCACGAGGTTATAAAACTTTTTTCATGCTCAACTCAACTGAGCACAAAATTTTTACTGTTCACAAAAACTAAAATACCAACAAATGAAGGAGTTCCCTTCTTTTAAGTCTCTCAGATGTTGTATTTATCATGCTAATATAATGTTAAAATGCCAACAATTGTTGGCATTTTAACATTTATGAGCAGGATAAATTTTGTGTTCAACTGAGTTGAGCATGGAAGTTTTATAACATCCGGGCCAGATGTCATCAAATGTAGTGGCCCAGAAGGAGTGTAATGAAGGTACCAAATCTGTGCATGAACAGAATGTGAATTTCTTTATTACAACCATGGAACTAGCAATTTAGCGATATACTCCCATGAAACATCTCAAGATAAGCTGTTAGAAGCATAAAATAGACAGTCTATTATTGTCATCCAGGTGCATGACAAACTACATGAAAAGTTGTTCATTTCTACATGCTCATTTCTTTGAATAAATGAAAGTGGTTGAGAATTTGTTTAAAAGAAGCTTATGGTGAAAAAACTCATTTATTGAAAAGACATATGTTGTAGGTACACATTGGTACATATAGTTCCGATGTGTACCCACAACAAATGTTACTGAAAATAAGGAAGAAAACTATTTGGAAATTTACACTTTCCAAGTATCATGTCCATTGTCTTTACCTCTTTTAAACATCCCAAACTGTGAATCAGTATTAAAATTCCTGTCCCTCTATTGCAAATTGTTTATATTTGCATGACAGCTATATCTTCCAAGCTACCTCTTTGCTAACATGCTAGTTGCTTGGTTGTAATACATGGGTTTGTGCCAGTTGAAACATGACATGGATTTTAGGCAATAAATAGGGTAAATTGACTATATGGACCAGGGAGTATTTTTTTCATTACTTACATAAAGATACATAAATCTTAATATCCGTTTGTGTGTAAGAATGTAGATGGCGTTGCCCGTCAGTTTATCAATGACAGGAAGCCGATGTACGTGGCTCTGGATCAGTGTGCGTATGGCCTCGAACAAACTTGCATCTGGTTCTATACATACAAATGGACGTTGTCTGTCTCTAAGCACCTCTGTTGAATAGAAACAAAAAAATGTATTTTGAGGACAGTGATAGTCAGGTACAGAATTTTGAGTGCAAAAGCTGTACCATATCTATGTAGGCAAAACAATTTTATCACATGCCGTCAGGTCTGGAAGTGATATTATGCACTGCAATAAAATCTTTAAATTTACAGACTTAATATCTATCTTATGTTTTACAATGATGTCCATTTTAATGTTGCGTTAAAGATGGCAAAATCTTGACGTTTCAATGCCAAAAATGTGATTTTTAAGTAATTTAAAGGTCATGCGATAAATAGAATGTGACTTTCATGCTCTTGTATTATCAAATTTAACTCGCAAAAAAAGAGATAAATGCGAGGCTTGCGGCAAGCCTTGCATTTTATCTCTAAATAATTCAATCAATCATGAGCACTCATGCAAGATCCTCTATTCTGGTTTCCATTAACAAGGTACATTTTTGTTTGTGCCCAGTCAACAGCTTTTCAGTCATATCAAGACATTTTGTTGCCTTACTGTATTGAACCAGTACTAAGCAAAGGATAAAGTGTCTTGCTCATGGACACAACACAGTTCCTCTGGTGAGACTCAAACTAGCAACCCATCAATCTCAAGTCAAACACTCCACCACTGAGCCACTGGTAGTAAAATTCAACAACCTTAAGCAGTTGTCAAGTTGATCCATAGGTTTAGATAAACAAAACTTTTCAGCGTAAAATTGTAAATATTTTCTTACCCATAATTTTTAGCATATGTTTTGGGTGCTTAAAAGAACCGCCTCATTGAGACAGTTCTTTTAAGTACCTACAACTTAAGTATGTTTTGGGTGCTCAAAAGAATCATCTCATTGAGACAGTTCTTATGAGTACCCACAGCAAATTTTGGTTGAGAAATAAGAAAATTATTTTTCTTGTACGCACTCTTAACTAAAGGCCTGTTGATCAATTGTCTAGAGGGCCACAGGTTATAATTTCGAAAAAAGAATTGAATTTGTTTCTCCGAAGATAGATATGGTGTTACCAGAGCAGACCCAGATGAAATGCTGCATTTTGCAGCATTTCATCTGGGTCTTCACTGTTTGCAACAGTACCAGTTTAGGTACATTGTAATTCCAGTCTACAACAGATTAAAGTGTTTTCATTTGATTGTTTGATTTAATTCTTTGCCTCCCATCAACAATCTTTCAGTTAAACAGGGTGGGGTCTTCCTGGGTTGAACCAGTACTAAGCTATGATAAATGTCTTGCTCAAGGACCACAATGCAGTGATGCCGGTGAATTAAACGTTTTTTCAAGCTCTCTGTTATAGGGAACATTTCATTTTCAAGGACTTTTCAAAAACCTGGTCTATTTGATATGATTCAGAAAAGAAATATATTTTTCTTTTACTGTTAACCTTATCAAGAAACTATTTTCGCAATGTTCGAACTTACCTCGCCATTTCTCTATATTATGCTCTTCAAGTTCATCCATCTTGACCATGGGGGACTTGTAATACCGATGTAAGATTGTGATGAAGTCTGTGATAGTCAGCATACCTAGAATAAGAAATAATATATACAAGTGTTGCCATTTTACAGTCAATAGGTTGTTAGATGACGTGTTCATCGATATTCGCATTCCAGTGCCAAGCCATATATTAGAGTGATAAGCGGATCAGGTCATAAAAGTGTATAAACCCTGCATCAAAACAAGCCCCCTAAAAAGAGAAGAGTGTGCAACTGAAAATTATTTTTCTTAATTCTGAACCCAAACATATGTTGTGGTTACTCAATAGAACCGTCTCAATGAGACAGTTCTTTTGAGCACCCAAAACACATGTTTAAGCTGATGGATAAGAAAACCAAAACACATGTTTAAGCTGATGGATAAGAAAATAATCGCAATTTTACGCTAATTTTTTTTTTGCTCAAATGGCCCTATGCAGCAAGTGAATTGATTTGTTAATATATGGGCTTCAGCTGGTTAAAAGAGAGTAACAGATTTTTATGCAATAATATAGGGGTTACACAATACTTTTCATGCATTAACATTTGCCATGTCCCGAGGAAGCTGTTTGACTAGGCCTCGTGTTCAAACATCTCCCCAGAACATTTTTGTCTTTAAAAGTTAGGGAACAGCGCAGGCCTTGATGAAATGTTGTATTATGCCTTCATCTGGGCCTTCCCTATTTGCCAAAGTGAAATTTTAGAGTCAGTAGTATTATACAAAGGATCAGATAATGCTTTACCTTCATACCTTCTTTGGGCATGTGGAGTGTTCTAGTGGTGCAATCAGAACAGCATGTGATATACAGATTGAAGGCAGGCAGGGGGCAGGGAGGCCGAAGCTAACATGGAAGAAACTGATGGAGAAAGACTGCCATGAGTGGAAGCTTACAACAGTTGACCCTCAAGAAAGACCCTCAAGAAAGGAGCACCTGGAGATCAGATGTGAGATCTGCTATGCCTGCAGCTAGCCAGTTACACAGAAGGGGGCCCACTGCACCTGCATTTTAATCAAAATCTGATTACGATGATATGATATACCTTCATAATCCTGTTTGACACTGTTCCACAGTGGCGCTGCCCTCACACCATTGTATACCAGAGCAAAGAAGGCTTTCTTCACCTGAAAGTACATACAGTACATTTATACAAGTATAAGCTTTTCAAAAAATCTTGCAGTTTTTCAGCACTAAACTTAAGTGGGTGTCGTCTACTGACTGAAAGTACAAAAGCCATTTGAAAGCTGTTACAAACTAAAGTGGGGATCTATTAAATGACACACCCAACTCATCACCATCTCCGCAAGCGGAGATGGCGACAAGTTGGGTGTTTCATTTTAGTGCTGTAACAACATGTACATACATTTAACTTTCTCTGATGGGCAATCTCATGCTACACCACTTTGCTGGTACTACCATACAGATTGCAAATTTAGTCAATTATAATTGCCATCCTATTGAGGATGGCAATTATTGTTGCGGTTTGGCTGTTTATTGAGGGTCATTTTATGAAAAACTCCGTGCTTATCCGGCTCATATAACATTGTCTACTTATATGTCTTCTGCCTATATTTAAATGCACTTCAGACTAATTTTATCATGGAAGCAAACAATATGAACCATGATCAAACTGCTCCGGTGAATACTTCCATGATGAAAGTACATGTAGTGTGGAGTGAATTTAACCCATTTATGCCTAATGGAATTTCAAACCCTTATCAATTGGACCAGTCCATTTCCATTTTAAGGGTTGTTGGGTGCTATTTTTCATTTTTGTTTTTGTTTGTTTTGTTGCTTTATGTCCCAAGTCAACAGCTATGGTCATGGCGGGACGGTCAGTTCACCTAACTACACTTTTTCCTGGGCAAGCTTGAACAAGCAGTTAACCAATACTTCATGCACATTCTTTTGCTTGTAACTGACAACAACCCTTCTTGAATGATTCAGCGGAAGGGAGGAGAATGACCAAAGAAATTATTTCATGATCAATCTCCACAAAAGTATAGGACGGGGCCGGGATCAAACTCACGACCCCTGGATCTGCAGTCAGACTCGCATCTGTTGTCAGACACATTACCGACTGCGCTACGTGGCCATGTTTTTACATTTTTTGTTCAAATCTTAATAAAACATTCTGTAAGCAAGCAGTGGAGACCCTGCTCAGACGCCGCAGAATGGATGGTTACTGGATCTGCACTGTTTGCCTATTATGTCCCACAAAAAGGATACTAGGCTTATATGGGTTAAAATTATGCAGCAAGATTTCAAATTCTAGAACAATGACTGTAATGACTATAACTAACTCAGAATGACTATAATCATCTTATTATCCAATTATAGAATAATTTTAGCTAAAGTTATTCACCCTTTTCCTGTAATTCACAACGAGTGTCGTTTTTTTTGTTTGGTTTGCGGTTAAGTTACTTCTCAGTCAACAGCTAGGGTCATGTCGAGACAGTCAGTTCACCTAACCACACACTTTTCCTGGGCAAGCTTGACACATACTTTCGCTTGTAACTGACAACAACCATTCTGGAATCGTCGGCAAGACGAGAATAGCCGTGATCAATCTCCATGAAAATACAGGACCCGGCAGGGAGCGGACTCGAGACCCCTGGATCTGCAGCTGGACTCGCTACTGACTGCACTACGGGGCCCTGTGACAACAAATGCTGTCTTCTTTCTCATCTGCTAATGTACATCGGTCACCTATATATCCAGATCAGACTGCTCTAGCTAGAGCAGTCTGATCAGGGTTCATATTGTTTGTTTTCATCATATTTCATAATACCGGTATGTGCAATAGTATACTGGCTTCTGTCGTCAAACTTATTAGTCACTCAAACTTATTTTTATATCAAAAATATTTTACTTTGATTCCTCAATCTAATGACGGCCGAGTTTGACTGAAAGAAAAGACAACTCTGTTGGTGAAAACAATGTTGGAATTGTCTCTCTTGATCAGTTTAAATATGAACATACAACAAAATTTCAAACTGTCGAACAATGACAATGCAAAAAGTGAACATCCTGTTCTGAGAACCCGGAATAACTATAATTAGCTTAATATTACTGAATAACTACAATTATTTTATTATCTCATAAAAGAACAACCCCCCCCCCCCCCCTCTCCACCCTCCGTTTCAACCCTTTTCCAGCTGTTTAAAAATTTTGTCGTCTGCACTCTCGTCTGCTTATCATGTGTTTAGTTTGGTAGTCAATATTGCAGACAATATAAATCCAGATCAGACTGCTCCTAGCTGGAAAATTGAAAATTCGTTTGTAGCAAGTTTAGATATACTTTCCTATAAGCGAAAAACAAAGGCGCTGATCAGACTGCGCAGATGCGCAGGCTGGTCAGCACCTTTGTTGTTCACTAACTCCTGAAGACGGGTTTTCGCGCGTCAAGGCCCCAATAAAAGTAGCATTAGAACAGACAAACTACTTAAGAATGTCAATGCCTTGTTACAATCTGCTGCCAAACAAGTTTTCTTGACTCAATTCCCACTGAGAGGGTCTGTAACAGATGCTCATAGCTACTTCCTTGTCGTCTGCTGACAAACCATTGCAAAAAGGCTTTGATCCAGATTGATCTCGATCCAATTATTTTGACACTCTGATAGTGCTCCTGAACAAATTTTTTGAAAAAGTTAATTTTGAAAAAAGTCAGCAGACGTCAACAAAGGCATGAAAAATTACGCACCCAGCATGCAAAGTGTTAAATGCCCAGCACAGGTCCAAATGAGACACTTGATTATGACTGTAATCTCCTTTGATTCTAAAACCATATGATTTGTTTTGTTGCTTTACATCCCAGTCAACAACTACAGTTATGGGGGGACGGTCAGTTCACCTAACCACATTTTTTCCTGGGCAAGCATGAACAAGCGGTTAACCAGTAATTCATGCACATACTTTCACTTGTAACTGACGACAACCCTTCTTGAATGAATCAGCGAAAGGGAGGAGAATGACCGTAGAAATTATTTCATGATCAATTATCTCCACGAAAGTGAGGGACCGAGCCACCATCCAACTCGCCACCCCTGGATCTGCAGTCAGAAGGGAATCTGTATCCAGACATTTTACCGACTGCGCTAGGCAGTACGGTACAACCATATGACATCTTTAATTTTGAAATTGTCTTTCAAGATTATTTGATCGCGTGACCCACCAAACAAAAAGCAGTGAAGTTCAGCTGCAAGAACAGATTCCCATTTCAATTTTTTACCAAATTCCAGTTCCACGATCATTTCTGAATCCCCACAAAAACAGCTGAAGGATTCCCAATAGATTGATCTAATCAGTCACTTGTAGCACTTGCAAGACTCCATAATGAAATTTTGGGAACAACAAACTCAATTTAAGCTATAACAAATGCGATTTGCCAATATCTACCTCGAGCGAAGTCATGTAAACGTCATTATTTATGTACTTTCAGGGGCATAGCTAGTCTAAAATTCAAAGTACGCACATGCATGCAAAAAAGGAATGTATACAAACAGCGTCGACCCAGACGAGACGCCGTAAAATGCCTATGATGAGGTGATACCAACATCATCACAAATTCTGTCAAAATTGGATTTAGAGAGATTAATATTGGTTCTACACACATGTTTTGTACACATAACATCAAGAATCTATCAGAACTGCAAGAATCTTCCCATATTTTTGGTTCAAATGTGTACGCAAATGCGTTTTTGTGTATACGTAGCTCTGCCCCTGACTTTAAGCGTTTCAACTGTACCCAGTGATGTAAAAGCCCATTTTCTAACTTTCCATAGATTTGTATCAGGAGCAGTCTCATAAGCACACCGGGTAGGTGGTAATCCAAAATGTTAATACTATCGATGAATGTAGATAAAAAAATTGTTAGAAACAGAATTTTCGATTGCCATTAGCACCAGACTGCATTGTTTGCCTACTGTTTTGGCAGGCAACTAGTGTTTCAAAGTTAAGAACATTTATCGTAGGTGGACAAACATGGTATAACTATTTTATACCATCTACATCAGTGTAGACTTTGCGTTTCACGAGACGTTTCATGCTAAAAGTGGTTAGTCGTATTTTCTATCACTAAAATTTGCGAAATTTCGGCTGACAATTCCTGATTTACAGCCAGTTGCCTAACAAAGATGGAAAAGGAAGGAACTCTTCTATAAAATCTTGTGGTGGACACAGAATTAACGTGACTGTATTTGTGCTAACTGCTTATCTTGGCGACTGCAGGCGGAAACAATGTAACTTTTAATACAAGATGCAATTTATTTACTGTGGACTAATTTGTCTGCAAGACATTTTGGCACAAACCAAGATTCCTTCACCATACAGTAATATTCCTAATTGTCCAATCTTTTTAAATGCCAGCCGTGATACTTCTGAAGCCCATGAAAAGCCGCTTTATTTAACCAAAAAATTTACTACAGTAAAACCTGTCTTAAGCGGCCACTCAAAAAGAAGACCAAGATTTGTTTTCAACTAAGACTGATTATCGCTTTATGCAGGTCAAAAGTATTGCAGAATGCTCCAAGGGGAGCATTCTGCAATACTTTTGACCTTCATTAAGCTACCATTTGCCAGTAAGACCTTTGTTTTGTCTATTTTTGAGTGACAAAACAAAGGTCTCAAAGACAAATGGTAGCTTATTGAAGGTAATTTGTGCAATATTGTTCAAGCAAGCTACTAAGGAAAGCTATGGTAACTGGTATTCACCCAATTTTATTTCCAAGGTTGCTTGTTTACAGGAAGACAACAACTTGTTTAACTGAACTTGGGAAAAGAACGCTCAATTAATGCCATATTCATTTTCAAAAGTCTGAGTTAGGGCTATGGCACATGGAAGATGGACCTCGACGCGAGAAAACCGGTCTTCGGGCGGAAGTTTGCGAACAACAAAGACACATACCAGTCTGCGTAGCGCCTTTGTTATTTGCTTTTTGGAAAGTATAATATCTAAAACTTGTTACAAGGGAAATTTCATTTTACTAGCTCTAAGTCTCTGTAGCTGAGGAGACTGATTGGAGTCTCACTTTGTCAGAAACCCCTGAAGACAGGTTTTGTCTCATCGAGGCCGAGATTTGATTTAGCCTTGACAAATATTTCATGTAATATCAAGCCTTATCATGAACTCTTAAGAAATGAATATTCTTTTGTTTTCAACATGGTCTTAGCATGGTCAAGCTCTGATGTAGACTTTCCAAAGTCTGTTCATTTTTTTCTTCTTTCTTTTAGCCTTTTTTTCATAAATTTATTCCCTGTTCGGAAACTGAATGAAGGGACTTTAACTTTCTTAAAGGGACTGTTCATCTAAAATTAATTCTGAAATGAAGAGACTTGGGCAAGTCTAGCTCTGATGTTCAACCACTGGTTAAATATGAGCCACGACATGTGATTTCCAACAATGTGGCATTTTGACAATTGTAGACTCAGACGAGCCTGTGCAGCCTCCTTTTAAGCCTAGAAACTCCAAATGATGTTCGGTCAGTAGCTTAACACTAATAGAATATTGAGGCTTGTATAGGGGGTACCAAATATCCCTTGAAGTAAACAGGCAAGTATCCCTTATAAATTGGCAAATATCCCCATAATTAATTTTCCTAACATCCCTGAAACAGAGGCGTATGATACTACCTAGTATCATCCGCCTCTGCCCTGAAAGTAACCAAAATATTGACTACAGTATCCCATATCCCTGGATGTAAAATGGATAGTATCCTATATCCCTGGAAGTATAATGGCAAATATCCTGTATCTCTAAACCCAAATACAAGCCTCAATATTCAAAGCGACAAGCAAAGGCTCTGATCAGACTGCGCATATGCACAGGCTGGTCTGAGGCTTTGCTAGTCGCACATACCACATTGTTGGAAATCTCTTGCACTGGCTCAAATTTTAATATGAAAAACAATTGCCCTCAGAGGAAGAGAATCAACAATTACGGAATGTCATGCAATAGCCTTTGTGGTAGTTTTGTCAGATTTACTTTTTGCGCATGAAGGTGTACCAGAATTTGAGCTTTTTTACAGCCACATTGAGTCTAGGTTCACCTAAACACAGCTAGCTCAGTTACAGAGACTTGCTAGGATCTTGGAATTTTTCAACGAAAGCTATCTTACCATGTTTGTTTGTTGTGTTGATACTTAACGTTCCAGTCAACAATGTTTCAGTCATATCGGCACATTTTTCCTGTCTTCCTTGGTTTAACCAATACTAAGCAGAGGATTAAGTTAAGTGTCTTGCTCAAGGACACAACACAGTGGCTCCAATGAGTCTCGAACTGGGGACCCTTAAATCCCAAGTCTAACACTCAACCACTGAGCAACTGCGCTCCTCTATACTACTATGTTGAAGTGAACATGCTGAAGAAAAGTGGTGAATGTGAGGATCCAGAGAGGGGTAAGGGTGTCTGGACCCCCCCTCCCCCCTGAAAAATCACAAAATATTGGGCTTCTTAACAATACTGGTCCAGATCCCTTGAAAACCCACAAAGTTACTAACCAACATTCAACGTTGGGTCATCATTGGCATGCCAGCATAACGCTGGCGGGCCAAAGATGACCTGTTTATAGTAGTATTTGGATCCTCTTGGACTCCCTCATCAGCTTGAAAAACAAACAAAAAAAAACGTTGTCAAAGTTGGACCCCCTCTGACAAAATTTTCTGGATCCGTGCATGTGCAGCATACTTTCTTGTTTGGGTAGAACAGAAAACAGGTTTTTCTCATGCTGTGGCTTATTTGAGACCCTTTTCATGCCGGATATTTATATACTACACTCCTCCCCAATTTTTATCCTGAATAACCTTCAGCATTCAGTTATAAGCAAGTATTCCAATGCAAGCAGAAAACAGGCTAGATCCTGATCAGCTGGCTTCTGAGAAGTGAGCTGATCTGGATCTACACTGTGATCAAAACGGGATATAGCCGGGTTTAGCATGTTTGAGGTTAACATCATGTTTTTTGGTTAAGAAAACAGACAAGAACATTAGTCTCAAGAACAAACATTAGTTGCCCGAAATATTTGGACGAATTAGCACTTAACATACACGATTACTTATTTATTAGCCCTTTAATTTTACATTTTAATGTCCTATATCATAGGGACCTAGACGTGAGAAACCGTTCTTAGGGGTTTTTGATCAACTAAGGCTCTTGCGATAAGGCTGGGTTGTATATGGCAGTTTTCTTGTGTTGGGAGAATTTTTTCTTTTTTGCAGTTTTGAGTGGAATGTTTTAAAAACATAAGTATTCATGACAAAATTTACCATTAACTCTTAACTCGCTGGTGGCGGATTTAGTCACCCTGCTGATAACCTTTCCAAACAGTCGGTACCTAGATCAGGACTGACTGAATGTTGTCCCTAACCTGGATGCAAACCGTTTGACACTGATAGTGTTCCTGAAAGAATTTTTTCAAAAAAGAAAAATGTCAGCAGACAAAACAAAAGCATGAACAAATACCCAGCATGCAAACAGTCAAAACAAAATTTATCTTTAAATTAACATTTTCTGAAACTTGCATCTTGGCTGAGATATTGAGTGACAAATGCTTAAATGTAACATGACAGAGATGATATGCATAGCACAGTATGCATGACTCGGGTTGATTACATAAGGGCACCATGTATTCTATGGAGTGGAGTCTTGGAGCGGAGGTATGGAGTGGAGTAGTGGAGTCAAATTTTGGAGTGGAGTATCTTGGATATCTGATGCACATCCTAGCTCTAAACATGCTAAATATATGAAGTAGATGTTTTAAATCAATGCTCTGGCCTGATGTCAGTTAAAAAAAGACCAGTCCAGATATTAGAAAATGTCAAATAAACTGAATCTGCAAGTGTGATAAGAATTTTTGCCACTCAAAAATTTGACTCCACTCCATAACTCGGCTCCAAGACTCCACTCCATAGATTACACGGTGCCTCACATAAGGGTACATGCCCCATCGAACTAAAAAATGTCAAATGCAGAAGTACTCGAAAATCACCAAGCAATAGTGCATAATCGTCAATAATTTCATCCTATAATTCAGGATTTATTAACTTATGGCTTGTTGAAAACACTTGACCGAAATATTTCCCTCGCTAGAGTAGTTCAATATCTTATGCCAAGGTCAGAGTGTGTGTCTGAGCACAAGGACAGTACTGTATGTTTGACAGCTACTTTGAATGTAGCAAAAATCTATAGAGATTCCTCGAACCAGAGTGACACAAATGAAGTTTGTATGGTCTACTACGGCCAGATGTTTTGTCCAGCCATGACAAGATGCTGCATTCTTTGTAAATTCAGAGATGCCAACCCCAACCCCAAATGGCACTCTTCAGGAATATGAAAGGCATTTTCAGGAATCTGGGGACATTTTCCAGAATGCCGCATATTTCGCCATTAAAGTACTAAATGTACTCACACAAGTTACTTGTAAGAATGCTTCAACATGGCCTATTACAGTACCCTCTTCCTCCCTCCCAAATGCATGGCTGAGAGCTTTACTTCAACATCATGCATAATATTTTCTGGCCTTCAATTGGCTTCAGAAAGGGGCAAAGATTTGTAAAATCTGATGAATTTCTGCATCTGCCAAGGAATCCATTTTGTACCACAGGCAGGGTTCTTGGACTCGCAACTTTTTACTGCTTAAGTAACGTGTTTCCAATAAATTACACACAAGCCATTCTATATTTTATTTTACTACCGGTGTCTACCTTCACTCAAAGGGACGTTTATTTCTCTCAATGTGACCCAAGCTATACTATAGTTGACCCCAGTACAGGACATTTAATGTTTCAATGTATCTGGTCATAAACCTAATTTTCAAATAAAAAGCCTTCAAGGCAATTTTGTAATATAATTGTTGGGTCATATTGTTGTCACATTCTATTACAGTAATCGATTGAACTACTCCTATATACACGGTATATAGACGCAAAGGAGCCTATCCGTGAAAAACTGCTTTTCCCGAGCCCTATCCGGTCCAGAAAAGGAGCCTATCCGCCAAAAACAAGACTCGGGGAGAGGAGACACTTCAAATCTGGGCCAACATCAGATTATTTGCGATGTAAGTAACATAAAATCAATCGCCACGGGACTTTTAAGCCTCTAACTGGATGGATTTTGAAACATATGATAAGGCTGATATCAAGTCACGTCTACAAAGTTGAACAGAAAATGACTGCTCTGTTTTCGGCGATTTAGTTTGCGTTGGAAAATGAAGCAAAACTTAACAATTGAGACAATTTTGCCGGCCTACACCACAGCAGAAAGCGTTTTATGTTCCACCCCCTTACTAAAAGCGTCTGTTTTGCTTTTAAAATTGGTTTTTCATAGAAAAGAAGGGTGATGTTTGAAAACAAGACGGCTAAGGAGCCTATACGTCTAGAGAAGATTGACCATTTTGCGGCACAGGATAATGAGCCGTACCCGTGGCACAGGAGCCTATATGTTTGCAACTAAGTGCCATGGGAGCCTATAGGTTATAAAAGTAAGAAATGGCTTTAAAAAGAGACCGCTTTTGCTGTCAGTTGCGCTGTGATAAGTGTAATGCCTCACGGGTTCATGTACATGTAGACAAGGTTGGGCGGTCGAAACCACCCCCGGTTTTAACCAGTGGTTTTAACCGGTTAAAACCGTCCCGGTCAATATGCCAAAGAGTGGTCAATACTGGTCAATATGAACCCCTCCCTCCTTGGTCCGGCACTGGAAAGGAATTTATAACGAAGGTCATGATACGTTCTGTTCGAATAAAGGCCCCTAGGTTATATACATTTTTTCCATGCTCAACTCAGCTGAGCGCGAAATTTATCCTGCTCATAAATAATAAAATGCCGACAATATTATTGTCCGCATTATAACACTATGAGCATTATAAATGCAATATCTAAGAGACACAAAGTAAGAGACTTCTTTATGTGTTGGTATTTTAAATTTTATGAACAGTTGATTATTTCGTGCTCAGTTTAGTTGAGCATGAATGAAAAACTCGGTGTCAGGTGCAGAATACGACAACACCAGTAGTTTTGGAGCTCAGCGAACAACTTTTTAATAGTAAAGACGTAATAATGAATTCTACAGATAATTTTATCATCTAAAATATTTAACCTTCAATTTTTACCCCTTAACTATTTCAATAAACTGTTGTTGTAATTTTACTTATAAATAGAACCCCACAGCATAGCAGAATGAATTAAAATCAATGATCAACAATTCTTGTCCGCAATACAGTTTTTGTTATATATCTACGACTGCATGTAGTATTAGAAGTGCTAACCGGTCGCTTCATAATTTCAAATTGAAGCTCACAAAGAGCAGTTGATTTCCATGAAAGAAAACCCATGTGCGGATCCAGAGGGGGGTAGGGGATCCGGACCCCCTATCTGGAAAATCACAAATTCTATGGGTTTCTATAAAAATTAGCATTTAGACCACCCGCCCCCATCCTCCCCCCCCCCTAGAAAAAGTTGGACCCGAAATAAACCATTGATGAACCACTGTAAGATACGTTGAGGACTTGGAAAAAGTCGGGTATGGACCCCCGCCCCCCCCCCTCCACCCCCTATCAAAAATTCCTGGAGCCGCACATGAAACGGCCACGAGGTCGCTTAACAGATAGATGTTTGATAACCGTTTTTTGAAGAAAAACAATACTTGTTTATATGCATATAGGATCCTTAGCCAGTAGCCATATAGGGCTCATTAGCCAAAGACAAATAGGATCCCTAGCCAGATTATTTTTCATTCCATGCTATTTAAAGAGGGAAATAACGTATAATTCGGACTGTGAAATGCATGTAAGTCATCTTCCGCATAAATTATTTACAATATACCAAAAGCAAATGCGAACCCAGCCCAAACTGTTCGAAAAAGCTTGTTTTCTGTGTTGTGTAATCGTCTGTGTACGTCGCCGCAATGAAGATTGTATCGCGTTATAAAAAATCTGCATCATCAACGAACGTGTGGCTGTTTGATTTTTGTCTCAAAGCTTCTCTGTTGTTCCGTTGCATTGTCATTTTCTTCATGCAATTAAAGGAACGTATTATTTTACCCACCTTTTGATGTCACTGTCTATCGCTAAGGTTGTTTTTGGCGGATAGGCTCCTTTTCTGGACCGGATAGGGCTCGGGAAAAGCAGTTTTTCACGGATAGGCTCCTTTGCCGTCTATATACCGTGTATATAGCTAAATACATCAGACAACATTTCCATCAAATCTGCACTTAACAGATACAATTTCATCTTATACAGACTCAATTCCAACAAAGGCTTATGCCAAAACATGAAAAAGAAAAGTGACCTGTCACTAGAACTACTTCCCTTGTTCGTTGGAATTGTTGTACAAGATATTGTATTTTGAAGAGTGAACTAATGGGTAATATGATAAAAAGAACACCAAGCTCGAGTCTCTTGATATAAAGTTTACCAGGCTCAGCTTTGAGAACGCGTGTTGAATTGCTCGGCAAGCCTCGTGAGTCAACAAGCGTGCTCAAAGCCTTGCCTGGTAAACTTGATATCAAAAGACACTCACCTACTATCGTGCCAACCAAGAGTGGCAACCTACTGTCGTGACAGTGACATACTAGATTGTTAAAACATTAACTTGCACACTCCATTTGAGCTAACGCGAATCGATAGATCACTTGTGTATTAATCATATCCTGCGGATAAGATTAATACACAAGTGATCTATCGATTATCAGTCCCTGATAACTTTGTAAACAAAACATGACATCCCTATCACTCTTGGCCCGCAGGACAGTAGTGTTCTCTATGTGCAAGCTACTGTGACCCATTCTGAAAATTACTACTCAGTGTACTGATGTTGATGTTGCAGTTGTTCTGGTAACGCTCCTATTTCTGACAAGAATCCATGGGGCTGTTATATCTGGTTCACACCAACGGCGAATGCCGCGCTTTAAATCAGCAAGCAAAGCGCTGTCATTTTAGTTTACTTTTCCAAAAATATCACGATCTCCTAAGTAATGTTACGCTCTGATAAGCTCTGATACGAATTGGGGGACGAATTATTGCCCGACTTGTTATGTTTCCTCAGGATTTGATCCCGCCTTGATGAGGCTATGTTACGCTTGAAATCACGCTTTGATAAGCTTTATTACGCTTTGATGCGATTATGACGCTTTAAATCAGGCTCTGATACGATTATCAAGCTCTGTTGTGCATTATTACGCTCTCTTAAGCTCTGTTACGCATTGGAAAATGTCGAAATCGCCGATTTCATGCCGCTTTTGATCCAGAGTTATAAATAAAGATGCAGCAGATCCACAAAATCATTGCATCTTTGATTCCAGAAAACGATGGCAGAACAATAAGATTCAGAAATTCCAGATGTACCAGAGCATGATCTATCTGAAGAAGACATGATGTTTGTCTCCATCCTAGCCCTTGAGGTGGAGGAGAGCGTGAGGAAGCTGGCCAAGCGTAACAAAGCCTAACAAAACGTGTCAATCCTTGATCAAAGCGTCTCAATTCGTGTGAAAGCGTGAGAGTCCTTCATGAAAGCGTAACAAAGCGTGTCAGATCTTGATGAAAGCGTCTGACCTCTAGTCAGATCTTCATGCCAGATCGTAGCAAATCTTGAGACATCTTAACGAAGCGTGTCAAGTGGTGACAGACCGTAAAGAATGGGGTCCCAGCTTTGAACCAAGCTCTGTTAAGCTTTCCTACGCTTTGAGTCAAGCTTTGCTGAGCTTTGTTATGCTTTGTTAAGCTTTGATACGCTCTCGGCGCTTTAATCAATTCGTGACGAGCGCCCAAAATTTTTAAACAGATTAAAAAAATTTGGCGCTCTTGCCGAATGTCCCGCTTTTGCCCAAGCTTTCCCACGATCTATTACATCCCTGCCGCTTTAATCAAGCTTTGTTTCGCTTTGGTGCCGCTTTGCATGCCGCTTGGTGTGAACTAAGCATTAGCATACTGGTGCAAGTTGAAAATCTCCAAAATCATGAAATTTGTATTCTGATGGATTTTCCCATACAGATAAATACAATAAGGATGGGAGTGTCCATTATATATTTGAGCCGCGTCATGAGATTTCCAACAATGTGGTATGTGCGACCAGCAAAGCCTCAGATCAGCCTGCGCATACACACAGTCTGATCTGAGCCTTTGCTAGTGGCTTGAATATTCTATAACTGTTAAGCTACTGAACGAACAATATTTGGAGTTGCTAAGCTTAAAAGGAGGCTGCACAGGCTCGTCTGAGTCTACACTTGTCAAAATGCCACATTGTTGGAAATCACATGTCATGGCTCATTTCAAGGGGTCACAGGTAGAAATTTCCAAATTATGTTGTACTTCAGTCCCCAAGGATCATTTTCATTTTAGAAAACAGTGGAGACCCTGATGAAATGCCGCAGAATGCAGCATTTCATCTGGTCTTCACAGTTTTTCGAAACACCTGTCTTAGGGTTTCCAGTATACAAAGGGTTAAAAATCCAGATCTTATTTTTTTTGAAAACTACAAGCTTCTAGAACATATAGGCTGCTTATTCCAATATTATTCCAGCACTCAATTTTCTTCCATGAAAATGATATGCTTTTAACCTAATCACCCCTTTTTATTTTTCCACTTTAAGAATCAGACAACCAAAACGTAAAGAACCTCCCTTTTAAGCAAATGCAGGCAATTAAGCTTCAGTCTAGTATTCACATATTCTGTACAACAAACCAGGCCCCATAGCACATTCAGTACTCACCAGTTTAGTTAAACAAAAATGTTCAGCGTGAAATTGTAAATATTTACTTACCCATAAATTTTAGCATATGTTTGGGATGCTGAAAAGAACTGTCTCATTGAGACGGGTCTGTTGAGTACACACAACATATGTTTTGGTTGAGAAATAAGAAAATAATTTTTCTGTTACGCACTCTAAACTTAAGTCCCAAGTACTCGGTAGTGAGTCTGATTGAAGATACAGGGGTCATGAATTGATTGTGAAATATGTTCTATGGTCATTCTCCTTCTTCCGCTGATTCAAGAAGGTTTGGTGTCAATTACAAGCGAAAATATGTGCATGAATTGTCAAGGAAAAAGAATGGTTAGGTTAACTGACTGATATGAGTAGTTACAGAAAACTCATCTAAATTTTCAAAGGATGGAGAACCCAGGTTGCTCACTACTTTTGTGTTGTGGCTCTCTGTATTCTTTGTCTCTTCCCCACAATGTCGTGAGTAGGTCTGCAGTCTTTGATCATGGCATTTCCTGGTCGTACTCATTTGAGTTTTGATAGTGTCCATGGAGCCCCTTTTTAAAAACCTCACTGATACTTACATTGAGTTTTGTATCGAAGATAACTAACTTGGCACTTGTAGGAATAAGATCGTAACATTTATGAGCCCGCATGAACTTGGCATACGCCTGGTCTTCATTCTCATCTGTTGGGAAAAAAAGAAAACGTAACCACCCTTTGTATTGTGATGGGTTCTTCCATCTGATATGATACATATAAGCTTGGGATGGTTCATTGTATATATTGAGGGGTCACACATTATAATTTCCAACTAAAACTGAATTTCCTTCTCTGAAGATCGTCTTAGTCTTAGCAAACAGTGTAGACCCTGATGAAATGCAGCATTATGCTGCATTTCATCAGGGCCTTCACTGTTTGCCAAAGTACCCATTCAAGGGTTTCCAGTATACAAAGGATTACATATAGCAGTTATTTCCCCACTTCCCACAATATAGCAGTTATTTCCCCACTTCCCAAAACCAGTCGATGGTAGCAATTCCAATCATGAAGTCAAGACTGAAAATTTGGTCAAGGATACAAAAATCTGTCCCATTTACATTATGGACTAGCACACAAGATGATTTTACCGCATTTGCACAAATGCCTATAATAATTCCCATCACAGCAGCTTAAGTATGCATTGGAGCTAGAGGTCTAATTTTCCGTTCTATTCATCATCAACATCCATACTTTATGTACGTGAGCAGCAAAAGCTCAAGTGAGTCTGCACATATTATACTCGGACTCGCCAGAGACGGCATTGCTCCATGATGCGGAAAGTATCAAAATCTTATTGCACACTGATATAAAATCGAGCTTGGTAAGAATCTAGCCAACTTTCATGACATCACTTCTTGGCTTATATCTGAGGGATTCAGTCTGTGACCTTGATAATTAAATCAAACTGATCAGAACCTGTCATATCGATACCAATCTGGTTGATTAGTATCCTAGCTTATTTTAGCTTAGACTCATGCACGGATCAAGAGGGGAGGACAGGGGCCAGATCCCCTCCCCCCCCCCATGAAAAATCACAAAAATATAGGGTTTCTTAGCAATACTGGTCCGGATCCCCTGAAAAATCACAAAGCTAACAAGCCAGCATTCAATATTCAATGATCGAGGGCCCGCCGACGAAATGTCATTAAAATAGCATATCGCTGGTGGGCCAATGATGGCCCACTATAAGTGGTATGTTGATCGTCTCTCCCCACATCAACTATAAAAAAAAAAACGAACAAAAACCCGTCAAAGTTGGACGCACTCTGACAAAGCTTTCAGAATCTGCTCATGAGAATTTACAGTCTAAGTCAGCAGTGAATTTGAAATTTGGGTCAATTCATGCCTTATTTCCCTAAAATCAAGATATCGCACAATCTGTCATCTGCTGCAGTCCAGATTGGCAAATTAAGACTTCCAAATACTAAAGATAAAATTCAATTTCTCAAAAATGCTTGCTTTTCAAAAGGAAGAAAAAATATTACCTAAATCTTCTATCTCCATTCTTTCCATCCCATCGTCCAAGTTAAACTGAAATATGAAGAAAAAAATGTAAAACTACAATCCCTGCCTTTTCAAATAGCTATTAAAATTATACAATGTATCATGCATCTAGTTCTGTAGATTAGAGGACCTCGAAATCTAGATTAAGGTCCCCAAACTCTTCTGTGATATATCTGTGAATGATTCAGCCTTATGTGACCAGGTTTGACCAGAACTTATGTATTGACCAGATTTGACCAGAATCCATTGATTTGGTCAGGACATTTTTATTTTGCATCCAAATTAGAACTTGATAGATTACCTCTGTGACCTTGAATATGGGGTCAAGGTCACCAAAATTTCACAATAAATTATGTAGACATACAAGTTTGGTCTGAATCCTTCAAATAGATTATGCAGGCAGTGAAGAGCAGCTGGGATCTGCAGCAAAATCAATGTCTCAGCTCATCTGTTTGTAACTTTTCAGGCTCCCATTGATCACTAAAGCCACAGACGCAAAAAACAAAAACATCTCCACTTAACAGCAACACACTGCTGAAGATTATAAAACCCATATCAATACTCATTAAACATTAAAACACACCATATATTTAACAGAAACAATGTCAATACTTATTAAATATTCAAACACACCATAAAATTAACAGAATCCAGTACAATAACGATTACGCATAGCCGTAAACACTCGATCCAATCTAATCATTGAATCCGCTGATTCAGCAACTTATCCCCTGGCATTCCGAGCCTGAATACATGCACAATCAATGCAGATCCTAATCAGCTGGCTTCTGAGGAAGCCAGATGATCAGGACACTGATTACCATTCTGATTTTATATATATAGCTATCAATCAAAACACATAAATAGGACCTAGCAGTAAATTAATAGATTAATTAAGCAGAACAAGTGTTGGCTTTATTAAGTAATGAAATTCTCATTTCCTAAATTCCAGTACAGGTATTTTGTTGATGGAAGAAAGCTTTTAGTTGATTAACATATTTGATGTAATAAGTGCACTTTGCAACTATATGGGTGAAAGTTCAAATTTCCAAAATCCTTAACTTTTGAGCTTGCTTTCTGCGCCTACTAAATATTCACAATTTCAAGTTTAAATGGTCAATTGTCCTTAGACAGACTAAAAATAAATCAGAGAAGCTATTATGATCTCCCTAATTCAGCATTTTGAGGCTGACTTTCTGTGGAAAGTCAGCCTCAAAAACCTGAATTCAGGAATAATCCTGAAAACTTTCACCAATGCAACTAACTTTTTCAGTGTTCTACATCCTCTTTTTATAAGTGTGTAGATCTCAGCTAGCTGATCAGAATCCATTTACACAATGAACTCATATCCATAATGAAACTGCACCAGTGGATTGACTGGAAATCGGAAGTTCGTTCAGTATAAACAACCCACACATAGTGACTACTCGGTGTGCACCTGAAGGTGCATGAGCAATGATTAGTTCAACAACTGCATTATGGAAACAGTTACTTCAGTCATCAGAGCTCTGGTTTGATTGATTTCAGGTTTAAAGTCTCAGTCAACAATATTTCAGACATGTCTGGACACTCCTCCCAGAGAGAGAGGGAGAAAAGAATGGTATAGATTAAAAAGCCACTACCCCAATTTGCCTCAAGTGACCCAACTTTCATTCTGCCAACAAGCCAAATATGGCAGGGCCATCACTACGAAAGCTGCAGCATAGAGTGCACCACCCAGCTGGAATTTTCCACAATTTCTGCTTAACAGCAACACACTTAAACTAGGGGTGGGGAAAGGTGAAAAGAAACATCAATTCACTTGGATTAAACAAGCAGAAAAGGAAAACAGTGTAGATGTAGATCAGCTGGCTTCCAAGAAGCCAGTTGATCTACATCAACACTGTTTTAATAGCTGGATTTTTCCAAGTTCAGCATCAACCCTCGTTACAACGACAGTGTTTGTTCCAAAATAATTTGATGTTAAACTGAATTTCTGTTGTAATGAGTTCAATTCTAAGCTAAACTGGTACATGTGTGCAAATAGTACCGACGTTGTAAAGAATTTTGCTGTTATAAAGAGTGTCAGTATAAAGAGTTTTCACTGTACATATGGGTTAAAAAGTTAAGAAAATTTCCTGCATAAACAAGGTAAAAAGAAATAAAAGGTCTTTCTGATTTTTGGATGAAGCTATAAATATATACTGAAGCAAAAATGAAACGTCTACCTCTCTTACATAATCTTTCTTGAATATTCAAAGCCAATCGAAATTTGAACAATCCAAAACTTTTTACAAGTTACCTCTCTTAAGATTCTATTTGTGACAGCATTTCTCATTGCTCTTTGGGGTTTATTCAAGATTTGATCCTTAAAGCCCACTCCTAATACATGCAACAGATGACACAATTAAAACTTGGTACATTTTTGCTAACAAATTATTCACTATCACATGAAAGAGAACAATTAGCATTCAGGCCCTGAATCAAACTGAAACCACTTATTTGTGATCTGCTGCCAAAGAAACCACATATTTAAGTTCTGCTGCTAAAGAAACCAAATATTTGTGATCTGCTGCCAAAGAAACCACATATTTGTGATCTGCTGCCAAAGAAACCACATATTTGCGATCTGCTGCTAAAGAAACCACATATTTGTGGTATGCTGCCAAAGAAACAACATATTTGTGGTATGCTGCCAAAGAAACAACTAATGTGTGATCTGTTGCTTATGAAACCACAAATGTATGATCTGTTGCTATTGAAACCACATATTTGTGATCTGTTGCTATTGAAACCACATATTTGTGACCTGTTGCTAATGAAACCACATATTTGTGACCTGTTGCTATTGAAACCACATATTTGTGACCTGTTGTTAATGAAACTACATATTTGTGACCTGTTGTTAATGAAACCACATATTTGTGACCTGTTGCTAATGAAATGACCAATTTATGATCTGTTGCTAATGTAACCACAAATGTGTGATCTGTTGCTAACTGTTTCTAACGAAACCAAACATTTGTGATCTTTTGCTAATGAAACCGCATATTTGTGGTATGCTGCCAAAGAAACTACATTTATTTGTGATCTGCTGCCAAAGAAATCACATTTATTTGTGATCTGCTGCCTAAGAAACCACATATTTGTGATCTGCTGCCACAGAAACCACACATTTGTGATATGTTGCTAATGGAATGACCAATTTGTGATCTGTTGCTTATGAAACCACACATGTGTGATATGTTGCTAATGGAATGACCAATTTGTGATCTGTTGCTAATGAAACCACAAATATGTGATCTGTTGCTAATGAAACCACAAATATGTGATCTGTTGCTAATGAAACCACATATTTGTGATCTTCTGCAAATGAAACCACAAATGTGTGATCTGTTGCTAATGAAACCACATATTTGTGATCTTCTGCAGATGAAACCACAAATGTGTGATCTGTTGCTTACTGTTTCTAATGAAACCAATTATTTGTGATCTGTTGCTATTGAAACCACAACAAATTATATGGCAAGTAGACCAACGTTTTTCATTATTGCTTCAGTATATTTTCTGGCATATATCAAAATATGACAACCATATTCACCTTCATAAGCATACATTGTGCTTAGAAATAAAGTGAGCCTCAAAAACTATCAGTGGAGTAAGAATATGGTAAATTCCATGATGACTTAACCCTATTGAATTGAGAATGGCCAAAACTTGGGACCCAAGTCTTGGCCATTCTCAATTCAATAGGGTAAAGTACAGCAGGGTTCAATATGTTTGTGTTGATGCTTTACAGCCCTGTCAAAAATTTTCAGTCATGCAGGGATGTATTCCTGTCTTCATAAGTTGAAACAGTCTTGGTCAAGGACACAAAACAGTGCTTCCAGTGAGTCAGGAACTAGAGATCCTTCGATGCTTAAATTACACTCTACCACTAAGCCACTGTGCTCCAAAGTTGAGCTCCTATTTAAGACAGTGCTAAAATATCTCAGATGTGCACTTATTAGAGCATGTGCAGTCATTACGTAATGGTAAATATGGTATTTGCAATATATATAAATCTATATGGCTAATACAGGATGCGATATATGGGCCATGACGTGAGAAAATCTGTCTTCGGAGTTTCTGACAAAGTAAGACTCAAATCAGTCTGCTCAACTACAGAGACTAGCTAGGAAATTTAAAATTTCGCTTGTAGCATGTTTAGATATGATACTTTACCATAAGCGAATAACAAAGGCGTTGATTAGACTCTAGGGATGCATAGGCTGGTCTGCACCGTTGTTTTTCACATGCAACAATGTCTGGTTTTCTCGGGTCGAGGCACATATAACTTGTGAAGCACTAAGTAAGAGTCAGCACAAGAGAGTTTGGTACTTATTGCATATACCGGGTAGTTCAAAACATGACAGAGCCCTCTTTTCTTGCAAACACGTTGGAATGAAACAAAGGTCCGGGCTAAAAACTTTTAGCCCTGCTGGACAACCGTTTGTATTCTGTTGGATTTTCCCATACATTTTGATACAATAAGTAAGGGACTGTTCATAGTGTACTTTGAGGGGTCAAAGGTAGAATTTTCTAAATTATGTTTGTTTGATTTGATTCTTTACGTCCCACCAACAATCTTTCAGTTATGTAGGGACAGGTCTTCCTGGGTTGAACCAGTACTAAGCCAGGATAAATGTGTCTTGCTCAAGGACACAACACAGTGAGGCCGGTGAGGCTCAAACCTGCGGACCCCTCGGCTAAATTATGTTTAATTTCTGTCCCTGAGCATTGTTTTTAAACTTAGAAAACAGTGCAAACCCTAATGAAATGCAGCATTTTGCTGCATTTCATCTGGGTCTTCACTGTTTGCCATAATACCTGTTTAGGGGTTTCCAGTATCCAAACTGTTAAGGGCAGACTTATGCATATGTGATTATAGTACCAAAATCTTATGCGCAGGACCACATGAACGGATCCAGAAAGTTTCGTCAGAGGGAGTCCAACTCTGACACCTTTTTCTTTTAAGTTGAAGAGGGGAGAAGGGAATCCAAATACCACTCAAAGGGGGCCTGTCAATGGGCCAACCCGCCAGCGAAACCCCATTAAAATGGCGTTTCACTGGCGTGCCGATGATGGCCTAACTTTGAATGCTGGCTTTGTAGCTTTGTGATTTTTCAGGGGATCTGGACCAATATTGCTAAGAAACCCTACATTTTTAAGATTTTTAATGGTGGGTCCAGACCCCCTGTCCCCGACTCAGGATCCGTTCATGAACCATTTGTTCATTCTGTTTACTGAAAGATTTTATTGTGTCTTATTTACTCACATCAAATTCCTAAAATAACAGAAAACTAATTTTTAATATCTACTAGGTTGCTTTTATCATGGGTGAAAGTTCAAAATTTAAAAATCCTGAACTCTTAAAATTTGCAGTATGCCCACAAATATCAACAATTTTCAAGCTTAAATGGTCAATGGTCTTCAGATAAACTGAAAATAAATCAAAGATATTAGAATCTGCTTAATTCGGGATTTTGAGGCTGACCAGCCTCATTTTCCTGAATTCAGGAATAATCCTGTAAACTTTCACCCATGTTTCATTACATAATTTATCAAAAACTTTTTGTGTCGCACGTCAAGCATGGCAGATACACAGGGATAATAATTTCTCCGTCCCCCATTGTTGATGTCGAGTGTCATCATTGGTGGTGGCATCACACTTTTGGTTTCCGATCATTAACTTTTGTAACGGATGCATAAATTTTATACAAGGTCTACAGAAGGGTAAAGCATTGTGTAATACAGGTCAAGTTCGAATTTGGAGATCATTTGCAAAAATTTGACTGAGTAATGGCCCTTTTTTGACTTTGGTGTTGCCAGGCCACACATCTGATTCTCGGAATTCTAGTTTATAGAAGTTCTAATTTCTCAAACTATTATGATCAAGTTTACAATATAATTCTTTGCGTGGGAATGCCCGTCTTTTAAGTTTGATGAGCGTTTCTTTTACGAAAATGTTTCTGGCAGTATCCTTGGATGATTAGCAATTTCATCTTGATAACTTTGCGAACATAGCTGCTAAGCAAAGCGACAGATGCGTTAATCATACAGAAATTGAAATTACATGCCTAATGCATAATTTCACAGATTTCACTTTTATAAGATATAAATTAGTTACGCCTCAACAAAAGTTTGCGGTAGCCTGCAATTTCCCCGACAGCAGGATGCACTTTTGTGCAATATGCATGCGACGCTCCGGATTGTAGCATATGGCATGTGATGAGCACAATATGGCCGACTTAACTCTTTGCCTGCTAGTGGGGACTATCTCCATCTGCAGATAACTTTTGCAAAATGTCAGGTCGGCATGGTTGAAAGTTCAAAATTTCCATAATCCTGAACTTCGAAACTTGCAGTATGCCCACTAAATATGCACAATTTCAAGATTAAATGGTCAATTGTCCATAGACAGACCGAAAACAAATCAGAGAAGCTAATATAATCTCCTTAGTTACGCATTTTGAGGATGACTTTCTGTGGAAAGTCACCCTCATAATCCTGAAAAATTTCACCAATGCGTCGGGTCTGACAAAAACGTCAGGACTCATCTGGACCCAAACCGTTTGATACCCAGACCTTTTTTTAAAAATCAACTTTTTCAATAACGTTCTGTCAGCCCTGATCCAAGTCGAAACTCACGGTTTGCAAAGATTATCAACAGACCAAAGTAGCCGCTAGCCAAAGAGCTAAAAAGAAATGAACCATCTTTTTCGCTTGTCATGGCTGATTTTATCTGCATTGCTGATTTTGCTTGTTGGAGCTTCTTAAATAATTTTAAATTACAGAGTTTGCGGTAATTTCATCTAAAATTAGAAGACTGTTGCATATTATGTTTTTAAATGTGACATAAGCCATAAGTATGCTTGGAAAACTTGGCAACATCTTTAAAATCATTATAATTTTAACTTAACTCTTCGTCTGCTAGTGTCGTCTGCTGATAACCTTTGCAAACAGTTTGGACGCAGGTCAGGCCCGACAACACGTCGGGCCTGACCTGGGTCCAAACTGTTTGACACTCTGCTGGTATTCCTGAAAGAATTTTTTGAAAATGTTGATTTTGAAAAAAATCAGCAGACGACAAAAAAGTATGGAAGATTTCCCAGCATGCTAGATGATGGCATCATAAGGGGGAGACTGTCTGGAGGTTCTTAGAAAAAGTCCTGATCAATCTGAGTGATCAATGATCTTCACACAACCAGCATTTGACTCCTTGCTAAGCGGCAGCTTTTGTCGTCTGCCGATAACCTTTGCTAACTGTTTGTACCAAGATCTAGACCAATAGAATGTTGGTCCTGACCTGAATCCAAAGTGTTTGACACTCTGATTGTGTTCCTGAAAGATTTTTTTTTAAACGTCAATTCTGAAAAAAGTCAGCAGACGACAACTAAATCATGAAAAATTACCCAGCATGCAAAGGGTTCTTTCTTTCTTGGTGCCCAGAGGTATCGCAAATTCATATGCACTTTGCTTGAGAAAATTATTCACAGCGCTGTGTCTGCATTAGATCAATTTCCGTCTGCTCCTCATCTGCATTAGACCTTCGCAAACACTATGGACCAAGATCAGACTGCTCCTCCTAAAGAGCAGTCGGTTCAGGGTTCAAACTGTTTGCTGTCAAGATAAAAGTAGTCTGGAGTGCACCTGGAAATATGCAGCAGATGTAATAAGCAGACAACAGTTTCATGGCAGGACAAGTGTTAAATATAGCATCAACATCAGAGGCGAGTTCAATAATGCGAGAGCTCACCGAGGGCTCGTTGATTGGTACCTATCTTTAGTTGTAATGTGTAAAGCCTGACATCAGTACGACGAGCGCTTGAAAGCGCTTGCATTGTTGAACTCGCCACAGGATTTATCTCTATGCATGCTGGGAAATATATTTTTCATGCTCTTTGGTCGTCTGCTGATCATTTTTCAAAATCAACTTTTCAAAAAATTCTTTCAGGAATACCACCTGATTGTCAAACATATTGAATCCAGATCAGGCCGGACATTTTGTCCGGCCTGATCTGGATCCAAACTGTTTGCAAAAGTTATCAGCCGAGGACACTAGTAGATTATACAGCATCTAAAACACATGATTCTTGCCGTCTCACTTATGGGGACTATAGGGCTTCATATTGACGGAACATTTGATATCGGAATTTCAACGATGTCGTAATGCCAGACGTTGGAACTTACATCAGATTCTTCTGGACATCTCTTCCCTCAAAAGAAGCCATTTGCATAACAAGGACAGCATATTGATTACTACCACTTTAAAACATACAGATAGTTCATAGGTCCAGATAAGGAAATTTTATTTGCGCAACATTTTAATCATTTTCTTACCCATTAATTTAAACATGTGTTTTGGGTGCTCAAAAGAACCGTCTCATTGAGACGGTTCTTTTAAGTACCCACAACATATGTTTTGGATGAGAAATAAAGAAAATAATTTTCCAATACGCACTCTTATCTGGAGGCCTGTAGTTATTAGGTCGAGAGCGTTTTCCGAAACAGCTTTTGGCAGACATCGAATTAACAGTATCTGGTCTAATAATAGCATAACTCTCAGTGACCTCTTTTTGTTGCCTGCCGATAGATTTTGCAAGCAGTTTGGACCCAGATCAGGCCTGACAGAATGTTGCACCTGATCTTAGTCCAAACTGATGGTAATCCAAAAAGACTTTTTCGAAAGTTATATTTGACAAATATCAGCAGACGACAAAACAGCATGAAAAAATGGCCCTGTAGGCATAGTTAAATGTTTTTGTTTGTTTGATTTGATTCTTTACGTCCACTCAACAATCTTTCAGTTATGCGGGACGGTTCTTCCTGGGTTGAACCAGTACTAAGCTAGGATAAATGTGTCTTGCTCAAGGACCACAACGCAGTGACGCCGGTGAGGCTCGAACCCGCGGCCCTTCGGTCTCGAGTCAAGCACTCTACCACTGAGCCACTGCGCTCCCGTTAAATGTTTTCACTTCAACCAAGATGTCTTGTGATTTAGTCAGTGTTCTGTGTCTCTTCCTCCCTGTGCCGTGTGTTGGTCTGTGCTCAGTAAGTTTGGCATTTCCTAGGCATACTGACTTTTTTTCTTATGTTTTTTTTCTTTCTAAACTACAACAGCAGATGCCAAAGCAGAGGACTTAGTGGGATATGGCACTTATAGAGGATCTTACATGAGTGCTCATGTTTTATTGAATTTATCAAACAAGTTGGGGAAGCCATAAAATGTCAGGCTTGCCAAGCATTTTATCTCTTTTTTTCGCAACAAGTTGAATAAATTCAATAAAAGGAGCATGAAAGTTAGTTTCTATTTATCACATGACCCTATCACGTTTTTGTCTTTGGTGCGAAAATACTAAGATTTTGTCAAATATATGTGACATAATTACGGCAGTCAATACATTACGGTTATCAAAATCTGTAAACCACTATCATGAATATGCCATAATCTGTTTGTGTTGATGCTTTACATCCCAGTCAACGATTTTCAGTCATGTTGGGACATTTTCCTGCCTTGGGTAAGTACTCAGAAAAGCATGAAATGTATTGCTCAAGGACACCAACACAGTGCCAATCCTGTGAGTCTCAAACATTCGATCCCAATACACTGAGTCGCAAGTTGCTCTCTTCTCCATATGAAGCCCCTTGTTATGCATAGTGGTGGGTGCTGCAGTTACCTACCTTGACGGTGCTGGGACTTTCGGGCCGCCAGATGATTGCATGTGAGTGGTTATCCTGAAAGCCAGAAAAGGGAGACAACTTCGTTCCAGTAGTAATGGGCGCAGACTTTGGTTCATTTGTTGAGGACCTCAGCGGGGAGACTGAAAATAGAAAATAATATGTTCAGTTGACAAAGCCATGATCATGCTACCTTACATTCTACATACTAGTTATACCATGGGTTGTCCGCCTGTTCGTGACGATAATCCAGGAGCTTTAGCGAGTGGATTATCTTGCGTACAGGCGGACAACCCTTGGTATAACTATTTTATACCACATACATCAGTGTAGACCTTGCACAGCACAGGCTATTTCGTGCTAAAGTTGGTAAGGGTGGAATAAAGTGTCCTTTAGCAGTATCTCAACTGAACTTATTTCAGGGTCATGTATATCATAATTGATCTTACATGACTGCTCATCTTTTATTGAATTTATATAGGATCTTACATGACTAAGTACTAACATTTTATTGAATTTATATATGGAATGTTAGAGGATCTTACATGATTGCTCTTATTTTATTGAATCTTTATTGGATCTAAATACACGAGTGGAGTGACAGAAGGTATGGCAAATAGTGTACAGCTCCTTCAAGAGGGTTTACAGCTTTTGCTTGAATACTTAGGATCAAAATGTGCTATTTCCACATGAATTTAATTGTTCTATTGTCAACTAAGTACACTCAAAGGACTTAACCTCATTTCATACATACCTTGTAACCTAGTTATTTCTCTTCTATATTTTCTATACATTCCTAATGAATAATTTGCCAAGATTAAAGTACATCCCAACTGTGTGTAGCAGAGTTCCAACATTGAATATATCCCTATTTGAGTTCGTTTTTCATTGAGTCCCCTTAATATATTGAAAAATTACCCCTTAAAGCACTGTCATTTACTATTGTATTTGCATCCTCGTCCATTTTTAATGGAAAATAATAATTGGGTTGTACAATCACATGAAATATTAAACATCTGTTGAGAACATCATTTTTGAGTGAAAATTGTGAAATAATTTCTTATTGTGTGTTTTGGGTGCTCAAAAGAACCGCCCCATGTTGGGCCAAAACATTGCTCTGCTAATTCCAATTGTTGATTCACTCGACACATGCATTCGCAAAGGGTGCGTATGGAACAGTTAAATCACAACTTCACACTCATTTTCTTTAAAACTTATCAATTTCTTCCAAAAACAAGAATCCTCACTTCTAAAGCTCCAATTATTATCTAGTACAGTCAATCTTAATTACCTCTTCTTCCCTTGCTAGTGGCAACTTTTGTCATCTGATGGTGACCTTTACAATTTGGATCCAGATCAGGTCCGACAATTAGTCAAGCCTTGTCTGGATCCAAGCTTCTCAATCCTCAGATGGTGTTCCTGATTTTATTTTTGAAAAACTTTTTTTTATAAAATCTGACAACAAAAGAGCATGAAATTTTGCCAAGCATGCAAAGAGTAAATTATAGTTTATCAATGAATAAAGTATTGAACCAAAAATTAGCTTCAACATTCAACTATTCTATTCCATTCATGTACATACATACATACACACCACATCAACAGAAAACCCTGTTTGGGCCAAATAAAAAAAACAAGTGTGTTTGAACATTTTTGGTAGTGTAGGCACACATATTTTTTTTTAAATTATTTTTTTTTTCTGGAAAAAATATAATTTTATGCATTTTGAAAGGCATGTTGCCTTTCAAAATGCATAAAATTATATTTTTTTCCAGAAAACCTTAAAAAAATTCTAGGATTCACCAGTAAATTTAGGAAGGGTCAGGTTACATTAAACACAGGTATAGTGCGAATCATGTTTACTGTCGTCGCCCTGGACCCCGTCACCTGTTAAACTAACGGTACCGGGAGCCAACTCACGACAGTAAACAAGAAACGGATTATATTTTTTTATTTGGCCTTAACAATTGTTTATATGAACTAAACAGTGCGGACACAGCTCAGCCTGTGTGACTGATGCCAATCTGGGCAGTCTCACTATTCACAGTCTAGCAGATACACCAGCAATTACATTTTCAAGATTCTAGATAGTCTCTGGAGCTGAGCAGGCTAGCTTTAAGTGAGTATAATCTGGGACAGGTTTTTCTGACAGGTTCTGAAGCTGAAATTTTCAAATGTGCCTGAATAAATAATCTGGAAAAAAAGCTTGATCTTTCATGCGAGTCTTTAATGTTCAACCTCGGACCCTAAAACAGACTGGTCAATGACGGATATACAAAGCTTAGCCTCGGTAACGTATTCCCAATATATACATTTACCTGTATGTCAGTGACCAACCAGTCCAGGTAAACTGTGGTCCAAGGTTCAACTGAATTTGGAAACATATCCAAAATTTTGTCATCCTCACATTAAAGGTTGTAATTACTTATTTAATTGGTTGTATTCAGGTGTTGATTTGGATCAAACATTTATGGGTCAACAAAAAACTTTTGAAAATGAAGATGTTGAATGATTTCCATTATCAAAAGTATTACGTACATAAATCCACAATATATATACATATTATAATAATATATGTTGTGGATAAGAATGTTTCTGCTATAATAATGTGCATGTTGTTTTTTCTGAAAAGTTAAAAAAAACTTGCACCTTAAGTTATGCGTCTTCAAGAAGAAAGACAATTTCAAACTGCATGTATCATTGCCACAAAAAAATCTGATTACTTTTCATTTTGCATGCATACAGCAAATGCACAGACAAGCCTGCACAACTGGCAGGCATAGATGGATAGAATATAAACATTTCTGTACCATATAATCAGCTTGGACTGATTAGTATGCCATAAGGTCCCATTTTTTCATATAGTAAACATTCTTGAATCAAAAACATTAAAACATAGTATTCCATAAGCCCTGAGGGGAAATAATAATTGGTGATATTTTTTTAAAAGCCCCCTTTTTACACAGGGTAACCATGTTGTTGCTACTCCTATGTACTGCCAATGTGAGACTATTCAAATAACTTGTTCAGATGCTTTAGATTTAAAGAAACAAAACGGTAACAATCAAAATACAGTTTTCATCTGAAGTTTTGCATTTTCTGTCCTGCTCCAATAATTTTCTTTAACAGATTTGGCTCCAATCCAGTGACTACAAAAAAAGGTTTGACACCAGAGAATTCAATTTTGTTGTTTTGTTTGTGTTGATGCTTTACATCCCAGTCAACAAAATTTCTGTCAAGCTGGGATGTTTTCAAGACTTCCTGGGTTGAGAGGATAAAGTGTCTTGCTCAAAGACATCACACAGTGACTCCACCCAGGCAGGCAATCAACTTTAAGTCAGAAAAAGCTTATTCAGCAAGACAAAGTGAATGAGCACTTCCAAACCTGCTAAATTTAAATTAAAAATGTACTTACACAGGTTTAGATAAGCAAAAAATTTCAGTATAAAATTGTAAATTTTTCTTACCCATCAATTTTAACATATGTTTTGGGTGCTCCAAAGAACCATCTCATTGAGACGTTTCTTTTGAGTACCAACAACATCTTTTTGGTTGAGAAATAAGAAAATTAAATTTTCGTTACGCACTCTTAACTAAAGTCCTGTTGAATGCCAATGTGCAAAAGTCTACTCCAATGACCTAATTCCTGCAACTCCAGTCCATGCATTACACAATGGCCATAAAGACAAGACTTTTAGTTATTGACCTAAATATACCTGACAGTATTAATAAATGGTCAGGTAAACATTGGCTGTCTGCTCACCTGGAGGGTTAGATACACATTTCAGGTCAAATTTTATCAAGAACAAATTAACAAACATTGATAAGTCCTAGTAAGACCTGTTTTTTGAGAAACAGAAAAGACAGATGGATTAAGCATTGCTCAACCTGATCAGCACCATTATATGGGGCTCAAAGCAAGAAAACCTGTCTTCCGAGGGTTGTGAACAAAACAGGCGTAGACCAGCCTGCGCATCTGCGAAGACTGATCAGGGCCTCTGTTAATCGATTTTTGGAAAGTATTATATTTAAACTTGCTATATGCAAAATGGCAATTTTCTAGCTAGTCTCTGTAGCTGAGGAGACTGGTTTGAATCTCATTTTGTCAGAAACCCCGAAGACAGGTTTACTCGCGATGTGGCCCATATATGGACCTCCTTGCCAGTAAAACCTGTCTTCGGGGTTTGCGACCAGGTAAGGCCCAAACCAGACTGCTTTATTTGATTTAAGGCCTAATGTTATTATCCAAAGTCGAATTTTTGTTTGATTTGATTCTTTACATTCTTTCAGTTATGTCAGGACGGGTCTTCCTGGGTTGAACCAGTTCTAAGCAAGTATTAATGCGTCTTGCTGAAGTACACACCCCAGTGATGCTGGTGAGGCTCGAACCCGTGGCCCTTCAGTCTCCAGCCAAGTATTCTACCACTGAGCCAATGCGCTCCCTCCACAGTCAAATGGTCCAGTTGAAAGACAAAACAGACCATTTGAATGTGGCAATTTTATATGCACACCATTTTGCAACTAGTAGTAGTAATGGGAGGCACAATGGGGTCATTTATGTGGCCTTTTCTACTACAATTAAAATTAAAAACAGTCCCCTACTAAAAGCTTAAGTGCCTTATACATGTACATACTAGAATTGCTAATCTATCCTTTGCTTTGCGAATGAGTTGGTCTCTGACCTGTGGTTCCAGCTTTTCCTGAGAGGTCCATGGGTTTCTCTAAAGGGGTGTTTAGACGGCATGATTTAGTCGTCCTGACTTAGTCGTACATTACAAATCAGCTCGTGTAAACACTGCTATTACAGAGTCATATATGATTTTAGAGTCAGGACGACATGTCATGGGGGATAGAACTGGTTCTATTTGCCATTACAAAATCATGGCGAATTAGCCAATCAGCTTTGAGGTCACAGGGGTTAATAGCTTTCGGAGCAAGATAAAATTGATAACCCTAAACATGCCAGTATTTTGTCCTTAAAATGGTGTCTGCTGCATATATTCAAGTGAACTTCAGAGGAGATCTTATCATGGAAATAAATAATATAACCCCTGACCATACTGCTTCAAGGGAACAGTCTGATCTGGGTCGATATTGTTCGCCATAAAGACTACCTAAGAACATAAGCAGATGAGATAGCAGATGAAAAAAGTTGTGACTTGCGGGAATGAGTTTTAACACATATTCTTAGCTATAGCAATGAAACGATGTAGAGCATGATGAGATGGCTCAAGGTGCCCAGCCAGTTTCTTTACTGTTGAAAGAAATCACACATGACATTGTAATGCCGTCTAAACAGAGAAATCATACATGACTTTGTCATGTATGATTTTGTCAGGCTGACAAAATCATGCCGTCTAAACAGGCCTTAAGCTTTCTAAATTAAGCTCAATAAAGGGGTGTTTAGACGGCATGATTTTGTCAGCCTGACTTAGTCATACATTACAAATCAGCTCGTGTAAACACTGCTATTACAGAGTCGTATATGATTTTAGAGTCAGGACGACATGTCATGGGGGATAGAACTGGTTCTATTTGCCATTACAAAATCATGGCGAATTAGCCAATCAGCTTTGAGGTCACTGGGTTTAATTGCTTTTGGAGCAAGATAAAAGAGATAACCCTAAAGATGCCAGTAGTTTGTCCTGAAAATGCTGTCTACTTATTAACCTGCTGCATATATTTAAGTGTACTTCAGGGGAGATCTTATCATGGAAGTAAACACTATAAACCTAACAAGACTGCTTCCAGGGAACAGTCTGATCTGGGTCGATATTGTTCGTCACAAAGACTACCTAAGAACATAAGCAGATGAAATAGCAGATGACAAAAGTCGTGACTCGCGGGAATGAGTTTAAACACATGTTCTTAGCTATAGCAATGCAATGATGCAGAGCATGATGAGATAGCTCAAGGTGCCCAGCCAGTTTTCTTCACTGTTGAAAGAAATCACACATGACATTGTAATGTCGTCTAAACAGAAAAATCATACATGACAAAATCATGTATGATTTTGTCAGGACGACTAAATCATGCCGTCTAAACGCCCCTTAACATGTACACAGTTCAGCAAAAGGGTGGCTACTATGATATTTTATAATTAAAAAACACACATTTATATCTCCTCTGGACGCAAGAAAACCTGTCTTCGAGGGTTTGGGAACAAGAAAGGCGCAGACCAGTCTGCGCATCCGCCCAGACTGTTCAGGGCCTTTATTATTCCCTTATTGGAAAGTATCATATCTAGACTTGCTACGAGCGAAATTTTGATTTTCTAGCTAGTCTGTGTAGCTGAGTAGGCTGGTAACTGAATCTCACTTTGTTGGAAACCCTGAAGACAGGTTTTGTCGCATCAAGGCCCATATAATGACACATAAAGGAGGAATCAAAACAGTAGCACTTCAAATGGCTAATCATCCAATATTTAAAAGGCTCATTTTTTTTGGACTCGATTTTCTAGCTAGTCTGTGTCGCTGAGCAGGCTGGTTTTAATCTCACTTTGTCGGAAACCCGAGGACAGAATTTGACGCGTCGAGGCCCATATAATGACCGATAAAGGAGGAATCAAAACAGCAGCACTTCAAATGGCTAATCATCCAATATTTATAAGCATGCCTCCAGATAAGAGTGCGTAACTGAAAAATATTTTTCTTATTTCTCAACCAAAACATATGTTGTGGGTACTCAAAAGAACCGTCTCGATGAGACGGTTCTTTTGAGAACCCAAAACACATGTTAAAACTGATGGGTAAGAAAAGAATCGCAAATTTACGCAAAATATTTTTGCTTAACTGGTCCTATGTATAAGGCCCATTTTTTTGGACTTTTTTGCAGTGGCACTTAAAACTTGGTCAGTTGTCCTGGCCTTGAACTTAAAATCAATTAAATATTAAGAAGCTCTTTATCTGCCTTCCAGATATAAGCTGATCATAAACAGAATGCAACAGATGAATGTATCTATGTATCTATTTTCAGAGCTTGATTTCATTTGTTTGGTTTGCAGTTTCATGTCCTACGGTCAGGGAGCGAAGTGGCTCAGTGGTAGAGTGCTTGACTAAAGACCGAGGGGCCGCGGGTTTGAGCCTCACTGGTGCCACTGCCTTGTGGTCCTTGAGCAAGACACATTTATCCTAGCTTAGTACTGGTTCATCCCAGGAAAACCCGTCCCTGTTTAACTGAAAGATTGTTGATGGGAAGTAAAGAATCAAGTCGAACAAACAAACAAACAAACGGTCATGTCAAGACGGTCAGTTCACTTAACCACACTTACCATATTTATATTTTAGTTGCATGCTCATGTCATATTTCTAATATAAATACCATTTACATGTAAACAGCCAGAAGCTGAACAAAAAATGTACCATAAGTATTTACCCTAAAATTTGTAAGCAAAACAAAAGTATCATCTCATTTTTAAAATTTCTTTAGACTATGTCAAATTTTGAGAGGCATTTTTTATCTTGCATTACATGACGTATAAAATATCTGATTAAAAGATGAACTTATTATTCAAGGTCCCATTTTATGGATACTTTTAAAATGCAGCAATACTGTACACCAATATTTGACCATCAATATAAAAAGGATATGCCTTTAAGAGTGCTTAGCCCCAAAAATGTCCTAGTGAAGAGCTTCAACTATAAGAGCACATCAAAGCCTTCTGATATCCTTTGACCTCCTTTGGTTTAAACATATTTATTCAACTTTGTTTGTACATACATATACAATATAAAGAAATAAGGTGAAGATTAGAACAAAAGTATACAGCTGAACTGGATCTTCTCCAAAAAGGACATGCCTGAGCTAGATTACAATGCTTTGCATACAGATGATTGAGGAAAAGATTGCACTGCTTTACACACAGTGAGCAATGCAATTTTTTTGTTACAGAGATGAAGAGAACAGCTTGGTATACAGATATGATTGCACTGCTTTATTACAGTGAAGAATGCACTGCTTTGTATATATCAATGATTGCACTGCTTTGTATACAGTGATGACTGCACTGTTTTGTATACAGTGATGACTGTACTGCTTTATTACAGTGATGATTGCACTGCTTTATTACAGTGATGATTGCACTGCTTTGTAAACAGTGATGATTGCACTGCTTTGTAAACAGTGATGATTGTACTGCTTTATTACAGTGATGATTGCACTGCTTTGTATACATTGATAATTGCACTGCTTTGCTACAGTGATAATTGCACTGCTTTGTTACAGTGATAATTGCAGTGCTTTGTTACAGTGATAATTGCAGTGCTTTGTTACAGTGATAATTGCACTGCTTTGTTACAGTGATGATTGCACTGCTTTGTTACAGTGATAATTGCAGTGCTTTGTTACAGTGATAATTGCAGTGCTTTGTTACAGTGATAATTGCACTGTTGTTTTGTTACAGTGATAATTGCAGTGCTTTGTTATAGTGATAATTGCACTGCTTTGTTACAGTGATACTTGCACTGTTTTGTTATAGTGATAATTGCACTGCTTTGTTTCAGTGATAATTGCAGTGCTTTGTTACAGTGATAATTGCAGTGCTTTTTTACAGTGATGAGTGCACTGTTTTGTTACAGTGATAATTGCACTGCTTTATTATAGTGATAATTGCAGTGCTTTGTTACAGTGATAATTGCACTGCTTTGTTTACAATAGTTTTTGCAATATTTTGTATACAGTGATGATTGCAGTGCTTTGTTACAGTGATAATTGCACTGCTTTGTTACAGTGATGACAGGGTTCATACAGACTGGACAAAACAAAATTCCCTGACATTTCCCTGACTTTTCCCTGACGCTTATCCAAATTTCCCTGACATAACTGTACTCGTCAGACTTTATTTTATTTTAACTTGATTTTATTCAAACCTTGGTGTATAGCTACAGTGAACAGCTCAGTTTTCAATTTTAATGTTGGAAAAATTTATTCAAAATTTACAGCATGTTTATAGATTAGTAAATAGCTATGTTTTCAATATTTGTCAAATTACTGTGTTAAAATTGCTGTCTTCTTTCAACCTCTAAACCTCCCTACAGCCACCCATAATGCAACAAATATATACAGATAAAAAGGAAACAAAGCAGTTGTAATCTGATGTTGTGGAATATTTCATTGTAAAAGCTATACCAGAAAAGGTTTTTGTCATGATAAAATTCTACTTAAACCCTGAATATAGCAAATTGTTGACAATGTATGACTCATGACAAACATTGAGTGACTTTGAGCACAAGTGCTTAGGTGAGCTAACAAGAGGCTTAATGAGCCTAAACTGGTTCACCTGAGATGTTGGCTTCATGGTTTAAGAAGTTTTTTTAATTATTTTTTGGAAGTGTCTATGGGAGTAAATCACCCACATATGTGGCGGTGCCAATTTGAACCCCAGGGTTATAGACTGCAAAGGGTCGTTGGATTTACACAGTGAACCACTATGCATTGCTATATACTAAATATAAAAGCTGTTGGCTTCATGGTTTCAGAAGATTTTCCCCATTATAACTTATAAGGAAGCTAATGACAGCCCCTTGGGGCATGGCCAAGTTGGACCCCAAGGGCACGGTTGGCATGATTTAAAACATTGCTATGTACTTTATATATATACTATGGGCCTCATAGAAAAGATTTTTTAAGTGTTTTTTCCCATTATAAGTCTACCAGAGCTACTTATCACTAGGGGCTTTGCCAGTTTGCACCCAAGGGGTGTGATTGGCAAGATTTAAGTCAGGGGCACTAGACATTGCCACATACTAAATGTATATGGATTCAGAAGATTTTTTCCCCATATTACATCTAGCTATATAGATCCCTGGGGTGTGGCCAGTTTTGACCCCAGAGGCTTGATTGGCAGGATTTATGAAGAACACTACTAGACATTGCTACTTATAAAATATATAAGCTGTGGGTTTTCAAAGTTTATCCCAATTATAAGTCTATGGGAGCTTTATGTTTCCCCCTACCTGATGAATCTTTACATTATATTTCATCACATTTGGCTAGCTGACATTAGAGATATACTTTTGAATTTAATGTAAGCAATTTAGAAGCTATCAAAATTATTTAGCTTGTATCCAAAATGTTAAGAAAAACTGCTCTTACTTGCATATTTCTGATTCTCATCATTTGATACAAAATGGAAATTATAAAATTCCCTGACATTTCCCTGACATTTTTGCAAATATCCATTTTTCACTGACAAAACCTAAAATTCCCTGACCTTGAAAATTTTTAAATTTCCCTGACATTTCCCTGACGCGTATGAACCCTGGATGATTGCACTGCTTTGTTACAGTGATGACTGCACTGTTTTGTATACAGTGATGACTGCACTGTTTTGTATACAGTGATGACTGTACTGCTTTATTACAGTGATGATTGCACTGCTTTGTATACATTGATAATTGCACTGCTTTGCTACAGTGATAATTGCACTGCTTTGTTACAGTGATAATTGCAGTGCTTTGTTACAGTGATAATTGCACTGCTTTGTTACAGTGATGATTGCACTGCTTTGTTACAGTGATAATTGCAGTGCTTTGTTACAGTGATAATTGCAGTGCTTTGTTACAGTGATAATTGCACTGTTTTGTTACAGTGATAATTGCAGTGCTTTGTTATAGTGATAATTGCACTGCTTTGTTACAGTGATACTTGCACTGTTTTGTTATAGTGATAATTGCACTGCTTTGTTTCAGTGATAATTGCAGTGCTTTGTTACAGTGATAATTGCAGTGCTTTTTTACAGTGATGAGTGCACTGTTTTGTTACAGTGATAATTGCACTGCTTTATTATAGTGATAATTGCAGTGCTTTGTTACAGTGATAATTGCACTGCTTTGTTTACAATAGTTATTGCAATATTTTGTATACAGTGATGATTGCAGTGCTTTGTTACAGTGATAATTGCACTGCTTTGTTACAGTGATGATTGCACTGCTTTGTTACAGTGATAATTGCACTGCTTTGTTTAGAGATGATAGCACTGCTTTGTAAACATTGATGATTGCACTGCTTTGTTACAGTGATAATTGCACTGCTTTGTTACAGTGATGATTGCATTGCTTTGTTTAGTGATGAAAGCACTGCTTTGTATACATTGATGATTGCACTGCTTTGTATGCAGTGATGATTGCACTGCTTTGTTGCAGTGATAATTGCACTGCTTTGTATACATTGATGATTGCACTGCTTTGTTACAGGGATAATTGTACTGCTTTGTATACATTGGTGATTGAACTGCTTTGTTACAGTGATAATTGTACTGCTTGTTATACAGTGATGATTGCACTGCTTCATTTGTTACAGTGATGATTGCACTGCTTTGTATACATTGGTGATTGAACTGCTTTGTTACAGTGATAATTGTACTGCTTGTTATACAGTGATGATTGCACTGCTTCATTTGTTACAGTTATGATTGCACTTCTTTGTATACATTTATGATTGCACTGCTTTGTATTCAGTGATAGTACGCTTTGTATACAGTGATGATTGCACTGCTTTGTTACAGTGATGCTTGCACTGCTTTGTATACATTGATGATTGCACTTCTTTGTATACAGTTAAAATTGCATTGCTTTGTATACAGTGATGATTGCACTGCTTTGTAAACAGTGATGATTGCACTGCTTTGTTACAGTGATGATTGCACTGCTTTGTTACAGTGGTGATTGCACTGCTTTGTTACAGGGATAATTGTACTGCTTTGTATACAGTGATGATTGCACTGCTTTGTATACATTTGTGATTGAACTGCTTTGTTACAGTGATAATTGTACTGCTTGTTATACAGTGATGATTGCACTGCTTCATTTGTAACAGTTATGATTGCACTTCTTTGTATACATTTATGATTGCACTGCTTTGTATTCAATGATAGTTCTGCTTTGTATACAGTGATGATTGCACTGCTTTTTACTGTGATAATTGCACTGCTTTTTATACAGTGATGATTGCACTGCTTTGTAAACAGTGCTGATTGCACTGCTTTGTTACAGTGATAATTGCCATGATTTGTATCAGTGACGATTGTACTGCTTTGTATCAGTTATGATTGCACTGCTTTGTATACATTGATAATTGCTTTGCTTTGTATACAGTGATGATTGCACTGCGTTGTTACAGTGACAATTGCCTTGCTTTGTATAGTGATAATTGCACTGCTTTGTTACAGTGATAATTGCACTGCTTTGTTACAGTGATGATTGCACTGCTTTGTTACAGTGATAATTGCACTGCTTTGTTACAGTGCTAATTGCACTGCTTTGTATACATTGTTGATTGCACTGCTTTGTATAGTGACAATTGCCTTGCTTTGTATAGTGATAATTGCACTGCTTTGTTACAGTGATAATTGCACTGCTTTGTTACAGTGATGATTGCACTGCTTTGGTACAGTGATAATTGCACTGCTTTGTTACAGTGCTAATTGCACTGCTTTGTTTACAGTGATGATTGCAATGCTTTGTATACATTGTTGATTGCACTGCTTTGTACAGAGATGATTGCACTGCTTCGTATACATTGATAATTGCACTGCTTTGTATACAGTGATGATTGCACTGCTTTGTATATAGTGATGATTGCACTGCTTTGTATACAGCAATGATTGCACTGATTTGTATTATACAGTGATGATTGCACTGATTTGTATACAGTGATGATTGCACTGATTTGTATACAGTGATGATTGCACTGTGTTATATAGTGATGATTGCAATGCTTTGTATACAGTGATGATCACACTGCTTTTTATACAGTGAAAATTGCAGATTTGTCTACAGTGATAATTGCAATGCCTTGTTACAGTTATAACTCCACTATTTGTATAGTGATGATTGCACTGCTTGGTTACAGTGATGACTGTACTGCCTTATTATGGAAATTACAATGCATTGTATACTGTGATGAGTGCACTGCTTTGAAACAGTAGTATGTAAATGCACTGATTTGTATACAGAAATGATTGCACTGATTTGTATACAACAATGATTGCAATGTGTTATATACAGTGATGATTGCAATGCTTTGTATACAGTAATGATTGCACTGATTTGTATACAGTGATGATTGCAATGCTTTGTATACAGTGATGATTGCAATGCTTTGTATACAGAAAGGATTGCATTGCATTATATACAGCAATGATTGCCTTGATTTGTATACAGTAATGATTGCAAAGCTTTGTATACAGTGATGATTTCACTGCTTTGTATACAGTGTTGATTGCACTGCTCTGTAATGGTGATGATTGCACTGCTTTGTAATAGTGGTAGTTGCACTGCTTTGTAATAGTGATAGTTGCACTGCTTTATATACAGTGATGGTTGCACTGCTTTGTATACACTGCTTTATATACAGTGATGGTTGCACTGCTTTGTATACAGTGATGATTGCACTGCTTTGTATACATATATGATTACACTGCTTTGTATACAGTGATGATTGCACTGCTTTGTATACAGATATGATTACACTGCTTTGTATACAGTGATGATTGCACTGCTTTGTATACAGTGATGATTGCACTGCTTTGTAAACATATATGATTACACTGCTTTGTATACAGTGATGATTGCACTGCTTTGTATACAGATATGATTACACTGCTTTGTATACAGTGATGATTGCACTGCTTTGTATACATATATGGTTACACTGCTTTGTTACAATGCTCTATATACAATGATGATTGCAATGCTCTGTATACTGTGATGATTATATGAAGGTGATAGCAATACTTTGAAAACAGTGGTGATTGCATTGTTTTGTTGCAGTGATGATTGCACTGCTTTGAATAGTGATGATTGCACTACTTTGTACAATAATCAGTGATGACTGCACTGTTTTGCATATGGTAATGATTGCAATGCTTTGTATGAGGTGAAGATTGCACTGCTTTGCTTAGTAACTATTGCATTATTGCACTGCTTTGGTGATGATTGTTTTGTAAATATGTTGAGTACACTATTGTACTTTCAAAGATAGATGAGAATCGTTGTAAACAAACAGTGGCGAGTTTACCTTGATTTTGGGCGTGCAGGTAGTCTCAGTTTACAGTTATATTGAACCTACCACAGATTACTGCATATGCGCGGGGCAGTGAATAGTCATGCTTTACCTATTTATAAGAAAATAGAATTGCCTCATTACTATGCATCTTTGAAACAATAATACGTAACATGGGATTATGATTGCAATGCTTTGGGCCCAGCGATGGGGTGACATAATTCAACAACCAGATTATTAAGCTTTCATTCATGAGCCTTTTTCAACAACAACAAAAAATCAGTCATAAACTGCACCCATTAATACCCGCCCAGTATACCCGAGAAGCCCTATTAAATTCAAGATTTCATGAAGAAGTTTTCAATTCTCAACATGCTAGAGTTGACGACTGAACCAACATAAAATAATTGTTTTTCTAAATGTTATAACAATTTTAATGAAAAGGCATCTACATCAGTATGGTGTTTTAAAGATTTGAAATTATACCTACCAAATTTGAGTTTTAAACTCCCAAACTTTCGTTTCTTTCTGAACATAATCTCCTCGTTTAAAGTCACAGATGTATCAACCAAAAGCCTTTTCCTGACTCCTTTCTCACTGTCCTATTTCAGCTTTATTTCTTTCTGATCATTTTGCTAAATTGTATCAAATAGTTCTTATTTCAAGACAAAACACATTTTTTCCTGGAAAGGCATTTTCTAATTACTTGGCGTCAGAAAACAAATATCTTCACACTAATTGAAGTAACTCATTTCTCACTGTAAGCATTAATACGGAAGACAATTTCTGAAAGTCTCACTCTCTAGAAAATGGAAAATTAAGACGGGCACTTATAGGGATATCCCTCATTATCACATAGTTATACAGATTTTTCACTTGTCATATTGTCCGTTTCACTGAATATACCCAGATGGTATACGGTGTTTGGCCACCATCCGCCTGTCAGCGAAACGCCATAAAAATGGCGTTTCGCTGACACGCCGATGGTGGCTCGCTTTCAGATTTTTACTGGGTAGTATTATAAGGCAATAAAACGTAACTAAATATTTTCTCCTTATCTGTGAAGTCCATTATTCAGTAGCTGGTGATAAAACAGTTATTGCATACTTAACAGGGCAATAAAAGTTTAATACCACCTGTGAAAGTATAATGGACTTTAAAACTGTGCCAATAGTACAATCGATGCATAAACCTGAAACATTCAACAAGTTGCATGAGCTGCAACAAACCACAAGTTACATATTCAAAATCAAAAATCAAAAAAGCAAAATATTACAAACGAGTGAAGTTGGTTAGTCCTTGAGGAGTATTATATGTAATGTCTTTAAGCGCTTACAAGCATCTTTTTCCCAATACGACTGGAAACTTTGATATTTTTACTGAATATAAACTAGTAATTTTGCTTAAAACAAGAACATCATTTCAAAACAGCTTATACAGACTGACATTCCCTATCTCTGCATTATCTAATTTCATTGACAACAAACGTCACATCAGTAGAAGAAGCCCTACAGTGACATGTCGGAAAAAGCAAGAATGCTATCAGCAGCAAATTCAGGCAAACTGACTGCATTTTTTGCAGCTGTCTCGCATTCAGAGAATCATAAATTAAACGAGCTGCATATAGATTATGATCAGAATATACAAAATTTCATGAAGGCCTATTGGAAAAAGCATCTTTTCCGTCAATGACGACATATGATATAAAGCCGCAGTGATACAAAAAGGCCCTCTGGATCCAAATGCAGGAAAAGATAGCCCTAGTGCAGGGCTGAACAGGGCTTTCTTTGTATAAAATAAAAGATATCCAGGTAAGTTGAAAATCAAAATATGTAGACATTAATCAGAATGTTAAATCATCCATGCTGAAATGGGTTGTGATGAATCAAGACACAATCTAAAGAGCCCTTTTCAACAGATGTTTTAGTATATAGATACTAAGATAGTGGCGTTATCTTTTGGTAGGTAGGTCATTGTCAGACCAACTATTTTGCACTTTTTTTTTTCCATTTTTCTTTTATGGACTTCTATTTCATTTGAATAATCTCCATCAGAGAGGATTCAAAATAAACTTCCACAGCTTCAGATGACTTAACTGGTTGATTCAGAAGCCTTAATTTAAAGCTGCATAGTCTGTAACTTTTGATCTTCTCATTTTGGAATTAAAGTTTCTATTATTCAAGAATACAGTAAAAATACTCAAATTCAGGTAAACATTTTACCATTTTCATAAATCTTAACAAAGTATCACTATCAAAACAACAGCATTTATGTTAAAATAAACTGTCTAGAATTATTGGAGGGACGCAAATAATTCCCAACAAGAGAAAAATCACCTTTTTTTTTTTATAAGATAATTCACTTTTCCATGCAGTTTTCAACTGTAATGAACATATTTATTGTAAAAACATAACTTTATTCTATTTTTACAAATGATTTAAACAGAATTTTTTTTTTCAAAAAATGTCCATAGTTACAGATCTAGTCTCTTTAAATTCCTCTTTTTTTTTTAGAGAGAAATCTTTGAATTGATTTCTGGATCATTTTCACTTCTGGATGTTAGGCTACCAAACATTCCATCATTCTTCGATCCTAATTTTGAAAATATTCCTGTCATACATCAAATTTTAGAAGTTACATGTATTATTATAATTCCAGCATCCTTTCCGGTCTTGATCATCTTACCGATATAAAAAGATTCGTAAAATCTATAATCCAGTATATATTCCTTATAAAAATCCTAAGTCAATGGTCATACAGGTGTGTGCTGTTTAATATTCCTGCTAAAAAGTAACACTGGAAACGTCAAACAATTTATTTGTTCAGCATTCAGCTCAATTCAGATTAATGTTTCTACACAATTACTATCAGAGAAACAATTGAAACTCAGCTGATATTTTATGATAGTATCAAAAGCAATTTAAAAAGCTGCAGGTCTTAAAATGTTTAATTAAATCAATGGAAATTAATAAACACCAAGTATTTCAAAATATTTATGACTACATTAGTCCTTCAATGCTTCAGCCTCTCTGTATGTTTGTATAGTTGCATGGGAATCGGGCCAAGGACGTCAAACACAACAAAGAGAAAAGGACACTTATTATAAATGTCAGTACTGGCAGCCAATTCCATATCATCATCAATTATCAGACACATTTCCTAAGCAAGCGGTGTAGTTCTAGATCAGAATGTTCCCGATTTATGGATTTGTTAAACATTTTTATCATGCAGTGAGGCAAAAAAAAGTTAGCTGTCTGAATACATTCAGGCCCGGAGGTTATAAAACTTTTTCCATGCTCAACTCAGCTAAGCATGAAATGTATCCTGCTCATAAATGTTAAAATGCCAACAATTGTTGGCATTTTAACATTTATTAGCATGATAAATACATCATATGAGAGCTTAAAAGCAAGAAATACCTATCTTTTTCAGCGTTTTAGTTTTTATGAGTAGTTGAAATTTGTGCTCAGTTGAGTTGAGCATGAAAAAAGTTTTATAACCTGGTAAAAAAAGGACGCTAGGCTTATATGGGTTAAATTAGTAGCCACTGTGAGTATCTGTAGTATTTGAAACCCTCCAAAAATGTCTTGTTGTTTAAGCACAGTGCCAAAAACTGATCAAACATGGCAGTAAAATTGTTATTATAGAAATCTGTCAAGAGAATATTTCAAAACAAGACAGAATTCTAAGACCATGCGAGTTTTAAAGAGCATCATGGGCCAAATAAAGCACATAAGGATTTTAGTCTACCAAGAGGGCATCTATGTACATTTTGCCTGCTCTGGTAATGACTTTTGTCGATTTTTTGTTTGATTCTTTAGGTCTCAGTCAACAGCTATGGTCATGTCAGGACGATCAGTTCATCTAACCTCTCTTTTTTTCCTGGGCAAGCTTGACAGACTACTTCATGCACATACTTTCACTTGTAACTGACAACAACTCTAAGGGAGGAGAATGGCCATAGAAATTATTTCAGGATCAATCTCCATGAAAGTATCATCCAGGGACCGAGCCAGGATTGAACTCGTGGCGCCTGGATCTGCAGTGAGAGATGTATCTGCAGCCAGACATGTTACCGACTGTGCTACTCGGCCCGGTGACTTGTCATTTTCTGACATTTACCTTTGCAAAGGCTGCAGCACAACAATATGTTGGACCTAATGCAGCGGTCACACATTCACGGACTGGACACTGGATTAGCCACGGATACAATCCAGCATCATTCGTGGCAATCCGTATCGGTCTGAAGCTTTCCGTATTGCATCCGTATTCATACGTAGTAGTACTTAATCATATGTATATAGTGCATCCATATCGGACTACAGAAATTGGCATTTCCTGGGTCATCCGTGAGATTTAATCCGTAGTAGAACCAGCGAGGTGATCCGTGAATGTGTGACCTCCCTCATGATCCTTAATTTCTGAATCAGTCCTGAATGAGTTTGAACCTTTCTGAAGCAAAACTGGATTCATCTGAATCCATAGAATGCAGTCTGAATCAATATGAATCCAAATAAATGATTTCTAATTCCTTCTGAATCAGTTGGAATCATTCTAAATCATTTCTGAAATCTTATGAATCCAATTCAGTATTGATCCATTGTTGAATCAGAAGAATTCAGACAACTGAATAAGTCTGAATCACTCTACATTACAAAATAAAGTCTGAATCTATCTGAATCATTCAGAACTTTATTCTACCAATTTTTCCAACTCTGAATCTATCTGAATTCCATCTGAATCATTCAGAATGAGTGTAACCATTTTTCAAAGTCTGAATCTTTCTGAATTACACATCTGAATGTTTCAGACTTATTGTTTACTAATCCTTAAAGTCAGAATCCATCTGAATCACATCTTAATGATTTAGACTTAGTTTCTACCAATATTTAACATCTGAATCTATCTGAATTATATATCTGAATGAGTCAGAATTATTTTCTACCAATATTTAAAATTGGAAGGGTATCTGATTAAGTATTCAGATTTTAGTTTCTATGGGTCTATTATCTGAATCATTCAGCAAAAGATTTTTTCCTGAGTAATAAATTGATTGACTGATTGATTTGATTCTTTACGTCCCATCAACAATATTTCAGTTATAAAGGGACAGGTCTTCCTAGGTTGAACCAGGAGTAAGCTAGGATAAATGTGTCTGGCTCAAGGACCACAAGGCAGTGACGCCGTTGAGGCTCTAACCCGGGCCCTTCGGTCTTGAGTCAAGCACTCTACCACTGAGCCACTGCACTCCCTACCTGTTTGTTTTGATTCTTTATGTCCACTCAACAATCTTTCAGTTATGCGGGACGATTCTTCCTGGGTTTAACCAGTACTAAGCTAGGATAAATGTGTCTTGCTCAAGGACCACAACGCAGTGACGCCGGTGAGGCTCGAACCCGCTACCCTTCGGTCTCGAGTCAAGCACTCTACCACTGAGCCACTGCGCTCCCTTGACTCCCTACCTGAGTAATAAACTATCAATATAAACTTATTGGGTGTTTTTTCTATGAGTATTAAATTAAAATGTTGCATGTTATATATTTATTTACTTATATCAATATGAAACTGCATGATTGGTTGAGAAATTGATATCTAACAGTAAAGGGGCAAGATGGGCTACTTCTTTTGGGGGTTATTTTAAGGTCTGATTTTAAAGTAAATGTACAGAATGAGAATATTTATTTTAGTTGGTAGAGAGAGAGAGAATGAGAGAGAGAGATTGAGGGAGGAAGGGATAGATGGATGGATGGACGGATGGAACAGAGAGAGAGAGAGAAGCAAGAAAGAGAGGGGGGATGGATGGATAGGTTGATGGATGGATGGATATGGAGATTGATAGATGAATGGATGGATGGATGGATGGATAGATCAATATGGAAAGATGGGTGGATAGATAGATAGATAGATAGATAGATAGATAGATAGATAGATAGATAGATAGATAGATTAGATTGATAGATAGATAGATAGATAGATAGATAGATAGATAGAGAGATAGAGAGAGAGAGAGAGAGAGAGAGAGAGAGAGAGAGGGAGGGAGGGAGGGAGGGAGGGAGGGAGGGAGGGAGGGATGGATGGATGGATGGATGGATGGATGGATGGATGGATGGATGGATGGATGGATGGATGGATGGATGGAACAGAGAAAGAGAGAGGGGGATGGATGGATAGGTTGATGGATGGATGGATATGGAGATTGATGGATGAATGGATGGATAGATCAATATGGAAAGATGGGTGGATAGATAGATAGATAGATAGATAGATAGATAGATAGATAGAGAGAGAGAGAGAGAGAGAGAGAGAGAGAGAGAGAGAGAGAGAGAGAGAGAGAGAGAGAGACAGACAGACAGACAGACAGACAGACAGACAGACAGACAGACAGATAGATAGATAGATAGATAGATAGATAGATAGATAGATAGATAGATAGATAGATAGATAGATAGATAGTCTAGTCTAATAGATAGATAGATAGATAGATAGATAGATAGATAGATAGATAGATAGATAGATAGATAGATAGATAGATAGATAGATAGATAGATAGATAGATAGATAGAGAGATGGATGGATGGATGGATGGATGGATGGATGGATGGACCAGAGAACGAGAGAGGGGGATGGATGGATGGATAGATTGATGGATGGATCGATGAATGGATATGTAGATTGAAGGACGAATGGATGGATGGATAGATAGATATGGAAAGATAGATAGATAGATAGATAGATAGATAGATAGATAGATAGATAGACAGACAGACAGACAGACAGACAGACAGACAGACAGACAGACAGACAGATAGATAGGTATCAAACTGAAACATGTCTGTCTGAATCTTTCTGAATCATTGCTGAACTTTTCCGAATGATAAAGACCTGAATCGGTCTGAATGTGTCTGAATTATTCAGAAGGAAGTCATGTGATAAAATGGTGCATGCTCAGTGGATACTTCCTTTTTAAATGTAGTCTGCAGCAGAAAGCAAAGGTGACACACAGCAGAAATCAATATTTAGTAAGTTTTTACTTAATTTCAAGAAATATCAGTGAGGATAGATGAATGAAGCATGTTCAGAAGGCATTAAGTATTAAGTTACTGTTTGTATGTTTACATTTTGTTTATGTTATTCTTGCAACTCATCCCCATAGCTAATTCAGTTACCCCACCCGCTCCAAATTACTTATATAGTCCTCTCAGTCTCCTTTGAAAGGCTATGTAGACAAGGATCAAACTACAAACTTAATGATTATATACAGTTTAGATGGTAGAAGTGATAACCCATTGGGCATATTAAGTCTTAGGTGGGGCCAGTAGAGGGAGCCCATGAGGGAGAGGGTCGGGTGGTGCTGAAATATTCTGAATTTAAGCTGAATCTTTCTGAATTTAAGCTGAAAATTTCTGAATTCTGACTGAATTGTGCCTGAATATTGCCGAATCATGACTAAATATATCAGAATCATAGCTAAATATTTCTGAATCAAGCTGCACTGTTTCTGAATCATTACTAGATATGTCTGAATACTTCGTAATCATGTCTGAATGCTTCTGAGTATTTCTGATTCATGGCTAAATGCTTCAGAACCTTTTCTGAATTTTTCTGAACTACATCTGAATGCTTCTGAATCATTGCAGATAATATCTGAATCACAATGGATTTTCATAAATTGCTGATCTGAATCAATCTTGACACGGTCTGAATAATGGCTTAAAGGTCCGAAAAGCAGCAAAGATTCAGAAAAGGGGATAATGGAATGACTCAGACCAAATCAGAAATGTAAGCGAAATTTCAGAAGGAGATTCATACAGGTTCAGACATGAAATTTCCATGAGGGCTGGGCTTAACTGAAACGGTCACGAATGTTTTGAAAAAACTTAATCAGCACTTATAGACGGATGGCTGAGAATGGGTTTGCTCCCCCCCCCTAGGGAATTTTGCAGACATATCCTATCTTGTAGAGAATTAAAAGCCGAGTCTTTTAAGAGATGTTTGCACTCTGTGCTCCGGGGCGTTAGTCTGTAAGAGCCTGTAACATACGTTACTTAATCAAACTAAGAAAAATTAAATTGAAAGTTTGGGCTACAAATTAAAGACATTTAAATATTTATTTTTAAAAATCAGTCATATAGTCTGCATACTGGATATCTTAACTAGGTATGACAGCCATTTGAACAAAATTGCGGCTTCCTACGGTGTCATATGCGTTACATAAATCAGATAACCCATTAAAATTTGCAAGTGTGGCTAACATCATTTACATTCACAATCTCTCTGTGTGTTTTGCAAAATGTTTTTAACCATGTCTGACTAGCATATGCAATTGGCTGACAGAAAAATTAAAGTTTGCTTCCCTAGCTTAAATATTTTCTCTGAAATAAGCAATTAAACAACCCTACCCCTACCCAGTTTTAAGGTGAAATGTTTGGTATTAAAACTAAAGTAAAAATTGTTAAAAAATATTTGCAGTTGATGAATGTGTTCCATTGTTTGGGATTTATTTGCTTATATGAAAAGACTCATAAATCTGCAAGTTTGTTGCAAAATTTTTAATATCAGAGGCTGTAACATATGTTACCTGATGTAATAAATGGGCAAGCTCATTGTCTTTACGTAAGATATGCCTAAAAATGTTTTAATCTCCTCGAGGGAATTTTGCAGACATATTCCTTCTTATAGTACAACTCAAGCTGCATTGAATAAGGGATGTTTGCACTCTCTATGTTGGGGCGTTAGTCTGAAACAGCGAGTTACATGCGTTACTATATCAAATAAAGGAAATGTAGTTTGAAAGTTTGAGCTAAAATTGTGAAAAAAACTTGCAGCTGTTGGATATCTTACATTGTTTAGGGATTTTAAACTGGCTCCTATGATAAAGATTTATAGATCTGCTAGATGTCATCAAGTTTTAAAGATCAGAGAGCGTTACATATGTTAGCGTGATAAGTAAAACCATCAAACAGTATTTGGCATTAAGCTTAGTAAGGGCCTGCTCCATCCTATTAAATCCCCTTTGGAATTCTGCAGACAAATTACATCTTATGTAACCATTCAAGGTGCATTTAATAAGACATGTTTGCACTTTTTAAGTCGGGGCGTTAGCCTGTAACAGCTTGTTACATATGTTACTATATCAATTTGAGAATAAGAAATTTGAATGTTTGAGCTACCAAAAGAAGACATTAAAATTATCTAATAAATTGACATTCTTATAGTCTTTATACTGGATGTCTTTACTACAGATGGAAGCTGTTTAACATTAATACCGCTGACTGTGGTGTTATGTGCGTTACATGAACCTAATTATAATTTAAAAGCTATAATTGTGGCTATCATCATGTAGTTTAACAACTACTATGATTTGGTTTCAAATTGTTTTATTAGATTTTACAAACATATACTCAATTGATGAATAGAAAAAACCAAGTTTGCTTTTCTATCTTAAATATATTGTCTTTTAGGAGCTAATACACAGCCCTACTCCCAGTTTTACAGAGAAGCGAATTTTGTTATTACCATTTAAGTAAAACACATGAAAGCGATAACAGCGTGAGGATATTTTTCATTTTCTTAGTCTGTCTTGCTCATATATCTACAAGATGTCATTAAGTTAAAGATCAGGACACTTAATGTGTACTTATAAGTCTTTGGTGCCAAAACACTAGGAATTATATTCATTTCCGATTATCAAGACCAGACTGGTGTTACAGATGTTATCAATGACCTTTCGGACACCTTTCCTAATACTGTGCATATGCCACAAATAGAAAAGATAGTTTTACATTTTTACAAGAAAATACAATAAATGAAATGGTCCAAACTATTTCTCATCGATTTAACATTCATGTTAAACGTTTCTCTGCTTCTGTGGTAATCATTATTACCGGGTATCACACGCCTCCGTGCAACTAGTAGAATCATCACACAATATTTCAATCATTTACTAATATAAAATGTTACCACCAGTCCACTCAAAATTGATGAGCCATTATCAACTTTCCAATTTTGCCATTTATGGCTTGGAACATTTGGAATCTGATATGAATTCCTAATAGTTGGCTCTTTGAGTATGTGTTTCAAGTGATACTCTGCAAGTAGGAGAAAGACTAAAGCTTTACAAGGAGAAAAACTATGCCATTAAGAGCAATGACACGGGTGGTAAACCTAGGAACTACCACGAAATTGTGTTAACGTAATTTTGTTCCCAAGCCACATCCGGGACACGTCGTGGTAGTTTCCAGGCCGAAAATTGGATAAAGAAAGGTTGGTGTCACTTTTATTTTTGTTTTATTTTACAACTAAGAACAAACGATGGGGAAATCCGACAATGTGGTTCCGTGTAAATATGTCTCAGCGTCCCCTCTAGCCCAAAATTTTGTTTGAAAAGTTATTTTCTTTCTTTTGGTACGTGTTTCCCCACTGAGCATCGGACCAACTTACCCCAAAGTTCGAAGGATTTTAGCCCATATCTGTCAAATTGAATGGAATTTGATATCATTTGACGATGGAAATGATAAAAAGACCCTGAATAAACATTCCTGCACAGAAAAAAAATCTGAGCATTTACTCGTAAACGATTCATGCCCCGTTCGTCCTGTGTGGTAGTTTCCAGCTCATCGTGGTAGTTAAAATGCTATCGTGGTAGTTTCCAAGACTTTATAGGATACGTTTCTGAAGTGTTACAAAACATTATAGTGGTTGTTTGTTTCGCATGATAGCCCTCGAACTCGTCAATTAATTACCACGGTAAACAAATAAACCACATTTCAACACCATGAGGAAGCTAAGCTGAGGACTCGAGATTCAATGTGATGCTTGACAGGTGGACACCATGCCCTGGACTGCCAAACAACACCTCTGGAAATCTAATGCAAAAGAAGGTCATCAGTTGAGCCGTGATGGACCAAGCAACAGACAAAAAAAAATGATATAAAAAATTGCGTCACTCGCTACGTTGTTCCATGTTCAGTCAGCTTTAAGATAAAATGGCAGGCTAAGACTACTGGCCCAAAGTATTGTTAGTACTTGCGCTTCGGAAAAAAGGGAAATATCCTCGGGTTGGGACACTTTTTATATACATGCGAGTGTGACGATGAACGGGCATGTTATTTGATAATTAAAAAGCATGTTTATTCAAAAACAAAAAATGTGAATATCCCTTCTTTTCATTCTTCTCATCATTTCAATAGCCCACTAAAATTAAAATCCAGGCAGTCGTCATTTGTTATCTGACAAAAGGTTATTTGAAAAGGTCTTCGTATGAATAAGAGGAGTATTCAAGGTTCGGCCCGCACACCCTGTCTTTATAAAAATGAAGTAGCCCCTGAATAGTGGAAATCTGCTGATGCGAACTACTACTAAATTCCTACAAAGTCTTGGAAACTACCACGATAGCATTTTAACTACCACGATGAGCTGGAAACTACCACACAGGACGAACGGGGCATGAATCGTTTACGAGTAAATGCTCTGATTTTTTTCTGTGTAGAAATGTTTATTCAGGGTCTTTTTATCATTTCCATCGTCAAATGATATCAAATTCCATTCAATTTGACAGATATGGGCTAAAATCCTTCGAACTTTGGGGAAAGTTGGTCCGATGCTCAGTGGGGAAACACGTACCAAAAGAAAGAAAATAACTTTTCAAACAAAATTTTGGGCTAGAGGGGACGCTGAGACATATTTACACGGAACCACATTGTCGGATTTCACCATTGTTTGTTCTAAGTTGTAAAATAAAACAAAAATGAAAGTGACACCAACCTTTCTTTATCCAATTTTCGGCCTGGAAACTACCACGACGTGTCCCGGATGTGGCTTGGGAACAAAATTACGTTAACACAATTTCGTGGTAGTTCCTAGGTTTACCACCCGTGAATGAGAACCTGGACTGATGTACCTTGATATTTCTGTGATAAAGAATCATATCTTAGCTGGTTGACTTTTATAAATGTAGCCTTTCCATACATGCAACCCACAAATTTTCATCTAATAATGTCTCTGCACTTATTATCTTTCCCCAAGCATTCAAAAACTTATTTGAAGTCTTAGTACTTCTGAAGTGCTGAAACCGAGGTAACTCTTTCCCTTCAGATAAACGAACTAGATGTATCATAGCAGGTAAAGCAATGAAATGCAGGATGAAAAGAGCGCAAATTAGACCCTTTCAATTCAATGATTCACTAAGTTTCTAAGATAAGAGCGCTTATTAAAGGATGTGACATATATAACTCGTCATAATAAATGAGCAAGGGCATTGTCGTGACATCCTTTTTGATTACACAGTCAGAGGCAAGTGTTTTCAATGGATCATGAAATGAGGCACCTTATCAACTTGTTTACTCTGTATAAATCTTCCATAGAGCATAATATAGAACTACTGGTTATCCCATTCTACCTATAGTCCACTTTCCTTCTTTTGAATGCAACAGCTAATGATATGGCTGGAAAAACTGAGAAGTCAAAGGTTTTACATTATTTTAAGACATGCTTCAATGCACTGACATAAAAAAACAACCAACTGCAAACATAATTGATGGCAATGTCCAGCTTCATATTCTTTCTCTTATACCAGATAACTTTCAAGGTTTTGTTTTTGTTTGATTTGATTCTTTACGTCCACTCAACAATCTTTCAGTTATGCGGGACGGTCTTCCTGGGTTGAACCAGTACTAAGCTAGGATAAATGTGTCTTGCTCAAGGACCACAACGCAGTGACGCCGGTGAGGCTCGAACCCGCGGCCCTTCGGTCTCGAGTCAAGCACTCTACCACTGAGCCACTGCGCTCCCTTAACTTTCAAGGTGTAACAGAAATTGTTTCAGACGGTCTGCCAAAACCATCATGAGTCAACATTGTAACTAAAGAAAACTTATAAAGTTCTTTGGGCGCAGCAAAAATACTATTGATCTAAGACCTGAGGACTTAAGCACCAAAAGACTGGATAGGTTCCATGGCAAATGATGCAAAAAAGCAGCCTATCAAATTTCTGTTTGACCAATGTCAGAAATCTTAAAGTATTCTTAGAGGTACATGGTAGAGACATAGAGTTTGCAAAATCAGAGCAAAGTTATCATTTAACTAGCACGGATGCAGAGGCAGCTGCAGTTAGATCGCTCTTGCCACTTCACAGGAAGAGATATATACCAGAGTCATACTCCATTGTATGCATACATGTGAAATGGCATTAAACCCATATTTAATCAGGTGTTTGATCCCATGACACTGACATGCTGTTTCTGCTTTTGAAGAATGCTAAGGATTCAAGTTTGGCTGAGTCAAGTTGTTTGACGCTGGCACTGGCCATACATACAAAGAAAATTAAGTCTTTTGATGGCTAAAGAGGAGGATCACACGAAATGCTTATAAGTGATGTTTGTCACAATTACCAATTTTAAAAAGTAATCTTAATTAATGTAACACATATAACACCATAGGAAGCTGTATATTTGTTAAAAAATCTTTTCTTATGTATCAAAGGTATTCAGCCTGCAAACTACATGAATAATTCAAATAAATAGATAGATTTATGTCTTCTTTCTATTTCTCAGACTTTCAATTCATTTATTCTTAAATTGATATGGTAACATACGTATCATACCATTACAGACTAACCCCCTAGTTAATAGAGTGCAAACATCTCTTATTTGATGCAGCTTGAATTGTTCTTTAAGGTAGGATATGTCTGCACAATTCCCAAAGGGGTGGAGAGGAACAGGGTTGTACTCAGTTTGCAGTCCAAATACAATGCCATGATTCTACTGGTTTGTATGAAATGGGTGATTATTTTGCAATAGAAGCAGACACAATGATAGACATTGTGAGGGTGACTTGAATAAAGATTGTTTTTGAATAATTTTATTTAATTGGAATATTTATTAAATTGTGTCATTTAAATGAGAACTATTAGTTTCTATCGATATGTCTATATATTTTAATATTATAGGCATTAGGAAATATGTGATTACAAAGGCTATATATAACATAGGTAACATAATTCCAAGGGCTTGTTATCAGCAATGACTGTAATTACTAAGACTAAGGCACCAGAGGCTAGAGATTAATCGGAAAACATGTGAAAAACCGTATTTTTCTAAAATGTAATCTCTTATTCCAAGAAAATTTCCGAGCTCATTCATTATGCCATGTAACATACGTTACATACTTCAATAAGTGCTCTGATCCTGATGTCCAACTTGCAAATGTATGATTCTTTATTGCATTAGCAAGACAGTGCCAAAAATGTAAGATATCCACGAGCGTCGAATATTTTCATATATTTTTCTTCAATAATAGATACCAAAATTGGATACTTAAAATTGGGGGTATGGTTGTTTAATAGCTCATATAAAACAATGTATTTGAGATAGAAAAGCAAACTTTGTTTTTTCTATTAGTCAAATGAGTACTTTAGTAAACTAAGATTAAAAACACTTGTAAAAATGTACAAATCGTCTGTAAAATGAATGATGTTAGTCACGATTTCAACTTTCAAAGGGAAATTTAATCTATGTAACGCATATAACACCATTGAAGGGTGTAATTTTGTTTAAAATGCTGCTTTTATGTAGCTTAGGCATCCAGCTTGCAAACTACATAAGAAATTTGAATAATTAGATGATTTAATGTCTTCTTTCTGTAGCTCAAACTTTCATTTTGATTTTTTCCTTAGTTTGTTACAGTAACATATGTAACAGGCTGTCAGAGACTAACGCCCCGGAGCACAGAGTGCAAACATCTCTTAAAAGATGCGGCTTGAAATTTTCTTCAAGATAGGATATGTCTGCAAAATTCCCTAGGGGGGGGGGGAGCAGGACCTTTTTTAGCTCGAAGTCTATTAGTAATTTACAAAACATTCAAATGAGCCAGAAAATCCGTCTTCGGGGATTTGTGTGACAAGACAAGGCTCAATCTTGCCAGATCAGCTTCAACCCTTTGTATACTAATGGATTCTCCCTTCTGGTTTGATACAATAAACTTGGGATAGTCCATTGTACATATCTAGGGGTGTCCTGTTATAATTTTCGAAAAAGAAATATTGTATTCTTTTGTCTGAAGATCTTTTTGACCTTTACGAAAAGTGAAGACCTTGATGAAATGCAGTATTATCTGGGCCTTCACTGTTTGCAAAAGTACTCGCTTAGGGGTGGGTTAAAGAATACTGACATTTTGTATGTAGCAAGTTGAGCTTTCCAGAAAGTAAACAACAAACACAGGACTTTAGTAGTGTTAAGAGTGTGTAACAGAAAAATAGTTTTCTTATTTCTCAACCAAAACATATGTTGTGGGTACTCAAAAGAACCGTCTCAATGAGACGGTTGTTTTGAGCACCCAAAACATATGCTGAAAATTATGGGTAAGAAAATATTTACAATTTTACACCGAAATTATTTGTTTGTCTAAACCTGGGAAACAGCTTCCTTATGATTTCTCTTCAAGATAAGTAAGTACATTGGCATTTAAATGTCAAAGATATTTATCACTAGTCACAATTAGTGCTCTAATTAAACTTTGTTAATTTGCTTTAAAATTCTGATTACAACTGCATCTTAGTTTTGGGGCAATCAAAAACATCAAATGCATAATCTATTGATGTTTGTTTAGTTTGATTCTTTACGTCCCAGTCATCAATTTTTCATTCCTCTTGAATCACGACCATAATCTTTTTCCCACTGGAATTTTTTTCTCCACTGGAATATTTTCACTGATCTTTTTTCCACTGGAATTTTGAGCATAGACATGACAAAACCAACAAACAAGGCTGTGCATCTGACAAAGACAAAACCCATGCTGAGCATTCACTGAGTAACATCAGTCTGTGCACTCATTCATACAGAAAAAACAGTGGAATCCACTTGAATGCCAGTGGATTAAATGGCACATTTTATCATTGGAAATGGGTTATGGAAATTTCCACTTGATTCCAGTGGAATACACTTTTTTACACTGGAATCAAGTGGAAATTCCACTGGAATTCTAGTAGAATTTCCACTAGATTCCAGTGGAATGCACTATTTTCCACTGGAATCCAGAAATATTCCACTGGAATCAAGTGGAATTTACACTGGAATTACACCAGTGGGAAAAAGTGCTATTTAATCCACTGGAATTCCACTGATTTTTTCAGTAGGGTAAGCAGCGGATAAAGATTTTGCTCAACTTGACAAGGACACAAGAGCGGTGAGGCTTGAACTACCAACCCTTTGATCCCCAGTCTAACGCTCTAGCAACTGAGCCATGCTTACTGCGCTCTGCTATATATACAGTATAATGTTCATTTAGAAATAACAACAAATGATTTTGGAGCTACATTCACATTATGCTTTGATTGGTATGTTTTTTTTTCTCCTTAACTTTAGTTAGAAAGCTCTGAAAAAAGTTTGAGGCTCTTTTTAGAAAGTTTTTTTTTTTTTGAAAGCCTCCCCTGTAAATGACTGGTGCATCATAATTAGTTGCCGGATATTAGAGTGTCACGAAGATAGAATATAATTCAAATTATTTGTAATCTGCCGCCAACTTAATTAACAGAAATCCTGTCACACTCATTCACCTGCTCAACTCTATGACAAATCTGTAGTACTTGGAGGACCCTAGACTGGCTCCAGTCCTTAAAACAAATTTTCATCAATGTGTCATATCATATACTTGTATCCAGTCTTACTCTGATGGCTCTAGCCATCAGAGTAAGACTGGCTACAAGTATATGATAGACACATACATTGATGAAAATTTGTTTTAAGGACTGGAGCCAGTCTAGGAGGACCCCAAAGAAGCCGCCAGTTTACAAAGGGAGACAACTTTCAGAAACAGGAATTGCATTTCTCAATACCTGAATTTATCAATGTGGAACTTCTAACTGACACCCCTATATAAAAGATATGTACAATGAACCATCCCATGTTCAGTGGATCCAACCAGATGGAAGAACTCATTTGTATACAAAGGGTTGCAAAGCAGGTGTGAAAGATGGAAACTATGACAGACAGACAGGAAACATGGACAGACGGAAGAGCCAAATTAAGGCCTCAAGAAGTTGGAGGCATAAATATAAATAACAAAATGACAATAACTTTTGGTGAAAAGGAATGCTACATAAAGGGGCTTAATTAAACATGGAAAGAAACAATAACATGCGAAATATGATATACTCATTGGTATTAACCATTTCCCTGTGTGGAGGCAATTCCAACTGGTACCCCAGATTCCTGTTTTGGTTCAGTAAACTTGGAAGTCGGTCAGCTAGAGCCTGGATCTATATTCATACTGCACACATCCCGGTTGCTATAGATTTTATGAAGTCAGCACAATATTAATAGTGCATCTGGGGTAATTTATGCAAATGATCTAATATCAGTCTGCAGGGAAAGTGGCTGGATAAAAGTACACGCAAATACCCAGATCCCTTTTATAATCAAAATACTGGAGAAAATCATCACCTGCTACCATTACATTGTATGTATCTATATTGATCAAAGATCAGCAATAGATTAGAAACATATTTTCCAACAAAAACCTCAATATCTTCCTTATTTCTTACTCAAAACATTTGTTGTGGCACTCATTGGAAGCGTCTCATCGAGACGCTTCCAATGAGTACCCACAACATATGTTTAGAGTAAAATATAAGAAAACTAGACAGCTGGAATACCGTCTTATCGAGAGCACAAGTGACCTCGAAAGAGAAAAACATTGACTTACTCATCTTTAGCCTTAGGCTCAGCTTCCGAGTTCGCTTCAGCATTTCTGACACCGTTCAAGGCTCTTATCCGCCAAGAGCACTCGGATGCAGCTGTGTAAAATGACGCAGCTTGTCAGTTGTCAGGTTTGACTCTAGCTTCTCCGTGGCTCCTGCTTGCTCAGCCAACGGAAGATGGTGACGAATATAATTAAAGTTCCAATCTGCAACTTTAAACCTCCATAGACATGCAAACTTCATGGATTAAAATTACCAGGGAAAATTGCAGAATCCACAAAAATTATCCACTAACTTTCACGCGATATTGTTCACACTGCTATCGACAACAACACCCCTCACTTAAGTGTGTGTATATATATAACATAGCTTAGGTTAGCAAACCACTCAAGTGACCTTGAAGTAGTAAAAGTATTGGGTCAAGCTTTTGTTAATCCTATCATGTGACCAAAGTCATGTGACTTTTGTTTATTTTGGTATGTGTAATAGGATTGATTTAATATTTATTTAAAGTGTTATCTATGTGGACAGCTGTAAATCTGATAATTAAACCATAAAAACACCATAACAAAATTTGCAGCAGACAACAAATGGGGGAAAATGTTGATTTTCAGAAATTTAACTCAATACGTCAATAAAAATTGTTTTGTTCTAACTTAATATAATTGAATTGCAAGGTATACAACTTTATTTGCACCGTAAAACGAACAAATATTTTACTTTTTTTGTCATCTGCAAAAGTTGTTATTGATGCTCTTACTCTTTGCCTACTGGGTAATTTTGCATGCTTTTGTCGTCTGCCGATTATTTTTCAAAATCAACTTTTTTGAAAAACCATCAGTGTCAAAGTTGAATGGACATTTTGTCAGGCCTGATCTCCGTCTCCTGATCTTCGTTTTGCAAAAGTTATCAGCAGACGACACTAGAAGGTAAAGGGCAACAAAGTTTCAATCAATAAGTATACCATACAATCATGCAAACCACAAGAGTTTAGCCCTTAGCCAGCCACGCATGTTTTTGTCTTGAAAATGTCGCCTGCATTTTACGTCTGCTACGTATATATTCAAGTGCACTTCAGACTAGATTGTATCATGACTTCAAACAATGATGAACCCTGATCAGACTGCCTGCCCCCTGTTGTTTTCATTTTTGCTCAAATTTTTTTGGCCCCCTTATATTGGTATATATTTCATGTGAATCAACTGTTGGCAGATGATTCACATTAAATATGAAGCCTCGTTTATACCAAAAAGTCAACAAAGCTACCACAATGCGTAGATTGGCTCCAGTCCTTAAAACAATTTTTCATCAATGTGTCATATATAATTGACTGGAGCCAGTCTACCTGCTGCATTGGGTGCGAAGGATTTCTTGCATTTAGGTCAATGACATAGTTTCACTGATCAACAGTTTTTGCCAGGTTAACAAATAATTATAAATTTCATGTGCTTGTCTCATGTCTAAGATCTGGATTTAGTGTACAGTAAAACCTGTCTAAAACAGCCACTCAAAATAGACAAAAGGTCGAAAGTATTGCAGAATGCCCTCTTGGAGCATTCTGCAATACTTTTGACCTGCATAATTAAGCAATAATCTGTCCTGAAAACCTATTTTTGGTCTTTTTCAGAATGGCCGTTTTACATATGAATAAAAAATCATATCTCATCAGACTTTATAAGTCTACATATGTGCATGCTCTTCAGAGCTTAATGCATTAAGTGCCTAAATTTCGAGTGCTAATGCATATGTCTGAGATCCGGATTTAGTATCATTTTATCAGCACTTAGTGAATTTCAAGGACATCAAGTCTAAAATAGACTTTTCAAAACTGGGTGACCCAAGATCCCCTTATCAAGCTAGAAAGTCAGCCGATTTAAACCCAGCCAAAACAGGCAGTAATGAAGCAAAGAGCCTATACTTATATAAAATGCTGCAGAAACCATGACATGGAAATAATTAGCAAAATACAAACATTCCCTTTCTGAATAAGCCCAATAAAATGTGGGGTTAAATTGAACAGACAAGCTTTTAAAGTTTACCATAATTTGTTGCATTAAAACAGACCGAAATAGCATGAGCAAAAAAAAAGTTCCAGATCTAACTGCTCCAAGGGGATCAGGGAGTATATGCATGCTTCCTTCAGCAAACAAGAGGGCCCTTTGTACCAAATCATTTTGAAATCTGACCAGTGGTTTTTGACAAGATTTTCAAAGTTTTCCCTTTTGGTTGCCATGTCATTCAGAATTATGCATGGAATTGAATTCTTTTAACATCTCTAATCTTTTAAAGTGGATCATCCTGTGAAGTTTGGTGACAATCCACCTAGCTATATAGTGGTTTAGGAGGAGATGTTGTTTAAAGCAAAATTGTTGATGGACCATGGACGTCATGGATGGGGGACATCATAGGATCATAAAAGCTCACCTTGAGCGTGAGCTAAAAATCAACATTAGTCCAGATCATCAAATGACAAAATTTATGCTTATCCTGCTACCATATTCTGTCCAGAATTACACTGCTGCACATATTCAAGTGCTCTATTAAAAGACGCAAACACAACTAGAATGCGCAGTTGATGGGACGCCATCGCAAATCCCCGTGCTAAAAATTTTGATCCACCAGCACCCTGGGACAGAATGAAAATTCTGTTCAATATGTTTTCTATCTTTTATTTGTAAGAACACACACAAAGTTTGGTATAAAAATCTTAGAATTGACATGGTTGCCGAAATTTAATGATATTTAACCTTTTGACCTCACTCCAAGGTCACCAGTTTGACCCTAGGATGAAAATTTTACTTGCATTCTGTTCTGCTCGTCATCCCCGTCAATTTGATATGCCACATGGCCATGTTTGAAAAAAAAAAATTTGACCCCCCAGCGCCCCAAAGTCCCACCCAGGTGATAGAATGAAAATTCCGCCTGATATGATTTGTATCTTTCATTTGTGAGAACACACACAAAGTTTGGTTTCAAAAAATCTTTGAAAATGACTTTTTGAAATTAAATGATGTTTGACCTTTTGATCCCTCCCCAGGGGCAAAAAAAAGTTTGACGTTGCACGCCATATTCACGTGAGTAACTCACACACCAAATTTGGTTGAATTTCTTCCAATGGTTTAGGAGGAGATAGCATGACGGACGGAGGCGATTACAATATCCCCTTCGTTTTTTTTAAAAAGCGTAGGGATAATGAACCCTGATCGGGAGCAGTCTGATCTTGGTCCATATTGCTTGCAATATAAGCCACCAAATTCCACAAGCAGAAAAAAGTGCAGACGATCAACAATTGTTGAGAATAGCGAGAAAAAGGTTCGAAATTCAGTGGCAAGCTATCAGCTGATCTGTGACTTGCTGCTGACAAGACAATAAAATCACCAGAAAAATTTTAATTGAATTTAAAAGCTTGATGTAAGTAAAATGTCAAAAGTTCAGTGGCAGTTTGCCAAACTTGTACTGAAATAGCTTACTGGTTTACAAAACAGTGCCACTTTCAGACAAATTTGTCAAATATTTCCTGACAGATTCTGCCAAGGGCATGCCAGTAGCCTGATATGTGTTGTTTTTTTTACTTGACTAAATCTAAGGCCTAGGCCTCTGCTTTTATAAGTCATGTTGAATATTTTATATACTACACTCCTCCCAATTTTATCTTGTTAACAGTGGACAACAGTGTGGATCCTGATCAAATGGCTTCATTAGACGCCAGCCAATCTGGATCTATTACTAGCTGTCATCATTCTAAAGAGGATCGATATATCTGAGTGTCAGCAGGACATGGGTTAAGTCATTAAACATATACAGGGGGATGGGGGTGTCCAGAAATAAAAAGTGACCAAGGTCAACTGACTATACTATACTGTCTACGGTAACAACAGCGCATTTTTGAAACCAAAACACTCCACCCCCCTTCCGAGGGGATATAAATTCAGGAAGAGTTTAAAATATTTTTACTACATCATACATTAAATTGCACTTCTTTCCAAATTTTAGCGAGGCTGGAATATGTGCACTACTGTATAAGGTAGACACAAACGACAGCTTTCACAGAGTTCTGCCCCCTCTCCCCTAGAAGTGCTCCTGCACTATTTCCTTTCATGTACACAAGTGGTGTCATCTGTTAGTTTATAAATGAGCCACAGCATCACAACTATAACTCATGAAAAATGACATTATAAGTGTGATCAGTTCGCTCAGCTAAGACTCATTTCAGCCAGGAAATATGCCAAGGGGTATCTTGGTCCCTTGCCTCCTAATTGAGGACTGTAAGGCTGACCAGTCTTTGCGGGGCAGGGCGGGGGGGGGGGGGGGGGGGGGGTCTGACCAAAAAGAGTCTGATCAGAGAACGTTTTGTATGCTTTCATCAGAAAAATTACCTCCTGGACAAACCATGTCGACCATACTACACTATGGCACCAAGTCAAGATTTTCTTTTCTTTGATTCCATCAGACTAAACAACTAAGGGTTTAACCTCATTTCAAGTAGCAAATGGTGGTGAGGGGGGTGGGGGGGGGGTCTGACCAAAAAGAGTCTGATCAGAAAACGTTTTGTATGCTTTCATCAAAAAAATTACCTCCTGGACAAACCATGTCGACCATACTACACTATGGCACCAAGTCAAGATTTTCTTCAGACTAAACAACTAAGGGTTTAACCTCATTTCAAGTAGCAAATGGTGGTGAGGGGGGTGGGGGGGGGGGGGGTCTGACCAAAAAGAGTCTGATCAGAAAACGTTTTGTATGCTTTCATCAGAAAAATTACCTCCTGGACAAACCATGTCGACCATACTACACTATGGCACCAAGTCAAGATTTTCTTTTCTTTGATTCCATCAGACTAAACAACTAAGGGTTTAACCTCATTTCAAGTAGCAAATGGTGGTGAGTCAGTCAGTGATACAGTAATAGTCAAAAAACCCTTATTAAACTTGGCCAATATGTACTTATCTTTGGTACACTCTAAATTTAGCCAATATGTACTTATCATATATCTTATATGAACGTAATCTAGGGTATTTTATGTCCTTTGGGACTAAATTGTGCTTGGCTTGGGTCAGTCTGCCGAAAGAGCCTAACGGGGCCAATATGTACATATCTGGGGTACATTCTGTGGATTGGGCCTTAACTTTGCCAATATGTGCTTATCTCAGGAAGAGCCTATAACTGGTCAATGTGTACTTATCTCAGTACGTACACTCTGCCAAATGGTACTTAACTTGGCCAATATGTTTTCATCTCATCTCCGGTAGTCCTGCCAATTGGGACAAAATGTGGCAAGAAAATAAGACCCTGTATTTCTGTGAAAACTAAGCTATGTGGCTCAAAAAATTTCACTACTGAATGATGAGTTAAAAACAATAGCATCGGATTTACCCTTTCAGACAGGTAGACTTGAGTATTATGTAAACACAGGTCAGACCGTTATTAAGATAAGTTTTGGTAACCAAATATTTAGGGTAAATAACTGCTGTGTAATTTGTCATGATTTTTTTTTGTTGTTTTTTATTTCAAAAAGAATTTCTTCATTCCCTTATTTAAGCTTAGCAGAGTGGCTTTCCTTGTATATAACGTCAGTAATATTAGCTTAACAGATTGGCTTCCCTTGCATGACTTCAATAAGGGTAACAGATTGGCTTCCCTTGTATAATTCAAAACTACCACTTCCCAAACTGCAATAAGCTTGACAGATTTGCTTCCCTTTTGATACACTGGAGCAGATTTTGTTTTACAGGCTTGAATCATCCCTTAATTACAGGCTAATTTTTTTATTATCATTATGCCTCAAATATTAGCATGTACTTTAGTTAAAGGTGCATAACTAAAATTTAATTTTCTTATTTCTCAGCCAAAATATATGTTAAGGGTACAGTACTCAAAAGAACAGTCTCAATGTAACGGTTCTTTTGAGCACCCAAAACATATGTTAAAATTGATGGGTAAGAAAATATTTACAATTTTACGCTGAAATTTTGGTTTATCTAAACCTGTGATGTATATGCAAACATAGAGGAAAACAATGTGGATCCTGATTTGAATAATACACTGTTTTCAAAACAGGATACATACATCCAGGCTAAGCATGGAAGGAGATAAACATCAAGTTAAGCAAAAATTTTCTGCGTAAAATTGCGATTATTTTCTTATCCATCAATTAAAACATGTGTTTTAGGTGCTCAAAAGAACCGTCTCACCTTTCTTTTGAGTACCCACTACATATGTTTTGATCAAAAAATAAGAAAACAATTTTCAGTTACGCACTCTTATCTGGGGGCCTGACTTCCCTCAATAATGAACCTTTAGCACACCAAAACGTCATAAGAAATAATTATATTTAAAATGTTTTTAATGTACCTAGTATTGCTAGGAAACCTGGCAATTAATTTAACACGCAATAATAAACTTAACGGTGACTTTTATCGTTTGCTGATAACCTTTTCAAACAATTTGGACCCCGAATGTTGGGCTTGATCTGGTTCCAAACTGCTTGATACTCTGTTAGAGTTCCTGAAAGAATTATAAGGGAAAATATTTTTTTGAAAAAAGGTCAGCAGATGACAAAAGCATGAAAAATTACACAACATGCAATGAGTTAGTAAATTTTATGAAACTCTAGTTGCCATTGAGCAAAATCTATGGTTGAACTTCGTACATGTATACTTGGATTATATAGTTGTTGAGGTATTACTTGTTTTGTCCACAGGAAGCATATATTTGTGAGTGTGGGTACGTGTGTTAGGGCTGCCACGTTTACACGTGTAAACGGCACTGTTTCGTGTTTCTGCAATAAACGTTTACAAAATTGACCTACCCTTTACACGAACTTTGTCACGTGACAAGCGTCGTGGTTAATTAATAGCATTTCCTAATGAAAAAAAATATTCTCTTAAACAGTGATACATCACATCTCGATCTGGATCATCAATCAGATTGATTGTTTTCTCAGATTCCGCTGTATTTGATAAAGTATCTACTGCAGTTAGAAATTATGACGGACATGCTCAACGGGCCATAAAAATGTCCCGAATATTGTCTCACTCAGTCACTGCTTGGAACAATTATTTTCCTGCATTTTAACAGTTATTTATGTAAAGGCAAAGAAGAGACGCATGCGACAATGTTTCAGAGAATGCCATGCACTATATTGGAAGATGTGATTGTTTTTGTTTACTTCCTGTCGGCGTGTGTATTGATGCGTACGTGACGATTCGCAGTTATGTCTTGTGTGTGTCCACTCATTAATTACAGGCTTGCAACTGAAGAAAATGTCCGTAATGTACGAGTCTGCGCATGTTGCAATCACTTTCCAATTACTTGAAATAAGTTCTATCGCAACACCCAACTAGAAACAATTTCGAATATTCGCACAAGGTACATTTTTCAAATGTTTTATTTTAAGGAAAACATCGGCGATTTTACCGATCTGCACAAGGAAAAAACTTCAATCTGGAAGTTACGTTTAAACGGTACCGTTTCGGTTACTGGAACTCGTGTAAACGTTTACCAAATTTCGTAAACGTGGCAGCCCTAACGTGTGTGCATATGTGTGTGTGTGTACAGCATGCACATGTGAGGGAGAATTATTTTGTCTTCTGTAACTATAGCAACATTAAACCATGGCCACAGACAAGAGGCCCTATCCATTTTGCCTTTTTTCAAGTTTTTTGAACCTAGAGGCCAGAGTGCGTAACAGAAAAATAAGTTTCTTATTTCTTAACCAAAATATATGTTGTAGGTAACTTACTCAAAAGAACTGTCTAAATGAGACAGTTATTTTGAGCACCCAAAGCATATGATAAAATTATGGGTGTGAAAATATTTACAATTTTACTCTGAAAATTTTTGCTTATCTAAACCTATGTTAAGAGTCGGTTTATTAACTCTTTACTGCTTATTCACGACCACCAATTCATCTCCTTCATCCCATAAAATCAATACTGAGCTATGAAGAAGAGGGACCCGTTTCCTATGAATGAGATGGACCATAAATTCGGCAAAATCATTTTTTTCTCTAAACAAAACAAAATTTTAGAAAACCGAAAATGCTATTCGATGGCCCTGGTGTTTACCTTCAACATACCTGAGATAGTGTGCCCTGGCACATAAACTGATTCTAGAATATGCGTTGAAGTTGAAAAAATGTAATTTTTCTTCATTACAAAACAGTTTAAACTGTCAAGCAGAATATCCTCTTAAAACCAATATCAGTGTCGAAAAGTTTAATAAGTGTCTCATTGAATAGCATTGCCCGATTTATAAGATTTGCTCTCAAAATTAGGAAACAGAAAGTTTAATCCAACTGGTATATGCGATGAAGGAGATGGATTGGTGGCCGTGTTATTGCTAGGTAAAACTTATTACAGGAATAGCATCAGTGTCAAACATTTTGGAGCAAGATCAAGACTGATGTTTTGTAGGGCCTGATCTGGGTCCAAACTGTTTGCAAAGGTTATCAGCAGACAATTTGGGTTGAATATGGCTATTATGGCAGCAAATAATTAGTGGATGCCCTCAATTAAGCTACTGCATCTCATCAGAGTCTGCATGCACGGTTTGATTCATGCCCTATATTTTTGAGGCACTATAGCGGCAATCTATAGATGATTCAGTTTAATTGAGGATCCATTACATAGTCATTTTTGTAAAGATTTTAAAATAAATGGCATTTTCAGGATAAGCCCAATTAATATCTAAACTAGAAATAGGATCCTTAATTACAGTCAAGGCCAAGTAATTACAGTAAAACCTGTCTTAAGTAGCCACTCAAAAAAAAAAGACAAAGCAAGATCTCAATGACAAGTGATAGCTTAATAAAGGTCGAAAGATTGCAGAATGCTCCCCTTGGAGCATTCTGCAATACCTTTGACCTGGATCAAGGGATAATTGGTCTTGAAAACCAATTGTTGGTCTTTTTGAGAGTGGCCATTTTATACAGGTTTTACTGTATTAACCATTGTTATCCTGAGCCAGGAAAATTTTGAAAACCCTGTAGATCCAGTTCTAATGAAGCCATCTGATCAGGATCACCATGCACTGTTTTCCATTCTGGTTTTGAATGTACATGCTTTCAGTTGAAATGCTGCTGAGTTTTACATGATAAAAATTTGGGAGGAGTGTAGTACATAAAAATATTCAGCAAAACAATGGCTAACAAACAAAATGATATATGATAAGGAAATTTTATTAGCATAAAATTGTGATTATTTTCTTAACCTCATTGAGGTGGTTCTTTTGAGTACCCACAACATAAGTTTTGGTTGAGAAATAAAGAATAATAATTTTCAGTTACGCACTCTTATCTCAGGGCCTGCAAAATGATAAAGCTTGACTAAACACTCAAAATGGGCTATACAGATTGATTACCAGCATGTACATATAATCAAATTAATTTAGCATTTCTATTGGTGCTCATGGCAGTCAACAATGTTTAAGTCATGTTGAGATATCAGGAAAAACACAGATTTTATCATACCGTGGCCCATTTGGAGTGAAATTATTTTCTTGTCCATATCAGTCGTAACATAAGTTTTGAGGCTCTGGAAGGGTTTTAGGGGCCAAATAATTAAAGGGATAAGGGATTGTTTGTGCAAATTCAAAGTATTTTTTGAGATATGGTGATACAAAGCGATCTGAATTTGGGTGAATTTAGGTGAATATTCAGGGCCGGATATGAAATACTTTTCAAAATATGTAAAGGGATATGGGATACAAGTGCAGTGATTTATTTACAATTTTGGGCTTATGAGTCCTGCCTGGGACTTGCTGTTTCCAATATCAATGAGTCTCAACTGCAAACTTACGAGTCCAAGACACTATTTTTAATGATTATTGCATCCCAGGACTCGCCGGGACTGGCTGAAATAAAAACTTATGCGCAAAAGATGCAGGATGCGCAGGTAACAAAATCACTGCAAGTGACACCCCAGGGCCCTAGTTTTGGGTGTTCAAAAGTACATTCTCATCTAGAGAATTCTTTTGAGTACCCATACATGTATTTGGAATCTGAACCGCCTGCAGTATCAGTATAATATGTCTGCACTTGTAAGTTAAGTAAGCATGTACAAAATGTATCAATATACACAGGTTTAGATAAACATTTTTTTGAGCGTACAATTGTGAATATTTTCTTACCCATCAGTTTAACATATGTTTTGGGTACTCAAAAGAACCGTCTCATTGAGATGGTTCTTTTGAGTACCCACAACATATATGTTCTGGTTGAGAAATATGAAACTTAATTTTGTGGTACCCACTTAACTAAGTTCCTGAATATATAAGGACTTAGGTGTATATCGTCGGGTTCCCTTCATTCGCTCAAACCCTACATCCGCCATGTTTGTTGTTTACAATGTAATATCGCGAGATGTCAAGTGTGCGCGAGAGTGACCTTGGGAAAATTGTTTACACTCGTTCTCATGACAATTTTCACTAATGCTGTAAACACATGCACTTGCCCTTTTAAAGTGTATGCAATAAAGAACATAAGGGAGTAATATGTAATATGACTTCCTTGAGTAATTCTTCCAAAAACACTCGTCCAGAGTCGTCCTACTGGAAGAATTACTTGTCCTTTCTAGATTTCACTTATAATTACGAGCAGAGGAGTGGAATTTTGGAACACTTGCACTTTACCGGGCACCATGGTAAGTCTGTTCATGTAGCATATGATAAATGGGGGCATAAGCCCCAATACCCCCTCAATTGTATTCAGCTTATAACAGCCAACAATGTCAAACGTTTCAACAAAATAATTAAGAAGCACACAGACCCTAAAACCCTAGTCAAAATTAGTTGTGTCTGGTAAAGTGCACTTTTTCAAAAATGGTGATATTTCCATAGTAATTTTCTTGTTGTACTCATTGTATAAGCGTTAATTCAATGAATCACTTCTAATCAGAACCCTAAACAAATGCTTTTTGTTGCCGATTCCATGTCAAAACAATGCTTGCAATAACAGAACCCCACCCCCTAGAAGTGATGATGAAACATGATAAGAAAATATCAATACCTGATCCAGAACCACTTCTTTTTCTCATTTTCTCCACAAGCTTGTACTTCAAATATTTTCCAGGCTGCATTCAAATTTTTTCTGCATTACTTTTCACTATAAATAGGGTTTTTTTAATCTTAACACTTGAAATTTTTACAATCAGTCAGTGTGCAGTTTAGAAAGGTCAAGGTGGAGTGATTGTGTTTTCCTCCCACAATGCAACTCTCAGCCTCATTATAAATTATGGAATTCACAAGTCTAAAAATAGCAGCTGGGAATTCCAATAACACAAATCTTTGTTGTTGTTTAAATTAATGAATACTTACGAAATGTAGGACTCGCTGGTGGACTAACACTTCTCTGAAAAAAAATCAAATAATAAAGTGGATGATCAATAAACAGAATTATGTTTTAAACAATGATATACTACAGATAAGGCAAGATTTTCTAATTAATGAGCACCAAATTTCCAGATAAGTAAGGAAACAGCATATTATGCAGCATTCTTAAAATAAATGCTTTGGTGCTCAAAAGAATGGTAACATTGAGACAGTTCTTTTGATGTTTTAGGATGAGATAAGAAAATCAATTTATATTTACTTGTCTTATAGAATATTGTGAACTAAGAATTGCATCACTAGGTCTTATAATTTTTTTTCTTTCTCAGAACCATTTTAATGAGACGGTTCTAAATTTTGATCAACCAAAACCGCACTGCAATTATAAACTAATGGATATTGTCGGTCCTGACCTGGATCAAAACTGACACTTTTGTTTTGTTTGTTTGATTTGATTCTTTACATCCCATCAACAATCTTTAAGTTATAAAGGGATGGCTCTTCCATGGTTGAACCAGTTCTAAGCTAGGATATAAGGACACAACGCAGTGACGCCGGTGAGGCTCTAACCCGCTGCCCCTCAGTCTCCATTCAAGCACTCAACCACTGAGCCACTGCGCTCCTTTTGACCCTCTGAAAGTCTCCTGAAAGATTTTTTTTTTAATTATTAAGACCACAACAAAAGCATGAAAATTTATCCAGCAACAGGTACTTTGACATTAACAGTGAAGACTCAGATGAGATTCTACAAATGTTCTGCACATGTATTACTAAAAATCAATCAGTAAACAAAATGGTCATTGTGCCTAAATGAGGTGGTCGTGTGTGTGTGGGAGTGTTGGGGGGTGGGGGGCTTGCCTATCTGTTTAAATATTTTAGGGTTATCAGAGTATGGTATCTACATCATGGTCATTAGGGTTAAGTCGGGTAACTTCAGACATCAGGAAATTTCGGACATACATTTGCAAACAGTGGAAATCCAGATGAGACGGCTCCTTATGAGCCATCTCATCAGGATTTTCACTGTTTGCTTAGTTAATTTATTTTTTATTCCAATAATAAAAATAAGAAACAAACAATGTTGCTGTCCGAATAATCCACCTGTCCGAACTTACATGACTTTACCCTACGTGAAAAACCCACTGGAAAGCCCATATGGAATCAAAGAATTGTGGGATGTCGAAACATGGCATTTAGGCTCCACAATCCCCAACCCTGCCACGGCCACATGGTTACAAATAAATGTACCTGGCATTCAGTGCAAATATACAGGATTAAGGGTGGTGGGAGGGAGATACCAACCATTTTAACTTAGTTCACAATGTCATAGAGTCTGAGGTTGACAAAACCATGGTAACTGCTGCTTATGTCATTGATTCAGGAAGTCACAAACTTGTTTGTTTTCCGCAGCTATTTAAAGAGAAGAAATCAATAACGAAACGGCTGTTTTCAATGACCTAATGTTAAAGAGACTGCTTCCATATCTTTATGCATTCTTTATATAATACTAATATGCCATGATTTGTCCAGCTGGCGAAAAGGGTCAAAGGGTCCTACTGACTCTTACACCACAACCAATGTCAATCAGTCTATAATAAAGCCACCACAACAACTGTGCAGACTGTCACTGACTCTAATGCCACAACCACTGTCAAAGCTAAAGCCCGAGGGCCCGCAACTCCTGAGCTGTCACACTGACTCTTAATGGCACAATCACTGCCAAATTGTCAATAATGCTAAAGCAGTCACACCTTCTGAGCTGTCACACTGCATGACCTTATACCAACACCACTCGGGATATGTCAAACTGATTTTGATGCCACAACCACTGCCAAACTGTCAGCAATAATGCTAAAGCCACCACAACTTCTGGGCTGTCACACTTACTCTAATGCCACAACCACAACCGAACTGTCGATAATAATGCTAAAGCTACAGCAACTTCTGAGCTGTCACAATGACTCTAATATGCCGCAAACACTGCCAAACTGTCAACAATAATGCTAAAGCTACCACACCTTCTGAGCTGTCACACTTACACTAATGCCACAGCCTCTGCCAAACTGTCAACAATAATGCTAAAGCCACAAAAATTTGAGCTGTCACAATGACTCTAAAGCTACCATAGCTTCTGAGCTGTCATATTGACTCTAATGCCATAACCACTGCCAAACTGTTAGCAATAAATCTAAAGCCACCATATTTTTTGAGCTTTCACATCGAATCTTATGTAATTAATAATGCCACAACAACTACAACTTTTGAGCTGTTACACTGACTCTTATCCCACAACCACTTCCAAACTGTCAACAATAATGCTGAAATGCCACCACAACTTTTGAGCTGTCATATTGACTAATGCCACAACCACTGCCGAACTGTCAGTAATAATGCCACAACCACTACCACATCTAAGCTGTCACACTCACTCTAATGCCACAATTACAACAAAAGTGTCAGCAATAATGTAACATTGACTCTAATGCAACAACCACTTCCAAGCTGTCTGTGATAATGTCAAAACACTGACACTTATCCCTCAACTACTGCCAAACTGCCAGTAATAATGCTCCAACCATTACAACATCTGAGCTGTCACTCTCACTCTAATGCCACAATCACTGCCAAACTGCCCACAATGATGCCAACATAACAGCTGTTACATTGACTTCAATGCCACAACCAAAGTGTCAGCACTAATGCTAAAGCCACCACAACTAAGTGTGAACTATCAAATTGTCTCTACTATGAAAACCACTGCCAAACTGCCAGTAATAAAGCCACAACAACTACAACTTATGAGCTGTCACACTGACACTTATCCCACAACTACTGCCAAACTATCAGCAATAATGCTGTAATGCCACCACAACTTCTGAACTGTCATATTGACTAATGCCACAATCACTGCCAAACTGTCAGCAATAATGCTGTAAAGCCAATATAACTTCAGAGCTGTCACATTGACTCCAATGCCACAATCACTTCCAAACTGTCAGCAATAATGCCGTAAAGCCAATATAACTTCAGAGCTGTCACATTGTTTGTTTTGTTTGTTTTTGTTGCTTTACGTCCCATGTCAACAGCTATGGTCATTGCGGGCGATCAGTTCACTTAACCACACTTTTTCCTGGGCAGGCTTGAGCAAGCGGTTAACCAGTAATTTGTGCACATACTTTCGCTTGTAACTGACAACAACCCTTCTTGAATAAATCAGCGGAAGGAGGAGAATGACCGTAGAAATTATTTCATGATCAATCTCCACGAAAGTATGGTACCGGGCCGGGATCGAACTCGCGACCCCTGGATCTGCAGTCAGACACGCATCTGTAGCCAGACACGTTACCGACTGCGCTACGCGGCCCGGTCAGCTGTCACATTGACTCCAATGCCACAATCACTGCCAAACTGTCAGCAATAATGCTGTAAAGCCAATATAACTTCAGAGCTGTCACATTGACTCCAATGCCACAATCACTGCCAAACTGTCAGCAATAATGCTGTAAAGCCAATTTAACTTCAGAGCTGTCACATTGACTCCAATGCCACAACCACTTCCAAACTGTCAGCAATAATGCTGTAAAGCCAATATAACTTCAGAGCTGTCACATTGACTCCAATGCCACAATCACTGCCAAACTGTCAGCAATAATGCTGTAAAGCCAATTTAACTTCAGAGCTGTCACATTGACTCCAATGCCACAATCACTGCCAAAATGTCAGCAATAATGCTGTAAAGCCAATTTAACTTCAGAGCTGTCACATTGACTCCAATGCCACAATCACTGCCAAAATGTCAGCAATAATGCTGTAAAGCCAATTTAACTTCAGAGCTGTCACATTGACTCCAATGCCACAACCACTGCCAAAATGTCAGCAATAATGCTGTAAAGCCAATTTAACTTCAGAGCTGTCACATTGACTCCAATGCCACAACCACTGCCAAACTGTCAGCAATATTGTAAAGCCAATATAACTTCAGTGCTGTCACATTGACTCCAAACTGTCAGCAATAAAGCTAAAGCCACCTGATAACTTCTGAACTATCATATTGACTAATGCCAAAACCACTGCCAAACTGTCAGCCATAATGCTACAGCTGCCATAACTTCTGAGCTGTCACACTGACTCTAATGCCACAGTTACTAAAACTTTCAGCAATAACACCATGTTACCAATGCAACTTCTGAGCTATCACACTGACCCAAGTAGCCGATAAGGCTGTTGACTGACCCTAATGCCACAACCACTGTCAAAAGTCAGCTATAAAGCTAAAGCTGCCACAACTTCTGAGCAGTGATCTTAAATACCAACGAGACTGCTGAACTGTCACAATAACTAATGCCACAACCACTGCCAAACTGTCAACACTAATGCCAATGCTAACACTACTTCTGAGTTGTCACATTGACCTTAATACCAACACAACTGCCTGTAAAATTTTCTTTGGACAAGTACATTATGGCCATTTACTTCACCCTGGCAGGGCAAGAATTAAATTTTGCTCCTTGCACACTCCTGCTAAAAACGGGAAACAGACAACCACTTTAAGATGTATAGAAGGAGTTGTAATAACAGATTGATTCTGATCAATGGAATCTGCCGACTTGCTGCAAGTCACATCTTTACTTCTTTCATTAACGGAATGCGGCAGATACCGCACGTTTTGATAATTTAAGATTTACTATAAAAGCTCTTAAAATATGATTCATAATACCATATTTATCGGAAATATTCTGTCGATGGAATGGTTGACAAATCTGATGTTGAAATGTATAACGCATGCAGAAAGTGAATATCGGGAGGTTTCTTGAACTCTTTGCCTACTAGGTAATTTTTCAGAAATTTTTGTCCTCTGCTGATTTTTCTGAATTTTTTTTTAAATCAACTTTTGCGAATAATTCTTAAAGTGACAACCAGTTTGGATTTAGATCAGGCCGGAGATTTTGTCAGGCCTGATCTTTGTCCAAGCTGTTTGCAAAGATTATCAGCGGACTACACTATATAGTGGGCAAAGAGTTACTTTCATGGTCTTTACTCTAAATATTCGGATCTCTAAATATTCGGATCCCTTATCCCCTCACCGTACATGTCCTTAAATATGAGGTTCCCTTTCCCGCCATGTAAGACAATTGTCGTCTGCTCACTTATCTGCTTCTGTACATTGTTGGTCAATATTGACTTTGTTTTGATGCCTTATACAGACCAATCAACCATTTTTCAGTCATGTCAGGACAGGAGCCTTCCTGGTTTGAACCAATACTCAGTAATGAAAAAAGTCTTGCTCAAGAACACAACACAGTGAGTCAGACGGGTGTGAGTCTCAACCAGCAACCCTTAACGAAATTAGAAATGGTGTTTATGAAACACTGTGACATGAACCATATGCTTATCCATAGGTATGGTACTCTTTCTTAAGACAAGGGTCAAAAAAAAAATAATAATTTTTTAGAAAAATTTTACCAGGTAATCTACTCATCATCTTTTATCAGCTGACCATGTTTGAAGCTGCTAGCTATAATAGGTTTGAGATATCTTTATTACAAGTTTATATTGCAAACAATATGGACCCAGATCAGACTGCTTCTTTAATAGCAGTCTGATCAAGGTTCATAGTGTTTGTTTCCGTGAACAAATGTAGTCTGAAGTGCATTAGACGTAAAAAGCAGACAACGTTCATCAGGTCTAATAATCAACACAAAATAATCTGAAAAAATGATCCTTTGGAAAAAGAATGGACCTACAAAATTTGAAAACAGCAGATTTGGTTTAATAGTCTGTTCAGGAGACCTTAAAGCGCCAATCACAACAGAAGTCATCTGCTTTTGTATTCCACTGAAATATTTTTGAAGTCTTTCCAACAAACAGTGTAGACCCAGATTAGCCTGCTCTTATAGGAGTCTGATCTGTGTCCACAGTAGATGACAATTAAAAGAAGTTGGAATTTTCAGGTGATATTTTGCTGCCGTTTTAAGGGCTAAGTTCCAAAAGATCAGAAATTTATTAATCAACATATATGAACGCTATAACAATGTATGAAAGGAAGTTAACTCTGTGCATGCTGGGTAATTTTTTATGAATTTGTGGTCGTCTAAAAAAACTCATTTTTTTTACTGATACAAGAGAGCTAACATTAGCAATTCATTTAGCATACATAAGATCTGAGTAGTTCCTCCTTCAAATCACAAGGGGAAATAGTCAAGATTTATCTTTACCTGTTCTGGTGAGGTGGTTTTTCCCCCTTAGACAGATTAATATTGATGAATGATCAATCACCATCTGGGTAGACTGTCTGCAATCAGTTTGGACCCAGATCATCTCATTCTGTGTCCAAACCATTTGACGCTGATAGAATTGTTTATTTAGATAAAAATTTGCAATGAAAAATTATGAAGCTACTCTTTGCTAGTGTCGTCGGCTGATAACCTTTGCAAGCAATTTGGATCCAAATCAGGACCAACAAAATGTTGGGCCTGATCAGGAACCAAACAATTTTACACTCTGATGGTGCTCCTATTTTTTCATCTTCAATTTTATGGATTTTGAAAAAAGTCAGCAGACTTCAAAAAAGCATGAACCAAAAAGTTAAGTCACATTATCTTACCTGGTGTATTAAGACTTTTCTTGCAGGTCTTTGCTGTTTTGAATCCGACATCGCCCTCGGTCGATAACGACTGGAAAACTGGTCCGTTGCAGTCGGAGGACCGGACTGATGCCTCACTCGCGAATTTGGCACTGTGAGCTGTCCTGTGAGAATCTGTCCCATCGGGGTGGCGCTACCCTGCGCCCCCGGTGGAACAGCAGTATTTGTTGGTAATGAAACGTTCACATCCCCATTATTTAAGGCACTACTTAATGAAGACTCGTCCATTGATTGATCCATACGCATCCTAGCCGCCTGAATAGCTTTTTTACTAGGTTTTTTAACACCAGATAAATCCGACTTTGAGCGGGGTCGAATTGAATCGAAAAAGTTTTTCACTTTTGATGAGGTGGAAGGTGAATTTCCTTTGGTAATTGGTTCCTCTCCTGAGGATTTTCTATGTCTCCCTTTGCTAGAGAATAGTCCCCGTATACCCGTAGACCCTGAGCGTGGTCTGAACTCCCCGTCGACGCTGTCTAGCGATGCCATCAGGGGGTTCAGCGGTGAAGGTGGATCGCCAGTCTCCATGAGTGGCATAGCAAACTGGCTCAAATCCTGAAATAGAGGAGACAGGCTATTATAAAACCTTTTTAACGCTTTCCTTCATGAATATTCATGCTAGGCTCCACCCACTATGAATAATTATATAAATAAACTTATATGTCGGTACATAGAACTTTCTTGTCTTAGCAAACAGTGCAGACACTGATGAAATGCCGCTCGATTGTGCGGCATTTCATCTGGGTCTTCACTGTTTATCAGAGTAACCATTTAGGGCTTTCCAGTCCTCAGACGCCAGGCCCATTCTTGCATAAAATCTGAGTCACATGCTTTTAGTCCTTAAAAGACTAATCACAACAAGCTTAATTTAGCCCTTAAATCGCCAATCACAACAAATATCGTCTCTTGAAATGCTTTAGAAGCCTCTTTAACAAGCAGTGTAGACCCAGATCAAACTACTCCAATTGGAGAAGTCTGATCTGGGTCCACACCATTGAAATTTCCTCCATATTTACATTAGTCAATGATGTTTGCAAGTATATACAGCAGATGACTAAAGCAGCCAACATTTCCAGATGCATTTTTAGCAGGCAGGCACTTATAAGGGGCTCGGAGCAAACTTTGACACTGACACACGTGGGTGAACATTCTACATTATTACCTCTTTTCCCACCAATCATGAAATTTGTTGTGCTAATGTTCTTAAGTCGCCTGTATACTGCAAACAATATTTACCCAGATCAGACTGTTCCTTAATATAGTAGTTGGATCAGGGTTCACAGTATTTGCTTCCATGATAAAATTAGTCAGGCCCCGTGGTCATAAAAAAAATTCATGCTCAACTCAACTGAGCACAAAATTTCAACTGCTCATAAAAACTAAAATACCAACAAATTATGAAAAAATGAAGAAGTTTCTTGCTTTAAGCATCTCAGATGTTGTAATAAATGTTAAAATGCCAACAATCAGCTGAGTTGAGCATGGAAAAAGTTTTTATAACCTTGGGGCCTGGTGTGCATCTGATTATAGGCAGCAGATGTAATAAGCAGATATTTTCTGGACAAATAAAAAACATTGGCAGGATATGGTTTAATATTCATATGGAGTCATAAGATTGAAATAAAAAGTTTGGATCCCTGATCTGGATCTACACTGTTTTCAAAAGTCAGTGAACAGTGTATATATATAAATTTAAACAAAAAATCAGTGCACCGTGCGTTTATTGGGTCTTTTACACTAATGGAATTAACCGACTTTAATCTACACATGCACAGAGACACGTTCAAGTCCTTCACAGAAGAAAATATTGTTTACATGGGAAATAACTCCAACAGGCTTACATAAATACAGACAGTATCGAGGTACACACTTATCTTACTGAATGCTCCTGTTACCTATATATACATGAATCAAACAAACGTATAAGAATTAATCGTTTCCCTAATAATCATACCTTTTTAAGATATCCTGAACCTGTCAAGACTTCTATTTATCCACATGTGACAGTCAATAAACGGCTCACGTGTCATTAAATTTTTTAACACATTAATATCAACCAGATAAGGGTACAATCGTAGATATTGCTCATGATTAAGTTGCTTAATGAGGCATAAAAACCCATCATGTTGTTACGCATTGGATTCGTCTCAACGAGACGAATCCAATGTGTACCAACATTATAGGTTTCCGAGACGAAAACTGACAAAAAATCCTACAATCTACCCTTGAATCTCGCTGTTTATCTAGATTAATGCACAGGTGTATAGTCATGACGCAAGACTTAGTACAAACCAATAGCAAAATGTGTTAAAAACGAAGACTGTAAATACCTAAGATAACACTTACTGATAATCTGATAATACATTGACCGAATAATCTTCCTGACACACTAAAATTTCCCTTTCATTATTGCTGTATTTGCTCTTATATATTCTGCCATATTACATGCAATCACCTGCATGGGGACCAGTATATTACATTCGACTCATGATTTTTTTCTTTTCTTTAATCGTTTGTTTTGTTTGATTTGATTCTTTACGTCCCATCAACAATCATTCAGTTATGCAGGGACGGGTCTTCCTGGGTTGAACCAGTACTAAGCTAGGATAAATGTGTCTTGCTTAAGGACCACAACACAGTGACACCGGTGAGGCTCGCATCCCTGGCCCTTCGGTCTCGAGTCAAGCCACTGTGCTCCCTCTTTTATTTGATATATTACTTCCTAGTCAACATTTTTCAGTCATGTCAGGATGTTTCCTGGGTTGAGAAAGTAAGACGGCAATGGATAGAAAGTTTAAATTTATCTAGGACACATTACACAGTGCCTCAGGTGAGTCTCGAACTAGTTACCCTTTGATCTTGAGTCTAGCAGCACTCTACCACTGAAACACTGCACTCCCCAAATTGCTAATTGACTACATTGTTCTGAAAAATGCAGCAGGTCCTCCTGATCATAGGACTGCTCATTTACTTTAGAGTGGAATTACTGTGAGTCAATGTGCTTTTGACCAATAAAAAAATCACAATTGCAGTACATACATGCAGGACATGCTAGGGTGCTAACCAAAACCCATGTTTTCGTGACCCATGGGGTGGGATGGGGTGGGGGGGGGGGTGTTCGTATTGATACAGCGCAGTCCCTTTATAAAAAACCTCTTTATAACACAGATTTGGATAACACATTTCCTATAGACTCTAATTCCACTGAAATATTATCCCTTTATAACACAATTCACTAATAAAGCACAGCCCTTTCACATGGACCCCAAACTAGCGTTACAAGTAAAAGCTTTCACAAAAATCTTGGTCTATACACTATGCATATTCTGAACAACAAAGAGCAATGTAGGTTTGTGACAGACAGGCAGGGGGATTTGGCTGTTAAAGCTCACAGCCCTTGGAACACTGGTCAGACAGATACCTGGGTGGTCCAAAACCACCCACCACATACTTTCTTTGTATTGACAAACTCCGGGTGTTTTGACATTGGGACTTCTCTGTCTGAAAAAGTTATGTAGGTTTGTGACAGACAGACAGACAGACAGACAGACAGACAGACAGACAGACAGACAGACAGACAGACAGACAGACAGACAAGCAAGCAAGCAGTCAAACAGACAGATTTTACTGCTCGAGCTCACAGGCCTTAGAACACTGTCTGTAAACTGTCTTCAAATGTCGTTGAACTATCTTGTTGCATCTGATTGTTTCCGGCATCTCACTTATGGAAAATGAACCAGATAGTCTATGTGACGTGTGTGTAGACAATAAAGCGACTGCGCTGAAATTTGTTTGGATAAAACCGATACAAACTGGATATAAAACTGGAGCTGTCCAAATAAAGAGTGAATGGATTCAAGATCCATTTCTTTTTATGTGAAATCAATTCTTATATTGCTCAAGCTAAAATGTAGAAGACAATTACACAGAAATATCTTCTTTATTTACTCTAGAAATAATCTTCTCCCCTGACACGTACAGAAACATAATCAATTGCATCATTATTAAAGATCCAGTATCACACCGCATAGAGGGAGCGCAGTGGCTCAGTGGTAGAGTGCTTGACTCTAAGTGAGGGGCCCCGGGTTCGAACCTCATCGGCGTCATTGCGTTGTGGTCCTTGAGCAAGACACAGTACTGGTTCAACCCAGGAAGACCCGTCCCTGTTTAACTGAATGATTGTTGATGGAATGTAAAGAATCAAATCAAACAAACAAACAAGTCACACCGCATAGGCGGCAATCGAAAACTCTCTTAATAATCAACAAACGCAGATCAAAAATCGCTAGAATCAGTGTTTTTGATTGCCATTTGTCATCATTTTGGGCGACAAATGGCAATCAAACACTCTGTTTCTAACGATTTTTGATCTACGTTCGTCGATAATGACAACGCTTTTGATTGCCACCTACCCGGTGTGAGTATGATTGTTTATTATGTTAACCAATAGTGCAGCCATGTGAAGATTGTTCTAGAACAAGCAAAAAGCTGTTGAATCTTTAGAGCTGTTCTTGAACTGCCAAAACAGTTCTTGAACTGTGGTTCTGGAACCAGAGTCATTCTTGATATTGTTCAAGACAAGCATTACAAAAGTTCTTTTTCATGAACCTTAGAACTGTTCTTGAACTGACAAAACAGTTCTTGATCTGTGGTTCTGGAACCAGAATCATTCTTGATATTGTTCAAGACAAGCATTACAAAAGTTCTTTTCATGAATCTTAGAACTGTTCTTGAACTGTGGTTCTGGAACCAGGGTCATTCTTGATATTGTTCAAGACAAGCATTACAAAAGTTCTCTTCATGAACCTTAGAACTGTTCTTGAACTGACAAAACAGTTCTTGAACTGTGGTTCTGGAACCAGAGTCATTCTTGATATTGTTCAAGACAAGCATTACAAAAGTTTTTTTCATGAACCTTAGAACTGTTCTTGAACTGACAAAACAGTTCTTGAACTGTGGTTCTGGAACCAGGGTCATTCTTGATATTGCTCAAAGACTAAGCATTACAAAAGTTTTCTTCATGAACCTTAGAACTGTTCTTGAACTGACAAAACAGTTATTGGACTGTGGTTCTGGAACCAGGGTCATTCTTGAGATTTATTATTCAAAGACTAGCATTACAAAAGTTCTATTAATGAACCTTAGAACTGTTCTTTAAAAATGACAAAACAGTTCTTGAACTATAATTCTGGAGACAGAATCATTTGTTACCAAAACTATCAAATCTGCGTACTTTACATGCTGGGTAAATTTTCACACTTTTGTTGTCATTCAAAATTATTTTTTTCAAAAAAAAAATCTTTCAGGAACACTATTTTGCTAATATTATCAGCAGACAAGTCGCTGCTATAGTATACATAGTAAGGCATGCACGGATCCAGAATTTTTTTCAGAGGGGGTCCAACGGTCGATGAGGGGATCCAAATACCACAAAAAGCGGGCCATCATCTGCCCATCAGCGAAATGCCATTTAAATGGCGTTTTGCGGGCATGCCAATGATGGCCCAACATTGAATGCTGGCTTGGTAGCTTTGTGATTTTCAGGGAATCCGGACCAGTATTGCTAAGAAACCTTATTTACGTATTTGTGATTTTTCAGGGGGGGGTTCTGGACCCCCTGTCCCCCCCCACCCCTTTGGATCCGCGCATGTAAGGAAAGAATTAAGAACCATTGTCTGGTTGGGGGTTTTTTTTCAAGCTTTTTTTTCACAAAAGAGCAGCTTGAGTTCATGTGTGGTTCAAGGCCATATCAAGGATAGCTTTTTGCATGCTGATTAATTTTTCCTGCTGAATTTTTTACAATTTTTTTCCCCATGCATCATTGGCTTTGGACCCCTTCCCAGGGGCACCCATGGGTGGGTCTGGGTAAAAATAAATGTGCTCAAAAGTTGGCATGGCATTTGGTTGAATATTTGGTCCACTTTATTACTAACAGTAATACAAACGCTTTTGACCCCTCTAAGGGGAGGGGGGGTAAATAAATGGGGGGGGGGGGGGGGGGCAGGTCACAAAAATAAATAAATTTGGTTGGATTCAATACAGCGGTGTCACTAGGAATGGACAAACAGATTCAGACAACAATATTCCAAAGACGCTTTTTAAAAAGACTTAGTGTTGCTAAATCATAATTACCTGATTCATACTTACACCATGCTTACTGTACTTGGGTATTTTTACACAAAGCCCACGCCAACTTCCCGACCTTTTGTACCGTGGCATATTACTTCCGTTTTAATAAATTTAAATCCAACTATAAACTGTCACTCAAAAATAGACAAAACAAAGATATTAATGACAAATGATAGCCTAATGCAGCTCTTGGAGCATTCTGCAATACTTTTGACCTGCATTAAGCGATAATCGGTCTTGAAAACCAATTTCAAAGAAAAAAGTAATCCAGGCTTATATTAAAATTTTCATGTACATCCTTGGTTTCTGGAGGAAAAACCTTTGAATGTCCAAAACAATGGATAAACCATATAAAGGAAGCCATGACCTTTGAACTTGAGCATGTAAACAAGCTCCTACTGACTCTTTGAACCTGAAAACCAATACCCTCAGGCCACTGAATATTTCAAGGCTAAATCCCCACACACCCCATCTTTATATTCCTCACTTTGGGCCCAGATCAGGACTGACAGCAGGCCTCGAAATATCTTAAAATAGGCACTTGCCCTGCATTACAAAAATTATTGGCATATATGGGAAAAATTTTAATTTTCACTAGAAATAATAAAATTTTCACTTGCCCTGCAGCCTGAGGCACTCGTAAATACGAGCGGACGAGTGCTATTTTCGAGCCCTGGACAGAATGTCGGTCATCCTCACAGAATGTCATTCATCCTCGTTTAGGAAGCAGGTACAATACCTTGCCAAATCCAAAAGAAGTTGGGTAAATTCAAAATTGTGAAAATTTAGCAACATTTTTGGATTGGAAAGGGGCCTAGCTGTATTCAAGCCAAATATGGCCTAGGAAATCATCAATGCTGGGAACAGTCTTTTAATTAATTTCGGAAATGATTTTTTTGTTCGGAAAACACCAGGTTTTACTGACAAAACATATGCCAGGAATAGGTAGTGGCCAGTACATATGTCACTGAACAAAACGTATGCCAGGAATAGGTTTTGTTGACAAAATGTATGCAAGGAATAGGTAGTGGCCAGTACATATGTCACTGAACAAAACGTATGCCAGGAATAGGTTTTGTTGACAAAATGTATGCAAGGAATAGGTCAGTGATTATGTACAAAACATGTGCCAGGAATAGGTTTTGTTGACAAAAATGTATGCCAAGAATAGGTTAATTGTTGACCAAAGGTTAATTTGTTCTGTCAATCAGCAGGTGACAAATGGCAATTGAAAACACAGTTTCTAGCGATTTGTGATCCCCTCTTGTTGACTGTTAAGAGTGTTTTTGATTGCCGCTTATATATATATTGCCTGTGCATCAAAATCCTTGTTGATACTTATCAGATGGCGCCTTGACAGATCGTTATCTACACCGATCTAAAAAGAGGATCAGCAGGACAAAGGTTGGAGACTCACAGCTAGAGATGTGTGCGGCTGCCGAGTGCAATAATGAAATGCATTGTGCATTAACTGCATGACTCTTGCCTGCTAGCGCCATCTGCTAATAACCTTTGTAAACAGTTTGGACCCAGAACAGTCTCAACAAAATGTCAGGCTTTATATTAGGATCCAAACTGTTCGACTTTCCTTAAAAAATCAGCAGACGAAAATAAAGCAGAATTTGCCAGCATGCAAAGAGTTAAATATGAAGAAGATCCATTTTTTCAAAAAGGAGAATAATAATCTTGAGTGCTCACATAAATCAAATAGGACATAAATATACACAGACATAAGTGAAATTCAATATCTTTAAAACGGCCATGGCCACGTTCCATTTGTGGCAAACACAAGCTGATGCGTCACAGATATTCATACGAAACCAAACAACAGTGTATATTTTATATTTAAAAGTACAGATATAATTTATTGCAAAACTTGGTCGAATAAACAAGCAACCCATGCACCATCTCATGCACATGCAGGGCTGTTGATTGGGGAGCAGCAGTTAAAAGTGACTAGTAGATCCACATCATCCTTATTAAGGCCTAATATTGAAGAAATAAGTGTGTTTTGGGTGACTGTGTGAAAATTTTAAGTAGGTTAGGCACACATTTTTCTTCTGGAAAAAATATAATTTTATGCATTTTGAAAGGCATTTTTTACAGAAAACCTGAAATAAAATCTAGGTTTCATCAGCAAATTTAGGTAGGGTCGGGACTAACCCTAAACACAGGTATTTTTTTATTTGGCCTAACACTGCACTCTAGCCGTCATAATGACAACAGAGTGGAAATACTAGACCAAATAGCTGATCTTATGCATCGTTTCGGTCAGTATGCATAATAGCAGTTTGCACTGTGATCAATTTTTCATGATGCACTGACTTTGACATGAATCTACGTCCCTCCATATCACCATCTCTGTAGCTATATATGAGTGTCAAACCTAGCATATAGTATTGCCATCGGCATACTCTTCAAGCAAATACTGTGTACTGGTGACCTTGACCTACTTTTCACGCTCTAGCTAACATGAGGCTGCTGCAGAGAAACAGTTTCACAATTTAAATTGTTGACAAATGGAGGAACAGACCCATGGACTGATGTAATGTCAAACCTCTAGCTGCTACAAGCCGGTGTACAAAAATCTCTGCATGTTTTGCATTTAAATCATTGACCCCTTCACTGCCGTATATAAGTGCACGCTATAAGCCGGGGGAAAATAAGGCTATACTGATGTTATTATGGTGTTACATATAATTTCATACAAATTCATAACCTATGTACGGATTCACACCAAATTTTTTCCTGCTTGCTTGAGACATCCTAATGTTCAATGTCTGAAATGTTTTCTAGTGATAGCCTGTCAAAAAAAAAAAAAAGAAATTCCAACAACTGAAAATACAAGAATGTCTACTGTCGTTTTCAACAACATTTGTTTTGGAATGGTTGGAAAACAATGGTTCACAAATGTGAGAATGACAGTCATATTTCAGATTCCAATTAATATCAATTGACATCCATATACGAGCCATTTTAGACTTCCAAAATAACCTCTACTTCCAAGAAATACGACAAACTAATGCCACGATCAGCTGCCATCTTTTAAAAAACAAATTCTTTATCAAAAGGGCCGTTTTCCCTGTAAAAAGCAAGCTACAGAAGCTATTTTGGCCGCTGAGTTATGGGATAAATCTTGAAAAAGTTAACTCTTTCATTCGAGAACAGATTAGGAAAATTGAGTTTTGTATCTTTGACCATTAATTTTGCTTTAAACTATGACATATTCATCACGAGCGGTACTCGTGGTATTGGCATATGATAAGCAATTTTTATAATGAGCAGCATTCGTGGTAAGGCAGTGAAGGGGTTAAAAACATAAATGCGACGAATATGCTCAAACTAAAAATGTTGATCTTACATCACTTTGATTTGTCTTTTTCTTGCGACTGCTGAAAATACGCCAACTTAGTTTTCTTCTTAGCTCTGGCTCCCGTTCAACTAATCCCGTTCTTTTAGTCTGATCGCTGTAGGAGCGCTGAAGTTGTCGCTTCTCTATGTGCTGAGCATTCAACAAGGAGTTGTGCAATTTTGACATCGTTGCGGTCTTCTCAATTGTTAATTAATTCTGGATATTGGGACATGACTGTCCTAAAACATATCACACGTGATATTACTTAAAATCAGCATTGTTCTGTGCGTGTGTGGTGGTGGTGGTGTGTGTGTGTGTGTGTGTGTGGGGGGGGGGGGGGGGGTAAGTGCATCCCCTCAGGTGATCACAGATAACCTTGAGTTCTCCCCACAGTGCCTGGTAATACCGTGCTATATATAGTGTTATTATGCAAATATACCCCCACACCACCACATTAGGACTCTTTCACTGAAGATCGAGTGAGAGTGTGGGGGAGGGAATGACCTTTGGATGGTCCTGAAGCAGATGAGAGAAGAGGACAATTGTTGTAATGGCGGGAACAGGGTTGAATTGAAATCAGTATGGACTGGGCTATTTTAACTCTGAAAGTACACGGTTTTCAAAATATTGAATTGGGGGGCAGGGGTTTAAGATATTTGCAATGTAATGGTGGTACAATCTGTATATTTAGCATATGCTGACTACTCAGATCGGTCCTGCAAACATGCACCATATCTGAAGCTCATTTCATTTCTCATACATCATTTTTTGTCGCCTGCTGATTTTTTTCAAAATTAACTTTTTCGAAAAATTCTTTCAATGCCAAACAGTATGGATCCAGATTAGGCTAGAAAGAACTGATCTTGGTCCAAACTGTTTGCAAAGGTTTTCGCAGCAGACAACAAACTTATTTTCCAATTCAAATCCACTTCAAGCTGGCAATATATCCAACAGACACATTACTAAGAAAACACAGAAAAGATCCAAAAGAGAGCACTGAGAATGATTTTATAAAACTATATTTATATATATATCAATATTCACAAGTATTCCAAGCTGCCTCACTGTGACAGTTATGGTTATGTGACAAGTTTTGCCTTTCCTCAACCTGGCCTTAGCCCCTGGCACAGGAAGTCTCCACAAAATATTCTGTCTCACCTTAACTTGGTCCAATACATCATTATCATTATAAAATATGGACAGAATGATGACAATAATTTTTTTCAGAATTTTTTTTAAAATCTATTTCATGCTGAAAAGAAAAGCCATTTATTTCTAATTTAAACCCTTAATATGCACCATCTACAATTTGCAGCAGACGACATTTTCAAATCCTGTTTCTATTTTTAGTAGCACAAAAAGGCTTCAGCAGACATTTCACATGAGATGCCAAACATTATTTTTCCCATACATCATTAAAGAAATCACAAACTTTGTCGCCTGCTGCAGTCTTGTTTGGTTCCTTACGGGGTTTGTTGTCTTCCAGGCTCCTTAAGGGGTTTACAAACATCCTCCATTCCAGAGAGAGGGAGACGGAGAGAAAAGAAGAATGGAATGGACTAAAAGTCCCAAACCCCACCCAAATTTGCCTCAAGTGAAGCAACCTTACAAGCCAAATAACTGACAGGGACATCTATCTGAAAGCTGTAGCAGTGAGCGCACCACCCTATGTGATACTGTATTATTGTTTTTGCCATCCTCTTGAGGATGACAATTATAATTGACTAAGTTTGCAACCTGGTAGCACAGGCTAAGTGGTGTAGCATGAGGTAGCCCTTCCTGTGAAAATTACCTGTGTGTATTGCTTCATGGTGTCACAACACTAAAATGATACAACCACTTCATCACCATCTCCGCTTGCGGAGATGGGTGATGAGGCAGTTGTATCATTTGAGGCGGTTGTATCATTTGATAGATTATCTGACTCGTGTTTCTAAAACAGCTAGTGAAATTTCTCTTTCTAATGGCTACTACATGTACGACAAGTGCTGAAAGACGGCAAGCTTTTTTGAAAAGCTCATACTTGGATACATAAAGCATCAACAAAAACAAAACTGTTCAATACTTGTCAATATCCTAAGGGTCTGTCATCTCAATCAGACTTGTCAAAAATGATGTATTTAGCTTTAAAATGTTTTTTTACCTTTCCAAATGACAAGTTGTTAAACTTGTTTATACATATGTACCTCAGTTACCCTTACCATCTTTAGAATGAAATGTCTCATGATGTGCTAGGTCTACACTGATGTAGGTGGTATAAGATAGTTAGACCATGTTTGTCCACCTGTACGTAAGATAATCAACTTGCTAAAGCTCATGGATTATCTCCACGTACAGGTGGACAACCCATGGTATAACTATTACATATTCTTCAGGAGTTCAGACATGTCATATGAACATAAAGATTTTCTAATCCATATTTCAGTTTTCAGTTTAAACATCAGAAGAACCATCTTAAAACCGTCTCATTAAGATGGGGCATGCCCAACATGTTTCGTTTGATAAATAAGAAAATTATTTGTTTATAATGAACTATATAATGTTTGTTTGATTTGATTCATTACGTCCCATCAACAATCTTTCAGTTAAACAGGGACAGGTCTTCCTGGGTTAAAACAGTACTTAGCTAGGATAAATGTGTCTTACTCAAGGGCCACAACGCAGTGATGCTGGTGAGGCTCGAACCCGCAGCCCCTCGGTCTCAAGTCAAGCACTCTATCACTGAGCCACTGTGCTCCCTTTATCATTATCAAGGCCTGTTATTCAAGCCTGCATGGCTATTGGTGTGCCGATTGAAGAATTTGTCAAGGTCACAAAAACCTATTACATTCTATTCATTCAGGTGAAAATTTGGCAGGCTCCCCCAGAACTGACACGAACAGACAAGAAACTGTTAAATGCCAACATGGACCCAAATGCCAACATAAACTGATGCCAATGGGACTAAGTTTCCAAAATCAATATGTTCCATGCCTTATACATGTCTTAAAATTCTCCCCACAACAGTGACCTTGAAAATTGTTCAAGTTCACCAATCCATCATGGCCCAATATGTTACTACGAAGGGTCACAGTCATGCTGAGTCCCGACGCTGACAGCCAAACTCTCCTATTTTCTGTCATTCCAGGAATGGAAATATTCGTCATTTTCTGACTTTTCCAAATAATGTCAGAAAATTCTAATGTAGATTTCTGACATTATTTGAAATTTTCCATAATTCTTATTTGGAATTTAGTGTCATCTTATAGCACTGAGTGCCAAATTTAATATTGATAAAAAATGGAACACACAGTGACAATTAAAAACTCTCCCGAGAGTTGATGAACAATTGGTTTGAAACTGCCTTTACCACTGATGACTATCTGGTTTATTCCTGAAAGTTTGGTTCTGTAATGAACTCCAATTGTTTGCAAAGGCTACATCAGCAGTAAGTTTTGTTTGATTTGATTCTTTACGTCCCATCAACAATCTTTCAGTTATAAAGGGACGGGTCTTCCTGGGTTGAACCAGTACTAGGCTAGGATTAACGCAGTGATGCCGGTGAGGCTCTAACCGGCAGCCCTTCCGTCTCGAGTCAAGCGCTCTACCACTGAGCCACTGCGCTCCCTATCAGCAGTAAGAAAGTCAATATAGACCAACATAGCTTTTTCGAGGTAATTATCAGCCAACTATCTCAATGATTCTGTGTCTTGGAACAGGAAGAAAATAATCACTATTACTTTTTTGTCCAAGGTCAATAATCTGGAATAGCTATTTAATCAAGAAACACAACAAACGAATGTGAGTGAGCACGCAATATTTAATGGCCCTTTGAACATGTGCATTATACATAATAAACTTTTTCTTTGGGCCTTCTCAAATAAACTATTACTGCATGATGGGAGCGCAGTTGCTCAGTGGTAGAGTGCTTGACTCGAGACCAAGGGGTCGCGGGTTCGAGCCTCACCGGCGTCACTGCGTTGTGGTCCTAGGCAAGACACATTTATCCTAGCTTAGTACTGGTTCAACCCAGGAAGACCCGTCCCTGTTGAACTGATAGATTGTTGATGAGACGTAAAAGAATCAAATCAAACAAAACTATTATTGCATGCTCTTTGTTTGTTCGTTTGATTTGATTCTTTTATGTGATAATGTCTCAGTCAACAATTTTCTAGTAATTGTTGGGACGGGTCTTCTTGGGTTGAACCATTACTAAGCAAGGATTAATGTCTTGCTCAAGGTGAAAAAAAGCTCTGAAAATGACCAGGGGGGGGGGGGGGGGGGGTCATTTTCAGAGCTTTTCTTTTTAATATCTCCAGAACAAACAGTAAACTTAGTAAACTTTAAATATTTCATAATTTTCCTAAAAATCTGCGTAGGACAATCACTTTTAACAGTGTCACTCTCAAAAATACAGACAGAACCTCAAAAATATATTATTTTTTCAGCGAAACAAATAATATTTAGAGACAGTGGATAATTTTTTTTTTTACTTTCTGGAAAAATATAGTAGGAGGGTTTGTAAATCAACTAATAAAAAATTCTGGCCTAAGTACAAAAATCTTGTGTGCTAGCCCATAATAAACCCGGTTGCACAATTTGAACACCAATATACTCATCATCTCAAAGAATTTTTCTATGGGCCAAAGATCTTTGACAATATCGCCAGAGTGGTTAAAGGAGTCTTTTCTAATGTAGTGTCACATCTGTCTATGGGAGCAGGCTGGCGCCAAGCTTGAGATCAGCCAAACAAAAAAGTTCTTGGATAATGCAGAGAAAATATTAGACATATAGGCTGTTATTTGGCAACAAAGAATGCACCATTGATGCCATCAATAATTTGCCGCAGTACTGATAATGTGCCATAACATCGTAAGAGAACCTTCCAGGTATATGCAAATGCCAAGGCTCGTCAGGAACCTTCGCCGCTGGTATACACAAAGTGTGGCAAGGGATAAAAATATAACAATATTGCACTTGTCCTGCAGGACAAGTGACTTACAATTTTCATTTGTCCTGCAAACACATGCACTTGTCCTTTAAAAATGTATGCAATAAAGAACATAAGGGAGTAATATGCAATATGACTTCCTCGAGTAATTGTCTTCCCAAAGCACTCGTCCTACAGGAGGAGTGCTTTGGGAAGAATTACTCGTCCTTTCTAGATTTCAGTCGTAATTACGAGCGGATGAGTGGAATTTTCGTCCCCTGTATGGATGTACAGAAAGTGTTCTAAAATTTTGAACAAGCTTCTTTTTCTGTTCTCATATAAAATGTTGGTTAGCACTGAGGACTTGAATTCACAAAATGCTATGTCAAAATAGTAAACAGAGAAGACTACATCAGAAGCAGTGTTATCTGTCTCTGCCCTGTTTGCCTAGGCTATTTTGGCAACCAATTTGAGTGTTGAAAATTTTAGAATGTTAACCATACATAAATTTAGACCTCTATAAACATAGTACGCAATGGCCCGCACTTTGAGCATGCTAAGAACAAGGCTGTGGCTCGGCGTTCTAATAAGAGCACAGTGGGTCGCCATAAGGTCACCATAGCACAGTAAGGTCTCCTACAAAAGGGTTGTTGTGAAAACGTTCAGGTTGTCCTTCCGTGGCATTTGCAGGGAGATTGTACAACGTTCTTTGAGATGTCACTGCTTCTTCAACACACCAGCAGTGCAGTGAGAAAGCCGTGAAAGCACAGTGCATGAATTGTGAAAGCCATGAAAGCACAGTGCATGCATTGTGAACGCCATGAAAGTGCAGCGAAAGGGATGTAAGAGTGCAGAGAATCGGCAACACTGGAGGGCTCCGTAGGAATGCGATAGAAGGCCTGGGAGCTCGGTAGCAATGTCTTGGTTACAGTGTTTAATAGGACGCTGTGACAGGCCCTTTTTCACAAAAAATTAAGGGTTTTCTAGCGATCCCACAGCCGTTGGAAAATTAAACAACTCCATGCCGATGCAGCTTGGTGTGACAGTGGTTTTATTAACAGTAAACATGCTGGTTATCAGCTAAATCAGGCCATAGCATAGGTTTAGATAAACAAAATTTTTGAGCGTAAAATTGTAAGTATTCTCTTAGCCATCAGTTTTAACATATGTTTGGGTGCTCAAAAGGACAGTCTCATTGAGACGGTTCTTTTGAGTACCCACAACATATGTTTTGGTTGAGAAATACTAAAATTATTTTTCTGTTACACACTCTTAACTAAAGGCATGTTAAGGCTGGGGGTTCAAGCCTCACCGACGTCACTGCGTTGTGGTCCTTGAGCAAGACACATTTATCCTAGCTTAGTACTGGTACAACCCAGGAAGACCCATCCCTATATAACTGAAAGATTGTTGATGGGATGTAAAGAATCAAATCAAACAAAATAAAGGCCTGTTACTGATAAACCATATAGATTCAGCTCAGCTGCTGTTTGTAATGTGAAAGGAAAACCCTGAGAAGCAGCTGATGGATGATTTTCATTGATTTTGGCAAACAACAGATTGTGGAGTTAAATGTCCGATGATTCATTTGGAAAATAAGGTCAACAGAATAGTATTTGATCATAAATTCAGTGCAACAGAATGCATATTTATTAAGTGACAGATTCCAAAATAATTCACCAGAAAAACTATTCCAAAATAAGGCCAACAGAATGTACTATGGCCATAGTGATAGATTCCAAAATAATTCAACAGAATGTCCTACTCATAAAGTAAGATGGCAGAATAAGGTCAACAGAATGCACTATTTATAAAGTTAGATGGCAGATTAAAGTCAACAAAATGTCCTATTAATAAAGTTAGATGGCAGATTAAAGTCAACAGAATGTACTATTAATAGTTAGATGGCAGAATAATGTCAATAGGACTTCATAAAATTATATGACAGAAAAGGTTAACAGAATGTTCTATTCATAATGGTAAATGGCAGAATAAGGTCAACAGAATGTCCTATTGATAAAGTTAGATTGCAGAATAAAGTCAACAGAATGTTGAGTTACAGTTAAATGGCAGAAAAAGGTCAACAGAAAGTCCTATTCATTATGTTAAATGACAGAATAAGGTCAACAGAATGCACTATTTATAAAGTTAGATGGCAGAATAAGGTCAGCAGAATGTCCTATTCATAAAGTTAGCTGGCAGAATAAGGTCAGCAGAATGTCCTATTCATAAAGTAAGCTGGTAGAATAAGGTCACCAGAATGTCCTATTCAAAAAGTTAGATGGCAGAATAAGGTCAACAGAAAGTCCTATTCATTATGTTAAATGACAGAATCAGGTGAACAGAAAGTTAAATGGCAGAATAAGGTCAATAGAATGCACTATATAATAAAGTTAGATGGCAGATTAAAGTCAACAGCTTGACGCATGACAGTCCTATTTATGAAGTGAGAGGGCAGATTAAAGTCAACCAATGCACTATTCATAATGTTAAATGGCAGAATAAGGTCAACAGAATGCACTATTTATAAAGTTAGATGGCAGAATAAGGTCAGCAGAATGTCCTATTCATAAAGTTAGCTGGCAGAATAAGGTCAGCAGAATGTCCTATTCATAAAGTAAGCTGGTAGAATAAGGTCACCAGAATGTCCTATTCAAAAAGTTAGATGGCAGAATAAGGTCAACAGAAAGTCCTATTCATTATGTTAAATGACAGAATCAGGTGAACAGAAAGTTAAATGGCAGAATAAGGTCAATAGAATGCACTATATAATAAAGTTAGATGGCAGATTAAAGTCAACAGCTTGACGCATGACAGTCCTATTTATGAAGTGAGAGGGCAGATTAAAGTCAACCAATGCACTATTCATAATAGTAAATGGCAGAATAAGGTCAACAGAATGCACTATTCATAAAGTTAGATGGCAGAATAAGGTCAACAGACTTAACTATTTATAAAGTTAGATGGCAGAATAAGGTCAACAGAATGTCCTATTCATAAAGTTAGCTGGCAGAATTAGGTCAGCAGAATGTCCTATTCATAAAGTTAGATGGCAGAATAAGGTCAACAGACTTCACTATTTATAAAGTTAGATGGCAGAATAAGGTCAGCAGAATGTCCTATACATAAAGTTAGCTGGCAGAATAAGGTCAACAGAATGTCCTATTCAAAAAGTTCGATGGCAGAATAAGGTCAGCAGAATGTCCTATTCATAAAGTTAGATGGCAGAATAAGGTCAACAGACTTCACTATTATAAAGTTAGATGGCAGAATAAGGTCAGCAGACTTCACTATTTATAAAGTTAGACTGCAGAATAAGGTCAGCAGAATGTCCTATTCATAAAGCTAGCTGGCAGAATAAGGTCACCAGAATGTCCTATTCAAAAAATAGATGGCAGAATAAGGTCAAAAGAATGTCCTATTCATAAAGTTAGATGGCAGAATAAGGTCAGCAGACTTCACTATTTTAAAGTTAGATGGCAGAATAAGGTCAACAGAATGTCCTATTCATAATGTTAGATGGCAGAATAAGGTCAACAGAATGTCCTATTCATAATGTTAAATGGCATAATAAGGTCAACAGAATTTCCTATTCATAAAGTTAGATAGCATAACAAGGTCAACCTAATGTTGATACAGTTGAATGGCAGAATAAGGTCAACAGAATGTCCTATTCATAAAGTTTGATGGCAGAATAAGGTCAACATTATGTCCTATTCATAAAGTTTGATGGCAGAATAAGGTCAACATTATGCCCTATTCATAAGTTTACTGGCAGAATTAGGTCGACAAATGTCCTATTCATAAAGTTAAATTACAGAATCAGGTCAAAAGAATGTCCTATTCAAAAATCTAGATGGCAGAATAAGGTCAACAGAATGTCCTATTCATAAAGTTAGATGGCAGAATAAGGTCAACATTATGTCCTATTCATAAAGTTAGATGGCAGAATAAGGTCAACAGACTACACTATTTATAAAGCTAGATGGCAGAATAAGTCAACAGAATGTCCTATTGATAAAGTTAAACGGCAGAATAAGGTCAACATAATGTCCTATTTATAAAGTTAGATGGCAGAATAAAGTCAACAGAATTATGATACAATTAAATGGCAGAATAAGGTCAACAGAATGTCCTATTGATAAAGTTAGATGACAGAATAAGATCAACAGATTGTCCTAGTCAAAATGTTAAATGGCAGAATAAGGTCAACAGAATGTCCTATTCATTAAAGTTAGATGACATAATAAGGTCAACAGAATGTCCTATTCATAAAGTTAGATGGCAGAATAAGGTCAACAGATTGTCCTATTCATAAAGCTAGATGGCAGAATAAGGTCAACCTAATGTTGATACAGTTAAATGGCAGAACAAGGTCAACTGAATGTCCTATTCATAAAGTTAAATGGCAGAACAAGGTCAACAGAATGTCCTATTCATAATGTTTAATGGCAGAATAAGGTTAACCTAATGTCCTATTCATATGGTTTGATGGCAGAATAAGGTCAACAGAATGTCCTATTCATGAAGTTAGATGGCAGAATTAGGTCAACAGAGTGTCCTATTGATTAAATTAGATGGCAGAATGAGGTCAACACAATGTCCTATTCATAAAGTTAGATTGCAGAATAAGGTAAACAGAATGCACTTTATATAAAGTTAGATGGCAGAATAAGGTTAACAGAGTACACTATATAAAGTTAGATAGTAGAATAAGGTCAACAGAATGCACTTTATAAAGTAAGATGGCAAAATGCACTATTGATAAAGTGAGATGGTAGAATAAGGTCAACATGCCCTAGAACTATTAGTTTTCAGGTCAACAGAATACATTATTCTCCGAAATAGATCTCCAAATAGGGTTGACAGTTTACTGATCTCAAACCAAGGTCAACAGAATGCACTGATCCCAAAATATCCCAAACTAAGATCAACAGAATGCACTGATCCAAAAATATGGTCAACATTATGCACTAATCCCAAAATAAGATTTTGTTTGATTTGATTCTTTACGTCCCATCAACAATCTTTCAGTTATACAGGGACGGGTCTTCCTGGGTTGAACCAGTACTAAGCTAGGATAAATGTGTCTTGCTCAAGGACCACAACACAGTGACGCCGGTGAGGCTTGAACCCACGGCCCTTCGGTCTTGAGTCAAGCACTATACCACTGAGCCACTGTACTCCCTCCAAAATAAGATCAACAGAATTTAAGCACTTTCATGGTTATAACCTCTACTTCTGAATCAGTGGATACAAACACACACAAGGGTAGCGGAAGGTCATCACTTCTGATAACATACCATACCTATAAACATGGGCCATATTCACGCCTACCAAACTCTCGAATGCTCAACATCTTGTTGAATGTTAAAAACAATTCCTCCAGGGAGAGAATCAAAAATCTGGGAATGTCATGCAACAGACTATGCAAATAATAAATCCTACGTTTGTGGTATAAATTTGAGGTCAGAAAGTTCTCTCGTTTTGTCAGATTTACATTTCGCGTAAAATAGGTGTACCAGAATTCGACAGGAACGTGCTTATCGCGTGAAAAGTAAATATGACCGAATGAGAATACTTTCTGAGCTCGTATTTATACCACAAACGCAGGAATCCATAGATGTTGCATGACATTCCCCAATTTCTTATTTTCTATATAGAGCATATTCAACCAGATGTTGAGCATTCGAGTGTTTGGTAGGAGTGTTATTGAATTGTGAACAATTTTAAAGTCAAAGAAAAGCTCACTTGTGCACGGCATTAATTTTGCTTTTTAAATCATTCCTCTTTTAGTTGACCGGCAGCCTTCATATATACAAATATATGGTACATTCTGTCAGCTCTAAGACTTAAATCAACCCCTTCCCCTCCTTTTTAAGACCAAATTAGAACTGTGCGGTCCATCATTCATTAAGCAGCTTACATGCAGTGAATGATCTGGCTGAAAGTGTTGACAATTGACAAAAGGCCCCTGAAATAGCTCAAGTTTCTAAATCTAAATTTACACTACATTTCATTTCAACAGTTTGTCAATATGTCAAACCATAAATATAACAGTATAAATTGAAAATGGAGCCGCTGTATGACCAAACCAACGTGATAGTGACATGACTAAAGACTGACCTGCCTGTAGTTTGTTTGTTTGTTTGTATTGTTGCTTTATGTCCCAAGTTAACAGCTATGGTCAAGGCGGGACTGTCAGTTCACCTAACCACACTTTTTCCTGGGCAAGCTTGAACAAGCAATTAACCAGTACTTCGTGCACATATTTTCGCTTGTAACTAACAACAACCCTTCTTGAATGAATCAGCGGAAGGAAGGAGAATGACCGTATGATCTGCCTGTAGAAGGCCCTAAGACAGCAAGGACTCGGATCAGACTGGGCAGATGCCCAGTCTGATCAGAGTCCTTGCTGGATGCATATAAGGTCATTTGGCTGGCTATATCATGTGACGGCTTATAAAGTGGTAACATCATCCGTTTCACTTATTACCTGCTTCATTTAACTCCGAATTGATCTTACAGAATCGATAAAACTAGGATAACATCACCTCCCGATTTGCATTTTACGTAAGAACTTCTATTATACCACCCTTACCAACTTTAGCACGAAATACCTCGTGATGTGCAAGGTCTACATTGATGTAGGTGGTATAAAATAGTTATACCATGTTTGTCCACCTATACGTAAGATAATCCACTCGCTAAAGCTCGTGGATTATCTCCACGTACAGGCGGACAACCCATTGTATAACTATTACTTATACCACCTTTACCAACTTAAGCATGAAATATCTCGTGATATGCAAGGTCTACACTGATGAGGGTGGTATAAAATAGTTATACCATGTTTGTCCACCTGTACGTAAGATAATCCACTCGCTAAAGCTCGTGGATTATCTCCACGTACAGGCGGACAACCCATGGTATAACTATTACTTAGCCCATGACCCGCCCACTTCCTTTTGTTTTCAGCCAATCAGTGGCAAGAAAAGGACCATATTCAGCGTGGTATATTTTCCATAACCCACACTTTTGTGAGACTCATTCCCATAACTTGATGAAAGGAAATTGCTGTCCAAAATGTTAATTTCACCAAATTTATTTTCATTTTTATAACCCTAAATAAAACTGTGATCAGAATATCGACACAAAATGATGTAAATTTCAAATGTTAGCTGATTCACAGAAAATAGGCGACTGCAGAAAACACTGACCAGGCTGCACATTTACATTGAAGCCTGATCAGAAATTACACTGCTTGTCCCAAAACGCTTTTTGAAAGACAGCATGACCAAATGGCACATGAATATACACGCTGATCTGAGTGTCTCGAATGTTTGAGAATCAGAGTAGAATGCACAAACAGAGGAGACTGATCAGCCTTTACATTTGTAACGTGTGATCAACGCTTCCTAGATATTTTTGAAAAATAAATCTCACAAAAATGCTGCTACTAATAAAATCCATTTGTCCCATGTGAACGCATCCATGGCTAAAGATGAAATGAGACGCTTCTTAACCAAATACAGCAAAATGCTACATAATGTGTACATTTCAGGATGTGAACCAACACAGGAAACACCTGGGTCAGGGCTAAATAGGTTATACAATGTTTTGTGTTCGTTATGAAATATACACTCAGGAGCTCCGCTCCCTCGTATATATTCCATAACCAACACAAAACATTGAATAACCTATACAAAATCTGTATGTTGCAATTTTTTATTTTCCTGTCTCAAGAAAACACCATTAGTTTTTTGTTTGAGTTATTGTTTTGTTTGTTTGTGTTGATGCTTTACATCCCAGTCAACAATTTTTTCAATGATGTTGGGATCCTGGGTTGAACCAGTACTAAGTAGAGGATAAAGTGACATGGTGAGGCATCAGTTTCCTGTCTTTCTGGGTTGAACCAGTACTAAGCAGAGGAAAACACATCTTGCTCAAGGACACAACACAGTGCCTCCTGTGAGTCTTGAACCAGTGACCCCCACCCCCACCCCCCCCCCCCCCTGGAAAATCACAAGTGGCTATAGGTTTCCATAGAAATATTGGTACGGAACCATTTGAGTATGTCCAATTGCTTTTAGGGGGAGGTCAGTACTGCCTTTGATGACTAAAAAAAAAGCCTGACAGAATTTCTGGATCTGCGCATGCTTGTGTTCTTAGCTAGATTGCAAACAATATGGACCCAGACCAGACTAATAAGGAATCATATTGTTTGCTTCCACAAGAAAAATCAAGCCTCATGTGCACTTGAATACAGTAAAACCTGTCTTAAGAGGCCACTCTAAAAGAAGACAAAATTGGTTTTCAAGACCGGTTATTGCTTTATGCAGGTCAAAAGTATTGCAGAATGCCCCAAAGGGAGCATTCTGCAATACTTTCGACCTCCATTAAGCTACCATTTGTCATTAAGGTCTTTGTTTTGTCTATTTTTGAGTGGCCACTTAAGACAGGTTTTACTGCAGATGTAAAAAGCAGATGATATTTTCAGGACCGAAAAAAATTAGTGGCGGTTGAATCACAATGACAACAGAAAGAGATGGCATGCTGTTTCTCATGTAATCCTAGTTTCGAGACACAAGTTGGCATTAAAGCATTAATGTTTTTATCTGTTTATGTATCTATCTATAGCAGACACAATTTCTCTAGATGGCAGATTCCTTCAGGGAGAAGCCACACTTATCTCAATAATCTTGTCATGCTTATACATTGACAATAATTTAGCTTCTTTTGTCTTTCCATCTTTTTTTAGTGCAGCTCACAGACTGAAATCTTGTCCTCATAATTTTATATGGTCTCAGTAGTAGTGGAGAGAATTATAAAAATCTCTACAAAACCAAGGGCCATAACTCATAACCCAGCACTTACAATGTAGGTATATTGGAGTATGATTTTTCACTCTATAAGTGTATAAGGCAAGGGGCTAGAATCATGGGAAAGAATTAAGAATATCTAAGTATATAAGGCAAGGTGCTTGAATCATGGGAGAGAATTATGAATATCTTCAAAACCAAGGGCCATAACTCATGATCCAGCTCACAATCATGTCAAATTTAACTTCGCTTCCGATAAATGCGCTAAATGGTACTGGTAAGCTCTTTTTTCAGATCATGCGACTACGGTCTCTCTTCTGAAAATGTCATTACCAGTGAATTTCAAGTGCCAAAGAAACATAGAAATGGAGATTACAAAATGGAAAGCAGACATTTTCTCAGCTGATGAAGCATGATAATAGAAGACATGTCTTGCTGAGGACAAGGACATATCAGGTGCTGCAACATGAGAAAATACCCATAAGGCCAAATAAACCTAGAGGACCTGAAGGTCCTGAGGCGCTCACCTGATCTCTTTAATAATGTTAAAATAGGTCAAAGTTTTACGGCTTATAATAAAACATATTTTGTTATACCATATATGGGGGCTGCAGCCATTTTGGTCAAGTGACCTAAAACAATCTTATGAATACTCCATCAAACAGCCCAGTGATTTCTGAGAAACCAATGTTTAGATAGGTATGTGGCAGTGGAAATGAGTGGCATTGGATAAAAGGTCACAGGTCAGCTTGACATTTTTGACATTTTGTACTTATATAAAACCATTGTCTCATAAAGTTAAACATTTCTAGAAAGTATTATGATTTCGGCTTAAACAGTTATAGAAAAATGAACATTTCGAGATTTTTCCCATATAAATGCATAAGAATCAAATTTGACCTTGCCATAAAGTAGGTCAAGGTCAAGCTAGATTTATCATTTGTGCAAACCTGGTAGAGACCACAGCCCCAATGCTACATACCAAGTCCCAAGGCCTTGGCCTTTTGGTTCCAGAGAATAAGGTTTTTAAAGGGTTTTTACCATATATGGGTGTGGTGGCCTTGACCTTTGAAACTTATTTATAGCCAATGTCTTATTAGGTTCAACATATCAAGTGAGAAAATGACTTTGGCTTCAACAGTATTAAAACATCAACTTTTCAAAAAAATTCCCATTTAAATGCATTGGGAAGCAAATTTGACCTTGATGTTAAGTAGGTCAAGGTCAACCTAGGATCATCATTTGAACAAACTTGGTAGCCCCCACTTTCCAAATGCTACATACCAACTCCCAAGGTCATTGGCCTTCTGGTTCTTGAGAAGAAGATTTTTAAAGGGTTTTTACCATATATGGGCATGGACCATATATGGGCTTGGCGGTCATCTTGGTCATGAGACCAAAATATTTTGCATAAATTTTGGCTAACCTATCATAAGGAGTCTTCAGGTGAAATATGAGATGGTTTGTGAGAAAACTACGTTTTCGTGTATTGATGGAACTCCAATATGAGCAACCTAAGCTGAAAGGTCAAAGGTCAACCTTGACCTTTGGAACTTATTTATAGCCATTGTCTCATTAGGTTACACATATCAAGTGAGAATTATGACTAAGGCTTCCACGGTTTTCCAAAAAATCAACTTTTCAGAAATTTTCCCATTTAAATGCATTAGGAAGCAAATTTGACCTTGACGTTAAGTAGGTCAAGGTCAACCTAGAATCATCATTTGAACAAACTTGGTAGGCCCCACTACCCCAATGCTACATACCAAGTCCCAAGGTCATCGGCCTTCTGGTTCTGGAGAAGAAGATTTTTAAAGGGTTTTTACCATATATGGCCGTGGCGGTCATCTTGGTCATGTGACCTAAGTAGTTTGCATAAATTTTAGCTAACCTATCATAAGGAGTCTTCACATAAAATTTGAGTTCAATTGAACTGATGGTTTGTGAGAAAACTATGTTTTAATATATTGATGGGATTCCAATAGGAGCCACCAAAGCTGAAAGGTCAAAGGTCAACCTTGACCTTTGGAACTTATTTATAGCCATTGTCTAATTAGGTTACACATATCAAGTGAGAATAATGACTAGGGCTTCCACAGTTTTCCAAAAAATTGACTTTTCAGAAATTTTCCCATTTGAATGCATTAGGAAGCAAATTTGACCTTGACGTTAAGTAGGTCAAGGTCAACATAGGATCATCATTTGAACAAACTTGGTAGGCCCCACTACCCCAATGCTACATACCAAGTCCCAAGGTCATCGGCCTTCTGGTTCTGGAGAAGAAGATTTTTAAAGGGTTTTTACCATATATGGGCATGGCGGCCATCTTGGTCATGTGACCAGGACCATTTGAACAAACTTTCGTTCCCGCGTCCTAAGGAGTCTCCATATGTAATTTGAATTTAATTGGCCCAGTGTTTTCAGAGGAGAAGATGTTTAGAATTGTGGACGGAAGGACGACGGACGCCAGAGTGACTGGTATACTATTAGCTCACCCATGAGCCTTCGGCTCAGGTGAGCTAAGAATACCTACATGTATGTTTAGGGTAACCCGACCCTACCTAAATTTATTGGTGAAACCTAGAATTTCTTTCAGGTTTTCTTGCAAAAATATATAATTTTATGCATTTTGAAAGGCGAAATGCCTTTCAAAATGCATAAAATTATATTTTTTTCCAGAATAAAAAAATAAGTAAAAAAAAATGTGTGCCTAAACTACCTAAAATGTTCAGACACGGTTACCCGAAACACACTTATTTTTTAATTTGGCCTGAGAAAATACCCATAGGAGCATGCATACATTATAATTAAGGCCCTCTTTGAATTTAAAAACTGGCATTATTTTTTTATCCATCATTTAAAACATTTGTTTTGGGTGCTCAAAAGAACCGTCTCATTGAGATGGTTCTTTTGAGTACCCACAACATATGTTTTTATTGAGCGAAAGTGAATTATTTATTAACTATCCGTAACTAAGGCATGCATAAAAGTACTTTTTTTTTTTTTTTGTTTGAGTGAATTTGATCTTTACAAGTTATTAAATCTATAAATATTACAGGGCGAAAAATTGCAGCAAATTACATTCAACTGTAACTATTAGAACAAACCAGGAGTATGATCAGAGCCAGTCCCTGACCTCAGCAAGACATTTTTTTTTATTTGACTGTAAACAACCCAGATTCTTCATGTGCATTACCCAGTGGCCTAGAAACTGTTGTTTGTGAAGAAGAATCAAAACAATCATGACCTTGAAATTTAACCTGATAAGCCATGCAAATTTCATTTGGGCCTTCACGCACCAAAACCGATCTTCAGGGTTACCGACAAAGTGAGATTCCAACCAGCCTGCTCAGCAACAGAGACTAGCTAGAAAATTGAAATTTTGCTCTCAGCAAGTTCAGATAGGGTTAAGTCCCTCTTCTTATGTGGAAGACTCTAAATGACATCATAAAGAGCCACATATTGTCATTGTCAATGTTTAATGGGGCATTCTATCATGGTAACACATTTTTCTTATCATGCGATCTATGAACATGTATGAAAAAATGATCCATTTGCAGATTTCATATATGTTAACAATACACAGTTATGAATATCAGCCCAATAACCAGAAACTTACATGACCACAGTTATTAATGTAAATACCATATGGATACCATATTCAGCCTAATAATTTTTAAGTTTTTTTTTTTTTTCAATACAGCTATATCGCAATCAATAGCTTGGTTCCAACTACTTCAGGAAAACATGATCATACATGCCATCCCAGGCCATAACGGTACTTATCGCATTATGTTTTACGTCATTCTTCAAACTTTATGAGCGGCTACTATACAATTAGACTTCTGCTATAGATACGTAAGTCTGAGAGTTTATCTACTTCAATATGTGGCAATTGTAGCAAGCTAAGGCTCTGGCGAGACTGCGCTGAAGCGCAGGCTCATCAGAGCCTTGGCTTGCTGCCTATGCAATATGTACCGCTCATGATGGAAATCTCTAGGGGTCTGGACAATATTGGTTCCTAAATAGAGCATAGACTCCCCATCAAATTACCAGTGTCTGAAACAGACCATCAACAAAAAACTGAAGAAAATTAATAGCAGCCATCTATGGAATCTAGAGAAAAATATACCGTATTTGGCCTATTAAAGTCACATTTATAAGCGCACACAGTTCCTTTTCGATAATTTTCCAAATGAAAACTAAAAGAATATCCATGAGTGTGAAGTAGCATTACCACTGGGAAGTTGTTGTTTGTTTGTTTGTTTGATTTGATTCTTTACATCCCATCAAAAATCTTTCAGTTATGTAGGGACAGGTCTTCCTGGGTTGAACCAGTACTAAGCTAGGATTAATGTGTTTTGCTCAAGGACAAAATGCAGTGACGCTGGTGAGGCTCGAGCCTGCGGCCATTTGGTCTTGAGTCAAGCACTCTACCACTGAGCCACTGCACTCCCACCACTGAGAAGTACCATATTTCCCCTGCGAGGAATTCAAGCTCTTATCTTTTTTTCTTGTGCGTTGTCAGTAACCATCTTCAAAACAGTTCTAAGAACATATTCTAGAGCATATGAAAATAGATCAGTTCTAGAACTGTTCTTGGTGTTCTAAAACAATGCCAGAATTATTCCAAAACAATTCCAGAATTATTCCAATTTCTAGAACATATTATTGCAGGGCTACATACATAGATTGCGTTTTTTACCCCATTAGTTAAATATTCAAGAATTGATCGGAAATGCCTGAAAAAGTTTTAAGTAGCTATAGGAAACAATTAAATTATCATGTCATGTATTTCGCAGCGTATAATGACTTGGTGAACATCAAGATTTACTGCTGACTTGCATTCCAGAAAGCCATCCGCCTAATCTGTCCCCGTGATTGAAGAACTCACAAATTAATCTATAGAACAGTTCAAAAGAACAGCTCTGAACATTGGCTAGTGGTGTGAGCATATTGAACTCCAAAGATAGGGTTTCTGGGGACATGTTGCAAGGCTCAAGTATGGGTGGCCTTATCAGTGGCCTGCAGGTCAAAGATATTTGAACAGAAACATAAGTGGTTGTGTAGACATATGTCAACATGAAAGTGAACATGTTGATAGCAGGCCTCCAGATAAGAGTGCTTAAAAAAATCTCAACCAAAACATAGGTTGTTGGTACTCAAAAGAACTGTCTCATTGAGACAGTTCTTTGGAGCACCCAAAACATTTTGTCTAAACTAATGAACACCCAGCAGGAAAAAACAGGACTTTACTTTTAGTTAAAGTGTGTAACCAAAATTTAATTTTCTTATTTCTCAGCCAAAACATATGTTGTGGGTACTCAAAAGAACCGTTTCAATGAGAGGGTTCTTTTGAGCGTCTAAAACATGTTAATATTGATGGGTATGGAAATATTTACAATTTTACGCTGATTTTTTTTGTTTATCTGAACCTGTGAACCAGACCTAATTGTGACAAGCTTGTCTTTTAAAAAAGTCCGATAAAAATATATTCATTTTAGAGCTACAAATATTTATTATTATCAGCTAATTCTGAGAAAAAGGTACTTAATTTTTGCAAAAGGTATAACCCATATTTGCTGAATGAACTTTCCCATCCTTATCAATTACAAAAGTCAAAATCCAATTTGAGGGGTGTTGGGGAGGGGAGTATAATTGAATTAACTGCTGTGGCACACTGCCCTCAGATATGCTCTCAAACATCCCATTTATTTGTTTGTGTTAATGCTTTAATTAAGTCACAGTCAACAACTATTCAGTTTGACATGTTGGAAGTTATATACCCATTAAGAATCCTGGATTTATCATGGATGCTCAAAGGCATAAATAAACCCTTAGGCCAAATAAAAAAAATATATGTGTGTTTAGGGTAACCTGACCCTAGCTAAATTTACTGTTGAAACCTAGAATTTTTCAGGCCTTCTGGAAAACAATATAATTTTATGCATTTTGAAAGGCGAAATGCCTTTCAAAATGCATAAAATTATATATTTTTCTAGAAAAAAAAAAATTAATAAAAAATGTTTGCCCACCCTAACTAAAGTTTTCAGACCCGTTACTCGAAACACACTTATTTTATTTGGCCTTAAAGCCCCTTCACACATAGGTCATTTTTTTAACTCTGGAAGACAATTCACATGGAACTGTTTTCTCCTAAAATAGAACCTTCAAACTATATTTTAATTGCATCATGACTAATCCAAAAGGCAGCTGTCACAAACAGCTGTTGAATGATGGCAATGTCCTGACCTGCCCAGGAATATGACCTGATATAAACTATACTTATTATGATTAATTGGGGCTAAAATTAACCACACAGCCGCATGATGCTAGATTTAGGGACTGCAGTGAGTCTGTTTCAGACACAGTGATGAGGGAGCGCAGTGGCTCAGTGGTAGAGTGCTTGACTCAAGACCGAGGGGCTGCAGGTTCGAGCCTCACCTGCGTCACTGCCTTGTGGTCCTTCAGCAAGACACATTTATCCTTCAACCCAGGAAGACCCGTTCCTGTTTAACTGAAAGATTGTGGATGGGATGTAAAGTAGCAAATCAAACAAGCAAACAAAAGACACAGTGATGAGGGGGTGGGGGGCATTCACTATATAATTTAAGTATGTGTCAATCAAAAGGGGGGGGGGGGGGGGGGGGGTGAACGACAATTGTTGTGAAAAAGAGTAATACTACAGCTTTTATGCATAATTATTTAGAGTGTAAGAGGGAACAACTTAAGAAAATGCCCAGCAAAGTCTCAGTCTCCATCTCATTATGGCAGTTCTTTTGAGCACCCACAATATATGTTTTAGCTGAGAAGTGAAAAAATTATTTTTTAATTACACTTCTAGAGGCCTGCTTTTATCAGACATGGGCCAATATTGGCCCGCCAGCAAAACGCCATTTGAATTATGGCGTTTCATTGGCGAGCAGATTTATAAGTGCTCTCACATATATGTTAGATGGGACCTGAACCACTTTTAACTAATATGTTAATTTTTCAATGCTGTAACCCATTATTCCTTACCCCTTGTTAGAAATTGTCCGCAATTGCAGAAAATAGACTACTGAAATCACACACACTGGTTGTTTCACCCATAACAGTATGCATTTCCTGTTCCTGTGCATTATTCATTTTCAGAACTTTGTTTCAACATCTTGACAATTTAGAAAAAGAAAAAATATAGGCACTGTATACCTATAATGTTGTTCAAAAATCATAGAGGCAAGCTTTTTTGTGAAAGCTTGTACTTGTATTGGTTTGATATTTTAAGGAAAAATCTGAATTACACCCCTTGGACCCATTATACAAGTATTATAGACTCAGGCTTATCTGGAGCCATAATTCAATCTTTTACCTTGAATCGTTCCTTCAGCTCTCTCGGCTCCCGATATGAACTTGATCTAGTTCGAGTTGGCCGTGACATTTTCAAATAATCCAAATCACAACCACACAGAAATAAATTCCAACTTTAATATTACAATTCCAAAATCAGCTGAATCAGCAGAATTATCACAAACACTTAAAATTCCATTGAAATAATATCAACGACCATGACTTTTTCCATTATTAAAGATCTATAAATCTGTTATTTAAATTTCAATTAGTTTAAGCCATCACATCAAGTCAATTTAATTTTCAAGAACCAACTTTTGCTTAGCAACTCTCCTTTATAATGTCTTCAAGTTTTTTTAGTGCAAGGTGGTGACAGATGAGATTACTTTACACCTTTACATACAATGTCGGTCAATCCTGATCAAGGTAAAATCGAGAAAGATTATAAATCTTTAAAGATAGTTAAAGAATGAAATAACATGTCTGTTATATCACAAAGAATTTGTAATTGAAACCTCGCACAATCAATTAAGCATTTTTTGTTTCATTCATTAAGAGTAAGTATCCTGTTAATTCCAATGTATCACAGAAATATCAATGAATTTTTTAAATCCTATTTTCGCGAAACAATATATCTTTATGGCTTAATTTCCATTATTTAATTTCATAAAGCTTAATTTCATACACGCACAATTTATGCATAATATACCTTTCCTAGGATATACCGCGTCACATTACACAGGTCACGAATTGATAAGCCAGACTTATCTTTTCAATGTACAGTGTGTATGACAGGCTATACAGTTACACGGGATGATAACAAAACTAATATATGGTGTCCCTTTCAATGTTGGGTTGAAGTCCAAGCTTGTGCCTGTATTTTCCACGCTCACTGATTAGCTTTCCCATTTTGCGCCCTATGCAAGATTATTAACATCCCGCCTAGCAAAAATTATTCACTCAGCATTAATTTTCCCCCAACTTTATTCGTTCACGGAGAAAATGTGTATATTACATCTGATGCTTCGCTGGACGTATCCAAAAGTCAAAAACGCAATCAATATTATCTCCTTTGAATTGGATGGCGAGAAATTCCGACTTTTCTTGCGTCAATGTCTTAATTTATTGAATTAAATAGTCTTTGTCTGTAGGTTTATTTCTCTATACTAGGTTAACTGCATGGCTCTGTAATACACATTTTTGCTCTCAGGCATGGAGTACTGAATTGTAGCTCCAGATAACTTGATAAAAGTTATTTTCCTGGCTGAGAACAAATATTCTATGAATCCACACAGCATATATTATTGCCATTCAGTAGAATTGCCTCATAGAGGCAATTCTACTGAATGACATTAATATATGCCCTCCAGATGAAATGAAAATCACTCCAGTTAATCCCCTTATCTGGAGAACACCAGGAGGTTTATTCAAAAGCTATTTATAAACTCACCCAGTTAATCACCAGAGCTCTAGAAAATACAATGTTCTGGAGCTTTTTCTCACAAAGTAGCTGCTCTATATATTTTTTTTTAAATGCAAAGAACAGCACCGCTAATACACGGGTGGTAAACCTAGGAACTACCACGAAATTGTGTTAACGCAAATTTGTTCCCAAGCCACATCCGGGACACGTCGTGGTAGTTTCCAGGCCGAAAATTGGATAAAGAAAGGTTGGTGTCACGTTTATTTTTGTTTTATTTTACAACTAAGAACAAACAATGGTGAAATCCGACAATGCAGTTCCGTGTAAATGTGTTTCAGCGACCCCTCTAGCCCAACATTTTGTATGGAAAGTTATTTTCTGGCTTTTGATTCGTGTTTCCCCACTGAGCATCGGACCAACTTTCCCCAAAGTTCGAAAGATTTTAGCCCATATCTGTCAAATTAAATGGAATTTGATACCATTTGACGATGAAAATGATTAAAAGATCCTCAATAAACGTTCCTACACAGAAAAAAACATCTGAGTATTTACTCGTAAACGATTCATGCCCAGTTCGTCCTGTGTGGTAGTTTCCAGCTCATCGTGGTAGTTAAAATGCTATTGTGGTAGTTTCGAAGAGTTTGTAGGATACGCTTCTGAAGTGGTACAAAACATTTTAGTGGTTGCTTGTTTTGCATGACAACCCTCGAATTCGTCAATTAAATGCCATGGTACACAATTAAATCACATTTTAACTCCACGAAGAAGCAAAGCTGAAGACTCATCATATTCGATGTAATGCGTGACAGGTGGAGATCATGTCCTGGACTACCAAACAACATCTCTTGAAATCTAAAGCAAAAGAAGGTCATCAGTTGAGTCCCGGTGGACCAAGCAACAGACAAAAAATGATATTAATTATTTCGTCACTCGCTACGTTGTTCCATGTTCAGTCAACTTTAAGATAAAATGGCAGGCTAAGACTACTGGCCCAGAGTATCGTTAGTACTTGCGCTTCAGAAAAAAGAGGAATATCTTTGGGTTGGGTAACTTTTGATATACATGTGAGTGCGACTTTGAACGGGCATGTTATTTGATAATTAAAAAGCATAGTTATTCAAAAGCAAAATATGTGAATATCCCTTCTTTTCATTCTTCTCATCATTCAATAGCCCACTAAATTTAAAATTCAGGCAGTCGACATTTGTTATCTGACAAAAGGTTGTTTGAAAAGGTCTCTGTAGGAATAAGAGGGGTATTCAAGGTTCAGTCCGCACACCCTGTCTTTAAAAAAATGAAGTAGCCCCTGAATAGAAAACATTTGCTGATGCGAACTACTACTAAATTCCTACAAAGTCTTGGAAACTACCACAATAGCATTTTAACTACCACGATGACCTGGAAACTACCACGCAGGACGAGCGGGGCATAAATTGTTTACGAGTAAATGCTCAGATGTTTTTTTCTGTGTAGGAACGTTTATTGAGAGTCTTTTTATCATTCTCATTGTCAAATGATATCAAATTCCATTTAATTTGACAGATATGGGCTAAAATCTTTCGAATTTTGGGGAAAGTTGGTCCGATGCTCAGTGGGGAAACACGAATCAAAAGAAAGAAAATAACTATTCATACAAAATTTTGGGCTAGAGGGGACGCTGAAACATATTTACACGGAACTGCATTGTCGGATTTCACCATTGTTTGTTCTTAGTTGTAAAATAAAACAAAAATGAACGTGACACCAACCTTTCTTTAACCAATTTTCGGCCTGGAAACTACCACGACGTGTCCCGGATGTGGCTTGGGAACATATTTGCGTTAACACAATTTCGTGGTAGTTCCTAGGTTTACCACCCGTGTAATAGTTCAAAATACAGACCATAGTGTTATTTAGTAGGTAAGTGAATATCCCTAATGTAATAGGAGTTATCAGATAGTCTACTTAGCTGGAGCCCTGACACCTGTCCAGCTACCATTATACACACTGTCAGATGAGTCTACTTGAAAAAGCTTTCAAAATATTAAGTGACCCAATTACATTCAATTATGAAGGTGTCATTTTGAATGGTTAATGTGTTTACAACATATCCCAGCTATTTACACACATACTTAATAATGATTTTCCAATATAATTGTTTTATGGATTTTAAAAGTAAGTCTGTGTAAACGAATTGTTTCTCTTAACATAACTGTAGAACAAAGGGCCCATATATCCCCAATGTTTCATACCAAGACTCAAGGTAAAGAACATTTTTAATAGTTTTTTATGTGCCCCTACGCCCACCCACCTCCAAAAGAGCGCTGAGATATTGTTTATGGTATGGCTTCTGATTAGCATGCCAGCTTCCGTGTAGCTTTTTGTCTGCACCCGAACTTATGAACCTGCACGGATGTACTTCATTGCGAGACAACCTAAATTAAGAATGATTAGATTTTCATGACCGTGACCTGATTTTCAAGGTCGCCTGGGTCATCTATGTCTGCACTCTATCTAATCTGAACCAATTGCTAGATTTAGATCAAACTGGCACCGATACATCATTGGATGGACCTTTAAAGAAATGATTAGATTTTCGTGACCTTGACCTAATTCTCAAGGTCACCAGGCTCACATAACTATAAAAAAAAGCCTTGTCTGCAATCTATCTTCTGACCCTTATATGGCCAGATTTATATCAAACATCATTTGGAGGACTTTAAGATTATCATTTGATTTTGGTGACTTTGACCTAATTTTCAAGGTCACCAAGCTTTTTAACTACAAAAAAGCCTTGTCTGCACTCTGTCTTCTGGACCAACGGCCATATTTTGACAAAACTATTGGTTTGTTTGTTTGATTTGATTCTTTACGTCCAAGTCACAATGTTATGTCGGGACTGGTCTTCCTGGGTTGAACCAGTACTAAGCAAGGATTAATGTGTCTTTCTCAAGGACACAACACAGTGATGCCGGTGAGGCTGGAACCCACAACCCTCGGTCTCTAGTCAAGCACTTGAGATCTACCACTGAGCTACAATGCAGTTCGAACATAACTCTGATATTTCCCATGAAACTATCTCAGTTGCTATTTCAAACCACTATTCTAAAATGCCAATGTCTATATACAATGTATATGAAAAATTTTGTTGAAATTCATCTATTAATTAAAAGAATTCTTAAGACACCAAGCAAAAATGCATTTTATAAGCTTTATCAAGAGCCATAACTCAGTAAAGCTAATTTCACCTATTCTAACTCTTGTACAATATGATGAGTTATCTGTCTCTACCTACTTTTTTCACCTCCAGTGGTGGATGCAATTTCAGCAATTTAATCACGTACCATATAATTTTATATCCCTTACTTCGATTTTGCAATAATCAAAAATAGTTTTTACTGAACCTTCGTCTTGCTGAACCAGGATATGTCCTACAGTAAAACCTGCGTAAAACGGTTACTCTGAAAAGGACAGAAAATTGGTTTTCAAGACCAATTATCCCTTAAGGCAGGTCCATTTAGCATTGCAGAATGCTCCAAGGGGAGCATAATCAGCAATACTTTCGACCTTCATTAAGCTACCATTTGTCATTAAGATCTTTGTTTTGTCTATTTTTGAGTGGCTGTTTTACAGAGGTTTTACTGTATTAAGAAAATAATGATACTTAAATAGAATAGAATTTTACTCAAAAAAGGAGCAGATGAGTGCATGAGACTGACCAAGATGATGATTGGCTTAAAAACTGGTCAAGGACATCACTTCAGACGAGCGACCAGGTCAACCTTTTATTCTGTCTGCTGTGCGTATAATCAAATGATTTAAATATTTAAGTCTGGATGGTCTATTATTATATATTTGAAGGGGTCATATGTTTCCATTTTATAAACAGTGCAGACCCTGGTGACCTGCAATATCTCATTATGCCAAAGTACGTAATTAATTGTTTATTGTCTTTGTATAACACAGAGATAGTGATGCAGTCATTTTATATTTTTACCACCCTTACCAACTTTAACACCAACGTTAGCACAAAATATCTCATGATGTGCAAGGTCTACACTAATGTAGGTGGTATAAAATAGTAATACCATGTTTATCCACCTGTACATCTCCATGTACAGGCGGACAGCCCATGGTATAACTATTACTTACACACTTGTGATCAGGTGATGCACGCTCATTAAAGTTGGCGATTTACATAAAGTGTAAAAAGTTATATTCTTTGTATTATAGGGATATATTAAGATTTGTGTAACCAAGCTGGTGTTGCACAGCCCTTATATTATTTGTAATACAGCCATTGAGTTGTGGTGCACAGTCTTTATAATTTGTTTATATAATTTGTATATTAGCAGAGCTGGTGACGCACAATTATTATGATTTTATAACAGAGCTGATGATTCAGTCTTTATGATTTGTATAACAGAACTGATGATTCAGTCATTATGATTTGATGCAGTCATTATGATTTGTATAACAGAGTTGATAATCACAGTTATGATGATTTGCATAATAGAACTAATGATTCCATCATTATGATTTGTATAACAGAACTAATGATTCCGTCATTATGATTTGTATAACAGAACTAATGATTCACAGTTATTATGATTTGTATAACAGAGTTGATGATTCACAGTCATTATGATTTGTATAGCAGGGCTGATGATTCACAGTCATTATGATTTGTATACCAGAGCTGATGATTCACAGTCATTATGGTTTGTATAACAGAGCTGATAATCACAGTCATTAAGATTTGTATAACAGAGCTGATAATCAGTCATTATGATTCGTATAACAGAGCTGATAATCACAGTCATTATGATTTGTATAACAGAGCAGATGATGCAGTCATTATGGTTTGTATAACAGAGCTGATAATCACAGTCAATAAGATTTGTAAAACAGAGCTGATAATCAGTCATTATGATTCGTATAACAGAGCTGATAATAACAGTCATTATGATTCGTATAACAGAGCAGATGATGCAGTCATTATGATTTGTATAACAGAGCTGCTGATCACAGTCATTATGATTTGTATAACAGAGTTGATGATTCACAGTCATTATGATTTGTATAACAGAGCTGATGATCACAGTCATTATGATTCGTATAACAGAGCTGGTGATTCAGTCATTATAATTTGTATAACAGAGCTGATGATTCACAGTCATTATGATTTGTATAACAGAGCTGATGATTCACAGTCATTATGATTTGTATAACAGAGCTGATAATCACAGTCATTAAGATTTGTATAGCAGAGCTGATGATTCACAGTCATTATGATTCGTATAACAGAGCAGATGATGCAGTCATTATGGTTTGTATAACAGAACTGATGATTCACAATCATTATGATTTGTATAACAGTGCTAATTATTCAGTCATAATGATTTTGTATAAAAGAGCTGATGATTCACAGTCATTATGATTTGTATAACAGAGCTGGTGATGTAGTCATTATTATTTGTATAACAGAGCTGATTTGTATAACAGAGCTGATGATTCACAGTCATTATGATTCGTATAACAGTGCTGATGATCCACAGTCATTATGATTTGTATAGCAGAGTTGATGATTCACAGTCATGATTTGTATAACAGACTTGTTGATGATTCACAGTCATGATTTGTATAACAGAGCTGATGATGCAGTCATTATGATTTGTATAACAGAGCTGATGATGCAGTCATTATGATTTGCATAACAGTGCTAATGATTCACAGTCATTATGATTTGTATACCAGAGCTGATGATGCAGTCATTATGATTTGTATAACAGAGCTGATGATTCGCATTCATTATAATTTGCATAACAGAGCTGAGGATGCATTCATCATGATTTGTATAACAGAGCTGATGATTCACAGTCATTATGATTTGTATAGCAGAGTTGATGATTCACAGTCATTATGATTTGTATAGCAGAGTTGATGATTCACAGTCATTATGATTTGTATAACAGTACTGATGATTCACAGTCATTATGATTTGTATAACAGAGCTGATGATTCACAGTCATTATGATTTGTATAACAGAGCTGATAATCACAATCATTAAGATGTGTATAGCAGAGCTGATGATTCACAGTAATTATGATTTGTATGACAGAGCAGATGATGCAGTCATTATGGTTTGTTTAACAGAACTGATGATTCAGTCATTATGATTTGTATAACAGTGCTGGTGATTCAGTCATAATGATTTTGTATAACAGAGCTGATGATTCACAGTCATTATGATTTGTATAAAAGAGCTGGTGATGTAGTCATTATTATTTGTATAACAGGGCTGATGATTCACAGTCATTATGATTTGTATAACAGAGCTGATGATTCACAGTCATTATGATTTGTATAACAGAGCTGATGATGCAGTCATTATTATATGTATAACAGAGCTGATGATTCAGTCATTATGATTTGTATAATAGAGCAGGTGATGCAGTCATTATGATTTGTATAACAGAGTTAATGATTCACAGTCATTATGATTTGTATAACAGAGCTGAGGGTTCAGTAATTATGACTTGTATGACAGAGTTGATAATTCACAGTCATTATGATTTGTAATTAACAGAGCTGATAGTTCACAGTCTTTTTAATTTGTATAACAAAGCTGATGATTCACAGTCATTATGATTTGTATAACAAAGTTGACGATTCACAGTTATTAAGATTTCCATAACAGAGCAGATGATGCAATCATTATGGTTTGTATAACAAAGTTAATGATTCACAGTCATTATGATTTGTATAACAGAGCTGAGGATTCAGTAATTATGATTTGTATAACAGAGTTGATAACTCACAGTCATTATGATTTGTAATTAACAAAGCTGAAGATTCACAGTCATTATTATTATTATTTTTTGTATAACAGGGCTGGTGATACAGTAATTATGATTTGTATAACAGGACTTATGATTCACAGTCATTATGATTTGTATAACAGAGCTGATGATTCAGTCATTAAGATTTGTATCACAGTGCTGATGATTCACAGTCATTATTGTTTGTATAACAGACTTGTTGATGATTCACAGTCATGATTTGTATAACAGAGCTGATGATGCAGTCATTAAGATTTTAGCAGAGCTGATGATTCACAGTCATTATGGTTTGTATAACAGAGCTGATGATGCAGTCATTATGATTTGTATAACAGAGCTGATGATGCAGTCATTATGATTTGTATAATAGAGCTGATGATGCAGTCATTATGATTTGTATAACAGAGTTGATGATTCACAGACATTATGATTTGTATAACAGAGCTGATGATGCAGTCATTATGATTTGCATAACAGTGCTAATGATTCACAGTCATTATGATTTGTATACCAGAGCTGATGATGCAGTCATTATAATTTGTATAACAGAGCTGATGATTCGCATTCATTATAATTTGCATAACAGAGCTGATGATTCACAGTCATTATGATTTGTATAGCAGAGTTGATGATTCACAGTCATTATGATTTGTATAGCAGAGTTGATGATTCACAGTCATTATGATTTGTATAACAGTACTGATGATTCACAGTCATTATGATTTGTATAACAGAGCTGATGATTCACAGTCATTATGATTTGTATAACAGAGCTGATAATCACAATCATTAAGATGTGTATAGCAGAGCTGGTGATTCACAGTAATTATGATTTGTATGACAGAGCAGTTGATGCAGTCATTATGGTTTGTATAACAGAACTGATGATTCAGTCATTATGATTTGTATAACAGTGCTGGTGATTCAGTCATAATGATTTTGTATAACAGAGCTGATGATTCACAGTCATTATGATTTGTATAAAAGAGCTGGTGATGTAGTCATTATTATTTGTATAACAGGGCTGATGATTCACAGTCATTATGATTTGTATAACAGAGCTGATGATTCACAGTCATTATGATTTGTATAACAGAGCTGATGATGCAGTCATTATTATATGTATAACAGAGCTGATGATTCAGTCATTATGATTTGTATAACAGAGCAGGTGGTGCAGTCATTATGATTTGTATAACAGAGTTAATGATTCACAGTCATTATGATTTGTATAACAGAGCTGAGGGTTCAGTAATTATGACTTGTATGACAGAGTTGATAATTCACAGTCATTATGATTTGTAATTAACAGAGCTGATAGTTCACAGTCTTTTTAATTTGTATAACAAAGCTGATGATTCACAGTCATTATGATATGTATAACAAAGTTGATGATTCACAGTTATTAAGATTTCCATAACAGAGCAGATGATGCAATCATTATGGTTTGTATAACAAAGTTAATGATTCACAGTCATTATGATTTGTATAACAGAGCTGAGGATTCAGTAATTATGATTTGTATAACAGAGTTGATAACTCACAGTCATTATGATTTGTAATTAACAAAGCTGAAGATTCACAGTCATTATTATTATTATTTTTTGTATAACAGGGCTGGTGATACAGTAATTATGATTTGTATAACAGGACTTATGATTCACAGTCATTATGATTTGTATAACAGAGCTGATGATTCAGTCATTAAGATTTGTATCACAGTGCTGATGATTCACAGTCATTATTGTTTGTATAACAGACTTGTTGATGATTCACAGTCATGATTTGTATAACAGAGCTGATGATGCAGTCATTAAGATTTAAGCAGAGCTGATGATTCACAGTCATTATGGTTTGTATAACAGAGCTGATGATGCAGTCATTATGATTTGTATAACAGAGCTGATGATGCAGTCATTATGATTTGTATAATAGAGCTGATGATGCAGTCATTATGATTTGTATAACAGAGTTGATGATTCACAGACATTATGATTTATATAACAGAGCTGATGATGCAGTCATTAATATTTGTATAACAGAGCTGATGATTCACAGTCTTTATGATTTGTATAACAGCGCTGATGATGCAGTCATTATGATTTGTATAACAGAGCTGATGATTCACAGTCATTATGATTTGTATAACAGAGCTGAAGATGCATTCATCATTATTTGTATAACAGAGCTGATGATTCACAGTCATTATGATTTGCATAGCAGAGTTGATGATTCACAGTCATTATGATTTGTATAACAGACTTGTTGATGATTCACAGTCATGATTTGTATAACAGAGCTGATGATGCAGTCATTAAGATTTGTATAACAGAGCTGATGATTCACAATCTTTATGATTTGTATAACAGCACTGATGATGCAGTCATTATGATTTGTATAACAGAGCTGATGATCACAGTCATTATGATTTGTATAACAGAGCTGATGATTCACAGTCATAATGATTTGTATAACAGAGCTGATAATGCAGTCATTAAGATTTGTATAACAGTGCTGATGATTTACAGTCATTATGATTTGTATAACAGAGCTGAAGATGCATTCATCATGATTTGTATAACAGAGCTGATGATTCACAGTCATTATGATTTGTATAACAGAAATGATGATTCAGTCATTATGATTTGATGCAGTAATTATGATTTGTATAACAGAGCTGATGATTCACAGTCATTTTGATTTGTAAAGCAGAGTTGATGATTCACAGTCATTATGACTTGTATGACACACTTGTTGATGATCCACAGTCATGATTTGTATAACAGAGCTGATGATGCAGTCATTAAGATTTGTATAACAGTGCTGGTGATTCACAGTTATTATGATTTGTATAACAGTGCTGAAGATGCATTCATCATGATTTGTATTGCAGAGTTGATGATTCACAGTCATTATGATTTGTATAACAGAACTGATGATTCAGTCATTGTGATTTGATGCAGTAATTATGATTTGTATAACAGAGCTGATGATTAACAGTCATTTTGATTTGTATAGCAGAGTTGATGATTCACAGTCATTATGATTTGTATAACAGACTTATTGATGATCCACAGTCATGATTTGTATAACAGAGCTGATGATGCAGTCATTAAGATATTTATAATAGTGCTGGTGATTCACAGTTATTATGATTTGTAAAACAGAGTTGATGATGCAGGCATTATGATTTGTATAACAGAGCTGATGATGCAGTCATCATGATTTGTATACCAGAGCTGGTCATGCAGTCATTCTGATTTGTATAACAGAGCTGATGATTCACAGTCATGATTTGTATAATAGAGTTGGTGATTCAATCATTATGATTTGTACAAGATCTGATGATTTAGTCATTATTATTTTTTATAACAGAGCTGATGATTCAGTCCTTAACATTTGTATAACAGAGCTGATGATTCACAGTCATTATGATTTGTATAACAGAGCTGATGATTCAGTCATTATGATTAGTATAGCAGAGCTGATGATTAACAGTCATTACGATTTGTATAACAGATCTGATGATTCACAGTCATTATGGTTTGTAAAACAGAGCTGATGATTCACCGACATTTTGATTTGTATAACAGAGCTGATTATTCAGTCATTATGATTTGTATAACAGAGCTGATGATTCACAGTCATTATGATTTGTATAACAGAGCTGATGATTCAGTCATTATGATTTGTATAACAGAGTTGATCATTCACAGTCATTATGATTTGTATAACAGACTTGTTGATGATTCACAGTCATGATTTGTATAACAGAGCTGATGATGCAGTCATTCTGATTTGTATAACAGAGCTGGTGATGCACATGCAGACATTATGATTAGTCATGATTGAATCATTATGATTTGTATAGCAGAGCTGATGATTCACAGTCATTTTGATTTGTATATGATTCAGTCATTATGATTTGTATAATAGAGATGATGATGCAGTCATCAGGATTTGTATAACAGAGTTGATGATTCACAGTTATTATGAGTTGTATAATAGAGCTGATGATGCAGGCATTATGATTTGTCATGATTGAGTCATTATGATTTTTTATAGCAGAGCTGATGATTCACAGTCATTAAGATTTGTATAACAGAGCTGGTGATGCAGTCATTATAATTTGTATAATAGAGCTGGTGATGCAGTCATTATGATTTGTATAGCAGAGCTGATGATTCACAGTCATAATGATTTGTATAATAGAGCTGGTGATGCAGTCATTATGATTTGTATAACAGAGTTGATGATGCAGACATTATGATTTGTATAACAGAGCTGGTGATGCAGTCATTATTATTTGTATAACAGAGCTGATGATTCACAGTCATTATGATTTGTATAACAGAGCTGATGATTCAGTCATTATGATTTGTATAGTAGAGCTGACGATGCAGTCATCATGAATGCAGTCATCATGATTTGTATAACAATGCTGGTTATGCACATGCAGGCATTATGATTTGTCATGATTGAGTCATTATGATTTGTATAACAGAGTTGATGATTCACAGTCATTATGATTTGTATAACAGTGTTGATGATTCACAGTCATTATGATTTGTATAACAGAGCTGATGATTCACAGTCATGATTTGTATAACAAAGCTGATGATGCACAGTTTACATGATTTGTATTACAAACTTGGTGAGGCAGAGGCATTATGATTTGTACAGCAGAGCTGATGATTCACAGTCATTATGATTTGTATAGCACAGTTGATGATTCAGAGTCATTTTGATTTGTATAATAGAGCTGGTGATGTAGTCATTATGATTTGTATAACAGAGCTGGTGATGCACATGCAGGCATTATGATTTTTCATGATTGAGTCATTATGATTTGTATAGCAGAGCTGATGATTCACAGGCATTATGATTTGTATATGATTCAGTCATTATGATTTGTATAATAGAGTTGATGATGCAGTCATCAGGATTTGTATAACAGAGTTGATGATTCACAGTTATTATGAGTTGTATAATAGAGCTGATGATGCAGGCATTATGATTTGTCATGATTGAGTCATTATGATTTGTATAGCAGAGCTGATGATTCACAGTCATTATGATTTGTATAACAGAGCTGGTGATGCAGTCATTATGATTTGTATAATAGAGCTGGTGATGCAGTCATTATGATTTGTATAGCAGAGCTGATGATTCACAGTCATAATGATTTGTATAATAGAGCTGGTGATGCAGTCATTATGATTTGTATAACAGAGTTTATGATGCAGACATTATGATTTGTATAACAGAGCTGGTGATGCAGTCATTATTATTTGTATAACAGAGCTGATGATTCACAGTCATTATGATTTGTATAACAGAGCTGATGATTCAGTCATTATTTTTTGTATAGTAGAGCTGATGATGCAGTCATCATGAATGCAGTCATCATGATTTGTATAACAATGCTGGTTATGCACATGCAGGCATTATGATTTGTCATGATTGAGTCATTATGATTTGTATAACAGAGTTGATGATTCACAGTCATTATGATTTGTATAACAGAGTTGATGATTCACAGTCATTATGATTTGTATAACAGAGCTGCTGATGCATTGTCATTATGATGCTCAGTCATAGTTTCATAGACATCATAGTGAACAAGTTTAAGCTTAAAAATTCACAAAAAAAGCCTGCCAGACAGCTAGCATTTTTCACTTAATGAACAACATATATAGGTATACCCTGCTTTTCATGGATTTTCTGGACCGTCAAGATGTAATAACTTGAAACAAAATTCTAAAAAATGAATAATGCGCAAAGGATTTGCTTGGAACAGGAAATGCATATGGCCACCTTGTTGAACCAATTCTTAGATAACCTCACCGCCGAGAACAGGGAGAAAGTGATGCCCTAATAATGTTTTTTGTTTTGTCCCTTACATTCCAGTCAAGAATTTACAAGTACTAAGCAGATGATAAAGTGTTATTTAGTACTGCCTATGTGAGCTGGTGATTTTTAGTTCTCTTTGATCAAACTTTTTCCAACTCTACCACCATTTGAACCTCTTCTTTCCCTTTCACTCTACCTGGATCTGTTGCTTGGGCCCTCTTTCTCATGCGCGGATCCAGCAAGTTTTGTTAGTATTTTTTTTTTCAGTTGAGGGGATGGAGAGAGGATCCAAATGCCACTTAAAAGTGGGCCATCATCGGCCCGCCATTTAAATGGCGTTTCGCTGGTGTGCCGATAATGGCCCACCATTAAATGCTGGCTTGGTAGCTTTGTGATTTTTAGGGGATCCGGATCAAGTTTGCTAGGAAACGCTATATTTTTGTGATTTTTCCGGGGGGGGGGGGGGGGGGGGGGGGGGGGGGGGGGGGGATGCGGACCCCCTGTCCCACCCCCCTTCTGGATCCGCGCATCTTTCTTGTAAAGAACAAGTTTCATGTCCTTGCACCCAAGCATGTTCTAGTTTCGACAGGTGCACTGAAGGTCAGCGTAAGTAAACATAGTAAGTAAACACATCAAAGATATTTTTTAAAGGTAAAAATTACCTGGACAAGAGCCAGTAACAAACACAAACAGCCAATCACTCTAAAAGAGATCTTATAGGAATCTCAAAGGACCATAGAATGAAATTAGGACACAAATTACAGAGGAGATGGCAAATCCCCTACCCCCTAAATTGCATGTTAAAAACAGTCTTGACCCAATATATATGCATACTTAATGTTATCAAAAAAAGGGTATAAAAGTTATGGTGTGAACAAGGTTTCCCATTAAAAGTTCATTCAAGGGAGATAACTTTACAAGGAAGCAAAGGTCCAGATCAAACATTATTGCATGCCACACATGACTTGATATATATGCCTTACACAAATAAACCCAAATATCTCAATGAGACATTAAGCTCAAACAAAATTAAATTTTTAATTATGGAAAACCTTGGCAGCTAGGTAGGTTCATCATGCAAGATAAATTACTGTTATAATTTTGTTTTTGCTGCATAAACAAAATTTAATGTTAAGTGCCTTAGCTCCATATTGATTGACAAAATTTGCCTTATGGGACATTTTAGGGGGATATGGCTTTAAAGTGATTTCTGAAATAGAACACCCGCTATAAACTTCAAGAAAGCTTCAAATTTCATATAATACAGAAAGTATTGTTAAAAGTGTAATAACATCAGCTGGTAATTCATTGACAACCATAACTTTTATTGCAAAGATAATAGAGGTTCCCTAATCATCCAAACAAGCGTAAGATGGCCATTAGTGAAAGAGAAGTAACACCCTTAAAATATAGTAAAACAAATCCTTAAAATATATTGAAAGACACCCTTAAAATATATTGAAACACACCCTAAAAGTATATTGAACACACCTTTAAAATATATGGAAACACACCCTTGAAGATATATAATATTGATACACACCCTTAAAATATATTGAAACACACCTTTAAAATATATGGAAACACACCCTTGAAGTATATTGAAACACGCCTTTAAAATATATTGAAACACACTCTTCAAATAAACTGAAACACACCCTTAACAAAAAGTAATGTCAGCCTATCTTATCTCATTATGAACAAAACCATAGTTTAGACTTCCATGCTGATTGCGTTTATAAATAAAGTAGGTTAGAGCCTCCATCCAATTCTCCCTGGCTCAAGCGAGGCTGTATGGATGCACAGACTTGCCTGAGGCTTTGCTGACCTACTTTGTGATAAGTGCGAAAATCTCACATGCTAGCTTGTATGTTATATTTTCTTTACAAGCACCTCTGGTGTTGCGATTTGCCACATTTGACCCAGAATTGACTACTGTATCGATTTAATTTTTCCTCTCCTAGAATCAAGATTCATCCAAATTAAGACATCTCAATTTATAGTTGAATTGACATATTTGGGGTAATTTTAAAAAACCCTGGTTTTATCACATAGTAAATTACCTGCACAGGTCCAGAAAGTTTTGTCAGAGGGGGTCCAACTCTGACAAGGTGTTTTTCCTATTTGTTTTTTAAGGGGAGCAGAGAGGATCCAAATTACACTAAACGTGTGCCATTATTGGCCCACCAGCGAAATGCTATTTAAATGGCGTTTCGCTGGCTGGTCGATGACGATACAACATTGAATGCTGGTAGCTTTGTGATTTTCGAAGGGATCCGGACCAGTATTGTTAAGGAACCCTATAGTTTTGTGATTTGCCAGAAGGGGGGGGGGTCTAGACCCCTGGTCCCCCCTCTGGATCCTGGCATATGAATTACTACATTTGACCAAAAAAACGCACTGCGCATATAACTTTTATAAAATATATCCTCCATTGCTATAGTTCAACATTAAGCAAACTTTTTTAATGTAAAATCGTCAATAATTTCTTACCCATCAGTAGATACCAAATTTAAACATTATTTGATCATGAAATGCCCAGAATGCACAACTAGGTCCTATCAAAACTATTGTTTGTCTACACCCATTGGTATAGACAAAATGAGCAACAAAATGTGTGGGTTGTTGCAAATTATTTCTGGATAAATGCCTTTGTTTCATGCAACATATAATAGAAATCTATCTTCAAAGCAATCTTATTGCAACTGCCAATTTTATGGCTGTATTTTATCGCTGGTTTTTAAGGACAAACTCCTCATGCATTATCAAAATCAATGAAATAATCATTTTGCATGATCTAAGAAATTTGAAGATTCAGCAGCTCATCAGTTTTAATGACTACAAATAAAGCCTCTTGTTTCCCTCATGTTTTTCCTTTTTTTATGGCATAACACTTTGATTAATATTGAGACACGTATCTTACCGTTACCGACTGCACTGTGCGGCCCAGTACTGAGATGAAAAGATCGATGAACAGCACTTAAAAATCAGTATGTCCTCCTGTCATGGCTTAACTCTTTACCTCATAGACACGTTACATTCAAATGCTTTTGCAAACAGAGCAGACCCAGATCAGGCAGCTCTTGTAAGAGCTGCCTGATCAGGGTCTACTCTGTTTGCGCATGGAAATATGATATATCTGATCCTACACTTAGTGGACCTGACAAGTAATTTCTTTGTTCTATGTACCAATATTAAAGTTTATTTATATAATTATTCATAGTGGCTGGAGTCTTGCATGAATATTCATAAAGAAAAGGGTTATACCCCATATGGCATAGAAAATGTCTCTGGAATCATGTTTTCCAGTGGTATATCAGTGGTATTAACAGTGGTATATCGATGGAAATCAGTGGTAATATTTGGTGGTTTTACTGCTGTTATCCGCTGATATAACAATGTAAATCATTGTTTTTATCACTGTTTTACCAGTGATAATACCACCAAATTTGACCACTCAGGAAATTCCAGAGACATTGCCACACCACCATCTGTAGATTTAGCAGATAGACCATCAAATTCAGGAGGCAGAAGATACAAATACTTGTTCTGGAGTCGCCGAACCACGAGCACGCTATCCAACTTGTTTAATCATAGCCCAAATTTTGATGTGTTCATTCCAATGAGAAAAAATCTGAACAACACCTGCATCTGTGCTTTTAAATTCATTTTGTGAATTTTTATGAAGTAACTGACATACTTAACAATTTCCATTCTGCAAAGGTTTCAATAAAAACAACATCTTACATCAGCAGTTTACTAAAGTGGATGTTTGCTTTCTCAACTATGCCCACACTCCCCCTGTTTAAAGCTGGGTACTGTTTAATTTACTGCATTGAAAAAAGTGAATCTTTATCTTCTTCAATACAGTAAAGAAATTTTGTCTATTCACAATTTGATATACAGGCGTCATCAGAGTTGAGAACACGGTTAAAGGAGAATTTTACAACATCCGTTCTGATTATTACTATAGAAACGGGAGTAATCGAGTAGGTTTAACTAATGGATTGGTTAATGTACATGCCATGGGATCAATGAACACCAAGTTCGTCTCAATGTAACATTCATTACTGATCATTTGTCACCTGATTGCTTCCCTAGGGCCCAGGAAAGTTAACTTATTCCTTGCTAGGGCTGACTTTTGTTGTCTGTTCATAACCTTTGCAAACAGTTTTGATCTAGATCAGGACCGACAGGATGTCCGTCCTGATCTGGATTCAAACTGTTTGACACTCTCATGGAGTTCGTGAAGAATTTTTTGAACTAAAAAGTTGATTTTGAAAAAAGTCAGCACACGACAACAAAAGCATGAAAAAGTTCAAAGCATGCAAAGAGTTAAAGAATTATATACTTATGGTGCAGGACAATCACCTTTCTGTCTTTATGTGAAGTATATCGGTTCAGTTATGCCAAAAATTAGAGCATAAAATTGCTATTATTTGTTATGCCTGAAGTCACACCTAACAACAGATAAAAAAAATCCGAAACCAGTCTTATCTGTCGGTGTCCAATACAGTCCATTAGTAATTTTTTTTCCCGTTGTTGCCATCTCGTATCGAGCACAAATGACCGTTGTTAATGGACATGTACTGGACAATATCAATTAATTATTGCATAAAATCTGTGCTGCACAATCTTAATGACATGTTTCAAAAACACAAACCTGTAATTCACACAGAGTTGGTACCTTAAATGCACTTGTTCTTCCATCATCTATAGCCACACCGTCGGAAGTTGACCGGATATATAATCATAAAGGCATAAAGGGCATGAAAGTTATGGAGCTTCCAAGCTTTCATCTACAGACAGACAGACAGACAGACAGACAGACAGATATGCCAATATTATCATAGCCCTCTTCAGTGACAGGCCAGTTTTTACTTATTATCAAGACCAGTTACTAAAACATTATCACATACTTAATCAGTGAGAGTTGTCTTTCTTGGATAATTAAAAGATACATCAGTCAAGTCATCAGTCAAGTGTGCCTAACAATGGGGACCAGCAAGTAAGATAAGTAAGATAACTCCCTCCGCACATGGAACAGCATGATCTGGGTTTTCACTGTACGCTAGGTCTTCTGGGACCTTAAATTTGCTAGATCTACTATTTAACACATGTTTTTAAAACCATTTTAAGCCACCCCTAGCACTCTATCACTGAGCCCATGTGGTCCTCAAATATATATTGTTGGTACTCAAAAGAACCACATTGATAGATAAGAAAATATTGTAGTATGGCCGATGCTTTTTTCTTTGATCTTTGCTGATGTTTAAATCAGACACCCTAGAATAACGACGAAGGAGGAGCTTAAAACCGTACACTAACTTCCAAGTTTAGTTAAACAGCGATGTAGGCGGTAACTTACTAAAAAGCGACACAATCGTAGGTAAATGTAATATAATTGGCAGCTTAGGCCGGATGCAGGGATGAGCGAATGTAAATTTCGTCAGGTGTCAGTAACACATGTTTATTTGCGCCTGCGCCATACTACAAGCTAGATAAAGGATTCTTCCTCGGCTTTCTGTTTAAACCGCTCGGTGGGCGCACCCACCTCGCGGTTTAAACAAGAAAGCCTCGGAAAAGTATCCTTTATCTATTACATATTCCAAATTTACGCACAAAGTTTTTTCTTATACAGTAGAACTTCAATGGCTCCAACTCTGATGGCTCATTCACCTTGGCTGGCTGGTTCCTACAGGTCATTTTATGCACAATCCACCCTGGATGGCTGGAACTACCCATGGCTAGAACTACTTTTCATGTCCCAAGCCTGTTCGAGCCATTGAAATTCTACTGTATCTGGATGGACCTATGTAAAAATTCTACGCCTACGATAATTGGACAGTTCCGGAGTGCTAGCTGAACCAACACAATGAAGTCATTTGGCCAATGCCAAGATACATCAGTCTTGAAAAGCCTTCAAACGAGACAATGTGAAGACAAATTCTCGACTTATATTTGTTATCAATAGTTTCATAGATCCAGATCCATTAGTGTTTTGACAAGCTAATGGAGACGAAGTCTTAAATAATCAACTCTAAACACTAAATGAAATAACCTTAATAGTTCTGCCAGTTTTCAGCAAAAAATGGTGTTACTTGAGTAAACAGCGTTTTTGAAAGGATTCCCCTGTTGTTTTACTGCTCATCCAACACTATTTTGGTCATGTTAGGTGCTGTCATTTAGCTCTATCACACCAATTGTGGGCCCACCGATGGTCTATCTATTTCCTGACCTAGTACTTTGATAGCCAAGTGTGAAGCTACAGAATGCTGAAAACGCCATAAACAACATTCAATGAACCAGACAGAGTGCCATACGACATTCAAAAAGTGCTATAATATGGCTACCATTCAAGGGCAAAGTATTCTCTGATTGGTCATTAATACACATACTTTAAAATCTTCATTTGGGGAGGTATATGGTCGGATATACAGTTGCAAATTTAATTTTACAGTGACACGCAAGTGGAGCCGTAAAATGTGATTTGCAACTGTATATCCCACGATATACATCCCCAAATGATAATTTTGAACATGGTTATCCACATTCTAATGTGCTTCTGCAGTCTTGGCGTAAACGTGACATAATTAATGACTTCAATTTTTTTCAGAGTCGCGTAATTTTTGACGCTATCCAATCAGACATCGCATTACAAAAGCAAGTGCGTTAGAATCAGATGCCGATGACGCAAGAGGCAGACATTGAAGCACAGCAACTCGGGTGAGTTTTGTTTGATTTGATTCTTTACGTCCCATCAACAATCTTTCAGTTAAACAGGGACGGGTCTTCCTGGGTTGAACCTCTGGTGAGTTAAAACAACAAATAAACAGCAAACCAGAGAGGAAGAAAGAAAATCACTCACCTAATATCATAACACCATCAGCAAGTACATGAAAAAGAACAAAAAAGAAACAATGAAAAATTCACTGTTCTGACCCAGAGATTATCAAACTTTTTTCATGCTCAACTCATATGAGCATGAAATTGTCCAGGGTCTGAGGATATAAAACTTTATTATGCTCAACTTGGGCACGAAATTTCAACTGCTCTTAAAAGCTAAAATACCAACAAATTAAAGAAGTGTCTTGCTTTAAGTCTCTCAGAGGATGTAGTTTTCCTGCCAGCAATTGTTGGCATTTTAACATTTCATGCTCAGTTGAGTTGTGCATGAAAAAAGTTTTATAACCTCGGGCCCTGGTTATTCATTCTAAAATGCCAACAACTGTTGGCATTTTAGAATTTATGACCAGAACAAAAGAATATTTATATTGTAACCTCAATAATGATTAACATTGACATTATTATAATAAAGATCTTTATAAAGAAAATAAATTTCATGCTCATGTGTTTAACCTCCGAATCAGGATTTATGACTTCCTTGATTACTAGCCTAGTTTAAATACCTCTGTTGTTTTGCTACATTGTGATCATATAGAACATCCATGATCCATGGATGTTTTAGGGGGGACCTATATTTTTACGATTTTTCTCAGCCTCTGAAATCAACATTAGTACATTTGTCGCAGACAGGAAGCACTCTAGCAGGCACTAACTTGTCGCCTTTCAGTCGGTGCACACTGGGATTGAACTGCCATTCACCCGCCATTTTTTAAAATATATATTATGTGATCACTGCTTGCATAACCCAGGGCCTATTGACTAATAGAAAAATGGTAAACTTTAAAAAATTGGACATTTTGCGATTTTTAACAACAAATTCCGTCACTACAGGATCAGCGCGAGAATTGAATGGGACTAGCCAGATATTGCTAGCTACCCATAATTCAAAACCCATTTTGCGAGAGATCTAGATGAGGTATCATCAGGTCTCAGGAGTCTAAATGTCTTAAGTACAGCAACTTTACAATTGACTACTTAAAGAGCAAACTTCTATATAAATATCAATGAAAGACAACATAAATCTCAATAACTGACTCTTATATTACTCTCCAGGACCTATTCATTACTTTTTCTATTTACTGAAAAAAACATTCTATTGCTTTGGCACCAAAAGCCAATATCGAACCTGACCATGAAATCATTTATCGCAGCACTCACTGCATCTCTTTGTGAAACCATGATATCATTTGTACCTGCACTCACTGTGTCTCATAGAGCAACCATGATATAATTTGTACCTGCACTCACTGTGTCTCATTGAGACACCATGATATCATTTGTCACTGCACTCACTGCATCTCATTGAGACACCATGATATCATTTGTCACTGCACTCACTGTGTCTCATTGAGACACCATGATATCATTTGTCACTGCACTCACTGCATCTTATTGAGACAATATGATATCATTTGTCACTGCACTAACTGTTTCTCATTTAGACACCATGATATCATTTGTCACTGCACTCACTGTATCTTATTGAGACAATATGATATCATTTGTCAATGCACTCACTGTATCTTATTGAGACACCATGATATCATTTGTCACTGCACTCACTGTGTCTCAATGAGACACCATGATATCATTTGTCAATGCACTCACTGTATCTTATTGAGACAATATGATATCGTTTGTCAATGCACTCACTGTATCTTATTGAGACACCATGATATCATTTGTCACTGCACTCACTGTGTCTCATTGAGACACCATGATATCATTTGTCACTGCACTCACTGTTTCTCATTGAGACACCATGATATCATTTGTCACTGCACTCACTGCGTCTCATTGAGACACGAAGATATCATTTGTCACTGCACTCACTGCATCTTATTGAGACACCATGATATCATTTGTCAATGCACTCACTGCATCTTATTGAGACACCATGATATCATTTGTCACTGCACTCACTGTATCTCAATGAGACACCATGATATCATTTGTCACTGCATCTCAATGAGACACCATGATATCATTTGTCAATGCACTCACTGTATCTTATTGAGACAATATGATATCATTTGTCAATGCACTCACTGTATCTTATTGAGACACCATGATATCATTTGTCACTGCACTCACTGCTTCTCATTGAGACACCATGATATCATTTGTCACTGCACTCACTGTATCTCAATGAGACACCATGATATCATTTGTCACTGCACTCACTGCATCTCAATGAGACACCATGATATCATTTGTCAATGCACTCACTGTATCTTATTGAGACAATATGATATCATTTGTCAATGCACTCACTGTATCTTATTGAGACACCATGATATCATTTGTCACTGCACTCACTGCATCTCAATGAGACACCATGATATCATCTGTCACTGCACTCACTGCTTCTCATTGAGACAACATGATATCATTTGTCCTTGCACTCACTGCATCTCATTGAGACACCATAATATCATTGGTCACTGCACTCACTGTATCTTATTGAGACACCATGATATCATTTGTCACTGCACTCACTGTATCTTATTGAGACTCCATGATATCATTTGTCACCGCACTCACTGCCTCTCAATGAGACACCATGATATCACTTGTCACTGCACTCACTGCCTCTCATTGAGACACCATGATATCATTTGTCACCGCACTCACTGTGTCTCATTTAGACATCATGATATCATTTGTCACCGCACTCACTGTTTCTCATTTCTACACCATGATATCATTTGTCACTGCACTCACTGCATCTTATTGAGACACCATGATATCATTTGTCACTGCACTCACTGCTTCTCATTGAGACACCATGATATCATTTGTCACTGCACTCACTGCATCTTATTGAGACACCATGATATCATTTGTCACTGCACTCACTGCATCTTATTGAGACACCATGATATCATTTGTACCTGCACTCACTGTGTCTCATTGAGCAACCATGATATAATTTGTCACCGCACTCACTGCTTCTCATTGAGACACCATGATATCATTTGTCACTGCACTAACTGTGTCTCATTTAGACACCGTGATATCATTTGTCACTGCACTCACTGCATCTTATTGAGACACCATGATATCATTTGTCACTGCACTCACTGCATCTCATTGAGACACCATGATATCATTTGTCACTGCACTCACTGCATCTCATTGAGACACCATGATATCATTTGTCACTGCACTCACTGCTTCTCATTGAGACACCATGATATCATTTGTCACTGCACTCACTGCATCTCATTGAGACACCATGATATCATTTGTCACTGCACTCACTGCATCTTATTGAGACACCATGATATCATTTGTCACTGCACTCACTGCATCTCATTGAGACACCATGATATCATTTGTCACTGCACTCACTGCATCTTATTGAGACACCATGATATCATTTGTCACTGCACTCACTGCATCTCATTGAGACACCATGATATCATTTGTCACTGCACTCACTGCTTCTCATTGAGACACGATGATATCATTTGTCACTGCACTAACTGTGTCTCATTTAGACACCGTGATATCATTTGTCACTGCACACACTGCATCTTATTGAGACACCATGATATCATTTGTCACTGCACTCACTGCTTCTCATTGAGACACCATGATATCATTTGTCACTGCACTCACTGCCTCTCATTGAGACACCATGATATCATTTGTCACTGGACTAACTGTGTCTCATTTAGACACCATGCTATCATTTGTCACTGCACTCACTGCATCTTATTGAGACACCATGATATCATTTGTCACTGCACACACTGCATCTTATTGAGACACCATGATATCATTTGTCACCGCACTCACTGCATCTTATTGAGACACCATGATATCATTTGTCACTGCACTCACTGCATCTCATTGAGACAGTATGATATCATTTGTCACTGCACTCACTGTGTCTCATTGAGACACCATGATATCATTTGTCACTGCACTCACTGTGCCTCATTGAGACACCATGATATCATTTGTCACTGCACTCACTGTGTCTCATTGAGACACCATGATATCATTTGTCACTGCATGCACTCACTGTGTCTCATCATGAAATCATTTGTCACTGCACTCACTGTGTCTCATTGAGACACCATGATACCATTTGTCACTGCACTCACTGCCTCTCATTGAGACACCATCATACCATTTGTCACTGCACCCACTGAGTCTCATTGAGACACCATTAAATCATTTGTCATTGCACTCACTGCCTCTCACTGAAACACCATGTTATCATTCGTCACTGCACTCACTGTGTCTCACTGAGACACCATGATATCATTTGTCCCTGCACCCACTGTGTCTCATTGAGACACCATGATATCATTTGTCACTGCACTCACTGTATCTCATTGAGAAACCACAATCATTTGTCACTGCCCTCACTGCTTCTCACTGAGACAGCGTATCATTTGTCACTGCACTCACTGTGTCTCATTGAGACACAATGAAATGATTTGTCACTGCATGCACTCACTGTGTCTCATTGAGACACCATGATATCATTGTCAGTGCACTCACTGTGTCTCATTGAAACACATGATACTATTTGTCACTGCACTCACTGTGTCTCATTGAGACACAATGAAATGATTTGTCACTGCATGCACTCACTGTGTCTCATTGAGACACCTTGATATCATTTGTCACTGCACTCACTTGGTCTCATTGAGACACAAGGATATCATTTGTCACTGTACTCACTGTGTCTCTTTGAGACACAATGAGATCATTTTTCTCTGCACTCTCTGTGTCTCATTGAGACACCATGATATCATTTGTCACTGCACTCACTGTATCTCATTGAGACACCATGATATCATTTGTCACTGCACTCACTACAACTCATTGAGACACGAAGATATCATTTGTCACTGCACTCAATGAAAAACCATGATATCATTTGTCACTGCACTCACTGAAACACCATGATATCATTTGTCCCTGCACTCACTGAAACACCATATCATTTGTCACTGCACTCACTGTGTCTCATTGAGACACCATGATATCATTTGCCACTGCATGCACTCACTGTGTCACTTTGAGACACCATATCATTTGTCACTGCATGCACTCACTGTGTCTCATTGAGACACCATAATATCATTGTCACTGCACTCACTGTGTCTCATTGAGACACATGTTATCATTTGTCACTGCACTCACTGTGTCTCAATGAGACACCATGAAATAATTTGTCACTGCACTCACTGCCTCTCACTGCATGCACTCATTGTGTCTCATTGAGACACCAGGATATCATTTGTCACTGCACTAATTGTGTCTCATTGAGACACCATGAGATCATTTTTCACTGCACTCACTGTGTCTCATTGAGACACCATGATATCATTTGTCACTGCACTCACTGTGTCTCATTGAGACACCAAATCATTTGTCACTGCATGCACCCACTGTGTCTCATTGAGACACCATGATATCATTTGTCACTGCACTCACTACAACTCATTGAGACGCAATGATGTCATTAATCACTGCACTCACTGCGTCTCAGCATACACCCATGATATCATTTGTCACTGCACTCACTGCGTCTCATTGAGAAACAATGATATCATTTGTCACTACACTCACTGCGTCTCATTGAGACACCATGATATCATTTGTCACTGCACTCACTGTGTCTCATTGAGACACCATTAAATCATTTGTCACTGCACTAACTTCGTCTCTAAGAGAAACCATGATATCATTTGTCATTCCATTCACTGTATCTCATTGAGACACAATGATATCATTTGTCACTGCACTCAACGTGTCTCATTGAGACACCAGTATATCATTTGTCACTGCATTCACTGCATCTCATTGTGACACCATGATACCATTTGTCACTGCACTCACTGCGTCTCACTGAGACACCATGATATCATTTGTCACTGCACTCACTGCGTCTCATTGAGACACCATGATATCATTTGTCACTGCACTCACTGCTTCTCATTGAGACACCATGATATCATTTGTCACTGCACTAACTGTGTCTCATTTAGACACCGTGATATCATTTGTCACTGCACACACTGCATCTTATTGAGACACCATGATATCATTTGTCACTGCACTCACTGCTTCTCATTGAGACACCGTGATATCATTTGTCACTGCACTCACTGCCTCTCATTGTGACACCATGATACCATTTGTCACTGCACTCACTGCGTCTCAATGAGACACCATGATATCATTTGTCACTGCACTCACTGCGTCTCATTGAGACACCATGATATCATTTGTCACTGCACCTACTGTGTCTCATTGAGACACCATGATATCATTTGTCACTGCACTCACTGTGTCTCATTGAGACACCATGATATCATTTGTCACTGCACTCACTGTGTCTCATTGAGACACCATGATATCATTTGTCACTGCACTCACTGCGTCTCATTGAGACACCATGAGATCATTTGTCACTGCACTCAATGAAACACCATGATATCATTTGTCACTGCACTCACGGAAAAAACATGATATCATTTGTCACTGCACTCACTCCGCCTCATTGAGACACTTCCAATAAGTACTACAAAGTATAAGTTCATACATGAAAGAAAATAAACTGTTTTTTTTTTTTAGATATGAATATATCCACTGATCTAGGGTCATGTTAAAGATTAAATTGTTTATCTCAAGATCTCTGCTTGTTTATGTGTGGTAAAAATAGAAGATAATCCAAGTTCTTTGGCACTTAAAGGCAAAACAGTAGTAAAGTACATGTACATGGTGTAGATGCTTCAAATTTCCATAAGCCTATTTCAGGCAGCCATACACCTCTCTACAACGACAATTTTCTGGGTTTCGTGCGGCAGTCTTACGGTGTTGTGCATAACACCGCAAGACATCACAGGGGCGCACTGCTGCCGCAAGGACAAAAACTAAATATTCGACATGTTCATTCTTGGGATCTTATGAGGATGCAAGACTGCCTCAAGACTGCCGCAAGGCACACAAGGCTGCTGAAAGAAAAGCAAGGCGTTTGTACAACTATCGCAAGAGCTTGCACTCATGTATTTTGCCCGCAAATGCTGCAAGATTACAGTGCAATCACCTTGTGTATTATTGCATGGCTGCCGCAAGAATACTATGAACCGTACGACAGCCCATGAAGTTTGCACGACTGCCGCAAGGCCGAACTTGCAACAGTCTTGCAACTCTGATATCACATCTGGCAACAGCCCTGTGAGTGAAGGCAAGACAATCGTGCGAGCATCGTACGGCTGCATTACCTTTAGTGAAAATCTACTTGAGGTATGCAATTTTTTCTGTGATCTGCCGCACAGCCTTACGCCTGCGATAAAACGCACAGCCAAATGATTGTAGTATTGATGTGAAATAGTCACAATTGAAATAAATGAGAATCAGTAAACTGATCAATATTTGATTCACTTATTCTATGTGATTGCCATCCATTGTTGCCATCCACTTGAGGATGGCACTTATAATTGACTAAGTTTGCAGCATGTATGGTAGCACTGGCTAAGATGTAGCATGAGATAGCCCTTTCTGTGAAATTAACCTGTATGTATTGTCTCATGGTGTCACAACACTGAATGACCCACCCTCAGCAAGCGGAGATGGTGATGAGGTGGGTGTGATATTTAATAGATCAAACAGCTTTCAAATGGCTTCTGTACTATTGGTCAGTAGAGGACAACCAACTTTAGTTAAGTGCTGAAAGATGGCAAGCTTTTTTGAAAAGCTTATACTTGTCTACTATAGTTGTTATGATTACCTGTCCCTGTGTCCAGTATGAGAATGCCCCAATTGACCTATTATTTACAAATTATTCTTTGAGAAGTCCATTTGCGCTGCAGAAAATGAGGTCTGCTGATGTCAATTTGCTGCAAATTTTTGCTTTATTAAAATATTAAACTCAACTTGCATGCAAACAGTATCGGACCCAGATCAGAAAGGTTGTTGATACATTGATGGGTGGATTTATGTAAGGGTTGATACATTGAGGGATGGAGTTATATAAGGGTTCTAATTGTGAAGTTGTCACTTTCTCATTGGTATCCTGGGTCAGGTGTGGTGCTTGATTGTATCAATTCCTGATCTTTGCCCTATTTCTTACTTTCATAAGGGTTGATGCAATGATGGATAGATTTATGTAACGGTTAATACATTGATGAATTTATGTTAGGGTTGATGCAATGATGGATTTTGTTTGTTTGTTTGAACAATCTTTCAGTTATGCAGGAGCGGGTCTTCCTGGGTTGAACCAGTACTAAGCTAGGATTAATGTGTCTTGCTCAAGAACACAACACAGTGATGCCAGTGAGGCTTGAACCCGCGGCCCCTCGCTCTCGAAACAATGATGGATTTATATCAGGGTTGATGCAATGATGGATGGATTATGTTAAGGTTGATACATTGATGGATTAATGAAAGGGTTGATGCAATGATGGATGAATTATGTATAGGTTGATCTATATTGATGAATTTATTGATGCAATGATGGATGGATTATATAAGGGTTGATGCATTTATGTACAGGTGGACGCAATGATGGATGGACTAAGTAAAGGTTGGTACATTGATGTGTTTAAGTAAGGGTTGATGCAATGATGGATTGATTTATGTAAGGGCTGATGCAATGATGGATTTATATAAGGTTTGTGCAATGATGGATGGATTATGTAAAGGTTGATACATTGTTGGGTTTATGTACGAGTTGATGCAATGATGGATGGATTATGTAAAAGTTGATATATTGATATAATTGCGCAAGGGTTGATGCAATGAGAGATGGATTATGTAAAGGTTGATACATTGATGGATTTATATAAGGGTTGATGCTATGATGGATGGCTTTATGTAAGGTTTGATGAAATGGTGGATATATATAATGGTTGATGCAATGAAGGATGGAATAGGTAAAGGTTGATACATTGATGGATTTATGTTAGGGTTGATGCAAAAATGGATGGATTTATGTAAAGGTTGATAGATTGATGGGTTAATGAAAGGGCTGATGCAATGATGGAATTATGTAAGGGTTGATGCAATAATGGATGGATTATGTAAAGATTGATGCAATTATGGATTTATGTAAGGGCATCCTCGTTTACCCAGGGGTGAAGCATTCCGTTTCACTCCTTTCATCACCCCTGGGACATCTCGCTAAAAAACCGTCGTTTCCTATGAATATTCATATCAGCAGGGAGTACCTCAGTAGCCAATCAAAATGTTGGTAATATGATCGCTACTCTTTTATGTGGAGGTGATATTGCATTTTTTCGTCACTTAAAATAGCTCGAGAGGAAAAACCAATATAATTTTGTCATCCTGCAAGATATTCAAGGCCATCACCTGATTACAAAATTATCGCAAATGTAGATAAGTAAGGCGCGCTATCAGTCATCAGTCATTGAGAGTAGATGACCAGGAAAGACATGTGACAGACGTGTCCATAAACTGAACAAGATTGTGAACTTGAAAACGGCCACAAACATTTGAACGCGATGCCCTACATTGAAGTCGTATGACGCAATCCCATGTTATCCGTGTAGCTAGATATTATAGTCCGTTTTCTCCAAATTTATCTATTGAGTCAATTAGCTGGGATTAAAATTTGTTTTGTTTTTTACGCACCAGTCAACAATTTTTGCAGTCATGCCAGGACGGGTCCAGGACTAAGCAGAGGATAAAGTGTCTTGCTTAAGGACACAACGCAGTGCCTCCGGCAAAGCTCGAAACCGCAACCCCTCGATTAAAGTTCATGATTGGCAATGCACTCAGAGCTGGGGATCATCATTCATTTAATTATGAAAATGTAGCAGTTTACAGCATATTTACGGAAAAAGCTAACACATATACATAATTTTATTTCCCTCATCGCACCCAGTATCGCAGAGCCGGCTACCAACGGTGGAGCGGACGAGAACCATCGCCGTTCAGACAATCAAAAAAAAGAAGTAGGTGAAGCTTCAGACAAATTATCAATATCTGGACCCATGCGATATTGTAATCTACTCCATCAGCGACAAACGAATGCTCAGATGAGTCTGCGCATCTTCTATGAGAAGGAAAATGTTCAAACAGACAAAAAAGAAGAGGTCTATAATATAGCAGCAAATCAGATATGAAATTGGCACATTTATATCTCGTTCACAACAAGCGAAATCTCATACAAGCCTAATCATTGTCGCCATCTCGCCTGGGTCTTTGCTGTCCGCATGTATAGTGATTCACACCAAGTCCCACTTTATGCAAGGCATAATAATACTCACACCAATGCCAAAGCATTTTCGTGTTATTGTCTGACGCAGCATATATTTGAAAATATATTTATATCTTGTATAAAAAAAGACAAATTTAAGCAATTACGCGAGATTTTGATACTTATCGCATTGGCGAGTAGCGAAGACTCAGACAAGCCTGCACATACGCACAGCTTTGCTAGAGTAATAACTGCTCGTACACACAAAGTTGAGACTTATATGAGGATCCAGGCCAAAGTTTAGACTGCTAGCTCCAACATGCTAGCTGCGCATGCATGTTTAAATAGTGATGCATTGTTTAAATGGTGACACTGCGCATGTGAGATTAGTACCGAAATCTCGTGTTCTGGTCATAATGTTGTATGCGTTCTCATTTCAAGGCAATAAAACTGCTTGATTGAATGGTAATAGACTCGATATGGTATTATGAGACGGTTCTTTTCTGAACTGCTTTTGATTGTTTTATGCTCTTTTCTGTTATAATCTTCACAAAGCCCAAACTGGATGCAAGAAACGAAATTATTCGGGTACTACTTAGGTTTCAGTGTGAATGTATCATGTTCGGCTATTGAATGTGGCTTGGTAAAACATTTTTGACCAGAGCTGTACTAAATATACTTCATTTCAGCGGAGACCTCTGGTATTTAAAGAATGGTCATATGTAATGATTTGTCTGGGCATTCGCTGGTCCTCGATGCGATAAGTACCAAAAGTAGTACCAAAACGTTGTGTGCAAACTTAAATTGTAATTAATTAACAGAACCTGAGTCTATCGCATTCGCAAAACAAAACCAACACTGATCTATACTCAGTCTGGGCATGCGCCTAGTCCGATAAGTCAGAACTGTCCATGCAGAACACATGGGTGCTTGGCTTAGAGCACAGCGAAAATTTGCCCTCAAGATGATCGAAGTCCTCACTGAAAGCTCTGGTTTGTTCATACGGCAGCTTAATTATTTTGTGTCTCGATGAACAACTCCGATGGTCGTTAAACTTAGCGCATATATGAAATACTTCTTCTGAAGACTTACGAGAAACTCTCCCGAATGTTCGGGCAAATAGAAAGGCTGAATCTCGGAGGGCTGAACCAAGTATGTAAATGTATAAAAAAAAAAACATATTTGATCTCTATATTTTTTCTGAGTTTATCCAGTACTAAGCAGATGACAAAGTGTCTTGCCATGACACAACGCACCTCGAGTATCTGCATAATTTAAGCCAACGAAATTCCTTTGACAGTAGATATGAATCGGCTGCCTTTGAAAGTTTTAATATATAATGATCCACGACATGGGGTTTCCAACAATGCGGTATGTGCGACCAGCAAAGGCTCAGACCAGCCTGCGCATACGCGCAGACTGATCAGAGCCTTTGCTAGTCGCTTGAATAATCCATGATTCATAGGCTACTGACCGTACACCATTTTTTAAAAGGAGGCTGCACAGGCTCGTCTGAGTCTACACATGTCAAAAGACCACATTGTTGGAAATCACATGTCGCGGCTCAAATGAACCTGCGTACCCAAAGTTCTACAATCTACCACTGATGATATGATGTGCGCTAAGGGTAAACTCAGATCAGCCTGTCGCATTATACGCTTTTTGGATGAACGATAGTTTCATAGTGCGGGTACCGATGACTGATCAGACTGCATGCACTGAGCTTTCAAAAGCGTTTATTATACATAAAGGTTTATGCAAACAGACTATAAATGTAGTAGAAATGTCATTTTCACAGCGCGTGAACTGATGGAAGTCTTACCAAGCTAGATTTGTAACGAGCGATATGATTGGATATCCAAAAAATAAAAATAGAACTATGACTTGGGCGCACGATTAAAATAGAATAAATTTTCTCATGGAAATACTGGGATCATCAATCAGAATGCCTCATTTATATCACGTGATAACGAGGAAACGTAAGCGAGTTGCCCCAGGGGTGATGAATGCAGTGTAACGAAATGGGTTATGCCTGGGTTACCGAGGATGATGTAAGGGTTGATGCAATGATGGATGGATTATGTAAATGTTGATTCAATGATTGATTTATATAAGGGTTGATGCAATGATGGATTTATGTAAGGGTTGGTGCAATGATGGATCATAGCATTATGTAAAGGCTGATACATTGATGGATTAATGAAAGGGTTGATGCAATGGTGGATGGTTTATGTAAAGGTTGATACATTGATGGATTTTTGTAAAGGTTGGTGCATTGATGGATGGATAATGTAAAGGTTGATATATTTATGGATTAATATCAGGGTTGATGCAATGATTGAATTATACAAGGGTTGGTGCAATGATGGATTTATTAACAGGTAGATGTAATGATGGATGGATTTAAGTAAATGTTGATACATTGATTGATTTATGTAAGGGTTGTTGCAATGATGGCTTTATACAAGGATTGATGCACTGATGGATTTATGTAAGGGTTGATACATAGTTTGATGGATTTATGTAAGGGTTGTGACTCAGCAGATAAATGCATTTATGTAAATGGTGATATATTATTGGATTTATAAATTGATGAATGGATTTATGTAAGGGTTGGTACATTGCTAAATGTAAGGGTTGATACATAGTTGAATGGTTTTATGTAAAGGTTGGTAACTGATGGATGGATCCATGTGATATATTCATGAATGTATTTATGTAAGGAATGATACATTGGTGAATGGATTTATAAAAGGGTTGAAACATTGATGAATGGATTTATGTAAGGGTTGGTATGTTGATGTAGGAGTTTATGTTAGGATTTAAACATTGATGGATGAATTTATATAAGGGTTGATACATAGATTAAGTTATGTAAGGGTTTATACATTGATGAATGGATTTATATAAGGGTTGAAACAGTGATGAATGCTTTTATGTGAGGGTTGAAACAGTGATGAATGCTTTTATGTGAGGGTTGATACATTAATGGATGGATTATGGTAAGGTTTGATACATTGCTGAATGGATTTAAGTAAGGGTTGATACATTGATAGATGGATTCATGTAAGGGATGGATGTTTATTGATGGATGGATTCATGCACGGTTTGATAACTCAAGGGAGATGTATGTTAGGGTTGAAACAATGTCGGATGGATTTATGTATGATTTGATACATTCAAGGGGTAAGTATGTAAGGATTGATAGATTGTTGTTTGGATTTATGGATGGATTTATATAAGGTATGATACATTCATGGTGGATGTATGTAAGGGTTGCTACATTGTTGGATGGATTTATGTAAAGGTAATGATTCCATGATGGATGGATTAAGGTAGAGGATGTATGTAAGGGCTGGTACATTGTTGGATGGATTTATGTAAAGGTAATGATACCATGATGGATGGATTAAGGTAAATATTGGTACATTATAGGATGGATTTAGGTCAGGGTTGATATCTTGTTGGATAAATGTATGTATGGGTTGATATGTTGCTGGATAGATTTATGTAAGGGTTGATACATTTTGAGATGGATTTAGGTAATGGTTGATGCATTAATTGACAGAGGGATTTATGTAGTGGTTGATAAATTGATGGATGGATTAGGTAAGGGTTGATACATTAATTGATGGCTGAATTAATGTAAGGGTTGATACACTGATATAGGGATTTATGTAAGGATTATTGCATTGGTGGAGAAATTTATATAAGGATTGATTCATTGGTGTATGGATTTACGCAATTGTTATTGCATTCATTTGGGGATTTATATATGTATTAATTCATTGATGGAGTGATTTATGTAAGGGTTATTGCATTATGGAGGGATTCATGTAAATATTGATCCATTGATGAATAGATTTATGTAAGAGTTAATGCATTGATGGAGAGATTTATGAAAGGATTTTTTCATCGACGGATTAATTCATTGATGGAGTGAATTATGTAAGGATTGGGCACTTTGATGGCTGGATTTATGTAAGGGTTGATGCAATGATTTATGGATTATCTAAAGGTTGATTCATTGATGGATTTATGTTAGGGTTGATGCAATGATGGATGGATTATGTAAGGGTTGATGCATTGATGGAAGGATTTATGTAAGGGGTGATGCATTGATGGAAGGATTTATGTAAGGGGTGATGCATTGATTGGATTACTGTACAGGTTGATACATTCATGGATTCCTAAATGGTTGATACATTGTTGTATGGATTAATGTAAGTGTTGATACATTGATGGATAGATTTATGTGCAGCACAGGTTGATACATTCATGGATTCATGAAAGGGTTGGTACATTGATGGGTGGATTTATGAGAGGATTTTTCATTGAAACATGTATATAACAGTTAAGGTATTACTGCAGTTAGACGTAGTTTTGGATATATACCCGTATTAATCTCCCATTACCTAGACTAGTTCATATTTTTTGTTAACGACGATTCTCATCTATCTTTGAATCAACGGTAGAGGGAACTACAATCCTGAGCTACAAAGAAAACTTCCCTTGCTGTTATTGTGTGAAGTTAATCCAGTGAAAAACAGTGACAATATCAAAATTGGTGAGATACAAATTCAGTGTTAACCAATTGAACATATGCTTGAACAGAAGGAAACCGGGAAAACTCTGGATGAGATGACGCTATACGCAACTGAACACAGTATCTCAATTGTGTCTGCACTGCTTGCCACAACTAACCCTTAAAGCCCCAATCACAACTGCAGCAGACGACAATTTTTGCGACATCTTTCTTATTTTTCAAAAAAATTAAGGTATGATATTTCGTGAGAATCGTCTGCAGCAGACGATTCTCATGAAATATCATGCCTAATTTGTTATTTTTGATAAAGCAGCAAAATTTGAAATTGTCGTCTGCTGCAAATTATAGGTGGCACTTTAGGGCTAAAACATTTTCAGTAAAAAATTGCGTAAACAATGAACTGCAGCCCCTTACAGTATAATGGACTGTCCCAAAAGAAAAAATGTAAATTCTTATTGAATGGATTATTCCATTTCGCATAAATGGGTTAATTGCCAAGAAAGGTGAGCAACCTTAGTGCAGAGGTTATGACAAGTTATTGCACTTTTTCTTTTATTACAAAGGCAGAGAAAATAAATGGATTTTTATTAACTCTTTATCCGCTAGTGTCGTTTGCTAATAACATTTACCAAGAACAGGTGGGGCCTGATCTGGATCCAAACGTTTGGATACACTGATGGTATTCCTGAAAAACTTTTTTGAAAATGTTAATTTGGAAAATAATCAGCAGACAACAAAATTTGCAGATAGTTAACACTAAAAGCACCAATAGGACAAACTTTGTGATATTGTGCAGCACGTTTCTTTATTTTCTTGATAAACAGGGCTTGTCTGCTGTCTGTCAGCATATTTGGTTTGCTAAAAGAACCAACAAAGACTGAAATCCTATGCTGTGCATTTTTGTTGGCACTAAAATTGCCTGTACGAAAATTCTAACCAAAATCCACCCGAATTACAGGTGGATTACAGGCGAAACTGACATGGGATTTCAATTTTCCAGCTGGAATTGACAAGGAGATGGAATACTTGCAAAAATCCAGGTGGGATTACCGAAAGATTCCATGTGGATCTTTCTGATTCCAGCTGGAAACTTTCAAGCACATGGAATTTCTTTCTCAGGATTTATCCACCTGGAATGTTTCCTAATAGCATTTAAAAATCCACCTGGAAACTCTTAAGGACAAGGAATTTTAGGACTTACAAAATTTCTTTCAACCAGTATTTTTTCTCAGCTGGATTTTTTTCCTTAGCAGTTACAGAGAAACAGATTTTTTCTCAGTTCAAACTTAGAACTTTTTTTAAACAAATTTGAAATCTGATCTGTACATGGGGACATTAGATACCAAGATATTTTATCTGCAGGAACTATATAAACCCTTAAGAGTAACAGCAAGAATTGCATATGAAAGTTGTCTGCTTATGTGCAGATCAAGATGGGCCCTAATGGAAATCACAAGTTCTTAGATTAGCTTCCAAAGTGCTTTAGGCTTTCTAAGTAATACACTTGAACCTGCTCTGAAATAAATTGAAGACTTACAAAATATTGACTTACATATGTATCAGTTGGACCTAGACCCCCCATCCTGATAACCAAAGAGCATATATACCCCCTCCCTTTCACCCTAATCATCCTGTCAGGCTTAGAAGGTTAAACAATTTCGGAACAAAGGGTCAGTCACAAATTATGGATGTTTCTCTACACTTAAGAAAGCTTATACTTGTCTAGTTAATTCAATATAGCCGACACATGATTACGAATTTAAATTTGATTGGTCCAATTTTAGGATCGTAGTAAGCAACAATGGCGGATGATTAAAAATAACTAACCACAAACATCATTCTGATGATTGAATGCTGAATATTTAGCCTTTGATTTCTCCAGATTGATGCAATGGCAAAATTAACCCAAGCCTGTTGCACAAATCGGCCTTGAATTTTACGACTTTCTCTTCGTGACCCCCTGCGAAATAGAGTTCTTAACCCGAGAGAAGTTCAAGAACAGTTCTTGAAATTAGCAAGAATTCTTGAACTGTTCAATAAGATTTGTACTTAAACTGTTCAAGAACATAAATAAGGAACAATACAAAAACTTTTTAAGAATTCCTGATGTTCTTGAATTTTTCATACTGTTCTTGAACATTTTAATGACTTTTCATGAATGCTGTGTTGACTCTAGTGTTCTTGAACTGTTCTTAAATGTGTTCTTAAAAGTGTTCTTGATTTTTTCAATGACTTTTCATGAACACAATATTTTCTTGAACTGTTCTTAAATTTGTTCTTGACTCTTTCAAAGACTTCTTGAACATGATGTGCTCTTTCACTGTTCTTTCATTTGTTCTTGATTACTTCAAAGACTTTTCTTTTCTTGAACATAATATGTTCTTGAACTGTTCTTACATTTGTCCTTGATTATTTCAGACTTTCTTTAATATTATGTGTTCTTGAACTGCTCTTACATTTGTCCTTGATTATTTCAAAGACTTCTCTTGAACATAATATGTTCTTGAACTGTTCTTACATTTGTTCTTGGTTATTTCGGAGACAGTCCATGAACATTATTAAATATGTTCTTGAACTGTTCCTAAATGTGTTCTTGATTAATCAAAGACTTATCTTGAATACAATGTGTTGATCTAACTTAACTTATTGCACGTAGGTTGTGATACCTAAACATGATATCTAAACTCAAACATTTGACCCAAACAATGGACATCATTCACTCTGTGAATTTGACACTTAGTAACTTGGCATAGCATTTAGTAATAATTTTAGGAAATAAAATCTAATAATATGAGTCTTATTTCTCTACCATTTTAATAACTGATGGTGTGGTGCAGTGGATCAAGCTGTTGGAAAATCTGTGAAGTTAAGCAACAAGATCATGGTTAGTAGTTGGATGGGTGACCCAATGGTTTGTATATATTGCAGCTGGATTATTTTTTTCCAGGTGGAATTTTTCGAGGTAAATTTCAGGTGGAATTTTGCTTTAAATCCATTTAGATTTTTTGGACAAATTTCCACCTGGAAAAAAAATTCCAGGTGGAAAAATTTGCATATTTCACCTCATTCTGTTACTTTATATAGCTTTCCACCTGTATTCCATCTCATGTGAGGGAGAAAAAATCCACCAGTATTTTTTTAAGATTCCATGTGTTTAAATTCACCTGGATTCCGGCTGGACCTTTTCGTACAGGTATGGTTAAATTCTATATATAGAATAGCATCAATAATTTTAACAATAGATGGTTATTATGTCAGCCTTTCTTACAATAATAATTACAATAATAATTATTGCTTCAATTTCAATGACTATCGAATACCATATTCAACTTTCTAAGCATAATTTGCTCCTATTAAGGCACACTTAGGCCTGATTCTTTTTATTAGTTGATTTACATACAAACCCTCCTACTGTAATTTTCTGGAAAGTAGGAAAAAAAATCTAAAATTATTTTATCCCGACTCTAAATATTTTTTGTTTCTTTGAAAAAAATAAAATATTTTTGAGGTTCTGTCTGTGTATTTTTGAGAGTGACACTGTTAAACGTGATTGTCCTTTGCAGATTTTTAGGAAAATGATGAAATATTTCATACAGACTGTTGGTTTACTTTACTAGTTTTACTGTTTGTTCCAAAAAAAAAGCTCTGAAAATGACCAGTTGACTGGTCATTTTCAGAGCTTTTTTTGTTTGTTCGAAACCACCCTCCCATCCCCTCTAAATCTGAAAAAAAATCCAGTAAATCAACTAATAAAAAAATCTGGCCTTAATATGTAGGAGTGCAGGTGTTATACTTACTATCGAAGGGTCAAACATTTCGAGACTCAATGGCGGCACTGCGTTGTGTCCTCGAGTAAGACAATTTATCCTAGAGCTCAACCCAGGAAGACAGGAAAACATCCAGACATGACTGAATTATTGTTGACTGGGATGTAAAGTATCAATACAAATAAACACACTGAATAAGTAGTGCAATGTCATGTGCATTAGTCTAGACAACGAAAAAATCTTAACTATAAGTTTCTTATCCTCCAGTTTTTACCTATGTTTTGGGTGCCCAAATGAACTGTCTCATCCAGACGGTTCTTTTGAGCACCCAAAACACATTTTTAAACTGATAGATATGAAAAAATGCAATTTTACGCTCTGAAACTTTGCATATTTTGATACACCTACTAAATATGATGTAAATTATAACCATTATCATTGTAACAGAGCTATATATATCCTTATTAAATCTTTCACAGTTTTTCTTTAGTTTTTTACATCGATATTTGTGCAAGTGAAAATCTTCATTTTGTTAATAAGGGAGAGCACTCTTGACTTACCACACTCTTCCCCCTTTTATCTTTTCTAACTGGCTGAAATGACATTTAAGGGTCCTAATAATGAAAGTATTAAATCACTAAGAAAATACTCAGTCATGATGTCTTTATTCTTTACTAACTGGCTAGATATGGCAACAGGGTCCTATAATGAAAGCTATCACATAAATTACAAAGTACCTTAATGCCTCTGGGTCCTATAATGAAAGTTAGCCCCTTTCATCTTTCCTAGTTTGCTGAAATGACAACAAGGTCCTATTATGGAAGCATTAAATCAGTTATTGACGAAGTAAATCAGTTAATGACAAAGTACTCAGTCCCTTAAATCTTTTCTAACTACAGTTAGGCACATCCGTCCGAACGAGATATAGTATGTGAATCCTAATATAATATCTAATTCGAAATAACATATCTGAATCGAGATATAACACACTATATTTCAATGTAGATATACTATCTCCTTCGAGATACATAACTCCATACATCCGGTTATCTATATTTCATTTGAAATATTATATCTAAAACACCATAGGCCTATACTTTTAGGAAATTTCAATTTGATTACATGCCTGATCTAAATATTATTAGACTTATATCATCTTGAGTCGCTTAGCCGCTAGACTATAAGGAATATATAAATGACATAAATAAATACAATGTAACGATCCGTCGTCCCGAGAATCATTGTTCATCACGCGGCTTGCCGAGCGATGACAAATGAGTCGCAACACTGTGGTATTTTGACAAGTGTAGACTCAGACGAGCCTCCTTTTCAGCTTAGAAACTCCAAATAATATTCGATCAGTAGCCTTAGAGTCAGGGAATATTCTAGCGACTAGCAAAAGCTCCGATCAGACTGCGCGTATGCACATGCTGGTATGAGCCTTTGCTGGTCGCACATATAAGCTTAAGGTTAGGCTACGACATGTTGGAAATCCCATGTTGCGGCTCAATTTAATGGTGACACAAAGAGATTCTTTTTCTTGCTCACCACCAAACACCTCATTTTTATTGAAAAAAAAACGTGAAAAAGGCTTCCATAAAATCCTGAATACACTGAGACGCGACATAATAATCATGTGTGGCTGGTGACGTCATTTAACATTACAATGACGTCACGGATCAACGTGCGGCCGGCTTCTCATCTGTAGCCTAACTTGTATCAATGTTCAATTTATTACATAAATAGCGAGTAGATGGATTGTTCGTTTTTGCTCAGCATTTTAATACCCTAATTGTCGAGAAAATTGTAATTAAAGGTTTTATAAATAGGCTTGGATCAGCCTTCTCTTGAATGATCATTCTGATCAGGTTTTACACTTTTCACTGACACATCGTCTTATTTTACACGCCTCTCATGGACTATTTAAGCAACTGGATGGGTAAGGTGGCGGCCAGTGCGTCTAAATAGTGCTAAACAGTGTCGCCACTGTGTGTGCAGTGCGTGCATGGGTGCGTGTGCGCGACATTTAAGTCATATAAGCCAGCACAGAAGATATGGTACTTATCGCAATGTGATCTGACAACGTTCTTCATTTTTTTTTTTTTTATTTTTTTTTTTTTTTAGTCCTCAGCTTATTTTACAGAAGTCAAATGGTCAATTTCAAAGAAATCTATCATTTTTCAAGGTTCCAGAGGGGTCCAACATTTTCCAGGGGGGTCCAACTTTTTCCCAAGGGTCCAATTGCTTATTCCCTATAGAAACCCATATAACTTGTGATTTTCCAGGGGGGTCCGGATCCCCTGTCCCCCCCCCTCTGGATCCGCACATGTAAGCTTTCACCTTTTGCGTATGCGAGCATCGAAGGCTCTGGCTAGTCCGTTCATACGCGCATACTCGCCTGAGCCTGCGCTGCTCACCAATGTTCGTCATCAAATGCAAGTTTAAAACTGAGTATGTTGTCTCAAACCTGGCGCCATATTACATACGAGGATCGTAACTGCTAATTGTGGGCATATCTTGAAATGATGTATCCGTTTACACTCCATCCGACTTGAGTTTCTACTGTACATGTATCAAGGTTTCCAACAACTTGACAAACAATGTGTCGGGTGGAATATTTGAAACGTTACTTGCATTTGCTTCGACATTGGAGGACGATCCCACTTTCGACTCTAATCTGTGTAAAAGTTCCCCGGTGAACTTTCCCATGACGCTGGCTTTTTTGTAGTTATTCATTATTTCTATCAAATTCAAATTTGTGCTCTATGCGCAAATCGCCACGAGACTGCGCATGACGCAACAAAGACCACGTGTGCGGATTGAGAAAAAACAATATTTCGATCGAAATATATCTGATATTTCGATTGAATTAATATATTTCGTTCTGGGTATATTACAAGTGGGGCATATCTCGATCGGCATATGATAATTAGGCATATCTAGATTGACATATTATATCTCATTCGAACGGATGTGCCTAACTGAACTAGGTAAAATGACAACAAGGTCCTATGATGGAAGCATTAAATCAGTTATTTACAAAGTACTCAGTCCCTTAAATCTTTTCTAACTAGGTCAAATGACAACAAGGTCCTATAATTGAAGCATTAAATCAGTTATTGACCAAGTACTCAGTCCCTTAAATCCTTTCTAGCTAGGTCAAATGACAACAAGGGCCTATAATGGAAGCATTTAATCAGTTATTGACAAAGTACTCAGTCCCTTAAATCCTTTCTAACTAGGTCAAGTGACAACAAGGTCCTATAATGGGAGCATTTAATCAGTTATTGACAAAGTACTCAGTCCCTTAAATCCCTTCTAACTAGGTCACATGACAACAAGGTCCTATAATGGGAGCATTAAATCAGTTATTGACAAAGTACTCAGTCCCTTAAATCCTTTCTAACTAGGTCAAATGACAACAAGGTCCTTAGATGGAAGCATTAAATCAGCTATTGACAAAGTACTCAGTCCCTTAAATCTTTTCTAACTAGGTCAAATGACAACAAGGTCCTATAATTGAAGCATTAAATCAGTAATTGACAAAGTACTCAGTCCCTTAAATCTTTTCAAACTAGGTCAAATGACAACAGGGTCCTATAATTGAAGCATTTAATCAGTAATTGACAAAGTACTCAGTCCCTTAAATCCTTTCTAACTAGGTCAAATGACAACAAGGACCTATAATGGAAGCATGTAATCAGTAATTGACAAAGTTCTCAGTCCCTTAAATCCTTTCTAACTAGGTCAAATGACAACAAGGTCCTATAATTGAAGCATTAAATCAGTAATTGACAAAGTACTCAGTCCCTTAAATCTTTTCAAACTAGGTCAAATGACAACAGGGTCCTATAATTGAAGCATTTAATCAGTAATTGACAAAGTACTCAGTCCCTTAAATCCTTTCTAACTAGGTCAAATGACAACAAGGACCTATAATGGAAGCATGTAATCAGTAATTGACAAAGTACTCAGTCCCTTAAATCCTTTCTAACTAGGTCAAATGACAACAAGGGCCTATAATGGAAGCATTAAATCAGTTGTTGACAAAGTACTCAGTCCCTTAAAATTTTAACCAGGTCAAATGACAAAAGGGTCCTATAATGGAAGCATTAATCATGAATCAAGAAGTGCCCAGTCCACCTTTATCTTTTCCTGCTGGCTGAAATGACAACAAGGTCCTATAATGAACATATTAAATCACTAACTGAAAAAATATCTACATGACAACAGGGTCCTATAATGTTAACTATCACTTATGAAAGAGTTGTTTCTTATGTGCTGCAATGTTTCAGACTTGATAATGTATGGTGGTGGATGCAGCCGAGCTTAGAATGAGTCAATATGGATTGATTTGGTCTGCGAGCATTCTGCAGCAAATATGTGTCCCATTGGAAGTATGTATATGAGTCACAGAAAAAAACAGTGACCTGAAAATCTTGTGATCTGAAAAAATAGAGAACACAGTTTGGGACCCTAAATGACAACACTTTGTCGGGCCTGATCTGGGTCCAAACTGTATGCAAAGGTAATATTAGCAGATGACAAAAGTTTGTTGTCATTAGCCAGCAAAGAGAGCCAGAAACACAGCAGTTAGAGGCTGCGACCATGTTTTTGATCATCAAAACCATGACGTAGAATCGTAGAATGATAATGTTACTGCCGCGATCGCTGCCAACCCGAAGTGAAAAATGGTGTATAAAATCAAATAACCATACAGACCTCTCTGGCAGTGTAACCAATTCCACAGAATATTTGTCCTAATGCTCTATTAGTAACTAACGACCTACTCTGTCACACTAGACAAATAGCTTCCAAACATAGACAGAAAAATGATCATTCATGAATCAGTAACAAAGCTTGATACGGAAAAATGCCCCTTATATATGTATGGTCATCCGGGGTCTCAACGCGAGAAAACCTGTCTTCAGGGTTTTGCAAACAACAAAGGAGCAGACCAGCCTGCCTGACTGATTAGCGCCTTTGTAATTCGCTTTTGAAAAGCATCATATCTAAACTTGCTTACAACAAGCGAATTTTTAATCTTCTAGCTAGTATCAGTAGCTGAGGAGACTGATTTGAGTCTCGCTTTGTCGGACGCCCCGAAGACAGGTTTTGTTAGGTCGAGGCCCAATTGTGCCGTCATGACCAAAATACAGCATGTAACTTAACCCTTGTTATCCACACACCGGATAGACGGCAATCAAAAATGCTCTAAATCAACCGACGAACACAAACCAAAAATCGCTTGAAACAGTGTTTTGTTGGATTGCCATGTCGCCATTCAGGCAACAAATGGCAATCTAAAACTGTTTCTAACAATTTATGATCTATGTTCGTCAGTAGTAATAACGTTTTCTATTGCCGCCTATATACCCGGTGTGATCCAGTTGTAAGCATGTGTGGATCCTGATTTGATAGCTTCATCAATTAAGCCTGATTAATCATATGATCTTTTGGCCACGGGCATCAAGCCGAGTAGCAGATCGCAAACAAAATTGCATAGCTCATGTGGATTTTAACCAAATGTAATAGGGAACAGACAAATGCATGCATGATTATCTTGCATTCAGCCCAAGGCTGTCGCAAGATGGTCGTGCAGATTTGCAAGATTGTCTCAAGTGTGGCTGTGCGTCAGTCATGCAAACTTCATGGGTAGTCGTAAGTTTCCCAACATTCTTGATGCAGATGTGCAATAGAGCGCAAGGTCATTGCACGGTAATCGTGCAACAGTCTTATGGCATTCACAAGCCAAATACATGCGTGCAAGCTCTAATACATTAGTCGTACTAACACCTTGTGTGTCTTGCAGTATTCTTGCTTCCTCATAAGACCTCACAAGAATCGCAAAGAAAATGAACATGTCCGAAATTTAGTTTTTATATTTTTGTGGCAGCCTTGCGACCCTGTGATATCGTAAAACAGTCTAAGGAGTTCTTTTCAACACTCAAAACATATGTTAAAAATGATGAATAAGAAAATATTAATAATTTTATGCTGAAAAATTTTGTTTATCTAAACCTATCATGTTGTGTTGGTTATCTGAACCTGTTAAGCATGTTATTTCATTGCACATCATGAGCACTTATAATGCCTGCCTTTTGTACAGGCAAGCTAAAATAGGCTCTTAGCCATATGGGCCTCGACGCAAGAAAACCTGTCTTCGGGGTGTTGCAAATAACACAGGCGCAGACCAGCCTGCGCTTCCGCGCAGTCTGATCAGCGCCTTTGTTATTCGCTTTTTGTAAACAACCATATCTAAGCATGCATAAAGCGAAATTTCAATGTTCTAGCTAGTCTCTGTAGCTGGGGAGACTGCTTAGAGTCTCGCTTTCACGGAAATCCCGAAGACAGGTTTTGTCCAGATGAGGCCCATATAGTACTGTACATTCCATCATATACAACATGATCTTAAATTAATTTATTCTCAGACACATCCTTCATGCTGCTAAGTCACTGCTGGAGTGGAATTGTCACATTAATTGGATATATTCAGTCACCTGAATGACAAATAACAACATAATCACCACAGGTTTAGATAAACAATGGTTTTAGCAGTCGCCAATGACAAATAACAACATAGTCACCACAGGTCTAGATAAACAATGGTTTTAGCAGTCACCAATGACAAATAACAACATAGTCACCACAGGTTTGGATAAACAATGGTTTTAGCAGTCACCAATGACAAATAACAACATAGTCACCACAGGTTTAGATAAACAATGGTTTTAGCAGTCACCAATGACAAATAACAACATAGTCACCACAGGTTTGGATAAACAATGGTTTTAGCAGTCACCAATGACAAATAACAACATAGTCACCACAGGTTTAGATAAACAATGTTTTTAGAGTAAAATTGTTAAGTTTCTTGCTCATCGGTTTTAACATATGTTTTGGGTGCTCAAAAGAACCGTCTCATTGAGACGGTTCTTTTGAGTACCCACAACATATGTTTTGGTTTAGAAATAAGAAAATTTATTTTTGGTACGCCCTCTTAACTAAAGGCCTGGTTAAGTGAGGATGTTTGCGTTTAATGTCCCACCAATGGCTTTAGAGTCTCATCCAACAGACTAGAGGTGTCGGGGATGGAACACGGGACCTCCTTGGTACAAGGTGAGTTGTTTATCTGCTACACCACGTTGGCTAACAATAGGGTCAATAAGATCCAAACATATTATGGTCAGATTTGTTGTTGCTGTTGAGTTTTGATTTGTAATTATTCAATGGTCATGACCTTATCATCGTTGTCCTCGATAGGGCATTCTTGTCAATGTTGTAAACAAACCAATTGTGGCATTACATCTCAATAAATGTTCCCCAGAGGATATAAACATGATTAATAAATAATAATGTAACGTAAGTGGAACAAATCGAAGCAGTCGGATATCTTGTTTACTACTAAACTAAATAGTACAACTATCTAATCATAAACAGCAGGCTATATACCGTGTATGATGTCATTTCGATAGAATATAAAATCTTTCCTAATTGTTGTCAATCAGATGATACAATTTATTCAGAAATCAATAAATTGCCTGAATAAATCTTAAAATTGAATGTGAGTCAGAATTAAAGCTAGAAATGTGTCAATGTGACACAGATGCCTCAGCCCACAGAGCCACTATATGAAGGAAACCATTTATCGTATTGGTGGGACATATGTACGGGGCGGGACGTATGGACAAGACCCCCATTTTAAAATGTGGGTGGTGCCGCTCATAAAAAAAATCACTAACACTGCTGGATATCCCTCTTATCTTTTTTGTTCCCTTCTTAATAAATTTAGTCACAGCAAACTAATGTACCTCAGGGCTTTTAAGAGTGTGTACCCAAAAGTATTTTTCTTATTCCTCAACCAAAACATATGTTGTGGGTACTCAAAAGAACCGTCTCAATGAGACGGTTCTTTTGAGCACCCAAAACATATGCTAAAACTGATGGGTAAGAAAATACTCACAATTTTACACTCAAAAGTTTAGTGTATCTAAACCTATATGAGCCGTGGCATGAGATTTCCAACAATTTGGTATGTGCGACCAGCAAAGGCTCAGACCAGCCTGCGCATACGCGCAGACTGATCAGAGCCTTTGCTGGTCGCTAAAATATTCTATGACTGTTAAACTACTGACTGACCTTCATTTGAAATCCCTAAGCTTAAAAGGAGGCTGCACAGGCTCCTGTGAGTCTACACTTGTCAAAATGTCAAATTATTGGAAATCTCATGCCGCGGCTCATATGGTACCTTTTCCTTTAAGTGTTCCTAGCTCATTTCTTTAACTAATCGGGAGCCAATATCCTGTCATTGTTCTGTACAAACCTTTTGCCCAGTGGTTGAACCAAGAGAAAATATAAGCCGGCATGTGCTATGCCCTAGAAATTATTTTATGAGTTTCTGATGATAAAATCATTGATCTCTCTATTAATTCACAAGCTAAGCAAATGAGGCTTCAGGTTTATTACTGACCATCAGGCCTTTATATATATTTAGATAAGACGGCATAATAATAAAATTAACTTTCTTATTTCTCAACAATAGGTTATGGGTTTTCAAAAGAAGGTTCTCCACTCATTATAGAAAAAAAGAATATTATTAATGAAGAAACTCAATAATTTAGCAGTGCTTGACGCAAGACCGAGGGGCCTCGGGTTCCAGCCTCACCGGCATCACTGCGTTGTGGCCTTGAGCAAGGCACATTAATCCTAGCTTTGTACTGGTTCAATCCAGGAAGATTCAACCCTACGTAACTGAAAGATTGTTGATGGGATGTAAAGAATCAAATCAAACAAATAATTTATCCCTTTAAATAGGGTAATAAGAAATGAAAATATCCAATAATTCGGGGTAAACATGGTTATGTAACAGCATTTTGTAAATTCAGAAATTTTCGCGACGGTTTTATTTTTGCAAAAGTTTCGCGAAAATAAAGCCCTCGTAAAAATGGTGAGATCACTGTGGTTTTTACTAATCCTGCTATAGTAGCAATTTTTTTATGTCACAAATATGTCTTTTAACTCTATTTATGAAACTTGATGTCTAATAATCATGCTAATCAGAGAGTTAATCTCCAAGAGGGAAGCCCTCTAAATATCAAAATACATTTGCTAGAATAAGATGATAGTTAGAGAACTAGACAGGTGATTGGCATATTACAGAAACTGAGGATATCAGTCAATGAAAGTCAGTCAATGAAATCAGACAATATCTGAGAGATGTGGCTTTAAATAGCTTAATTCTCTGTGAAAAACACACCTGAAAAAAGTCATTTCTGTTTTTTTTTTGCTGTAACAATAGATTATGTAACCTCAATCCAAACAATTTGGACCAATATCAGATTAGTACTGCTCCAATGGAACCATCTGATCTGGACCCAAACTGTTTGCAGATTATATCTTGTATCATGGCCAGTGAAGGTACTGTAAATGTTACGGGTTTTACAGATCATAGTGGTTCCATTTACAGGACACAGTGGTCAAACTGCCATGGCAGAGATGATGGAGGGTTCTAAAATATGATACACACAAAATCATAGCTGAAGGTTCAATAGATTGTGGGGGACCTATTCTCACACTGGTCAATGTAAACGCACCGGTGGTTGCTACAACGAGCTGGTGGTTGCATTTTACAGCACCGGTGGTGGCGTAAAAAGTAAAAAAATCTATACCTGTTGACTTTATTATATATTAATAAATTTGCATTTATTTTATTTGTGATGACACCTGGCGCACAGACCACCGGTAACATTGCAATTTATGGCTCTGCCAAGCAATTGGTGATTTGATTCATGGTTTGGACTGCAAATCCAACAAAGTTCTGGAGTTTTGTCGTGACAGGTGTTTTTTTTCTAGTGTAACTGCCTAAATTGAGTGAAATCTGCACGTCTAAGCGCAGCTGTTGTCATATTCCCATGAAATAACATCCAAAAAACGATTACTACTTTGGGTTTTTTTTCTTGGTAAACTAGCAAATGTTTTATTGAGGAATTTTTATTACAACGCACTGGGAGCATTTTTTGACGCATTGATACAACGCACTGATGGTTGCACAGAATTCCTGTGGTTGCTGGTGCAGCCTCACCACAGCATTCACTGTTCTTATAAACGGTACATAAATCGTTATTTGAGCCAGCACATGATATTTCAGTACCAGGATGAAGACTCAGGTGAGCCTATGCAAATGTACAGACTCGCCAGAGCCTTCTCTGCATAGAAAAATAGAGAGTAGTAATCGTTTTTGGATGTTATTTCATGGGACTATGATAACATAGCTGCAGCTGTGCTTAGACTTGCAGAATTTCCTAAAGTTAGGCTGTCACAATAGAAAAAAGCACCAGGTCCTGTCACTGTCAAACTTCACAACTGTGTCGGATGTGTCGGTCAAACCATGCATTAAAACGCCAATTGCATGGCAAAGCCATAAACTGCAATGCTTCTGACGGTTTGTGCGCATTGGGTCATCAAAAGTAAAATAAATGCAAGCTTATAAAGAAATCATACAGTCAATAGACATAGATTTTGTGGTTTTTGTACACTGATGAAGGCTCAAGCGTGACTCTGCAAATGTGTAGCCTCACCAGAGATGCTCCAGAGCTAGCCTTGTTCGCACTTTGAGAGTGTTTCCGCCTATTTTTCAGATTGGCCCCAAAACTTTTAATTTAATGAGATTGTTTGTCCGTTATGATACATTACAATAGTTAATAAGCCTCCATGCGAGCTTAAAATTTTTGTGCTTCAACAACAGCAGATTCTAGGGCGAAGATTTGTTACCAGTAAAATGCAATTTTAGCACCCCAGAGGAATAGGCTGCTGTCTGTTCTAAGGCGGCGATTCTGTTGTTGTTGATTCGTTGTTGATTGTTACTCCCATTACAGGATTCTGTAATTGTTCTATATTTTGTTACTTTATGTCCATTCTTGTTTTACAATCATCTTGATGGGGAAGAGAGAGAGCTGTTTGCTTTGCTTAGTTTGTCTTCCTGGTGTCTCGTGATTGTTGTGTGGCTATTCCTCTCAGCGCCATGGGTTTGTTTGCAGTTTGTGATTGTGATACTCACTAGCTTTTGCCACATTTGCTTGGTCTAGTCTGAGCCTTCGTCACAGTTTAAAAATTCCCATGTGGTGACTCAAATGGCGATTGAATGCCATTTTGTGCGTGCAGCGAGGGATCTGGCGAGTCTGCACATTTGCACAGGCTTACCTTAGCCTTCGTCACTGTACAAAATCTCGTGTGCTGCCTTAAATGGTGAATTGTGTGCTATTCACGCCAGCAGCGAATACTCTGGTGAGTCTGCACATTTGCGCAGGCAGTTAAAGGGACAAATATTTGAGCAATAATACTGGTACCACTCATTATGACTCTCTCCAGGGGTCATACTGGTCAGATCAAAAGGACAGCCATAATGAGGTGATTATGACTTCCTTACTGGGGCAATAAAGTGGTCCCATAAAGGGAATAGGTATTTTATGATAAAATATTGATCTTTATCTTAGTGAATGAAATTGTGTTGCATACAGGTAAGTCCCCTCTTGAGGCCCCATTAATTTTGTGAGATACTTAAACTGTCCCTTATCAGTTAATCCTTTAATGATCTCTATTGGACAGTAATCTTTGTCGTTAATGAACAATGTAATAAATATCAAGATCTCTTGTGCTGGCAGCAAAGTCTCTTGGGAGTATGTACGTTTGCACAGGCTCGCCTGAGCCTTCTATACAGTATCGAAATATCATGTGCTGGTTGAAATGGCAATTTTGCAACGTTTATGTGAATAGCGAATGATGTGGTGAGTCTGCACCAGCAACCACAGGAATTCTGTGCAACCATCAGTGCGTTGTATCAATGCGTCAAAAAATGCTCCCAGTGCGTTGTAATAAAATTTTCTCAATAAAACATTTGATAGTTTACCAAGAAAAAACAAACAAAGTAGTAATCGTTTTTTGGATGTTATTTCATGGGAATATGACAACAGCTGCGCTTAGACATGCAGAATTCACTCAATTTAGGCAGTTACACTAGAAAAAAGCACCTGTCACGGCAAAACTCCAGAACTGTGTTGGATTTGCCGTTCGAACCAAGAATTAAATCACCAATTGCTTGGCAGCGCCATAAACTGTAATCTTACCGACGGTCTGTGCGCCTGGTGTCATCACAAATAAAATAAATGCAAGCTTATAAATAAATCATAAAGTCAACAGGTATAGATTTTGTTTACCTTTTCCGCCATTTTACGCCACCACCAGTGCCGAAATAAGCCACCACCAGTTCGTTGTAGCAACCACCGGTGCTTTTACATTGACCAGTGTGATTCTAGCTGAGGGTTCAAAATGTGGTGATCACACTATAATGGTTGAGGGTTGATGAGATGGTGATCACACTGTCATGGTTTGGTGACACTGTCATGTTTGAGGGTTGAAGAGATGGTGATCACACTGTCATGTCTGAGGGTTGAAGAGATGGTGATCAAATTGTCATGTCTGAGGGTTGATGAGAAGGTGATCACACTGTCATGTCTGAGGGTTGAAGTGATGGTGGTCACACTGTCATGTCTGAGGGTTGAAGAGATGGTGATCACACTGTCATGTCTGAGGGTTGATGAGATGGTGATCACACTGTCATGTCTGAGGGTTGAAGAGAAGGTGATCACACTGTCATGTTTGAGGGTTGATGAGATGGTGATCACACTATAATGGTTGAGGGTTGATGAGATGGTGATCACACTGTCATGTCTGAGTGTTGAAGAGAAGGTGATCACACTGTCATGTTTGAGGGTTGATGAGATGGTCATCACACTATAATGGTTGAGGGTTGATGAGATGGTGATTACACTGTCATGTCTGAAGGTTGAAGAGCTGGTAATAACACTGTCATGTCTGAGGGTTGATGAGACGGTGATCACACTGTCATGTTTGAGGGTTGATGAGATGGTGATCACACTGTCATGTCTGAAGGTTGAAGAGATGGTGATAACACTGTCATGTCTGAGGGTTGAAGAGATGGTGATCACACTGTCATGTCTGAGGGTTGATGAGATGGTGATCACAATATCGTTGTTTAGGGTTGATGAGATGGTGATCACACTGTCCTGGATGAGGGTTGAAGAGATGGTGATCACACTTTTATGTCTGAGGGTTGATGAGATGGTGATCACACTGTCCTGGCTGAGGGTTGAAGAGATGGTGATAACACTGTCATGTCTGAGGGTTGATGAGATGGTGATCACACTATCATGGTTAAGGGTTGATGAGATGGTGATCACACTGTCCTGGCTGAGGGTTGAAGAAATGGTGATAACACTGTCATGGTTGAGGATTGATGGGATTGTTGATCACACTGTCATATCTGAAGGTTGAAGAGATAGTGGTCACACTGTCATGTCTGAGGGTTGATGAGATGGTGATCACACTGTCATGTCTGAGGGTTGATAAGATGGTGATCACACTGTCATGTCTGAGGGTTGATGAGATGGTGATCACACTGTCATGTCTGAGGGTTGATGAGATGGTGATCACACTGTCATGTTTGAGGGTTGATGAGATGGTTATCACACTGTCATGCCTGAGGGTTGAAGAGATGGTGATATCACTGTCATGTTTGAGGGTTGATGAGATGGTGATCACACTGTCATGCCTGAGGGTTGAAGAGATGGTGATAACACTGTCATGTCTGAGGTTTGATGAGATGGTGATCACACTGTCATGGCTGAGGGTTGAAGAGATGGTTATAACACTGTCATGTCTGAGGGTTGATGAGATGGTGATCACACTGTCATGTCTGAGGGTTGATGAGATGGTGATCACACTGTCATGTCTGAGGGTTGAAGAGATGGTGATCACACTGTCATGTCTGAGGGTTGAAGTGATGGTGATCACACTGTCATTTTTGAGGGTTGATGAGATGGTGATCACACTGTCATGTCTGAGGGTTGATGAGATGGTGATCACACTGTCATGTCTGAGGGTTGATGAGATGGTGATCAAACTGTCATGTCTGAGTGTTGATGAGATGGTGATTACACTGTCATGGTTAAGGGTTGATGAGATTGTGATCACACTGTCATGGTTAAGGGTTGAAGAGATGGTGATCACACTGTCATGGCTGAGGGTTGATGAGATGGTGATCACACTGTCATGGTTAAGGATTGATAAGATGGTGATCACACTATCATTGTTAAGGGTTGATGAGACGGTGATCACACTGTCATGGCTGATGGTTGAAGAGATGGTGATCACACTGTCATGTTTGAGGGTTGAAAAGATGGTGATAACACTGTCATGTCTGAGGGTTGATGAGATGGTGATCACACTGTCATGTCTGAGGGTTGATGAGATGGTGATCACACTATAATGGTTAAGAGTTAATGAGATGGTGATCACACTGTCATGTCTGAAGGTTTAAGAGATGGTGATAACACTGTCATGTCTGTGGGTTGAGGAGATGGTGATCACACTGTCATGTCTGAGGGTTGATGAGATGGTGATCACACTATCATGGTTGAGGGTTGATGAGATGGTAATCACACTATCATGGTTAAGGTTTGATCAGATGGTGATCACACTGTCATGGTTAAGGGTTGATGAGATGGTGATAACACTGTCATGTCTGAGGGTTGAAGAGATGGTGATCACACTGTCATGGCTGAGGGTTGATGAGATGGTGATCACACTGTCATGGTTAAGGGTTGATGAGATGGTGATAACACTGTCATGTCTGAGGGTTGATGAGATGGTGATCACACTGTCATGTCTGAGGATTGATGAGATTGTGATCACACTGTCATGTCTAAGGGTTGAAGAGATGGTGATCACACTGTCATGGCTGAGGGTTGAAGAGATGGTGATCACACTGTCATGGCTGAGGGTTGAAGAGATGGTGATCACTCTGTCATGGCTGAGGGTTGAATAGATGGTGATTATACTGTCATGGCTGAGGATTGAAGAGATGGTGATCACACTGTCATGGCTGAGGGTTGAATAGATGGTGATCACACTGTCATGGCTGAGGATTGAAGAGATGGTGATCATACTGTCATGACTGATGGTTGAAGAGATGGTGATCACACTGTCATGACTGAGGATTGAAGAGAGTGATCACACTGTCATGTCTGAGGGTAGAATAGATGGTGGTCATACTGTCATGGTTGAGGATTGAACTGATGGTGGTCACACTGTCATGACTGAAGGTTGAAGAGATGGTGATCATACTGTAATGACTGAAGGTTGAGGAGATGGTGATCATACTGTCATGACTGAGGGTTGAATAGATGGTGATCATACTGTCCTGACTGAGGGTTGAAGAGATGGTTATCACACTGTCATGTCTGAAGGTTGAAGAGAGAGTGATAACACTATCATGTCTGAGGATTGAATAGATGGTGGTCGCATAGATGGTGATCACACTGTCATGGCTGAGGGTTAAATAGATGGTGATCATACTGTCATGGCTGAGGGTTGAAGAGATGGTAATCACACTGTCATGGCTGAGGGTTGAAGAGATGGTGATCACACTGTCATGGCTGAGGGTCGAAGAGATGGTGATCATACTGTCATGATTAAGGGTTGAAGAGATGGTGATCATACTGTCATGATTGAGGGTTGAAGAGATGGTGAGCATACTGTCATGTTTGAGGGTTGAAGAGATGGTGATCATACTGTCATGACTGATGGTTGAAGAGATGGTGATCACACTGTCTTGACTGAGGGTTGAAGAGATGTTGCTCACACTGTCATGTTTGAGGGTTGAAAAGATAGTGATCACACTGTCATGTCTGAGGGTTGAAGAGATGGTGATCACACTGTCATGGCTGAGGGTTGAAGAGATGGTGATCACACTGTCATGGCTGAGGGTTGAAGAGATGGTGATTATACTGTCATGGTTGAGGGTTGAAGAGATGGTGATCACACTGTCATGTCATAGAGTTGAAGAGATGGTGATTATACTGTCATGGCTGAGGGTTGAAGAGAGTGATCATCCTGTCATGTCTGAGGGTTGAAGAGATGGTGATCATACTGTCATGTAATAGGGTTGAAGAGATGGTGATCACACTGTCACGGCTGAGGGTTGAAGAGATGGTGATTACACTGTCATGTCTGAAGGTTGAAGAGATGGTGATTACACTGTCATGGCTGAGGGTTGAATAGATGGTGATCATAGTGTCATGTCTGAGGGTTGAAGAGATGGTGATTAAAATGTCATGTCTGAGGGTTGAAGAGGTGGTGATCATACTGTCATATCTGAGGGTTGAAGAGATGGTGATTATACTGTCATATCTGAGGGTTGAAGAGATGGTGAGCATACTGTCATGGCTGAGGGTTGAAGAGATGGTGAGCATACTGTCATATCTGAGGGTTGAAGAGATGGTGATTATACTGTCATATCTGAGGGTTGAAGAGATGGTGAGCATACTGTCATATCTGAAGGTTGAAGAGATGGTGAGCATACTGTCATGGCTGAGGGTTGAAGAGATGGTGAGCATACTGTCACATCTGAGGGTTGAAGAGATGGTGATTACACTGTCATATCTGAGGGTTGAAGAGATGGTGAGCACACTGTCATGGCTGAGGGTTGAAGAGATGGTGAGCATACTGTCATGGCTGAGGGTTGTAGAGATGGTGAGCATACTGTCATATCTGAGGGTTGAAGAGGTGGTGATTTTACTGTCATGGCTGAGGGTTGAAGTGATGGTGATCATACTGTCATGGCTGAGGGTTGAAGAGATGGTGAGCATACTGTTATGGCTGAGGGTTGAAGAGATGGTGATCACAGTGTCCTGGCTGAGGGTTGAAGAGATGGTGATCACACTGCCATGGCTGAGGGTTGAAGAGATGGTGATTATACTGTCATGTCTGAGGGTTGTAGAGATGGTGATCACACTGTCATGGGTGAGGGTTGTAGAGACGGTGATTTTACTGTCATGTCTGAGGGTTGAAGAGACAATGAATAAACTGTCATGGCTGAGGGTAAAATATATTGTGGTCACTCTGTCATGTCTGAATGGTTGAAGTGACAGAGTTGAGGCATTGGTATCACACTGTCATGGCAGAAAACTGAAGAGATTGTGATCACACACACAATCATTAATGAGAATTCAATATATAGTGGACATGACTGGAGACAGTAGTGGTCTTATCCAGCTCACTGTCATTGAAGCTGGAGTGATCAAGAGATAGTGCTTGATTTATAAGATATAGAAGCTGATCAAGACCCATTTCTCAAAATTGGGAAAATATACCAACATATACATGTTTCTATTTATTGACAATCTCTATAATAGCCTGGGAGAAATTCTTTTGAAATAGTGGTCATTGTTGATTTAGTCATGTAACTTAACAAGTCAGTTATTAGGAATATTGACAGAATATTCATAGAGCTCAAGCAAGCAGTCAATTTTGGTTGCCCTACAAATGCCTAATAATCACGCCTTAGGAAAATAGTTCTCAACGCTTTCCTTGCTGTCATCTAACCTTTGCAAAAAGTTTGGACACAGATCAGGACCGACAGAACATCAGTCCTGATCTAGATACAAACCATGTGTTCCTGATAGAATATTTTGAAAAAGTTAATTTTGAAAAAAGTCAGCAGATGACAACAAAAGCATGAAAAATAACCCAGCATGCAAAGAGCTAAAATTGCTGATGGTATTCATTGAAACAAATGACAACACAGTGAACACACCGGACAGATGGCAATGGAAAATGCTCTTAATCAATGAATGCGTATTAAAAATCGCTAAAAAAAGTGTTGTCGATTGCCATTTGTCGCCAGTCAGGCGACAAATGATAATCGAAAACTCTGTTTTTAACGATTTTTGATCTACCTTCGTCGATAATATTAACATTTTCGATTGCCGCTTATCAAGTGTGGACAAGCTAGATCTAGCTGGAGAAGAGAGAGAGCTGATTCTTTAATTGCCTTTTAAGTCTTGTGAGTGTCTCTTCCACATGGTGCCGTGGGTTGGTCTGCGGTGTGTGGTTGTGCCATTTCCTGGTCATACTCAATTGCTTTCAGATATTGATCAGTCGGAGTAGAATCGGGACTGTGATAACTGTCCACTTGAAATGGGCCTCGTCCATTTGATTCTTTACGTCCCAGTCAAGTCAACAATTTTTCAGTTAAGTAAAGACGGGTGTTCCTCGGTTGAACAACTAAGCAAGGATTAATGTGTCTTGCTCAAGGACACAACACAGTGTGATGCCAGTGAGGCTCGAACCCACAACCTCTTGATCTCAAGACAAACACTCTACCACTTGGGCCTCGTCGTGAGAAAACCTGTCTTCGAGGTTTCCGATAAAGCCAGTTTCAAACCAATCTCCTCAGCTACATAGACTAGCTAGAAAATTGAAATTTCATCTGTAGCAAGTTTACATATGATACTTTCCAAAAAGTGACTAACAAAGGCACTGTTCAGACTGTGCGGATGCGCAGGCTGGTCTGCACCTGTGTTGTTCGCAAATCCCCAACGACAGGTTTTCTCGTGTTGAGGCCCATATAATAGCTCCTGTTGGAGCATCTGACTTGAAAGTTTTAGGTCACGGGTTTGAGCCCTATTTAAAAAAAATTCAGTTGGGACTCTCTATTTTTCTTTTCAATGTTTACCCTTTATATAAAAGTTGTCTGCTGACAACCGGTTTGAAAAAGAGTTTTTGCATAAAATCAGGCTATGGGGAAGGTTTCAGCTTAGACCAAGAATGGACCACTGAAGTCTGTCTGTAGGTAAAGGCCTGATCAGGTGGGCTAAAAGTAAAAGTTTTTCAAAAACATGCAAACTTACGGAGAATGTAATTATAGAAACTGCCGGCTCCTTTGTGTCTCAATAAAACTTCAGTCAATGGAACACTCACGACTCCAAAATTTCCAATTTGTAAATTGTGGCGTTTTTAGTTAAAAACCAATAAAATGGTAAAAACACAACTAATAATCCCCAGATTGTGAGAAAAGTTAATGAATGAACAGCCTTGAGGACTCTTATTTATATCATAAATCCTCAAATGATATCATTTAGTACAAACTGGCAGACAAAGAACCACAAGCCATATGATTTGTGAATGAATGGAGACACGCTTGTGTTCATCCTTCACGTTTCAACACAGGATGTGTAAAAGAAAGAAAAAGAATCAAAATAATGAATACAGTAGCCATTCATAAGTTTTAACACTCCTGCTGTTTATCTTTAACTCTTTGCATGCTGGGTAATTTTTCATGACTTTTTTTGTTGTCTGCTGACTTTTTTCAAAATTAACTATTTCAAAAAATTCTTTCATGAACACTATCAGAGTGTCAAACAGTTTGGATTCAGATCAGGACCGACAATATGTCGGTCCTGATCTGGGTCCAAACTGTTTGCAAAGGTTATCAGCAGACGACAACTAAACTAAAATTCTGTTACTTATTTTGTTTGTCTGCTCCTCTTTTAGGTTGCCTATATTTCTAATAATATGGAACCTGATCAAACTGCTCCGCTAAGGGCTCAAACTGATCTGATACTAAACTGTCAATGTATACTCTTAAACCTGCTAAAATGCTAAAACATTTAACTCATAACCTACCAATCAATATCTTTTGTCTAAAAAATGTCTGCTTATTATGTCTACTGCATATTATGTTAAAATGCACATTCAAATTTATCATGGATGAAAATTCTATGAAGGCTGGGTTCATATTTTTGGCAATGTAGGCTACCTAACAACATAGAAGTCATCATTTATTTGCCTACAGCTTTATTCAACTGTCTTCTGTTGCTGACAACAGAGATCTTTGTGAGGGTAATTAACACTTTTATCATCAAAAGCAGTGTAATTTTTCATTTTTCTTTTGTCATCTGATGATTTCTTTCAAAGTTAATTACATTTTCAAAAACTTCTGACACAGACATTTTGTTGGGCCAGAAGAATATTGACAGATGACACTTTAGTTATAATGTCAAGTTTGGAAAGTCAGCAGCAACGAGAAATGAAAAATTTCTCAGTGCATCGAACAGTGAAACCACAAAACCAGCTCTTACGAGCATGCACTGTACATCATTGAATTATTGCAAAGGTGTAAAAACCTTTGTGTAACACTATCTGTTCACTAATCAAATGACTGCTACTGATTGAATAATGTACTGATAACCAATTTGTGAAATTTTCTTAATGATTTAAAAACAAGAGGGCCATAAGGTCCTGGATCGCTCATCTGAGTCCAGGCCCCAAGGTTATAAAACATTTTTCATGCTCAACTCAACTGAGCATAAAATTTCAACTGCTCATAAAAAGTAAAAAAAAAAAACGCTCAAAAAGATAGGTATTTCTTGCTTTTAATCTCTCATATGATGTATTAATCCTGCTTATAAATGTTAAAATGCCAACAATTGTTGGCATTTTAACATTTATGAGCAATAAAAATTCATGCTCAATTGAGCTGAGCATGAAAAAAGTTTTATAATCTCGAGGCCAGGCTCATGAGATAGGCCTTTGAAAGACAAAAATTATCTATTTCTAGCTCCGGCCGCCATTTTGTTTAGCAGAGTAAGCAATTTTGGTAGAGTGCAATATGAGGAACATTTTGGCCCAATTATTTTTAATTTGGACAAGACTTTTTCAGGAACACATGTTGTTAAAAGATTTCCATGCTTTTTGTCATCCGCTGATTTCTAAATAGGCCTTGATGCGACAAAACCTGTCTTTGGGGTTTCAGACAAGACTCAAACCAGTCTCCCCAGCTACAGAGACTAGCTAGAAAATTTGAAATTTCGCTTGTAGCAAGCCTAGATATGATTCTTTCCAAAAAGTGAATAACAAAGGCGCTGATCAGACTGCGCGGATGGGCAGGCTGATCTGTGCCTGTGTTATGTGCAAGGTTTTCTGGCGTCAAGGCCCAAATGGTGGAAGTGGAAAGATAGATATATCCCAAGTTGTCCTTGCTAAGTAAGTAAGGGTGCAAAGATCAGGTATCGATACAATCAAGTACCACACCTGACCCAGGATACCATAATTCAGTAGCAGTGTAGAGTCAGAACAAATGCATCTACACACTTTTGTTTGTTCGATTTGATTTTTTATGTCCCAGTCAACAATTTTTCAGTTATATTGGCACAGGTCTAGTACTAAGCAGAGGATAAAGTGTCTTGCTCAAGGACACAATTTTGCTGTGCCTCCGGTACGGCTCTTACCAGCAACCCCTTGATCCGAGCTAGGCAATCTACCACTGAGCCACTGCGCTCCTCATATCTACGCAGTATATAAGGATAAGATATAACTGTATACATATGAGCCACGACATGTGATTTCCAACAATGTGGCATTTTCACAAGTAGTAACTCAGACGAGCTTGTGCAGCCTCCGTTTAAGCTAAGAAGCTCTTAATGATGTTCGTTCAGTAGCATTTGAATCATAGAATATTCTAGCGACTTGCGAAGGCTCTGGTCAGACTGCGCGAATGGGCAGGCTGGTCTGAGCCTTAGTCGGTCACACATACCACATTGTTTGAAATCACATGTTGCGGCTCATATTGATAGTAAAGATACAAATGGTATAACCACAATTGGAGTTTCTATCATCTTCATCGAAAAACAAGCTTTGACTTACCTGAAAAGAGATAAGAAAATGCATTTGAAATATAATTGGAATTTCAACTGAAAATACCACTTTGAAAACAGTGTAGACCCAGATCAGCTGGCTTCTGGTGAAGCCATCTGATCTGAGGTTCCACACTGTTATTCATCAACACCATGACTGGCCAGAATTTTTACAAAGGCTGATGATAAAGCTTTCACAATGTGTGCCCTTTATCATAATTGCATGTGCATTAATATAAGGTTGTATACAGTACGTAGAATGCCTGGAAATCAGAAGGCTTACTCTTTTTAACAGGAAGAATAATAATTGCTGAATAATAATGAACTTCTATAATATTTCGCCCTAAACAAGCTAGTGTAACCTTTGGTCATTATTATGAAGAAAATTATCATATTTCCATTGACAATATAAGCTTACTTCTTATGGGAAATCTGTCATTGTTTGATTCGCTCAAGGGATATAATATTATTTTTAACTTTTTCGTACTTATAATCTAATTGACGCAGATTCCTTGCTAATGCTGTGTCACATATGTTGTCTGCTGATAGCCTTTGCAAACAGTATGAATAAAAGATCAGGACCAACAGAATGACTGGATCCAAACCATTTGACACTCTGACAGTGTTCCTGAAAGTTTTTTTTCAAAAAGATAATTTAAAAAAAAGTCAGCATGAAAATTACATCACAATCAAAGAGTTCATACAAAAGTTGGAAACAGTGTTCTAATGTTATACATCTTGTAGACTCAGAAAATCAACACTATTGCAATCAAAAAGGACCTGATCTGAGTCCAAACTGTTAACAAAGTAGATGACAAAAGTCGCCACTAGCAAAGCCTCTTCGATTGGATAGTGCAAAAAAAGTGAAACAGACAGTAAAACCTGTCTTAAGCGGCCACTCAAAATGAAGACCGATAATGGTTTTCCTCAATGCAGGTCAAAAGTATTGCAGCATTCTGCAATACTTTAGACCTTCATTAAGCTGCCATTTTCCATTAAGACCTTTTGTTTTGTCTATTTGTAAGTGGCAGCTTAAGACCGGTTTTACTGTAACATTATATGCCAGTGGAGCGCATCAAATGATGACAGATTTTGCACTCTTAATATTTAATTTGGTCACACACAATGGCGTAGCCAGAACGCTGAAAAAGTTAGGCACATCAAAGGGAGACTACTGGATCAAGCAGCGGTCCTCCTCAATTGTGTCCCTTTTTAAAATGGGAACTTCTCTTAAAGGAAAGAATTAGCTCCCAGAGGGAGCAAATTCTTTTCTTTAAGAGCAGTTCCTTATTATCATGGAAAATCACTTTTACCAAATTAGGTGACCTCCCTTGAATGATACTGTTTTTATTATGTATGTGCGTAATGGGGACTACGCCAATGACACAGATGCCCATCTATGGTCACACACATGCCCATCTACAGTCCACCTCAATGCTGCAATCTCACCTTTTTCCTTGAAGCGCCTGGTAAATCCCCATAATCCACAGTTTTTCCTTTCACAAATAACTTTCGTTTCACCTGTGCACTCATCTTTTTCTTACGTGACGGTTCCATTATTTTTCAATGGTTTGGGTAGGCTCTAACTAACGTAAGTAGCTACTGCGTACTTGTTAATTCCAAACATACACTTGTAACTCTTGATGTCTTTTTCAGTTTGTACCAGTGCCAATCATTTAACCCTTAAAACACCAATCACAACAAATGTCATCTGCTTTTGTCGTCTGCTGAAAGGTTTAAGAAGCCTTTTAGTCAAACAGTGTAGACCTACATCAGACTGCTCCTATATGAGCAGTCTGATCTGGAACTATGCTGTTTGATTCAACACTTACATTAGCCTATAATGTTAGCAAATACATGTAGCAGACAACTCAATCAGACTTCATAAATGCCAAATTGTTCACCTTAGTCAATCTTTTTACCCTTAAACTGCTTTTCACTGAGGTCAACTGAAGTCAATCACTTAACCTTTAAACTGATATTCACTATTGCCAGTGTTCAAAGAGTCAATCATTTTACCCTTTAACTGATACTGTTAAACTGATATTCACAAATGCCAGTGTTCACAGAGTCAATCATTTATTCCTTAAACTGTGACTGATAAATGACAAAGTGTTCACAGAGGTCAATCATTTAACCCTTAAACTAATATTCACATATGCCAGTGTTCACAGAGTCAATCATTTAACCCTTAAACTGCTACTGACAAATGCCAATGTGTTCACAGAGGTCAATCCTTTAACTGTTAAACTGATATTCACAAATGACAAAGTGTTCACAGTCATGTCAATCATTTAACCCATAGACTGCTGAGGCTTGTATAGGGGTTATAGGGATACAGGATATTTGCCATTTTACTTCCAGGGATATAGGATACTATCCACTTTACTTACAGGGATATAGGATACTGTGTTTAATATTTTAGCTTCTTTCAGGGATATTGACTTTTTTGGAAAATTAATTATGGGGATATTTGCTGGTTTATAAGGGATACTTGTCCGTTTATTCAAGGGATATGGGATACTTGGTACCCCCCTATACAAGCCTCACTGCTTATCACAAATGCTAGTGTTTACTGAGGACAATCATTTAACCCTAAAATGCTATTCACAAATGCCATTTTTTAAGTGTTCACTAAGGTAAATCATTTAACTGTTTAACTGCTATTCACAAACGACGAAGTGTTCACTAAGGTCAATCATCTGACCCATAAACTGCTATTCACAAATGGCAAAGTGTTGACAAAGGTCAATCATCTAGCCCATAAACTGATATTCACAAATGACAAAGTTTTGACATATCCATAAACTGCTATTCACAAATGACAAAGTGTTTACTGAGGTCAATCATCTAACCCATAAACTGCTATTCACAAATGAAAAAGTGTTGACGGAGGTCAATCATCTAACCCATAAACTGTTATTCACAAATGACAAAGTGTTGAGGGAGGTCAATCATCTAACCCATAAAATGTTTGTTTGTTTGTTTTTGTTGCTTTACGTACCAAGTCAACAGCTATGGTCATTGCAGGACGGTCAGTTCACCTAACCACCAGTAATCGTGCACATACTTTCGCTTGTAACTGACAACAACCCTTCATGAATGATTCAGCGGAAGAGAGGAGAATGACCGTAGAAATTATTTCATGATCCATCTCCACGAAAGTATGGGACCGGGGCGGGATCTAACTCGCGACCCCTGGATCTGCAGTCAGCTTCGCATCTGTAACCAGACACATTACCGACTGCGCTACGCGGCCCGGTAAACCCATAAACTGCTCTTCAGAAATGACAAAGTGTTCACTGAGGTCAATCATTTAATGACTACAAAATTACAGCACAGAAGAATTTGGAATAGGCAAAACCAATTTAAAGATAAATATTTAGAGTATTCTCCACTTTCTCCATGGGCGGATCCAGAGGGTAGGGGGTGGGGGTGAGGGAGGGGGGGTGTTGGGCTGAAGAATCACAAGTGGCTATAGGTTTCCTAGAAATTCTGGTACAGACCAACCTTGATCACCTTCTAGAGGGAGGTCCCTTAGTAACGGCTCTGTGAAACACATTGATGACTAAAAAAAGAAAAAACATTGTCAGGAACCCCCCTGGACGGAATTTTCTGGAACTGCCCATGCTTCTCCACAAAATTGGATGACTTATTATATCATGTGAATCATCTCCACGAAATGTTTTCTTCAAAAAATATTGAAAATTTAAACATCTGGTTCGTTTATGATAAGCATTTCAATAGTAAACACAGATACTTTGGAAGTTACAGGTACTCTTATGATAGCCATGTCTTGAGAAAACCCTGATTGTGCTACCTGCAAACAATAAAATGCACAGATAGCCAGTCTGAACAACACTTTTAATAAAAGCATGATAATGTCCAGAAAGTATCATTTTCTATACTTGCCATGGTTATCTAAGTCTGTGTATCTGAGCAGACTGGTTTTAGCTTTAAACATCAAAACCACAACATTTTCAACATTGATTGCTCGTATACCCATACCAAAATTACCCCCACCCAAGATTGATATACTGTGTTTCTTTTATAAACACAAATATTTGGCTTGAAGATACCCACATATCAATCACGCTGATCACTATTAAATATTTGAAAGTAATGAAGCAGAAAAAATTCTGAGGGAACTGAGTGCTGCCGCTATTATTTGACAAAATCAATAAAATGCAATGTAATAAATTCTAAAGCAAGAGTTATCAATTACAAAAGTCTTTAAATGTATGTGAAATGGAATAACTGTCTGCCCTTAAACCTGCTTCTCTCCTGCAACAATCATTTCGAAAAAGAAAACGGAAACATCTTTTAATAATAGCTTGAATAGAAAATCAAGGGCCATAACTCCACCAAAAGTTTATTTCATTTTCATGGGCTACCAAGACTTTTGTAGGTGCAATGAGGTGGGGGTGGGGGGATGGGGGGAATGTGGGAAAGGTTTGAAAGGAGGGGGTGTAGAAGCAGTAGAGTCGCTATACACATTCATCATAAACCAGGTAATTTTCATGTGAAAGTTTAGCAACAAAATTAATTGTCAATTAGCTAAAACATAAAGAGTTGTTTTCCCCTGAAAGCTGTTTATATATTTAGGATCAAAACAATGCTGCGTGCTAAAAGACACACAAGCCTATGTCATTGGTATGCCAAGCATGGAGAATTCATGCTGAGGCAAATTATACTCCGAATGAGAACAGGCGTCAATATAATAGTGGTAAAGAAAAGATACTAATCATATTGAACTTATAAGGTCTGTGACCAAGAGTAGTAAAGCCATTATATTATATTACATTGGTCTCAACGCCAGAAAACCTGCCTTCGTAGAGTTACGAACAACAAAGGTGCAGACCAACCTGCGCATCCTCGCCTTTGTTATTCGCTTAATTGCAAATTATCATATTAAAACTTTTCACTATTCTAACTTAACTAGTCTCTGAAGATGAGCAGGCTGGTTTTGGTATGACCTGATGGGAAACCCTGAAGACAGGTTGTCTTGTGTCTTGGCCCATATTATATCACCTAGGTAATGGTGCTAATCAGCCTCTGCAGATGTACATACTGATCTGTACCCTCGCTGTTTGTGTGTCATGTGGCAAAAAGAGGTTTTATCAAGACATGGCTCCTATTGTATGCAACAAGGAATGTTGCAAAACTTTCAAGATAACATGCATAAACTGGAATCTTTCCAGACACAGATGCAAAGTTTACAATGACAGGTGCATCAATCAATCAACACCCAGTGTATATAAGTACCAACACCATAGTACAGGTAGCCATACAAATTGTATGGGCATACCAAGTATAGCCACCAAGTTAATGACATATCACGAAGTATAGGCACCTGATTTTATTGTCATATCACCTAGTATAGCCAATAAATTGATGACATATATCACCAGGTATATATTTAACATAGTATAGCCACATATATAGCCATACAATGATGTATCACCACCCAGTGTTAAGCAATCAAGTATGGCTATCAAGTTAATGATATCTACTGTAGTGTAGTTTAACACACAGTATGTCTTAAGTTAATGATATATCACCCAGAATAGCCATCAAATTAATGATATATCAAGCAGTATCCTCACTAAGCTAATGATATATCACCCAGTATACCTACACAGGTAATGATATATCACCCAGGGTAGCTACATAGTTAATGATATATCGCCCAGTGCAGCTGCAAAGTTTATGATAATCTCCCGGTGTTACTACACAGTTACTGATATATCACCCAGGGTAACTACACAGTTACTGATATATCACCCAGTGTAGCTACACAGTTAATGATATATCCCCCAGTGCAGCTGCAAAGTTTATGATATATCACCCAGTGTAGCTACACAGTTACTGATATATCACCCAGGGTAACTACACAGTTACTGATATATCACCCAGTGTAGCTACACAGTTAATGATATATCCCCCAGTGCAGCTGCAAAGTTTATGATATATCACCCAGTGTAGCTACACAGTTACTGATATATCACCCAGGGTAGCTACACAGTTACTGGTATATCACCCAGGGTAACTACACAGGTAATGATATATCACCCAGGGTAGCTACACAGTTAATGGTATATCACCCAGGTTACCCAGTGTAGTTACACAGTTAATGATATATCACCTAGTGTAGCTACACAGTTAATGTAATGATGTGTCACCCAGCTAGTATAGCCACTAAGTTTATGATATATCACTCAGTGTAGTTACACAGTTAATGACATATCACCCAGTGTAGCTACAAAGTTTATGATAGCTACTAAGTTAATTGCATATCACTGAGTATGGCCACTATTTTAATAACATATCATCCAGTGTAGCTACCAAGTTACTGATGTATTACCCATTATCACATATTTATACTTATTTGCGCTAAGTACCAAACCTTTTATTTATTTTGGCCAAACATTCAAACACCTAGGGTGAAGAGTTGGTCAGTTTATTAGCTAAAAACATCAACAGGTGTATCTTGTAAAAGCTGAGACTGGGCCAAAACACCAAAGAAAGCACTTTGTGGCCATTTGCCTTGATGATTTCAAGTAAAATTTAACACTTTCCCCTGGGAAATTTTGTTCTACAAATTGGAGGTGTTCTAGAACTGTTCTAGAACATTTAGAACTGTTCTAGAACGGTTCTAAACAGGTAAATATGTTCGTTCTAGAACTCTTGTTCTACAACTGTTCTAGAACATTGTTATAGAACAAATCAAACACATTCTAGAACTGATTTCCATTCTATAAGTGTTCTTGAAATATTCTAGAACATTTTTAGAACAAATCAAGAACCAGTAAGTTCTACAAATGTTCTAATAATATTCTAGAACATTTTTAGAACTTTTCAAGAACAAAATAAGTTGACAGAAACTTCTAAAAATGATTCAAATTAAGTTCTAGAACATTTGTTTTACTTTTTAGAACTAGTTAATTCTACAAATATACTAATAAATTCTAGAACATTTTTGAAACTTCTCAAGAGCAGAAAGCATCAGGTAGCTCAGTGGTTGGGCAATGAGACGGTTCTTTTGAGTACCCAAAACATAAAACATGTTTTGGGTGAGAAATAAAGAAAATAATTTTCCAATACGCACTCTTATCTGGAGGCCTGGTCCTTTGGATGGGGACGTTAGCTGGATGTCCCCTTTGCAGGGAAGGTCACCCCTTGTGCAGGGTTTAAGATCCCTACGGTAATTTAGATATGGTTAATTACTTGTAGGCTTTCATCCTGCAACCTGGAGTGCACAAAGTACACTTGCAGATAATACTGGCAAGCGAGGGTCTAGCAATATATAGAGAAAGAAAGAAAAAAGGGCAAAATAAGTAAAAGAAAATTCAAATTAAGTTCTAGAACTTATTTAGTACTTTTATAGAACCAGCAAGTTCTAGAAATGTTCTAAAAAGTTCTAGAACATTTTTAGAACATTTAAAGAGGAAGCATGTCATAACCAGATGGATGATGGGAAAAAAATGGCTGCCAGAATTGGAGGGAAAATGTGGAGGCTCTTCAAAAACATTTGTTTGGGAATTTCTAGATGGCAAACATGATAGTAGTATTAACTGAGACAGTGAGTAGACCTGAGAAACAGTTTCTCTAAGGTTTTTAATGTTGCTTAATGGTGGGGTTGTTGTTTGTAAGTTTTTTTAGCAAATGCAAGACAAAGTTTTGGAATGGGTGGGGTAATACAGGGTGGCATGTTACCACAATGAGAAGATGATCATGGCTTTATTACTATAAACAGAGGTTGAGCAGTCAGTTATCATCCAATAAGTTTTCCAAAAACTACAATGTTACAGTTTTGCAATGAATGGTATTTATTTTTCACTTCACTGATAATTCGGGAGCAATATTTTACTGAAATTTACTGAACCAGCAAGTTCTACAAAAGTTAAAAAATGTTCTAGAACATTTTTAGAACAGTTCTAGAACAAGCATGTCATTATCATAAATTTAACCAGATTGATGCTGGGAAAAACATGGCTGCCAGAATTGGAGGGATTATGAAGGCTCCCCAAAAAGCACTTGTGGCAGTTTCTAGATGGCAAATTTGACAGTATTAAAGTCTGGGACAGTGAGTAGGCTTGAGACACAATTTCTTAAGTATTAATGTTAATTGTTGCTGTAGTTACTGTTTTTCCAAGGTCAAATGCATGACAATGTTTTGAAATGGGTGGGGTAACAGGGTGGCAATAATTAACAACATTTAGGCCAACTTAGGGCCCCTATAATAATTCTCCTCCAGTTGATGTTTATTTATTTATTGTGTCACCTGCATTTGGGGATTACTTATTGGGGTTTTAAACCAATGTCAACAGTTTTCCAGATATATAAAGGTAGCATTTGATGGAATCTTATTTCCAAACCCTATATGGGACATTTTTGGGGAGTCGTTCTACAACTGTTTTAGAAAAGTTCAGTTTTTTAGAACAGTTGCAGAACAAACCACTAGAACATTCCTGAAATTGTTCTCAAACTATTCTAAAATGCTCTAAAATAATTCAGGGGCATTAATAGAATGCTTTATATGACATTTTTGAAGAGTTGTTCTACAGTCTTTCCAGAAAATTTCTAAAGGTTTGTTCTGGATCAGTTCTAGAAAAAGCCAATGTTTATTCTAGAACAGTTCTAGAACAAACCATTAGAACATTTCTGGAATTGTTCAGGAACCATTCTAAAAATGTTCTAGAATGATTCAGAGACATTTGTAGAACATTAAATGGAACATTTCTAAGGGTGTTCTACAATTGTTCCAGAAAAATTCTAATGGTTTGTTCTAGATCAGTTCTAGAACAAACCAAGGTTAGTTCTAGAACAGTTCTAGAACAAACCATTAGAACATTTCTGGAATAGTTCTGGAACCATTCTACAGATGTTCTAGAACTATTCAGAGACATTTATAGAACGTTAAATGGGACAATTTATGAGGGGTGTTCTACAATTGTTCCATAAACGTTCTAAAGATTTGTTCTGGAACTGTTCTAGAACAAACCAAGGTTAATTCTAGAACAGTTCTAGAACAAACCATTAGAACATTTCTGGAATAGTTCTGGAACCGTTCTACAGATGTTCTAGAACTATTCTGAGACATTTATAGAACGTTAAATGGGACATTTTATGAGGGGTGTTCTACAATTGTTCCATAAACGTTCTAAAGATTTGTTCTGGAACTGTTCTAGAACAAAATTAATTTGTTCTAGAACTGTTCTAGGAAAAACTTTTAGAATTTTCTGGAACTTTTCTAGAACAAATTTTTTGACCTCGGCTAGAACAAAAAATTGTCCCATTTAACGTTCACCATCTGTCCCATAAACATTCTAGAACATATCTAGAACAGTTCTAGAACATAGTTCTAGAAGATTCTAGAATAATTTTAGAACATTCTAGAACAGTTCTAGACCATTTCGCAGGGGTTACCACCAAGCCTGTAACAGGGCAAGGATCAAGTACTAAAGAGTCCTCTCAAATATCACACCGGAGATCCTGGGGGCAATCGAAAACGCTACCAACAATTAACAAATGCGGATCAAAATTCGATAGAAATAGTGTTTTTGATTGTCATTTGTCGCCAGTGGGGCGACAAATGGCAATTGAAAACACTTCTTCTATTGATTTTTTCTACATTCCTCGATAGTATTGGCGTTTTCGATTGCCACCTACCCGGTGTGAATATGAACACTTTCATTTTTTAATTAGTTACAGTTCTATGGTATTAGTCATATGGTGGATGTAGATAATGCATATAAAAGGATGTACCATTGCAACGGATTAATCCGATGGAATGGGTTTGCAAAAATAGAACTTTATGTGTGTTCTCTATCCCCATAATCGATCTGTATAGACCAAAATCAGATGCTACAGATCACAACCTCTGATCAAGGTCTACATAGCTAACATCCAATGTTCAAACAGTGGATACTTGATTTTCTGACCTCTGTTCCTATATATTAGTACATTATTCAGATCACATCAATTATGACACATTATAAAATCAATGTCATATGATAAAATTCTCATAATCTGAGCACAAACCATAACACTTCCTTGTATTACATAGAATATTGAACCAAAAGGCACCAAGACAGCGATAAATTGATAGATTTTCCACTCTAATGGAACACGAAGAGAAATTATCCAAGCCGAATAACGTTTATCAATAGTATTCAAATGTTCTGCACGGTAAATTAAATGAATATGTTAACTGGTGGAGATATTAAAAGAAATCCAGGAAACTAATGATCCACTTTCTAGTGTTTATAAACATAACCTTGACTCAGAAAGAATTTCTGAAGTATCAGTTGGAAATATTAATAAAACCTGCCTCAGAGCAAACCAATGATCAGAGCCGGTGTCCAGCAAAAGGTACAAGTTGGCAGGTGCACCCATCGAAGACTCAGATCAGCCTGCGCATCGGCGCAGTCTGATCAGAGTCTTTGATGGTTAACTATAGGTAGCCAGGGGTCCAACATTTCTTCAGGTTGAAAACTAAGACTCTAATCAGACTGCCTGGATGTGCAGACTTGCTGTATGAACATGCCAACTTGGTAACCTGTTACTGGACAACGGCTCAATTTTTTGGTAGATAAAAACAAAGAAATAAGCTGTAGCATCCAAAGAATTATATCAGCCTGGAAGTCTGCCCAATCTGATCAGTCTTCCATTGTGTGTTCAAAATCAATGATGTTCAAAGCTCAAGACTTTCTTAAAGCAGACAGCTATCAGACTGGGCCTGATCAGAGTCTTCACTGGCCAAATGCACAGGTAATCTAAGTGTTTTTATCATGCAACAGCACAAATCATCAAAAACTTGGGTGCTGGGAAAATGGCACGCACTGAATTGCTATTGGGCCAACAATTGAGCAGGTTACAGTAAGCGACTACATGATGCATCTGGTGCACAACTATTATAACCTGTATATTCATTGATCAGCAAACTGTGTAAACCCTGATCAGACAGCTCCTGTCTGAATATATAGGATAAATACAGCAAATCAGCTATTTATCTTTCAGATTTAAAGGAAGATTTAAGATATCTCTTTATTGGTTTCTAAGCTAATATTTAAAATTAGCCAGGGCCCAGTAACCTGAACTTAATAATTTGCCAGGTAGTTTTTCATGATTTTAAGACTAGACTGCAATTAACTTTGGGCTACTCTTTCCGGAAGCCATCAAAGCTAGCGTCATTAAGGTTGTACCTAGATCAGGTTGGACATACTGCAAGAATTGATCTTAAAAAATTCTGGATTTTGGAAATTATATATGTTCACTTAGTCCTACGAAGAATTTCCAGTTTGCTGATATAATTGGTGAATGTTCAAAATTTCCAAAATCCTGAACTTTTTTAAATCAAATCTAAAAACATACAAATATCAATAATTTCAAGTTTAATTATGGTCAATTGTGTGCAGATAAACTGGATATATATCAGAGAACCTTTTAGAATCTGCTTAGTTCAGGATTTTGAGGCCGACTTTCTATGGAAAGTCGGCCTCAAAATCCTGAATTCAGGAATAATCCTGAAAACTTTCACCCATGTGATATTAGCAACTGCGATAAATTTAATAGGCACTCGATCTCCCTCAAAATGAGGTTTACCTTATAAACTGTATGTATACTGGGAAGTTGGCCTTACTAAACTTTACCAGACAAGCAACAGTTTTTACAAAATATCTAGCTTTTTTACCAGTTCAATTTAAGCAGCAAGTCTATCTTTATACAATTATGGTTCCATGAAATATTTATAAGGTAAGGCTAATTTTATATATGTTTGAAGGGAAAATCAATTGCATGCAAGGCAATAAAAAGGCTTACCAAAAGATAAACGTGCTGGAATGATGAGTCACAGAAACACAATATGACCATACTAGGCAAATAATAAAAAAATGTTTCCCCCTATTCTGACCAGGATAAATCAATTTGTGAAGTATTTATATGGGTATAAATTTCTTTTAATTCATTTGAGTCCAAATGAATTATGATATTAGAATTTTTTTTTGATGTATGTTGATAACCTTTGCAAAAAGTTTGGACCCAGATCAGGACAGACAGAGCATCAGTCCTGATCTGGATCCAAACTGTTTGACACTCTGTTATAAGTGTTCCTGAGAGAATTTTTTTAAAAAAAGTTGATTTTGTAAAAAGTCAGCAGACAACACCAAGTGCATGAAAAATTGCTCAGCATTTCAGCAATCTCTTGAGCAATTATCACCAATCATCTGAAAAATTATCAAATCAGATGTAGCAGTCAAAACCTGGACCTTCAATATTATTTAACTAACATTTTGTCAGGGACCAGTGACTGACCACATTATCAAAGACAAGTGACTAACATTTTATCAAAGACCATTGACTAGCATTTAGTCAAAGACAAGTGACTAGCATTTTGTCAAAGACAAGTGACTAGCATTTTGTCAAAGAAAAGTGGCCAGCATTTTGTCAAAGACAAATGACCAGCGTTTTGTCAATGACAAGTGACCAGCATTTTGTCAAAGACAAGTGACTAGCATTTTTTCAAAGACAAGTGACTAGCATTTTGTCAAAGAAAAGTGACTAGCATTTTGCCAAAGACAAGCCACCAGCATTTTGTCAAAGACAAGTGACTAGCATTTTGTCAAAGACAAATGACCAGCATTTTGTCAAGGACAAGTGACAAGCATTTTGTCAAAGACAAGTGACTAGCATTTTGTCAAAAGTCAAGTGACTAGCATTTTGTCAGAGACAAGTGACTAGCATTTTGTTAAAGACAAGTGACTAGCACTTTGTTAAAGACAAGTGACTAGCATTTTGTCAAGGACAAGTGACTAGCATTTTGTCAAAGACAAGTGACTAGCATTTTGTCAAAGAAAAGTGACTAGCATTTTGTCAAATACAAATGACCAGCATTTTGTCAAAGAAAAGTGACTAGCATTTTGTCAAAGACAAATGACCAGCATTTTGTCAATGACAAGTGACCAGCATTTTGTCAAAAACAAGTGACTAGCATTTTGTCAAAGACAAGTGACTAGCATTTTGTCAAAGAAAAGTGACTAGCATTTTGCCAAAGTCAAGTGACTAGCATTTTGTCAAAGACTAGTGACTAGCATTTTGTCAAAGACAAATGACCAGCATTTTGCCAAGGACAAGTGACAAGCATTTTGTCAAAGACAAGTGACTAGCATTTTGTCAAAAGTCAAGTTATTAGCATTTTGTCAAAGACAAGTGACTAGCATTTTGTCAAAGACAAGTGACTAGCATTTTGTCAAAGTCAAGTGACTTACATTTTGTCAAGGACAAGTGACTTACATTTGTCAAAGACAAGTTACTAACATTTTGTTAAAGATAAGTGACCAGCGTTATGTCTATGACTAGCATTTTGTCATAAACAAGTGACCAGCTTTTTGCCAAAGACAAGTGACTAGCATTTTTGTCAAACACAAGCGACTAGCATTTTGTCAAAGAGAAGTGACTAGCTTTTTGTCAAAGACAGGCGACTAGCATTTTGTCAAAGACAAGTGACTAGCATTTTGTCAAAGACAAGTGACTAACATTTTGTCAAAGAAAAGTGACTAGCATTTTATCAAAGACCATTGACCAGCATTTTGTCAAAGACAAGTGACTAACATTTGTGAAAGACAAGTGAATAGCATTTTGTCAATGGCAAGTGACCAGCTTTTGTGAAAGACAAGTGACCAGCATTTTATCAAAGACCATTGACCAGCATTTTGTCTAAGACAAGTGACTAACATTTGTAAAAGACAAGTGAATAGCATTTTGTCAATGACAAGTGACCAGCTTTTGTGAAAGACAAGTGACCAGCATTTTGTGAAAGACAAGTGACCAGCATTTTGTCAAAGTGTGTGACTAGCATTTTGTCAAAGACAAGTGACTAACATTTTGTTAAAGACAAGTGACTAACATTTTGTCAAAGTCAAGTGACTAACATTTTGTTAAAGACCATTGACCAGCATTTTGTCAAAGACAAGTGACTAACATTTGTGAAAGACAAGTGAATAGCATTTTGTCAAAGACCATTGACCAGCATTTTGTCAAAGACAAGTGACTAACATTTGTGAAAGACAAGTGAATAGCATTTTGTCAATGACAAGTGACCAGCTTTTGTGAAAGACAAGTGACCCGTATCAAAGACTAGCTTTTTGTCAAAGACAGGCGACTAGCATTTTGTCAAAGACAAGTGACTAGCATTTTGTCAAAGACAAGTGACTAACATTTTGTCAAAGAAAAGTGACTAGCATTTTATCAAAGACCATTGACCAGCATTTTGTCAAAGACAAGTGACTAACATTTGTGAAAGACAAGTGAATAGCATTTTGTCAATGGCAAGTGACCAGCTTTTGTGAAAGACAAGTGACCAGCATTTTGTCAAAAACAAGTGACTAGCATTGTGTCAAAGACAAGTGACTAACATTTGTCAAAGACAAGTTACTAACATTTTGTTAAAGATAAGTGACCAGCGTTATGTCTATGACAAGTGACTAGCATTTTGTCATAAACAAGTGACCAGCTTTTTGCCAAAGACAAGTAACTAGCATTTTTGTCAAACACAAGTGACTAGCATTTTGTCAAAGAGAAGTGACTAGTATTTTGTCAAAGACAAGTGACTAACATTTGTCAAAGACAAGTTACTAACATTTTGTTAAAGATAAGTGACCAGCGTTATGTCTATGACAAGTGACTAGCATTTTGTCTTAAACAAGTGACCAGCTTTTTGCCAAAGACAAGTAACTAGCATTTTTGTCAAACACAAGTGACTAGCATTTTGTTAAAGAGAAGTGACTAGCATTTTGTCAAAGACAAGCGACTAGCATTTTGTCAAAGACAAGTGACTAGCATTTTGTCAAAGACAAGTGACTAGCATTTTGTCAAAGACAAGTGACTAACATTTTGTCAAAGAAAAGTGACTAGCATTTTATCAAAGACCATTGACCAGCATTTTGTCAAAGACAAGTGACTAACATTTGTGAAAGACAAGTGAATAGCATTTTGTCAATGACAAGTGACCAGCTTTTGTGAAAGACAAGTGACCAGCATTTTGTCAAAAACAAGTGACCAGCATTTTGTCAAAGACAAGTGGCCAGCATTTTAACAAAGACCTTTGACTATCATTTTGTCAAAAGACAAATGACTAGCATTTTGTCAATGACCATTGACCAGCATTTTGTCAAATACAAGTGGCCAGCATTTTGTCAAAGACAAGTGGCCAACATTTTAACAAAGAACATTGACTATCATTTTGTCAAAAGACAAGTGACCAGCATTTTATCACAGACCATTGGCCAGCATTTTGTCAAAGACAAGTGGCCAGCATTTTAACAAAGACCATTGACTATCATTTTGTCAAAAGACAAAAGACTAGCCTTTTAATAAAGCCCATCGACCAGCATTTTGTCAATGCCAAGTGGCAAGCATTTTGTCAAAGACAAGCGACCAGCATTTTGTGAAAAGCAAGTGACTAGCATTTTGTCAAAGACAAGTGACTAGCATTTTGTCAAAGACCAGCGACCAAAGACAAGTGACCAGCATTATGTTAAAAATAAGTGACCAACATTTTAACAAAGACAATTGATTATTGACTATCATTTTGTCAAAGACAAGTGACTAGCATTTTGTGAAAGACAAGCAACCAGCTTTTTGTGAAAGGCAAATGCCTAACATTTTATCAAAGACCATTGACCAGCATTTTGTCAAAGACAAGTGGCCAGCATTTTAACAAAGACCATTGACTAGAATTTTGTCAAAGACAAGTGAATAGCATTTTGTCACAGACAAGTGACTAACATTTTGTTAAAGACAAGTGACCAGCATTTTGTCATAGACCATTGACCAGCATTTTGTCAAAGACAAGTGGCCAGCATTTTGTTAAAGACAAGTGACCAGCATTTTGTCATAGACAAGTGATCAGCATTTTACCAATGACGAGTGACTAGCATTTTGTCAAAGACAAGTGACTACCATTTTGTTAAAGACAAGTGACCAGCATTTTGTCAAAGACAAGTGGCCAACATTTTAACAAAGAACATTGACTATCATTTTGTCAAAAGACAAGTGACTAGCATTTTATCACAGACCATTGGCCAGCATTTTGTCAAAGACAAGTGGCCAGCATTTTAACAAAGACCATTGACTATCATTTTGTCAAAAGACAAAAGACTAGCCTTTTAATAAAGCCCATCGACCAGCATTTTGTCAATGCCAAGTGGCCAGCATTTTGTCAAAGACAAGCAACCAGCATTTTGTGAAAAGCAAGTGACTAGCATTTTGTCAAAGACAAGTGACTAGCATTTTGTCAAAGACAAGCGACCAAAGACAAGTGACCAGCATTATGTTAAAGATAAGTGACCAACATTTTAACAAAGACAATTGATTATTGACTATCATTTTGTCAAAGACAAGTGACTAGCATTTTGTGAAAGACAAGCGACCAGCATTTTGTGAAAGGCAAATGCCTAGCATTTTATCAAAGACCATTGACTAGCATTTTGTCAAAGACAATTGGCCAGCATTTTAACAAAGACCATTGACTAGAATTTTGTCAAAGACAAGTGAATAGCATTTTGTCACAGACAAGTGACTAACATTTTGTTAAAGACAAGTGACCAGCATTTTGTCATAGACCATTGACCAGCATTTTGTCAAAGACAAGTGACTAGCATTTTGTCAAAGACAAGCTACCAGCATTTTGTTAAAGACAAGTGACCAGCATTTTGTCAAAGACCATTGGCTAGCATTTTGTCAAAGACAAGTGAGCAGCATTTTAATAAAGACAGACAAGTGGCTAGCATTTGGCCAGGGACAAGTGACTAACACTTTATCAAAGACTATTGACTAGCATTTTGTCAAAGACAAGTGACCAGCATTTTGTTAAAGTCAAGTGGTTAGTATTTTATCAAATACAAGTGGCTAGCATTTTTCAAAAACAAGTGGCTAGCATTCAGCCAAGAGACCATTTTATCAAAGACAAACGGCTAGCATTTTATCAGAGACCAGTGGCTAGCATTTTATTAAATACCAGCAGCTAGCATTTTGCCAAAGGCCAGTGGCTAGCATTTCATCAGAGACCAGTGGCTAGTTTTTTACTCAAAGGTCAGTGGCTAGCATTATTAAGGGTCAGTGGCTAGCATTTTATCAAAGGCCAGTGACTAGCATTTTGTAAAAGGCAAGTGGTTAGCATTTTGTCAAAGAACTGACTAGCATTTAATCAAAGACATTAGTGGCTTGCATTTTGTCAATCAAAGACCTGGCTAGAATTTTATCAAAACATTTTGTCAATTAAATATCTGGCTATCATTTTGTTCCCTCGATTTCAAAGATGTTTGTTAGTTGACTTCCCATTGATTTCAGAAATGTCCCCCTAATAATCGAAAAGGTAGTTTGCCACTTAAGTCAATTTGTATTTGTTAGAAAAAATAAGGGAAGACTACTGGTAACACTGGTCTAGACCAGGCAATTATTATGTGAGCATATGGAAACAAATTAAAGCAGTCCGACCATAAATAATAACTTTCTATACCTCATGATCTCTCCCTGAACAATTTAGATGGCATCAACTTCCATTTGATGTTATTTATGCCACATTACTCAGAATTACAATAGTTTCGCCAAGTACAGCTCACCCCAGTTACTGTATTTATTTATAATTTGGTGGGGAGTTACTCCATATATATTTGTTTTGTTTGTAGTTTTTTGTCCAAGTCAACACCTATGGTCATGTCGAAAGGGTCATCTAAACTAACCACACTAACCACACAGGACATCATCCCTGGAGAATGACCACTCAAAGAAACAAGGCAGCGCCTCCAGTGAGGACTCTTTTTCATGTTTTTCCAATAAGTGGTGAGCAAGAAAAAGAATTCATTATTCGTGTTAGGGTGGGATAAAAAAAAATCTGTCCCTCATGATCACCATCTGTCATCACTCGGCAGGCCTCGTGATGCCAATCGGTGATCCTCCGGACAGATTTTTCTATCCCAACCTCACACTCATGATAGATTCTTATTGTCTGCTCCAAATTTTAGGTGGCACATGCTTTTATTATATCCCTTTAGCAGGCTTCTGAAAAGCAGTTTAAGGGTTTCTTAGAACTTAAGTTCACTATAAAGTAAAACCTGTGTAAAACGGCCACTCTCAAAAAGACCAAAAATTGGTTTTCAAGACCAATTATTGATTAATGCAGGTCAAAAGATAAATGCAGAATGCTCCCCTTGAAGCATTCTGCAATACTTTCCACCTTTATTAAGCTACCATTAAATTTTGTCATTAAGATCTTTGTTTTGTCTAGTTGTGAGTGGCCGTTTTACACAGGTTTTACTGTAATGTCAAAAAAGGAAAGTCAACCAAAACAATTATTCCCTCCACGGTAGCCTTTGTTAACAGAAAATATCCCAATCGGTTTTGAAAACACTGACTGCATGAATAAAATATCAAAATGTTTGGAAACACAGCACAAGGCACCTAAAGTATAAAACATATCAAAGGACAACATGCAAAAAGGTCCCAACCAGCATTCGCAAGATAAAAATCTGTCTGTCTCTTGAGAACTGTCAAGTTTGGTTTAACTCTAAGATGAATTTTCTTTTCCAAATCCCCTCGAAATATTTAGACCCATGTAAGGATCTATATACTATATAGATTTCGGGAGAATAGATACTCATCTAATAATAGCTAAATGCAACTGGAACTGGCCACAGCTCTAAGGGCTCTTTTCTCATGTTGAATCTCATTTTATGGCCACTCAATATGATATATCCTTATGCTGGTTGGTATATACTTGTGAGGGTTCAAATAGAGTTCCAGACAAATGCAACCAAATAGGTCTTTATTGTTCTTTTTCTTACTCACGCCTACCAAACCCTCAAATGCTCAACAACTGGTTGAATATTAAAACAACAGTTACTGCTCTATGAAGAAAATAAAAAATCGGGGAATGTCATGCAACAGCTATGTATTCCTGCGTTTGTGGTATAAATACGAGCTCAGAAAGTATTCTCATTAGGTCATATTTACTTTTCACGCGATAAACACATTCCTGTCGAATTCTGCTACACCTATTTTACGCGAAATGTAAATCTGACAAAACGAGAGCACTTTTCTGACCTCAAATTTGTACCACAAACGTAGGAATGCATAGTCTGTTGCATGGCATTCCCTGATTTTTTATTCTCTTCCTGGAGGACCAGATGTTGAGCATTCGAGCTTTTGGTAGGGGTGTTACTGAAAGATTTTCAGGTCTCGGACCACAGATCTCTGGAAGAATTTTGATTCCCGGGTTTTGATTCTGCTAGCCTGAAATCATTAAACTTAGCTTCTACGAATTCCCTCTCAAAACAAGTTGTTCTCCCCAGCCAGCAGCATAGATTGGACAGTTGCATTGGAGATTGGAGATGACCACAATAAGCCTCTGTGACCTATTCTCTAATGTATTTATCTTTACATCAATAGGTATGGATAATAAAATATTATTTAATTTCCAAAGTTGCATTGGATATATCTAGGATATATTTGAGCTCAGCAGGACACTGATATTAATAGAAAAATATTGACAGTATATTTACAGCTACTATAAAGTTTATGCAAACAAACCCTAAACAAACACCACTTAATCCCTTAAGTGGCATACCAAACCGCATTGGGATATATCTAGCTATCTAGTATATTGTTGAACATACTACAAAATTAACCCATGAAGTACCTGTATTAACCATTGGCATGTGAATGAACATAGAGGTCAAAAGCCCTTATCACCAAAACATTTGTGAAGCATATTTTCTTCTGAGAAAAATTGGTGATTTAGAGCCAAGAATCACAATCAATCAGGTTAATATTATACAATTATTGACTTCAATGAGGTAGACATAAGGATTTATCTACCCGAAAAAGTGATAATTCACCGAGGCCGCTAGGCCGAGGTGAATATCACTTTTAAGGGTAGATAAATTCTCATGTCTGCTGAAATTGAAGTCAATAACTGTTTTGTTATATGACATTTCAACTAAGAATGAAACTTTACTACTTTCACTTTTGTTGTTCCTTCAACCTAAGGACTTTTTCACAAGTTTTATCAACTGTTATTAAAATATTTTAATGTAGTATTTTGCATTATGAAATGTATATTAATTCTCTGAATGTGGAATGTAAAAATTTAATCACAACACTTTTTTTACATTTTATTTATTCAAACAAAGATAAATGAACAAACAAAACAAAACAAAACAGTTGTTAAAATTCATGAAAGTCTTTAGTTTACCTGTTGGGATGTGAACTAGCAAATCATGTCAATTTCATGCAGCACATGCTAGTTTTATACTCATCATGCTATTTTTAGCTCTCTAGAGGGTGATATTGCAGAAGTGTCAAAAATATTAACTTCTGGAAACTAGTTCGAGCTGGTTTTTATCCTATATCACCTTCTGGGCCAGTTTAGACCAGTTTTCAGGTAGACATAGAGATTTATGAAGACAAATTTGGCCAATCAGGAGACAGGATTCTCTCCAGTCATATAACAAATATGCTTATAGCTGCTTGGAAGTCAAAACCAGAGAGACAAAAAAACAGATAATTTTTGCTAGGAGTGCCCAATCTTGATGAAAGTCGAACAGGAATATATTCAGTTACATCCAAAGGCATTGAAGTTGCAATTTCTAACTTACAATAAAGAATTAATACCATTTTAAGAGTTATGACAATTTGGTTTAATTTTCTATTGACTTAAGCCCTTTATAGCATTTTTGCAAGCAAAACATACCAATTTATTATGTTTGTATCTCATAAAAATATTGGAGATTCTTAATTTTTATTCATATTTTAATAGAACATTCTGCAGGCAAACAGTGGAGACTGATCAGACGCCGCATAGAGCGGCGTCTATTCTAGGTCTTCACTATTTGCCATCTAGGCTTATATGGGTTAACTAACAGTACTATCAATATTATTGGAAAGTATTATAGGATCTCACATAATGAAGCTACCACATATTTATATTTAGGACATACTTTGTAATTGTAAACAGTCATATTTTCACATGGTCTAATACTTGTGAAACTTACGACTGCTAAAGTGTTTATAGCCCATAAAATGCCATCAAAAATGTGCAGCAGAATTTTTTCCTAATTGTTACAGCACTTAATCATTATCACATCGGATAGGTGGCAATCTAAAACATTAATAATTTAGGTATGTAATATGTGAAATGATGATTGACTAGCGTTGTGTTTCTACTCAATGTTTATTCTACCATATATACAAGTAATTACGGATGTGAAGTCGGCTCTAACGTCTCCCGCTGTGGCTGAACATAACGTTGACGTCTTGTGTGCAACGTCGTGGTTCCCGCCAAGTATGGTCGTCGTATTGACAAAAAATATCGACGAATGTACATAGAAAATCATTAGAAACAGTTTTAGATTGCCATTTGTGGCCTAATTGGCGACAAATGCCCGATTGGCGACAAATGGCAATAAAAAACTGTTTCTAGTGATTACTGATCCGCGTTTGTCGATTGTTAAGAGCATATTCAATTGCCATTATGATCCATAGCAAAAAAAACCCTGGTATGTTGCACAGTTAAATACAACAGGGCAAGATAAGATCATTTACATGTGTCTCCCTTGAGAATATCTTGGCACAATTGACAGCCGACTGACAAGTGGAACAAAATTAATCTAAGAATTGAAAATAAAGAGGAAAATTTACAATAAGATCTGTAAATTGGTTGAGCTTCTGCATAAAAAATAGTCGAAGATATCTTAACTTAAATCTCTCTTGCGCCAAGGACTTTCAGAATCTGATTTCTATGGTGACTTGGTGTATAAATTGAAGAAGATTGTTGGCTCTAATAATTTTTCAGAGCAGTTCATCAAAATAATTTCCCGGCTATAACATTAATGTATTGCAACAGACTGCATGCTTGGTGGTCAACCCAATCATGGTTGGCAACTTTGCTTTCCTCTTCAATTGCACGCCGGTGGGTCAGACTTCAGACTCTATGACGGTTCTGACTTAAAGACTTATCTATTGATGAGATGGTAGGGGCCTGATGCTTTGGCTATTTGTCGGGCCCACCAGGGTTTACCTGTTGGATTTCTTTTGCTCCGGTATTCAGTTTTGTTTACTGTTGAGTCCTTATCTTTTCTTTATCTCCTTGTTATATCTTGATTTATATGTTTTAGGAGATGATGCATTGATAAGTTAGGGGCCTTTCATGCAAACCAAATATCTATGTGTCTTGATACACATCTGAATTAAGGGAGAAGTTGGCGCCATGAAACAGGTTTAAGCCCTCCAGTCAAATATTTTACTGACGGTTCCAAGGCGGTGCCTCTTTTGTGGATTTTTTATGTTTTTCTGTCTTGTATTTGCTCTGCCTAAAGTGCGCGTCTGTTTATATGTGCTTTGTGGTCACCTGCTTGGAAAGGGCTGACCTCTTGTCTCTCGTTTGTGGTGTCAAACTGTTAGTTTGTCACTTTCCCATTGGTATCCTGGGTCAGGTGTGGTACTTGATTGTACTGATTCCTGATCTTTGCACCCTTACTTACTTTGAGTAGAGGCGCAACTTTAAGCATGCTGGGTCAAATGTCAATTTTATTTTGTCATGTGCTGATTTTTTTTCAAAATTAACTTTTCAGGAATACCATCAGGCTGGTATCAAACAGTTTGGATCAGAACACTGGTCTGACCAAACTCTTGCAAAACAAAGTTATCAGCAGAGCAAGGGTTCTAGTAGGCAAAGAATTGATCAGAAGATTCCACCAGTCACGACTTTTGTCATCTGCTTTCTCATCCGTTTATGTTCTGACCATTAGGTAGCCATATGGAAGGGAGCAGTCTGAGCATGATTCATTGTTTTAGCATCCATGATAAAATCTAGTCTGAAGTGCAATGGAATATATGCAGCAAATGTACAATGCAAACAACATGTTTAGGACAGAGGAATGGCAAATATTCGCCCCCCCCCCCCCCCCTGCAATCTGTGTAAGTTTTACCTCTAAATTCATCCAAGGGAGTTAAGTCACACTGTAACCCAACAAAAACTTAACATTTTTAAATCATCAAAGGGTATAAAATTTATTGAGATCACACGGTTTCATCATTAAAATTTGCTCATGGGAGGTAATCAAACGGTTAACAAAGGAGAGCAATTGACCTGCTATCAGAGTTACCAACACATTCATTCAAGGGAGATAATTCAAACAGAAGGAAAGGAGGAGTAACCATGACTTCATGTGACACACTGACATGGTCTGATAAATATGCCTTATAAATATAAAAATATCTCAAAAAGGGTATTCCAGTTATGAAGCGCACACACTTTTGGATCCCCTTTGAAGATCATTCAAGGGAGATGACTCACACACGAAGCAAGGCAGGCAACCATTCTTGCAAGCGCCAAACAGTCTTGATCGGATATATATTATGCCTAGCATAATCATCAAACTATCTGAACGGGTTATTTAGCACACACGCTGTTTTCTTTGGATGGGCAGACAAATGAACCAACAGAGGCTAGGCTGATCTCTATTATCCCCGGACCTTGATGGCCAGGGGGACAAAACTTCTCAACAAAGTGCTTGGTTGTATAATATTTATAATAAGTTGGTTAATCTCAAGATGATTAATTTGACATATTTATGCTGCATGGATTTTGCCATTAGAGTGCAAAAAGTCTTATTTTACAAATGTCGGGTATGTATATCTTTTTAATTTCTATTTAATTTTAAATTGAAATTCCTGTAACCAAACATTGGACAGCCTTATCTGGGTCTTAAAATCTTACTCATGCAATGTCAACAGGTTTAAAAATTATTGTCAGCTGACATTTGGCAGATAATCATGTGGGAGTTAAGAAAGACAATTTGTCAGGAGGTTATAAACCTGAGAAGAATACTAATTACTTATAGGCTGATATATTTTTCTTCATTTTTTCTCCTTCAGACCCCATTAGGTACCCATCTTTTTTATATCATATTTAGGGTTTCAGTATTTCTATGGAAACATAAAGCAACTTATGAGTTTCTAGGGGTCGTGAGTTTCCAGGGGGGTCCGGACCCCCTCCCCCCCCCTCTCTGGATCAGCTCATGCATAAAATTGGTATTATTTTCTTATCCATCAGTTAAAACACGTGTTTTGGGTGCTCACTGCTCAAAATGTGAATTCTTGAAGGCCAAGGTAAACTATTTGGGAAATGTAGTGTCAGAGGAAGGAATCCATGCCGAAAAAGGAAAGCTTGAAACTGTTCCAAAGAACATAGGTTAAGTTTCACAGGCTGCTGCAGGAGAAAGTCAAAACCTATGTTTGCGATGAGAATTAAGTAAAATTATTTTTAAATATGCTCTAATATCTGGAGGGCCTGTGGGACAGTACAGTTGGTTCAAAGATGCATAATAATAGGATTATACTATTTTTCATAGAAACAGGTAAATAGCGGTAAATATCTTACTACCGTCAGAGGCAATTTTTGATATAAAAAATTGCCTGTATAAATTACCCAATATCTGGATTAGTTCATATTTTTTGTTAACAACAATTCTCATCTATCTTTGAATCAACTGTACTTGTTGTACATCGCCCAGATTAGGTGTACATGCAACAGAATTTTTGTCATCATAATGTTTTTGTTCACTTTGATGCCTTATCTTCCAGTCTAAGTTTTTTCAGTCATGTCCAGAGTTTTTTTCCTGAAGTGAGCTACATACTCAGCAGTGCGGATACGGACACAACACAGTGCCTCTACTGAGGCAAGAACAAGTGACCTCTCAATCTCAAGTCAAGTGCTCTACCACAAACCACTGCACATGATTCCACCCTTTATATACTAATAATTGACTCCTAAATGCCTACTGGTAGCACAGTGGCTCAGTGGTAGAGTGCTTGACTCGAGACCGAAGGGCCGCGAGTTCGAGCCTCACTGGTGTCACTGCGTTGTGGTCCTTGAGCAAGACACATCTATCCTAGCTTAGTACTGATTTAACCCAGGAAGACCTGTCCCTGCATAACTGAAAGATTGTTGATGGGATGTAAAGAATCTAATCAAACAAATCAAATTAAATGCCTACTTCAGCAAGCAGTGAAGGCCAATATGAAATGCCGCATAATGTGGCATTTCATCAGTGTCTACACTGTTTACTAAGGCAAAAAAGATCTTCAGAGAAAGAAATTCAATTTTTTTTTAAATTATAACCTGTGACCCCTCGATATATACAATGGACCATCCCATGTGTTTAACATATCAAACCAGAAGGAAGAATCCATTAGTGCATGAAGGGTAAAAAAACTCACCATAGCACAAGATGATCTCTCTCGATGAATGCACGAACACATCTGAACATGATGAGCCATCTTGTCTTTTATTATCTCATATGATGCAAACAAAATATTCACTAAATAAAATTCACTGTTTTAATCTGGCTCCAATATTACCATCAATTATGACTATGAAATGAGGAACATTAATAAAGAGTTCACATTTTAATATTCCGTTCACGTCCTCGTAAAAAACAACATGCACATTCACACATCACTATGTAACTAACTAATCAAACAAGTTGATGGTCACTTGAACTACAAGGAGTTTCATATTTCCTAGAATATTCCAATAAATATAGTGGGTTAGAGTGGCACTTTCCAAACATAGCCTTGATTGATAGATAAGAATGTTTTAACTGAAAAATGGCCAGCCCCCAAGGTTATATTTTTTTTTCATACTCAATTCAGCTGAGTATGAAATTTTTCTTGCTCATAAATGTTAAAATGTCAACAATCATTGGCATTTTAACATTTATAAGCATGATAAATACAACATCTGAGAGACTTAAAGAAACTTCATTATTTTTCTTTTTTTTTTATGACCAGTTCAAATTTCATGCTCAGATGAGTTGAGCACTACAAAAGTTTTATTATCTCGAGGCCAGGTTTCCTTATTTCTCTATTGGGACAATTGTTGTTGGTGCTCATTGGAAGATTTGTTTCTCCTGTAGGAAAGTACAGCCTTGTACATTACCATCATAGGAAAGTACCGCCTGGTACAGTACCGTCATAGGAAGTACAGCCTGGTACAGTACCATCATAGGAAAGTACAACCTGGTACAGTACCATCATAGGAAAGTACTGCCTGGTACAGTACCATCATAGGAGAGTACAACCTGGTACAGTACCATCATAGGAAAGTACAGCCTGGTACAGTACCATCATAAGAAGCTACAACCTGGTACAGTACCATCATAGGAAAGGACAGCCTGGTACAGTACAATTATAGGAAACTACAACCTGGTACAGTACCATCATAGGAAAGAACAGCCTGGTACAGTACCATCATAGGAAAGTACAGCTGTGTACCATGTTGTAGCTTCCTATGAAAGTACTGTACCAGGCTGTAACTGTCTATGATGGTACCATACCAGGTTGTAGCTTCCTATGATGGTACTGTACAAGTATGTAGTTTCCTATGATGGTACTATACCAGGTTGTAGCTTCCTTTGAGGGTCCTGTACCAGGTTTTAGTTGTCTATGATAGTACTGTACCAGGTTGTAGTTTCCTATTATGGTACTGTACCAGGTTGTAGCTTCCTATGACGATACTGTACCAGGTTGTAGCTTCCTATGAGGTGTACCCGGTTGTAGTTTCCTATGAGGGTACTGTACCAGGTTGTACTTTCCTATGAGGGTACTGTACCAGGTTGTAGTGTTCTATGATGAAATTGTACCAGACTGTTCTTTCCTATAATGATAATGTACCAGGCTGTTCTTTCCTATGATGGTACTTTACCAGGCTGTACTTTCCAATAATGGTAATGTAACAGGCTGTAGTTTCCTATGATGGTACTGTACCAGGTTTTACTTTCCTATTGGGGAACTGTGCCAGGTTGTACTTTCCTATGATGGTACTGTACCAGGCTGTAGTTGTCTATGATGGTACTGTACCAGGTTGAACTTTCCTATGATGGTACTGTACCAGGTTGAACTTTCCTATGATGATACTGTACCAGGCTATCCTTTCCTATGATGGTACTGTACCAGGCTGTATTTTCCTATGATGGTACTGTACCAGGCTGTACTTTCCTATGATGGTAATGTACCAGGTTGTATTTTCCTATGATGGTACTGTACGAGGCAGTACTTTCCTATGATGGTACTGTACAAGGCTGTACTCTCTTATGATGTTACTGTACCAGGCTGTACTTTCCTATGATGGTAATGTACCAGGTTGTACTTTCCTATGATGGTACTGTGGAACGTTGTAGCTTCCTGTGATAAAACTGTACCAGGTTGTACTTTTCTATGATGGTACTGTACCAGGATGAACTTTCCTATGATGGTACTGTACCAGGCTGTACTTTCCTATGATGGTACTGTATAAGGCTGTACTTTCCTATGATGGTACTGTACCAGGCTGTACTTTCCTATGATGGTACTGTATAAGGCTGTACTTTCCTATAATGTTACTGTACCAGGCTGTACTCTCCTATGATGGTACTGTACCAGGCTGTACTCTCCTATGATGGTACTGTACCAGGCTGTACTTTCCTATGATGGTACTGTAACATGCTGTACTCTCCTATGATGGTACTGTACAAGGCCTTACTTTCTATGATGGTACTGTACCAGGATGTACTTTCCTATGATGGTACTTAACAGGCTGCACTTTCCTATGATGGTACTGTACCAGGTTGTAGTTTCCTATAATTGTACTGTACCAGGCTGTACTTTCCAATGATGGTACTGTACCAGACTGTACTTTCCTATGATGTGACTGTACCAGGCTGTACTCTCCTATGATGGTACTGTACTAGGCTGTACTTTCCTATGATGGTACTGTACCATGCTGTACTCTCCTATGATGGTACTGTACTAGGCTGTACTTTCTATGATGGTACTGTTCTAGGATGTACTTTCCTATGATGGTACTTAACAGGCTGCACTTTCCTATGATGGTACTGTACCAGGCTGTACTTTCCTATGAAGGTACTGTACCAGGTTGTAGCTTCCTATGATGGTATTGTATCAGGTTGTAGTTTCCTATGGTGGTTTTGTACCAGGCTGTACTTTCCTATGATGGTACTGTACCAGACTGTACTTTCCTATGAAGGTACTGTACCAGGTTGTAGCTTCCTATGATGGTATTGTATCAGGTTGTAGTTTCCCATGGTGGTTTTGTACCAGGCTGTTCTTTCCTATGAGGGTACTGAACCAGGCCGTAGTGTTCTATGATGGTACTGTGCCAGGTTTTACTTTCCTATGAGGGTACTATATCAGGTTGTACTTTCCTATGATGGTACTGTACTCTGTTGTTGTTTCCTATGATGGTACTGTACCAGGCTGTACTTTCCTATGATGGTACTGTACCAGGTTGTAGCTTCTTATGATGGTACTGTACCAGGCTGTACTTTCCTATGATGGTACTGTACCAGGTTGTAGCTTCCTATGATGGTAATGTACAAGGTTGTATCTTCCTATGAGGTAACTGTACAAGGTTGTAGCTTCCTATGAGGGTACTGTACCAGGCTGTAATTTCATATAATGATACTGTACCAGGTTGAACTGTACTTTATCTAGTGAACTTTGTCTTGTGTACTGTAACATGATGGTGCTGTACCACAGTTATACTGCAGTACATTTGTCTGTAATATGTCATAGTAATTTGCATGTCACTTCAGGCTGGCTGGCATTTGAAAAATGGGATGCCATGAAGTATCCTTGCATCTGAAAAGACCATCAATAAACTTAAATCTATCCAATTTGACATAGCAGACACAAAACAGATTCAATTCGAGATCATTTTCTTTCCTCAATTTTCCAATTTTCTTCCTGAGAGTACTTCTACCTCTTCCTAAACCAAATTTTCTCCAAAAGTAATTCCATGAAATTTAATCCAATACAATTTTTACAGAACATTAAATGCCGAATTTTCTTTTTATCTTTTTTTGGGACATAGGAGATGTCCTATTTCATAATTATCATTCATCTCCTTATGAAACAAGTCTTTTTTTTTCAAGAAAACCTAGCTGGCATTCAAAAGTTAACTCGCGACTTTTGTCTTCTACTGGTAACCTTTGCAAAACGTTTGGACTCAGATCAGGCCTGACATTAAGTCAGGCCTGATCTGGATCCAATCTGTTTGACATTCTGATTGTATTGCTGAAAGAATTTTTTGAAAAAGTTAATTCTTAAAAAATACCAGCAGATGACAACTACCGAGCATGCAAACAGTTAATCTGAAGATATGCTCCAAGGCTTATTAGGCATAATCCCATTAAAGCTTTTTGTTTTCTCCTGCCTTCATTAGCGATGCGCTCTTACAGAAAACCCATTTTTGTCGCTTTTATTTCTGCCGTAAGAACACAATGGTCTCAAAATCCCATATATCCAATCAGTCTTGTCCATTAGCTATCACACTGCGTTTTTGAGAAAAAAGGAGATTTTTGGAACCATGCTGTTAATAACTTGACGCCATTTGTTTTTTGCTGAAAAAGATTTAATGACTGGTCAACATTATTCCAGTTATACGGAGCCATCTCCCCAGAGACAATGACCAAGAAGCAAATTTGTCAACAAATCAATATCACCGGCAGAAATATTGCTCTAAACGTAACTTATTCAATGAAATTCAAAACTTTAAAGGGCAATAACTCTTGCATTCTTGAAGAAAATCTCACAGTTGATGGCTGGTCATCATAAAGCCTCACTTTTGAGTTTCACCCTGATACAGCAGCTCACCTCAATTTTAAGGTTGTTGCGCACATTTGCATAAGGCCAAGCCATATATTTTTAGACCCGTCGCTATGAAATATAAGCAAATAAAGAAAAATTAGGGTGGAAGGTTTTTCATAAAAACCTTCCACCCCGATTTTTTTATTTGCTTATAAAAAGGCTGAACATTTTTGGTGCAATTTTCCTTGCCAGCATATTTGAAAAAAAAAAACCCTGGTTTTTATTTTGACACTTAATATTTATCATATATTAATATTAACAATTAAAATTCAAGGTATTAAATGATTTTTTCAGGACTGTTCTGTTGTTTAAAGCAGTCAAACAAATAAAAAAATATAAACCTCCCACCCACCCCAATTTTTCACAAAATTTGGATGAGGTGTGGCCTAACAAAATGTATCTCAAACCATCTAGGATGTCTAGGATGTGGTAGTGTCACCTACTAACGAAATCCCATGGCACTATTTGTAGCAGATTACAGTAACCAATCAGAACTTAAAAACAATTAAATTTAATTTCAACCTTCTTCCATCATTTCGAGTTTCAACATCCCAGGGGCCTTCAATTTTAAAATATGTCACTTTTAAACTATTATATGTCTTCTCAGAGACATTCATCGATCCTAATTAAGACAACCCTGGCCTATTATTTCTCCCAGAGATTTGTTCCATCATAACTCAGATTATCAATTGTCATATGAGACATGTAAATATTCTTGCATTTCTGTCTGTGTTGCATATCAAGGCTAATCAAACACTTTCACAATATTCTAATTAGTTCTTTCACACCACTGCCTAATAAAAAATAGCACTTTGACTCCCATGGCAGCATCTGCAGATCATTTTTAACCCAAATAGTACACAAATGGATTTTTCCTTCTGGTTTGGTACTAGATTTCCAACAATGTGGTATGTGCAACCAGCAAAGCCTCAGATCAGCCTGCCCATATTTGCAGTCTGATCATAGCCTTTGCTAGTTGCTTGAATATTCTATGAGTTTTAAGCTACTGACCGAACATAATTTGAAGTCTCTAGGCTTAAAAGGAGGCTGCACAGGCTGGTCTGAGTCTAGACTTGTCAAAATGCCAAATTGTTGGAAATCACATGTCGCGGCTCATATATAAACTTCGTATATACCCAGGGGTGAAAGTTATAACTTCTAAATAAAATATTTCTTTCTCTGGAGATCGTTTTCATCTTAACAAACAGTGCAGCTCTTCACTGTTTGCATATTAAAATACCCATTCAGGGGCGTAGCTAGTCTAAAATTCAAAGTATGCTCTTGTGGAACAGGCTGAATGCATGCGAAAAAGGGACATATTCAAACAGCGTAGACCCAGATGAGATGCTGCAAAATACGGCATCTCATCCAAGTCTGCGCTGTTTGCCAAGGTAAATACACTCTTGGTAATGGTAGATTACAAAAAATGTATATGATCAGGACCTCATTCACTTTGCGCTAATTGGTGACAAATCATCAAAGGGTGATACCAACATCATCGCAATTCTGTCAAAGATTGAGATGGGTTCTATGCACACGTTTTGACACTTAACATCAAGAATCCATCAGAATTGTGATAGAATCTTCCCATATTTTTAGTCTAAATGTGTACACAAATGTGTTTTTGCGTATACGTAGCTACGTCCTACCATTTAAGGGATTCCAGTACACAACAGGTATAAAAGCAGCAATGTTAAAGAAGCATATGTTTTGGTTGAGAATTTTTCTGTTATGCACTCTTTACTAAAGGCCTGAGTTTAGTTAAATTTACCATTGCAGCATCTGAAACTAAAATTGGGCCAGTGCATGAGATTTCCAACAATGTAGTATGTGCGACCAGCAAAGCCTCAGATCAGCCTCCGCATACGCGCAGTCTGATCAGAGCCTTTGCTAGTCGCTTGAGTATTCTGTGATTGTTAAGCTACTGACTGAACACCATTTGGAGTTTCTAAGCTTAAAATGAGGCTGCAGAGGCTCGTCTGAGTCTACACTTGTCAAAATGCCACATTGTTGGAAATCACAATTGTCACAGCTCAATTGTTAGAACAACAGGAAGCTGGAGGCTCACTGTTTGATTTAATGAAAAGAAGTAGATTGTGATTTTCCAGGCAGATAATTGATTTTGCTTAAAAGCCATCAAAGATTTTGAAATATGATACGAAAACAGTAAAATATGATCATTGTTCAACAGAAGCATCGGCTGTATCCAGAATATTGTCTGTTGAAGCATCACATTTGAAGGTGATTACATATAGAAGTAAGGCTAGCTTTGAAAATATATTTGTTTCTCCTTCCTACATGAACGAAAATGGTCATCCACTGAATGGAGAAATGTCTGAAAACAAAAACTTTAAAAAAAAATCAAACATGTTGACAAACAGTAACTGTTCATTGAATCAATCCAGGAGTAAATGACATGATTTTTTTAAAAATCTAGATTGTATTACAAGTATAAGCTTTTCAAAAAAGCTTGCTAAAGTGGAAATTGGCCAATGTTGTGCTGACAAACTCTATTATTGAACAAGACCAAACTCTAATATTGAAAAATTCAACATATTAAGAGTACTCAAGGAGAATGTGACGGATCTTTCAAATACCCACAACATATGTTTTGGTTGTTAGATAAGAAAATTACTCTTAAGAGGCAGACTGGCACTAAAATCATTTCATTTCCCTATCAGAAGACATATTAGAAATGAGCGCCGATCTGACAAAAGGGTCCTTCGGGCATTTTAGCAGTTTTTGTGTAATCAAAATTTCAAAAACGTCTTAATTTTCAAGATTTTGCATGTTCTTACAATAGAGTCAAATTGGTGCTAACAATTATAATACAATCAAAGGCGCAAACAGTTCTGATAAAATGAAGTGATACGTATAATATGTGTTGCCATGGCAACAGCTGTGCATATGGACTTCACACTTCCTTTAAACCAGGGTACCTCATTTCAAAAGCTTTTGTAAACACAAGGCGTGCGTATGTGGGCTATTTGTGCAGTCTATGCAAAATTGCATACGCGTCACATTTAGAGAAACATGGAGCATTCTTGAAATATTGCTCCTACCGTCTTTGTATTAGCGTCATATATTAACACAATGGTCTTGACGTCAGAACGTCATTAACAACGTTAAGTGACGTCATGTTTAAAACGTATCATCTATACCAGTTTAAACGCTTATATCTTTGTTATTTGTAAAGATAATCTCTTCAAATTTTCTGTAATTGTTCACAACAGCTAGGTCTTTCTTTCACTGTAAATATTTCACTTTTGACTTGTATTGCCAGAAGGTCCCTTCTGTCAGATCTTGGCTCAAATAAAATTAGGACTGTACTTACACTTAAATAAGTTCTGAGCGATTCAAAAATGAGCCACAACATGTGATTTCCAACAATGTGGCATTTTGACAAGAGTAGAATCAGATGAGCCTGTGCAGCCTCCTTTCAAGCTTAGAAACTCCAAATTGTGTTTAGTCAGAAGCTTAACACTCATAGAGTATTCAAACGACCAGCAAAGGCTCTGGTCAGACTGCGCCTATGCGCAGGCTGATCTGAGGCTTTGCTGGTCGCACATACCACATTGTTGGAAATCCCATGTCGCGGCACATTAATGTGAATACAAATTTTAAGTGCCACTTATTGCACCTTGAGTATTGCTCTCAGAGTGGCAGAATGTCTTGGGAGATAGGCTTGCAGGGTGATGACAAATGGTGATTCCGAGGGATGGATTTTTCTATCCTACCCTCACACGAATAATGGATTCTTTTTCTTGCTCACCATTAGATACCATATTTTATTCTTAAGAAAAGGCTCCCAGAAGTTCCTGAATATGCCGAGATGCGACATGTTATGATGACGTCACTTTGAAATAACAATGACGTCACTTGACGACCATGTGTGCGGGTTCCAATACAACCAATGTATTTTGCCCTCACGTGACAGCCTGGGTAAGATAGCATGGGTAAGATAAGATTTTCTAACCCAGGGTAAAATCTCAGCTGTCTCAATATTAAAAAACTTTTCTTGGACTTCCAGTTTTCTTTCCTTCTACGTGCTGGCTCTCTGCTATCATTAAAGGAATCTGTCTGTAATCCTGTCTAGAGAACAGCCATATCAGTCATAAGTCACAGAGAAAGGGCACCCCTGAGAATAAGCTCTAGTAAACATCATAATACTGACAATATCTTGCCAACAATACCAAATATGACCTTATTACTGCACATACTCCTACACGGATGGGCATCAGGGGAACTACTGCTAAATCGCGTAAACGTAAATTTGTTCCTTCATCACATCCGGGACCTTTCGCGGTAGTGGCATCGTCACAGAAAAGCCAAACAAAGGTAGGTACTCTCGCTTGTTTTGATTTTTTGTATCAGAATGAACTATGTAAATATCCGGCAATGCTATATTCCATGCAGATATGATTTACCTTGATAAACAGGCCAAATGCGATGTTGAAAAAAGCTTTGCTTTGAGACGAGAAGCGTAACCAAATCGAACTCAGAACGGGGTTTCTTCAGTTTTATGTCAAAACGAAGAAAGTTTGCAGATGTTTTGCCAGTTTAAGCTCAGAACAAGAGCATTTTACACATAGCATGTACATGTCAGCCCTTATTCGTTCTTCCGATGTAAAAAAATCGAACCGATCTTGTTCTATGAAGGAATAAATACCAAAGTTTTAAGGCGCAGTATCCCCTTCGCCCTCACACTAGTTGTAACGTCACGCTCTAGTGCCTTCGAGTATACCATGTCAGTACATGCAGTGCATGCAAGCGCGGAGAGAAATGTGTGTAATATTGTTAGTTCATAAACAACTAAAAGGTACCATAACAAACGAGGAAGGGACTTAGAAAAGCAGATTAGGACCCTTATCATTTATGAGGCCAAAGGTTGAGCATTATTATCATTTTTCTACAATAGGGGTAAATACTATTCATTTTCATCTGACTTTTGTCTGGAAAGGGGTTAGGTCCTGGCATGGGATCCTATTGGCACGTCCCAACTCATTTCAAAATTGAGTATATTTATTTCTCTCCAGTGAGACAGGCCATTCAGTGTTTGTTTAATACTTTGTTGCATTTTGTTACTCTGCAGAGGTAATTAAAACAAAAAGCTTTCAGTCAGTTTGCAGACATTTTTGATGTAGCAGGCACTCGAGATTCATAAATCTGATATAATATACACAGAAAGGGCTATGCCATTTGGTAATTTGAATATGAGCCATCCTACAAGGAAACCATTTTTGTTGTATGTGAGCAACCAAAGCGCACTGAGGGGAGAGCTCATTGAAAGTGATACCAAAAGGGACTTAACAAGACAACTACAGTCAACCCTCTTTACAACAACGGTGTTTGTCCGCAAATAATTTGAAGTTAAACTGAATTTCTGTTGTAATGAATTCAAATTCAAGCAAAACTGTTACATTTGTGCAAATACTATACTACTGAGGTAGTAAAGAATTTGTCTGTTATAAAGAGTGTCAGTATAAACACGGGGGTAATACCAATTTCACTATTTTTGCTAGCGACCGGGACGGTACTGCGTAAAGCTGCTATCGACCGAGGAGTACGGCTTGCGACCGGTCGGTACGGCTGTCGGTATAGGGGGGTCACGAGTTGAACGCTTCTGGAGGGGTCATAGCGAATGTTTTATCTTCTACACACGCTATAGAGTTTTTTCAAGAGGACATGTGCTATTTGTCTGATTAGTTATTTAGAGTTTGTGACTTAGAAAAACACTATAAATTACAGGTTCTCTCGAAAAATCCAGTTTTCATAGATTATCATTAAATTTACGTATTAAGAATCATGCAAAAACAACGAAACGCCCTATATATCTTATTTGTCATTTGAGCTTCTTCACTCAATTGCTAATGGCATATTTTTTGCACTATGGGAGATTTTATGGACCCTAGAAAAATGCCATGATACGGCTGTCAACTACCAGTGATACGGCTGTCGAGGATTTTATTTTCTGAATGATACGGCTGCCGACGAGATATGAAAAATATCTATCATGCACTGGGCTTAAAATACACGATTTATTCTATGGATATAACTGAAATTTGTTTTTTCAGGCAGTTTCCACTAGCAGCAATAAACAAAATTGTATGTTTTATGCGGATTTGTATCTAAAAGGCGCAACATTCACAAATAACAACTACATTCTATCTCTCCCATATATTTAAATCCACACAGCAGGTCAGTGAAGCAAACTCATAGGTTAAGATAGACTTTGAGCGTAAAATTGTAAACATTTTCTAATCCATCAGTTTTAACATACGTTTTGGTGCTCAAAAGAAGCGTCTCAATGAGACGGTTATTTTGAGTACCAACAGCATATGAGCCGTGACACAATGTGGCATTTTTACAAGTGTAGACTCAGACAATCCTGTGCAGCCTCATTTTAAGCTTAGAAATTCCAAATGATGTTCGGTCTGTAGCTTAACAGTAATAGAATACTCAAGCGACTAGCAAAGGCTCTGATCAGTCTGCGCATATGGACAGGCGGGGCTGAGCCTTTGCTGGTCGCACAAACCACATTGTTGGAAATCCCATGCCGCGGCTCAATTATGTTTTGGTTGAGAAATTAAAAAAAATATTTTGGTTACCCTCTATAAACTTCAAACCTGGCCCAAATAGGTTTTGCAAATAAGTGTAGAAACTATTGAAGAATGGTATTGGAAAAACATGGCGCTTCAAGTTTAAATCCAAAAACGAAAGAAAAAAAATATTAAGGTTAGGTGTGCCATTTCGAAAAATTAACGTTGGCGTAAAGCATTTTTGAGGGGGCGGGCTGAGCACAGAACTTCAAGCCTTTGTGGAGTGAGTACATTTCTCAACAAATTATCTCCTGCACAACACGCTTATTTTAAAAAAGCGAGCATCCATTTACAAACTGTAAGGTTAAAATAATTCCAGATTGTTGCTTCAAGGGGAGGGGACCAGGGGTTTCGTTGGTGGACGGAAGAATGCTGGTTGGACAGCTTTTTGAATTGTCGTGGGGGGGGGGGGATGGAGGGGGTCAATACCTGTATTCCTAAGCAAACCTACATCCCTGTGATCTGCCAAGACGCGCGTGCGCATGTATGTGTGTTTGTATGTGTATGTAGGGTGTCCGGAACCCCATTCTCCTCCTCTTGATCCGTGTATATTGGACACATGTGATTTGTTTGTGCTACTATGTCACATGCTAGGGATGTCGTCTATATGAGTAAAATTCTTGGGGTTGCTGTACATTCATGCGCGCTTCCAGAGGGGGAGGGTTGCGGACCCATGGGAAATCACAATGCTATAGGGTTCCTTAGCAATACTGGTTCGGAGCCCACTAAATCTCGCAAAACTACGAAGTCAGCATTAAATGTTGGGCCACAATCGCCACAATCGGCCAGCCAGCGAAACGCCATTTCAATGGCAAAACCGATAATAGCCCGCTCTCCAGACAAACGTTTCTGGATCCGCGCACGACATTTTAAGAGAAATTTCTTTTGCAGTATAACGGAACTTTTGATATACCCACCTACAAGTTTCAGCTTTTACAAAAAATGGCCTACGCAAAGCTTATACAAATTGTTATTGTATTGAGCAAGGGCAACATTGGTTTATGACAGACAGGCATACATTCATCAATGCAGACAGGCTAGCCAGGACCTCTTAGAACCTGAACTTCACCGATGGTCCAAAATCCCAACCACTTTCTTTCTTTGTATTCAACCATTCGGAACGTTTTGACTTTGGAACGAGTCAGGCAAAATGGTTTGTGATAGACAGAAACACAGACAGACAGGCAGGGGCATGGTTAAGTGATTTAACCAGCTAAGCTGCTCTCCTAGCTACTCCGGTGGTCTCAATTGTAAGACTCCTTCCGCTGTTTACTCTGGTAGGGACTATAGGTATACCCGCTCACTGTCCGTCCGTTCATCTGTCTGTCCGCTGTAATCTAGAACCTGATATAACTAAAAAAAACTATTCAAACTTGCTTCATGAAACTTGGTATGTGATTAAGTGACAATATGCTAATTATGAACGTTATTTTTTCGCCGTTGCAAGAACATTGCGTTTACTATGGTAACAGAAATAGTCAAATTGTTGCGAAAACAAACTTATCCCAGATAAAAGCTAGCTTGATGAAACATGGTATGTGAACAGGCGCTGGTTATGCACGTCATTTTTGACGTCACATGAAATTGGTTGTGGTGTGGTTGCTATGGTAACAAAAATTGCCAAAATGGTGTATCGGTAGGTGGTGACTCACGCGTTGGTGACAACACCTGCGCTGGTTTTTTTTTTTTTTTAACCAACTCGGGCCAGTAAAGTAAATCAGAGGTCTAGGCTGATTTCGAAAGAAAAGTAGATGTCAAAAATCAAGATTAGCCTTTATTCACATTCATATTCATAGTGTTTTGACTAGAGGCGTCCCTATAAGCAGTCACAAATGTGGCAATACCACACGCGTCACACTTCCAGTTACATGCAAACGAGCCAAACTTCGATAGTATTCCAGCCACTGGGCGTAGACAACTATATCCTTGTAAATTAGGACTGATTAGATTGATTTGCGTTAAAATAATTCTCATTCCAAGACCATTGTTCATGTACATGTTTGTTATCCTTCTTCTTATTATAAAGCTTGGCTGATTTGACATCTTCCCGTAAATTGTGTTTACTGCTAAAATAATAGGCTAGGCTTGAAACTGTATAGTTTACGTCTAATAATATTTCGGTTCTGTTCTGTTCTGTGTCTCTTCAGGTTAAAGCACTAGTTGTGCACATCCCTGGATTTTCGGTGACTTACTTGGCTACTATGTTGGTCAACCAAATGTAGGAATACTGGCCAACATGAAACAAATCAAGGGTGCAAAATGACATTGAGAAAGAGCTAAAATGTAATAGAAACATATAAAACTTATCAAAATAGATCTACTTCAATGGTGTTCGAAGCTGTCTTAGTGAAGAAACTCTGTTCTGATGTCACTGTGATGAAAATATTCCAATAGCGAATTAAGAATATCTCCATGGCACGAGAAAATGTTAGTTTCACAAGGTATTATTATAAAGTACTAATCGGGGGGGGGGGGGGGGGGGGGGGGGGGGGGGATTGACGTGTACACCAAGAAGCACGGGCGTACAACTCGGGCAGCGTGGGACAGGATGCTCTACCAGGACCCTTGCATCTACGGGTTCAAATTGTAGCGATACCACCAAAAATCCTAAAATGCCCCGAAAAGAAGAAGCCCAATTTTTACTCTCCCCCCCACACACACATACCTGCGTAGGTGCAATACACAAAGAATCATTATTTGAAAAATGCTTCCTATCAGAGGTAATCACCCCCATCACCCTAAACACAAAATTTGCACCCTTATCCCCCCCCACAAAAATATATCAGACCCCCTACGCCATACCCCCTCCCCCTCTGCGTGCTTTACCATAACATAGACTTGTTTGATCAATGGCGGGTCCAGGGGGATTCAGGGGGTTCGCTTTGAACTAAAATTATTTCATTTTCATGAAGAATTTTCTGAAAAACTATCAGGTAAAGTTAACAAATCCCCCCGCCCCCTCTATGAAAATTTGACCCCCTATCAAGAAATCCAGGATCCGCACTTGCTGATCTGCCTAGCAGGCACACATCGCTGACTCAACATAGAATCAACATTGATTCAACCCCATACATTGAATCAATGTTGAGTCAAGGTTATGTGCCTGCTTGGTGATCATCGGTATATACTCAGAAAGTCAACAGGAAATGGGATAACCGCGAGAATATTACGGTTTATATAGGCTTTGTAGCATACATCAGGCACAAACCAAGAAAAGGGTCATTCAGCGTCTCTATTGTCGCATGTTCAGCCCGAACAGGCAGGTTTAGATAAACAATTTTTGGAGAGTACAATTTTATCTACCTGTTTAAACATACGTTGGTGCTCTAAATAACTGTCTCATTGAGACGGTTCTTTTGAGTACCCACAACAAATATTTCGATCGAGAAATAAGAAAATTAATTTCATGCTACGCAGTCTTAACAAAATGTCTGAACACTGGTCACATTGGCAGAAGTTTCTGTTTATTTGTTTGATTTGATTCAACACTTTTTCAGTTATGTCCGGACGGGTCTTCTTTGGTTGAACCACTACTAATCAAGGATTAATGTGACTTGCTCAAGGAAACAACGCCAGTGAGGCTCGAACCCGCAGCCCTTCAGTCTCTAGACATGCAAATTACCACTGAGCCATTGCGCTCCCAGCAATATCGGATGAGAATGTGCAAATGCACACACGTCTAAACATTTGCTGTACTTATATGCAAAAACTGCCGTTTTCCGCTTTACATTTAGCATGCAGAAGTAAGTGAGCATGGTCAGGAAATACCACAATCACACAATGCAGACTAACCCACAGCTACACGAGGAAGAGCCGCAGAACACAGTCACATGACATAGGGAAGACAATTAAACCAAAGCAACCATCTCTCTCTTCCTCGTCAATATAATTGCAAAACTAGAAGACACATGACTGATTATGCATATTAATAGTTCCTTATAAGCTGTAGTCCAATATATTAATCCAAACGGCTCGTACCAATCACAGTGGCGGCTCAGATTGGTACAGCGTTGGACTGGGGATCAAATGGTAGATAGTTCGAGAGTCGTCAGAGACAGTGAGCCATTTCCTTGAGCCAGACACTATAACCGCTGTTTTGTGCTAGTTCAACCCAGGAAGACTGGAAATGGTCCAAGTATGACTAAAAACTGTTGACAGGGTCCTAAAACATGACCACAAACTAAATGACGTAGAAAGTTAGATTTTTCAGTGTTAAACTGTTAATTTTCCAGCAACGAAATCTGTTTACATTCTCGTTGAATCGTCGACATCCGTATCCAGTAAACGGCGACAACCGTACCCAGCAAATTTACTGTTGGTCGACAGCAGTATCACAAAAAATATAAAAATACCACAGAGGCATATAACAACATGCACATTCACAGATTAAAGGTAATCATGTAGGTTTATGATATATCTGCATCATATCGCCTCGATTTGCAAATTTTCTTGGGAATACTGATTTTATTTAGTTTTTGGTGAATATTCGTTGAAGTACGCCCAGCGTTAAAACAGGCTAATAGCCAGGCCTGGAAATCATTTAAAACAATAGCAAGCCATCCAAGAAACGGTTTAAACACCAAAATGTAGGAACACACACTAAATTGGCACACTTACCGTCGAATTTGATGGTTTGTTTATCTGTCGACAGCCGTACCGACCGGTCGCAAGCCGTACTCCTCGGTCGATAGCAGCTTTACGCAGTACCGTCCCGGTCGCTAGCAAAAATAGCGAAATTGGTATTACCCCCGTGATAAAGAGTTTTCCCTGTATATGTTAATGTTTGAAAAAGAAATCAACAGCAGAAATGGTGTTTGTGAAACACATTGTCCCCAACCTTTGTTTGTCAATACAAGGGCAATGACTATGATAATATTCTTCAGAATCTCTTCAAAATTGAATGACAATCAGGTCACAACTCGCCAAATACCAAGTTTTCTTATTTCTCAACCAAAACATAGGTTGTGGGTACTCAAAAGAACCGTCTCAATTTGCTAAAAATTATGGGCAAGAAAATATTTACAATTTTACGCTGATTTTTTTTTATCTAAACTCTGCATGCGGTCTATGGCTCTTAATGTTTGAGAAAGCTGCAGAGGCGTATAAATTACTACCCAGTATCATACGCCTCTGGCATCCTGCTAACAAAGTATGAACGACAGAAAGGACAGACTAATGCACAAGCAGAAAACAATATGCCATCTCAACCTATTTCAAGGTTGGGGGCAATAAAATGGCTGCTTGTATGTGACAGTTCGTTTACTTCTCTAAAAATCAATGGTTCTACTTCTAGAGCTTGTAAACAAGCACTTAAGTCTTCATTAGGAATCAAAGCATTACCGTTTTAATGTAAATAGTACTCTATTCCTTCAGCAAAGATTACAGTCCCTGGAGCAGTCTGGTCAGGAATTTTATGCAATGTCTACATGCTTTTCAGCAAAAAATGATTATATGACATATCTATTTGCACTGTCCCCATTTTCTAATTTTACAGACGGGAATTTGGTTGTATAATAGGAATTACAGTAGTAGAAAAGTGAGTCCAAATGAGATCAGAATGCCAACTATTATTTAAGGCTAATCAATTTTAAAAACTGATTATAATTCAAAGCTCCTAGATACTGCCACTAATTTTCTAATCTGCAATAGAAAGTATCAGAGTATGACAGAGCAAGAAAGATGGCAAAGATCAGGAATCAATACAATCAAGTACCGCACCTGACCCAGGATACCACAGGGGAAAGTGACAAAAACACAATTAAACATCACAAACAAGAGCCAAGAGGTCATCCTTTTTCCCAGCAGGTGATCATAAGGCAGCAATGAGCAAAAGATTCACAAAATAAGTACCGCCTTGGATATATATATATATATATAATATTTTACTGGAGAGCTTAAACCAGTTTCACGGTGCCAACCTCGCTCTTAGTTCTGATGTGGACCAGGACACATTTGGGAAAGTGACAAAACACAAGAAACACAAAATACATGACAGCCAAGAGGTCAGCCCTTTCCCAGCAAGTGACCACAAGGCTTTAAGGAACAGACATGACACAATTTGAAGGAGTTAACCAAACATTTACATACAGTATCAAAACCTAGAATCAGGCAGTTGATCGCAAATACCAAGGCTTTCAATAGCTTTTGACCCCCTCCAGGGAACCTGAGGACTGGGCCAAAATTAACTGTGCTCTTGCAGAGATGTTCAGGCCCTGCCTGTCCACCTTGTCTTTAGGTTTCTACACAACAATATTCAAGAATTTAACAGAAAAATTGTGTGTTTCTATGCCATGAGAGAAGATTGATGTTTGAACAAATCTTAATTAATGACACTAATCTTGACTAATGACTCTACTGCAAAAGACACTAATGATTCTAATGGCAACCAAACCATATTCTCCCTAATATTAGTGGTATTTCCTGATCATGCTCCCTTACTATTTTTCAAATAACAATGTGTCAATACTCTATGAATTAAATTGTAACTGGCTTATTTGTGTGTGATGCCTCCATAATCCTGCCGATATTTGTCACAGTGTGCAGAAAAATCTCAACCACTTGGGGTGGGAATCGTATCTGGGCTGCCAGATCTCAACACTGCTGTAGACCTGAGGCTCCTATTGCAAGGTAGCAGAAGTATATTATATACCTATCCCTCCTACACATTCTCCTTTAAAAGATTTATACTGAATCAGCTCAGAATCAACTTGTTTGTTTGTTTGATTTGATTCTTTACGTCCCATCAATAATCTTTCAGTTATATAGAGACGAGTCTTCCTGGGTTGAACCAGTACTAAGGTAGGATAAATGTGTCTTGCTCAAGGACCACAACGCAGTGACGCCGGTAAGGCACGAACCCACGGCCCTTCAGTCTCGAGTCAAGCACTCTACCACTGAGCCACTGCGCTCCCTGATCAAGTTGTAATTCTGTGATATTTCCATCCTGATGCCCTAAACAGAAGCCTTAAATTGGGCCCACATGAGCCACCAAATGTCACAGCATGCATTTTGGCTTATGTAACAGTCCTGCCACACTTCAACACCCTATTGAGAGAGCTATGGGAGAGCTCAACCTAAGAGAGTGCATTTTTACTTTGAGGACATCATCATATTCTCAGAGCCCTTTGACCAGCATTTTGACCATCTTGAGACCATCTTGGAGAGTTGAAGGCTTCCAAGTGTGAGTTTTTTTAAAAGCGAAATAACTTATCTTGGCCACATGGTCTCTGAAGATGGAATCAAGACAGACCCTGAAAAACTGAAGATCTTCCTGGACTGGCCAGTCACATGTTTTGAACTAAGGGTGATGTTGGCACCGTGAAACCGGTTTAAGCCCTCCAGTAAAATATCATAAATGTTACTGACCGTTCCAAGGAGGTTCTTCTTTTTTGGATCATTTGTGCTATTTATGTCTGGTGTTTGTTATGCTTTTGCATCTGTTCATTGCTGCCTTGTGGTCACCTGCTGAGAAAGGGCTGACATGTTGGCTCTTGTTTGTGATGTTTAATTATTTTTCACTTTCCCATGTTGTATCCTGGGTCAGGTGTGGTACTTGATTGTATCGATTCCTGATCTTTGCCCCCTTTCTTACTTTCATAAAGGATGTAAGGGAAATTTTAGCTTTTTAGAGACGCTATGCTCCTCTATATAAATTGGTAATATATATATATTTTTATACCAGCATAAAGTCTGTAAAGATTACCATGCACAACACCAACCGGATCTACAACTTTTTTTAAGTCAACAACCTAACCTTCCAGGTTTTTATGAAAAAGATACGTAGTGACAATGAGATTATTTTTCTGAAGAACCATTCTTTAAAAACTCTTGGGAATTAAATCCCAGACAGAAGGAAATATTAACCAATCATTGAGTAAAATATATATAATAGTATATAGATTTATCATCGAGACCAAGTCTACAAAATTAGGCTCCATTTAATCTTCTTGAGAAAGATGTCAGGTTTGTAAGAAAAATGAACTGATAGCATAGACACAAGTAAAGGCTAAAATTGAGTCTGGAATTCCGCAGTCACACCATAGCCTCCACTGCTCAAATCTTGTGAAGTGAGAAAATGTATATTTCATTCATGGCTTCACCACTCATGAAATATGCATTTTTCGCTTCACTCGATGAAATAAATGGCATATTCATTCCAAAAATTTGAATATCCTCTATTTCTATAACTTTTGTTTATGTTTTTCAACCCCTCATTAAAATTAGATTTTCCAACAATTCTTTTTATGGGGAAAACTTTTTTCATGTTCCTCACATGAGCAAGAAATCGGAAATCTTCATCAATATCGAAATACCAATAATGAGCCACTTTTCCAGCTCAGAAGAGAAGACAAAAACTAATGGCCCTGGTTATAAATTTTAAAATGCCAACAATTGTTGGCATTTTAAAATTTATGACCAGCAGAGGACAAATTTCAATGCTCAAGTATGAAAAGAATTTTTTTAACCTCCGGCTCTGGACTTGTAACCCTACAAAATTTGCTCAGCAAAGCAAGATTGGAGTGTATATTTTAGTATTATAAGAGAAAATTCAAAGTTTCAAGGTCACAGTGTGAAGATCCTATATATGCATAATATGGATTTATTTCCCTGATCGACTGAACTCTCATCGAATATTAAACGGATATTTTTAGAAGGGATTTTGCAAAGTTTGTATTGCAGCCAATACAGGTCCCAAATTACACTTGCAAAACAAATTACATGAAATATATAATGACCTAAAGGGGATGTATCTTTCAAAAGCTCTTACTTGCATGAAATTTTTCCTGTATAAACAAATAAAAGCACCGCAAGCACTGCATAATACCCCGCCACTGCTGGGGGCACCAAAAGTTATTTTGTGAGATATATAATGCCTAAATAGCAACAGAACTGAGATAGACAGTGATATGACGTCCTTAGTCACAATATGTAACCTTTGATGGTCAACATATCTGTGAAGTTTTATTCAGATATTTCATATAGTAAAGGAACTACAGGTCAAAAACATTTTCCAGATTAATCAAGGGCGGATAACTCACGAACTGGAAAGGTAAGAGTGAGGGTCCTTCGTTGTAATATGTAACCTTTGCTGTTCAACATATCTGTGAAGTTTCATTCAGATATCATAAACAGTAAAAGAATAGCAGGCCAGAAACCATTTTTTAAAGGGAGAAAGGGCAGTAACTCCATCGAAAATGGTCGGATTTTGCCCATTAACAATCCTATACCACTCATCCCCTATAACAATATGTATGCAAAATTTTAAAAAATTCTGTGCATAAATACTCAAGTTATCGATCGGAAACAGTGAGCACGGACGTATGAAATGAACTACAGGTCAAAAACCAATTCTCAGATCAATCAAGGGTGGATAACTCACAATCTGGAAAGGTAAGAGTGACGATCCTTACCCACAATATGTAACCTTTGATGGTCAACATATCTGTGAAGTTTCATTCAGATACTCCACATAGTAAATGAACTACAGGTCAAAAACTGTTTTTCAGATCAATCAAGGGCGGATAACTCATGAACTGGAAAGGTAAGGGTGACGGTCCTTACTAAAAATATGTAACCTTTGATGTTCAACATATCTGTGAAGTTTCATTCAGATATTCCATATAGTAAAAGAAACTACAGGCCAAAAACCAATTCTCAGATCAATCAAGGGTGGATAACTCACAATCTGGAAAGGTAAGAGTGACGATCCTTCGTCACAATATGTAACCTTTGATGATCAACATATCTGTGAAGTTTCATTCAGATATTCCATATAGTAAATGAACTACAGGTCAAAAACCATTTTTCAGATCAATCAAGGGCAGATAACTCATGAACTGGAAAGGTAAGAGTGATGGTTCTTTGTCATAGTATGTAACCTTTGATGTGAAACATATCTGTAAAGTTTCATTTAAATATTCCACATAGTAAAGGAACTACGGGTAAAAAACATTTTTTAATTCAATCAAGGGCAGATAACTCACAAACGGGAAAGGTAAGAGTGACGGTTCTTAGTCACAATATGTTACCTTTGATGTGAAACATATCTGTGAAGTTATATTTAGATATTCCATAAAGTAAAGGAACAATAGGTCAAAAATCTTTTTTCAGACCTATCAAGGGCAGATAACTCACAAACTGGGAAGGTCAGAGTGACGGTCCTTAGTCACAATATGTAACCTTTGATGTGCAACATATCTGTGAAGTTTCATTCAGATATCATGAACAGTAAAGGAATAACAGGCCAGAAACCATTTTTCCAATACGAAAAAGGGCAGTAACTCCGTTAAAAATGGACGGATTTTGCCCATTAACAATCCCATACCATTCATCGCCGATAACAATATGTATGCAAAATTTGAAAAAATTCCGTGAATAAATACTCAAGTTATCGATTGGAAATGGTGAGCACGGACGGACGGATGGATGGACAGACGGACAGACACCGAAAGGTATAACATAATACCCCGACACTAAAGTGTGGCGGAGTATAAAAAGCTGTTTTATCAAGGAGACGGATACCTTTGGCCACATTGCTGTATGAACAATTTATACATCTAAGAGCTTTTGAAAGATATATCTCCTTAAGACCACCCTTAAAGACAGCAATAATTTTGTATACTTCAAGTACTACAAAACTTTCACTAAAACACATTTGTTATTTTCCATCCAGTTCAATACAGATTCAAACTGAATTTGAATTGCTGCTTCTAGTTTTGCATGTTATTAGTTTTCCCAGACCAATAACAACATTTATAAATAAACATTCAAATGGAGATCAATTGATTTTAAAAAAGAACCTTATGGCCCTGGGCCCCTAATCCAATTTTTTGAACAAGACGTAACCCTATTTTATTCCATTTCGAATATATAAATCAATAGTAATTATCAATCATACAAAGAGTGAAACATCTGGATAACCCTTTAAAATAAAGCTTGTGGAATATAAGAAATGAGCAATTATCTGAAAAGACAACTTTTTTGGAACTCTATACAGTATATAATCAATATATATCTGTAACTGCAAAGAATGAACAGATGTTAATTCCACCTGAGGAGCCTCACCAAACATCAACTATACAAACCCATTTCGCACCCAGAATGGATCAACCGCACAATTTAAGACCAACCCAAGAACATAAGCATTTCCTGTGTGCTGGAATGATAAAAAATAGCCATCAGAGGAGATGGCAAATCCCCCGACCAAAAAGTAATTGATATGCAGTTACAAGCAGCCAACCTAGTATATATATTTGATGTGATAATACTGAGTGTCACTGCGAACAAGTGTATAAAAGATATTGAGTGCACAAGCTTTCCCTATAAAGTTCATTCAAGAGAAGTAACTCTAAAGGATAACAAGCGGGAGCTGTCTTGACCTGATATATATGTATACTAAATATCATCAAAATATCTCAAATGATATGAGTCATTGAGCACAAAAGTTCATTCAAGGGAGATAACTCAAAGGGCTGTAAGGGAGAACAACCATTCTTGCATGTGACACACCGTTTTCACCTTATATATATGTCTACCAAAGATCATAAAAATATCTCAAAGGGTATTAAAGTTATTGAGTGCACAAGCTTCCTCCTATAAAGTTCATTCAAGGGAGATAACTTATAAGTCCAGCAAGGGAGAACAACAATTCTTGAATGCAAGACACCCCCTTGACCTATTATACATATATACCATATATTATCAAAATATCTCAAAGGATATTAAAGTTATTGAGCGCACAAGCTTCCCCCTATAAAGTTCATTCAAGGGAGATAACTCAAAAAACATTAAAGGAGAGCAACCATTCTTGCACGCAACACACCGTCTTCACCTGATATACATGCATGCCAAATATTATCAAAATATCTCAAAGGGTATTAAAGTTATAAAGTGCACATGCTTCCCCCTATAAAATTTAAATTTCACTCAAGGGAGATAGCTCAAAAGTCCATTAAAGGAGAGTAACCATTCTTGCACGCGACACACCGTCTTGACCCGATATACATGCCTACCAAATATTATCAAAATATCTCAAAGGGTATGAAAGTTATTGAGCGCACAAGCTTCCCCTTATAAAGTTCATTCAAGAGAGATAACTCAAAAGGCCAGCAAGGGAGAGCAACCATTCTTGCACGCAACACACCGTCTTGACCCGATATACATGCCTACCAAATATTATCAAAATATCTCAAAGGGTATAAAAGTTATTGAGCGCACAAGCTTCCCCTTATAAAGTTCATTCAAGAGAGATAACTCAAAAGGCCAGCAAGGGAGAGCAACCATTCTTGCACGCGACACACCGTCTTGACCCGATATACATGCCTACCAAATATTATCAAAATATCTCAAAGGGTATAAAAGTTATTGAGCGCACAAGCTTTTGTCTACGGACGGACAGACGGACGGACAGACGGACAGACGGACAGACGGACGGACGCCAGGCTGATCGCTATATCCCCCGATCCTTTTCGGGTCGGGGGATAAAAATGAAGTAGATAACTCTGTACAGTACAATATCGACAGCTATATCTACAACTGAAAAGGAAGAATAATTTATTCTTCCTTTTCAGTTGTAGATATAGCTGTGGATATTTTACTGATTATAACACCAAGCAATTTATGACTGCTTTTGACTATTCTCACCAGACTATCTTTACTCTGTTGCACTCAGAATGGTATAATATCCACAGCTATATCTACAACTGACAAGGAAGAATAAGAATTCATTCTTCCTTTTCAGTTGTAGATATAGCTGTGGATATTGTACTGATTATAATATCAAGCAATATAGTGACTGTTTTTGACAATTCTAACCAGACTTTCTCTACTCTGTTGCATTCAGAATGGTACAGAAATTCAGGAGTTTTGACCATTCTTAGTGCAATGGGGTTAAATAATTTGGTTTGCCTGTCAAGGTCTCACACGGTAAATGACATCCTATTCATACATCATTTCCTCCGCCTTAATGTCCCCATGATTACTCAAACATCTAAGACTTTGGACTATATAAATCGCGTAAAAATTGTTCAATAAAGGAAACTAGTTGACATGATGTCATACAACAATGGAATAAATCAAGACTAGTGCCAATTCATGTGTGGAATCATCTCAAGCCTATGAGAATTCCTGAATTATGCATGAATATCATGCTATATTACTATTTCACTCCTAGTTTTCCCCGGAAGGACGAAAAATCAATGCTCTCGGAAATTCGTCCTTTCAGTGCCAGATGGTGTCTCATTACAAAACCAGAGGACCACAATATCCTGAAGCGCTCTCCTGACTCTGCCAATAAAAGTAAGTAAGGGTGCAAAGATCAGGAATCATTACAATCAAGTTCCACACCTGACCCAGGATACCAATGGGAAAGTGACAAACTCACAGTTAGACACCACAAATGAGAGCCAAGAGGTCAGCCCTTTCCCTGCAGGTGACCACAAAGCACATATAAACAGATGCGCACAAAGACATAGCAAACACAAGACTGAACAAAAACAAAAGATCCACAAAAGAAGTACCGCCTTGGAACAGTCAGTAAAATATTTTACTGGAGGGCTTAAACCGGTTTGACGGCACCAACCTCACCCTTAATTCAGATGTGGATCAAGACACATAGATGTTTGGTTTGCATGAAAGACCCCTAACTTGTATACATGAGATTCTGGTAAGATCAGTTACAAGGTTCATACTGGCAAGTTTGTGTAAAATTCAAGGACTTTTCAAGGACTTTTTAAAGACTTTCCTACTGTTTTCAAGGTCTGAAAAACTTATATAAAATACTGATTTACACATTAAAATACTACTTAAGAAATGTTGGACTGCTTTACTTAACATATTCGTTTTAGAAAATATTTAATAAATTGTGGTGCCTTTATTTGGTGCAGCATATGCTGCACCAAAAAAAGACACCACAATGTTATACTGATTTAGGTCTCCAACGACAGTGCTGAATTCTCCTGTAAATGGTAAAATTCAAGAACTTTTCAAGGCCTTTGAGTGTTTCCTGTACATTTCAAGACAAATTTAATTTTCAAGGACTTTTCAAGACAGTCCTGTATATTCAAGAACTTTTCAAGCCTATTCGAACCCTGAGCTAGTTCACAAAACCTTAACAGTCAGGTGAACCTTCAAACTCTGGACTCAACACATTTTGTGGGAAAAAAAGACCAAATTTATTAGCCTGTGCTATACAGGATGCTATTTGCTTTTTTCGTTTACTACGGTGTGACTGCATTTTTCCCTAAACCAATACTGTAACAGTAATTATAAGCCTCTGTGGCATTTTAGTCTAAAATTTCAAACATGACAGTATCAAACCACCATAATCTGTAGCCAAGTGGTGAAATCCATACCAAAGTCATGGCACTTTCCTATCTTTATTAGACTATATTACATCCCTTGGCAACCCTTACAGGACTATGCTAAACAAGAAAAGAAACATTACATAGTTATCTCTGGACAGATTTTTTTTTTTATTTGATTCTTTATGTCCCATCAACAATCTTTCAGTTATAAAGGGACAGGTCTTCCTGGGTTGAAACAGTACTAAGCTAGGATTAATGTTCTTGCTCAAGGACACAACGCAGTGACGTCGGTGAGGCTCAAACCCGCGGCCCCTCATTCTCGAGTCCAGCACTCTACCACTGAGCCACTGCGCTCCTACATTGGACAGAATTTTAATTTTATGGCTTGATGTAGACATGAATTCAAGGCATCGAGAATCAATGCCACAACAAAAGTCTACAGACAAGTTTGATCTCAAGAGGGGTAAAATAATTCCATTGTAAGATAAGGAGTGGGTTGAGTGAAATGAGATATCTACTCACCAATCAGCTTTTAGTCATACAGTGTAGACTCAGAAGAACAAAAAAAACTTACCTGAAATAAAAAGAAAAACAAAATATTTAATCGGATCCAGACAAGCACAGCAACAAACCAAATCCTCGTTCTTTTAGGGGATAACTGTATTCAAATTTTTCATTTGGGGAAGTATATCTTTGGAATATTATTACAGTCAGAAATTTAGTTTTGCAGCTATTTAGGGCAAATTAAAATTTGAATATTGTTATCCCCATTCTAATGCACTTCTGCAGTTTTGTCTCAAATTGGAGAGTTGTCAGCCGCATAAAACCAAACGTCATCCAACAAAATTTTAGACATTACAAACGTAAAAGCATTAGAATAAATCTTAAATTAGGTAATGTTTCAGGTTAACATAAAGCCTATTTGATTACCATGATGATTTGAAGATACATGTAATCAGTGCTGTGAATCTTGAAAATACATGGAAATCTAATGCTGAATTTTTCCAGATACCGGTGCTTCAACAGTTTGCCGACTAGTGGCGAATTTTGTCTTCGGCTGATCTTTGCCAATTAGTTCGGACCAAGAACAGGACTGACAGAATGTTGTTCCTGATCTGGATCCAAATCGTGTGACAATAATAGATTTTGTTGAAAACACTAATTTTGAAAAAAGTCAGAAAAAATTAAAAAGCATACAAAGAGTTTTAAAAATGTCTTGAGATGGCTTAATATAATAAAAATAGACATTTCAAGTCAGTCCGACTGGACTCGGAACAGGAAGCTAGAAAATCTACAGATCAATTTTCTAACAAGCGAATTAAAGATAGAAATGAAAATAATAGAAATCTGGACATATTCATTGACAGGATCATTTTATTAGAATTTTTCTACTGTTAAGGCCAGTAATTTCTAAATTGGTTTTATTATTTCTACACACAGTTCTGCTCATCATTCCATTTCTAAGTCTAGACTTGACCAAATGAATGAGGAAACCAAATAGGGCTAAATTACATTCTGATGTGTACTGTCTTTTAATCGTGAGTTACATGGCTATATCCCTGATAAAGATTAACTTACCCAGCAAAGATATGAATGTCAACAAAAAACATTTACGTCATTATAGGCATCTTCACAAGCCAAGGGTACTAGCTATGTCCACTTCGTAACAAACATGCATTGCATGTATGGAATGAAGTTGATATAGTACCCTTGCACGTATGGAACAAAGTGGACATAGCTAGTACCCTTGCACGTATGGAACAAAGTGGACATAGCTAGTACCCTTGCACGTATGGAACAAAGTAGACATAGCTAGTACCCCTGCATGTGTGGAACAAAGTGGACATAGCTAGTTCCCTTGCACGTATGGAACAAATTGGACATAGCTAGTACCCTTGCACGTATGGAACAAAGTGGACATAGCTAGTACCCTTGCATGTGTGGAACAAAGTGGACAAAGCTAGTACCCTTGCATGTGTGGAACTAAGTGGACATAGCTAGTACCCTTGCATGTATGGAACAAAGTGGCCATAGCTAGTACCCTTGCATGTATGTAACAAAGTGGACATAGCTAGTACCCTTGCATGTATGGAACAAAGTGGACATAGCTAGTACCCTTGCATGTATGGAACAACGTGGATATAGCTAGTACCCTTGCATATATGGAATGAAGTGGACATAGCTAGTACCCTTGCGCATATGGAAGGAAGTGGACATAGCTAGTACCCTTACATGTATGGAAGGAAGTGGACAAAGCTATTACCCTTGCATGTATGGAACGAAGTGGACATAGCTAGTACCCTTGCATGTATGGAAGGAAGTGGACATAGCTAGTACCCTTGCATGTATGGAACGAAGTGGACATAGCTAGTACCCTTGCATGTATGGAACGAAGTGGACATAGCTAGTACCCTTGCATGTATGGAACAAAGTGGCCATAGCTAGTACCCTTGCATGTATGTAACAAAGTGGACATAGCTAGTACCCTTGCATGTATGGAACGAAGTGGACATAGCTAGTACCCTTGCATGTATGGAAGGAAGTGGACATAGCTAGTACCCTTGCATGTATGGAAGGAAGTGGACATAGCTAGTACCCTTGCATGTATTGAAGGAAGTGGACATAGCTAGTACCCTTGCATGTATGGAAGGAAGTGGACATAGCTAGTACCCTTACATGTATGGAATGAAGTGAACATAGCTAGTACCCTTGCATGTATGGAAGGAAGTGGACATAGCTAGTACCCTTGCATGTATTGAAGGAAGTGGACATAGCTAGTACCCTTGCATGTATGGAATGAAGTGAACATAGCTAGTACCCTTGCATGTATTGAATGAAGTGGACATAGCTAGTACCCTTGCATGTATGGAAGGAAGTGGACATAGCTAGTACCCTTGCATGTATGGAAGGAAGTGGACATAGCTAGTACCCTTGCATGTATGGAACACAGTGGACATAGCTAGTACCCTTGCATGTATGGAACGAAGTGGACATAGCTAGTACCCTTGCATGTATGGAATGAAGTGGACATAGCTAGTACCCTTGCATGTATGGAATGAAGTGGACATAGCTAGTACCCTTGCATGTATGGAACGAAGTGGACATAGCTAGTACCCTTGCATGAATGGAACGAAGTGGACATAGCTAGTACCCTTGCATGTATGGAATGAAGAGGACATAGCTAGTACCCTTGCATGAATGGAAGGAAGTGGACATAGCTAGTACCCTTGCATGTATGGAACGAAGTGGACATAGCTAGTACCCTTGCATGTATGGAACGAAGTGGACATAGCTAGTACCCTTGCATGTATGGAATGAAGTGGACATAGCTAGTACCCTTGCATGTATGGAATGAAGTGGACATAGCTAGTACCCTTGCATGTTTGGAAGGAAGTGGACATAGCTAGTACCCTTGCATGTATGGAAGGAAGTGGACATAGCTAGTACCCTTGCATGTATGGAACACAGTGGACATAGCTAGTACCCTTGCACGTATGGAATGAAGTGGGCAGAGCTAGTACCCTTGCATGTATGGAAGGAAGTGGACATAGCTAGTACCCTTGCATGTATGGAATGAAGTGGACATAGCTAGTACCCTTGCATGTATGGAAGGAAGTGGACATAGCTAGTACCCTTGCATGAATGGAACAAAGTGGACATAGCTAGTACCCTTGCATGTATGGAACAAAGTGGAAATAGCTAGAACCCTTGCATGTATGGAACAAAGTGGACATAGCTAGTACCCTTGCATGTATGGAATGGAGTGGACATAGCTAGTACCCTGGTATGTATGGAACACAGTGGACATAGCTAGAACCCTTGCATGTATGGAACAAAGTGGACAAAGCTAGTACCCTTGCATGTATGGAATGAAGTGGACATAGCTAGTACCCTTGCATGTATGGAACAAAGTGGACATAGCTAGTACCTTTGCATGTATGGAACGAAGTGGACATAGCTAGTACCCTTGCATGTATGGAATGAAGTGGACATAGCTAGTACCCTTGCATGTATGGAACGAAGAGGACATAGCTAGTACCCTTGCATGTATAGAACAAAGTGGACATAGCTAGTACCCTTGCATGTATGGAACGAAGTGGACATAGCTAGTACCCTTGCATGTATAGAACAAAGTGGACACAGCTAGTACCCTTGCATGTATGGAATGAAGTGGACATAGCTAGTACCCTTGCATGTATGGAATGAAGTGGACATAGCTAGTACCCTTGCATGTATGGAATGAAGTGAACATAGCTAGTACCCTTGCATGTGTGGAAGGAAGTGGACATAGCTAGTACCCTTGTATGTATGGAACAAAGTGGACATAGCTAGTACCCTTGCATGTGTGGAAGGAAGTGGACATAGCTAGTACCCTTGTATGTATGGAACGAAGTGGACATAGCTAGTACCCTTGCATGTGTGGAAGGAAGTGGACATAGCTAGTACCCTTGCATGTATGGAACGAAGTGGACATAGCTAGTACCCTTGCATGTGTGGAAGGAAGTGGACATAGCTAGTACCCTTGTATGTATGGAACGAAGTGGACATAGCTAGTACCCTTGTATGTATGGAACGAAGTGGACATAGCTAGTACCCTTGCATGTGTGGAAGGAAGTGGACATAGCTAGTACCCTTGTATGTATGGAACGAAGTGGACATAGCTAGTACCCTTGCATGTGTGGAAGGAAGTGGACATAGCTAGTACCCTTGTATGTATGGAACGAAGTGGACATAGCTAGTACCCTTGCATGTGTGGAAGGAAGTGGACATAGCTAGTACCCTTGTATGTATGGAACGAAGTGGACATAGTACCCTTGTATGTATGGAATGAAGTGGACATAGTACCCTTGTATGTATGGAACGAAGTTGACATAGCTAGTACCCTTGCATGTATGGAACGAAGTGGACATAGCTAGTACCCTTGCATGTATGGAAGGAAGTGGACATAGCTAGTACCCTTGCATGTGTGGAAGGAAGTGGACATAGCTAGTACCCTTGTATGTATGGAACGAAGTGGACATAGCTAGTACCCTTGCATGTGTGGAAGGAAGTGGACATAGCTAGTACCCTTGCATGTGTGGAAGGAAGTGGACATAGCTAGTACCCTTGCATGTATGGAAGGAAGTGGACATAGCTAGTACCCTTGCATGTGTGGAAGGAAGTGGACATAGCTAGTACCCTTGCATGTATGGAAGGAAGTGGACGTAGCTAGTACCACATGTAAATGCCACATTGTTGGAAATCACATGGCTCCCCATATTTTAAGAACTTAACACCTGTGACCCCTCAATTATACAACAGACCATCCATTATCAAGCTCTATGGAAAAGTCCATTGCATGGTCTAAAAAGGTTTATAGTATGATGTATGTGAGAAACACAATTTTGTCATTGGCCTGACACAAATATCTACCTTAATTCTCAATGAGAAGCTTCTAATGTCTCTATCCTACCCACAACCTTTTTTTCTAGGTTACGAAACTGCAGATTACGTATTAACCCTTAATGCGCCAATCGCAACAAAAGTCGTCTGCTTTTCTCGTCTGCTGAAATGTTTAAGAAGCCTTTATGGCAAACAGTGTGGACCCAAATCAGACTACTCCTATAGGAGCAGTCTGTTCTGGGTCCACTCCACACTGTTTGCTTCTATACTTAATTCATCAGTAATGTTAGGCAATTATTTGCAGCAGACGACTTCAGCAGACAACATTTTTAAAGAAAATTCACATACCTGATGATGTTTCTTAAACATTTTCGCAACGCAATATCCAAAATTGGTGTCAGAATTTCAACTCCAGACAGAAACAGCTTTTGTCTTAATGTTTTTAAATTTCTTTAAATTGCTCTTCTGTCACTACTGACGGGCAGAATTGTTAACAAGACTTTCTAAAATCAGACAGTTTTCAGAAGCGGACAAATGGAAGCTTGTCAGCCAAATCCTATCACACTCGAAATTTGTTTAGCAAAACCGAAAATATAAAGAGCAATGTCTTTAAATGACCAGCTGTGAAATAAATTGCCAAATGGGCCCAGTTTTGAAATATATTGTGATTCAATTACCTAACAAAAGAAAAGGAATCCTTTGAGCAAAATATGGACAATGGATGACATATATGTTGGTCGGGAGTCAAAAACTTGTATCTTTGATTTTCACATTTTTCAGGAGACAAAAAACTGAAGAGTGTCCTATAATGCTGAAAGTCAGACAGGATTATATTATTCACTATTATTGCTGTTTTGAACTTCCAATAAAGATCTCACGGTCATTATGAAAAGTTTCACTTGAGTTACTTCATTTTGACCATATTTTCGTGAAAAACCACACAGTTACAGCATGTTGAGCATCGTTATCATGGCAAAACATCATAGCACCAAAATAATGGTATCTTTCATAGATACAATATTTTGAAGTATGATTGAAGCTTTTTAAGGGGGTTCTAAATGGTCTAGAGCTACGAGAATTTGACAGAATGTGCGCCATACGTTTGGTATTCCCTCGTTTACAAAAGTTTGTTTTGGTAAAAATCAGAGTTAAGAGGTTTTGACTCCCAACCGACTATATGGACAATTTTGAAGACCCTGATCAACATGTACTTTTTCAAAGAGCTGATCACCCCCGAGAACCCTGATTATTCCCTCAAAATAAAGCAAAAGGTCAGATTTATGTTGAACATTAACTGCCCAGACAATGATATTTCAGATACTTTCAACCCTCACCCCATAACTGCCCAGACAATGATATTTCAGATACTTTCAACCCTCACCCCATAACTGCCCAGACAATGATATTTCAGATACTTTCAACCCTCACCCCATAACTGCCCAGACAATGATATTTCAGATACTTTCAACCCTCACCCCAGAAAGAGGCAAGAAGATTGATAAAATTAACACCCCACCCACTGAACATATTACAAGTGAAACAAGGTTCTTCCCACTCATAGTGTTTGCTTGCATGGTAAAAACTTACTGGAGTGCATTTTGCTTGATTTGTTTGATTATTTACATCCTAGTCAACAATTTTTCAGTCATGTCGGGACAGGTTTTCCTGGGTTGAACCAGTCCTAAGCAGTAGATCAAGGACACAACACAGTGACTGCGTCGGGGATGAGACTTGAACCAGCAACCCTTCCATCCCCACTCTAATGCTCTAATGCTCTGCCACTGCATTTAGGAGTGCTTTTGAACATATGCAGCAGACGTTATAAGCAGATGACATTTCCTGGACCCAAAAATATTGACAGGATAAGAGGCCAACTTGCCATGGTCAGATTTGGTTTGACTAGTTTATTAGGCAAACTGAACTGTAAATGTCTGAGCTAAGATAATTATTTTAAACTTCAAAAAGCTACTTACAAGATTTTAATAACAATGATTTATTTGTAATAATCATAGGAGATTTAACCCTCTATTTATAGGGTAATAAGCAGAAGAAAATATTTACATATTTTCAGATCCAAATATTATAAGACTTGAATTGCTGATGCTGGTGGGTCAGACCTCAGACTCTATGACAGTTCTGACTTAAAGGCTTATCTATATATAGACGAGAGAGTTAGGGGTTAATGCTGTGTCTGTGGTCGGACCCACTGTGGTTTAACTGTTGGATTTCTTTTACTACGGTATGCAGTTGTATGTACTGTGTGTAGTCCTTATCTTTGTTATATCTCGATTAGAGTGTACTAGGAGATGATACATCGATAAGTTAGGGATCTTTCATGTAAACCAAAAATCTATTTGTCTTGATCCACATCAGAAATAAGGGTGAGGTTGGTATGGTAACATATTTAAGTCCTCCAGTATTTTCTTACTGACCGTCCCAAGGCGGTGCTTCTTTTGCGGATTCTTTTCGTTTTTTGTGATTCATGTAATACTGTCTGTTCCTTGCAGCCTTGTGGTCACCTGCAGGGTAAGGGCTGACCTCATGTGCGGATTCAGGAATTTTTGTCAGGGTGGTCCAGGTCCATCTGTCATTAAAAGCTCTGACGTTTTTTTTGTTTTTTGTTTTTTTGTAGTCCTCATTTTACAGAAGTCCGATGGTTTATTTCAAAGAAAACTATACTTTTCCAAGGTTCTAGAGGGGGTCCAACATTTTCCAGGGAGGGGGGTCCAACTTTTTTCAGGGGGGAGGGTCCAATTGATTATTCCCTCCAGAAACCCATATAACTTGTGATTTTCTAGGGGGAGTCCGGACCCCCTGTCCCCACCTCTGGATCCACACATGGTCCTCTTGGCTCTCTTGTATGTGATGTTTTCTTGTGTCTTTGTTGCTTTCCCATTGTCCTGGGTCAGGTGTGCGTGGTATTTGAGTGTTAGGGCTCCTGATCTTTGCTTTCTTCCTTACTTTAACTGGCGAGTGGATTATCTCCCTTACAGGTGGACAAACCATGGCATAACTAATTTATACCACCTACATCAGTGTAGACCCAGCACATTACGAGGTATGTCAAATTTGGAAAGGGTGATATAAAGTGTAGATATTGCTTGTTGCAATTAATTAAGATTTGCAAATGAAACTATATAATAGGTACCCCGTACGCCCTGTTTACACAAGAGATTTTCTTCGAATTCAACAGGAATTTGCTCTGAGTTAACTGTGGAGATGAACAATTTTTATTAAAATTAAGCTTTGATTTAAAGTAAACTAATCCACCCTAACCGTTAAGATTGGATTTGATTCAAATTTTAATCAACGTTTTATTTATATCAAAATAAATTTGACTTTGCCATTAAGTAGATCAAGATCAACCAAAGATCATCATTTGAACAAACTTGTTAGGCCCAACATCACCAATGCTACATACCTACATCCAAGGTCATTGGCTTTTTAGATGCATGAGGAATGAAATTTGACCTTGACTTAAGTAGGTCAAGGTCAACCTATAAGATTTTTATACAAACAAATTTGATAGGCCCATTATCTTTATTGCTACATACCAAGGCCAAAGGTGATCAGCCTTCTGGTTCTGGGGAAGATTTTTTAAAGCGGTTTTATCATATATGGGGGATGGTGGCCATCGATCATATATGGGGCATGGTGGCCATCTTTGTCATGTGACCAGAACCATTTGAATAAAATTTTATTTCCCATCCCTTGAAAGCCTCCATTTAATTTGTCCAGTACATTGTGCTTGGTTTCTTTTTTTTGTTTTTGTTGCTTTACGTCCCAAGTCAACAGCTATGGTCATGGCGGGACGGTCAATTCACCTAACCACACTTTTTCCTGGGCAAGCTTGAACAAGCAGTTAACCAGTCTTTCGTGCACATACTTTCGCTTGTAACTGACAACAACCCTTCTTGAATGATTCAGCGGAAGGGAGGAGAATGACAGTAGAAATTATTTCATGATCAATCTCCACGAAAGTATGGGACCGGGCCAGGATCGAACTTGCGACCCCTGGATATGCAGTCAGACTCGCATATGTTGCCAGACACGTTACCGACTGCGCTACGGGGCCCGGTATGCTTGGTTTCTGAGAAAATGATGAAATATTGACAGATTGGACTATGGATAGTGTCAAAGATCCAAGGGAATTAAAATGGCTTTAGTCGAAGATATAGGAAAACCAGAGTGATTTTTCTTTATTTCACAGCATGTGAGGGGAAACAAATCCTCCTTGTACATGCTAGTTATCCAACATCTATTAGTGTTTACTCAATTTTGTTGTTGCTGTTGTTGCTGTTGGTGGTGGTCACATGGTGGTGGAGACTGGCCCCTGTCTAACTTATTATTTTATCATGCTTACAAAAAATCTGCAATTTATCACACTTTTTAAAACTGGGGTCCTGGCAAATTAAGAAGGGAGACAATATCAGAGAAGAGTTTTGTCCTGTTGGAGTAGTTTACCTTGAACTCATGCTATACTAAGGATCACAAGCCCAGAGGATTTGTTTGTTTGTTTGGTGTTTAACGACGCATCAACCCTTGTGGGTCATTTAAAGCGTCAGACAGTATTAAACTAAACATGATGTGGATGGAAAGGGTAAAAATTTGTAAGATAAAATAAAAGGAATGATGATGATGAATTTGTATAATGATAATAAGTTGCAATACGATTGTTGACAGGAATGACCACGTACAATATCTGACAGTTTCAAAGAGCTATTCAGATAACTGTACATGTTCTTTAACTGAACAGAATACAACATATTATAATCTGTATTATGGTCTGATACAAATGTAAAACAAAACATGATTTTAAAAATAGCAATTAGATTTTGTTAAAAAGATTTATTTGTCTTAAAAATGTCATAATACTATCAATATGTATATCTTGAAATAATTCTGTCATGTTATCAACATGGAAGCAATTATTTCTTACTGGTGCAAAGTCGCCACATTCCTAGAGAGGACTAATGGCTAAATGGTGCCAGTACTGTTAGCTATTAGTGGTGGTGGTTAACAAAATCTTACCCTTTTCTTATTCCTGATGGTGTAGTGGATAAACCACTCACCTTGTAAACAAGGGGTTGCATGTTCGATCCCCTGCTTCATCTGCAGGCCTTTAGTTAAGAGTGTGTACCAGAAAAATAATTTTCTTATTTCTCAACCAAAACATATGTTGTGGGTACTCAGAAGAACCCTCTCGATGAGACGGTTCAACATATGCTAAAAATTATAGGTAAGAAAATATTTACAATTTTACTCTGAAAAATTTTGTTTATCTAAATCTATGATTTGTCTGTCCATTAGCTCTTTGCATGCTGGTAATTTTCACGCTTTTGTTGTCGTCTGCTGACTTTTTTCAAAATTAACTTTTTCACCAAACACTATCAAGAGTGACAAAATATTGGTCCTGATATTGTCCTGGTCCTTATTAACCCATAAAGCGCCACCTATAATTTGCAGCTGATGACAATTTCAAATTTTGCCGCTTTTTCAAAAATAACAATAAAGCATGATATTTCATGAGAAACGATTCTTATGTAGTATCATACCTTTTTTTTTTTGAATATTGGGCAAGATGTTGCAAAATTTGTCTTCTGCTGCAGTCGTGATTGGGGCTTTAAGGGTTAACTGTTTGCAAAGGTTATTATAGCAGACAACAAAAGTCACCTCTATAATTCGTTTCTTGTTTACTGTCGTGAGTTGGCTCCCGGTACCGTTAGTTTAACAGGTGACCGAGCCCAGGGCGACGACAGTAAACATGATTCGCCCTATAGCAGGCGAATGTTATGCTAAACACCTGATTCAGCCTCAGAATAACAGTAAAACCTGAGTAAAACGCCACCCTCAAAAAGACAGAAAATTGTTTTTCGAGACCAATTATCTCTTAATGCAGGTCAAAAGTATTGCAGAATGCCCCAAGAGGAGCATTCTGCAATACTTTCGACCTTCATTGAGTAAGATATATATCTTAGTGCAGGTCAAAGGTTTTGCAGAATGCCCCAAGGGGAGCATTCTGCAATGCTTTGACCTTCATTGAGCTACCATCTGTCATTAAGATATTATATCTCTTAATGCAGGTCAAAAGTATTGCAGAATGCTCCACTTTGGAGCATTCTGCAATACTTTCGACCTTTATTGAGCTACCATTTGTATTTGTTTTGTCTATTTTTAGTGGCCATTTTACACAGGTTTTACTGTAGCTTTTTGTCAGCCATGTAAGCACATGAACTTTCTTAGTCTGGTGCAGGTATTGAGCCGAGGTTCAAGCTGTGACAGGTGAAGAAAAAGTATCAAGTGTAAAATAGAAAGCTCAGAAAAGACTGCATATGTTGCCGTTCCTATACAAGTGATCATTTCACATTTATCGCCATTATCACCATATTTATTCTAACAAAAACCCTTTTCAATTTTCAAAAAGGGGGAAATTCATTGGGAGTTTGTTTACCTTATCATGTGAAATACAGGCCTCGTAGCGCAGTCGGTAACGTGTCTGACTGCAGATGGGTGTCTGCCTGCAGATTCAGGGGTCACAAGTTTGATCCCAGCCTGGTCCCATACTTTCCTAGAGATTGCTCATGAAATCATTTCTATGGCCATTCTCCTCCCTTGCCCTAATTCAAGAAGGGTTGTTGACAGTTACAAGTGAAAGTATGTACACATGCTTGGCATAAAGTGTGGTTAGGTAAACTGACCATCCCGACATGACCATAGCTGTTGACTGGGACGTAAAGCAATAAACCAAATAAAACTAGGACCTGAAGGTCCTGAGGCGCTCACCTGATCTCCTTAATAATGTTAATATAGGTCATGGTCAACTACAGTTTATAATTAAACATATTTTGTTTTACCATATATGGGGGTTGACCTAAAACAATCCCAGTGATTTCTGAGAAAAAGGTGTTTTAGATATATAGGTATGAGTGGCCTTGGATAAAAGGTCACAGGTTAGCTTGACATTTGGTACTTATATATAACCATTGTCTTATTAGGTTTAACATTTCTCGCAAGCATTATGATTCGGGGTAAACAGTTATAGAAAAACGAACATTTCAAGATTTTTTCCCATATAAATACATTAAGAAATGTGACCTGCCATAAAGTAGGTCAAGGTCAACCCAGAATAATCATTGGTGCAAACCTGGTAGGATTAATCTCCAATGCTACATACCAAGTCCCAAGGTAATAGGCATTTTGGTTCCAGAGAAGAAGATATTTAAAGGGTTTTACCATATATGGGCGTGGTGGCCATCTTGGTCATTAGTGACCAGAACGAGTTGTACAAATGGTGGCTAACCTATCATAAGGAGACTTCATATGAAATTTGAGTTCAATTGGCCTAATTGTTTCTGAAAAAATATGCATGTTGAAGGGTCCCCAATATGAGGGACCTTGGCAGAAAGGTCAACCTTGACCTTTGAAACTTAATAATAGCCATGGTCTCATTAGGTTTAACATATCAAGTGAGAAAAATGACTTTGGCTTTAACAGCATTCAAAAAAACAACTTTTTAAAAAATTTCCCATTTAAATGCATTAGGAAGCAAATTTGACCTTGACGTTAAGTAGGTCAAGGTCAACTTAGTATCATCATTTGAACAAACTTGGTAGGTCCCACATCCCAAATGCTACATACCAAGTCCCAAGGTCACAGGCCTTCTGGTTTGGAGAAGAAGATTTCTAAAAGGTTTTTACCATATATGGGCGTGGCGGCCATCTTTGTCATGTGACCAAAATTATTTTGTATAAATTTTTGCTAACTTATCATAAGGAGTCTTCACAGGAAATTTGAGTTCAATTGGGCCAATGGTTTGTGAGAAAATTGATGGGACCACAATATGAGCGCCCCTGGCTGAAATGGCAAAGGTCAACCTGGACCTTTGAAACTTATTTATAGCCTTTAACATATAAAGTAAGAATAATGACTTTGGCCTTAATCAACTTTTCAAAAAAATCCCATTTAAATGCTTTAGGATGCAAATTTGACCTTGTCGGTAAGTGGGTCAAGGTCAACCTAGGATCATTATTTTAACAAACTTGGTAGGCCCAACACCCCCAATGCTACATACCAAGTCCCAAGGTCATCAGCCTTCTGGTTCAGAAGAAGATTTTTAATGGGGTTTTACCATATATGGGCATGGCGGCCATCTTGGTCATGTGACCAGGACCATTTGAACATACTTTCGTTCCTGCGTCCTAAGGAGTCGCCATATGAAATTTGAGTTTAATTGGCTTAGTGGTTTCAGGAGAAGATGTTTGAAAATGTTGACGGATGGATGCCGGACGGACGGACGCCAGAGTGACTGGTATACTATTAGCTCACCCATGAGCCTTCGGCTCAGGTGAGCTAAAAACTGACATCCTTGATAGCCTGGCGTGGGCTTTTAAAGGAGGCTTTTGTGCATGGTGATACAAACCAAGATCTCATGTTGTGGACAAGGGCGGATCCAGAAATTTTCTCAGGGGGTCCAAGCCCAACAGACAAAAAATTGACGTTTTAGTTCGGTCTTGTTTGTTTTGTTTGATTTTATTCGTTACATCCTATCAACAATCTTTCAGTTTAACAGGGACAGTTCTTCCTAGGTTGAACAAGTACTAAGCTAGGATAAACGTGTCTCTTGCTCAAGGACCACACCGCAGTGACGACGGTGAGGCTCGAACCCGCGGCCCCTCGGTCTCCAGTCAAGCACTCTACCACTGAGCCCTGCGCTTCCGTTTTAGTTTAGTCCTCGACTTATTTTACAGAGGAGGTCTAATTGCTTATTTCAAGGGAAACTTAATTTTCCAGGGGAGGGGATGGGGGGATCCAAGTTTTGTTTGTTTGTTTGATTGATTTGATTCTTTACGTCCCAGTGAACAATTTTTGAGTTATGTTGGAACGGGTCTTCCTGGGTTGAACCAGTACTAAGCAAGGATAAATATGTCTTGCTCAAGAACACAACACAGAGGCGCAGGTGAGGCTTGAACCTGCGGCCCCTCAGTCTGGAATCAATCACTCTACCACTGAGCCAGAGGGGGTCCTAATGCTTATCCCTATAGCACTTGTGTGATTTGTGATTTTCCAGGGGGATCTCGACCCCCTGTCCCTCCCCCCCTCTAGATCCACCCTTGGTGGGTATTTGATGACACAATTCCAGTGAGCATCACAGCCAAATGTTTCCACAAGGAAATAAAACAAACATCATCATTCTAGTTTAACATCAACAACATGATCGAAGTTGCTAGTTCAAGTCTCATCGCCGGCAGAGTCACTGCGTTGTCCTTGGCCAAGACACTATATCTGCTGCTTAGTACTGGTTCAACCCAGGTAGATCTGTCCAAACAAATTGTTGACTGCGAGGAAAAGAATCAAAACAAACCAAATCATCAACAACATTGTAGTATGTGACAAACTGATCACAGCTGACTCTTTTATGGTATTTACAAGAGAAAAAACAAGACACCACATAGGAGCCGTGACACGTGATTTCCAACAATGTGGCATTTTGACAAGTGGAGACTCAGACGAGCCTGTGCAGCCTCCTTTTAAACTTTGTAACTCCAAATGATGTTCAATCAGTAGCTTGACATTCATAGATTATCAAGCAACCAGCAAAGGCTCTGATCAGTCTGCGCATATGCGCAGGCTGGTCTGAGCCTTTGCTGGTCGCACATACCGCATTGTTGGAAATCTCATGTCACGGCTCAATTATCAGCCTCGACGCTAGAAAAGTGGGACATTGTTGTATGTGAAACAACAAAGGCGCAGACCAGCCTGTACATCCACACAGACTGTAAGTCATCTAAACTTGCTTCAGGCAAAATTTCAATGCTCTAGCTCGACAGCAGGCTGATTTGAGTCGTTTTTCATCAGAAACCGCAAAGACAAGTTTTCTTGTGTAGAGGCCAACATAATTATTGGTATCAGGTTAAGTAAATTATAAAAGAGACAAAAAGGGCAAATCTCATTGAAAGATGGCAAGGCTGGAAGACTGCCATTAAGATATTATCCTTCGCTAAATATAGAAACTTACGGGCCTAATATAGAATATAGACAAAGCAGAAAATCTATATTTTAAAAGGTTGATATTCTATATATATATTTGGCCACAGAAGTCATTCAAACTCATTATATTCTGAATTATCCCAATGAATTATCTTGGAGAACCATGCGGATGGGTTTCTAATCCTGCATTCTAAACTCTTTGCATATACCTGTGTCATCTGCTGAAAAATTTTGCAAACAGTTTGGACCCAGATCAGGCCTGACAAAACCTCGGGCCTGATCAGGATCCAAACTGTTTGACACTCTAATGGTATTCCTGAGAAAAAAGCATGCAAAACCCAAAGTTAAGGTGAACACAGGTGAGTGATCTCTTAAAGTCCTCCAGTATTATTACATAAATTGTATTGTCCTGGGCCTGGAATTACAATGCCTCCTTAAAGTTAAGCAAGACTTAAGTATTGATATTTCAATATACTATATTTAATGCTAAATAAATTGCCTGGATCGATGTGGTACTTGTGATCCAAAAAATCATTGTGATCTTCAGAAAAATTAAAACTATTTTGATTTTAATCAGTTTTAAACGCTATTTTTGGCATCCTGAAAAGTCAATACTTAACTTAAGTCTTCCTTAACTCTAAGGAGGCATTGTAATTCCGGGTCCAGATAGTTTGGCGACGCTGAACCAGGTCATGCAATCATAGGTTTAGATACATATCAAAAATTGAGTTTGTTTGATTCATTTTGATTTTTTACGTCCAATCAAAAAATTTCAGTTTTTCCCGGGTTGAACCAGTACTAAGCAAGGACTAATGTGTCTTGCTCAAGGACACTTTCCAGTGACGCCGGTGAGGCTCGAACCCACAACCCCTCGGTCTCCAGTCAAGCACTCTACCACTGAGCCACTTGAGTATAATAATGTTAGTATTTTCTTATCATATGTTTTGGTTTAGAATTAAGAAATTAATCTTTCAATATATACCCTCTCCTTTCTGGAGACCTGTTGCAATTGCAGCCTGTTTAAATTGCCGTCAACTTTCTGGGTCAGCCCAGCAAGGTGTATTACCAGCCAAATCTCAACATCACATTGGGATGTTTTTGGTTGTCAGGTGTGCAAACGACACCCCAGCCTTGCAGCAATTTACAACAGCTTGGACAAATGATGATTGTCATGCGCAGATCCAGAAAGTTTTGCCTGACAACTTTTTCTTTTTTTTTGATGAGGGGAGAGAGGATCCAAAGAGCATTAAAAGAGGGCCATCATCGGCCGCCAGGGAAACGCCATTTAAATGACCTTTGGCTGGGATGCCGATGATGGCCCAACATTGAATGCTGGCTTGTTAGCTTTGTGATTTTTCAGGGGATCTGTACCAGTATTGCTAAGAAACCCTATATTTTTGTGATTTTTCAGGGGGGTCCGGACCCCCTATCCAGCCCCTCTGGATCCGCGCATGATGGTGATTTATATGATCTAAATCTGCAATGTTACAAAAACTATGGCAGGTTAATGGGTAGAATACAACTTGAAAAGCACTTCAAAGATGAGCACAGCATCTTGTCATTGCCTTTTCCACAAGCCCTGGTGTCTATTGCGAGATATTTGGCAGACTTTCAGAAAGTGCAGAGTGCGTTCAGCTACCTACTTACGTCATGAAAGAGTTTACTAATTTTTTGCACTGCTTACTATATAACGCAGGTGTACTCTTGGTTCACTCTTTGCATGCTAGGTAATTTTTCATGCTTTTGTTGTCATCTGCTGACTTTATTCAAAACTTATTCAAAAAATTCTTTGCTATCAGAATGTTAAATGGGTTGGATCCGGATAAGGGCCGACATTCTGTCTTCCTAATCTGACTCCAAACTGTTTGCAAAGGTTATCAGCAGACGACAAGTCATCGCTAGCAAGGAAATATTTAAAACAACCAACATAAGAGAAAAATCGATTTTTGACATTTAAGATCAGCAAAAGTGCAGGTCAGTCTGCACATATGCTCCGTCTGATGAGAACCATTGCTATTTACGGCAAACATAGTACAATTTCTATACTTCCTATAATGAACTGTGTGAGATGAAAGCTGGTCTTTGTAGCTGACCAAGCTGGTTTGAGTCCTACTTCCAATCAAATTACATGCAAATTATATTCAAAGAATATAATAAAACAGTCTTTCAGCAATAAATATTTAATATCAATCAGCATTTATTCCAAATGCATCAAAGTGCACATCATACTTCAGCTGTCCTCATTTGATACCTTATAATCCATATAAGCTTAGCATCCTTTTTATGGGACATCGGCAAACAGTGAATAACCAGATCAGACGCAGCAGAATGCGGCGTCTCATCAGGTTCTACACTGTTCGTTACAGAATGTGCTTTTAAAATTTGAATAAAAATGAAAAATACAACCAAAAAACCCTTAAAATGGAAATGGACTGGTCTAATTGATAACAATGGGAAATTCCATTCGACATAAATGGGTTAAGGTAGTACCGGACTCACCAGCATATGTCCAAAAAGTTACCATCTTTTGATATGTTAAAAAATAGCTCAAAACTCATCTATTTTGACAAAAATAACAGGACCTTACCGTGCTTTTTAAAAAGTTATTAAACTTTAAAAATCGTAAAATACGAGTTTTTCAAAATATCAATTTCTCATATTTTAAAAAAATTGAAAGTGAGATATGCAATATTTTTTCCTTGGAATACGCTACATGCTATTGGCTAATAAAAGAACACAAAAGCAGCGAAAAAAAAGGCACGTGGCTTATTTTTTTAAGCTAAAATCTTTTTTGTAAAAAAAAATTAAGGCCAAAATATCGTTTAAATCTTGAATAAAAAATGTCACACAATGTAACTAAAGAAACAAAAAACTTATTATTTTGAAGGAAATTTTGCATAGAAACTTATAATTAATTAAAAAGCATATGTCACCGTGCTCGTTTTTCTTTTTTGTGCTATTTTCTTTCTGTACCTCTGAATTAAAAACAGGCATGGAGTGCCATACCTGCTTCATTGTTTAATTTAGATCCGTGTGCGTAGACAGTGTACTGTTTGAGTTGATGTTGTTTAATTTAGGTCCGTGTGCGAAAAGCCTATTATTTGTCTACTCCTCATTTGGCACGTTCTAGGACTCCTTAGGACCTTTATAAGTGCGTTCGTGCGCGCGCTTGTGTGTGTGCCAAAATGAGGGTGAGTGTATGAGAGAGAGAGAGAGAGAGAGAGAGAGAGAGAGAGAGGGGGGAGGGAGGGAGGGAGGGGGCAATTCACGTGCTGTTGATTCATAGCATTTTTGTTGTTGCTTTTATTATTTTCTTTTTTCTCTTTACTTTACATACAGTATCCGTATTCTGGATTCGTTACAAAATTGACATCTGGCAGTGTCGTCAGGATGACGCAAGTCTTGGATCTGGAAATATGTTCTATTTCGAAAACGTTGTTGCAAGAATGACCTTAATCTGCAATAATGGTTTTCTGATACACTGAGATCTGCTAGACCCCTCAGGGGTAGTCATAACCCTCGCCTTTCTGGTTTGAGTTTCAACACCACCCTGGTGTTCTAGCAGGTGGTAATGCATAGAAAATCACGTTTGATCCCAATATTGAAGTTATTAAAAGAGCTGTAAAAAGAGATGAAATGCGACGCTTGCCAAGAATTTTGTCACTTATTCATGACAAGCTTAGTAAATTTAATAATACAGGAGCACGACTGTTAGGTTCTATTTATTGTATGACCCTAAAACTACTTTAAAATTGCATTTAGAAATTGCGTGGAACTATGCTTTGATGTTGCCATATAATTATATGAGAAACCATTACGGACGTCATTATATAGCGTTACTAAAATTTGTAAACTACTAGTGGTACATGTTGTTATGTCACTCCCATGATAAATACAAACGAAGAAACAAATAAGTAAACAAACAAACAAGCAATAGGGCTCAAACCAGGGCCTACTTGGTCTCAAGTTGAACGTTCTGCCACTGCAGCAATGGGTAAAGAAGGGATGATACACATTAGGTCTTTTCATAATTGCAATTAGCTAATTCTAAGACAAGCATGCATATGTGAACGGCCATATTAGATTATTCACAGCTCGCATATATATTTCATCCAAGCTAAAGAAAGGGAGCCCTCCCACCTACGACGTCATATTTACAAAGATAAGGAACTTAAGAAGCACAGTAGCTCAGTTCGTAGAGTGTTAAACTAGTGATCGAAGGAATACTAATTTGTGAATCACCAGAGTCATAGTGTTATGTCATGGGGCAAGACACTTTATCAGCGAATAGTACATACATTGAATACGCATGAATATTACGTTTTTTGACCAGAATTGCCTGACCAGGCCTCAAGGTTATAAAACTTGAGTGTAGTCTCAGACTTAAAATAAAGCGCAATGATTGGCTGCTTTCGGACACGTGTGCGCAAGTAGCCAATCAGTGCGCTTTATTTTGAGTCTGAGAATGAACTCAAGTTTTATAACCTCGAGGCCAGGTATTAATAGACTTTTCGCTTACTGTAAAGGGGGTAACTTTAATATTCATATCTGGGCGTTGTTCGGCTAATTCATCTGCTAAACAAGTATTTGGTGAAGAATTAGTAAGTTGTTTGAGCCGCGCAACGTGCATGCATTTCATGAAAATCCTAACCGTATGCACACTGAACTCACATTTATTAACCCTTAAAGCGCATAAATACAAAATGTATATTTTTGTAGTCCACTAAAATATGTGAAGCCTCAAAGACAAACAGTGTGGACCCAGATCAGACTGCTCCTGTATGAGCAGTCTGATCTGGGTCCACAATTGTTGCCTTTATATGCTTCCCTCATGAACCTTAATTTCTGAATCAGTCCTGAATCAGTTTGAATCTCTCTGAAGTAAAGCTGGATTCATCTGAATCCATAGCATGCAGTCTGAATCAATATGAATCCAAATAAATGATTTCTAATTCTTTCTGAATCAGGTTGGAGTCATTCTGAATCATTTCTGGAATCTTATGAATCCAATTCAGCATTGATTTATTGTTGAATCAGAAGAATTCAGACAACTGAATAATTCTGAATCACTCTACATTACAAAATAAAGTCTGAATCTATCGGAATAACATCTGAATCACTCAATACTTTCTTCTACCTATTTTTCCAACTCTGAATCCCATCTGAATCATTCAGAATTAGTTTTTACCATTTTTCAGTCTGAATCTTTCTGAATTACATATCTGAATAATTCAGACTAGGGACGGGTCTTCCTGGGTTAATGTGTCTTGCTCAAGGACACAACACAGTGACGCCAGTGAGGCTCGAACAAATCCTGCGGCCCCTCACACACACACACGCACACACACACACATAGGTAGGTAGGTAGGTAGGTAGGTAGGTAGGTAGGTAGGTAGGTAGGTAGGTAGGTAGGTAGGTAGGTAGGTAGGTAGGTAGGTAGGTAGGTAGGTAGGTAGGTAGGTAGGTAGGTAGGTAGGTAGGTAGGTAGGTAGGTAGGTAGGTAGGTAGGTAGGTAGGTAGGTAGGTAGGTAGGTAGGTAGGTAGGTAGGTAGGTAGGTAGGTAGGTAGGTAGGTAGGTAGGTAGGTAGGTAGGTAGGTAGGTAGGTAGGTAGGTAGGTAGGTAGGTAGGTAGGTAGGTAGGTAGGTAGGTAGGTAGGTAGGTAGGTAGGTAGGTAGGTAGGTAGGTAGGTAGGTAGGTAGGTAGGTAGGTAGGTAGGTAGGTAGGTAGGTAGGTAGGTAGGTAGGTAGGTAGGTAGGTAGGTAGGTAGGTAGGTAGGTAGGTAGGTAGGTAGGTAGGTAGGTAGGTAGGTAGGTAGGTAGGTAGGTAGGTAGGTAGGTAGGTAGGTAGGTAGGTAGGTAGGTAGGTAGGTAGGTAGGTAGGTAGGTAGGTAGGTAGGTAGGTAGGTAGGTAGGTAGGTAGGTAGGTAGGTAGGTAGGTAGGTAGGTAGGTAGGTAGGTAGGTAGGTAGGTAGGTAGGTAGGTAGGTAGGTAGGTAGGTAGGTAGGTAGGTCAGGGAAAAAGACTAACAGGGGCCCAGTCGCCCAGTGCCCCTAAATTTTGGGCTGGGCCCCTGAAAAAAAATGTTCAGAGGCCCAGCTTGCTACTGAAAAAGTGTAGTATGTAAAAGAATGAAGTCTTGTCAAATCTGACACTAGCTGTTGGAAGTTTACAAACCTTGACTCAACTGATTAGAAATACAGTTAATATGGTAAATAATTAGAGAAATACAGACTTTGAGGGTATATGGCTTCAATTCTTTGAGGGTCTCTGACTTCAATTACATGTATGAGTAAAACAAATGCTTGGCAATTGTGTTGCAATGAATGATTTTCCGCTGAATCCTGGGCCCCTTAGTTTTGGGCTGGGCCCCCAATCATATTGTTTTAGGGGCCCAGCTTGCTCCTGGAGAAAAACGGTTAGTCTGTTTCCCTGTAGGTAGGTAGGTAGGTAGATAGATAGATAGATAGATAGATAGATAGATACACAGACAGACAGACAGACAGACAGACAGACAGACAGACAGATAGATATCAAACTGAGACATGTTGCTCATGGAGGGAGCGGATGTTGCAATGAATGATTTTCCGCTGAATCCTGGGCCCCTTAGTTTTGGGCTGGGCCCCCAATCATATTGTTTTAGGGGCCCAGCTTGCTCCTGGAGAAAAACGGTTAGTCTGTTTCCCTGTAGGTAGGTAGGTAGGTAGATAGATAGATAGATAGATAGATAGATAGATACACAGACAGACAGACAGACAGACAGACAGACAGACAGATAGATATCAAACTGAGACATGTCTGTCTGAATCTTTCTGAATCATTGCTAAACTTTTCTGCATGATATATGATCTGAATCTGTCTGAATGTGTCAGAATTATTCAGAAGGAAGTCATGTGATAAAATGGTGCATGCTCAGTGGTTACGGTAAATCTTGTATTAGTTCGTACACTCTAATAGTTCGTACACCATAAATTATTCACGACCGGTCAGCTCAAAATGTCATGTATTAGTTCGTACAGTGATGATTTTTCAAATTGTAATTTTTAATAGTTCGTACACACGGTTTTTTAAGGTCCATTTGTATTTCAGGTAATTAAACGTTTGTCCAAATGAAACTGTCACGTTTTTTAACTGTAAATTGCGTCAAATATGATCCGACCGACCGTGCGATGGAGTGTCTACCTGCATGGACATCATTCAAGGTCACCAGGCAGCTTGAGCTGATGCACGCACACGTTCTGCAACTTTAAACCCATATTTCGTCATCGTTATTTATTACTGACCAAACCTTGACCTTTTGGTCGCTACGAGAATTGTGCACGTTCACACACGCAGAGCAATTTTCAATTGTGTGCAATGGCACGTACTCGTGTGTTTTTTTTTTCTAAAATACCAGAGAGTGAGGTTCTTGTCGCGGAAACTTTGAAATTTTGATGCTTACACGCGCAATGTTACAAGAGCCAGGCTTTTGTATGCGAGCAGGGAAGGCGCTGGTGATTCTGTGTTGACACAGGTTCATCTGAGCCTTCGCTGCTCACCGATGCGATAAGAACCATACTCTTGTGTGCTAGCTCAAAAAATAGATATACGGTATGCGAGCAATGATGGCTCAGATCAGACTACACATTTGTCGTTAAACATGACATGTATAAACATGACGACCGTACTCGAGGTCGAAGGGTCGCAGGTTCTAAACTCACTGGAGACACTGCGTTGTGTGCTTGCATGAGCAAGTCTAGTACTGTCTCAAGCCCAGGAATGAGACGGGTAATCGTCTCGACATGACAGAAAAAATGTTGTTTTGGGCGTAAAACAAGCAGGAACTTAGTCGGAGTAGAGTGAAATGATCAGTTTGATGCACATAGTTGAATGTTGTCTGCAAATATTCGTGAACGTTTGCAACGTACGGGCTCATTTGGTTTCGTGCAAACCGCAGAAAAAAGCGTGCTACTTGCATTTTTTGTGACAATGACTCATCAATAGGTTATTCAATGTGATTATATACGAGGGGCATGCGCGAATCCAGAAAGTTTTGACAGAGGGGGGTCCAACTTTGACGTTTTTTTTTTTTTTTTTTTTTTTTAGTTGATGAGGGAGAAGAGAGGATCCAATTACTACTAGAAGCGGGCCATCATCGGCCCGCCAGCGAAACGCCATGATGGCGTTTCGCAGGCGGATCGATGTTGGTCCAACATTGAATGCTGGCTTGCTTTGTGATTTTTCAGAGATCCTACTAGTATTGCTAAAGAAATCCAATATTTTTGTGATTTTTTCAGGGGGTCCAGACCCCCTGCCCCCTCTGGATCCGCCCATGGAGGGAGCGGAGCTTCCGGGTGTATGTGCCGTATGATCTTGCTGTCTTTATCAAATAGCATTTTGGGGACGAATAGTGTAAATTCTGCCCAGGCTTCAATTCGCACGTTCCCATTTAATAATACATGTATACTGACCCACACTTCCAACGCAAAATGTTTCAGTAGTAAAACGAGGTCTTGCCAAAATGATTGTACCGTTCAGAGGTTATGACAGACATTCACCCTATCAGGTTATGATTGACTGATAAAGTTCTACTTTCAATTTAAAAAAATATGTGTTTTAATTTTAATAGCATTACCTTACAATGGATTTAATAGTAAATAGAATAATTAAAGTTAAGTTTGATTTTGCGTTAGAAGTGTGGTTCAGTATATATGATCTATAACCTATACCTACTGGATCCGGTGTTTGAACAAAATAAAATGAAGACAAAAGAAACTGTTTTGTTTTTATTTATTCATTCATTGAGCAACAACAATACAACAAGACAAAGAACAGATAGCATCGTGTGCAGGCTGAACTGCACCATTATTATATATAGGTTCCATAACCTCTTCCATGCTCAACTCAACAGAGAACGAAATTTATCATGTTCATAAATAAAAAAAAACGCCAACGATAGAGGACATTTTAGCCAACAAAACCGGGCATTTTAGCATTTATTAACGTCCTAAATACAGGCAGCAAGATAAGTCTTTATTATTTGCATTTAATCTTTTGTGACCAGTTGTAATTTCATGCTCAGTTGCGTTGAGCATGAAAAAAGTTTTAAAGTCTCGGGTCTAGGCTCTTACGAGATATGATGTGGGCTCCAGGCCAGAGATAAGATGTCTTCGTTTGCCACCAGGCATGGATCAAACTAGTTAAAATTTTGAAGTTTTTTGTTTAGTAAAGACGAATAACAAAGGCGCTGATCAGACTGCATGGATACGCGCAACCTTATCTGCGATCTGCGTCATTGTTGTTCGCATTCACTATATTAAGCCGGTTTCCAGCCGAAGATTCAAGTTCGTATGTTCATATAGAGAAGATTCAAATCTGTCTGCCCATCCGTTGGACTCCTGTCTACCCATAGAGCTCTGATTAGATTGCGCAGATGCGCAGGCTGATCTGAGTCTACGATGAGTGCACATGCCAACTTGCATCTTATCCTCCGCATAGACCGTAGTAAAAAAAAAACTTACGCGGATCCAGGGGGCTGGAAAAAGTTATATGGGTTTCTATAGTGAATAAGCAATTGGATCACCCCCAACCCACCTCCCCTCCACCCCCCCCCCCCCACCCCCCCCCCCCCCAGGAAAATGTTAGGCTTTGAAATAAACCATTAAACTTCTGTTAAAAAAAGTAAATAAAATGAAAGTTGTCAGAGCATATTATGACAGACGGACCTAACCCCCCCCCCCCCCAACCATCCCCTGGCGATTTGTTTGTTTGTTTCATTTCATTCTTTACGTCCCAGTCAACACTCTTTCAGTTACGTCGGGACGGGGTTGAACCGTACTAAGCTAGGATTAATGTGTCTTGCTCAAGAACACAACGCAGGACGCCGGTGAGGCACGAACCTGCGGCCCTTCGGTCTCGAGTCAAGCACTCTACCACTGTGCCACTGCGCTCCTATCCCCTGACGAAATCTCCTGGATCCGCGCGCATGCATATATTACTAGCACAAAACATACTATACAAAACATACCACAATACAAATTAGAACTTTAGAATGTGACCGCGAACAGTCTAGCACCAATGCACAGGCTAATCTAGGCATTCGTTGACGATGGACTCATGACGGGACACTCACTACCGTATATTCAAATTAAAAGATCAAACTACCAATGTGCAGGCTGATCAAGGCATCCATTGACGGGACACTCGTTAGTCCTTCTACCCATCAACCGAGACCCAGAGCAGTCCACCACTAATGTGCAAACTGATCTAGGTATCCATTGACGGGGCACTAATTATTGTAACTCATGGATCTAGCTACCCGACAACCGAGACCCAGAGCAGTCCACCACTAATGTGCAAACTGATCTAGGTATCCATTGACGGGGCACTAATTATTGTAACTCATGGATCTAGCTACCCAACAACCGAGACCCTGAGCAGTCCACCACTAATGTGCAGACTGATCTAAGTATCCACTGTAGGGTCACTCATTAGTGTAACTCATAGATCTAGCTACCCAACAACCGAGACCCTGAGCAGTCTACCACTAATGTGCAGACTGATCTAGGTATCCATCGACTTTAACTCAAAGATCTAGCTACCCATCAACCGAGACCCTGAGCAGTCTAATTTGCAGACTGATCTAAGTATCCATTGAGGGGCACTCATTATTGATACTCATAGATCTAGCTACCCAACAACCGAGACCCTGAGCAGCCTACCACTAATGTGCAGACTGATCTAGGTATCCATTGACTGTAACTCAAAGATCTAACTACCCAACTACCGAGACCCTGAGCAGTCTACCACAAATGTGCAGACTGATCTAAGTATCCATTGACGGGTCACTCATTGTTTTAACTCATGGATATAGCTACCCAACAACCGAGACCCTGAACAGTCTACCACTAATGTGCAAACTGATCTAGGTATCCATTGACGGGTCACTCATTATAGTAACTCATAGATCTAGCTACCAAACAACCGAGACCCTGAGCAGTCTACCATTAATGTGCAGACTGATCTAAGTATCCATTGACGGGGCACTAATTATTGTAACTCATGGATCTAGCTACCCAACAACCGAGACCCTGAGCAGTCCACCACTAATGTGCAGACTGATCTAAGTATCCACTGTAGGGTCACTCATTAGTGTAACTCATAGATCTAGCAACCCAACAACCGAAACCCTGAGCAGTCTACCACTTATGTGCAGACTGATCTAGGTATCCATCGACTGTAACTCAAAGATCTAGCTACCCATCAACCGAGACCCTGAGCAGTCTACCACTAATTTGCAGACTGATCTAAGTATCCATTGACGGGTCACTCATTATTGTAACTCATAGATCTAGCTACCCAACAACCGAGACCCTGAGCAGACTACCACTAATGTGCAGACTGATCTAGGTATCCATTGACTGTAACTCAAAGATCTAACTACCCAACAACCGAGACCCTGAGCAGTCTACCACTAATGTGCAGACTGATCTAAGTATCCATTGACGGGTCACTCATTATTTTAACTCATGGATATAGCTACCCAACAACCGAGACCCTGAACAGTCTACCACTAATGTGCAGACTGATCTAGGTATCCATTGACGGGTCACTCATTATAGTAACTCATAGATCTAGCTACCCAACAACCGAGACCCTGAGCAGTCATCCACAAATGTGCAGACTGATCTAGGTATCCATTGACGGGGCACTCATTAGTGTAACTTATAGATTTCAACAACCGAGACCCTGAGCAGTCATCCACAAATGTACAGACTGATCTAGGTATCCATAACTTATAGATTTCAACAACCGAGACCCTGAGCAGTCATCCACAAATGCGCAGGCTGAACAAGGTATCCATTGACGGGGCACTTATTAGTGTTACTTTAAGATTTCAACAACCGAGACCCTGTCTTTCACAAATGTGCAGGCTGATCAAGGTTATCTATTGAGGGGGCACTCATTAGTGTAACTTATAGATCTTAGCACAACCGAGACCCAGAGCAGTCTACCACAAATGTGCAGGCTGATCAAGGTATCCATTGACTGGGCACTCATTAGTGTATTTTATAGATTCCAACAACCGAGACCCCGCGCAATCATCCACAAATGTGCAGGCTGATCAAGGCATCCAATGACTGGGCACTCATTACGCATTTTAAGTATACCGTAGATCAAACTACCCAACAACAGAGACCCCGAGCAGTCTACCACAAATGTGCAGGCTGATCTAGGTATCCATTGACGGGCACTCATTATTATAAAAGCAACAGAGACCCCGAGGAGTCTACTATATATGTGAAGGCTGATCTAGACATCCACTTTGCATAATTATGAAATTCTGCTAAGTAGCCTTTTCGTAAGGGCTGGCTCTGATAAAAACCACATTGCTTTATAAATCGTATAAATTTTAAGAGAAAACAGACAAACGCCACTAGACAATATACAATACTGTATAATAGCTGGCCAAAGAATCAGACAGTATGGTACCTTTTACAAAGGTGTGGAAAGGTGTGGTACCTTTATTATTATTGTTTTCTTTGCAAGCCTTCAGACCGGACCAATCCATTGTATCCGGGGGGGGGGGGGGGGGGGGGGGGGGGGGGGGGGGGGGGGGGGGGGGGGGGGGGGGTCATAAGTTGTGCATAAGCGTAGATCTAGATCCGATCAGACAGCGTTTGAAAATGGCATTTGAATACAAGAAGCTTGATAGAGGCATGGCAAAATGGACAGATAAGCTCAAATCATCACTGTCACAGGAACCGTATTCCTGGTCTACCTACTGTCTGAAATAACCAGAAGTATTTTGCCCATCGGCAATATTCATTGAAAATGACAAAACTGTGTTAATTGCTACTAAATAGACTGTCTCCAGTCAGACACTGATGTACCATATTATTACGTAAGGATGGAGCACTTTTTGGCCGACTAGGAAACTTTAACCCTTTACATGCTGGACACCCTAAACCGATAGGTTGGCAAACAACGTAGGCCCCCGATGAAATGCCAAAGGGCTTGGACTTTCACCAGGCCTGCATTTTTTGCTGAGGTCTACACAATCGTCAGGTCATAATTTGAAAATCTTAATTCTTCTGCATGGGAGATGGTACTTGATTACGCACTTTGATGAGAGTTTTGCACACTTATTATGGCTAGGGGTCCTAGCCGCGAGAAAACCAATATACCGTACAAGTAGAGCAAATGGGTCTCTGCGCGACAAAATATGTCTTTGGGTTTTTTGAAAAAGCGAGGCTCAAACCAGTCTCCTCAGCTACACAGACTAGCTAGAAATTTGAAATTTCGTTTTTAGCAAGTCTAGATATGATACTTGCCAAAAAATGAAAAAAAAAAAGGCGCTGATCAGACTGCGCGGATGCGCAGGCTGGTCTGCGCCTGTGTTGTTCGCAAATCCCCGAAGACATATTTTCTCGTGTGGAATCCCTAATTTATTGATTGTTGTGATGACCAGACTGCGCAATCTCACAGGCTGACGTGGGCCTATATTGCTAGACTACACGTTGAAAGTTTGTACAATTTTGTATAAAGCGAATGACACAGGCGCATATCAGGCTGCGCTGGTGCACAGGCTGATCTGAGCCCAAGTCATTTAAACTGAATGCAAAAACCCTCGTAAGCAATTAGTGGAGACCCTGATCAAACACTGCGTTCTCCGGCGTCTGGTTTGAGTCTTCACTGTTTTCCTATGTCCCACGCTTAAATGTATGCACAGGTGAAATGTTTAATTCAGGATTTTGAGGCTGACTTTCCATTAGGCAGGTTATTATATAGCTTCTGTGATTCACTTTCATTTTATCTAAAAGGAAAGAACTACGTAATTAAACTTAGAATTATACAATTTGTCGGCATCCTGAAAGTTTAAGGTATGAATTTCTAAAGTTTAGGATTACAGATTTGATTTTTTTTTGCATAAAACATTCAAAGCTTGCAAGGGTGTCAAACAAATAAAAACAAAGGCCCTGATCAAACTGCGGATTGCGCAGACTGGTCTGAGCCGATGTTTTAGCGTTTGCATCATATAGGTTTTCTCGCGACAACTGTTATATGGGGGGGGGGGGGGGGGGGGTAATACACGTTTAAACTAAGTATACAAGTCCCCACAATCGAATCCATCAAACTCCACATCGTCGTCATCGTCGTCCGAGTCCAGTAAGCTACCGTCTCGCACCATGTCGTCCTCCTTCCCACTCAAAGCATTGGAGATCCCTGTAACTTTAAACGACTTTGTCACTAAAGTACTAGCTATGTCCGTCTGTGCAACATTCATCCACTGAATTAATTCATTGCGGGTGGGTCCTCGTCCAGTCTTTCCAGTGTCTGTTTGTAGGTCTTCTTCCTGTCGAGTCTGCATGAATTCTGTCCATTGACGCCGAATTCTGTCTTTGAATGGCTTGTTCAGAGCAACGTCCAGGGGTTGAGCTTTGGACGTACAGCCTCCGGGGATGATTGCTGGATGAGTATTTATCTTAGCTAGTTCTGCCTTGACCTTTGATGTTATATGTGCTGAGAATGAGTCCATCACCAGCAATGCAGGACGCCGTTGCGTATAAGGACGAAGAATCTCTCTGATCCATCTTATCATAACTTCTTCATTCACCCACGCCCGATCGTTCATCTGAAGCACCCAGCCTTTGGGCAACACGACGTCCTTTGGTTCACACTTGCCCTTGAACACGCACATGGTAGGAAGGTACTGTCCGGCCGCCGTGACAGTTAGAACTGCAGTGAAACGCTTCTTCTCTCCGCCCGTGGTGTTGACGCGCACATCCTTCTCCCCTCTAGCATGCACCGTTCGCGAAGGAACAGTATCGAATACCATAGGAACCTCGTCCATATTGAGTAGCAGACAGTCCTCGTCCAATTCATGCTCGATCCTCAGCTCGCGCAGATGTTGGTAAAACGCCGCAAGTCGAACTTCTAAATCAGCCGGTAGTTTCTGCGACAGAGACGTGTGACTTCTCAGACTGAAGTTATTCCTTTTCATAAAGCTGGCAAGCCATCCATCTGATGCCTTGAAGTCAGGGTAGTTGACCTTCGTCAGAGCAAGAGCGTATCGTCTTATACTGTGGCGGCTTACAGATAGTTGACGCTCGCGCTGAGTCTGTATCCAAACAACGATTTCCTTTTCAATGTCCTTGTCGTAAGTCAAAGCTCTCCCACCACCGACTTGGCGTCCACTTTTGTGGCGATGTGCATTGGGATCCTGTTTCTTCCACAAAGACAGTGTGCTTGGCGTCAGGTTCCATTTAAGGGCTGTGGCCCTAAGCCCACACAGCTCTGCTTCTTCCATGATATCCATCTTCTCCTTCGGTGAATAGTTCGCATATTTGCCTCTCTTAGGGGATGGTGTTGCTACAACGGATGGCATCTCTCTTATCATCGCCAATTCTTCCAATTCTTCATCTTCTACCCGCTTCTTTGGTCGCCCAACAGGTCGCTTGGGGGTAACGGGAGCTCTAGGTATTGGGTTTTCTTTCCATGCCTTTGGAATTGTCTCTTCAACTGAATTTACCCTAGTGAAAAAGCTGTCTAAAGTTTTCTGCATTTTATCACAATCTTAACACAATTTTTAAACAGAATTAGTATTTAACAAAATCCAATCATGTATCACTCACTCGAAAATAAATCCACCAAGATTCAGATGGTAATCCTATGGTCTCATTATTCCAACAGAATCTAACACTATAAAATCCAAGAAAGGCACTATAAAATCCAAGAGAGGCACTATATAATCCAATAAGGCACTATAAAATCCAATAAGCACTATAAAATCCAAGAAGGGCACGATAATATCCCCTATAAATATGATCTGAATGAAAACAATAGTTACGGTATTCACTGGTCTTAATTTGCAAGTGAAGAGTTGGGAATTTTAAAGATTTTTAAAGGCACATCGGATAACTCAAAATGAGTAATAACGCCCTAAATGGCATAATTTTCTTTTTGATTGGTCAAGACGTCTGTTCGATTTTAATTGGCCAAGAAGACATTGGATCATTGATGTTGATTGGTCAGAAGAGCTACAAGACGTTGATTGGCTAGAAGGTTACGTACATGCGTACGCAAACTTTAAAATAGAGTAATGACGCCCTTAATTGGATACATTTTCATTGGACAAAAGGGGCAATTAAATGTTGATTGGTCAAGATGATTACAGAAATTTTGATTGGTCTGGCCATCAAAAGGGCATTGATTGGTCAGAAGGTTACGTGCGTACGTAAGCACCAAATGAACTGGTGCAGAAAAGGATTGCTGTACGTAACAATTCGTAAGTTTTGGCCCATGTCGCAAGAAAAAAGCCCAAATAGACATATACATGAGGGTCTAGATGGGGTATAATGATTAGTGAATAATGGACCTTTTTTATAATGAATAGTGAATAATGAGCCAAAAAAATAATGAATAGTGAATAATGAGGGCCTAAAAATTAATGAATAATCCTATTTTTTAATGAATTGAAGAAAAAATTAATGAATAGTGAATAATCAGATTTCTTTGCCACCTTTCTTACTGTTAATGAATAAATGGTCTTATTTTAATGAATAACCCAAAATTTTAATGAGATGAATAATGGGCTAAATTTTTAATGAATAGTGAATACCAGACCCCCCCATCCAGACCCTCATACATACAACTGAATGTGTGGGGGAGGGGGGTCGATACATTTGCGCGTTGACTGGCATACAGGATCAAGTTCATGTAGATTGATTATTTTTATTTGTTCAATTACTGACCTTGACAACGGCCATGATTTGACTGCAGAGATGCGCAGACTGGTCTGTGCCTTTGTTTTACGCATGCAACAAAGATATCCTAATGCATGTTACGGATAGGGGCCTGTCTGCACCGTTTCACCATTCATTTAATATATTTCTGTAGGCAAAGCCGTCCGAACCCAGGAAAATAAGTGTATCCTTGTATGCATGTGGGGATCCAGAGGGGGGAGGGACAGGGGGTCCGGACCCCCCCCCCCCCCTGAAAACTCACAAAAATATAGGGTTTCTTACCAAACTGGTCCGAATCCCCTGAAAAATCACAAAACTACCAAGCCAACATTCAATGTTGGGCCATTATCGGCCGCCAATGGCGTTTCGCTGGCGGACCAATGATGGCCCGCTAAAAGTTGTATTTTGCTCCTTCCTCCCCTCATCAAACTAAAAAAAAATACGTTGTCAAGGTTGGACCCCCTCTGACAAAACTTTCTGCTTCCGCGCATGGTATGCGGACATTATTACACCAAGCGATGTAACAATTTACATATTGATGGTGCGAAGTTTCCTGAAACTAAAACCCTCGCAAAATTCGAAACCAATCTGTCGTCTTCTGATGCAGGTAAATCATTTCAACATCGCGAATTTTCAACGAGGCAAATATGCCTTTTAACGCTTTTCGCGAAAATAAAACTCTCGCGAAAATTTCCGAATTTACAGTAGCTCAGACCGGTATATACACTTACATGCTGGTTTGGAAACGTCGAGGCCCATGCGCGGATCCAGAAGGTTTGTCGGAGGGGGTCCAAATTTGCCATTATTTTTTTTCTAGTTGATTTGTTTGTTTGGTTTGATCCTTTACGTCCCATCAACAATCTTTCAGTTATAGAGGGACCGGTCTTCCTGGTTTGAACCAGTGCTAAGCTAATATTAATGTCTTGCTCAAGGACATAACACAGTGACACCGATGAGGCTCGAACCCGCGGCCACTCGGTCTCGAGTCAAGCACTCTTCCACTGAGCCACTGCGCTCCCACTTTCTTTAGTTGATGAGCGGAGAGAGGATACAAATGCCACTATAAGAGGGCCATCATCGGCCCGCAAACGGCGTCGCGCTGGCGTGGCGATGACGGTCCAACATTGAATGCTGGCTTTGTAGCTTTGTGATTTTTTAGGGGATCCGGACCAGTATTGCTAAGACCCTATATTTTAGTGCTTTATCATTGGGGTCCGGACACCTGGCGCCCTTCTGGGTCCGCCCATGAAGCCGTAGGTGCTGCGTGCATAATCAATCCTGAGACTGAAGCCACATACTGATAATCAATTAAGGCAAATTAATCTATTGTGGTGTGCATTTTAACACCATCGGATGAGTGACACTTTGGCATGTTTGTGTAATACAATACACAGAATGACGGTGACTTGTCTCCGTCTTCGGTTAAAACTCGCAAATCTAGTTTCACCATTTATTCATTCAGCAGCTGTTTCAAAATGAAGTTCGAATACCCGTGTGTCGTCAGAGGCTTTCACGTTTACCGAGTATATTGGGATCCTGTAACTGGCGAAACTCTAGAGACCAAACCAGAGATCGACGGCGAGAAGTTTGGAGACAAGCACAGTGTTGCAGTCAAGAAGGGCGCAATTACAGTCGGACATATCCCTAAAGACATCTCCCTTCTTGCTAAATACTTTATCATACATGGCGGAACAATAACATGTAAGATTACTGGAAACCGACAACGCTCTAAGATGGCTCGTGGTGGCTTGGAGGTTCCTTGCAAATACATCTTCAAAATCGACGGCAAAGACGCTATTCTACGGCGCCTCAAAGAAAAGCTTAACAACATAGCTAAGACGTGGTGATGACGTCTAGCCAGAAAATCTAAACTGCCCTTTTCAGGGCAAACATATATCAAGAAAGAAAACCTAATGCATTGTTGTTGAACTACCGTAATATTTGTAATGCCCCCCCCCCCCCTTTTTTACACCACTCGTCTAACCAGATTCCACAAACTTTGAACGTGACAGTCGTCAGATCTTGCTTACAATTACGGCATGACTTGATCAGACTGGCTTGACACGAGCAGTAATGTTGGAGTCTTAAAACCACAACCCAAACAAACATTTTTTTGTGTATGGTAATTAAGGAGTTCTATTATGTATTAATGACATTATTCAACCAAAACAAGCCCTTTGATAGAACACTAATTATCGGCTTCAAACAAATACCGTAGGCATGGCTGTTCTTTCTAATTACTGCTAATTTTCTAAGGTGTGATATACTTACAACATTTAAGTTTTTTGATCTTTATTTTCTTGAATTAACAATTAATTAGCGCATAAACCATATAATCAAAGATGTGACACCGAAATCCCCACTCTTGGGGAGCAAATTTGGATGTTTTATCGATCTACGAAAATTCATTTTATTAGTTCGTACAGTGACATTTTCCCAGAAAATAATTTTTTATAGTTCGTACACCGAGAAAAATAATTATTTTTAAGTGTACGAACTAATACAAGATTTACCGTACTTCCTTTTTAAATGTAGTCTGCAGCAGAAAGCAAAGGTGACACACAGCAGAAATCAATATTTAGTAAGTTTTTACTTAATTTAGAGAATTTTCAGTGAGGAATGTTGACTGAAGCATGTTCAGAAGGCATTAAGTATTAAGTTACTGTTTGTATGTTTTCATTTTGTTTATGTTATTCTTGCTACTCATCACAATAGCTAATTCAGTTACCCCACCCACTCCAAATTACTCCTCTTAGTCTCTTTTGAAAGGCTATGTAGACAAGGATCAAACTACAACCTTAAGAATTATATACAGTTTAGATGGTAGAAGTGATAACACATTGGGCATATTAAGTCTTAGGTGGGGCCAGTAGAGGAAGCCCATGAGGGAGGGGGTCGGGTGGTGCTGAAATATTCTGAATTTAAGCTGAATCTTTCTGAATTTAAGCTGAAAATTTCTTAATTCTGACTGAATTGTGTCTGAATACCTCCGAATCATGACTAAATATATCAGAATCATAGCTAAATATTTCTGAATCAAGCTGCACTATTTCTGAATCATTACTAAATATGTCTGAATACCTCGTTATCATGTCTGAATGCTTCTGAGTGTTTCTGAATCATGGCTAAATGATTCAGAACCTTTTCTGAATTTTTCTGAACTACATCTGAATGCTTCTGAATCATTGCAGATAATATCTGAATCACAATGGATTTTCATAAATTGCTGGTCTGAATCAATCTTGAAACGTCTGAATAATGGCTTAAAGGTCCGAAAAGCAGCAAAGATTCAGAAAAGGGGATAATGGAATGATTCAGACCAATTCAGAAATATTTAAGCAAATATTCAGAAGGTGATTCATACAGGTTCAGACATGAAATTTCCATGAGGGTTATGTTAAATAGACATTTTCAGATGCAGTTATTTTGCTGGCGTTTTAAGGACTAAATAATGTGTTTTGCGTCTATACTGAGATAATGGCGCAAGACGATACAGTTACTTTCAAATAAAACCATGCCTCATTTTCAGCTTTTACCTATTCCTAAGGTTGACCAGTCCTAATTACGCATTCATGAGGCGCCGCCTTTACAGTAAGCGAAAAGTCAAAGAATATAACTGGGAACGCATTGAGGGGTGAAACTGGACCAGACGGTCAAAATATATTTGGTCATACAGATGTGTTGATAAATGATATTTTTTGTGAACGCTAATACTTGTACGTTTTAAGACAATAAATAAAGATAACTCTTACTTTTTTAAAAACACTCGGTTATCGTTTCCATGGGTCCCGTACTACGTTAATTTCTAAAATGGAACATCTATTTGACAATCAGGAAAACTTCATCAGATTCTTAGTTTCCTTTATAGACAGACAGACTGAAGTTGAGAAACAAGTCTTTGATGGACAGACATACTGAAGCTGATAAACAAGTTTTGATGGACAGACATATAGAAGCTGATAAACAAGTTTTGATGGACAGACATACTGAAGCTGATAAACAAGTTTTGATGGACAGACAGACTGAAGCTGATAAACAAGTTTTGATGGACAGACAGACTGAAGCTGATAAACAAGTTTGATGGACAGACAGACTAAGCCTGATAAACAAGATTTGATGGACAGACAGACTGAAGCTGATAAACAAGTTTTGATGGACAGACAGACTAAGCCTGATAAACAAGATTTGATGGACAGACAGACTGAAGCTGATAAACAAGTTTTTGATGGACAGACAGACTGAAGCTGAGAAACAAGTATTGATGGACAGACAGACTGAAGCTGATAAACAAGTTTTTGATGGACAGACAGACTGAAGCTGAGAAACAAGTATTGATGGACAGACAGACTGAAGCTGATAAACAAGTTTTGATGGACAGACAGACTGAAGCTGAGAAACAAGTTTTGACGGACAGACAGACTGAAGCTTATAAACAAGTTTTGATGGACAGACAGACTAAGGCTTATAAACCAGTTTTGATGGACAGACAGACTGAAGCTGATAAACAAGTTTTGATGGACAGACAGACTGAAGCTGATAAACAAGTTTTGATAGACGGACAGACTGAAGCTGAGAAACAAGTATTGATGGGCAGACATACTGAAACTGATAAACACGTTTTGATGGACAGACAGACTGAAGCTGATAAACAAGTTTTTGTTTGACAGACAGACTGAAGGTGATAAACAAGCCTTTGTCTTTGAAGGACAGACAGACTGAAGCTGATAAACAAGTTTTTGTTTGACAGACAGACTGAAGGTGATAAACAAGACTTTGTCTTTGATGGACAGACAGACTGAAGCTGAGAAACAAGTTTAGATGGACAGACAGACTGAAGCTGAGAAACAAGACTTTGTCTTTACAGGACAGACAAACTGAAGCTGATAAACAAGTTTGATTGACAGACAGACTGAAGCTGATAAACAAGACTGTCTTTGAAGGACAGACAAACTGAAGCTGATAAACAAGTTTTTGATGGACAGAGAGACTGAAACTGATAAACAAGTTTTGATCAACAGACAGACTGAAGCTGATAAACAAGTTTTGATGGACAGACAGACTGAAGCTGAGAAACAAGTTGTGATGGGCAGACAGACTGAAGCTGATAAACAAGTTGTGATGGGCAGACAGACTGAAGCTGATAAACAAGTTGTGATGGACAGACAGACTGAAGCTGAGAAACAAGTTGTGATGGGCAGACAGACTGAAGCTGATAAACAAGATGTGATGGGCAGACAGACTGAAGCTGAGAAACAAGCTTTTGATGGACAGACAGACTGAAGCTAATAAATAAGTTATGATGGACAGACAGACTGAAGCTGATAAATAAGTTATGATGGACAGACAGACTGAAGCTGATCAAGTTTTTGATAGACAGACAGACTGAAGCTAATAAATTAGTTATGATGGACAGACAGACTGAAGCTGAGAAACAAGTTGTGATGGGCAGACAGACTGAAGCTGATAAACAAGTTGTGATGGGCAGACAGACTGAAGTTGAGAAACAAGTTGTGATGGGCAGACAGACTGAAACTGATAAACAAGTTGTGATGGGCAGACAGACTGAAGCTGAGAAACAAGCTTTTGATGGACAGACAGACTGAAGCTGATAAACAAATTGTGATGGACAGACAGACTGAAGCTGAGAAACAAGTTGTGATGGGCAGACAGACTGAAGCTGATAAACAAGTTTTGATGGACAGACAGACTGAAGCTGAGAAACAAGTTGTGATGGGCAGACAGACTGAAGCTGAGAAACAAGCTTTTGATGGACAGACAGACTGAAGCTGAGATACAAGTTTTGATGGACAAACAGCCTTAAACTGATAAACAATTTTTTATGGAGAAACTGAAGCTGATAAACAAGTTGTTATGGACAGACAGACTGAAGCTGATAAACAAGTTGTGATGGACAGACAGATAGAAGCTGATAAACAAGTTTTGATGGACAGACAGACTGAAGCTAATAAACAAGTTTTTGATGGACAGACAGATAGAAGCTGATAAACAAGTTTTGATGGACAGACAGACTGAAGCTGATAAACAAGTTTTGATGGACAGACAGATAGAAGCTGATAAACAAGTTTTGATGGACAGACAGACTGAAGCTAATAAACAAGTTTTGATGGACAGACAGACTGAAGCTAATAAACAAGTTTTGATGGACAGACAGACTGAAGCTCATAAACAAGATTTTGATGGAAAGACAGACTGAAGCTGATAAACAAGTTTTGATGGATAGACAGATAGAAGCTGATAAACAAGATTTTGATGGACAGACAGAATGAAGCTGAGAAACAAGTTTTGATGGACAGACAGAATGAAGCTGATAAACAAGTTTTTGATGGAAAGACAGACTGAAGCTGAGAAACAAGTTTTTGATGGACAGACAGACTGAAGCTGATAAACAAGTTTTTGTTTGACAGACAGACTGAAGGTGATAAACAAGCCTTTGTCTTTGAAGGACAGACAGACTGAAGCTGATAAACAAGTTTTTTATGGACAGAGAGACTGAAGCTGATAAACAAGTTTTTGATGGACAGACAGACTGAAGCTGATAAACAAGTTTTTGATGGACAGACAGACTGAAGCTGATAAACAAGTTTTTGATGAACAGACAGACTGAAGCTGTTAAACAAATTTTTGATGGACAGAAAAAATGAAGCTGATAAACAAGTTTTTGATGGACAGACAGACTGATGCTGAGAAACAAGTTTTTGATGGAAAGACAGACTGAAGCTGGGAAACAAGTTTTGATGGATAGACAGACAAGTTTTTGATGGACAGACAGACTGAAGCTGATAAACAAGTTTTTGATGGATGGACAGACTGAAGCTGATAAACAAGTTTTTGATGGACAGACAGACTGAAGCTGATAAACAAGTTTTGAAGGACAGACAAAAAGAAGTTGAGAAACAAGCTTAAGTACCGGGACAGACTTAAGCAGAGAAACTCGTTTTTGATGGACAGACAGACTGAAGCTAATAAACATGTTTTTGATGGATAGACAGACTGAAGCTGATAAACAAGTTTTTGATGGACAGACAGACTGAAGCCGATAAACAATTATAGATGGACAGACAGACTGAAGCTGATAAACAAGTTTTGATGGACAGACAGACTGAAGCTGATAAACAAGTTCTTGATGGACAGACAGACTGAGCTAATAATTCAGTTTTTAATGGACAGACACTCTGAAGCTGAGAAAAACAGGGTTTTGATGGATAGACAGACTGAAGCTGATTACCAAGTTTTCGATGGACAGACAGACTGAAGCTGATAAACAAGTTTTTGATGGACAGACAGACTGAAGCTGAAAAACAAGTTTTTGATGGACAGACAGACTGAAGCTAATAAATAAGTTATGATGGACAGACAGACTGAAGCTGATAAATAAGTTATGATGGACAGACAGACTGAAGCTGATCAAGTTTTTGATAGACAGACAGACTGAAGCTAATAAATTAGTTATGATGGACAGACAGACTGAAGCTGAGAAACAAGTTGTGATGGGCAGACAGACTGAAGCTGATAAACAAGTTGTGATGGGCAGACAGACTGAAGTTGAGAAACAAGTTGTGATGGGCAGACAGACTGAAACTGATAAACAAGTTGTGATGGGCAGACAGACTGAAGCTGAGAAACAAGCTTTTGATGGACAGACAGACTGAAGCTGATAAACAAATTGTGATGGACAGACAGACTGAAGCTGAGAAACAAGTTGTGATGGGCAGACAGACTGAAGCTGATAAACAAGTTGTGATGGGCAGACAGACTGAAGCTGAGAAACAAGCTTTTGATGGACAGACAGACTGAAGCTAATAAATAAGTTTTGATGGACAGACAGACTGAAGCTGATAAACAAGTTTTTGATGGACAGACAGACTGAAGCTGATAAACAAGTTTTTGATGGATAGACAGACTGAAGCTGAGAAACAAGTTTTGATGGACAGACAGACTAATGCTGATAAACAAGCTTTGATGGACGTACAGACTGAAGCTGAGATACAAGTTTTGATGGACAAACAGCCTTAAACTGATAAACAATTTTTTATGGAGAAACTGAAGCTGATAAACAAGTTGTTATGGACAGACAGACTGAAGCTGATAAACAAGTTGTGATGGACAGACAGATAGAAGCTGATAAACAAGTTTTGATGGACAGACAGACTGAAGCTAATAAACAAGTTTTTGATGGACAGACAGATAGAAGCTGATAAACAAGTTTTGATGGACAGACAGACTGAAGCTGATAAACAAGTTTTGATGGACAGACAGATAGAAGCTGATAAACAAGTTTTGATGGACAGACAGACTGAAGCTAATAAACAAGTTTTGATGGACAGACAGACTGAAGCTAATAAACAAGTTTTGATGGACAGACAGACTGAAGCTCATAAACAAGATTTTGATGGAAAGACAGACTGAAGCTGATAAACAAGTTTTGATGGATAGACAGATAGAAGCTGATAAACAAGATTTTGATGGACAGACAGACTGAAGCTGAGAAACAAGTTTTGATGGACAGACAGAATGAAGCTGATAAACAAGTTTTTGATGGAAAGACAGACTGAAGCTGAGAAACAAGTTTTTGATGGACAGACAGACTGAAGCTGATAAACAAGTTTTTGTTTGACAGACAGACTGAAGGTGATAAACAAGCCTTTGTCTTTGAAGGACAGACAGACTGAAGCTGATAAACAAGTTTTTTATGGACAGAGAGACTGAAGCTGATAAACAAGTTTTTGATGGACAGACAGACTGAAGCTGATAAACAAGTTTTTGATGGACAGACAGACTGAAGCTGATAAACAAGTTTTTGATGAACAGACAGACTGAAGCTGTTAAACAAATTTTTGATGGACAGAAAAAATGAAGCTGATAAACAAGTTTTTGATGGACAGACAGACTGATGCTGAGAAACAAGTTTTTGATGGAAAGACAGACTGAAGCTGGGAAACAAGTTTTGATGGATAGACAGACAAGTTTTTGATGGACAGACAGACTGAAGCTGATAAACAAGTTTTTGATGGATGGACAGACTGAAGCTGATAAACAAGTTTTTGATGGACAGACAGACTGAAGCTGATAAACAAGTTTTGAAGGACAGACAAAAAGAAGTTGAGAAACAAGCTTAAGTACCGGGACAGACTTAAGCAGAGAAACTCGTTTTTGATGGACAGACAGACTGAAGCTAATAAACATGTTTTTGATGGATAGACAGACTGAAGCTGATAAACAAGTTTTTGATGGACAGACAGACTGAAGCCGATAAACAATTATAGATGGACAGACAGACTGAAGCTGATAAACAAGTTTTGATGGACAGACAGACTGAAGCTGATAAACAAGTTCTTGATGGACAGACAGACTGAGCTAATAATTCAGTTTTTAATGGACAGACACTCTGAAGCTGAGAAAAACAGGGTTTTGATGGATAGACAGACTGAAGCTGATTACCAAGTTTTCGATGGACAGACAGACTGAAGCTGATAAACAAGTTTTTGATGGACAGACAGACTGAAGCTGATAAACAAGTTTTTGATGGACAGACAGACTGAAGCTGAGAAACAAGTATTGATGGACGGACAGACTGAAGCTGAGAAACAAGTTTTGATGGACAGACAGACTGAAGCTGAGAAACAAGTTTTGATGGACAGACAGACTGAAGCTGATAAACAAGTTTTGACGGACAGACAGACTGAAGCTTATAAACAAGTTTTGATGGACAGACAGACTAAGGCTTATAAACCAGTTTTGATGGACAGACAGACTGAAGCTGATAAACAAGTTTTGATGGACAGACAGACTGAAGCTGATAAACAAGTTTTGATAGACGGACAGACTGAAGCTGAGAAACAAGTATTGATGGGCAGACATACTGAAACTGATAAACACGTTTTGATGGACAGACAGACTGAAGCTGATAAACAAGTTTTTGTTTGACAGACAGACTGAAGGTGATAAACAAGCCTTTGTCTTTGAAGGACAGACAGACTGAAGCTGATAAACAAGTTTTTGTTTGACAGACAGACTGAAGGTGATAAACAAGACTTTGTCTTTGATGGACAGACAGACTGAAGCTGAGAAACAAGTTTAGATGGACAGACAGACTGAAGCTGAGAAACAAGACTTTGTCTTTACAGGACAGACAAACTGAAGCTGATAAACAAGTTTGATTGACAGACAGACTGAAGCTGATAAACAAGACTGTCTTTGAAGGACAGACAAACTGAAGCTGATAAACAAGTTTTTGATGGACAGAGAGACTGAAACTGATAAACAAGTTTTGATCAACAGACAGACTGAAGCTGATAAACAAGTTTTGATGGACAGACAGACTGAAGCTGAGAAACAAGTTGTGATGGGCAGACAGACTGAAGCTGATAAACAAGTTGTGATGGGCAGACAGACTGAAGCTGAGAAACAAGTTGTGATGGGCAGACAGACTGAAGCTGATAAACAAGATGTGATGGGCAGACAGACTGAAGCTGAGAAACAAGCTTTTGATGGACAGACAGACTGAAGCTAATAAATAAGTTATGATGGACAGACAGACTGAAGCTGATAAATAAGTTATGATGGACAGACAGACTGAAGCTGATCAAGTTTTTGATAGACAGACAGACTGAAGCTAATAAATTAGTTATGATGGACAGACAGACTGAAGCTGAGAAACAAGTTGTGATGGGCAGACAGACTGAAGCTGATAAACAAGTTGTGATGGGCAGACAGACTGAAGTTGAGAAACAAGTTGTGATGGGCAGACAGACTGAAACTGATAAACAAGTTGTGATGGGCAGACAGACTGAAGCTGAGAAACAAGCTTTTGATGGACAGACAGACTGAAGCTGATAAACAAATTGTGATGGACAGACAGACTGAAGCTGAGAAACAAGTTGTGATGGGCAGACAGACTGAAGCTGATAAACAAGTTGTGATGGGCAGACAGACTGAAGCTGAGAAACAAGCTTTTGATGGACAGACAGACTGAAGCTAATAAATAAGTTTTGATGGACAGACAGACTGAAGCTGATAAACAAGTTTTTGATGGACAGACAGACTGAAGCTGATAAACAAGTTTTTGATGGATAGACAGACTGAAGCTGAGAAACAAGTTTTGATGGACAGACAGACTAATGCTGATAAACAAGCTTTGATGGACGTACAGACTGAAGCTGAGATACAAGTTTTGATGGACAAACAGCCTTAAACTGATAAACAATTTTTTATGGAGAAACTGAAGCTGATAAACAAGTTGTTATGGACAGACAGACTGAAGCTGATAAACAAGTTGTGATGGACAGACAGATAGAAGCTGATAAACAAGTTTTGATGGACAGACAGACTGAAGCTAATAAACAAGTTTTTGATGGACAGACAGATAGAAGCTGATAAACAAGTTTTGATGGACAGACAGACTGAAGCTGATAAACAAGTTTTGATGGACAGACAGATAGAAGCTGATAAACAAGTTTTGATGGACAGACAGACTGAAGCTAATAAACAAGTTTTGATGGACAGACAGACTGAAGCTAATAAACAAGTTTTGATGGACAGACAGACTGAAGCTCATAAACAAGATTTTGATGGAAAGACAGACTGAAGCTGATAAACAAGTTTTGATGGATAGACAGATAGAAGCTGATAAACAAGATTTTGATGGACAGACAGAATGAAGCTGAGAAACAAGTTTTGATGGACAGACAGAATGAAGCTGATAAACAAGTTTTTGATGGAAAGACAGACTGAAGCTGAGAAACAAGTTTTTGATGGACAGACAGACTGAAGCTGATAAACAAGTTTTTGTTTGACAGACAGACTGAAGGTGATAAACAAGCCTTTGTCTTTGAAGGACAGACAGACTGAAGCTGATAAACAAGTTTTTTATGGACAGAGAGACTGAAGCTGATAAACAAGTTTTTGATGGACAGACAGACTGAAGCTGATAAACAAGTTTTTGATGGACAGACAGACTGAAGCTGATAAACAAGTTTTTGATGAACAGACAGACTGAAGCTGTTAAACAAATTTTTGATGGACAGAAAAAATGAAGCTGATAAACAAGTTTTTAATGGACAGACAGACTGATGCTGAGAAACAAGTTTTTGATGGAAAGACAGACTGAAGCTGGGAAACAAGTTTTGATGGATAGACAGACAAGTTTTTGATGGACAGACAGACTGAAGCTGATAAACAAGTTTTTGATGGATGGACAGACTGAAGCTGATAAACAAGTTTTTGATGGACAGACAGACTGAAGCTGATAAACAAGTTTTGAAGGACAGACAAAAAGAAGTTGAGAAACAAGCTTAAGTACCGGGACAGACTTAAGCAGAGAAACTCGTTTTTGATGGACAGACAGACTGAAGCTAATAAACATGTTTTTGATGGATAGACAGACTGAAGCTGATAAACAAGTTTTTGATGGACAGACAGACTGAAGCCGATAAACAATTATAGATGGACAGACAGACTGAAGCTGATAAACAAGTTTTGATGGACAGACAGACTGAAGCTGATAAACAAGTTCTTGATGGACAGACAGACTGAGCTAATAATTCAGTTTTTAATGGACAGACACTCTGAAGCTGAGAAAAACAGGGTTTTGATGGATAGACAGACTGAAGCTGATTACCAAGTTTTCGATGGACAGACAGACTGAAGCTGATAAACAAGTTTTTGATGGACAGACAGACTGAAGCTGAAAAACAAGTTTTTGATGGACAGACAGAATGAAGCTGAAAAACAAATCTTTGATGGATAGACAGACTGAAGATGATTAACAAGTTTTTGATGGACAAACAGACTGAAGCTGATAAACAAGTTTTTGATGGATAGACAGACTGAAGCTTATAAACAAGTTTTATGGACAGACAGACTGAAGCTGATAAACAAGTTTTGATGGACAGACAGATAAAAGCTGATAAACAAGTTTTCTATGGACAGACAGACTGAAGCTGATAAACAAGTTTTCTATGGACAGACAGCTTGAAGTTGAGAAACAAGTTTTGAAGGACAGACAGACTGAAACTGATAAACAAGTTTTGATGGACAGACAAATAGAAGCTGATAAACAAGTTTTCTATGGACAGACGAACTGAAGCTGATAAACAAGTTTTGATGGACAGACAGACTGAAGCTGATAAACAAGTTTTGATGGACAGACAGATAGAAGCTGATAAATAAGTTTTGATGAACAGACAGAATGAAGCTGATAAACAAGTTTTGATGGATAGACAGACTGAAGCTGATAAACAAGTTTTCTATGGACAGACAGACTGAAGCTGATAAACAAGTTGTGATGGACAGACCGACTATAGCTATCAAACAAGTTTGATGGACAGACAAATAGTAGCTGAGAAACAAGTTTTGATGGACAGACAGACTAAGCCTGATAAACAAGTTTTGATGGACAGACAGACTGAAGCTGATAAACAAGTTTTTGATGGACAGACAGACTGAAGCTGAGAAACAAGTTTTGATGGACAGACAGACTGAAGCTGATAAACAAGTTTTGATGGACAGACAGATAGAAGCTGATAAATAAGTTTTGATGAACAGACAGAATGAAGCTGAGAAACAAGTTTTGATGGACAGACAGACTGAAGCTGATAAACAAGTTTTGATGGACAGACAGATAGAAGCTGATAAACAAGTTGTGATGGACAGACAGACTGAAGTTGAGAAACAAGTTTTGAAGGACAGACAGACTGAAACTGATAAACAAGTTTTGATGGACAGACAAATAGAAGCTGATAAACAAGTTTTCTATGGACAGACGAACTGAAGCTGATAAACAAGTTTTGATGGACAGACAGACTGAAGCTGAGAAACAAGTTTTGATGGACAGACAGATAGAAGCTGATAAATAAGTTTTGATGAACAGACAGAATGAAGCTTATAAACAAGTTTTGATGGATAGACAGACTGAAGTTGAGAAACAAATTTTGTTGGACAGACAGACTGAAGCTGATAAACAAGTTTTGATGGACAGACAGATAGAAGCTGATAAACAAGTTTTGATGGATAGACAGACGGAAACTGATAAACAAGTTTTGATGGACAGACCGATAGAAGCTGATAAACAAGTTTTGATGGACAGACAGACTGAAGCTGATAAACAAGTTTTTATGGACAGACAGACTGAAGCTGATAAACAAGTTTTGTTGGACAGACAGACTGAAGCTGATAAACAAGTTTTGATGGAAAGACAGACTGAAGCTGATAAACAAGGTTTTGATGGATAGACAGACTGAAGCTGATAAACAAGTTTTTTATGGACAGACAGACTGAAACTGATAAACAAGTTTTGATGGACAGACAGACTGATGCTGATAAACAAGTTTTGATGGACAGACATACTGAAGCTAATAAACAAGTTTTTGGTGGATAGACAGACTGAAGCTGTTAAACAAGTTTTCTATGGACAGACAGACTGAAGCTGATAAACAAGTTGTGATGGACAGACCGACTATAGCTATCAAACAAGTTTGATGGACAGACAAATAGTAGCTGAGAAACAAGTTTTGATGGACAGACAGATAAGTTATTTAAAATGTTTAGCCCTAAATTAGACTTGGGAAACTATTTCAAAGTTTTAAAATAATACAAAGAATATGCATAATTGCTGTATTTCAAAAATAACCAAATGATATCTGATATTGTAGACATTCCATGCTTTGCTGCCAAAAGATGCATATCAGAAACTGAATACAGGGTTTTTGTCATTTCTAAATTTAAAGGAAAATTGAAAAACCTGTCCTTCTGAACTGGGAAATATGTGTAGCATTTAGAAAACTGTGCAGTGAAGATTATGATTGGCTGGCTTCTGAGGTAGCCAGCTAATTATTTAATTGGCTTTGAAACAATGGTTATATTATATAGAATCAGTCAACAGTTGGAATGGCTGAAAATTTTCAGATGTGAAAGTATCAGATTAAAGAATTCAGTAGTACAAGGGCCAATACATCTAGCAACTAATACACTGATCAGACTGTACATATATTGCAATTTGACGTTCATATAATTGATAAGTGATATATAGGCATTGTCCTGAGAAAACCTGATTTTGTTGCATGCAAACAACAAAGGCTCAGATTAACCTGAGCATCCGAGCAGTCTGATCATCCTCACTACAAAGCATGATATCTGAACATGCTTCATACAAAATCTCAATATTCTAGCTGGCCCAGAGGTTATAAAACTTTTTTCATGATCAACTCAACTGAGCATAAAATTTGAATTGCTCATAAAAACAAAAATGCTAAAAAATCAAAAAAAAAAATCTTGCTTTTAAACAGTGTCCAATGATGCATTTATCATGCCTTTAAACGTTTAAATGCCAACAAGTTTTGCCATTTTAACATTTATGAGCATGATAAATTTCATGCTCAGTTGAGTTGAGCATAGAAAAAGTTTTATAACCTCGGGGCCTGGTCTCAGTAGCTTAAGCAGGTTGTTTAGAACCTTGCATCAGCAGTGGTCGGAAACCTGGAAGACAGGTTTTCTCGCATCAGTAACTGGTTTTCTCACGATTTGGCCACATTACGAACATACCTTGGCGGAGACTTACACCATAGATGGTCATTATTTCTTTGTTCAAAGATGTAGAAAACATCAGTAAAATCTCACTTACCTGAAAATAGAATAAAAAATAGTTTGGTTTAATTTCAACAATCAAGAAAAGATTTTTCCATACTAAAATCACACTGAATAGGCGGCAATCAAAAACATTAATACTATCGATGAACATGGATCTAATTGTTAGAAACAGACTTTTTGATTGCCATTTGTCGCCCAACTGGCGACAAATGGCAATCAAAAACACTGTTTCTAGCGATTTTTGATACGCGTTTGTCGATTGTTTAGTGCGTTTATTATTGCTGCCTATCCGGTGTGAAAATGGTAACGTTTTTTCCTATGCACCAGTCATTTGTAACCAAGGCCCCTCAGCACCCGCTGGGAACAGCGAGGACTTTTGACTTTTTCCATCTGCAGTTCCCTGCTATAACCCCCACAGTGCACGGATGGCAAGCTGGTTTTTGTTTGTTAGATTTGATTCTTTACGTCCCCGTCAACAATTTTTCAGTTATGTCGGGATAGGTCTTCCCGGGTTGAACCGGTACTTAAGCAAGGATTAATGTGTCTTGCTCAATGACACGACTCAGTACCACTGGTGAGGCTCGGTCTCGAATCAAGCACTCTACTACTGAAACACTGCGCTCCCATGACAAGCTAGTAAAACCATGGCAGGTTTCCCCTGCAGTCTGGTATGTTTAACATTGCACTGCCATGTTTTCTCCAGCGTAAAAGTAAAAGCACATTTGCCCAGCTATCCCTCGCCCTCCCCATGGCCAGGGGCAGGGGGGGGGGGCATGGTTATAAATGACTGGTGCATTTGAGTGGTTTCCAACCAGGTCATATCTAAACCAGCCTACTCAGCCGCAGAGACTACCTACAATTTTGAAATTTTGCTTATAGCAAGTTTAGATATGATTACGCTTTCCTATGAGCAAATAACAAAGGCAGACTGCATGGATGCTCAGGCTCAGCCCGTCTGCATCTTTGTTGTTCACAAAGTTTTCTTGCATCGAGGCCTACAGCTGGTCACATGTCAAACTCTAAGACAGGTCTTCTGAGCACTAAGCTCATATGGGCCTCGTCGCGAGAAAACCTGTCTTTGGGGGTTTGCGAACAACACAGGCGCAGACCAGCCTGCGCATCCGCGCAGTCTGATCAGCGCATTTGTTATTCACTTTTTGGAAAGTTCCATATGTAAATTTGCTACGGGTGAAATTTCAATTTAGTAGATAGTCTCTGCTAAGTTTGAAACTGGCTTTGTCAGAACCTCGAAGACAGGTTTTCTCATGACGAGGCTCATATAGAATCAGATCATCAGCTGTCAATTATAACCAATTGTCTTGAATGAGTATTGTTGTTATTCAGAAGATTTAATCTAGCCAGTCCAGATAAGGTAGACATTGTGCTTAGAATCTTGCCACATTATCTCTGCAGAGATCTATCTTCAAACAAACTACTAAGGGAGCGGAGTGGCTCAGTGGTAGAGTGCTTGACTCAAGACCGAGGGGCCGCAGGTTCAAACCTCACCGGCGTCATTGTGTTGTGTCCTTGAGCAAGAACATTAATCCTAGCTTAGTACTGGTTCAACCCAGGAAGAGCCGTCCCTTCATAACTGAAATATTATTGTTGGAACTTAAAGAATCAAATCAAACAAATCAAACAAACTATAGGGCCCAGCCCTTAGCCAATTCATAGAGATCTACCTTAATTATATTAAAAACTATAGATCCAGCCTCATGGAATCTACAGAGATCTATCCTCATTCAAACTACAGAACCCAGCCCTTAGCTAAATCTTCCGTGATCTACTCTTTGCTAATCTACAGTGACCTAGCCTTGGCAATCCACAGTGATCAACTCTTAGCGAATCCACAGTGATCTACCCTTTTGCCAGCCTACGGTGATATACCCTTAAACTTGTCAATCTTAGCCAAGATACAGTGATCTACCCTTTGTCAAACTTCAGTGATCTTCCTTTGCCAATCTTCAGTGATCTACCATTTGTCAATCTTCATCCAATCTACAGTGATCTTTGCTGCCTTCACAAATCTACAGTGATCTGGCCTTAGCCTATATCTACAGAGATTTACCCTAAGCCAGTGATTTATCCTTAGCTAATCTACAGTAATCTATCCTTAGCCAATCTACAGTGATCTATCCTTAAGCAATCTACTCTTAACCAATCTACAATGAGTAATCCTTAGCCAATCTACAGTGATATACCTTTTGCCATTCTACAGTGATATAGCAATAGCCAGTCTATATTGATAAATTCTTAACCACTCTAGTGATATTCAGTGTTGTACCCTTTGCCAATCAACATTAATTTAGCCTTAGGCGTTATACAGTGATCTAGCCATAGCCAATCTACAGATATTTACCCTAAGTCTATCTACAGTGATTTATCCTTAGTCAATCTCCAGTGATCAATCCTTATCCAATCTACAGAGATTTACCCTGAGCCAATCTACAGTGGTCTACCCTTTGTCAATCTACAGTGATCTACCCTTTGTCAATCTACAGTAATCTATCCTCAGCTAACCTAGTGACTACCTTTTGCCAATAAACAGTGATCTATCCTCGGCCAAACACCTGAGCTATACCCTAAGCAAATCTACAGAGATCTACCTTTAGTCCATCTACAGTGAATCTACAGTGACCTAGCCTTAGCTAAGCTACAGAGTTCTATCTACCTTTAGTGAATCTATGGTGACCTAGTCTAAGCCAATCTACAGAGATCTACCCTTAGTCCTCCAATAGTGATTTATCCATAGCCAATCTATAGAGATCTACCTTTAGCCAATCTACAGTAACCTAGCCTTAGCCAATCTACAGAGATCTACCATTAGCCAATCTAAAATGCTCTGGCCTTAGCCAATATACAGATATCTACTCTTAGCCAATCTACAGAGATCTACCCATAGCCCATCTAGAGTGACCTACCCTTAGCCAATCTACAGAGATCTACCCATAGTTCAGCTACAGTGATTTATCCCTTGCCAATCTACAGAGATCAACCATAAGCAAATCTACAGAAATCTATCCTCAGCTAACCTATTGATCTACCTTTTGCCAATATACAGCGACCAATCCTCAGCCAAACTTCTGAGCTCTACCCTTAGCATACCTACAGATATTTACCCCTCACCAATCTAAAATGCTCGGGCCTTAGCTAATGTACAGATATCTACCCTTAGCCAATCTACAGAGATCTACCGGTAGCCCATCTACAGTGACCTAGCCTTAGCCAATGTACAGTGATATACCCTTAGCCAATCTACAGAGATCTACCCTTAGCTCATCTATAGTGATTTATCCTTAGCCAATCTTCAGAGATCTACCCTTAGCAAATCTACAGTAATCTATCCTCAGCTAACCTAAAGAGATCTACCTTTTGCCAATATACAGCGACCAATCCTCAGCCAAACTACTGAGCTCTACCCTTAGCATACCTACAGATATCTACCCTTTGCCAATCTACAGAGATCTACCCTTAGCCCATCTACAGTGATTAGTCCTTAGCCAATCTACAGAGATCTACCCTTAGCCAATCTACAGGGATTTAGCCTTAGCCAATCTACATATATCTATCCTTAGCCAATCCAGTGATCTACCCTCAGCGGATCAGTCTAGTGATCTACCCTCAGCGGATCAACAGATATCTACCTGGCTAGGCCAATCTACAGAGATCTACCATTAGCCAACCTAAAGTGAGATGGCCTTAGCCAATGTACAGATATCTACCCTTAGCCAATCTACAGATATCTACCTGGCTTAGCCAATCTACAGAGAACCTACAGAGATCTATCCTTAGCCAACTACAGAGAACTACCTCTAGCTAGTCTACAATGATCTAGCAGAGACCTAGCCAATCTGCAATGATCTAGCCTTTGCCAATCTACAGGGATTTAGCCTTAGCCAATCTACATATATCTATCCTTAGCCAGTCTAGTGATCTACCCTCAGCGGATCAACAGATATCTACCTGGCTAGGCCAATCTACAGAGATCTACCATTAGCCAACCTAAAGTGATCTGGCCTTAGCCAATGTACTGTAACATATATCTACCCTTAGCCAATCAACAGATATCTACCTGGCTTAGCCAATCTACAGAGAACCTACAGAGATCTATCCTTAGCCAACTACAGGGAACTACCTCTAGCTAGTCTACAATGATCTAGCAGAGACCTAGCCAATCTGCAATGATCTAGCCTTTGCCAATCTACAGACAGACTAGTCAATCAGGCTGTGTAGATGGGCAGACTGATATGAATCATGCCAAAGTGTTCCTTATGCTGGTTACCGGTTGGGTTGATACTATCTTATTATGACAAATAAGACTCTGCAGAGATATCCAACGATGACAGCTAATCATTAATAGAGCATAACACAAGCCTTTAGATAAGAACGAGTAATTAACAATTAGTTTTCTTATTTCTCAACCAAAACATAGGTTGTGGGTACTCAAAAGAACCATTGACGGTTCTTAACATACGGACAAACTGATAAATAAGGAAATATTCACAATTTTATGCCCGATTTTTTTGTTTATCAAGACCTATGATAACATAATGATGCAAATGGCAAAAGTGAATAGTTCAGACTGGGGTTCAAATACTGCAAGTTTCATAATAATGAGGCTTTGCTGAGCATTAACTTACATTAGAAACCTAAGGAATAGTTAACTCTCTCCTTGCTAGCAGCGACTTTTGTCAACTGCTCATAAACTTTGCAAACAGATCAGGACAAACAAAATGTCAGTCCTGATCTCTGGATCAAAACCTTTTGACACTGTGATAGTGTTCCTGAAAGAATTTTTCGAAACAGTTATTTTTAATGAAAAAAAAAAACAACAGCAGAGAACAACAAAAGCACTAAAAATTACCCAGCATGCAATAATGGGCTATATTCTCTTTTTAAAGCTCAAATATATGTCAATATATAACATAATAGAATGTTAATTAATATTCAAATCAGTTGTTGGCTTTCATTATTACACTTTAGTTAGATCTGATATTGAGAAAATCATTCACAAAAGGCAGGCATTTAAACTACAAATACTGAACTATATATGCTAATTCATCATAAAACTTATCCCAAAGGTGATGGCTCAGGTGAGCCCAACATTAAATATCAGAACAACGTCATACCTATGTCATTACATCACATTGACATTGATACGACATTGTTTTAATGTTGGGTGTCTATTGGGAGGCTATATACAACATTGTTTTAATGTTGGGTGTCTATTGGGGAGGCTACATACAACATTGTTTTAATGTTGAGTGTCTACTGGGGAGGCTATATACAACATTGTTTTAATGTTGGGTGTCTATTGGAGGCTATATACAACATTGTTTTATTGTTGGGTGTCTATTGAGAGGCTATATACAACATTGTTTTAATGTTGAGTGTCTATTGGGAGGCTACATACAACATTGTTTTAATGTTGAGTGTCTATTGGGGAGGCTACATACAACATTGTTTTAATGTTGGGTGTCTATTGGGAGGCTATATACAACATTGTTTAAATGTTGGGTGTCTACTGGGGAGGCTACATGTGCTAGCTTGCCAGATCTTTCCCTGCTTGCACACACAAAGAATGGAAGATGACGTAGTAAGCCATGAAACGATGGCAAATCCCCATTATGGAGCACGCTAGCTCATTCAAGGGAGATAGATTACTCAAATATGAAGCAAGGGAGAGAAACCTGGTTCTTGGTCGACCCTTAGTTACAGAAAGTGCACAAGGGGTTAACTTTGCCTCTAAAATTTATTCACTTGCAAACCATGTTGGACAAGCTTCAAAATGAACCAATGTGTTCCGACTGTGGAAGCGAAAAGTGTAGAACGGGTGTAAAACTTCAAGACAGCTAATTCATTTAGGAGGCTGTGGGAGAGCAACCACTCTTGCAAACAACACATCACATTACCCAACATGCAAATAGTATCCATTAATAAAACAATTGAGCCACGACATGAGATTTCCAACAATGTGGTATGTGCAACCAGCAAAGCCTCAGATCAGCCTATGCATACGCACAGTTTGATCAGAGCCTTTGCTAGTCGCTTAAATATACTATGAGTGTTAAGCTACTGACTGAATATCAAAAATTTGGAGTTTCTAGCTTATAAGGAGGCTGCACAGACTGTCAAAATGCCACATTGCTGGAAATCACATGTCGTGGCTCAAGAAGTCAAATGAGCAGGATCAGCATTGTTTAAAATGCAGCCTATGAATTTTTTGCAAGTTTATGTACAATCCAAGCCCCAATTATTTTTATTCAGCAGGGCAATTTAAGACAGGAAGCGCCTTTAGTGTTTTTGTTAAAAAGGGTTTTTAAGGATCTTAACCGTTATCTCATGCTATGGAATAATTATAATTACATAATACTGCCTGGCAGTGCTGATTTTTTATTGAAAAACAAAAGAAAATCGCCATTTTCTTTCAGATGATCATTATAGAATTGTTGTATTTTCAAGACTGTATTTTCATGCATATTTAGATAAAAAAATAGATCTCCTACCCAATGAAACATCGAATATGGGTCATAATTATGATGTACATCAAACAATGGTCACATGACCAGTCTTCTGAATGAGGTTGAAAAACATTATATATCTATGCTATTAGCAGTGTAACGGACGAAACAGACTGGCTATCAAACGATTAACATGAGAAGGATTAAATAATCCGAAATATACATGTTTATCAGATACTTGGCAAGCTTCACCAATAAATTGCAATTAATATTTTTAATTGAGCTCACATAGAAATCTTACATCCCCTTTCAAAAGGCCTTTTAATAGCGATTTTCACATTTAGCAGGTGGTCTTTCATAAAAATTATATACTAAGCTGAATTAGGCCAGATAAAAAATACCTGTGTTTAGGGTAACTTTCAGACCTGTTATACCCAAAACACACTTATTTTTTTTATTTGGCCTTAGAAGTTTAGGCAAAGGCCTCTGGATTAAAAAATTCATTTTCATATTTTTCAACCGAAACATACATGTTGTGGGTACACAAAAGAACCCATGAGACGATTCTTTTGAGCAAAAAAAAACAATGTTATAACAGATGGATATGAAAATAATCGTCACTTTATGCTCAAAAATTTTGTTTATCGGTTCCTATTTTTGCTTATGTGGTATTCAAATTGCTATACTCTAGCTCCTCAAGAGAATTATAAATAAGTATCCACAGCATTTTAATGATGTGTCATGTTTAAATAAACAATTTTTTGAGTGTAAAAATGTAAATATTTTCTTACGCGTCAGTTTTAACAGATGTTTTGGGTGCTCAAAAGAAAAGTCTCATGAAGATGGTTCTTTTGAGTACCCACAACATATGTTTTGGTTGAGAAATAAGAAAATTATTTTTTTGGTATGCACCCTTATAACTAAAGGCCTGATGTGTGTTTTAGTTTTTTTGCTGGTGTGTGTGTGTGTGTGTGTGTGTGGGGGGGGGGGGGGGGGGGGTAAGGAAATTCTGCAAACAGGTGATCTGCCATTACTCACTATCAAATGCTATATTTGTCTTTGAAATGTTGTATGCTATTATTTAAGTGTGGCATGTTAAAATATAAACAATATTAATCTGGGATAATCAATTTTAAAGTATTCCATTCAACTGAATGACAAAAAGATTTGTTTATTTACCTACTTTATTGTTCCGTTGAGCTTATAAAGGGCATTAAACTTAAAATACTTTATTTTGATGTTAAACACCCATGAAGAGACATTAGTTTTAGGTTCAACACTGAGCATTGCACCTTTTTAGCCCTGCAAAATTTTCCTTAAAATATATTAGGGTCTACTTCAACAGTACACACTGGACCTCATGAAACTAAGGTTTCCTTCAACAGTGTACACTGGACCAATTGAAGGTAAGATTTACTTCAACAGTACACCATGGACGAGTTGAAAGTAAGGTTTGCTTCAACAGCTCACACTGGACCCCTTGAAAGTAAGGTCTACTTCAACAGCTCACACTGGACCTCTTGAAATTAAGGGTACCTTCATCAGTGCACACTGGACCTCTTGAAAGTAAGATTTGCTTCAACAGCTCACACTGGACCTCTTGAAAGTAAGGTCTACTTCAACAACTCACACTGGACCTCTTGAAATTAAGGGTACCTTCATCAGTGCACACTGGACCTCTTGAAAGTAAGGCTTAATTCAACAATGCACACTGGACCTCATGAAATTAAGGGTTACTTCATAAGTACACACTGGGCCTCTTGAAAGTAAGACTTGCTTCAACAGCTCACACTGGACCTCTTGAAAGTAAGGTCTACTTCAACAACTCACACTGGACCTCTTGAAATTAAGGGTACCTTCATCAGTGCACACTGGACCTCTTGAAAGTAAGGCTTAATTCAACAATGCACACTGGACCTCATGAAATTAAGGGTTAATTCATAAGTACACACAGGGCCTCTTGAAAGTAAGATTTGCTTCAACAGCTCACACTGGACCTCTTGAAAGTAAGGTTTCTTTCAACAGTGTACACTGGACCAATTGAAGGTAAGATTTACTTCAACAGTACACCATGGACGAGTTGAAAGTAAGGTTTGCTTCAACAGCTCACACTGGACCCCTTGAAATTAAGGTCTACTTCAACAGCTCACACTGAACCTCTTGAAATTAAGGTTACCTTCATCAGTGCACACTGGACCTCTTGAAAGTAAGGCTTAATTCAACAATGCACACTGGACCTCATGAAATTAAGGGTTACTTCAAAAGTACACACTGGGCCTCTTGAAAGTAAGATTCAATGCTTCAACAGCTCACACTGGACCTCTTGAAAGTAAGGTCTACTTCAACAACTCACACTGGACCTCTTGAAATTAAGGGTACCTTCATCAGTGCACACTGGACCTCTTGAAAGTAAGGCTTAATTCAACAATGCACACTGAACCTCATGAAATTAAGGGTTACTTCATAAGTACACACTGGGCCTCTTGAAAGTAAGATTTGCTTCAACAGCTCACACTGGACCTCTTGAAAGTAAGGTCTACTTCAACAGCTCACACTGAACCTCTTGAAATAAAGGTTACCTTCATCAGTGCACACTGGACCTCTTGAAAGTAAGGCTTAATTCAACAATGCACACTGGACCTCATGAAATTAAGGGTTACTTCATAAGTACACACTGGGCCTCTTGAAAGTAAGATTTGCTTCAACAGCTCACACTGGACCTCTTGAAAGTAAGGTCTACTTCAACAACTCACACTGGACCTCTTGAAATTAAGGGTACCTTCATCAGTGCACACTGGACCTCTTGAAAGTAAGGCTTAATTCAACAATGCACACTGAACCTCATGAAATAAAGGGTTACTTCATAAGTACACACTGGGCCTCTTGAAAGTAAGGTTTACTTCAACAGTGCACACTGAACCTCTTGAAATCAAGGTTTACTTTGACAGTGCACACTGGACTTTTTGAAGGTGAGGTTTACCTAAAAAGTACACAATGGACCAATTGAAAACAGTGCACAAGGTTTGAAAGTAAGAGTTCTTCCAGAAGTACACAATGGACCCCTTGAAAATTTGTTTGTTTGATTTGACTCACTTCAACAGTACACACAGGACCTCTTGAACGTAAGGCTTACTTCAACTATGCACACGATCAAAAGAAAGTAAGGTTCACTTCAACAGAACATACAGGACCAATAGAAAGTAAGGTTCCCTTCCAACAGTACACACAGGGGCTCTTAAAGGTAAAAATTACTTCAACAGAATACACAGGACCAATAGAAAGTAATGTTACTTCAACAGCATACACTGAACGCCTTGAATGTAAAGTTTACCTCAACAGCATACACTGAACGCCTTGAATGTAAAGTTTACCTCAACAGCACACACTGAACCCCTTGGATGATATGTTGACTTCAACAGTACACACTGAACCCCTTGAATGTACAGTTGCCTTCAACAGCACACACTGGACCCCTTGAATGTAAAGTTGACTTCAACAGTACACACTGGACCCCTTGAATGTAAAGTTGACTTCAACAGTGCACACTGAACCCCTTGAATGTAAAGTATACTTCAACAGTGCACACTGGACCCATTGAATGTAAAGTTTACTTCAACAGTACACACTGGACCCCTTGAATGTAAAGTTTACTTCAACAGTACACACTGGAACCCTTGAATGTAAAGTTTACTTCAACAGTGCACACTGAACCCCTTGAATGTAAAGTATACTTCATCTGAATTAAGGGTGAGGTTGGCGCCGTTAAACCGGTTTAAGCCCTCCAGTAAAATATTTTACTGACCGTTCCAAGGCGGTACTTCTTTTGTGGATCTTTTATGTTTTTGTTCTGTCTTGTGTTTGCTATGTTTTGTGCACGTCTGTTTATATGTGCTTTGTGGTCACCTGCTGGGAAAGGGCTGACCTTTTGGCTCTCGTTTGAGGTGTCTTCTGTGAGTTTGTCACTTTCCCATTGGTATCCTGGGTCAGGTGTGGTACTTGATTGTATCGATTCCTGATCTTTGCACCATTACTTACTTTCAACAGTGCAGACAGGACCCCTTGAATGTAAAGTTAACTTCAACAGTACACACTGGACCCCTTGAATGTAAAGTTTACTTCAACAGTACACACTGTGGACGCCTTGAATGTAAAGTTTACCTCAACAGCATACACTGAACGCCTTGAATGTAAAGTTTACCTCAACAGTACACACTGGACCCCTTGAATGTAAAGTTTACTTCAACAGTTCACACTGGACCCCTTGAATGTAAAGTTTACTTCAACAGTGCATACTGAACCCCTTGAATGTAAAGTTTACTTCAACAGTACACACTGGACCCCTTGAATGTGAAGTTTACTTCAACAGAACGCACTGGACCCCTTGAATGTAAAGTTTACTTCAACAGTATATACTGGATCCCAAGACTGTCAAGTTTACCTCAACAGTGCACACTGGACCCCTTGAATGTAAAGTATACTTCAACAGCACACAATGAACCCCTTGAATGTAAAGTTTACTTCAACAGTGCACACTGAACCCATTGAATGTAAAGTTTACTTCAACATTACATACTGAACCCCTTGAATGTAAAGTTGACTTCAACAGTACACACTGGACCCCTTGAATGTAAAGTTTACTTCAACAGTTCACACTGAACCCCTTGAATGTAAAGTTTACTTCAACAGTACACACTGGACCCCTTGAATGTAAAGTTTACTTCAACAGCACACACTGGACCCCTTGAATGTAAAGTTTACTTCAACAGTACACACTGGACCCTTTGAATGTAAAGTTTACTTCAACAGTATATACTGGATCCATAGACTGTCAAGTTTACCTCAACTGTGCACACTTGACCCCTTGAAAGTAAAGTATACTTCAACAGCACACACTGGACCCCTTGAATGTAAAGTTTACTTCAACAGTGCACACTGAACCCCTTGAATGTAAAGTTTACTTCAACGGTGCACCCTGGACCCCTTGAATGTAAAGTTTACTTCAACAGTGCACACTTGACCCATTGAATGTAAAGTTGACTTAAACAGTGCACACTGGACCCATTGAATTTAAAGTCTACTTCAACAGTGCACACTGAACCCCTTGAATGTAGAGTTTACTTCAACAGTACACACTGGACCCCTTGAATGTAAAGTTTACCTCAACAGTGCACACTAGACCTCTTGAATGTAAAGTTTACTTCAACAGTACATACTGAACCCCTTGAATGTAAAGTTCACTTCAAAAGCACATACTGAACCCCTTGAATGTAAAGTTTACTTCAACAGCACACACTGGACCCCTTGAAAGTAAAGTTTACTTCAACAGTACACACTGGACCCAACAGTACACACTGGACCCCTTGAATGTAAAGTTTACTTCAACAGTACACACTGAACCCCTTGAATGTAAAGTTTTACTTCAACAGTACACACTGGACCCATTGAATGTAAAGTTTTACTTCAACAGTACACACTGGACCCCTTGAATGTAAAGTTTACTTCAACAGCACACACTGGACCCATTGAATGTAAAGTTTACTTCAACAGCACACACTGGACCCCTTGAATGTAAAGTTTACTTCAACAGTGCATACTGGACCACACACTGGACCCCTTAAATGTAAAGTTTACTTCAACAGCACACACTGGACCCCTTGAATGCAAAAATTGATTTCAACAGTACACACTAGAACCCTTGATTGTTAAGTTTACTTTAACAGTGCACACTGGACCCCTTAAATGTAAAGTTTACTTCAACAGTACACACTGGACCCCTTTAATGTAAAAATTGACTTCAACAGCACACACTGGACCCCTTAGATGTAAAGTTTACTTCAACAGTGCACACTTGGCAAGCCTCACATTATATTTCTTTTCCTCAACTCGCTTAATAAATTCAAATAAACATGAGCACTCATGTAAGATCCTCTATTTCTGCTCATTGTGTTTTATCAATAAAGTGGACCATGCAGACTCTGTGTCTAGGTCTGCCCTGTCCATTAGTAACGGGTATCTTATGGATTAATTAATCAAGACCAGAGTCACTCTAAATAGCTGTTGAACAAAGCATATTGTAGATATGAAGATAAGAGTGTATGGGTATATGGATGATCAAAGGTTCATAAAGATTCATTGATCAGAGGATAATATTACCGTATCCTACTGTATAAGCACACCTAAAGGTTATGCTCTTACAAGTTTACCGGTTGTTGTATACACTAATGTGACTACTTTAACAAGGAGCAATTTTGTGACCTAAAATTTAAAGATTTTGCCGAATATTTCGACAATTAAAGCCAATTTTCCAATTTTTGCCAAATAATTTAAGTTCCATTAGTGATTTTGGGATTCAGACCCGGACATAAAAGTTATTGAGTGCACAAGCTTTGTCTATAGATGAATGAATGGATGCCCAGAATTATTGCTAAATTGCCTGAACTTGGTCGGGATAAAAAGATCTGTAAACTAGAATTGTCAGAGAATCTGACTATAGCCCCGCTGCAGTGCTTTGCATGCAGCAAAAGGCAAGAGTTTCTCAGGATATTGAGTGGTAACATAATTCTGACATCAATAAAGGACCATAATTCTCTAACAAATTTGTAAAAAATGACACAGGGTTTTACATCAAGTTGAATGTTTGGGGGTCCTTGGGACTCAACTTTGAATATGATGGGGGTCCCATCATTGAAATTGGGGGTCCCATCTTTTTATATAAGCTTCGAATTTTGGAAGGTAGTACATCCTTCCGTGAAGGCTCAGTGTAACTGTGTTGTCCCCAGGTCAGTAATTTTGAGGGCCATGTTTTGCTCCCTTCCGATTTTTTTGGAGGGCCATTTGAAATTTTTGAGGGCCACATATTACCATTAGTGAAACACAATCCTATACGCTTTTTTTACAAAAGCTGAACTTGTCCCTATAATATGCAGGACCAAGCTAGCCCTTAAATTTAGGGAGAAGAAGTGACTTCTCTCTCCAGTACAAATAGGGAGAAGTTTCAGAAAATAGGGAGAAGTGATAGATTGCTGCATCCAGAAGACAGAAAAAAACAGTCTCTGGCCAGACTGTTCTCTAATTCAGATAAAAAAAAACACACACAAAAAAAACAGTCACTGATCAGACTGCTACTTGCTATCCATTCTGAGAATTTGGTTGGTAAATTTGAAATACACATGATCTTGCTGTCATTGTATTCTATCTATCTGTCTGCAAGTCTCCACTTATCTGAAGTCTCTGGCATCTTTGATCTCTGCCGACTTGAGCCTTTCCAAGTGAAAATGTTACGTAATTTGGCATATACAAAAGAATGAAAACTGTCAAGATAATTGCCCTTCACGCTTGAGCGGTCAGCTGAGTTGTCACTATGAAAAAATCAATACACAAAGTCAGTGATGGACAACGTTTTCCATGCTTTTTAGCAGAGCGGACCTGAGAGAAAGCATGGTATTTTACGGCTTTTTTCACCGCCGATGTTTGCATGGATGTTTTTTAACTGCTTGTTTACCTAAGAGGTCAGTACAGCAGTCTAAAACAAGAGCACCTGTCCTATTTATTTATAGATAGCCTGTAAATATGGGAAAACCCGAATCGTTACGAAATAACTTTGGAAGGACGTGTAACGGTTTGGCCGTTTTTTGGCCCACGATGGTTTTGGCTGAAATTTGAATATATGGTGTTTTGATCTTTGCCCTTTCACATGAGCATGTTTTTGAATTAACGACGGCATATGCAGTCACATGAATTAAAGTTTCTCACTAGTATGTATAAACAGAGGTTTGTTCATGAATGTGGATATTTTTAAAGATGCAACAAGCAAACTGACCTCAAACATAATACCAAACATGCGTATGTTTATACTCGTCATGTCTATGTCGTAATTTGAGCTAACACTTCCAGCATTAATTAAAAATTATGCTAAAACTTGGATAAATACTGTGTTTACGATTACCTTGATGATATGTTGTTTTTAGGTGTAATATATATTGAACATTTAGTGTTTTATCGCCTTTTCCAGTTAACCAATAGCTCAAACAAACCTATTCCGGTTTATTCATATCAATATAATCAGTACGACATGTACACAAGCGTGCATGTAACATGTTAAACGCGGCATTACATGCGCAACCTTTTTTTGCTGGATTAGTATGAAACATGAATATAAATAGTTATAAAGCAACAGAAATGATAATGGAAGCTTTGAACTCTTTTTTGCCCACAGCCACAATTATTAAATAGATACATGTGAGTGTTGTATATCTGTCTGTTCATCTGTCAGTTCGTCTGTATGTCACACATTTGTGTCTGTGACGTATCTTCCAAACACCTGATTCGATTATAAGATTAATTTACAAAACTGTGCTCCTTTGTGGATGAACATGCAGAATAAATGAATACTTTAAGGTCATGTCAAAGCAGGCGGTCATAGGTTACATGTACAGAATGCATATCTGCTCCATATTTTATGCATGTCCCAGCTCAGATATCCAACAGTCGTGATAGCGCTGTGATCTATATTACTTACCTATTATCTTACGTGTAACTAAGGGTTCGCAGTTCACAATCCCGAAGAAAACATGTTTTGTGTCATTTTGCAAGACCCTTCATCTTTATTGCGTAATACATGTTCAACAGAGGAAACGTCATGACTGAAATATGGTTCAGTGTAACGTAGAGCAGTGACGTAGAGCATTAAAACACTCAGTCATGTTTCAAGCATTTGTGGTGCAGACATCTATTTCAAGGGTAACAACTTCCGTCAATGCAGGGATTACGGAACCGTTTGAACAAAATACATTGTGTTTTGATAAAGGTGAATAAACATCTAAAATAGAGTATTTTGATCCTTGAATATTAAATGTATGTGTTTGTTGGTACCAGTGACTATTTACCATCTGCAGATAAGTGGTTGTTGTATATATACTGCATTATTTTAGCAAACACTTTACGAGAGCGATATTCGATGAGGAAACAAACAGTTTAGCACAGATATTGTGCACATGTAAGCATGAAAAGCGCATTACACTCATTATGAATAAAATGCTTGTGGCGTTCGCATTCAGGCCATTGGCTGTTTTTATACATGCTTTCTTGCATTAATAACAATGAATTGAAAAGAACAAAACTAAATCAAAGAATTACATTGGTTTATTTGCGACAAAATCTGCGCCACCTATATACATCATATATGTACATGAGAAGTTACGAACTTCAAAAAATATAGATAGGTGTTAGTTTTGAGGATCAGTTACAATATATGTTGAGAGTGTGCATTTTATACATCACACCAGCTCCTTTTTGTTCAAATAACCTCACTTTAATAATATTACCATTAAACTGACACAGTTCTATCAAAATTTTGGAATCCTATCAAATGATTCTGATATCTGTGCTGTGAAGTAGCTTTTTGCTCTACCTTATGAACCGCTAGATGAATTTCATCGAAACTTGCACAGATACTTATCTGGGACAGCAAAAACGAATTATAAGATTTTGGTGACCTCAACCTTATTTACAAGGTCACCAGGAACATATATAAAAAGGCTTGTCTGTACTCTATCTTCCTTACCAATGACCAGATTTTTACCAAACTGACACAGATAACTCATTGGGAAGACCTTAATGAATGACTAGAATTCGGTGAAATTGACCTTAATTCCAAGATCACCAGCGTCACATAACTCCTTTAAGTGGGTGGGGGACAACTCTATCCAATGTTATATTATTTCCATTCCTAACGACTCTAGTATGGCCATATTAAACAGTGTCTGCCCTGTAATTTGAGAATACCAATATTTGATTATTTTTTCCTCATGCTCCAAAGAATGATCACATAATTTGCCATTTTAGACAATCTTAATTCAAAGCAATGGGTCATGCCAAAACAAAAGTGGCGGTGAGCTGTCTTTTTAAAGCAGGCTGTACCAAAGAACTGTCTCCAGAAATACATGTATCAGTTAAAAAAAGGGGGTACGTCAAACTCTCTCCTTGCACATTCTCTCTCCGCTGGTCTCTCTCTCTCTCTCTCTCTCTCTCTCTCTCTCTCTCTCTCTCTCTCAAATAAGACTCGCATTTACTGAAATGCTGTTGTATTTACTTTTCAAACGCGATATATCCGAGAATTGTTTGTAAGAAATAATATTGATACGAGCTTGCTAATATGTACATTGTATTCCATTTTTTACGGGAATCTTACGTCTCTCCAGTGATTTTAGTACTCTCAGTGCTTTGATAAGTATGAATTGAATAGTACATTTCAGGATAAAATTTGCAGAAAAAGTCTTTTTACAGTATTTGCCACATGCGGAACCGGCTCAGATTTACCATTTTATGGTGTAATATTATATGCACAATAAAATGAGAAATAGTTTTATCCGGTTCCGCATGTGGACATGTATGTAATTGAGTCACGAAGTACACGAGGGTGTTTGGTTTTACCATAGACTTAGTGTTAAGTGTGGTTGATAGGGCATGCATTTAACCCCAAAATTTATCATAAAAATACATTTTAATGAAGAAAATAAATTGTGGACATTAAACTAGAGACTCTTAGGTATCATTTGGTAATATTTTGGAAGGATTTCTTTACAATCGATTTTTTAATGTAAAAGTGGGCCATTTGTAATACAAAACCGTTACACGTCCTTTGGGATTTTAATGAAAGGCACAATAAACACATCTGCGTCCCAGCGGACGCAGGTAAGGTGAATTGACGGGTCCTACCTTATGATCTATGCGTATAAGACGCAGGATATTGCGTCCTGTAAAACCCTGATGACAGCTAACAATCCCAACGTAGATCTTGCCAGTATAAAAGTTATATAATAGTTATATAAAGTTTGGTCAAAAATTGTCCATTTGTTCTCAAGATATTGAGCGGAAACCAAATTTAGGAGTAAATCAAGGGCCATAACGCTGGTACAAATAAGCAAAAAATGTAGTATAACAATCCCGACGTAGATCTTGTCAATATGATTGCATATATAAAATTTGATGAAATTCTGTTCATTTGTTCTCAAGATATTGAACAGAAACAAAATTTTGGTGTATCAAGAGCCATAACTCTGGTACAAATTGCAAAAAATGATGTACAACAATCCCAACGTTGATCTTGTCAATATGAAGGCATAATAAAATCTATTGAAAAATCAGTCAATCAAATTGTTCTCAAGATATTGAGTGGAAACAAAATTTTGGCGTAAATCAAGGGCCATAACTCTAGTACAAAGTGGGAAGAATGATGCTTAACAATTCCAAGCTAGAGTTTGTCAATATAAATGCATATATAAAATTTGGTGAGAATCAGTCAATTTGTTCGAGATATTGAGTGGAAAAGAAATTTTGGACTAAATGAAGGGCCATTACTCCGGTACAAATGTGCAAAAACTGATGTGTACCAATCCCAGCCTAGATCCTGTCAATATGATTGCACATAATAATTTGGTGGAAATCTGTCGAATTTGCTCTCAAGATATTGAGCGGAAATGAAATTTTGGCATAAATCAAGGGCCATAACTCTGGTACAAATGTGTGAAAAATGACGTGTAACAATCCCAAGCTAAGATCTTGTCAATATGAATGCATATATATAATTTGGTGAAATTCTACCAATTGGTTCTCAAGATATTGAGCGGAAACGAAATTTTGGTGTAAATAAAGGGCAATTACTCTGGTACAAATGTCCGAAAAATGACATGTAACAATTCCAGGCTAGATGTTGTCAATATGAATGCAGATATAAAATTTGGTGAAAATATGTCAAGTAGTTCTCAAGATATTGAGCGGAAACAAAATTTCGGCATAAATCAAGGGCCAGAACTCTGGTACAAATGTTCGAAAAATTTTGGGTAACAATCCCAAGGTAGATCATGTCAATATACATGCAAAATTTAGTTACATGCTATAAAGTATTTCTCAAGATATTGAGCGGAAACAAACTCGTGACAGACGGACGGACGGACAGAATGACGAATGACAGACAACCCAAATCCAAAAAAGCTCCCACTTTTTCAAAGGGGGGCTATGATTACTGAGCTTCGCTTGCCTTCTTCAGGTTGCTGCCCCTTATTTTGACTGGGAGTAAATGTGATCAAGTTCAGCCCTAAATTATGGTCCAGTCAAATCTTTAATGGTCTTACCTTTAGGCCAGGAACACATGATCCTCGGCGTTTACTCTGTTTTCTGACTAGATTTATTCTCGCTTCTTCCTCAGCACTCTTAAAATCCACAGGCTTATCATTATCCGGAATCGATTGTAGATTCGGAGGAACAATAGTTCCTATAGACTTGCGTCTAGGACGCATCTTGTTCAGGTTCTTACCCAAGAAATCCATTTTGAACGGAATTTTAATCCAAACCGCAGAATCGTATAAACAAACTGGCACTTTCAGATCAACCACTAGGGTAGGACCACATTTTTAGATATTTTTAATTACATCCAAATGGAATAAGCACACTAAAATATAACATTTATTTATCAAAAGCAGGCGCCTTTAGGAAAAGGTGCAACTTCCCTAAAAATAGGAATTCACACTTTATATGTATTTTTGCAAAATGAATTCCAAATATCTGAGAAATGAATTTCCATTGCCGGCTGCTTTGAACTCTTTGCATGCTGGGAAATTTTGCATGCTTTTTGTCTGCTGCTGAATTTTTTCAAAATAAACATTTTCGAAAAATTCTTTCAGGAATACCATCAGAGTGTCAAACAGTTTGGACCCATATCAGGCCCGACATCTTGTCTGGCCTGATATAGATCAAAACTGTATGCACAGGTTATCAGCAGACGACACTTAAGAGACAGAGTTAACATTCCAATACAATCATCCAAACACATAATCACCATAAAATCTCCAATTTACAGAATCAAAAACCCAGCTGTGTGTTGTATTCTATTTTTATTTTATCTTTTTATTTCCTTATAAACTACTTATCTTAATCAATCTCTGTTTAATGCTCAAATCCCCAGATATATTTATACCTTATATTCCCCGCTAGTTTCAATGCGCTATTGATTCTATTAACTAATCTTTAAAATCCGTGAAGAATATTGAGAAGTCAGCTCTTTAATAACTACCCCAATCTACTTATTGCTAATCATTTTTTTGTGATAAATAGTCTTTTACATGTCTGAAGAACCAGATTTATTTATCTTTCTAATAATATATTTCCTGCAGGTAACAAAAAGCATATAGTGGAGACTAAAGATCAGTTCCATGATATATATGAGCCTCATCAGCAGAAAACCTGTCTTAACTCTTCATCTGCTGGTGTCGTCTGCTGAAAACTTTTGCAAACAGTTTGGATCCAGATCAGGCCCGACAAAATGTCGGGCCTGATCTGGATCCAAACTGTTTGTCACTCTGATGATTTTCCTGAAAGAATTTTTTGAAAAAGATGATGATGGAAAGAGTCAGCAGAGGACAAAAAATCGGGATTGGAGGTTATCTGATATTACATTTTCTTCAGAGTGGACAACAACAGTACAGTGCAGATCAGATCTACACCTTTGTTATTCGCAGCTGAAATAGAAAATCTGCTTTCTCGTGATGCCACTAGGTGCAGTATAACTTCTGCCAATAGTCTGCCAGATCTCTTGCATTTAGCAGGCTACTGCCCCCCCCTCCCCCCCCCCACCTTTTTTTAGTCTTTTCCATTAAACTTATCATTTCTAATGAACTGGCCAGCCATGCACAAGCTCAGCCTAAAGAGATTTCGTTTGGTTGGATTCTTATGTCCCAGTTGACAATTTTCAGTCATGTTGGAATGGGTCTTCTGGGTTGAACGGATAAAGCGGCTTGCTCAAGGACACAGCATAATGCAGGCTTTTAGTTAAAACCCCAGTTACACATTCACAATTCTGGCTATGATTCACCCCGATTCGTCCCGATGTGACCTATACTATAAAATCGGAATGCATCGGGATGGATAAAACAGAAAATTCAGAAATCACTACGATGTCTCTATGTTCCTACGGTGTCTCTAGGAATCCACTGCAATTCATGATGATGCTACTATGGTGCTACAACTGTAGCGCCACGATATAATCATAGGGCAGTCGTACTGTCAGGATGAATCTGGTGTGAATCATGGTGTCAGTTGATACCCCCGATTCACCCTGATCACGAATACACATATGGTACCACTAGGAATCATCCAGATTCCCCTAAGGTAGAGCTACGATTAAGGCCACGCCCACAATCCAACACAACTTACCCCGACAAGTTTAATCGGTTGAAACTCATCGTAGTGCAGTCATGGAGGTTGAACTGCCAGGACCCTAATCACCAAGATTCTATAAACCGGGCCGCGTAGCGCAGTCGGTAACGTGTCTGGCTACAGATGCGTGTCTGACTGCAATTCCAGGGGTCGCGAGTTCGATCCTGGACCGGTCCCATACTTTCGTGGAGATTGATCATGAAATAATTTCTACGGTCATTCTCCTCCCTTCCGCTGATTCATTCAAGAAGGGTTGTTGTCAGTTACAAGCGAAAGTATGTGCACGAATTACTGGTTAAAGCTGCATAATCTGTAACTTTTGATATTTTCATTTTAAAAATAATGTTTCTTTTTTCCAAGAACACATTAAAAATACTAAAATTCAGGTATACATTTTACCTTTTTCGTAATAATTAACAAATTATTAGTGCCAAAACAACAGCATTTGTGTTAAAAATTAACTGTCTAGAATTATTGGAGGGACGCAAATAATTACAAACTAGAGAAAATACACCTGTTTTTATAAGATAATTCACTTTTCCATGCAGTTTTCAGCTGTAGAAATTAGATTTATTGTGACAACATAACTTTATTCTACTTTTACAAATGATTAAAAAAGAAAATATCTTTTTTCGAAAAAATGTTCATAGTTACAGAGTATGCAGCTTTAACCGCTTGTTCAAGCCTGCCCAGGAAAAAGTGTGGTTAGGTGAACTGAGCATCCCGCAATGACCATAGCTGTTGACTTGGGACGTAAAGCAACAAAAACCAACCAACCAACAACCAAGATTCTATATGAATCACTACAGAACTTCTATGATTCACATCGATGTCTCTAAGGTGATACTAAGAATCATGCCGATGCATTACAATTTGTTAAATCAGGATGAATTGTAGTTCTACTGTGGCTGAAATTGTGAATGTGACAATGGGGCTTTAAGAGTGTGTAACAGAAAAATAATTTTCTTATTTCTCAAAGCTCAATATATGCTGGCTTAAATTAATCCCTTATTTTAATTGTGAGCCCCATCATGGGATTTTTTTTACATCATTGTACTAAAGGACGAGTTTAATGATTGCAAGACCAAACCTGGTAAGGGAATGCAAATGCATGCTAAAATAATAACCTCTCAATCGAACAAAGTCTGGTATGTCCCTAAATAAGGTCTTGATATTCTTTAAATTAATTTCCCCCGATGTATGGTCAGCCTTGGTAAACTGAGGCTTAAGTGTGGGATTCCAGACTGCATTGCCAATTAGGCCAGACTTTTTTTATTAGTTGATTTACGGGGAAAAAATTCAGGGTTTAGGGTTGGGGGGACGAAAAAAAAAAAAATAGCTCTGAAAATGACCAGTTAACTGGTCATTTTCAGAGCTTTTTTTTTTTTTTTTTTAATATCTCCAGAAAAAACAGTAAAACTTATAAGTAAGGTTAACCAACAATCTGTATTAAATCTTTATATATTTCATCATTTTCCCAAAAATCTGGACAGGACAATCACTTTTAACAGTGTCACTCTCAAAAATACACAGACAAAATCTCAAAAATATATCATTTTTTTCAACGAAACAAATAATATTTAGAGTCGGCTGATAAAATAAAAAAATAATTTTAGAAATTAAATTTTATTTTTTTTTCTACTTTACGGAAAACTGCAGTAGGAGGGTTTGTAAATCAACTAATAAAAAATTCAGGACTTAGCTATAATGCCATTTCAATGAAAAACCCAAGCATGAATATATACTGACAGACTTCAAAAACGCAACACCTAGTTCCCTTTCTATCTTTCAAAACAAAAGACGGTTGAATGTAAACTTTCTTTGCTCCAATAATGTCATCATGAGTTGGCTTCTTCAACAAAGACTTAAGTTTTAAATGTACAACTGAACTCGACCAAGTTACTGCTTCGGTATGAATTTAGTCACTGGAGAACTTCTTAAGTAGAGGAGATTTTTAGTCACCAAATGAAAGGGTACCATGCAACAGACCAACGTCAAATTTGCAAACACCAGGGTGATTCCTTGATGTCTAACAAATTTCATGACACACATTTGATGCTTCTCGTATTTCTTGATTTTAAGAAGTATGGAATCTTTCACCAATAACATTTTGTCACATGAGCGTTACATTTAATCTAATTGGACAAATTTTTCATGTGTTACTTACAAATGAACACGCTTTAATATGCAAACAAAATTACCGTGTTTTTAAGGTCCGTCAGTATATGTATCCCGGGGAAATGACCTGTGACTCAGAGATCAGCCTGGAAACATGCTCAGTCTTTACCACACTGGACCGGCAGCAATCGCAAAATGCTCTTAATTACAATCGACGAACGCTGATAAAAAAAACGCTACAAATTATGTTTTTGATAGCCATTTGCCACCAGTGGGGCGACAAATGGCAATCTAAAACTCAGTTTCTAACAATTTTTATCTATGTTCATTAATAGTATTAACATTTTCAACTGCCGCCTATCCTGTGTGTTTACTGTGCCCTCAAAGCCTAGGAAATCGCCACGTGGGCAGGGAAGACTGATCCAAGTCTATGCTTGGCCTAGGTTTTGTCAAAAAAGTCAAATCTTCAGATCCCAAATCACTTACATGTATTCCCAGAGAGAGAAGAAGCATTTTCTTGGCAGAAATATCTAGAAAGGTCATCCATGACAGTTGGTAATGTAAGCTATAGGTTAATTCCAGAACTAACTTAATTTCAGACCAACATGATGACATCTCCTGCAGTCTCCTGGTAATGTTCAATTATGGTAGAAAGATTTCTGCTGGATACTTCCTTAGCTTGAAATGCAACAGACGACATATTGCATCTGTATATTTTTTCTACAGGCAATTCTGCCGGCCGAGTTGCATATGGCAAGCATTTCTATTTGGTGCTTTCTTAACCTAAATGCAACCTATGGCCCAAGAAAGTGCTTTTACCGTAGCAGTCCATTGTGCTGATTGACAGATAGACGTTTCCTTTAAATTGTTCTGTGCATACACAAAAAGCACCATAGAGTGCTCTGTCTATGCAACCTTTCACCACACAGAGCACTTTCAGCAAGACTGCTCAAGATTTGTCGCATAGGGCTACAACACACTGGTAAATGTATACGTCGATTTGGTGGTATTTACGCCTATTGCCGGTACTTCATAGACTATAGAATTAGATCATTTTTAAGTATTTGGCATGCACATGGCGATTTATGAAAGCATTTAGGAATAGATTTGAGTACCGATCATCCAGATCGGTACTCGAATCTATTCCTAAATGCTTACATAAATTGTCATGCACATACTGAATACTTAAAAATGATCTAATTATATAGTCCTTTAGGCATATGGCATGTTTTTCTATATAGTATTAACACTAATATCTACCACTTCCGGTCTATGAAGTACCGGCAATTTGCGTAAATACCACCAAATCGACGTATACATTTACCAGTGTGTACAAAGTTCACCTAGAAAATGCTCCCAGCAAAATGATTGTGGATGACCAAAGTAAACCAAGCTTTTGTCAATGGTCAATATACCAGACAGCCATAGTTGATTTGTTTGATTTGATTCTTTATGTCCCATCAACAATATTTCAGTTATGTAGGGACAGATCTTCCTGGGATAAACCAGTACTAAGCTAGGATTAATGTGTCTTGTTCCAAGAAGACTCCCACCAGCGGCCCCTCGGTAGCCTCATTTGAACAGTTTTTGCTATTGTTTCTTGTTTTCATTTTGTGTACATGATAGTTATTGATGAATGCATCCAATATTAAGCATCAAAATTTGCATTTTGAAATGCAAATTTGAAAACCCCACTGGGTAATCATATTGCCAGAGTTTATATCAAACAATATTATGCATTGTAGCTGTAAGCTATGAGGATGTGCAATATTCACTTCTCCTAACCTTCAAGGGAAAATGTGGTGTAGTGGATAAATCACTGGCCTTGTACCCAGGGGCACCCTTGTTCAATCCCTGGCTGCCCCCGTCTGTAGGATGAGACTCTTTAAGTCCTGGCCTCGTCTCTGGTGACATTTTAAACACAGAACCACATTGGATGAGCCTTTGGGTGTTTCCAGACATAAAAACAAACAAATATTAATAAAACCATCTTACTGCCACTTTAAGCACAGCCACAAAAAAGGGAAAATATTGAACTTCAATCTTTTGTGTCACCACAATATACGTTTTGGTACAGAGACAAGAATATTAATTTACTATTTTGCACACAAATTATCTGGAAGTTCAGAGAAAAAATCAATTAGCTTATCAACAAGGCACCAATCAATCGATTTATCATCATGTAAAACAGCAAGTTAGCAAAATCAACATTGTCATTTCGTGCTTTATGATTTTTAACCCATTAACCTGGCAGGGTAATTAACCATTTTCCATCCTGATGATGTAGCAAATTGAAAGTGAAGAATGTGATACATTAGTGCTCATGTTTTATTGAATTTATTTAACAAGTTGAGGAAAAGAGATAAAATGCAAGGCTTGCCGAGCATTTTGTCTTGTTTTCGCAAAGAGTTTAATAAATTCAATAACACAGGAGCACGAATGTTAGATTTTATTAAAACTATTTTGAAATCATCTTTTGGTGTGAAAACATTAGGGTTTTGCCATATGCCTGACATTTCATAACGATTCTCGAAAATCTCTGTAAACAACTAGTGGTTTATCGATTTTAATGCATGGCTTTATTTAACATCCAGATGCAACATCATGTGATAAAAGATCATTTTGTCAAATATTACAGACCAACCTGCAGCCCAACCAATTTCCATGAGGCCCACACTCCTACAAACATTCCCTTGTGGAGTTAAAACAAGGATGTTAGGCATCAAGAGCTCATCCCTTATTGGCCATACAGTCTGAGATATCCATTTAAAAGCAGAAGTATTTATTAGAACATAAATGCAATATATTTTCCAGTAATAGACTAAAGTCACTGCAGACAGTTTTTCAAGGTTTCCTCAGAATAATTGCCTTCTTTCAGAATAATTGTCAACTTGACAGACACTGAGCTAGGATATCTCATTAATTCACAACTAATGACAGGGAGCTTTTAGAAGCCAAGTATACCTAGCCTTCCAGTCAGAAGTTAATGTAAACAAGCAGAGCCCTGAAGTACCCCTGATAGCCTGAAGTAGGTCAAGGTCACAGTCACAGTGTGTGCCAATCTGAACTGCTTCGGCCTATTCCGAGAAATTCCGTGGAATCAGACCACAAATGTACATCGAGGATCTACTTTGGTAACGAGGGTAATAACGTGACGCTGACGTTATATAACGTGACACTGATGTCACAGAAACCATGTTAACACAATAACAAGTGTGATTGCAGCAAAACAAGTGCTTATAGTGATATTTTATTGAAAAAAAACATAAACTTCATAAATTCTGCTGATTAAACTTTTTGAATAATCAGAATAATCAATTTAATAGAGCTGAACCCACATGCTACAGAACTAATTTTCCATACACCAGTTCCGGCTAACAAAATGGAACTTTTTGTTACATGGTACTACGCTTAATGCTCCTTACATACAACCGAGCCAGGATTCGATTCTCGAATTGTGGCGGACTTTCCCGAATGAGTGTGTGCTTGAAAAGTGTTTCAAGGAGTTACTATATGCGAGGTTTGACACAGCTATCACTGTTGCAGAGAAATATACTTTAATGTAAATTGGTGACAGACGGACAGACATCAGTCCCATCACTGTGGTGTGAAAAATAGGTCACAGTCACCAGGTCACTAAGTGTGCACTCGAAGAGTATGTTGAGACAAGGTTTGAAACTCAAAGCTTTTACTGCTGCATAGAGAATTGTTGACAGTTCAAGGACTGGCAGTGTGACAGAAATTTGACAAAAACTCTGTGGGCTAATAGTCGGGTTTCAATGTTCCTTGGGTATTGTTGTGTCTAAGATTAACCTGGTCATAGTTCTAGAATTTCTTCTTTAAATATCGAGATGCGCTTATTTGAGATTTATCCTGGAAAAAGAGTGCTTTAACAGGCATTCAAAATGAAAGTATGATTCAACCTCTAGCGTTAAATAAGGGAACAGTTCTCTTCCCATTATAGTCCGAGTCTTGCTTCAATCAATAAGCGAGTTCCTCAGATCAGACTGTAATAAGCCCCGGTTCCACAGGGCTTGCAGCCGCTGCGCCACCTCTCGGAGACTGATTTTGATTGCAACCTCTGCAACCACTGCAACTGTTTTTCGCATTACTGGTATAGTCTGCAACTAGTCGGCGACCAGTCTCTGATCAGTCCCCGTACGTGCAGCGATCGTTTAGCATTTAGTTGGCGATCGGCCGGCAACTGGTCGGAGACTGTATGGAGACTGTTCTATCATTAATTTTTAAGAAATGAAGTGTCTAGAGAGAATAAAACCATATCTGTTCAAGTTGCCATAATGATAATATATTAGATAAAATTGTTTCGCTTTCAACAAATCAGAACGCTGCAAGTGTGGTTGTGATGATTCTGCTGGGACCTACTAGCTATGAGCTTGCATTTTCAGCATTTGATATATCTGGCTCAATTTGTCTCTGGGACAGCTGAGATCATCATCAGATTTCAGTATTAATTTTTACCGTCTGATTTGGTACTGCTGTCTTTTTGACCACCTCTATGCCCCATGATGCACACACTTTCAACGTTTGTGGTGAAATGATGTCAGGATGGCAGGATAGCCTCTTTTTGAAGCTGGCACTGCAACCTGTTGGTGACCAGTTGCCAATCGGTCGCCGATTAGTCACAGACTAGTTGCTCAAGATTTGACAGCCAAAATATTCATGAAATTGGTCGGAGATAAACAGGTGATTGAACAGCGACTGGTGGGCGACCGATTTCTGACTTCTAGAAAACCTTTGCAACTAGCGGGCGATCGAAATCAGTCGCGGCTAGTCTTTTGTGCATGCCCAAAACACTGGCTGCAACTGATTTTGTACGGCGATGGATCACCGACCTTGCTGCGACCTTTGTAAAACCTTAACGCGACCTCTGCATCCTCTCCACGATTACCATTTTTTATAGTCGCAGCAAGGTCGCGATAAGGTTTTACAAAAGTCGCAGCAAGGTCAGCAATCGGTCGCCATTGCCAATAATTTTAGTCGCCACAAGGTCGCAGCGAGGTCGCAATTAAGCTCTGTGGAACCAGGGCTTTAGGATTAACTAGTAGATAAGCTATTGAGGATCTTACATGAGTGCTCATGTTTTATTGACTTTATTAAACCAGTTGGGGAAAAGAGATAAAATTCGAGGCTTGCCGAGCATTTTATGTCTTTTTCTTAATGAGTTATATACATTCAATAAAACATATGAGCATGAATGTTAGATTCTATTTATCATATGACATTTAGATTACTATGAAATCCCATTTCTGCCGTAAAACCGTTAAAGTTTTGTCATTATGTACCCAACGTTATTATGGACGTCAAAACCTGTAAACCACTAGTGATTTATCGATATTATTGTATGGTGTTGTTTCACTCCCAGACTCGACGTCATACTATAAACTGAACTATCTGTAAATATCTTACAGTATACCTTGTATGATACCCCTCAATTTAAAGATTCTAATTAAATGTTCTTGAATCAAAGTTTTGATGCTTCAAGATTAAACAAGTTATTACTTTGGCATCATTTGAATTCCTATCATCAGTTCATTAACGATATAGGATACCTCTTTTCATGTTGATTGCCTTCATTACCTGTGTAAACTCTATTAATTAACACTTTCGCTGCAAAACACTACTGTAGTCGAATTTACCATTCACTGCCAAAAGTGAGTATAGTCGAAATTTAAAGGCACTGTTGATAGCTTTCTATTTCTAACCATTATAAGGGACGCAAATATTTGATACTTGGTGTAGATGGATGTTTTATCTTTTTTTGCATAAAATAGTTATTTATTGGCATTTTTCATATTTTCAAAATGACTTCCAAAATGGCCGCCTACGGTCACATGACTACTGTTATTGTTATGGTTCAAATGAAAGATTTATACATTAGCAACATGCTGTGACAGTTTCACAGCAATAGGTTGAATTGTTCTGGAGATACTCTGTGTTGAACCCATATGCTAGGTTTTCAACTGTAGTTAATCTATTTATTCATTCTTATACATGCCCTGGTAGTGTTGCAATTTGGGCGCGGGGGTGAGGGGGGGTTTGCTGGGTTATATATCAAGATAATGAGACCTAATTGATTATCCCATTTTAGTGATTATCTTGCAGTCCATTAGTATTTTGTTAAATTGGGACTTTAAAAAATGAGTGCTCAGGTATCCTGTTTAAAAGAAAATGTTAGGGTATTTTTATTTGGATGCAGTACGTTTTTCTGAAAGTTTTGTGATGCAATTTTCGCAAAGATTTAACTAGTATAATCTGCTAATAAGGAGAATAAGTGCACAGAAGGTTTTGTTTGTGCAGTCAACAATTTTACCAGTACTCAGCAGCGTATAAAGTGTCTTGTTCAAGGACTCAACAATTTTACCAGTACTCAGCAGCGGATAAAGTGTCTTGTTCAAGGACTCAACAATTTTACCAGTACTCAGCAGCGTATAAAGTGTCTTGTTCAAGGACTCAACAATTTTACCAGTACTCAGCAGCGGATAAAGTGTCTTGTTCAAGGACTCAACAATTTTACCAGTACTCAGCAGCGGATAAAGTGTCTTGTTCAAGGACTAAACAATTTTACCAGTACTCAGCAGCGGATAAAGTGTCTTGTTCAAGGACTAAACAATTTTACCAGTACTAAGCAGCGGATAAAGTGTCTTGTTCAAGGACTAAACAATTTTACCAGTACTCAGCAGCGTAAAAAGTGTCTTGTTCAAGGACTCAACAATTTTACCAGTACTCAGCAGCGTATAAAGTGTCTTGTTCAAGGACTCAACAATTTTACCAGTACTAAGCAGCGGATAAAGTGTCTTGTTCAAGGACTAAACAATTTTACCAGTACTCAGCAGCGGATAAAGTGTCTTGTTCAAGGACTCAACAATTTTACCAGTACTCAGCAGCGTATAAAGTGTCTTGTTCAAGGACTAAACAATTTTACCAGTACTCAGCAGCGGATAAAGTGTCTTGTTCAAGGACTCAACAATTTTACCAGTACTCAGCAGCGGATAAAGTGTCTTGTTCAAGGACTCAACAATTTTACCAGTACTAAGCAGCGGATAAAGTGTCTTGTTCAAGGACTAAACAATTTTACCAGTACTCAGCAGCGGATAAAGTGTCTTGTTCAAGGACTCAACAATTTTACCAGTACTTAGCAGCGGATAAAGTGTCTTGTTCAAGGACTCAACAATTTTACCAGTACTAAGCAGCGGATAAAGTGTCTTGTTCAAGGACTCAACAATTTTACCAGTACTCAGCAGCGGATAAAGTGTCTTGTTCAAGGACTCAACAATTTTACCAGTACTAAGCAGCGGATAAAGTGTCTTGTTCAAGGACTCAACAATTTTACCAGTACTAAGCAGCGGATAAAGTGTCTTGCTCAAGGACTAAACAATTTTACCAGTACTCAGCAGCGTATAAAGTGTCTTGTTCAAGGACTAAACAATTTTACCAGTACTAAGCAGCGGATAAAGTGTCTTGCTCAAGGACTAAACAATTTTACCAGTACTCAGCAGCGGATAAAGTGTCTTGTTCAAGGACTAAACAATTTTACCAGTACTAAGCAGCGGATAAAGTGTCTTGTTCAAGGACTAAACAATTTTACCAGTACTAAGCAGCGGATAAAGTGTCTTGTTCAAGGACTCAACAATTTTACCAGTACTAAGCAGCGGATAAAGTGTCTTGTTCAAGGACTCAACAATTTTACCAGTACTCAGCAGCGGATAAAGTGTCTTGTTCAAGGACTCAACAATTTTACCAGTACTAAGCAGCGGATAAAGTGTCTTGCTCAAGGACACAACAAAGTGACTCTGGTGACTCTCAAACAAGCATGAAATCCTTGGATCCCCAGTCTAATGCTGAACCAACTGAGCCACTGTAAGTGATCCGCATGCAGAAGGCTTTAAAAAGTTAGTCTACTGTTCTTGGAGCTCTGCCATGCTGTTTTAAACAGTAGAAACCATTTACAAATACATCGTGTGCATTTTTCTATCTGCTACTATACTGAGGGACTTTAATTACGCAACACTAACTTCTCCGTATATCTTCCAAAAGACTGTTGAATGTATACTTTCTTTGCTTTGATAATGTCATCATGAGTTGGCTTCTTCAGCAAACACTTTAGTTTTGATTGTGCAACTAAACTGGACGACGTTATTTGCTCCGTATGAATTTAGCCATTTAAACATTTCTTAAGTAGAGGAGATTTAAAGCTATTGAATGAAAGGGTACACCCAGATAAACGCCATATACGCAAATAAGCTGTATCGCAGACCAGCCAATCAATATGAGAGTGATTTCTCGATGACTAACAAAGTCCTTGGTACAAATTGGATGCTTCTTGTGTTTCTTGATTTAAAGAAGTAGGGAATCTTTCATTCATAACATTTGGTCACATGAAACAGTTGACCCTCATCTCAAAAAGTTAACATTTTAATGCATTAACTTCATCTAAGTTGGACAAGTTTTCCATGTTTTACTTACAAATGAATGCTCTTTAACATACACTCAAGATTATTGTTCTGTCTTCTTTTTCCAGACATAAATTAAAGCTGTTATCCAAGTGTTGCATTTTTAAAGTCTGTCAGTATATAATATTCTTTGAATGCTGGGTAATTTTGCATGCTTTTTTGCCATCAGAGGATTTTTTTAACAAAAAATCTTTCAGGAATACCATCAGGGTAAGAGAAACATTTGGTGGCTTTGACAACATTGATAATCCTGATCAGCCAATTTCCAAGGAAAATATAGCAAGAAGTGAGCAAAGCTCACATACCCCCGGCGGTAGCCATCAGAGGTTGTAACACTTTCAGAGAAAAGACAAAATTGTCAAAGACTTCATAATCCTAAATTAAGTAGTTTCTGAGAAAACTTTGATGAAAAATGTCCATATGTGTTATATAAGAGTGACAGAAGGAAAAATTGAAAATTTGAAAAAAGAAGGCAAAATGAGGATTAGCACCTTAGTTTTCATTTACACAATACACTTCTCCTACACAAATAATTTCATAATCCTAAATCAAGTAGTTGCTGAGAAAACTCTGACAAAAACGTCCATATGTGTTATATAAGAGTGACAGAAGGAAAAATTGAAAAAGAAGCCAAAATGAGCTTAAGCATCTTTATTTTCATTTACACAATACACTTAGCCTACTTGAAGGTGTACACTAAATTTGAAAACGCTGGCTCCAATAGGAGCCGAGAGATCTCTGACAGAAATTTTCATTGGAGAGAAAGAAAAATGAATAAATAAGGGGACTGATAAGCAATATGTGGCTGTTCTTTTGTTACACAATACAACTAATCACTATCAAGCTTTGTACCAAATATCAGAATCCTAACTCAAGTAGTTGCTGAGAAATCTTTGACAGAAAAAATGTCTATATGTATTATATAAGAGTGAAAGAAGGAAAAAATGAAAATTTGAAAAAAGAAGGCAAAATGAGGATTAGCATCTTAATTTCCATTTACACAGTACACTTTGCCATCTTGAAGATGTAAACAAAATTTGAAAACACTGGCTCCAATAGGAGCTGAGAAATCTGTGACAGAAATTTCCATTGGAGAGAAAGAAAAATGAACAAATAAAGGGACTGATAAGCAATATGTGGCTGTTCTTTTGTTACACAATACAACTCATCACTATCAAGCTTTGTACCAAATTTCAGAATCCTAACCCAAGTAGCTGCTGAGAAATCTTTGACGAAAAAATTTTCCATTGGAGAGAAAGAAAAATGAACAAATAAAGGGACTGATAAGCAATATGTGGCTGTTCTTTTGTTACACAATACAACTCATCACTATCAAGCCTTGTACCAAATTTCAGAATCCTAACCCAAGTAGTTGCTGAGAAATCTTTGACGAAAAAAAAAGTTTACAGACAAACAAACAAACAGACAAACATAATTACAGAAAAGGCAAAAACTATATACCCCCTATATACTTCGTACCGGGGGTATAAAAATATTCTGACTAATCTGAATCTATACTTATACATCTAGATTAACTTTTTCCTTGCTTAAGCGGTGACTTTTCTCTGGTCCTGATCTGAATCCAAACCATTTGAAACTCTGATAGTGTTCCTGAAAGAGTTTTTTGAAAAAGTTTATTTTAAAAAAAGTTAGTAGATGACAACAAAAGAATGATAAGTTTCGGAGCATGCAAAGAGTTTAAGCAAGATAAAAAATAAGCTCTTGTCAGCTTTACTATCAATAGAGCTCATCAGCCTCCCAGTGTCTATGATTTATAGTAGAAGTCTTGACATAATCAGTAATACGCCTCAATGAAAAATTTATCATCCATTTTATTACCTTTAGGAAAGTTCAGATTAAATAAGTCAGAGAAATCAAGAATTTTATGATAAGAAATTTCAGGGAATTTTCCAATAATACATAGTATTCCAAGTATAGTGTGTAGTATAAATACACTGTGTGCATGTGCCAATGTAGCAGGAAATAATCATAGGGGGCCTGTTAATTGTTCTCATCAAGGTAGCAGCAAGCTGTCAAGCCATTATTTGGCAAGTGTTAGCATTTATCAAGGCAACAGCAAGTTGTCAGGCTATTATTTGATAAGTGTATGATTTATAAGGCAATTAGCAAGTTGTCAGGCCATTATTCGGCAAGTGTATGGTTTATCATTAGCATTAATCAAGGCAGCAGTAAATTGTCTGGCCATTATTTGGCTAATGCATGGTTTATTAATAGCATTCATCAAGGCAGCAGTAAATTGTCCGGCCATTATTTGGCTAATGTATGGTTTATCAATAGCATTCATCAAGGCAGCAGTAAATTGCCAGGCCATTATTTGGCTAGTGTATGGTTTATCATTAGTTTTCATCAAGGCAGCAGCAAATTATCAGGCCATTATTTGGCTAGTGTATGGTTTATCATTAGCATCTATCAAGGCAATTAGCAAGTTGTCAGGCCATTATTTGACAAGTGTATGGTTTTTCATTAGCATTTATCAAGACAGCAGCAAGATGTACAGCCATTATTTGGCTAGTGTATGTTTTTTCATTAGCATTTATCATGGCAGCAGCAAATTGTCAGTTCATTATCTGGCAAGTGTATGGTTTATTATTAGCATTCATCAAGGCAGCAGCAAGCTGTCATGCCATTATTTGGCAAGTGTATGGTTTATCATTAGCATTCATCAAGGCAGCAGCAAGCTGTCAGGCCATTATTTGGCTAGTGTATGGTTTTTCATTAGCATTTTTCAAGGCAGCAGCAAGTTGCCTGGCTATAATTTGGCTAATGTATGGTTGATCATTAGCATTCATGAAGGCAGCAGCAAGCTGTCAGGCCAAGATTTTGCAAGTTTTTGTTTGATTTGGTTCTTTACGTCCACTCAACAATATTTCAGTTATGCGGGACGGTTCTTCCTGGGTTTAACCAGTACTAAGCTAGGATAAATGTGTCTTGCTCAAGGACCACAACGCAGTGACGCCGGTGAGGCTCGAACCCGCTACCCTTCGGTCTCGAGTCAAGCACTCTACCACTGAGCCACTGCGCTCCCTAAAAGATTTTGCAAGTGTATGGTTTATCTGACACTTGACATTTATCAAGGCAATTAGCAAGTTATCAAGCAGTAATTTGGCAAGTTTATGGTTTATCATTAGCATTCATCAAGGCAGCAGCAAGTTGTCAGGCCAGTATTTGGCGACTGTATGGTTTATCATTAGCATTCATCAAGGCAGCAGCAAGTTGTCTGGCCAGTATTTGGCAAGTGTATGGTTTATCATTAGCATTCATCAAGGCAGCAGCAAGTTGTCAGGCCAGTATTTGGCAAGTGTATGGTTTATCATCAGCATTCATCAAGGCAGCAGCAAGCTGTCAGGTCATTATTTGGCAAGTGTATGGTTTATCATTACCATTCATCAAGGCAGCAGCAAGCTGTTTTGTTTGTTTGTTTTGTTGCTTTACGTCCCAAGTCAACAGCTATGGTCATGGCGGGGCAGTTAGTTCACCTTACCACAATTTTGTACAAGCAGTTAACCAGTACTTCGTGCACATACTTTCCCTTGTAACTGACAACAACCCTTCTTGAATGATTCAGCCGAAGGGAGGAGAAAGACCGCAGAAATTATTTCATGATCAATCTCCACGAAAGTATGGGACCGGGCCGGGATCGAACTTGTGAACCATGGATCTGCAGTCAGACTCGCATCAGCTGTCAGGCCATTATTTGGCAAATGTATGGTTTATCATTATCATTTATCAAGGCAGCAGCATTTTGTCAGGCCATTATTTGGCTTGTGTATTGTTTATCATAAGCATTCATAAAACAGCAGAAAAAATTGTCAGGCCTTTATTTGGCTAATGTATGGTTTTATCATTAGCATTATAGATTAATTGATTTAGTTAAGGCTAAAAGTCCCAGTCAACAATATTTCAGTCATGTCGGGACTCCTCCCAGAGAGAGGGAGATAGAAAATAAGAATGGGATAGAATACTAAAAGACCCCAACCCGCCACCTGAATTTGCCTCAAGTGAAGCACAAATTTCATCCTACCAACAAGCCAAATATGACAGGGCCATCTCTCTGAAAGCTGCAGCAGAGAGTGCAGGACCCTACCATCCACTTATTTGGCAAGTATATGGTTGGTCAATAGCTTTCAGGAAGGCAGTCAGCAAGTTGTCAGGCCATTATTAAGCTTCTAACATTTTTCAAGACAAGGTCAATATTCGACCATTGAGTATTCAATAAAGCAAGCAAGAAACCTGCCAGCAAACAGTAATGTCATTCCAATGACGTTTCACTGACGGGCCGATAGTGGTACCGCTTTTAGATATTTACAGGAAAGTTGTGAGGTGATGCATCCTTCATACTGCCATTCAAGAAAACTGATCATTTCTTACAGTTTGACCACATGGCCATCTCATATGTACAATGTAAGAACATAAGCTGTTAATATGCTCAGGATCGAGTTGGCATAAACATGGCTGTATTTATGAATTAACTCTTTACCTGCAAGTGAAGACTTATGATAACCCTTGCAAACAGCTTGGAACCAGATCAGGCCCAACATAATGTTGGGCCTGATCTGGGTCCAAGCTGTTTGACACTCAGATGGTATTCCTGAAAGAATTTTCCTAAAATGTTAATTTTGAAAATTTTTGTTCGTTTTAATTCTTTATGAACCAGTCATCCATTTTTCAGTCATTTCGGAAAGGATCTTCCTGAATTGAACGGATAAAGTGTCTTGCTCAAGGACTCCGGTGCGCCTCAAACCTGCAACCCCTCAACCATGAGTCTAGTACTCAACCACTGAGCCACTGCGCTAATCAACAGACAAAAAGCATGCAAAATTACCCAGCATGCAAAGGTTAAAGCAGAAGGCCAAAGTAAACAATCTTATACCGTAAAACCTGCATAAAAACGGCCACTCAAAAATAGACAAAACAAAGATCTTAATTAATGACAAATGGTAGCTTAATGACGGTAGAAAGTATTGCAGAATGCTCCTCTTGGAGCATTCTGCAATCCTTTTGACCTGCATTAAGCGATAATTGATCTTGAAAACCATTTTGTGGTCTTTTTGAGAGTAGCCGTTTTACAGAGGTCTTACTATACCAGCATAAATGGAATGTTTTTTGATCTGCTGGTATGAAACAAATAACGATTTTAATTGTCTTTTAGTTAAGCTTATTATAAGGCTGCCAAAATGCAGGTAGGCCGATTTGGCAGCGGCACAGAAAACTGTTCATCTCAAAGGAGAAGCGTTGCCAGATGTTTATACGGTATGCAATATAGTATTACCTTAAATTCTCTGACATGTAGGCCTAGGAATACAGAGTACACCTAGATCAAATAGCTTACTTAGTAGTGCTACGATCTAGGTCTGTCATGATCAGCGGTATCCGGCGAATAAATACCATAAAAACTTTTTTGAGGAGTCCATGTACAGAACTTTTTCCTTGCTATAGCGACTACTTTTAACATCTGTGGATAACCTTAAAAATGCAAACAGTTTAGACCCAGATCAGCAAAACAGGTCTAAACTATCCAAAATCAAAAGAAGAACTGCTGGTGCGCGCTCAGCTTAAACCAGAGGGGCTTATCAGTTCAAAATCATTGGTCAGTTCCTGGACATAAAGGAATATGATTGGACAAGGAAGGGCGCCTTCTCACTGCTGCGCACGCTGCAGCTTCCCAAGCGGGCCATGTGCAAAACGTTGCGGCCCTATTATGTAAGGAGCTCTAACATTTGCAGGAGCCAATGAAAATAAATGTATATTGCCATGGTGACCAAACGACCACCAAAGACTGGTTAACGCAAAGTGTAAACAAGACGGCTAGGGCCCCACAGCTCCTAATATAGGAATCAAGCACAACTCCCGTGAGATACGATGGGAGTGAAAATGTAAACAAAACATAACCGCTCAAAATTTAAAACAAGATTAAAGTCTAATCTCTCTAAAAAAAGTCAGATGATAAAGCATGAAAATTACCCAGAATGCAAAAGATTCAAGACACTACTACAGGATTTTAGTTTAGAGTATGTATCGAAAAATTATTTTTCTTATTTCTCAACCAAAACATATGTTGTGGGATCTCAAAAGAACCTTCTCAATTGTGGATACTCAAAAGAACCGTCTCAATGAGACAGTTCTTTTGAGCACCCAAAACATAAGTTAAAATTGATTGATAAGATAATATTTACAATTGTACGCTGAAAGATCTTGTTTATCTAAACCACCTATGCACTATGAGATTGCTATGATCACATGCATGCCTTCCCTGAGGTCCACAAGAACATTACTGCTTATGTAATCTGTGTGGCAGGGCTCCAAGCATGTCAATATTATGACATACAAACAATTAAGCTAATCAATTAACCCTTATCCTTATGAATAAATTGATATGCCACTTACGTACATTCTCAGTTATTGGAAGATGTCTCAAAAACAGGGGTGTAGGTAATTATGGGGGATGCTTCTAACGAGAAGACAATTTCCCATTGGTCTGTGATACCCCATAACCTACCGATGAAATGCTGCATTTTGCGGCATTTCATCTGCAGTGGGTGACTTCACTGCTTGCCAAAAACCGGGCTGTGTAGCGCAGTCGGTAACGTGTCTGACTACAGATGCGTGTCCGACTGCAGATCCAGGGGTCGCGAGTTCGATCCCGGCCCGGTACCATATTTTCGTGGAGATTGATCATGAAATAATTTCTACGGTCGTTCTCCTCCCTTCGGCTGATTTATTCAAGAAGGGTTGTTGTCAGTTACAAGCGAAAGTATGTGCACAAATTACTGGTTAACCGCTTGCTCAAGCCTGCCCAGGAAAAAGTGTGGTTAAGCGAACTGACCGTCCCGCAATAAAAATAGCTGTTGACATGGGACGTAAAGCAACAAAAACAAACAAACAAACTGCTTGCCAAAGTAACCATTTAGGGGTTTCCATGCAGTGCTATAATAAGAGTGAAAGAGTTAAGATACAGGGAGAGAAATGTGAAAGAGGGGAGAAATGTGATAGAGGAGAAATGAGAAAGAAGAGAAATGTGAAAGAGGAGAGAAAACAGAGAGAGAAATGGGAAAGTTGAGAAACCGGGCCCTGTGGCACAGTTGGTTTGTTTGGTTGGTTTTGATGCTTAAAGTCCCAGTCAACAACTATGGTCATGGCGGGACGATCAGCTCACCTAAACACACTTTATCCTGGGCAAGCTTGAACAAGCAGTTAACCAGTCTTTTGTGCACATACTTTCGTTTGTAACTGACAACAACCCTTCTTGAATGATTCAGCGGAAGATAGGAGAATGACCGTAGAAATTATTTCCTGATCAATCTCCATGAATGTATGGGACCGGGCCAGGATCAAACTCGCGACCCCTGAATCTGCAGTCAGACACGCATCTGTAGCCAGACACGTTACAGACTGCGCTATGAGGCCTGGTATAAGGATGATCATGAAATAGTTTCTACGGTCAATCTGATTAAAAAAGTATGTGCACTACACGTAAATACTGGTTAACCGCTTAGTCAAACTTGCCCAGGGAAAAAGTGTGGATAGGTGAACTGACCGTTTGGACATGACCATAGTTGTCGAATGGGACATAAAACCTCAAAACAAAACAAAAAGTTAGTTGAGAAATAGTCAATCCTCCTCTGTTAACTTTAAACCTACATCCACAATTCTTATGCTATTTAAAACAGCATTTAAAGGCGGAATATGGCCATTATGAGGTAACAATAGCACATTGAAACTAACATCAAAGTTCCACAAATAAAACATACATGGTATTTTCCCATTTAAACCAATATCAATAACAGTTCCCTCGATATTTACACACAAATAAATAAAGTATAAATGATCCTATAGAAATCCTTTGCCTGACCGATAAAACTTGTCAATCACAATTAATTATCGCACTGATGTTGTAATAAGGACAGGTTCAAGAAAATCAATGACAACTATTTTTTATCCCATGATCATATGTTATGGGTAGCTATTGGAACTGCCTCACTGAGGCAATTCCAACAAGTATCCACAACATATATCATTGCAGTTGAGAAAAATCTCTAAAATTCTCACCAAATCATCAAAAACATTATGGCATTGCCTACCAAAGTCTTTAGCACTAAAAATTGTCTTTTTGAAGTAAATATCACTGTTCCAGTGATATGCAAACAAAACCAAACTGATGTGGTTCTAAATGATCCTGATTCTTGGTTTCTTGACCAAAAATAGTCAATAATCAAATTTGACAGTTTTACTGTCAAATATTTTCTTTAAAGGACTACGTAGACCTTTAAACAAAGATAAGAGTGATCAAGGAATTTAGAAATATTTTTCTTATTTCTCAACCAAAACATATGTTGTGAGTACTCAAAAGAATCTTCTCCATGAGACGGTAATAGAAGTTCCACAGAACCCAATCAAACAAAAAATTAATCCATTATTTCCAGTGGAGAATCTAACAGATCCCATGAAATATGTATGTTTACAATATACTGTCATGAATGCTCATTGTCAGTGATTGGCAGAGAGATTCTGATACCTATCAATATTGTCTTACTATTCTATAATGATCTAAGCCGACAGAGACATTCTACTGGTACCGTAAAGTCACTAAAAAATTGGACAAGTTTGCTATAGGTTTGGTCGAGAGAGCTGATTGGCAGGGAGATTCTGATACCTATCAATATTGTCTTACTATTCTATTATGATCTAAGCCGACAGAGATATTCTACTGGTACCGTAAAGTCACTAAAAAATTCAGCCAGTTTCCTATCCTAGGTTTGTTCGAGATATATATATACCCAGCCTGACACCCTCTCTGACTCTCAACCCTTAATACGCCAATCGCAACAAAAGTACTAAGCTAGGATTAATGTTCTTGCTCAAGGACACAACGCAGTGACGCGGGTGAGGCTCGAACCCACGGCCCTTCGGTCTCGAGTCAAGCACTCTACCACTGAGCCACTGCGCTCCCAAGGTCAGGAGTGTACCCTTTATAACTCTTTCCTTGCTTGCGGTGACTTTTGTCATCTGCTGATAACCTTTGCAAACAGTTTGGACCCAGATCAGGACAGACAGAATGTCAGTCCTGATCCGGATCAAAACTATTTGACACTAGCTCTGGAAGAATTTTTTTGAAAAAGTTAATTTTGAAAAAGTCGGCAGACGACAAAAAAGCATGCAAATTACCCAGTATGCAAAGAGTTAACCTTTTTTGACTAATGAGGCTTCTATAGGGGTTTTAGGGATACAGGATATTTGCCATTTTACTTCCAGGGATATAGGATACTATCCATTTTACTTCCAGGGATATGGGATACTTTGTTCAATATTTTGACTACTTTCAGGGATACTGAATATTTTCGAAAATTAATTTTGGGGATATTTGCGAGTTTATAAGGGATACTTGCCTGTTTACTTCAAGGGATATGGGATATTTGGTACCCCCCTATACAGGCCTCACTAATGCCTGTACCTTCCATAAAGTTTCGGATGGTTGATTATATATTTTAAGTGGTCAATGGTTAAATTTAAACTTTCCAAATTAATTTTCAAGTTATTATAAGCATTATAACAATGCAGACCCTGATGAGGTTAGGCAACATTTGGGCCTACACTGCTAATGTACCCTACCCCTTCCTTTGATTCTAATAGGGTAGTTTTCAGCTACTCACACTGTATTCAAGTCATACCAAGCAGTGGGCGTAACGCTCCAAACTGTGCATCTTCTGTTTATCTGGGCACACACGTTTTGCAGGTAAATCATGCTATTCCTGTTATATAGGCATGCAGGCATTTATTTGAAACACATGCTTATTTAAGAATGATATAAAAGAAAGGTTTGGCAAGCCAAGTGCACATTAATTCTTTACTCTGCGTCCACAAAAGAAAATGGACAGAGGGACAGACAGACAGACAAACAGGCCAACAGTCATCGCCTGTCCCTAAGATTGTCCTTGATGCAATCATGATTGGTGTTTCAAGGGTTAATACTCTGATCCTTATCAGTTCGTGAACAGAAATAATGATCATGATCATTGGAGACACATTAAATTTTCATACAAAGGACCCCCACAAGTTATTATTCTGTGTAATTTCAAAATAAGGATTAAACTTTGCTTATCCGCGGTCAGATGTAAATGCACTTTGGTAGATGATGTACATATTTTGTCCACCTTGCTCACCTGTGATCAGATGTAAATGCACTTTGGTAGATGATGTACATTTTTTGTCCACCTTGCTCACCACATATGTGATCAGATGTTAATGGACTTTGGTAGATGTTGTACATGTTTTGTCCACCTTGCTCACCTGTGATCAGATGTAAATGCACTTTAGTAGATGATGTACGCATTTTGTCCACCTTGCTCATCACAATTGTGATCAGATGTTAATGCACTTTGGTAGATGATGTACGTATTTGTCGACCTTGCTCACCACATATGTGATCAGATGTTAATGCACTTTGGTAGATAATGGACGTATTCTGTCCAGCTTGCTCACCACATATGTGATCAGATATTAACACACTTTGGTAGATGATGAATGGGTTTTGTCCACCTTGCTCACCACATATATGATCAGATGTTAATGCACTTTGGTAGATGATGTATGTATTCTGTCCACCTTGCTCACCACATATGTGATCAGGTGTTAATCCACTTTGGTAGATGATGTTCATATTTTGTCCACCTTGCTCACCACATATGTGATCAGCTGTTAATGCACTTTGGTAGATGATGTACCGGTTTTGTCCACCTGACTCACCACATATGTGATCAGATGTTAATGCACTTTGGTAGATGATGAACGGGTTTTGCCCACGTGGCTCACCACATATGTGATCAGATCTTAATGTACTTTGGTAGATGATGTACGTATTTTGTCCACCTTGCTCATCACATATGTGATCATATGTTAACACACTTAGTTAGATGATGTACATATTTTGTCCACCTTGCTCACTACATATGTGATCATATGTTAACACACTTAGATAGATGATGTAGGTATTTTGTCCACCTTGCTCACTACATATTTGATCAGATGTTAATGCACTTTGGTAGATGATGTACATATTTTGTCCACCTTGCTCACCACATATGTGATCAGATGTTAACAATCTTTGGTAGATGATGTACATATTTTGTCCACCTTGCTCACCACATATGTGATCAGATGTTAACAATCTTTGGTAGATGATGTACATATTTTGTCCACCATGCTCACCACATATTTGATCAGATGTTAATGCACTTTGGTAGATGATGTACATATTTTGTCCACCTTGCTCACCACATATGTGATCAGATGTTAACAATCTTTGGTAGATAATGTACATATTTTGTCCACCTTGCTCACCACATATGTGATCAGATGTTAACAATCTTTGGTAGATGATGTACATATTTTGTCCACCATGCTCACCACATATGTGATCAGATGTTAATGCACTTTGGTAGATGATGTACATATTTTGTCCACCTTGCTCACCACATATGTGATCAGATGTTAACAATCTTTGGTAGATGATGTACATATTTTGTCCACCTTGCTCACCACATATGTGATCAGATGTTAACAATCTTTGGTAGATGATGTACATATTTTGTCCACCATGCTCACCACATATGTGATCAGATGTTTACAATCTTTGGTAGATGATGTACATATTTTGTCCACCATGCTCACCACATATGTGATCAGATGTTAACAATCTTTGGTAGATGTTGTACATATTTTGTCCACCATGCTCACCACATATGTGATCAGATGTTAACTATCTTTGGTAGATGATGTACATGTTTTGTCCACCATGCTCACCACATATGTGATCAGATGTTAACAATCTTTGGTAGATGATGTACATATTTTGTCCACCATGCTCACCACATATGTGATCAGATGTTAACAATCTTTGGTAGATGATGTACATATTTTGTCCACCATGCTCACCACATATGTGATCAGATGTTAACAATCTTTGGTAGATGATGTACATATTTTGTCCACCATGCTCACCACATGTGTGATCAGATGTTAACAATCTTTGGTAGATGATGTACATATTTTGTCCACCATGCTCACCACATATGTGATCAGATGTTAACAATCTTTGGTAGATGATGTACATATTTTGTCCACCATGCTCACCACATATGTAATCAGATGTTAACAATCTTTGGTAGATGATGTACATATTTTGTCCACCATGCTCACCACATGTGTGATCAGATGTTAACAATCTTTGGTAGATGATGTACATATTTTGTCCACCTTGCTCACCACATATACTTTAAGTAGCCATTTCTTATAAACTGCCATGGCTTATTGGAGCAATTTTGTGAAGGCTAATATGGGGTTGGGGTGGGGGGTTTGTGTAAAATGATTTAATTGCACCAGTGGTTCAGTAGATGTCATAATTGTGCTCAGGTGAGCTTTCATGATCAGGATTTCAATCATGTATACATATGAATTTTAGTTTTGTTGGTGGGCATCAAAATATTCTGGGTATTGTCTTTTTTGTTTGTTTGATTGGATTCTTTATGTCCCAGTCAACAATTTTTCAGTTATGTTGGGGCGGGTCTTCCTGGGTTGAACCAGTACTAAGCAAGGATTAATGTACGGCTGGTGAGGCTCAACCCGCAACCCCTCGATCATGAGACAAGTGACTCTTCCATTGAGCCATTGCACTCCCATTCTGGGTATTGTACAGATCACGCGAACCTTAAGGAGTCACTTGTAGGAGTAGGAGTCCATTTTTGGAGGGTAATTTTGCAGCTACCACTCCACTCCAACACTCCATTCCAACACCCTACTCCAACACTCCACTACAGGTGTTATATTTAGCTCCTTTAGATGGCTATATGTTTGGAATTTTAGAATGTTTACCGTAACCATGTATCTGTCAGCTTGACTCAAGAATAATTGTTGCATTCAGACATTTATGTTTGCAGACAAATCACAGCTTCATGTGTTGAGCTAGTTTTTTAAGTAAGATACATGTTAATTCTCATAGTCTTATGACAAGAAGCAGGGAACCAGTCGCAGTAATACTAAAAATACTACCTAAACATTTAATACATTTGCAAGCGTGTAGCCGCAGACAGAGGCCAAGAATAAAAATAATGTCAAAAATAAAAATGATTTGTTTCAATTAACGTAACCAATGTATTGTAAGGGTCGTTAGGTAGGCCAACTTTTTTTAATGAAAAATTTTTTGCATGAAAAAGTAAAAAAAAAATCCTTTATAGAGTCTAACTAGACTTTAGTCGATGGTACACCATCGCAAATACCTTGAAATACCATGAGCTAACCAACTTAGCTTCTGCAAAGTTTGAAGTTGCTACGTCCAATCCCTTAGGAGGAGATGCATTTACAAGAAAGAACATTATTTCACTTTTGACCTTGACCTTAGGTCATGGACAAACACGAAACGTTGTCACATGAAGCATTGCCCTCTACATCATGTGACCTATGTACCTGCAAAGTTTGAAGTTGCTATGGCTAATGGTTAAGGAGATGCATTACCAAGAAAATACATTATTTGACCTTGATCCCAAGGTCAAGGTCACACAAAATGTTGCCCAGTACCCTCGACTTTATGTGACCTATGCACCAGCAAAATTTGATGTTGTTACATCCCATGGTTAAGGAGAAGATGCATCAAGAAGAAAATACATTATTTGACCTTGACCTTGGGGTCAAGGTCACACAAAATGTTGCCAAGTACCCTCAACATCATGTGACCTATGCACCAGCAAAGTTTGACATTGCTACATCCCATGGTTAAGGAGAAGATGCATTTACAAGAAAATACATTATTTGACGGTGATTTTGACCATGACATGGGGTCAAGGTCACACGAAATGTTTCCCAGTGCCCTCTACATCATGTGACCTATGCACATAAGGAGTTGGAAGTTACTACGTGAAAAGTTTTAAGAGGAGAAGCATTTACAAGAAAATTCAATATTTGACCTTTGACCTTGACCTTGGGGTCAAGGTAACATGAAATGTTGCCCAGTACCCTCTACATCATGTGACCTATTCAGCTACAAAGTTTGAAGCTGCTACATCAAAAGGTTTAGGTGGAGATGCATTTACAAGAAAATTCAATATTTAACCTTTGACCTTGACCTTGGGGTCAAGGTCACACAAAATTTTGCCCAGTACCCTCTACATCATGTGACCTTTTGAAGTTGCTACGTCTATTGCAATCATTTCATGCAGTTCTGTGGTCCATGGATCACACACAAAAAATGACATTCCAATGCATTTAGGTCAAGTTTCAAAATGACAAAAAAATCCTTGTTAGTAACATTTTCTACCATTTTCTTTTTGCAGTTTCACTTGGCAATTGGGCGCCAAAGATGTACGAAAAATTTAGGCTAGATCGTAAAATTGGTTTTCAAAATACGTTCTACACAAAATGCATCAATGTTATAAGGCATTATCCTGTTGTTTGGATCGCGATCCAAACAAATATTTGCCTAAATTTTGGATGCTGTCTCAGACGTAAAACACAGATTGACCGGAACTACTTTTTTGCGCAATAATATCAATTTGTGTAGTAAACATCAAATTTGCATATGCTGGCGGGCGATCTGAAATAGACTACACGAGATCGAGCATTCAACAAATTCTGCCTATCGGGGGAAGTTTCCCTCAGGAAATGGTTTCTTTGATGGATATGTTGCATACAATTAGCTCATATAATTGTTTAGAGTTAGTGTCTTAAAATAATGATCGTTTCAAGACCGATCCAAACAACAGGAGTATTAAGGCGACGAATTGGGTCAACTTCATCTTTCAATGTGTATCAGTATTTTTCCATCAAATGCATGCCCAAGAGGTCTGGTATGATGTTTATTCCGTGAATATATATCATAGATTCATATGTTACGGACTAAATCCAGTTATACTTGACTTTTAAACTTGAATATATAGAGACGAAACAGCGGCACTAGATCTACCGCCATTTCATAATCAGCTGCATTTGTTTAAAATTAGAGAACGTTTATCATATTCGTCACCTTTAATACTCTTGTTGTTTGGATCGGTTCTTGGTCAACTTTCAATGTGTATCAGTATTTTCCATCAAATACATGTCCAAAAGGTCAGGTATGAAGTTTATTCCGTAAATATTTATTGTGGCTTTATATGTTAACGGACTAAATCCATTTTAAGCTCAAATACTGAAACGAAACGGTGGAGTAGCGCCATTTCATAATCGGCTGAATTTGTTTGAAATTAGAGAAAGTTTATCATATTAGTCACCTTAATACTCCTGTTGTTTAGATCGCTTCTTCACTGAAGCCGTTGGTTTAATAAATAAAACTTTTTAAGAAACTAACCCCAAAAGATGCCAAGCCCCATTTTCTCTGAATTAACCCCCAGAGAAACCCTTTTCCCAGGGAAACTTCCCCTTGCAAGGCAATGTTTTAAGTTTCTGTTCTAGGGTGTTACTCCTCGCAAATTTGCTAAGTCTTAAGATGACAGATCCTCTCTATATATACTCCTGTTATTTGGATCGCCTCGTCAGTGAGAGGTATGATAAGTCTGATGCAAAAGTTAGAGTTGCTATTTTTTCAGTTCAGTCCGTAGGTTAAACAAAGTCTACTTTCGTTGTAATTTTCGTCGCCTTAATACTCCTGTTATTTGGATTGGGTCTTCATAAAAGCCTTTGTTCATTGAATAAGTAAACTTTTAAGACACCAACCCCAAAAGATGCCAATCCCCATTTTCTCTAAATAATCCCCCAAAGAAAACCCTTTTCCCGGGGAAACTTTCCCTTGCGAGGCAATGGTTCATGTTGCTGAATATAATTTTCCCGACATTTCATACCTCAGTGAAACGCAGAAAAATAACTTTCAATTCTTAAATGGTCTATGCCCAATGTCATAGACAATAAAAGGTATGGTAAATCCTCTAAAATTTTCTGTTTCTGTTCAATAAGATGTCGATTATCAGGGTTGGATACACAAAATGCTTGTCAGAATAGCAAACAGGAAAGACCCTGATCAGACTGCTTCTTCAGAAGCAGTCTGATCTGGGTTTGGTTTGGTTTGTTAGGCTTGTTACAGTGTTCGAAACTTGTACCTACTTTGAGTTTGAGAAAACAACATGGTGCATGTAAATTAAATGCTTTGGGCCTAATATTGAAACGATTCAGGACACAGACACACCTACCGCCTACCCCTTTTCTACTTTGCTAGTAGGACAATAATTTGTCTGATCTGGGTCTGTGCTGTTTGTTAGGCTTGTTACAGTGTTTGAAACTTGTACCTACTTTGAGTTTGAGAAAACAACAGGGTGCATGTAAATTATTTGCTTTGGGCCTAATATTGAACAGACACATCTACCCCTACCCCTTTTCTACTTTGCTTGTAGGACAATAATTTGTCTGATCTTGGTCTGCGCTGTTTGGCAGGCAACTAGTGTTTGAAATTTTAGAAGATTTATAGTACCTACTTTGAGTATGAGAAAACACAAACTGGTGAAAATGCTTCGGCCTAATATTGAAACAAAGGACAGACCTACTACCACCTACTTATTTCTACTTTGCAATTATCTCCAGAAAATTTTCAACTATCATGAGCTTTCTAAATGCATTTTACATTATAGATATTTCCAACTGATTGAATACAGACTTCAGACAATCAATCCAGCCTCACTTTGTAAAAAGAGCTCGATAGCAGTTAAATGATACTTCACAACTGCAAAAACACCAGTTATCTCCCTTGAGAAAGAAATCTCATGATCTCCCTTTAGAATTTTACAAAAAAAAACTTGCATATTTGCTCATACTATCCATCCACAACTGCCATCAGTGAAGGTATGAATGGTGAAATCTAATTGTCAGTTCAATCAGGAAAAACTGTTTAAAATTTATCTTTAGTTAGAAACAATTCACCTTTTTTGCATAGGTCCAAAATTTTTTATCATAAACAGGGTTTCAGCTGGACTGAAATTTACTTCGGACATTTTGTCCAAGCAGCCGCAATATTGTTCGGACATTTGGAAATTTTTTAGGACAATTTTTCAGACACTCATTTTTACCACCATAAACGGAAACTGCTATCTGCCTCTCTCATAATGACACCAGGGGTAGTTTTGCTACCATTTCGGACGGTAAGTGCCGCCTGATTGATTGGCTCTGGCTTTTTATTAATGAGGAGACTGAAGCTTGTTAATGGGTGGAAGTGGGTGGGGTACTGTTTTTTGCTTCTATTTCCGGTCACTGCACGACTCTTTAGTCATGGAAAGTGGCTGTTCAGGTAATGATGGAGTGGGCAAACTGTTTTGGAGTATAACTAACTTGAGTTCCTGTTGTTTCTTGGTGGCAATTAAGTTTTTAGTCATTTTATCGGCAAATGCCATTGCAAATATGCTGTTGGTTGCTTCAAAAAGTTAACAGGATGCAATTGACCAATCAGGTGCCGCATAGCAAAACACTATGCCTGGTTTGCTTTAGTCAATAAGTATTTAAGGGGTAAAATAAAGTGAACCGGTCTGGCCCTTACATAAATTTGCCCAATCAGCGATCTTTTATAAAACAAAAATACTATACCATCACTGTGCATAACTTGCAGTGTGCGCTTCTGAAAATCGCCTCGGACAAACTGTCCAAACTGGTCAGCAAACACTCGGACATCTGAACCTATTTTCGAACTATGTCCGAGGGCCGACCCCAAACTGAATCCCTGATAAATTGTGAATATTTTCTTACAGATCAGTTGTCCCATAATTTTTGTTTTGGGTGTTCAAAATGAGAGAAGGTTCTTTTGAGTACCCACAATTTTGGTTGAGAAATAAGAACAATATTTTTTAATTATGCACTCTTATCTAGTGACCTGTCTGTCTCTAAATGACCAAAAAATATAGCTAGACAGTTCTACTGAACATCCAAAAACAAATGTTAAACTCAAGGATAGAAAAATATATTCACAATTTTACCCTCAAATTTCTTATCCAATTTCACTGAAACTTGACCAAATTACTTTTTATGCTAAAACAGGACTTTAGTTAAGAGTGCCTAACGAAAATTTAATTTTCCTTTTTCTCAACCAAAAGTTGTGGATACTCAAAAGAACTGTCTCAATGAGACAGTTCTTTTGAGCACACAAAACATGTTAAAATTGATGGGTAAGAACAATTACAATTTTACGCTGGAAATTTTTGTTTATCTAAACCTGTGCTGAAATTTCTTATTTATCTGGATCAGTGGCATCATTTGCTGCTTGAGCTATGGAATAACTTTGTCACCAATTTACGACTTCAAGAGCATCCCTAATGAGAAAGAAAAAACGGAATATCATCAAAACGGAAAATCTGAGAAATCATCCAAGATCATTAGTTAATAACTTAGATACTGAAAATAAAACTCCTGATATTTTGTTAGTTTTCTCCCACACACTTCCTTTCTAGATTTCATTGAGTCGTAATTTTCGCTAATCCATAATTTTGGGAGAGTAATTTAAAGTAAAGCGAAAAATTCCTACAAAATTTATTGGGAATCAAAAAGGGTGGCCGTGAGTTAGAGGGGGGGCATAAAAAATGACTGTAGGACTTTTCTATAGATAACTAAAATTGTCAGACAATCCGACTATATAGCCCCGCCTCAGCACTTTTCATGTTGTAAGTAAAAGGCCAAATGTGCATGAAAATCAAGGGCCATAACTCTGCTACAAATTTTGCGAAAAATTACAGGTAGCAATCTCGAAATAGATCTTGTCAATATCAATACATATACAAAATTTGGTTAAATTCTGTCAATTTTTTCTAAAGATATTGAGTGAAACAAAAGTCTGACATCAATCAAGGGCTATAACTCTGTTATAAATTTGCGAAAAATGACAGGTCACAATCCCGACCTAGATCTTGCCAATATCAATGCATAGGTAAAATTTGCATTCAATGTTCAAGATATTGAGTGGAAACAAAACTATGAATAAAATTTAGACATAAATCAAGGGCCATAACTCTATTACAAATGTGAGAAAAATGGTGCTTTACAATCCCATCTTGTCAATATCATTGCATATACAAAATTTGGTAAAATTCTATCAATTTGTTCTCAAGATATTGAGCGGAAGACAGATTGATGGATGGAGGAATGCAGGCTTCCAGATAAAAGTGCATATTGCAAAATTATTTTCTTTATTTCTCATCCAAAACATATGTTGTGGGTACTCAAAAGAACCGTCTCCATGAGACGGTTCTTTTGAGCACCCAAAACACATGTTTAAATTGATGGGTAAGAAAATAATTAAGAATTTAGGCAAATAAAATTTCCTTATCTGGACCTATGGGGATGGATAGACAGAATGACAGACAACCCAAATCCAGTTATGCTCCACTCTTTATTAGGATGAATAAAGTAGCCCATGTTTTAAGTATTAACTGAAGCGGATTTCCTAGCCTCTTTAAAAACTGTCACTTCAGGCACTGTCCAGGAGAAAAAAAATAGAATGGTGACATCGAAAGTAGATTCCATTAGTAAAGTCAATACTGAAAGCTGTCCCTAAATAAAAAGTGAAGACGGAAATTCGCTTTTGAAAAACAGACTGTAATTCTCCCAAATATTCAAATCAAATTCATTTTGTTTATATCTTACACAACCAAACCTTGGAAAATGTTCGGTCAGCAAAATTAACATCATTGAAAACATGGATCGTGGTCAAGGCATCTCTGAAATTTAAATAGTCTCCTTTAAAATGTATACCTACCCAATATTAAACAAATCTAGTTTAAGAACTATTTTGGGTATTTCCCATGTGCACCATTCCTGTGGCAGGAAAGAGGGAAAGTTGTCTGGGTCCTGTCTTTCAGACCATTTACAAATTCCTATCAATACAGTTTTCAGATACGCTTATGTCAGATGGATATTTCTGCATTTTCTGGACAAAATAAAGTAATGAGGCTGACTTTCTATGGAAAATCAGCCTAAAAACCCTGAATTCAGAAATAATCCTGAACACTTTCATCCATGGGTCCTCCCAATGGGGCCAAATAAAAAATAATGTGTTTAGGGTAGCCTGACTCTACCTAAATTTACTGGTGAAACCTAGGATTTTTTTTCAGGTTTTCGGAAAAAAAAAACATTTTGAAAGGCATAAAAAAAAAAAAATTCAGAAAAAAATAGATAATAAAAATATGTGTGCCTACCCTACCTAAAATTTTCGGACCTGTTGCCGGAAACACACTTATTTTTTAATTGGCCTGATTTATCTGTGCCATTTCAGCCAAATTCTGGCCATTGGTTCAGAAGACAGAGTGAAGTCAAGGTTTTTCAAAGATTTATATGTACTTGGTGACCTTTAAAATTAGGTCAAGGTCATTAAACCGCATCAAACTATTGACTGTCATAAATAAGTATATGTGCAAGTTTTGTTAAAATCGATACAACGGTTTATAAGATAGAGCGCAGACAAAATGCTATGCCAAAGCTGACACTAAGGCAGAGGGGAGATATGTCCGCCCTTGGGGGACATAAAAGAAGAGTTTAATCTTCAGTATTCAGGTTTTTATGGTTAATTATAATGTTTTCAGATATCACAAGTCTGTATTGTCTTAGTAAATTAAACTATATCACACCAGATAGGCGGCAATCGAAAATACTCTTCACAATAGACGGACGAAGATCAAAAATTGCTAAAAACAGTGTTTTTTATTGCCATTTGTTGCAGAATTGCGACAAATGGCAATCAAAAACTCTGTTTCTAACGACTTTTGTTCTACATTCGTAGATAGTATTAACGTTTTCGATTGCCACCTATCCAGTGTGTATTTAGATCAATATGGTATCACTAAAATGGATAGATATACTGCCAAAAGACATACAAAGACAATGCTTTTCAATGCTTGTTACCAGGGAAGAAACCAACTTTCCCATGCGGTGCATCCTGGGGCGGACTTGATTTGATCATTTTAGAGTACTCCTGAGCAGCCACCTAAAACAAATAAAAAATTGGGTGCTTAGAAGTACGCTCGTCTACTCTGGTGTAAATCAAGTGACTCAGTATTGTTTGTCAAATTTGACCCGAGACATATGAATATTCAATGACCTTTTATTCAGTCTCTGTGAATCTTCGCAAAAAGTGCGCTTTAGATTGTTGTACAATTACTAATCTGAATGAAATATATCACAATTCCCCGATAGCCTAGTGGATAGTCGAGTGTTTTGACACTCAAAAGATATGGGTTCGAGTCCAGTTTCATGTATGTTTTTTTTTTCATTTATTTTTTCGATTTGCTAGTCTTTATTTCTTGATTTTGTGCACAACTAGATATATTTATTTGAAATTGGCATGCATTTATGTAGCAAATACAGCACCGTGAATAATTTCAATAAGCCTACATGTGATTAACTCTTTGCACGCTGAATAATATTTTTGAGACTTTTGTTATCATCTGCTCAACTTTTTTCAAAAATTCTTACAGGAACACTATCAGAGTGTCAAATGGTCTGTATCCAGATCAGAACCGACGTTCTCTTGGTACTGAACTGGGTCCAAACTATTTTCAAATGTTATCAGCTGACAAGGAAAGAGTGGGGAACTTAGGGTATAATGAATACAAAAACGGCTAAATACAAATGAAAGACGTAAAGCTCATCACAAGATGACGTAAAATATAAGAACAATATTGACTTAAAAAAGAAAGTAATTTGACAATTATATAAAAAGGTCCTTCCAGGTTTCGATCCAGGTATGCTTGAATTGTAAGTAGTCAACTAACCACTAGGCTATCAGACCGTTTGCATTAGCGAATTGACATTATCTTCATATTCTCTGTAAAAGCGTGACCAAGGTCGGAGTACTCAACGAAAACGCACGAATATCACGAAGATTTTGGCGAAAATTAATCAGTCTAAGGTCAATTTTGACAGACTATACATGCAGGCAGTCTGCTCCACCATCTTGTTTCAGAACAGGTCACGTGACCGTTCTACCTACACCACCTCGGAAGATAACTCCAGCACAGCTGTTCCAGTGCACTTGATTTCTGTTCTGCCTGTTCAGAGTAAAAGGAGTAAAGAGAACAGCTTTATCAAGTCTGCCCTGATGACTGTATGAGTATGTGATAGTGTAAACAAAGTTTACACTATCACGAACTCATACAGTCATCAGAATGCACCTAATTAACACCCTAAAGTAGTCAGTGTGTTTTTTGTTTGTTTGATTTGATTCTTTACATCCCATCAACAATCTTTCAGTTATGTAGGGGCGGCTCTTCCTGGATTGAACCAGTGCTAAGCTAGGATTAATGTTCTTGCTCAAAGACACAATGCAGTGATGCCCGTGGGGCTCAAACCCGCGGTCCTTCTGTCTCAAGTCAAGCACTCTACCACTGAGCCACTGCGCACCCGAAAAAGTAGTCAGTGTGAGCTTTAAGAGCAATTATTGGTGCCATTATTGGGTTGAATATGGTCAGCAACATATAGGTGATGGTCAGACAAGGAAAATTATTTACTCACCAATAGAGCACAAAGGCAGAACTTACCTGAAAAAGAAAGAAACATCATCACTTTACATTTTTAAAAGGGTTAATAACCAGTTCAAAGAGCACTTTTACCGTGTTTGACATAATACATGCACTCAGTGCACACAAGTTTTTTGACAGGGCATTATAAGGCCAGATTTTTTTTATTAGTTGATTTATGGGATTTTTTGTTTCAGATTTAGGGTTGGGGGGACGGAAATAAAAGAAATAAAAAGAAAAAAAGCTCTGAAAATGACCAGTTGACTGGTCATCTTCAGAGATTTTTTTCTTATTTTTTTTTTTCATTTCGGAGCTTTTCTTTTTTTTTTTTAAATATCTCCAGAACAAATATAGTAAACCAGCAGTCTGCATTAAATCTTTAAATATTTCATAATTTTCCTGCATAGGACAATCGCTTTTAACAGTGTCATTCTCAAAAATACACAATCAGAACTTCACAAAAAGATTATTTTTTTCAATAAAACAAATAATATTTAGAGTCTGTGGATAAAATAAAAAAAAATAGATTTCTTTATCTTAGGAGGGTTCATAAATCAACTAATAAAAAAATTCTGGCCTAAGTATACTGTGTGCATAACTTCTTCAAAGTTGAAAACAGTGTAGATCCAGATCAGCTCACTTCTGATGATGCCAGCTATCAGGATCCACACTGTTTTCCACTATTTTTCATTTCTGCATTCAGATGGACACATTAGTACCAAGGGAAAGAACAAGCACAAATTAAGAGAACTTTTACTACTGAGTTAGCTCTCTTTGATTTTCATATTCTGCTTGTCTAACCCTTCACTGCTTCGGGATCATGTGTCTGTTCAGCTTCTATAATATGGGCCTTGATGCAAGAAAACCTGTCTTCGGGGTTAATTGTGACAAGGTTACTGGCTCAATCTAGCCTGTTCATCTCCAGAGACAGACTTAGAACAATAATGAAATTTTGTGTGCATCAGGTGAATAACAAAGGCGCTGATCTGCTTACCCATCTGCGCAGGCTTGTCTGCTCCTTTGCTGTTCTCCCCTAACAAAGCCAGGTTTTCTCACGTCATGGCCAATATTATAGAAACTGAACAAACACATGATCACAGAGGTGATGCAGTGAAGGGTTAGACAAGCCTGCTCACTCGTCACACGCACAAAGCATGAATAGGGGCCTGTTGAATTTGGGAAGAAAACCATTTTGACCATCCAAATTTGGAAAATTTATTTGATGCAGTTTGAAAGAACTGGTACGCCATTTTAAATGGATTATAAACAATAAGAAATTAGCAGTGTAAAGCTGTAACATATTGTCCATCATAAAAACACTATCATGAATATTTGCATAAAAAAAAGGTTTCATTCACAATTTTATTCAAATTTTCATGCATCTGTAACTTTAATATATTTGTTCGGAATTCCATGAAATTAAATTCACCAAACTGTAGAACTGAGAAACTGAGAATGATATACACCATTTTGGGAAGTTTTTGCTTAATTTTAAATTGGGAAGGGTCCGATATTTGGCCCCAAATCAGGCCGAAAGTGGATAGTATATATAGTTAGCTGGATCGGTCACACTCTTACCTTGCTAGCAACCTTTGCAATCAGTTATAATTGTTGGCCTATATTTTTGAGGCAAATTCATAATGAAACTTATCACCTATCCCTGATGAGGTCGGTATGTCAATGTTGGTGCTTACAGATTCCTGGTAAATCTAATAATAAATAATGGGTTAAGATTGCACAATTCCATTATGCAGGCTCATAATAGAGGGCTTAACAAGCAAATTCACTTACAAATTTGCGTGCTTTTTTGTCGTCTGCTGATTTTTTTCAAAATCAATTTTTTGAAACATGAAGCAAACATGCAAACATAGGTTTAAGCCTGTCTCACACAGAACGCACAGCTTATACGGTTGGCTATCCGTGTAAACCGTACATACAACTGAACCAACAGTGGCCTTATCCGAGTTACACTCGGGCCATTCGAGTGATTCCGTGAAAGCCGTGTATGATTTTTAAAACTTTTAAAAAACTGACACGGGTGACATGTCGGTGTATAATCGTATTAGCGATCGTACAAGACCGTGAGAGACTGTGTGAGACCTAACGAGACCGTATATACATCCGCACATGAAGTTCACTCCATGAGTGAGCTCAACCGGTTTCATACGATCGCCATACGACCAACACAGCTGAAGTACGAATTATACATGGTCATCTGCCATTTTTATACTTTCTCTGTTGAAAGTTCGAAATTTGTGAAGCCAAGCCATCAAAATGAGTCAATTTTATATCAAAACATACACGAATCGAGCATAACTCGAGCAAAAGTCGGTGGGACCGTATGTAAACCCTGTCAATGTCCAGTTAATCAAGTAAAAGTCGTGTTTAATCATACTAGGCCCTAACAGACCGTACTAGACCGTACTTGGAACCGTGCAACAATCGTATGAAAATCGTTTTCAAATCGTGTTCAAACCGTGACAAACCTTGCTTGATCGAGTATATCAGTGCTTTGTTCGTACATACTCGTGCTACATTCTAGTCTAAATCGTACCAACTCATCCCCAAGCACGGTTGGAGCTCAATACTCGTGCCAGTCAACCCGTGTATAACTGAGTATACCGTATTGGAACCGTGTGCCCAACCGTGTTCTGTGTGAGACAGGCTTTAGATAACATTTATATTTTCTTACCCATCTGTTTTATTACATGTTTTGGGTGCTAAAAAGAACCGTCTCATCGAGACCGTTTTTTTTTAATTACCCACAACATGTTTCGGTTGGTAATAAGATAATTAATTTTTTGGGTATACACACTCTTAACGTAAAAGGCCTGTTGCCATATCACTAGTGCTGATCCAGAGGGGGGATAGGGGGTCCAGAACCACCCCCCCCCCCCCCTGGAAAATCACAAGTTATATGGGTCTCTATAGGAAATAAGCAATTGGACCCCCCCCCTGAAAAAAGTTGGACCCCCCCCCCACCCCCCCGGAAAATGTTGGACCCCCTCTGGAACCTTGAAAAATGATAGTTTTCTTCGAAATTAACCATTTGACTTCAGTAAAATAAGCTGAGGACTAAAAAAAATCAAAACCCTTGTCAGAGCTTTTTTTGTCAGATTGACCTGGACCCCCCCTCCCCCCCCCCCCCCCCCTGACGAAAATTTCTGGATCCGCACATGTATCAGGAAGTACATGAGATCACACTACAATAACATTACTGCACTTTGGTTAGAAAAGCAAGCATTAGCTTTTGGAAAAATACTGTCAACCATATATAGAGTGTTGAATAGGGACTACTCTCGGTTCAAAGATAGATGAGAATCGTTGTAAAATAAAACATAAAATAATCCAGGTAATAATGGGTGCTTTATACAGGTATGTATCATATACTGTATATACCTGTAATAATATGAGCCGCGACATGAGATTTCTAACAATTTGACATTTTGACAAGTGTAGACTCGGACGAGCCTCTGCAGCCTTCTTTTAAGCTTAGAAACTCCAAATGGCATTCAGCCAGTAGCTTTACAATCATAGAATACTCAAGCGACTAGTAAAGGCTCTGATCAGACTGCGCGTATGAGCAGGCTGATCTGAGGCTTTGCTGGTCGCACATACAACATTGTTGGAAATCTCATGTACTGGCTCATATATCTATTTACCTGTTTCTATGAAATATGATATAGCCTTATCATCATGCATCTTTGAACCTACAGTAGTTGTTTGTTTGTTTGTATTAATGCTTTACAGCCAAGTCAACAATATTTCAATCAAGTTTGGACAATTTCTTGTCTGCCTGGGTTTAACCAGGACTAAGCAGAAGATAAAGAGCCTTGCTCACAAACACAAGGCAGAGCCTCCGGTGAGCCTTGAACTAGCAACCCTTCTACTTCCAGTAAACACCCTGCCACTGATATACTTTGTTTGATTTGATTTGATTCTTTATGTCTCAGTCAACAATTTGTCAGTTATGTCGGGACGGGTCTACCTGGGTTGAACCAGTACTAAGCAAGGATTAATGTGTCTTTCTCAAGGACGCAACACACTGACGCAGGTGAGGCTCGAGCCCACAACCCCTTGGTCTCGAGTCAAGCAGTCTACCACTAAGCCACTGCACTCCCTAAAAGTCTACCACTGATCCAGCCACTGAACTCCATAAATATGGTTTGAAAATAATTTGATTCTTTACATCCCAGTCAACAATCTTTCAGTTATGTCCGGACGGGTCTTCCTGGGTTGAACCAGTACTAAGCAAGGATTAATGTGTCTTGCTCAAGGACGCAGCGCAGTGACACTGGTGAGGGTTGAACCCACAACCCCTCAATCTCGGGTCAAGTACTATAGCACTTCTAGCACTGAGCCACTGCGCTCCCCAAAAGTCTACCACTGATCCAGCCACTGAACTCCATAATAATTAAGCTCATAACAGAGTTGAGTACTTATAAGTCTAGATTCAGACACAGGCTTTATGTTCTGATGAAATTCATTAAAAAAGTGCCTGGAAGGAATAAAAGCTTTCATTGGAATTTCTTAGGACACCAAATAATTGCCAGACAAATTTAAATTTGTTTGGAACACTTCAACCCATCTTATATTTCATCTGTTCTAAGATAATTGATTAGTATTTTCCCTTATAAGTTGTCTGCTGCTCTATTTTGGAAGTCTATAGAAAATGGTGTGGACCTGTCCCTTATATGGAGCTGTCTGACCTGGGTCTATACTATTTAAATTTTAGCTCGAGACAAAGGGGTATGTGCATTAAAAGGCTATTTTGGCCCCACTATGAGGTCCAAAAATAAAAGTTGCTCTTCATAAGTTTCTTCTTATTAGTTTATTATAACAACAGCCAAAGTGTAAAAGTCTGGCATTGATTTGACTTTTACGGTTGCTATAGTAACAAAAATGGCTGCCATAATACGCTGAAAATAGGAAAATGACCATTTTGGAGCAAATTTGAGACATGTAACAGAGGAATTAGTATAGACCAAAAAAATATTTTAACATCTGATGATGAGAATTATCACGGCACACAGTATATTAAAAGTTTTTTTTTGTATTTGCTTGTGCTGATATCTAATTCTTAATAAAAAAGGTCTCCAAAAGCCTCAAATTTGGCCTAAAATGGCAATTTCACTATCTTAAGCCTACTTTGTCAGTCATTTTGGTTACCATAGCAACTGGTAAAAGTAAAACTAGAGGACCTGAAGGTCCTGAGGCGCTCATCTGATCTCCTTAATAATTGTAAAACAGGTCAAGGTCAACTACAGCTTATAATGAAACATATTTTGTTTTACCATATATGGGGGTTCAGCCATTTTGGTCCAGTAACCTAAACAATCTAACAGCCCAGTGATTTCTGAGACAAGGTGTTTAGATATGTATGTAGTGGTCCAAAATGAGTGGCCTTGGATTAAAGGTCACAGGTCAGCTTGACATTTAGCACTTATATAAAACCATTGTCTCATTAGGTTAAATATTTCTCACAGGTACATGATTTCGGCTAAAACAGTTATAGAAAAGTGAACATTTTAAGATTTTCCCATTATAAACGCATTAGGAATCAAATTTGACCTTGCCATAAAGTAGGTCAAGGTCAACCTAGATATATCATTTTTGCAAACTTGGTAGGGACCACATCCTCAATGCTACATAGTAAGTCCCAAGATCATTGGCCTTTTGGTTCCAGAGAAGAAGATATTTAAATAGTTTTTGCCATATATGGGCTTGGTGGCCATCTTAGTCATGTGACAATACCAATTTGTACAAATTTTGGCTAACCAATCATAAGGAGTGGTCATATGAAATTTGGTTTCCATTGGCCTAGTGGTTCTGAGAAAACTATGTTTAAATAATTATGTTGATGGGACTCCAATATGAGCAACCTTGGCTGAAAGGTCAAAGGTCAAACTTCACCCTTTGGCACTTATTTATAGTCACTGTCTCATTAGATTGAGTTTATCTAGTGATTATAATGACTTTGGCTTCAACAGTTTTCAAAAAAAATCATCTTTTTAAAAAAAATCCCATTTAAATGCATTAGGAGGCAATTTTGACCTTAATTTAAGTAGGTCAAGGTCAACCTAGGACCATCATTTGAACAAACTTGGTAGGCCCCACATTCCCAATGCTACATACCAAGTCCAAAGGTCATCGACCTTCTGGTTCTGGAGAAAAAGATTTTTAAAAAGTTTTTACCATATATGGGTATGGTGGCCATCTTGGTCATGTGACCACGACCATTTGAACAAACTTTTGTTCGCTCCTCCTAAGGAGTCTCCATATGAAATTTGAGTTCAATTGGCCCAGTGGTTTCTGAGGAGAAGATGTTTGAAAATGTTGATGGACGACAGACGAGGGATTGGCATACTAATGGCTCACCTCGGAGCCTGCGGCTCAGGGGAGCTAAAAATAAAAAATTTTACTTCCCGGCAAAACGCACATGCTAAGGTAAACAAAACACTACGGACTGTATGTCACAGTTCGGATACAGGGGGTGATCACTGCCTTAGGAATCTAAATAAGAGTGGATATTGCATGACAGAAATTCACCTGCCAGAGAGGCCTTTCCCCTTAAAATCAAGGCAGAGAATGACCCTCTATAATCCGGGTGTACATCTTTTGTTTGTTTGTTTGATTTGATTCTTTACGTCCCATCAACAATCTTTCAGTTAAACAGGGACGGGTCTTCCTGGGTTGAACCAGTACTAAGCTAGGATAAATGTGTCTTGCTCAACGACCACAACACAGTGCCGCCGGTGAGGCTCGAACCCGCGGCCTCTCAGTCTCGAGTCAAGCACTCTACCACTGAGCCACTGCGCTCCCTCGGGTGTACATCTGATTTTGGTATCAAACCAGATTCCGATGGTACTTTCTGTAGCGAATTATGGGAACAAATATACCGATGATAACAACAAGATTCATTTTTATTTTGGTACAAAAAGAAATTCTTTTTTATATTTTTGTGCAATAAAAACTCGCACAGACCTTGTAAATATCATGAAAATATGTTCGAGTTTGCTGCAATCAATCTTAGAGTTTCATTCATGGATAAGGAAATCATTGAAAGTTGCAGGAAATTACAAGAGAAATGTCCTGTCAAAACAAAGAAACAGATAAAATGGTGTTCTGTCAATATTTAGACAGCGAATGTCAACACCAAACCAGGAGAGCCAACAGAGAATTGAAAAGGAAATTCTTCAGAGAAAAAATGTTCTTCAAAGAAATCTTTACAGAGAATCCATTTTCAGAAGCTCAAAGGATTTAAAGTGTTTTCTTGAACCTTTTAACCTTTAATATGCTAATCATCACCCCCTGTTTCTGCACAATTGTTCCCAATATCTGCACAATATTTTCAGATTTCGAACTTTTTTCACATTAAAGTAATATCATTTTGCATTTAAGCTGAAGTTAGCATAAGTTCCAGGACATAAACAAAAATGCCTTTCATCCTTTTTTTTTCAGGAGAAAATTCACCTTTTTGGTATATCCACTATCTCTTAACTCACATAAATCTTGTTATGCAGATACACAGTGATAATAAATAGCAAAGAATATTTTCAGAAAGTAAATATTGACCAACTATTACCCTTTTTTACAGCTAGGTCGTCGACTGCAACCAACACGGGATGACTGCACTGTTTGAGTACAAGGTTCTCTACTCTAGCGTGTACACAGTCGCTCCTGATATCTGCTTTAAAGATTCCTGATATCTGCTTAATTGTTTCTGATATCTGCACAAACATTTCTGATATCTGCATAACTGTTCCTGATATCTGCTCAATAGTTCCAGGTATCTGCTTAATCAATCTTGATATCTGCACATTTGTTCCTGATATCTGCATAGTTGTTGCTGAAATCTGCACAAATGTTCCTGATAAAAGCACAGCAGTTCCTGATAGCCGCATAGGAACATTATTGTTCCTGATATCTGTACAATTATTCCTGATATTTGCAGAATGGTTTCTGATAACTGTACAATTGCTCCTGCTATCTGCACAATTGTTTCAGATATATAAACAATATACAACTAGAAAAAAAACAGATGTCTACCCCCCCACCCCCTTTTGGTGTCAGAAAGATCCAAATGTCACTAAATGCAATTTCAAAGTGCAATAATGGTGATGTTTTAGTAAGAAATTGAGTTCATATCCAACAAAGATATCCTGCTAATGCAGTAATTACATGCAACTACCGTATGGCACAATCATCATTTTGATAAAAAGTTAATTATCATATATTATTTCCATTATAATGGAAAATCCTAGACACATCTTCAGACCTAAACAAAAACACCTGCAAAGTTTCAAAAAGATAGGGGAAAAATTGTAGGAGGAGTTGCCTTCACAAGAAACCCATTGCTTCTGTAGAAATTGGCCCCAAATTAACCTAGTTCAAACTGCCAAAAATGTGACAAAATTAACCTGAAGATTACAGCCATATGTCATGCACATCTTCAGATATTGACAAAAAAAAAAAACACATGCTAAGTTTCAAAAAGATCCCGCTAAAATTGTAGGACAAGATACCCAGTGTCTATATGCTTTGGCAGAAGTTAAGCCAAATAATGACTAAGTTCGAATTGCGAAAAAAGTGACAAAAATTAATCTAAGGATTACAGCCAAAAGTCACGCACATCTTCAGATATTGACAAAAAACCCTGCAAAGTTTCAAAAAGATACAGCTAAAACAGTAGTTGTGTCCGACCGCCAGACATTATAGGGATGGACAGACAAACATACGGGGGAAAAACAATACGTCTCCCGACCCTGACAGGGGGAGACATAATTATTGTATTATGTTGAGATGGACATGATGTGCTATTGAACAGTAAACGCAAAGGGGAGGTCAGTATGATTAAGTTTACTGTTCAATAAGTAATCAATAAAGGATACTTTTCCTCTGCTTTCTTGTTTAAACCGCGAAGTGGGCGTAGCCCACCGAGCGGTTTAAACAGAAAGCCGAGGAAAAATCCTTTATTTAGCTTGTAGTATGGCACAGGCGCAAATAATCACGTGTTACTGATACCTGACAAAATTTACATTCGCTCCTCCCTGCATCCGGCCTAAGCTGTCAATTATATTACATTTACCTACGGGTTAATTTGTTGCTATTTAGGAAGTTCCTGCCTACATCGCTGTTTAACTAAAATTGGAAGCAAGAGTACGGTTTTAAGCTCCTCCTTCGTCGTTATTCTCGGATGTCTTATTTAAACATCAGCAAAGATCAAAGAAAAAAGAATCGGTCATACTACAACACTTTGTGTCTACCGAAACATAAGTCAACAATTGTTCTATTATATATAAATGTATGTTATGCATTTCCTGCCATTTTGGACCATTAAAACCATTGACTTTACAGATGGATCATGCAAAATTACTTCATGTTCTACTGTCACTTTCTGTAAGCCATGCAATATGACCTCCTTTTGGGTGCTTTGCAACTTCACTGTGACATGTAGAGTGAATAGGCATCTGAGCCAATCAGAAGATGTTTATTTATAGATTATATAATAATTGTTGCTGATGTCCACACAATTGTTTCTGATATCTGCACATTTGTTCCTGATATTTCTGCAATTGTTCCTGATATCATGAGCACAATAGTCCCTGATAACTGCTCAATTGTTCTTGATACTTTTGCCCCATTATTCCTGATATTTGCCCAATTATTCCTGATATTTGCACAATTATTCTGGATATCTGCTCAATTGTTCTTTAAATCAGCACAATTTTTCCTGATATCTGCTCAATTGTTCCTTATAACTGCCCCCTTATTCCAGATATTGCTCAATTTTTTGTGATATCTGCCAAAATTGTGCCTATTATCTGACAATTATGCCTATTATCTGCACAATTGTGTCTGATATCTGCCCAATTGTTCAGAATGTCTATACAATTATTCATGTTGTTTGCACAATTATTTGATATCTGCACATTTGTTCCTGATATTTGCACAATTGTTCCTGATATCTACACAACTGTTCCTGATATCTGCTCAATAGTTACTGATATATGCTTAATTATTGTTCTTGATATCTGCACAGTTTTTTTCTGATATTTGCACATTTTTTTTCTGATATCTACATAACTGATACTGATATCTGTACAATAGTTCCTGATATCTGTTTAATTGTTCTTGATATTTGCACAATTATTTCTGCTATCAGCTCAATATTATTTTTGCTCCTGATATCCACCCAATTGTTCCTGATATCTGCACAATTATGCCTGATATTTGTCCAATTGTTAAGAATGCCTATACAATTAATCCTGATATTTGCACATCTGATATTTGGACAATTGTTCCTGATATCTATACAACTGTTGCTCTTGATATTTGCACAATTGTTCCTGATATCTGCTAAATTGTTTGTGACATTTGTCCAATTAGTCCTGATATCTGCTTAATTGTTCCTATTACCTGCTATCTACTTATTGTTCTTGATATTAGAACAATTTATTTCTGATATTTGCACAATTGTTCCTGATATCTGCTCAAATTTTCCTGATATCTGCTCAGTATTTCCTGATATCTGCATAAGTGTTATTGGTATTTCCTGATATATGCTCAATTGTTCCTCATATCTGCCCATTTCCCTGAATTTTTGCCCAATTTTTCCTGATATATGCTCAATGGTTCCTGTTATCTGCCCAATTGTTAAATTATGTCTGATATCTGCCCAATTATTCTTGATGTCTGCCCGATAATTTCTGATATCTGCATAATTGTTCTTGATATTTACACAACTTTTCCTGATATCTGCTCAATTGTTCCCGATAACTGCTCATTTCCCCTGATTTTTGCCGAATAGTTCCTGATATTTGCTCAATTGTTCCTGTTATTTGCTCACTTGTTCAATTATGCCTGATATCTCCCCAATTGCTACGGATATCTGTACAATTATGCCTGATATCTTACCAATTGTTCCTGATGTTTGCACAGTTATGCCTTATATTTTCCCAATTGTTCCTGATATCTGCCCAATAATGCCCAATATATGCACAATTGTTCCTGATATTTGCTCAATTATTCCTGACATCAGCTCAATTGTTCCTGATATTAGCTCAATTGTTCCAATATTTGTCCAATTATTCCTGATATCTGCAAAATTGTTCTAGATATCTGCCCAATTATGCCTGATATCTGCTCAAGTGTTCCTGATATCTCCCCATTTGTTCCTGATCTCTGCCTAATTGTTCCTGGTACATGCCCAAATGTTCCTGATATCTGCCAAATTGTTTCTGATATCTGCCCAATTATGCCAAATATCTGCCAAATTTTACCTGATATCTGCCCAATATTCCTGATATCTGCCCATTGCTCCTGTTCTGCCTATTTGTTCCTGATACCTGTCCAATTGTTCCTGATATCTACTCAATTGTTCCTGAGCTCTGCCCAGTTGTTTCTGATATCTGCCCAATTGTTCTGGATATCTGCCCAATTATGCCTGATATCTGCTCAAGTGTTCCTGATATCTCCCCAATTGTTCCTGATCTCTGCCTTATGCCCAATTGTTCCTGTTATCTTCCCAATTGTTTCTGATATCTTTCCAATTGTTCCTGATATATGCCCAGTTATTCCTGATATCTGCCCAATTGTTCCTGATATCTGCACAATTATGTCTGATCCCTGATACGCCCAATTGTTCTTAATATCTGCTAAATTGTTCCTGATATCTGCCCAAGTATGCCTTATATCTGCTCAATTGTTCCTGATATCTGCCCAATTGTTCCTGATATCTGCCCAGTTGTTCCTGATATCTGTACAATTGTTCCTGATATCTGCCCAATTGTTCCTAATATCCATAGCTCCAGATAAGGATTGGAGGCAATTGGGTATTTACCCACCTCTTTTTGGCTTAATTGGGTATCTCAAATTTTAAATTGGGTATTTCAAGTTTTTGTATTGGGTATCCATCTGAAAGCAAATAAGCAATGAAAGAGGGCCTCGTTTCTCTTGATTTTTTGTTTACTTTCGGTTTCACTTTTAGAAAGCACACTGGCAATATAAGTTTATCTGAGATCGCTATTTCATACTTATTTCGAAAAACCAACCTATCTATCAAGTCATCTTTGATTCTTCGAACCACCAATGCGGTATTAGGGTTAGTTACGATATGATATTATTCAATTGCTCTGGGCTTTTTCGCCCACGTAACGCCATTGTTATTGTAAAGCAAGACGAATGTCGTAATCGTGTAAATATTGGGTATAGCTAAACAGAGCCAAGAATGTTCCTGGACTGGTTTACAATTTAATAAAGTAGATTCGGCGCCACGTCGTGTATAAATGAGTACCCAACAACAGCTTGTGATGCGAAAAACGACAATCAGAAACTGAATACTATAGCGTCATACGCTACGAAAAAGTTCGTAATTGAGTATCGAGGATTTTTATTGCGTTTTTGTACGCACAGAAAATAATTTAATTGCGTTTTCAGGTTCACGAAATTGCGTAAATACACAATACGCAGCCTTATCTGGAGCTATGAATATCTACCCAAGTATGCCTGATATCTGCTCATTGTTCCTGATATCTGCCCAATTGTTCCTGATATCTGCCCAATTATGTCTGATTCCTGATAGCTCCCAATTGTTCCTGCTATCTGCCAAATTGATCCTGATATCTGCACAATTGTTCCTCAGCATTCAGCTTAGAGATTTTGGCACTCATCACATAGACAACTACCAAAGATTCCACTGCTTGCACACCAAAGTTCAGAACAAAAATGAAACATTTAATCCCACATAATTTAAATGTTGTTCATGCATATTTAGTTGTTGTTTTTTGCATATACTATGGGCCTCAACTCGTGAAAACCTGTCTTCGGGAGTTTGCGCACAACAAAGGCACAAACCAGCCTGCCCATCTGCACAGCCTTTGGAAAGTATATCTAGACTTGCTATAAGCAAAATTTCAATTTTCTAGCTAGTATCTGTAACTGAGCAGGCTGGTTTGAATCTCACTTTGTTGGATTTAACCCCAAAGACAGGTTTTCTCCCGTCTCTGCCCCTATTATTGTCATTATCTTGGTTTGTTTGTTTGGTTAGATGTTTAACGTCCCAGTCAACAGCTATGGTCATATCCTGATGGTCAGTTCACCTAGCCACACTTTTTTCCAGGGCAAGCTTTACTGAGCAGTGCACATACTTTCCCTTGTAACTGACAGCCCTTCTTAAATCAGCGGAATGAGGAGAATTTCATGATCAATCTCCACCAAAGTAGCTGGGGACTAGGCTAAGATCTAGCTCATGACCCTTGGATCTGCAGTTGGACTGGCTACCAGGTGGGCTACAGGGACTGGTATCATTATATTTGGCTTTCCCATTTAAAGCTATATATTATAAACATACTTATTCGAAGGTAAAAGGGTAAAATTCAGAGCTAACCCGATAATTTCTTTAAACCAGTATAATGGGGAGATTGGAAAATGCTAGCTTTGCATTTTTCATTAATTTGCATAAAACATGGTAAGAAATTAAACCGTTTAAAATTACAGACCTGCAATTTGTCTCTTTTTGTCTTCCTGTCTATTTGTTGCAGAATCTGTGATCAATATTTGTATTTCCTCAGACAATACCAGGAGAAAACCAGCAACCCAGCATTTGGAATTTACAAGCTCACCAAAGCCTGCACATACTTGCAATTAGATCAGGTTACCCCTGCCAAAAAGTTCTAGAACATATTTTTTCTAAAACTTTTCAAGAACAGGTTTTGAACTGTCATAAGTCTATGTAGTTCTTATACGGTTGCTCTTGAACTGAACATGATCTTGAACGAAGTTCTTGAATAGATAAGTTCTAAAACCAGGTAAGTTCTAGAACCAGAGGTTATTGATCAGGTATGTTCTAGAACCAGAGGTTATTGATCAGGTAAGTTCTAGAACCAGAGGTTATTGACCAGATAAGTTCTAGAACCAGAAGCTATTTATCAGGTAAGTTCTAGAACCAGAGGTTATCGACCAGGTAAGTTCAAGAACCAGAGGTTATCGACCAGTTAAGTTCTAGAACCAAGAAGTTATTTATCAGGTAAGTTCTAGAACCAGAGGTTATTGATCAGGTAAGTTCTAGAACCAGAAGCTATTTATCAGGTAAGTTCTAGAACCAGAGGTTATCGACCAGGTAAGTTCTAGAACCAGAGGTTATTGATCAGGTTAGTTCTAGAACCAGAGGTTATCGACCAGGTAAGTTCTAGAACCAGAGGTTATTTATCAGGTAAGTTCTAGAACCAGAGGTTTTGATCAGATAAGTTCTAGAACCAGAGGTTATTGATCAGGTAAGTCCTTGAACCAGAGGTTTTTGATCAGGTAAGCTCTAGAACCAGAGGTTTTTGATCAGGTAAGTTCTAGAACCAGAAGTTATTGATCAGGTAAGTTCTAGAAACAAAGGTTTTTAATCAGGTAAGTTCTAGAACCAGAGGTTATTCGTCAGGTAAGTTCTAGAACCAGAGGTTTTTGGTCAGGTAAGTTCTAGAACCAGAGGTTTTTGATCAGGTAAGTTCTAGAACCAGAAGTTATTGATCAGGTAAGTTCTAGAACCAGAGATTTTTAATCAGGTAAGTTCTAGAACCAGAGGTTTTTAATCAGGTAAGTTCTAGAACCAGAGATTTCTGATCAGGTAAGTTCTAGAACCAGAGGTTTTTGATCAAGTAAGTTCTAGATCCAGAGGTTTTTGATCAGGTAAGTTCTAGAACCAGAGATTTTTGGTCAGGTAAGTTCTAGAACTAGAGGTTTTTGGTCAGGTAAGTTCTAGAACCAGAGGTTTTTGGTCAGGTAAGTTCTAGAACCAGAGATTTTTGGTCAGGTAAGTTCTAGAACTAGAGGTTTTTGGTCAGGTAAGTTCTAGAACCAGAGGTTATTCATCAGGTAAGTTCAAGAACCAGAGGTTAATAATCAGGTAAATTTTAGAGCCAAAGGTTAATGATTAAGTAAGTTCTAGATCAGGTAAGTACCAGAACCACCATAAACATTTTTCTAATTTCTAGACAGTGTAGATACAGATCAGCTGGCTTCAGATCGACACAGTATTTCACCGACATATGGATTCCAGTTTGACTGAAAACTAAAAGATCATAGTAGTAACAACAAACCCCAGTGTGCTTATAAGAACATGTGCAGTTATCAGGTGGAATACGCTAGTCTGGTCATCACCCTTGTGTTTCACTTTAACCCTTTGTATACTAATGGATTCTTCCTTCTGGTATGATACAATAAACTTGGCATAGTCCATTGTACATATCTAGGAGTGTCAGCAGGGGAGGTTATAATTTTCAAAAATATCGTATTCTTTTGTCTGAAGATCTTGCTTACCTTTTCGAACAGTGTAGACCCTGATGAAATGCAGCATTATGCTGCATTTCATCTGGGTCTTCACTGTGTGCAAGAGTACTTGTTTAGCGGTTTCTCGAATACAAAGGGTTAATAAAGGAGTAAGATAGTATTCTGATTTTTCAGACCAAATAAATAATTGAAAGCTTGCTAAAACCTATTGCAGAAGCCTTTTCAAGGGAACATTTTTGCAGGGCTTTTTCCTGCAAATTTTGGGAAAAGCCCCCTCGCCAAAATTGGGAAAAAATGATTGACTTAACATCAAATTTGGGAGAAATTAACGACATAGAACATAACAAGGGTAGCAAAATATATCCTCAAAATCAAGTTATTTTAGATTGTATTATGCCAAGCAAACCACTTAAGCACAAGTGTTTAAAGCATCATTCTGATATGGGTCATTGTTTCTCATAAGTAGTAGTGGTCTCTAAAAAAAAGTAAAAAAAAAAGTAAAAAAAAAGTAAAAAAAAATAAATCTTTTCTTAATTGGGAAAAAAGGACATGGTATTGGGAAAAAGGTTGCTATTTTCTATTGGGAATGGGGCCGAAATTCGGCACCTAGAGAAGGGCAGAAAATCCCCTGTTTTGGTAGGGAAACTACATCAACAGTGCTGAATGGGCTGTTCTGTCTTCATTTTGAGACACTGATTACAAAATAAATCTGCTCTGAAAGAGAAATATCAATTTATAAAATGAGCCAGTGCATGAGATTTCCAACAATGTGGCTTTTTGACAAGTGTAGACTCGGACGAGCATGTGCAGCCTACTGTTAAGCTTAGAAACTCCAAATGGTGTTCAGTCAGTAGCTTAACACTCATAGAATACTCAAGAGACTAGCAAAGGCTCTGATCAGACTGCGCATATGCGCAGGCTGATCTGAGGCTTTGCTGGTCGCACATACTACATTGTTGGAAATCTCATGCACTGGCTCAAATCACTTAGCAGTGAAACATGTTGTATCTGTGGCAACAGTTCGCTGTCAATAACAACTTTTTTATGCTACGGCCTTATGGCGCCAGTGACAAAACCCCATTACCTAACCATCATAGGCTACAGCAAACAAGCAAGCGTTATACAGATATATATAGGAGCCGCTGTGGTGTAGTGGATAAACCACTTGCCTTGTAAACCAGGGGTCGCAGGTTTGATTCCCAGCTTCACCAGTCTGTTGGATGAGACTTTAAGCCGTGGCCCCGTCTCCATATGACCTTAGCTGTTGGTGGGATGTTAAACACAAACACAACTACAGATATATACTAAGTTGGTAGAAAAGATTATCCATACCCTTTCAAGTGAGCCAGTGCATGATATTTCCAACAATGTGGATTGTGCGACCAGCAAAACCTCAGATCAGCCTGCGCATATGCGCAGTCTGATCAGAGCCTTTGCTAGTCCCTTGAGTATTCTTTGATTGTTAAGCTACTGACTGAACACCATTTGAAGTTTCTAAGCTTAAAAGCAGGCTGCAGAGGCTCGTCCGAGTCTACACATATAAAATGTCAATTTATTGGAAATCTCATGCCGCTGCTCAATTTTATATGATTGAAAAGTTATACAAGAAAGCGTATGTTTTTTTTTCCAACCTTGTAAATCGTCCACTTAACCCTTGTCCTGCTGAACTCAGATTTTCTATTAAAACTAAGATTTATCCTTCTATCCCTCTTATTGAAAAAGAAATACTGCAGGTTAACAGGATAAAAGTTGGGGAGGAGTGTAGAACAAACAAGACCTGTCACAGACACGTGATGATGGGTCTAGCATGCAACACATGTGTGGAAAGTTATTTGACAATGCTGGATAGACTATTTTTTACAATTTTTTAACTGAAGCCAGTGGTGATCAGTGGTCAAGGTCACATTACAAAACCTGACACGTCTCTGCGACTCCAAGATGTCCCCACATACCAAATTTGGGATTAATACCTCAAATAATATAGGATTATTCTCTCGACACAAATTTTCAAGAACCCAGGTGCCAGAGGTCAAGGTCAAGATCACAGTGAACTGGAAACAGTATGCTAAACTCCACAACCCCAAATGTATCCCTCGAGATGTATCCACACATCAAATTTGGGAATCCTGCCTCAAATAATATACGAGATATGCTGCGGACACAATTTTTCTAGTACTGAAGCCAGGTCAAGGTCACAGTGATACTGAAACAATAGGCCACCATCATATATCCACACATTTGGGATTCTTACCTCAAATAATATAGGAGTTAATGTCTGGACATGATTATTATAGAAATGAGGCCAGAGGTCAAGGTCACAGGGCCCAGAAATGGTATATGTGACACTTCACAACCCTATGACATTTCACTACCCCAAGATCTATGACACACCAAATTTGGGATTCCTATGTCAAATAATATAGATGATATGCTCCAAACACCATTATTCTAGAACTGAGGCCAGAGGTCAAGGTCACATTTACCGAATAACAGGGTGTGACACTCCGGAGTCCCAAGATGCATCGATCCACATACCTAATTTTGGTTTCATACCTCAAATGATATAGGAGACATACTCTGGACACGATATGAATTAATGGACAAACGTTGAGACTCCAAGGCCAGACATCTGACAGTGTTATCACTATATGCCTGCCTTTTCGGGCATAAAATTCTGGAGGCATAAAAATTATTCAGCATGACATAAGGGTTAAGCTGATTAACTAAAACCAACTGTAAATCTGTATTGAGAAAGTCCAGGTCTTTAGATTTTTTGGTCACATGCAAAAGTGACCTTAATATCCATAATGTCTGCCATAAAAACAAATTAACTGACAGTGTCACAGTGCCTTACAGTGACAGATAGGTCAATGAATATGATCTTTTATTCTTGCATAGATGTCTATTCGTACAGCTGTTTACACCCATTGTCAAATGAACGAAAATCCATGTTCAAATCAGGAGATTCACGTGCTGTTTGAACGTGGGTCTGAACTTGAAAGTACTTAAATGAGCCCTGCATTATTTGCACGACGTTATATATGGAAAGCGCTGCGGAACAGACTGATCATTTCGCCAATGTTTTTGTTCCGGAAAACGTTGCACATGGTTATGACGTTCGAAAGTGCACAGCCGACACCATTTTGTTTAGAGAAATCCAGTGTAAGAAAATAGACAATTTAATGTTTTAGCAGCGTTTTCAGTGCGAATTGGGCTAGAATAAGGTAAAATATGCAAGAATAACGATCACACATGTTTGTTTCATTGCATTAACACTTCCCGGGTACCTCGGATGATGTTGAACACTCGGCCTATCGGCCTCGTGTTCAAACAGCATCATTGGGACCCGGCAAATGTTAATGCATGAAAAAACATGTGTGATCCCTATATTACAACCTACAGCCAATATCAACAGCTTCTTCCTCTAATGACTTGAACTTGTTCTGTGTCTATCTTGACCAGACCTGTCAGTAACAATCCATTCAAACAAATTGTATACACAAGTATAAGCTTTTCAAAAAAGCTTGCCATCTTTCAGCACTTATCCAGTAATTCTGGAGGAACCAGATTTAAACATGCAAAAACATCCAAAACTCCCCTCCATGGCTCCACCCCACTTCATGTTTTAGCATATGCCATAAATTATGAACGCTAAAGTTCGGAGCATTTGTAGCTGTTAGATGCATATAATTTTCACAGAAATGGCTATCTCATGCTTTTCACCTCTTAGGCGGCGCTACCATACAGGTTTCAACTTACATCAATTATATATGCCATCTTTCTTGGATGGCAATGAAAAAATCGAAAAAGAGATGATCACTAAAACATAATACGTTGCACCACATGAACTAGTACCCTTACATCATGAAACAAGGAATGACGGGGCCGTGTAGCGGGACTGCAAATCCAGGGGTCGCCAGTTTGATCCTGGCCCGGTCCCATCACATTCATGTAGATTGATCATGAAATAATTTCTACAGCCACTCTTCAGTCCCTTCAGCTAATTCAAGAAGGGTTGTTGTCAGTTACAAGTGAAAGTATGTGTTAACTGCTTGTTCAACCTTGCCAAGGAAGAAAGTGTGGTTAGGCGAACTGACCTTCCAACATGACCATAGCTGTTGACTGGGACGTAAAGCATTGAAACAAGAAATTTAGCAACCTTGAAAACCCTTGTCTCTTGGGCAGCTGATTCCAGGATAAGATTAATCAAACAGATGCCACCAATAACACAATTAAACTGCGTAATATCAGTAATATAAAATACATATCCATAAATGCATTAGTCATTAGTCCTCTGCATCATTTTTCAAAGCCATTATTCACTAATCGTCATAGAAGCCTGAGCTCATTTTGAATGTTCCAAAGCTAACTGTTTGTGTCATCAAGGAAAGTTTTACAAAAGAAAGTACAGTCAAATCTCGTAAACTCGAATATAGGATTAGATGTTTTATTTGAATTATCAGGGAGAAATTTCTTTTACGCATCCAAAACATGTTACTAAAGACAGTTATCAAAAGATTATGAATAGGACCTCTTCTACGAATTCAGATTGTCCCATTTATTTTAAATTAGCTATTATTTCGAAAATTCGAAGTTCGAGGTTTCAATTGTAATGTGATTTTTTCTTCTTCAAAATTCGAACAATACCCTCCTTTGAATATAGATCAGGCTTTTGGTAAAACCAGCTGATCAAGAACTGCAAAAAAAACACACCCCAAATCCCCAAAAGATAATACAACATAAGGTCTAACCTACCTTAGGTGGTTCATAGGGACTGTCCGTCGGTGACGAACTATGGTCCGTAATAACACATGAAAACACTGGCGGGACATTCTGTTTAAAGTTTAACGGCTTAAGATCCTGAGCTAACTGCTTAACTCCATGCCTCTGTTTTGTTCCCATTCTGAATGACACAGTTTTATTCCGATATCACAGCAATCACACAGAATTATCCTTGTATTATCACATTCAGCGAGTTATATAATATACTATACACAAAAAAAATTGCGTGAATTTGTGAATATTTTCTTATCCAATGATTAAAACACTTGTTTTGGGTGCTCAAAAGAACCGTCTCCTTGAGACGGTTCTTTTGAGTACCCACAACATATGTTTTGGACGAGAAATACTAAAATTATTTTTATTCACACACACTATAAGCCTGTTTACAGTTGTCATACAATAGTAGTTATTCCACAATAAAACAAAACGTAGCTTGCAGTCATCATAAAATAGTAATTATTTACTATGTAAGAAAATAAATATATATCTTTAATATGATCCCCATATATATGGCAGAAAGACAATAGAAAACCGTGGAAGACTGCTACGTAACCTCAACAAATTTTAAGCACCAGTAACGTCTTTTTAATTTATATAAATCAATGTTGTTATAATCTTCTTTATTCTTACTGTAATTATCCGTTCATAAATATGCCGAGGTTCACATTAATAGGCACAGTTCATTCGTTATGATTTCAATTTTACAAACTCCCCAATAAAGACCAATAAAGAAGAGTATCACATTTAATTGCCATTATCTTTTATCAGAAGAAAAACACAATGGAATGTCTCGAACAACTGCAATATACGCTAGTTTTTGTGATCAATTTATTTAGATTTGCAGGTGTGTCACCATGACCTTGTTTCTGTTTTGGTCAGAGCTTGAAATTTTACAATAGAACATTCTGTACGCAAACATTGGAGACCCTGATCAGATGCTGCATTCTGTGGCATCTGATCTTGGTGTGCACTGTTTGCCGCTACGGTTAAATGTTCAATCACAAATGGATCAAAATGCACAGTAACTTCTGAGCTACACTGTGTCACATTTACACTTACAACTCATTGGCCATTCTTCAAAGATCCTGTAATGATACCCGCCAGCTATTTAAAACAATAACAATTTAACATAATTTTTGCATAATTTATCATTCAATGCTCTAAATACGCCTACAGCAGATGACAAATTTCTTATATTTTTTCTTCAATTTCATGGAAAATATGGCCTGATATTTCATGAAGTATCATGCATGCATCGACTGGCTTCAAATTTACCCCTTAATGCGCCAATCGCAACAAAAGTCCTCTGCTTTTCTTGTCAGCTGAAATGTTTAAGAAGCCTCTATGGCAAACAGTGTGGACCCAGATCAGACTGCTCCTATAGGAGCAGTCTGTTCTTGGTCCACGCTGTTTGCTTCTAGACTCATATCATCAGTAATGTCAGGCAATTATTTGCAGCAGACGACTTCAGCAAACGACATTTTCAGATGCATTTTTTTTTCTTGGCGCTTTAAGGGTTAATACAAAACCTTTGCTTTCTTTGAAAAAAAATTGTCTGCTGATTTTTGGTGGCACTCTAAGGGTTACAGGCCTTTAGTTAAGAGTGGGTGACAAAAAAATAATTTTCTTATTTCTCAACCAAAACATATGTTATGGGTACTCAAAAGAACGGTCTCAACGAGACGGTTCTTTTGAGCACCCAAAACATGTTGAAACTGATGGCCCTGGTATAAAATATATTTCAAATTTTACCCACACAAATTGTGTTTTTCTGGTTATTATACAATAAATATATAAACCTATTTTTGAAAAGAATGCAGACACCCCCTTTAGGTAAAGCTAATGTCATTGTCCGCGTGAAACACATCGCTGAATATATTGCGTGTCTCTGGAGCTCGAAGATATTAGCATATTATTGTGAACATTCAGCACAAATCTGACAGCGTAAACAGCAAGATGTACATATTCCTAATTATCCTTCAAAACAATAGGACAAATAATGACAGCTTATAGCATGTGTAGATTATACAAAGCATCTGCAAAACTGGCCATTGCCCAGCAAAAACCTCGGGGAGCTTGCATTATAAGCTTTAATGTTGTCTGGTCAAAGGCAAGATGATTTTGTATTTGTTTGTTTTGGTGCTTTACGTCCCAGTCAACAATTTTTCAGTCCTGACGGGATGATTTTTTTCAGTCCTGATGGGATGATTTGCTGCCATGAGAGTACCAAGCAGCAGATAGTGTCTTGCTCAACTTGACACAACTCAGTGACTGTCAGTGGTAGAGTGCTTGACTCAAAGACCGAGGGGCTGCGTGTTCGAGCCTCACCGGCGTCATTGCGTTGTGTCCTTGAGCAAGCTTAGTACTGGTTCAACCCAGGAAGACCCCTCCCTACATAACTGAAAGATTGTTGATGGAACGTAAAGAATCAAATCAAACAAAAATCATCTGCTTATATTCTTCGGTAGCATATAATGCAAACAATATATGGACCCAGATCAGACTGCTCCATAGGGAGGGGGGGGGGGGGTGGGGGGGGGGTCCAGACCCCCTGTCCCCCCCCCCCCCTCTGGATCCGCACATGTTTCATGTGTTTCATCTGCAAACAGAAACTAATAGAGGCAGATCATTGTTGTTTATCTCTTTAAAAGTTGAATTTCTCTGGGACTATTTTGTTGGCACATACTTTTCATGTCTCTGGCACTTGAAAGACTGCCAATATTTACAAATTTAGCTTCAGAGGACATTGTACCCCTGTAGAGGGCATGTTATACCCTTAATTCTGAATTATTTATGGACTACATGTTCCACTTTTGGCATGTACCCATGCAGAGTGACTGACTGAAATAAAGGCAACAACTTTACTTTAACTCTTAAAGCGCCAAGAAGAAAATGCATCTGAAAATGTCGTCAGGTGAAGTCGTATGCTGCAAATAATTGCCTAGCATTACTGACGAATTAAGTATAGAAGCAAACAGCGTGGACCCAGAACAGACTGCTCCTATAGGAGCAGTTGATCTGGGTTCAGACTGTTTGCCATAGAGGCTCCTTAAACATTTCAGCAGACGAGAAAAGAAGACCATTTTTGTTGCGATTGGCGCATTAAGGGTTTAAAGATTATTGGAATGATACTGCCAAAATGTACAAATTTAGCTTCAGAGGACATTGTACCCGTGTAGAGGGCATGTTATACCCTTAATTCTGAATTATTTATGGACTTCATGTTCCACTTTTGGCATGTACCCATGCAGAGTGACTGACTGAAATAAAGGCAACAACTTGATTTACTTTAAGACAAATGAGCCAGTGCATGAGATTTCCAACAATGTGGTATGTGCGACCAGCAAAGCCTCAGATCAGCCTGCGCATATGTGCAGTCTGATCAGAGCCTTTGCTAGTTGCTCGAGTATTCTATGATTGTTAAGCTACTGACTGAACACCATATGAAGTTTCTAAGCTTAAAAGGAGGCTGCAGAGGCTTGTCCGAGTCTACACATGTCAAAATGCCACATTGTTGGAAATCTCATGTCACGGCTCATTAATAAAATAACCATGAACTATCAATCTTTTAATTTTTTCCTTGCTAGCGGTGACTTGCAAACAGTTTGGACCCAGATCATGACCGACAGAATGTCCGTCATGATCAGGGTACATTAACTGTTTGACACTGAAAGATTTTTTTGGGAAAAAAATGTGTTTCAAGTCCGCGGCTTAAAAAATTACCCAGCATGCCAAAAGATAAAGCACCATATCCAACCTAACAAGTCCACAGTAAATATTTTTTATGAACCCACTCACGATCCCCACCTTTTCATCCAACCCAACTAAGCTAGGATAAATGTGTCTTGCTCAAGGACCACAACGCAGTGAGCCTCACTGGCGTCACTGCGTTGTGTCCTTGGGCAAGACACATTTAATCTAGTTTAGTACGTACTGGTTCAACCCAGGAAGACCCGTCCCTGTTTAACTGAAAGATTGTTGATGGGATGTAAAGAATCAAATCAAACAAACAAACGAACCCTAATGTGAAATTAATTATGGCTGTATTACCCTTTTTTATAGGACAATAATTCTCTACCAATAAGCAAAAATTTTAGCAAAGTTACAACTAAACTAATCAAACAATTAAATAAATAAATAAAGTCTTGAGAAATTAGATGTATTAAAAAGATTAACAATAAGATCATAAAAGCTTTATATATAAAAGAATTAAACTTGACTTTTCAGTACAATTGAGATCACATAAATTTAAGCCAATATTTTGAGAGTAGAATACTATATACTTGTCAACATAGAAAGAGTGAACCTCTGTGAAAAAGTTCAAGAACTGTTCTAGAACAGAGAATGGAGCTGAAAGTTACTGTAGATCCTGTAATTTTCCTTAGAATTTTATTTTCATGAAGTGTTAAAAGACCTATCTAGAGTGCGTAACGAAAATTTAATTTTCTTATTACTCAATGTGGGTACTCAAAAGAACTGTCTCAATGAGACGGTTCTTTTGAGCACCCAAAACATTTGTTAAATTTGATCGGTAAGAAAATATTTGCAATTTTACGCTGAAATTTTTTGTTTATCTAAACCTGTGCATATTTTTTCAGATTAAAATTTCACAACTGGAGCATGATTTTCCTTGCATTGATCAGCAAAAAGCAGAGTATTTTCGCAATTCCACAAGTGTTTTATTTTCGCAAAATTTTGAAAAATAAAATCCGCGCAAATTTTTCTGAATTTCCAGTACTTGTCAAAAATCAACTGCTTGTAACACAATTTTAATATTTATAGAGTTTAAATGAGTTGAGGAAAAGCAAAAAAATAAGAGGCTTGCAACCGAGAATTTTATTGCTTTTTCGCAACAAGTTTAATAAACTCAATTATACAGGAGCACGAATGTTAGATTCTATTTATCACATGACATTAAAATTAATATTATAAAAATCGCATTTTCAGAGTGAAAACATCAAAATGTTGTCATCTTTTAAGCAACTTTACAATGGATGTCATTTAATGTTACGAAATCTGTAAACCATTAGTGGTTTATTGATTTTAATGAATGGCGTTACATCACTCCCAGACGCGACGTCAGAATAGAATAGAATAGAATAAAGTTTATTTCCAATCATGGGCCATCAAAAGGCAGCATATAAATCAAAATTAATAAAATTAAGATCATAGGCATGTGATAATGACTTTTATAGAATGTATACATTAGCATCCAAAGCCTCAGAAAGTATCAATATTCTAGTTCCAATCAAGTCACAAAATTAGATCAGGCAAAGCCTAATTTGATTATTAACTATCAGTAATTGTAACTTTGTAAATACGTGCTTCTACTTAAAATGTTAGCTAAAACAATCAAAATTTATCTTCCAATATCTGATCTTCAGATAACGTAACATTCATAAAGAGCTACTGTTATTGTCTACTTATGTTGTCTGTGTGCAGTTTTAATTAAGATTAGGCTACGAGTCAGGTCTCCAGAGGATGTGTGGGTAATTCAAGCTTTCAACTAGGGCGTATGTTGTGGGTACTCAAAAGAACCCGATCCCGCAATTAGATGGATAACTTTGAACACTCCACACAATAAATATGCTGTGGTCCAATGTAAAACAAAACCATAATCATGCAGTTGATTGCGAGTCACAACAAATCCCACTCATATGGTTTTGACTCCTGCTCAGCGGACCTCAGTGGGTTTTAAAATAAATGTGCTGTTGCACGCCCCACTTGCATATTATAAAGCAATTAAGTCACTCACTGAACAAAGGTTGCATTCTGTCCATGGGGATTTTTGTTTTACTTTTATTTTTTACATCCCAGTCAACATTTTTTCAGTCATGTCAGTACGGGTCTTTATGGGTTTAACCAGTACTTAGCAGTGGATAAAGTGTCTTGCTCAAGGACGCAACAATGACTCAGCCGGTTCACCGGCCTGGACAGCTTGACCCCCGGGGGTGAAGATAACCAGGGTGGGGGGCAAGATATCCCGGGACAGCTTGACCCCCAGGGGGCAAGCCAACCGCGGTTGACTTGCCCCCCGGGGGGCAGCCTGTCCAGGGGGCAAGATAAACTGGGACACTGGCTGTGAGACTGGAACTACCAACCCTTCTTTCCGGTACCATACTTTCGTGGAGATTGATCATGAAATAATTTCTACGGTTATTCTCCTCCCTTCCGCTGATTTATTCAAGAAGGGTTGTTGTCAGTTACAAGGGAAAGTATGTGCACAAATTACTGGTTAACCGCTTGCTCAAGCCTGCCCAGGAAAAAGTGTGGTTAAGTGAACTGACCGTCCCGCAATGACCATAGCTGTTGACATGGGACGTATAGCAACAAAAACAAAACAAAACCTTCTTTCCCCAGCCTAACACTCTACCAACTGATCCGATAATAGCATTAGGGACAAGAAAAATTCGTCGAATTTATATCTCCCAACGAAGGGTTATTTTAGAGAAACATGTAAATTTCAAAACATAAATTCCAAAGTTCACCTTCGGTATCATTCAGATTTTAGTGCTTAGTTAAATAAAAAAAAAATACTCTTACATCTGCACAATTTTTATATCTGACCTGCCAACCCAAGCCCAGTGGCCAAGGGTGTGTGTAAATTCAAAGTGTTACCCTGCATGTTTCACTTTAATTTGATATGCAACATGACCACTTTCAGAAAAGAAAATGACCCCACCCCAGGGGTCGAGGGTGTGTGTAAGGACAGCATATTTGCTTTCATAGTGTTATGTGCTCAATTCCCTTTAATTTGACATGCAAGAAAAACATATGGTTTGACCTTTTGATCGTACCCCCGGGATCGAGGGTGTGTCTGTAGGCAAAATATTTGCTACTATGTTGCTGCATGCCTCGTGAATCTAAGCTTTAATTTGATATGCACTATGACCATATTCCGAAAGTTTACTTTTGGCCTTGGCCCCACCCCTTAGTCCATCCATGCAAACTTATAATATCAGCTATAAAACATGTGCGGATCCAGAGGGGGGGACCCTGAAAAATCACAAAAATATAGGGTTTCTAAGCAATACTGGTCCAGATCCCCTGAAAAATCACAAAACTGCCAAGCTAGCATTCAATGTTGGGTCAATTCATCAGCTCGCTAGCAAAATGCCATTCAAATGGCGTTTTGCTGGCTGGACGATAGTGGCCCACTTTTAGTGGTATTTGGCTTCATTCCCCCTCATCAACTAAAAAAACCCCAAAACGTCAGAGTTGGACCCCTTCCGACAAAATTTTCTGGATCCGCGCTTGTAAAATGCATTGCAGTGCAAATAGAAGTATAACTCTTACATGGCACTATCTATATAAGAATAGGACTTCAGTTAAGAGTGCGTAAGGAAAATTTAATTTTCTTATTTCTCAACCAAAACATATGTTGTGGGTACTCAAAAGAACCGTTTCAATGAGACGGTTCTTTTGAGCACCAAAAACATATGTTAAAATTGATGGGTAAGAAAATATTTACAATTTTACGCTGAACATTTTTGTTTATCTAAACCTGTGTAAGAAACTGATTGCCTTATTTGGAAGCATGTTCCGATTGATTATATCAACATCTACAACAATATTATCTTCTATTTTGCCCGTTGTTATCTTTCAATCCATTTGTTTAAACATGACTATCACTTTTAGTAGCAAGAAAAACAGATAAAACTACTACCCTGCCAGCCAAGAGTGACAGTGACGTCTTGTTTTGTTTACAATTGTTAAGTAAAACATTAACGTTTACACTCCACTTGAGCTTCCGGGGAATCTATAGATCACTTTTGTATTAATCCTATCCTGTGGATAGGATTAATACACAATACACAAGTGATCTATCGATTCTAAGACCCTGATAGCTATGTAAGCAAAACATGACGTCACTGTCACTCTTGGCTGGCAGGACTGTATAATAACCCGCAAAGGCCAAGGTAAACAAAATTTATAGATGTTTTCTACAGTAATTTATCAGTTCTAACATATGTTTAACCATCTTATTGAGACGGTTCTTTTGAGTACCCATAGCATATGTTTTGGTTGCTAATATTCTATCTTTTTACAAACATTGTAATCCAATTGAAGCCAGATGGTCAGAATCCACACTTTTCCATCCACAAAGTAAGTCCATATTGATAACGAAATTTCACCACTGGAATTCAGATCATATTATATCAATATGATGAAAACAGCCAAAAAAAAAAGTTGCTTATATAAGAGCTTGCAGGCTTAATAGATCCAATACGGTTTTATTTCTTCCACTTAAAATGGTCAAAACTTCAAAATTTTATCAAGTTCTGCCCATGGCTGAAAACAAACTAGTAACAGGCCTTAAAATTTAGATTTTATTTACAGCATGAAATCAAAAATTAACTTTCTTATTTATTAACCAAAACATATGTAGTGGGTACTCAAAAGAATGAGACGTTTTTTTTGAGCAACAAAATCACATGCTTAAATTGATGGATAAGAAAATAATCACATTTTTACGCTCAAAAAAATTGACCGAAGAGTAACAATAACAACTGATTCCATAAATGCTAATAAGACTGTGAAACCGATCTGTTCAACCTTATGACTCGAGCATCCTAGCGGAAGATAATCATCTTGCATTATTTAGTTACTAATAATCAATTTTTGCCACAATAATCCGTTTAAGAACTGTCATCAATGTAAGTATGGTCCCTCATAAACAATCTTACCGCATTTAACCTTTCCTTACTAGCGGAGACTTCCTTCGCCTGCTGATAACCTTTGCAAACAGTTTGGACCCAGATCAGGACCGACAGAATGTCGGTCCTGATCTGGATCCAAACTGTTTGTGTTCCTGAAATAATTTTTTGAAAAAATAATTTTGAAAAAAAATCAGCAGACGACAGTGAAAACCATGAAAAATTACTCAGCATGCAGAGAATTCAAACGAAGCCATTGCATTTAGAAATGAGCCAGTGCATGAGATTTCCAACACTGTGGTATGTGCGACCAGCAAAAGCCTTTGCTAGTCGCTTGAGTATTCTATGAGTGTTAAGCTACTGACTGAACAGTGTTTGGAGATTCTAAACTTAAAGGGACTCTGCAGAGGCTCGTCTGCGTATACACTTGTCAAAACGCCAAATTGTTGGAAATCATGTGACACGGCTCAAATTTTAGTAAAATCTTATATAAATTATTCCCACATGTTCTGCATCTGTGACACACAGCAAATGTTCCATTCAAATTTTCAATATTACATTTAGCCCTCAACTCTTTGCCCGCTAGTGTACTCTGTTGATATTGATAACCTTCAACAATTTGGACACAGATCAGGCCCGACAAAATGTCAAAATGTCAGGCCTAAACTGAATCCAAACTGTTTAGCACTCTGATGGTATTCCTGAAAGAATTTTTTGAAAACATTATAGTTTTTATAACAATTAGTAGAGGACATAACATTTTGAAAAATAATTAAAGCATTTATTGCATTGTTTTTTGTTTGGTTTGATGCTTTAATGTCCCAGTCAACAGCTATAGTCATGTCGGGACGGTCAATTCACCTAGCCACACTTTTTCTCGGGCGGTTAATCAGTACTTTGTGCACATACTTTTTGCTTGTAACAGAAAACAAAACTTATTCAATCATAGCAGAGGAAGGGAGGAGAATGGTCGTAGAAATTATTTCATGCCAATCTCCATGAAAGTATGGGACCAAGGGGATCCAACTCTCGTCCCCTGGATCTGCAGTCAGACGCACATATCTGCAGACATGTTACCGACTGCGCTACGTAGCCTGCTCTATTGCATTGTGAAGCATTTTATTGTAGATGCAAAGAGTTTTAATATTTTTGCTAGTGGCAGACACTTCACATGCAATATCAAAATTCTTAGCTCACAGTTTGATTCTTTACGTCCCAGTCAACAATTTTTCAGTCATGTCAAGACAGGTCTTCCTGGATTGAACCTGTACTAAGCAGCAGATAAAATGTTTTGCTCAAGGACACAACACAGTCACTCGGCCGGTGGTGAAGCTTGAACTAGCAAACCTTAGGCCCCAGTCTAAAGCTCAACCAACCACTGCACTCTGCCCCTGCTTCTCCTATATTATTTGCAGCCTGGCCTGCATATGGCATACTTCTGCAAGCATTCATGATGTAGTCAATGTAAAAGGAACCAATAAACTTGTGGTCAGGTGAAGCTGTTTGTAAGAGTAATGTATATATAACCAATTGATATAAACTGATAACCATAATATGAGGTGAATGATTTCTGATATACCAATAAGCTTGTGGTGAAACTGTTTGTATGAGTTGTTGATATAACCAATTGATATAACCTATGAGGATTGAATGATTTCTAATATACCAATAAACTTGTGGTGAAGCTGTCTGTATGATTAAATGACATAACCAATTGATATATCTACTGTGTCTGATATACCCAATTACTTGTGGTGAAGCTGTCTATATGATTAAATGACATAACCAATTGATATATCTAATGAGTCTGATATACCCAATAAACTTGTGGTGAAGCTGTTTGTATGATTAAATGACATAACCAATTGATATATCTTATGAGTCTGATATACCCAATTACCTGTGGTGAAGCTGTTTGTATGAGTAACTGATGTAAGTAATTGATATATCTAACAAGTCTGATATACCCAATAAACTTGTGGTGAAGCTGTTTGTATGATTAAATGACATAACCAATTGATATATCTAATGAGTCTGATATACCTAATTACTTGTGGTGAAGCTGTTTGTACAAGTCACTGATATAAGTAATTGATATATCTAATGAGTCTGATATACCTAATAAACTTGTGGTGAAGCTGTCTGTATGATTAAATGACATAACAAATAGTTATATTTAATGAGTCTGATATACCCAATAAACTTGTGGTGAAGCTGTTTGTATGAATAAATGACATAACCAATTGATATATCTAATGAGTCTGATATACCCAATAAACTTGTGGTGTAGCTGTCTGTATGATTACGGTAAATGTTCTAAAATTACGAACACTAAAAAATAATTATTTTTTCCGCTGTTCGTAATTTTAGAAATTACGTTTATGAAAAAATGTCAGTGTTCGTAATTTTAGAATGTGGACTTTATCATGAGAAAAACGGTATACATGCATGTCAAAATGTGGTAGAAACGTGTTGAAAACACGGCGATATGATTCTGTGCTGTCTCCTCGTTTTTCTTATTAAAACCGTTGCTAAATTCATGCGGACTGAGTCAGTAAAATGTCCAGCGCATGCAGTATTCGCCAAGTCGAGAGCCAGGCACGTGCATATTATGTCACTCAATTTACTTACAAGTCATAAAAGTCCACTGATTTAAACTATTCGATAAGCCGGGTCTCCTATGTTCACTCGCCGAATCAGTACACTATTTCGTTCTTCCTTCAGAAAACCAAAACGCTTGCGCTCGCTCTGCCGACTTCGAATTCGAGTTAATATTGAACTCAAGAATTGAAACCGCTAGACATCTCGTACGATCAGATTTTTTGCAAAGATCTATACTTAGACGAGTTCCCAGAGTAAAAAAAAAATGACGAAATTCAAAAAGGACACACATATCTCACTCTCTCTCTCTCTCTCTCTCTCTCTCTAATTGTCGATCCGTCGATGGAATGTTTACTTTGATGTGCCTGCACCAGTGTCTCTCTCTCTCTCTCTATTTGCAAACACGGTTTGGATCCAGATCAGACCCGAATGGTATTCAGGATAGAACGTTTCGTCAATTTAAAAATGTGTGCATGCGGTAGAAAGTACGCACAGCGTTAATACTGTGGAATGTCCGACTTTGCCGTACAAAAGCCGATGCGCACGGTAAGTGCGAGTTTTGGGTCCTCATCGGAAGCACTTGTAACAAGATTGATTGACTGACCCAAACATTGTGTTTCGATATTTTAAGAAACCCAGCCAAAACAAAAGATTCGTGTGCAAACACCGTGCAGTCCCTCTACTTCAAAGTTTGCAAACCGTTTGGATCCAGAAGATCCTCCGACGTGCCTGATCAGGGGCAAACATGTATACCAAGAGATATAATCTAGTCCGACTTTGCGTCCGATGATCACCACACGCTGAAAGGAACATTTCAGACAAGTACCTTCTTTCAGATGCATGCCATGGGCGGATCCAGAGGGGGAACAGGGGGTCCGGACCCCCCTGAAAAATCACAAAAATATAGGGTTTCCTAGCAATATTGATCCGGATCCCCTAAACATCACAAAGCTACCAAGCCATCATTCATTGGTGGGCCATTATCGACAATGGCGTTTCGCTGATGGGCCAATGGTGGTCCATTTTAGTGGCATTTCGGTCTTCTCTCACTACCCACTCTGACAAATGTTCTGGATCCGCGCATGCATGCAGTGCGTGTGAACCGGCACGATTGAAATTTAACTGTCGACGGACATGATTCATGCGCGGATCCAGAATGTTTTGTCAGAGGGGATCCAACTTTGACAACGTTTGTGTTTAAAGTTGATGAGGGTAGAGAGGATCCCAGTCCCACTTTATGCGGGCCATCATCGGCCCGCCAGCGAAACGCCATTAAATGGCGTTTCGCTGGCATGCCAATGAATGCCCAACATTGAATGCTGGCTTCGCAGCTGCGATTTTTCAGCAGATCCGGACATGTATTGCTAGAAAACCCTATATTTTGTGATTTTTCAGGGGGGGGGGGGGTCCGAACCTGGGTCTGCACATGTAATTTCATGATATTTTGGTACTTACAACGTGCGTCAAAGACTCAGACGAGCCTGCTCAAGTGTGCATTCTCAATACAGCATTGATGGTCAAGCATCACCGCTTTTATGTTGAATGGATTAATTTTGTGTCTCACGACTGAAACCACCACTTGGAAAAAAGGCCCTTTTGTATATAAGTTTTAGCAAGTTTACTCAGTTGTTTAACGCTGTGGTTTACATGGCAATTTTAAAGTAACAACATCTACTGTTACTTGCAAATGTTCAATTTTGACGACCAGGCAGCGTATGACCAGTGACCTATATGTATGGGTCACTGGTATGACCTAAGTCCTTCATGGTGAACACAAGCTAAGATGTGCGTTTTCTCGCGGTAATTGTAACTCCTAATCCTTGCCCGAGGCATGTCTGTTTAATGTCTGTGACAATATACTGACAAAGGAAATCCATGTTAATGACCATTGCTGATCGGATGCTTCTTATAGATAAAAATTTCGCCAATGTAAGGTTTTAAAAATATTTGAACACGCTGCAGGTAGCGGACAGCTTATACCAATAACACACATGAACTTTGTCACGTACTACATGTAGGAAAGTCCGTGCTTTTAATGCGCTCTTGCCTTTGATCTTATCTGAAAACATGTATCGCACAATTAGCAGACAAAAAGTATAGTCTTGTGCTCGGCATGCGAAAACAAACGTCGCGTACCAGATTACCCATTTAAGTGGAATGGAACCTTCCAAATGTCGCTACCGCTCACGCGCTGTACGTTAAAAGTAAACCGAGCACGGATGGGACAAACAGATAAACGGACATCGATTTTCCGTCGAAAATAACTTGTGTTCGTAATTTTAGAAATTCACTTTTCCAAAAAAGGTCAGTGTTCGATTTTTTAGAATGTTTTAAAAATTATTTTCGGCGATAATTTTAGGTGTTCGTAATTTTAGAGTGTTCGAAATTTTAGAACATTTACCGTAAATGACATAACCAATTGATATATCTAATGAGTCTGATATACCTAATTACTTGTGGTGAAGCTGTTTGTACGAGTCACTGATATAAGTAATTGATATATCTAATGAGCCTGATATACCTAATAAACTTGTGGTGTATCTGTCTGTATGATTAAATGACATAACAAATAGTTATATTTAATGAGTCTGATATACCCAATAAACTTGTGGTGAAGCTGTTTGTATGAATAAATGACATAACCAATTGATATATCTAATGAGTCTGATATACCCAATAAACTTGTGGTGAAGCTGTTTGTATGAATAAATGACATAACCAATTGATATATCTAATGAGTCTGATATACCCAATAAACTTGTGGTGTAGCTGTCTATATGATTAAATGATATAGCTGTCTATGATTAAATGATATATCTAATGAGTCTGGTATACCCAATAAACTTGTGGTGAAGCTGTCTGTATGATTAAATGACATAACCAATTGATATATCTAATGAGTCTGATATACCCAATTACTTACGGTGTAGCTGTCTATATGATTAAATGATATATCTAATGAGTCTGATATACCCAATAAACTTGTGGTGAAGCTGTTTGCATGATTAAATGACATAACCAATTGATATATCTAATGAGTCTGATATACCCAATTCCTTGTGGTGTAGCTGTTTGCATGAGTAACTGACGTAAGTAATTGATATATCTAATGAGTCTGATATACCATATTCCTTGTGGTGTAGCTGTCTGTATGATTAAATGACATAACCAATTGATATATCTAATGAGTCTGATATACCCAATTACTTGTGGTGAAGCTGTTTGTATGAGTAACTGATGTAAGTAATTGATATATCTAATGAGTCTGATATACCCAATAAACTTGTGGTGAAGCTGTTTGTATGATTAAATGACATAACCAATTGATATATCTAATGAGTCTGATATACCCAATAAACTTGTGGTGTAGCTGTTTGTATGAGTAACTGATATAAGTAATTGAAATATCTAATGAGTCTGATATACCCAATAAACTTGTGGTGAAGCTGTTTGTATGATTAAATGACATAACCAATTGATATATCTAATGAGTCTGATATACCCAATTACTTGTGGTGTAGCTGTTTGTATGAGTAACTGATGTAAGTAATTGATATATCTTATGAGTCTGATATACAAAATTCCTTGTGGTGTAGCTGTCTGTATGATTAAATGACATAACCAATTGATATATCTAATGAGTCTGATATACCCAATAAACTTGTGGTGAAGCTGTTTGTATGATTAAATGACATAACCAATTGATATATCTAATGAGTCTGATATACCCAATAAACTTGTGGTGAAGCTGTCTGTATGATTAAATGACATAACCAATTGATATATCTAATGAGTCTGATATACCCAATAAACTTGTGGTGAAGCTGTTTGTATGATTAAATGACATAACCAATTGATATATCTAATGAGTCTGATATACCCAATTACTTGTGGTGAAGCTGTTTGTAGGAGTAACTGATGTAAGTAATTGATATATCTAATGAGTCTGATATACCCAATAAACTTGTGGTGTAGCTGTCTGTATGATTAAATGACATAACCAATTGATATATCTAATGAGTCTGATATACCCAATAAACTTGTGGTGAAGCTGTTTGTATGATTAAATGACATAACCAATTGATATATCTAATGAGTCTGATATACCCAATAAACTTGTGGTGAAGCTGTCTGTATGATTAAATGACATAACCAATTGATATATCTTATGAGTCTGATATACCCAATAAACTTGTGGTGAAGCTGTTTGTATGATTAAATGACAACCAATTGATATATCTAATGAGTCTGATATACCCAATTACTTGTGGTGTAGCTGTTTGTATGAGTAACTGATGTAAGTAATTGATATATCTAATGAGTCTGATATACCCAATTCCTTGTGGTGTAGCTGTCTGTATGATTAAATGACATAACCAATTGATATATTTAATGAGTCTGATATACCCAATTACTTGTGGTGAAGCTGTCTGTATGAGTAACTGATGTAAGTAATTGATATATTTAATGAGTCTGATATACCCAATAAACTTGTGGTGAAGCTGTTTGTATGATTAAATGACATAACCAATTGATATATCTAATGAGTCTGATATACCCAATAAACTTGTAGTGAAGCTGTTTGTATGATTTAATGACATAACCAATTGATAGATCTAATGAGTCTGATATACGCAATAAACTTGTGGTGTAGCTGTTTGTATGAGTAACTGATATAAGTAATTGATATATCTAATGAGTCTGATATACCCTGTAAACTTGTGGTGAAGCTGTTTGTATGATTAAATGACATAACCAATTGATATATCTAATGAGTCTGATATACCCAATTACTTGTGGTGAAGCTGTCTGTATGATTAAATGACATAACCAATTGATATATCTTATGAGTCTGATATACCCAATTACTTGTGGTGTAGCTGTTTGTATGATTAAATGACATAACCAATTGATATATCTAATGAGTCTGATATACCCAATAAACTTGTGGTGAAGCTGTTTGTATGATTAAATGACATAACCAATTGATATAACTTATGAGTCTGATATACCCAATAAACTTGTGGTGAAGCTGTCTGTATGATTAAACGACATAACCAATTGATATATCTAATGAGTCTGATATACCCAATAAACTTGTGGTGAAGCTGTTTGTATGATTAAATGACATAACCAATTGATATATCTAATGAGTCTGATATACCCAATTACTTGTGGTGTAGCTGTTTGTATGAGTAACTGATGTAAGTAATTGATATATCTTATGAGTCTGATATTCCCAATTCCTTGTGGTGTAGCTGTCTGTATGATTAAATGACATAACCAATTGATATATCTAATGAGTCTGATATACCCAATAAACTTGTGGTGAAGCTGTTTGTATGATTAAATGACATAACCAATTGATATATCTTATGAGTCTGATATACCCAATAAACTTGTGGTGAAGCTGTCTGTATGATTAAATGACATAACCAATTGATATATCTTATGAGTCTGATATACCCAATAAACTTGTGGTGAAGCTGTTTGTATGATTAAATAACATAACCAATTGATATATCTAATGAGTCTGATATACCCAATTACTTGTGGTGAAGCTGTTTGTATGAGTAACTGATGTAAGTAATTGATATATCTAATGAGTCTGATATACCCAATAAACTTGTGGTGTAGCTGTCTGTATAATTAAATGACATAACCAATTGATATATCTAATGAGTCTGATATACCCAATAAACTTGTGGTGAAGCTGTTTGTATGATTAAATGACATAACCAATTGATATATCTAATGAGTCTGATATACCCAATAAACTTGTGGTGAAGCTGTCTGTATGATTAAATGACATAACCAATTGATATATCTTATGAGTCTGATATACCCAATAAACTTGTGGTGAAGCTGTTTGTATGATTAAATGACATAACCAATTGATATATCTAATGAGTCTGATATACCCAGTTACTTGTGGTGTAGCTGTTTGTATGAGTAACTGATGTAAGTAATTGATATATCTAATGAGTCTGATATACCCAATTCCTTGTGGTGTAGCTGTCTGTATGATTAAATGACATAACCAATTGATATATCTAATGAGTTTGATATACCCAATTACTTGTGGTGAAGCTGTTTGTATGAGTTACTGATGTAAGTAATTGATATATTTAATGAGTCTGATATACCCAATAAACTTGTGGTGAAGCTGTTTGTATGATTAAATGACATAACCAATTGATATTTCTAATGAGTCTGATATACCCAATAAACTTGTGGTGTAGCTGTTTGTATAAGTCACTGATATAAGTAATTGATATATCTAATGAGCCTGATATAACCAATAAACTTGTGGTGTAGCTGTCTGTATGATTAAATGACATAACCAATTGATACATCTAATGAGTCTGATATATACACATTATCATAACAGTAACTTGATCTGGCGTACTGTATCACGTCGAGTGGATGAGGTCATACCATAGGATCACCCGAGACGCGTAGTGTCGAGGGTGATCCAATTGGTATGGCCTCATCCACGAGACGTGATACTATACGCCAGATCAAGTTACTATTATGATAATATGTTTATTATATGCCTTTTTCTGACATTCTTTCTGATTTTAAAACCTGCTTTGGTCTTTTATCCCGAAAAAATGCGGGAACGTTTGCCATAACGTTACGTTTGTTGACGTCGCGTCAACATGTTTTCTGTCTCTGGTTCCGTGCTTGCAATTTACTTTACGTAACGTCGCAGCAAAAGCAGGTAGCCAACGTTAGCCTCGTTTTAAAGGATAGTGATATGGATTCAGAAAACCTCAGTTTGTTGATCCGGCTTTCTGTATCAGATGGCCAGAAAACAGACAGTTCTAAAGTTGTATCAGTTGTAGGTATATAATAAACCCAATTACTTGTGGTGTAGCTGTCTATATGATTAAATGACATAACCAATTGATATATCTAATGAGTCTGATATACCCAATAAACTTGTGGTGAAGCTGTTTTTATGATTAAATGACATAACCAATTGATATATCTAATGAGTCTGATATACCCAATTACTTGTGGTGTAGCTGTTTGTATGAGTAACTGATATAAGTAATTGAATATCTAATGAGTCTGATATACCCAATAAACTTGTGGTGTAGCTGTCTGTATGATTAAATGACATAACCAATTGATATATCTAATGAGTCTGATATACCCAATAAACTTGTGGTGAAGCTGTTTGTATGAGTAACTGATGTAAGTAATTGATATATCTAATGAGTCTGATATACCCAATAAACTTGTGGTGAAGCTGTTTGTATGAGTAACTGATGTAAGTAATTGATATATCTAATGAGTCTGATATACCCAATAAACTTGTGGTGTAGCTGTCTGTATAATTAAATGACATAACCAATTGATATATCTAATGAGTCTGATATACCCAATAAACTTGTGGTGAAGCTGTTTGTATGATTAAATGACATAACCAATTGATATATCTAATGAGTCTGATATACCCAATAAACTTGTGGTGAAGCTGTCTGTATGATTAAATGACATAACCAATTGATATATCTTATGAGTCTGATATACCCAATAAACTTGTGGTGAAGCTGTTTGTATGATTAAATGACATAACCAATTGATATATCTAATGAGTCTGATATACCCAGTTACTTGTGGTGTAGCTGTTTGTATGAGTAACTGATGTAAGTAATTGATATATCTAATGAGTCTGATATACCCAATTCCTTGTGGTGTAGCTGTCTGTATGATTAAATGACATAACCAATTGATATATCTAATGAGTTTGATATACCCAATTACTTGTGGTGAAGCTGTTTGTATGAGTTACTGATGTAAGTAATTGATATATTTAATGAGTCTGATATACCCAATAAACTTGTGGTGAAGCTGTTTGTATGATTAAATGACATAACCAATTGATATTTCTAATGAGTCTGATATACCCAATAAACTTGTGGTGTAGCTGTTTGTATAAGTCACTGATATAAGTAATTGATATATCTAATGAGCCTGATATAACCAATAAACTTGTGGTGTAGCTGTCTGTATGATTAAATGACATAACCAATTGATACATCTAATGAGTCTGATATATACACATTATCATAACAGTAACTTGATCTGGCGTACTGTATCACGTCGAGTGGATGAGGTCATACCATAGGATCACCCGAGACGCGTAGTGTCGAGGGTGATCCAATTGGTATGGCCTCATCCACGAGACGTGATACTATACGCCAGATCAAGTTACTATTATGATAATATGTTTATTATATGCCTTTTTCTGACATTCTTTCTGATTTTAAAACCTGCTTTGGTCTTTTATCCCGAAAAAATGCGGGAACGTTTGCCATAACGTTACGTTTGTTGACGTCGCGTCAACATGATTTCTGTCTCTGGTTCCGTGCTTGCAATTTACTTTACGTAACGTCGCAGCAAAAGCAGGTAGCCAACGTTAGCCTCGTTTTAAAGGATAGTGATATGGATTCAGAAAACCTCAGTTTGTTGATCCGGCTTTCTGTATCAGATGGCCAGAAAACAGACAGTTCTAAAGTTGTATCAGTTGTAGGTATATAATAAACCCAATTACTTGTGGTGTAGCTGTCTATATGATTAAATGACATAACCAATTGATATATCTAATGAGTCTGATATACCCAATAAACTTGTGGTGAAGCTGTTTTTATGATTAAATGACATAACCAATTGATATATCTAATGAGTCTGATATACCCAATTACTTGTGGTGTAGCTGTTTGTATGAGTAACTGATATAAGTAATTGAATATCTAATGAGTCTGATATACCCAATAAACTTGTGGTGTAGCTGTCTGTATGATTAAATGACATAACCAATTGATATATCTAATGAGTCTGATATACCCAATAAACTTGTGGTGAAGCTGTTTGTATGAGTAACTGATGTAAGTAATTGATATATCTAATGAGTCTGATATACCCAATAAACTTGTGGTGAAGCTGTCTGTATGATTAAATGACATAACCAATTGATATATCTAATGAGTCTGATATACCCAATTACTTGTGGTGTAGCTGTTTGTATGAGTAACTGATATAAGTAATTGATATATCTAATGAGTCTGATATACCCAATAAACTTGTGGTGAAGCTGTTTGTATGATTAAATGACATAACCAATTGATATATCTAATGAGTCTGATATACCCAATTACTTGTGGTGAAGCTGTCTGTATGATTAAATGACATAACCAATTGATATATCTAATGAGTCTGATATACCCAATTACTTGTGGTGAAGCTTTGTTTGTTTGTTTGTTTTGTTGCTTTACGTCCCAAGTCAACAGCTTAATGGTCATTGCGGGACGGTCAGTTCACCTAACCACACTTTTTCCTGGGCAGGCTTGAACAAGCGGTTAACCAGTAATTTGTGCACATACTTTCGCTTGTAACTGACAACAACCCTTCTTGAATGACACAGCGGAAGAGAGGAGAATGACTGTAGAAATTATTTCATGATCAATCTCCACGAAAGTATGGAACCGGGCCGGGATCGAACTCGCGACCCCTGGATCTGCAGTCAGACACGCATCTGTAGCCAGACACGTTACCGACTGCGCTACGTGGCTCGGAATTGTGGTGAAGCTGTTTGTATGAGTAACTGATGTAAGTTATTGATATATCTAATGAGTCTGATATACCCAATAAACTTGTGGTGTAGCTGTCTGTATGATTAAATGGCATAAGCAATTGATATATCTCAGGGGACAAAAATATTTCAATATTGCACTTGTCCTGCAGGAGAAGTGACTTAAAACTTTTCACTCTCCCTGCAAACACATGCACTTGTCCTTTAAAGGGTATGTAATAAAGAACATAAGGGAGTAATATGCAATATGAATTTCTCGAGTAATTATTCCCAAAGCACTTGTCCTGTAGGACGAGTGCTTTGGGAAGAATTACTCGTCCTTTCCAGATTTCACTCGTAATTAAGAGCGGACGAGTGAAATTTTTGTCCCCTGTATCTAATGAGTCTGATATACCCAACTACTTGTGGTGAAGCTGTTTGTATGAGTAACAGATACAAGTAATTGATATATTTTATGAAGTGAACAATGAAGTTGTGGTGGTAATGAAACTTTCCGTTTATATAACTTGTGGTAGTTAACCCTTAATGCGTCAATCGCAACAAAAGTTGTCTGCTTTTCTCGTCTGCTGAAATGTTTAAGATTAGCCTCTATGGCAAACAGTGTGGACCCAGATCAGACTGCTCCTGTTCTGGGTCCACAATGTTTGCTTCTATACTTAATTCCTCAGTAATGCTAGGCAATTATTTGCAGCAGACGTCTTCATCAGACAACATTTTCAGATGCATTTTTTTCTTGGCGCTTTAAGGGTTATAATGTATCACAGGAAAGTAATTCTTCAGTTCACATTGCAACCAATTACCTTGTGATGGTAATGCATCAAGAATACAACTCTTCAGAAAGCAATCAATGAACTTATGGTGGTAATGCAAAAGGAATACACATCTTCAGTTCACAAAACAGTTAATGAACTTGTAGTGGTAATGCATCAGGAACATCTTCAGTTCACAAAGCAACCAATGAACTTGTAGTGGTAATGCATCAGGAACATCTTCAGTTCGCAAAGCCACCAATGAACTTGTAGTGGTAAAGCATCACGAACATCTTCAGTTCGCAAATCAACCAATGAACTTGTAGTGGTAATGCATCAGGAACATCTTCAGTTCGCAAAGCCACCAATGAACTTGTAGTGGTAAAGCATCAGGAACATCTTCAGTTCGCAAAGCCACCAATGAACTTGTAGTGGTAATGCATCAGGAACATCTTCAGTTCTCAAAGCAACCAATGAACTTGTAGTGGTAATGCATCAGGAACATCTTCAGTTCGCAAAGCAACCAATGAACTTGTAGTGGTAAAGCATCAAGAACATCTTCAGTTCGCAAATCAACCAATGAACTTGTAGTGGTAATGCATCAGGAACATCTTCAGTTCGCAAAGCCACCAATGAACTTGTAGTGGTAAAGCATCAGGAACATCTTCAGTTCGCAAAGCCACCAATGAACTTGTAGTGGTAATGCATCAGGAACATCTTCAGTTCGCAAAGCAACCAATGAACTTGTAGTGGTAATGCATCAGGAACATCTTCAGTTCGCAAATCAACCAATGAACTTGTAGTGGTAAAGCATCAGGAACATCTTCAGTTCACAAAACCACCAATGAACTTGTAATGGTAATGCATCAAAAACATCTTCAGTTCGCAAAGCCACCAATGAACTTGTAGTGGTAAAGCATCAGTAACATCTTCAGTTCGCAAAGCAACCAATGAACTTGTAATGGTAATGCATCAGGAACATCTTCAGTTCGCAAAGCCACCAATGAACTTGTAGTGGTAAAGCATCAGGAACATCTTCATTTTGCAAAGCCACCAATGAACTTGTAATGGTAATGCATCAGGAACATCTTCAGTTCACAAAGCCACCAATGAACTTGTAGTGGTAATGCATCAGGAAGATCTTCAGTTTGCAAAGCAACCAATGAATTTGTAGTGGTAATGCTTCAGGAACATCTTCAGTTAACAAAGCAACCAATCAACTTGTAGTGGTAATGCATCAGGAACATCTTCAGTTCATAAGCAACCTATGAACTTGTGGTGGTACTGCAACAGCAATCCAAATCTTCAGTTCTTAAAACAACCAATGAACTAGTAGAAAAATGCATCAGGAATACAGAATTGAATGCACCTGTGTTATTCGCAAACCCCAAAGGCATGTTTTCTTGGGTCGAGGCCCATATAAGAATCAACTATAAATAGGACCAAATCAGCTATCGGCCTGTGAAGAACTAATTCAGACTGTGTAAGATAAATCCAGTGTAGAATTTTATGGGCCATACACTGGACCCATGCACTAGCTTTAGCCTTGCTGAACTAGTGGATGCCTTCCAAATTATTTGCAATAGCAAAGTTACCCAAAATGTACCAAAGATGACAGACTGTGCTGTGACAGTCTGCTGCTCATCTTCGGAATGTACTGTAGTTGTTCCGATTCGGCATTACAATAATGTGTGCTTTGATCTTCCCAATGAGTATCCCGATGGATCTCGGAAGATGAGCATTAGTGTAACCTTCAAATCACCGCAGGAACAGTATTTGTACTTAAGATGACTGACTGTGCTGTGACAGTCCACTGCTCATCTTCCGAATGTACTGTAGTTGTTCCGGACTCGGCAATTACAATAATATGTATGCTTGGATCTTCCCCATGAGTATCCCGATGGATCTCAGAAGATGAGCATTATTGTAACCATCTAATCACCCGTGGAAAGGAGCTCCGAAGATAATATGATTATCTTCCATGGAGCTATATATCATTCAACAATGCAAATAGAATGAATTGTTGAATGCTTGTGGCAACAAGGCAACTAACATAGAAGGGTAACTGAAAAGCAAAATGCTATAAACTTGGGAATAATTGAATAAATTTATGTAAAATTTGATTTTGAATTCCCTAAAAATTTCTATTTTTGAATATTGAAAAGCTGGAAATGGTCCCCAAGAAAAAAAAATACATATCTGAAAACAATGTTTGTACTGGGTCACCAAAAATCATATTTTCAATCCTCATTCTATACTTTGGAGTGTTAGAAAGATGTCCCAACTAATTGTACAAAAATTGTCACAGATAAACCGAAAACAAACTGCCTGAACCTATAGGCTGTTTTTTGTTTGATATGATTCTTTACGTCCCATCAACAATCTTTCAGTTATAAAGGGACGGGTCTTCCTTGGTTGAACCAGTACTAAGCTAGGATTAATGTGTCTTGCTCAAGGACACAACACAGTGATGCGGGTGAGGCTTGAACCCGCAGCCCTTCGGTCTCTAGTCAAGCACTCTACCACAGAGCCACTGCGCTCCCCCTATAGGCTGGTCATTACTTCAACAAGCAATTCTCTCACAGGAAGAGGTGGGTGGTATCAACGGGATTAAAACACCATGAAATCATGCGAAAACAAAGATATCAGCATCTAAAAGCATTATTCATTCATTTCATGCAGTTCTTTGGTCCATGTCTCAGGCACAAATGATAAGTTATGTCAAGGTTTAAAATGACACAAAATTAATGACAGTAACATTTTCTACCCTTTTCCTTCTGCTTTTTCACTTGGCAGTTGGGCCTTAATGTTGTCTAGATCGTAAAATTGATTTTCAAAATACATTCTTCAATATTAGAATTGGTAGTATTGGTCCTTCAATTATTTTGCGGAGTATATGATACTCAGCAATTTGTTATGGACTGCATTTATTTGTGCAGGCAATACATGTGTCACTGGTTTTCAGACCTTTTATGTAAATTTTCAGCTTGTACACCTACAAAGTGACAACAAAATCGAGAGATGACAGCTCAAGAGTGTAAAAACTATTCAGAAACTCAAAATAGTCTACAACTGTGAAAAACGCCATTTGAAAGCCATCGTTGCCTTTTATGCTATCAAAATAATCATTTTAAGAAATGGCTCTATTAACTGTCTGTGGCAGGATGCTTTGAAGTTAAGCCTCATGCCAGACAAAATACAGATTTGTAAGTGACTTAATTCAGTAGTTTAGTGCTATATTCATGTTAAAATTATAAATTTTATGTTGTTAGACACTTTATACATGAAGTACCGCAGAATCTCATCAGGGTCTTGACTATTTACTATTATATTAGCATGAGATAGCCCTTTCTGTGAATGTCACAACACTTAAATGACACACCCAGCTCATCCCTATCTCCGCTCATGGAGATAGCAATGAGGTAGGTGTGCCATTTAAAGCGCCAAGAAAACAATGCATTTGAAAATTTCATCTGCTGAAGTCGTCTGCTGCAAATAATTACCTAACATTAATGACGAATTAAGTATAGAAGCAAACAGCATAGACCCAGAACAGACTGCTCCTATAGGAGCAGTCTGATCTGGGTCCACACTGTTTGCCATAGAGGCTTCTTTATCATTTCAGCAGACGAGAAAAGCAGATGACTTTTGTTTCGATTGGCGCATTAAGGGTTAACCCCTGCGAAATTTTGTTCTACAAATTGGAGGTGTTCTAGAACTGTTCTAGAACATTTAGAACTGTTCTAGAACTGTTCTAAACAGGTAAATATGTTTGTTCTAGAACTCTTGTTCTACAACTGTTCTAGAACATTGTTATAGAACAAATCAAACACATTCTAGAACTGATTTCCATTCTATAAGTGTTCTTGAAATATTCTAGAACATTTTTAGAACAAATCAAGAACCAGTAAGTTCTACAAATGTTCTAATAATATTCTAGAACATTTTTAGAACTTTTCAAGAACAAAATAAGTTGACAAAAACTTCTTGAAAATGATTCAAATTAAGTTCTAGAACATTTGTCTTACTTTTTAGAACTAGTTAATTCTACAAATAAACTAATAAATTCTAGAACATTTTTGAAACTTCTCAAGAGAAAGCATCAGGTAGCTCAGTGGTTGGGCAATGAGACGGATCTTTTGAGTACCCAAAACATAAAACATGCTTTGGGTGAGAAATAAAGAAAATAATTTTCCATATGCACTCTTATCTGGAGGCCTGGTCCTTTGGATGAGGACGTTAACTGGATGTCCCCTTTGCAGGGAAGGTCACCCCTTGTGCAGGTTAAAGAACCCTACGGTAATTTAGATATGGTTTAAATTACTTGTAGGCTTTCATCCTGCAACCTGGAGTGCACAAAGTACACTTGCCGATGATACTCACAAGCGAGGGTCTAGCAGTATATAGAGAAAGAAAGAAAAAAGGGCAAAATAAGTAAAAGAAAATTCAAATTAAGTTCTAGAACTTATTTAGTACTTTTATAGAACCAGCAAGTTCTAGAAATGTTCTAAAAAGTTCTAGAACATTTTTAGAACATTTAAAGAGGAAACATGTCATGACCAGATGGATGATTGGAAAAAACATGGCTGCCAGAATTGGAGGGAAAATGTGGAGGCTCTTCAAAAACATTTGTTTGGGAATTTCTAGATGGCAAACATGATAGTAGTATTGACTGAGACAGTGAGTAGACCTGAGAAACAGTTTCTCTAAGGTTTTTAATGTTGATTAATGGTGGGGTTGTTGTTTGTAAGTTTTTTTTAGCAAATGCAAGACAATGTTTTGAAATGGGTGGGGTAATACAGGGTGGCATGTTACAACAATGAGAAGATGATCATGGCTTAATTACTATAAACAGAGGTTGAGCAGTTAACATCCAATAAGTTTTCCAAAAACTACAATGTTACAGTTTTGCAATGAATGTTATTTATTTTTCGATTCACTGATAGTTCGGGAGAAATATTTTACTGAAATTTACTGAACCAGCAAGTTCTACAAAAGTTAAAAAATGTTCTAGAACATTTTTAGAACAGTTCTAGAACAAGCATGTCATTATAATAAATTTAACCAGATTGATGTTGGGAAAAACATGGCTGCCAGAATTGGAGGGATTATGAAGGCTCCCCAAAAAGCACTTGTGGCAGTTTCTAGATGGCAAATTTGACAGTATTATATAGTCTGGGACAGTGAGTAGGTTTGAGACACAATTTCTTAAGTTTTAATGTTAATTGTTGCTGTAGTTGCTGTTTTTCCAAGGTCAAATGCATGGCAATGTTTTGAAATGGGTGGGGTAACAGGGTGGCAATAACTAACAACATTTAGGCCAACTTAGGGCCCCTATAATAATTCTCCTCCAGTTGATGTTTATTTATTTATTGTGTCACCTGCATTTGGGGATTACTTATTGGGGTTTTAAACCAATGTCAACAGTTTTCCAGATATATAAAGGTAGCATTCGATGGAATCTTATTTCCAAACCCTATATGGGACATTTTTGGGGAGGTGTTCTACAACTGTTTTAGAAAAGTTCAGATTTTTTAGAACAGTTGCAGAACAAACCACTAGAACATTCCTGAAATTGTTCTTAACCAATTCTAAAATGCTCTAAAATAATTCAGGGGCATTAATAGAATGCTTTATATGACATTTTTGAAGAGATGTTCTACAGTCTTTCCAGAAAATTTCTAAAGGTTTGTTCTGGATCAGTTCTAGAAAAAGCCAATGTTTATTCTAGAACAGTTCTAGAATAAACCATTAGAACATTTCTGGAATTGTTCTGGAACCATTCTAAAATGTTCTAGAATGATTCAGAGACATTTGTAGAACGTTAAATGGAACATTTCTAGGGGTGTTCTACAATTGTTCCAGAAAAATTCTAAAGGTTTGTTCTAGATCAGTTCTAGAACAAACCAAGGTTAGTTCTAGAACAGTTCTAGAACAAACCATTAGAACATTTCTGGAATAGTTCTGGAACCATTCTACAGATGTTCTAGAACTATTCAGAGGCATTTATAGAACGTTAAATGGGACAATTTATGAGGGGTGTTCTACAACTGTTCCATAAACATTCTAATGATTTGTTCTGGAACTGTTCTAGAACAAACCAAGGTTAATTCTAGAACAGTTCTAGAACAAACCATTAGAACATTACTGGAATAGTTCTGGAACCATTCTACAGATGTTCTAGAACTATTCCGAGACATTTATAGAACGTTAAATGGGACATTTTATGAGGGGTGTTCTACAATTGTTCCATAAACGTTCTAAAGATTTGTTCTGGAACTGTTCTAGAACAAAATTGATTTGTTCTAGAACTGTTCTAGGAAAAACTTTTAGAATTTTCTGGAACTTTTCTAGAACAAATTTTTTGACCTCGGCTAGAACAATTGTAGAACAAAAAATTGTCCCATTTAAAGTTCTACATCTGTCCCATAAACATTCTAGAACATATCTAGAACAGTTCTAGAACATAGTTCTAGAAAATTCTAGAATAATTTTAGAACATTCTAGAACAGTTCTAGACCATTTCGCAGGGGAATAGCTCATCACTTTCGCTTCAAATGGTTATACTGTACTTTCAGACAGTTTTAGCTAATTGCTGAAAGATGGCAAGCTTTTTTTGAAAAGCTTATACTTGTATAAATCATACTCGGTAGTAATCCCTTTACAGACGCCGAGGATATTCATTAAAGTATGGGTGCTTCTTCTAACATAAACAGATTAACAATATGACCCAATTTTAGTATTCATTTGACAAAACAGGGATAGTAAAGTAAGCCACAAATGTGACAAATTTATTCCAGGAAGACAATTTAAATCCGAGCCTAGAATATTTTCACACATGAGACCGATATTCAATCTGGTATGGCACCATAATTAGTTTAGCATTTCATATCTAGGAGAGGACATCAGACTAACACTTATCATTAAAACCAATATACAGGATTTATTTAAAAATTGGAGCTCTTGAGTAATACCCATCATGATCGAGTACACACATTCATGTCTTTTGACTACCGGTATAAATAGACTTAATTGAGAGACTGCTCATCTATAATAACCCCTAAATCAGTTCTTTGGCAATAAATGTATGTAGTACTGACAGTCCTTGTACTGACAGTCCCATATCTCTGTGGTACTGACAGTCCTGTATCTTTGTGGTATTGGCAGTCTGTATCTCTGTGGTACTGACAATTCTGTATCTCTGTGGTACTGACAGTTCTGTATCTCTGTGGTACTGACAATCCTGTATCTCTGTGGTACTGACAATTCTGTATCTCTCTGGTACTGGCAGTCCTGTATCTCTGTGGTACTGGCAGTCCTGTATCTCTGTGGTACTGATAGTCCTATATCTCTGTGGTACTGACAGTCCACTATCTCTGTGGTACTGACAATCCTGTATCTCTGTAGTACTGACAGTCCTGCATCTCTGTGGTACTGACAATCCTGTATCTCTGTGGTACTGACAGTCCTGTATCTCTGTGGTACTGACAGTCCTGTATCTCTGTGGTACTGACAGTCCTGTGTCTCTGTGGTATTGACAGTCCTTTATCTCTTTGGTACTGACAGTCCTGGTACTCTGTGGTACTGACAGTCATGTAACTTTGTAGTATTGACAATTCTGTATCTCTGTGGTACTAAGTCCTGTATCATTGTGGTACTGACAGTCCTGTATCTCTGTGGTTCTGACAGTCCTGTATCTCTGTGGTACTGACAGACCCATATCTCTGGGGTACTGACATTGCTGTATCTCTGTGGTACTGACAGTCCTGTATCTCTGTTGTACTGGCAATCCTGTATCTCTGTGGTACTGACAATCCTGTATCTTTGAGGTACTGAGAGTTCGATATCTCTGTGGGACTGACAGTCCCATATATCTGTGGTACTGTCAGTCCCATACGTCTGTGGTACTAACATTCATGTATCTCTGTGGTACTGACAGTCCTGTATCCCTGTGGTACTGACAGTCCTGTATCTATGTAGTGCTGACAATCCTGTATCTCTGTGGTACTAAGACCTGTATCATTGTGGTACTGACAGTCATGTATCTCTGTGATACTGACAGTCCCATACCTCTGTGGTACTGACAGTGCTGTATCTCTGTGGTACTGACAGTCCCATTCCTCTGTGGTACTAACATTCATTTATCTCTGTGGTACTGACAGTCCTTCTCTGTGCTAATGACAGTCCTGTATCTTTGTAGTCCTGTATATCTGTGTTACTGACAGTCCTGTTTTTTGTGGTACTGACAGTCCCATATCTCTGTGATACTGACAGCCAGTATCTCTGTAGTACTGACTGTCCTGCATCTCTGTGTTACCAACAGTCCTGCATATTTGTGGTATGGTCCTGTTTTTCTGTTGTACTGACAGTCCTTATCTTTTTGAAACTGACAGTCCAGTATCTCTGTGGTACTGACAGTCCCATATCTCTATGGTACTGACAGCCCTGTATCTCTGTGGTACTGACAAGTCCTGTATTTTTCTAGTACTGACAGTCCTGTATCTTTGTGGTACTGACAGTCAATGCATATCTGTCATACTGACAGTCATGCATCTCTGTGGTACCAAGCCCTGTATATCTGTTATACTGACAGTCCTGTATCTTTGTGAAACTCTCAGTCCTGTATCTTTGTGGGCTAACAGTCCTGTATCTCTGTGGCACTGGCAGTCCTGCATCTATGTGGTACTGATAGTCATGTATATCTGTGGTACTGACAGTCCCATACATCTGTGGTACTAACAGTCCTATATCTCTGTGGTACTGACAGTCCTGTATCCCTGTGGTACTGACAGTCCTGTATCTCTGTGGTACTGACAATCCTGTATCTATGTGGTACTGACAGTCCTGTATCATTGTGGTACTGACAGTCTTGTATCTCTGTGGTACCGACAATCCTGTATTTCTGTGGCACTGACAGTCCTGCATCTATGTGGTACTGACAGTCCTGTATATATGTGGTACTGACAATCCTGTATCTCTGTGGTACTGACAGTCTTGTATCTTTGTGGGCTGACAGTCCTGTATCTCTGTGGTTCTGACAATCCTGTATCTCTGTGGTACTGACAGTCCTGTATCATTGTGGTACTTACAGTCCTGTATCTCTGTGGTACCGACAATCCTGTATTTCTGTGGTACTGACAGTCCTGCATCTATGTGGTACTGACAGTCCTGTATATATGTGGTACTGACAGTCCTGTATCTCTGTGGTACTGACGATCCTGTATCTCTGTGGTACTGACAGTCTTGTATCTTTGTGGGCTGACAGTCCTGTATCTCTGTGGTACTGGCAGTCCTGCATCTATGTGGTACTGGCAGTTCTTATCTTTTTGATAATAACAGTCCAATATCATATCTCTGTGGTACCCACAGTCAGGTATCTCTGTGGTACTAACAGCCCTGTATCTCTGTGGTTTGTTTGATTTGGTTCATTACATCCCAGTCAACAATTTTTTAGTTATGTCAGGATGGATCTTCCTGGGTTGAACCAGTACTAAGCAGGGACTAGTGTGTCTTGTTCAAGGGCACAATTCAGTCCCACCGATGAGACTCCAACCTGCAACCTCTGGATCTTGAGTGAAGCACTCTACCACTGAGCCACTGCGCTCCCATTAGGTAAAATAACAATGACCTTGAAAATTGGGTCAATGTCATCAATTTATCATAAATTCTCCCATCATTGTTAGCTTTCCCCATTAGCATCATAGAAACTTAGTATATAACATACATATTACCTTTTCACCAAGAAAATATTTATAAATCATCAGAAAAACAGTGTTATTGAGGGCTTATTCTTTATTTATAATCTAATAGAATCAAACTTCCAAATAACAAGTCATTTCAAATCTCATATTATTTTTTCAAAGGAGAAAACAACAACAAAAACATATGTTGTGGCACAGCAAAACAAATCTTCTCTCCAATACGATTCTTTTGTTGTGCCATAATATATGTTTTAAGGAAGATCAGGCCAATAAAACTAATTCGCTTTTATCTGGTGTAAAGCAATTATTACTTAGAATCATTCCTTAAGTTCTCCCAGCTGCATAACATGGCTTGATAAGCGCTTTCTAAGCATATTCATAACTGTTTTTGCAGCAAAAACTTATATTTATTACTGTAGACAATAATTCATGTCTTTGCTCTTGTAATAACTAGCTTGTACTACCACTCCAGAAAGTAAATTGAGAGAGGATAAAATTCTAACTTCTTGAATTAATGGAAACGTGCATGCTGCAATATCTTGGATTGAAAAGTCAGTATGACCAGGAATAGCTACAATCACTGACCACCCCATGGTAATGTGAGGAACATGTGAGGAACACAGGTTTCGATAAACATCATTTGTATATATTTTCATACCCATCAGTTCTAGCATATATTTTGGGTGCTCAAAAGAACTGTCTCATTGAGGTGGTTCTTTTGAGTACCCACAACATAATTATGTTTTGGTGGTGAAATAAGAAAAGGCACCTTGAGGAAGCCTACTATATATCCAATTTCCGACGTACCACCCAAGGATTTGAATAAACCTTGACAAATGAGCCAGTGCATGAGATTTCCAACAATGTGGTGTGTGCGACCAGCAAAGTCTCAGATCAGCCTGCGCATATGCGCAGTCTGATCAGAGCCTTTGCTAGTCGCTTGAGTATTCTATGATTGTGAAGCTACTGACTGATCACCATTTGGAGTTTGTAAGCTTAAAAGGAGGCTGCAGAGGCTCCTCTGAATCTACACATGTCAAAATACCACATTGTTGGAAATCTCATGCCACGGAAACCTTATGGCACTGCTGCCACTGTACACTTGACTGTAGAAGAATAGAGACTTTCAGGTTGTTTTGGTTTGTTTCTTTACGTCCCAGTCAATAGCTATGGTCATGTCAGAACCATCAGTTCACCTACCCAGACTTTTTTCATTGGCAAGCTTAACTAAGCAGTTAACTAGTACTTTGTGCACAATCTTTTGCATGTATACTTAACTACTAAAGAAACCTGAAACATACTGTATGTCAATTTTTTGGTAGTAAATGAATACGATGCACACTTGTCTTTCCATTGCGTATAGTTAAACAAAGGTATGCTAAGATGCACTGAGATTATTTGAAAAGCTGAATGAATTTCAGACGTCAGCTATCAAAACGTCACGTAACCCTTAAAATCAATTTTTGCAAGAACAAAGAGATCACGCGAAAATCACCACAAAACCGATATAGTGTGATTCTTTGTTATTTCATTGACACCTACTGGGCATTCAAATAAAGCATGCATCCATTGTTCAACCCAGAAGCATATTTTCATTTTCTTAACTTCTATTTTACCTTATCAGCGTTTTATGAGCTTTTAAGAAGGACTGCCACTTTATCAACTTTTTTCATTTTGTATGATGTTTGGAATGCAATTTGACAATGTTTCAGTCCTTTTGAACTCCGTAGCTGCCACCTACGTCCATTTAGCTACGTCAAGCGTTACAACTACATGCTGATATGTGCATACTGCAAAGCTTGAACTTCATACGTGATTAAAGTGAAGTGTAGACAATTGGCACTATAGCAAAGAAGACAGCACACACTAAATGGTGACAAACATTGACAAAGAAAAAACAGTTATTAGCCATTATCTAAGTTTACGTTGTTTCTTAATTGAAGTTAAATTTGGTTTATTCCGCTTTTACGCATTAACGTGACGCGAAACAGAAGTTCTGATTCTTGAAAATGCATTCTCTTTCAATGATTGTTTGACTGCAAGTCATTAATTGCTTAAACAAAGGAAAAACACACTACCGTTTTGACAACGTCGAAAGCACAAATTAAAACCCCAATATCATACGCCACAGCTAGAAATATCAAATTTTTAAAATGCTCTTTTGTCTGTACTGGTATTTGCCTTGCCTACATGAAAAATGTTTTCAAAAAATATCTAGACATACACTCATGAAGCAAAAGTGATAAAAACGGTATTTTTGACGTTGTGACGTCATGTTCTATATTTGATAAATATATTTTTTCGAAGAGTACTTTCTAATGTCTTGCTTTTAAAATAAGCATATCGACTTAGCTCTATAATTTATTATTTACTATACTGAAGGACTTTAGAAATGCACCACCTGCTAAAATGCTAGTTTATTGTCAAAATGTAATAGTTTTATAATGTGAAAATAAAATTGACAAGTCCCTTCATTTAGCTTGTATTCAATAAGAAAATCGAAACGCTGTGGCTTATGGTTGCCGTGACGTCTCGATTATTCTTAGACATCCCAAATTTAAAAAGTCAAAGAGTACCAATACCTTCCATTATGAACGCAGAAAAGTTTTCGAACCGATGTTGGTTCTTGAAAGCACAAGGAAAGACAAAATCAAATTATGATGTTTTAGGCCTCTGGGAAGGTTCATTTCGTCTAGGTGACGTCATTATTGTTTTTGACGTAATTGGCTGTTTATAGCCTAAGGATCAAGAATAATCAAAATGTTTTAGTGCTACAAGATACTCCGCAACCCGTTGCTTAGAAGACAAAAGAAACGCCGCGACTGGTAGTGTAATTAAACGATTATTTCCGATTATTTTCGAAACTTTTCTTGTTTTTCGGTTGGTTAAGACATCTGGATACCAGCTCAAAGTGTTTGCTTTTAAATTGAACTAATCTCACAGCTGTCAGACTACAATTGTTGAAAAGCACTAACGTCAGTGTTACGTCAGAATGAACCGCATTAGCAAATCGAAACTATGGCAAATCATGGTCCATTGTGTAAGCGGATAAAAAGTGATAAAGAAAACATCCTCAAATCAACAATGTGGAAGAGACAGTGAATATATAACTGGTGCGTTTCTAAAGTCCTTCAGTATAGTTTGAAGCAACTGAAAAGTGTCAGGTTTCTTTAGTAGTTCAGTGCATCTGACAAATCAGGTTGTAATTTGGTTAGCTAGTCAGAATGAACCGCAATTTAGCAAATCGAAACTATGGCAAATCATGGTCCATTGTGTAAGCGGATAAAAAGTGATAAAGAAAACATCCTCAAATCAACAATGTGGAAGAGACAGTGAATATATAACTGGTGCGTTTCTAAAGTCCTTCAGTATAGTTTGAAGCAACTGAAAAGTGTCAGGTTTCTTTAGTAGTTCAGTGCATCTGACAAATCAGGTTGTAATTTGGTTAGCTAGACACCTTGATGGTGGCAGGGGCACCAACATGGCTTAAGGTTTTGACACACCTTGACAGCAGGACACCTTGATTGCTATGGATGCAATAGGTTTTGCATCAGCTTGAGTGTGTATTAGACTGGTGGTATTGAAGATGCATTGGCTTTTGAGACAGCTTGGCAGCAGATTGTACTAATTGACAGCTGCAGCACTACTAACAAAGTGGCTATACATGTATATAGGTTTTGAGATGACATGCACTATTTAATAAGTAACGTAGCACCGTGATATGGACACAGGTTTCGAGACATTGATAGTTACCAAGGAGTAAGATGGTTCTAAGTTTGGAAAGTCTGACACCTTGAAAACTGAGATGGCAATGGGTTTTGAGCCATCTTGACAAAGGCAGAGGTACAGTTGTGGCTTTAATGAGTTTGAGACATCTGGACACCAGTCGAAGTCACTAAGGACCAACAACATATGAGCCAGTACTCGAGATTTTGGTACCCATAGCATCGGCCAGGAGCAAAGACTCACTGGGTGAGCCTGTACTTTGGTGCAGTCTCACCAGAGTCTTCCCTTCTCGCATTCAAAAAGTATGGAAGATGATGAATCAGTCCAAACATTAGGCTTCTAGCCCCACTAAGTAGCTATGTTTATATAGTGATTTTATGCATATGTAATATCGGGAGCGCAGTGGCTCAGTGGTAGAGTGTGTCGCAGGGTCATTTAATGTGGACTCTGCACAAATTGTTCTGAGGTCTTGATCCCATATCCTACTCCCATACTTTCTCCTATAGGCCTTTAATCATTACAATTTCGATCATTTTCTCATATAAGTCATCTTATAAGTAGCGCATATTCAGTAAATACTGCTCACTGTTTGATTTGCGCGCGTTTCACAAGATTCACGCTTATATGCATGAGCATGCACAAACTCACCTAAGGCGCCCTTTCCTTCATTCTTCTGTTTGTTGTGAAGGGGTGAGGAACTCGCGTTCCTCGCCACTGCAGTATTTTACATTGCATAAGGATTTTCCTATTAGTTAGGATAATATATTGTATCTGCAGGTATGCGTTTACTTATACCATTTTCATCATGTTGTATATAATTGTATTCTATTTGACATTTGTATTTCCCCTCGGTAACCTCCGTGTTACGCGTGAAGATAGTCTCATTTATAATAAGGGGGTGAGGAAACTCGCGTTCCTCGCCACAGCAGTATTTTACGTTGCATAAGGATTTTCCTATTAGTTAGGATATTATATTGTATCTGCAGGTGTGTTTGCCGAGAGGTCGAAATAAATATGTCTACGATCCATCTCTGGTTGTAATCTATTGACCCTCGAACCCCTCGAGAGCGGGTGTACCGGCCCAGTAAATGGCGCCAACTTACAGTCTTGGCTTGGCACAGCGATGAACAGAGTACCAATCGAGCATCGCTATGACGTATCGTCGCTGTGACGTCACCTGTAGACACTTGTACAGAATGTAAATAGACCTTCACGATGATAATATGTAAGGCTTTTATTCTGTGAAACGGACATTTGTCACGGGAGGATTTCTACTGTGCCGGGAACCATAGTTTACTGGGCCGGTACACCCGCTCTCGAGGGGTTCGAGGGTCAATAGATTACAACCAGAGATGGATCGTAGACATATTTATTTCGACCTCTCGGCAAACACACCTGCAGATACAATATAATATCCTAACTAATAGGAAAATCCTTATGCAACGTAAAATACTGCTGTGGCAAGGAACGCGAGTTTCCTCACCCCCTTATTATAAATGAGACTATCTTCACGCGTAACACGGAGGTTACCGAGGGGAAATACAAATGTCAAATAGAATACAATTATATACAACATGATGAAAATGGTATAAGTAAACGCATACCTGCAGATACAATATATTATCCTAACTAATAGGAAAATCCTTATGCAATGTAAAATACTGCTGTGGCGAGGAACGCGAGTTCCTCACCCCTTCACAACAAACAGAAGAATGAAGGAAAGGGCGCCTTAGGTGAGTTTGTGCATGCTCATGCATATAAGCGTGAATCTTGTGAAAGGCGAGCAAATCAAACAGTGAGCAGTATTTACTGAATATACGCTACTTATAAGATGACTTATATGAGAAAATGATCGAAATTGTAATGATTAAAGGCCTATAGGAGAAAGTATGGGAGTAGGATATGGGATCAAGACCTCAGAACAATTTGTGCAGAGTCCACATTAAATGACCCTGCGACAAGTGCTTGACTCGAGACCGAGAAGCTGCGGGTTTGAGCCTCACTGTGTTGTGGTCCTTGAGCAAGACACATTTATCCTAGCTTAGTACTGGTTCAACCCAGGAAGACCCATCCCTGTTTAACTGAAAGATTGTTGATGGGACGTAAAGAATCAAATCAAACAAAATCAAACAAAAGCATATGTAATAAGTATCAAAATCTCTTGTGCTGGCCCAGTTTAAATATCTGTGGATGTGAAATTATGAAACTAATTCTGAAATTTTCTCTGATCTCAATCCAAATAACTCGACTTAACCCTTTAATTGAACACTAATCGACTCTTCCTTATGGTTTGATACAATAAATTTGGGATAGTCCATTGTACATGTCTAGGGGTGTCAGGATATACTTTTAAAAGATATTGTATTTTTTTAATATCCTTTTTTTCTTTACAAACAGTGTAGACTCTGATGAAATGCAGCATTATGTTGCATTTCATCTGGGTCTACACTGTATGTAAAAAAAAACGTTTAGGGGTTTCCCGGCACACAAAGGGTTAAAGCAGAACTGCCATAAGTAAGTGTCCTGGCTGATATATATGACTATAATACATTATTCAGATCAATTTAGACTAATAGATCAGTTCAGACTAATAGATCAATTCAGACTTCTGAAACAATGATTTATGAACAATAGTGTCAATATTTGTGATCATAAGGTTAGCAATACTGCCAGACCCTCTTTCGAGTACTATCGGCATGTGTACTTTGAAGGATGGAAGCCTACAAGTAACCATATCTAAATTACCATAGGGTTCTTTAACCTGCACATGGGGTGACTTTCCCTGCACAGAGGACATCCAGTTAACGTCCCGATCCGAAGGACGATCACTTTGCATCCAGACAAATATATGAACCATTTTCCAACTTTTTGACTAAGCAACCTGTGACCCCTTAAAGAGCATCCTTAAATTCATCATATCAAACCGGATGGTAGCTTCATTCAATGAACTAAGCGCTACAAGATTATTGACACGTTTCTGACTCAAGGAATAAATCTCCGAGGAACAAATTAACCATCCTCCGATAATTGAAGTCAGCGTAGCATCTTGTTGCAATTTATTCACTGTAAAATCTGTTAAAGTAACATCATTTGACACAAATAATTGCACAAACTCAGTTGAAAATGCCTAAAACAATGTGCAAGCCCTATTCCTGTTGAAATCATGTTCTATATGGGTTCCTAATTTCAAGCCAGTTCTCACTACTCTAATCATTACCATATAGTGGATTCATGGCCAGTATGAAAAACAGTGTTGATGCTGATCTGCTGGCTTCTATGGAAGCCAGCAGATCTGTATCTACACTGTTTTTACAGAGCACATATTCTGGTTGAGAAGGACAAAGGTTGATTTCACAACCAACAATTTAACGTTAAAAAAATGACAATTTGCTTCTTAAATGTTTCCATGACAATTTCAAACTCGCATTATGACATTTCAATGACCTCATCACATCAATAAAAGCATGGTTCACAGGAAGGAGCGCCAGTCCACCGGGAAAGATTCAAACCAGTATTTGCAGCTTCAGAATCTGGTCTGAGTCAAACCACCCGTATTTTGTTGAATATATTACACTGAACACAGTGATCATTCATGCAGTCTGAACAACTGCACAGTCTGATGTGCTTTTTTGTTTGTCACATGGGATACATGCAATCATAAGGTTTTAACATGAAATCGTTCATTTGATAGCTTGTTATTCTAATCATGCAGTTCTAAAATGCTTCCAGAGAAATGAGCTGAGCCCCTACATGACAAAAGCAATGAAATGGCACGTTAAAGCCCAACAAAGACCTAAATCACCCTATAATGGCATTTGTAACATCTTATAATTCAGGCTTCTCTGTCTACAGAGGGAGGAGGCAATGCATATAATGCTCAAGATACAATTAGATTATGTTGTCATTACTTGTTATTGTTACTATAAATGTTCTGTGGCTCTTCCTCACAATGCTGTGGGTGGTCTGCAGTATGTGATTATGGTATTTCCTGATTATACTCACATCCTTTTTTTGTGTGTCTGATCCCATTGCTATTAAAATATGCTAAAGAAATGGTTTTATCTAATCTATCACTCCTTGCTGCTCACCCCACTCTCAACATTACCTTACATCTCAATAACTGTTCATTGACCTATTGACACAGACTAGGGAAATGGTATTATCTGACCTGTCACTTCTTGCTGCTCACCCCACTCTCAACATTATCTTACATCTCAATAACTGTTCATTGACCTATTGACACATAATAGGGAAATGGTATTATCTGACCTGTCACTCCTTGCTGCTTACCCTACTCTCAACATTATCTTACATCTCAATAACTGTTCATTGACCTATTGACACAGACTAGGGAAATGGTATTATCTGACCTGTCACTCCTTGCTGCTTACCCTACTCTCAACATTATCTTACATCTCAATAACTGTTCATTGACCTATTGACACAGACTAGGGGAATGGTATTATCTGACCTGTCACTCCTTGCTGCTTACCCTACTCTCAACATGATCTTACATCTCAATAACTGTTCATTGACCTATTGACACATAATAGGGAAATGGTATTATCTGACCAGTCACTCCTTGCTGTTTACCCCACTCTCAACATGATCTTACATCTCAATAACTGTTCATTGACCTATTGACACAGACTAAGGAAATGGTATTATCTGACCTGTCACTCCTTGCTGCTTACCCTACTCTCAACATGATCTTACATCTCAATAACTGTTCATTGACCTATTGACACAGACTAGGGAAATGGTATTATCTGACCTGTCACTCCTTGCTGCTTACCCTACTCTCAACATGATCTTACATCACAATAACTGTTCATTGACCTATTGACACAGACTAGGGAAATGGTATTATCTGACCGGTCACTCCTTGCTGCTTACCCTACTCTCAACATGATCTTACATCTCAATAACTGTTCATTGACCTATTGACACAGACTAAGGAAATGGTATTATCTGACCTGTCACTCCTTGCTGCTTACCCTACTCTCAACATGATCTTACATCACAATAACTGTTCATTGACCTATTGACACAGACTAGGGAAATGGTATTATCTGACCGGTCACTCCTTGCTGCTTACCCTACTCTCAACATGATCTTACATCTCAACAACTGTTCATTGACCTATTGACACAGACTAGGGAAATGGTATTATCTGACCTGTCACTCCTTGCTGCTTACCCTACTCTCAACATGATCTTACATCTCAACAACTGTTCATTGACCTATAGACACAGACTAGGGAAATGGTATTATCTGACCTGTCACTCCTTGCTGCTCACACTACTCTCAACATGATCTTACATCTCAATAACTGTTCATTGACCTATTGACACATAATAGGGAAATGGTATTATCTGACCTGTCACTTCTTGCTGTTCACCCTTACTCTCAACATGATCTTACATCTCAATAACTGTTCATTGACCTATAGACACAGACTAAGGAAATGGTATTATCTGACCTGTCACTCCTTGCTGCTCACCCCACTCTCAACATGATCTTACATCTCAATAACTGTTCATTGACCTATTGACACAGACTAGGGAAATGGTATTATCTGATCTGTCACACCTTGCTGCTCGCCCCACTCTCAACATGATCTTACATCTCAATAACTGTTCATTGACCTATTGACACAGACTAGGGAAATGGTATTATCTGACCTGTCACTCCTTGCTGCTCACCCCACTCTCAACATGATCTTACATCTCAATAACTGTTCATTGACCTATTGACACAGACTAGGGAAATGGTATTATCTGACCTGTCACTCCTTGCTGCTTACACTACTCTCAACATGATCTTACATCTCAATAACTGTTCATTGACCTATTGACACAGACTAGGGAAATGGTATTATCTGACCTGTCACTCCTTGCTGCTTACCCTACTCTCAACATGATCTTACATCTCAATAACTGTTCATTGGCCTATTGACACAGACTAAGGAAATGGTATTATCTGACCTGTCACTCCTTGCTGCTTACCCTACTCTCAACATGATCTTACATCTCAATAACTGTTCATTGGCCTATTGACACAGACTAGGGAAATGGTATTATCTGACCTGTCACTCCTTGCTGCTTACCCTACTCTCAACATGATCTTACATCTCAATAACTGTTCATTGGCCTATTGACACAGACTAAGGAAATGGTATTATCTGACCTGTCACTCCTTGCTGCTTACCCTACTCTCAACATGATCTTACATCTCAATAACTGTTCATTGGCCTATTGACACAGACTAAGGAAATGGTATTATCTGACCTGTCACTCCTTGCTGCTTACCCTACTCTCAACATGATCTTACATCTCAATAACTGTTCATTGACCTATTGACACAGACTAGGGAAATGGTATTATCTGACCTGTCACTCCTTGCTGCTTACCCTACTCTCAACATGATCTTACATCTCAATAACTGTTCATTGGCCTATTGACACAGACTAAGGAAATGGTATTATCTGACCTGTCACTCCTTGCTGCTTACCCTACTCTCAACATGATCTTACATCTCAATAACTGTTCATTGGCCTATTGACACAGACTAAGGAAATGGTATTATCTGACCTGTCACTCCTTGCTGCTTACCCTACTCTCAACATGATCTTACATCTCAATAACTGTTCATTGACCTATTGACACAGACTAAGGAAATGGTATTATCTGACCAGTCACTCCTTGCTGCTTACCCCACTCTCAACATGATCTTACATCTCAACAACTGTTCATTGACCTATTGACACAGACTAGGGAAATGGTATTATCTGACCTGTCACTCCTTGCTGCTCACCCCACTCTCAACATGATCTTACATCTCAATAACTGTTCATTGACCTATTGACACAGACTAGGGAAATGGTATTATCTGACCTGTCACTCCTTGCTGCTCGCCCCACTCTCAACATGATCTTACATCTCAATAACTGTTCATTGACCTATTGACACAGACTAGGGAAATGGTATTATCTGACCTGTCACTCCTTGCTGCTCACCCCACTCTCAACATTATCTTACATCTCAATAACTGTTCATTGACCTATTGACACAGACTAAGGAAATGGTATTATCTGACCTGTCACTCCTTGCTGCTTACCCTACTCTCAACATGATCTTACATCTCAATAACTGTTCATTGACCTATTGACACAGACTAGGGAAATGGTATTATCTGACCTGTCACTCCTTGCTGCTTACCCTACTCTCAACATTATCTTACATCTCAATAACTGTTCATTGACCTATTGACACAGACTAGGGAAATGGTATTATCTGACCGGTCACTCCTTGCTGCTTACCCTACTCTCAACATTATCTTACATCTCAATAACTGTTCATTGACCTATTGACACATAATAGGGAAATGGTATTATCTGACCGGTCACTCCTTGCTGCTTACCCTACTCTCAACATGATCTTACATCTCAACAACTGTTCATTGACCTATTGACACAGACTAAGGAAATGGTATTATCTGACCTGTCACTCCTTGCTGCTTACCCCACTCTCAACATGATCTTACATCTCAATAACTGTTCATTGACCTATTGACACAGACTAAGGAAATGGTATTATCTGACCGGTCACTCCTTGCTGCTTACCCTACTCTCAACATTATCTTACATCTCAATAACTGTTCATTGACCTATTGACACAGACTAGGGAAATGGTATTATCTGACCTGTCACTCCTTGCTGCTCACCCCACTCTCAACATGATCTTACATCTCAATAACTGTTCATGGACCTATTGACACAGACTAAGGAAATGGTATTATCTGACCTGTCACTCCTTGCTGCTTACCCTACTCTCAACATGATCTTACATCTCAACAACTGTTCATGGACCTATTGACACAGACTAGGGAAATGGTATTATCTGACCTGTCACTCCTTGCTGCTTACCCCACTCTCAACATGATCTTACATCTCAATAACTGTTCATGGACCTATTGACACAGACTAGGGAAATGGTATTATCTGACCGGTCACTCCTTGCTGCTTACCCTACTCTCAACATGATCTTACATCTCAATAACTGTTCATTGACCTATTGACACAGACTAAGGAAATGGTATTATCTGACCAGTCACTCCTTGCTGCTTACCCCACTCTCAACATTATCTTACATCTCAATAACTGTTCATTGACCTATTGACACATAATAGGGAAATGGTATTATCTGACCTGTCACTTCTTGCTGTTCACCCTTACTCTCAACATTATCTTACATCTCAATAACTGTTCATTGACCTATTGACACATAATAGGGAAATGGTATTATCTGACCGGTCACTCCTTGCTGCTTACCCTACTCTCAACATGATCTTACATCTCAAATAACTGTTCATTGACCTATAGACACAGACTAGGGAAATGGTATTATCTGACCTGTCACTCCTTGCTGCTTACCCTACTCTCAACATGATCTTACATCTCAATAACTGTTCATTGGCCTATTGACACAGACTAAGGAAATGGTATTATCTGACCTGTCACTCCTTGCTGCTCACCCCACTCTCAACATGATCTTACACCTCAATAACTGTTCATTGACCTATTGACACAGACTAGGGAAATGGTATTATCTGACCTGTCACTCCTTGCTGCTCACCCCACTCTCAACATGATCTTACATCTCAATAACTGTTCATTGGCCTATTGACACAGACTAGGGAAATGGTATTATCTGACCAGTCACTCCTTGCTGCTTACCCTACTCTCAACATGATCTTACATCTCAATAACTGTTCATTGACCTATTGACACAGACTAGGGAAATGGTATTATCTGACCTGTCACTCCTTGCTGCTCACCCCACTCTCAACATGATCTTACATCTCAATAACTGTTCATTGGCCTATTGACACAGACTAGGGAAATGGTATTATCTGACCAGTCACTCCTTGCTGCTTACCCTACTCTCAACATGATCTTACATCTCAATAACTGTTCATTGACCTATTGACACAGACTAGGGAAATGGTATTATCTGACCTGTCACTCCTTGCTGCTCACCCCACTCTCAACATGATCTTACATCTCAATAACTGTTCATTGACCTATTGACACAGACTAGGGAAATGGTATTATCTGACCTGTCACTCCTTGCTGCTCACCCCACTCTCAACATGATCTTACATCTCAATAACTGTTCATTGGCCTATTGACACAGACTAGGGAAATGGTATTATCTGACCAGTCACTCCTTGCTGCTTACCCTACTCTCAACATGATCTTACATCTCAATAACTGTTCATTGACCTATTGACACAGACTAGGGAAATGGTATTATCTGACCTGTCACTCCTTGCTGCTCACCCCACTCTCAACATGATCTTACATCTCAATAACTGTTCATTGGCCTATTGACACAGACTAGGGAAATGGTATTATCTGACCAGTCACTCCTTGCTGCTTACCCTACTCTCAACATGATCTTACATCTCAATAACTGTTCATTGACCTATTGACACAGACTAGGGAAATGGTATTATCTGACCTGTCACTCCTTGCTGCTCACCCCACTCTCAACATTACCTTACATCTCAACAACTGTTCATTGACCTATTGACACAGACTAGGGAAATGGTATTATCTGACCTGTCACTCCTTGCTGCTTACCCTACTCTCAACATGATCTTACATCTCAATAACTGTTCATTGACCTATTGACACAGACTAGGGAAATGGTATTATCTGACCAGTCACTCCTTGCTGCTCACCCCACTCTCAACATGATCTTACATCTCAATATTGTTCATTGACCTATTGACACAGACTAGGGAAATGGTATTATCTGACCTGTCACTTCTTGCTGTTCACCCTTACTCTCAACATTATCTTACATCTCAATAACTGTTCATTGACCTATTGACACATAATAGGGAAATGGTATTATCTGACCTGTCACTTCTTGCTGTTCACCCTTACTCTCAACATTATCTTACATCTCAATAACTGTTCATTGACCTATTGACACATAATAGGGAAATGGTATTATCTGACCTGTCACTCCTTGCTGCTTACCCTACTCTCAACATGATCTTACATCTCAAATAACTGTTCATTGACCTATAGACACAGACTAGGGAAATGGTATTATCTGACCTGTCACTCCTTGCTGCTCACCCCACTCTCAACATGATCTTACATCTCAATAACTGTTCATTGACCTATTGACACAGACTAGGGAAATGGTATTATCTGACCTGTCACTCCTTGCTGCTCACCCCACTCTCAACATGATCTTACATCTCAATAACTGTTCATTGGCCTATTGACACAGACTAGGGAAATGGTATTATCTGACCAGTCACTCCTTGCTGCTTACCCTACTCTCAACATGATCTTACATCTCAATAACTGTTCATTGACCTATTGACACAGACTAGGGAAATGGTATTATCTGACCTGTCACTCCTTGCTGCTCACCCCACTCTCAACATGATCTTACATCTCAATAACTGTTCATTGGCCTATTGACACAGACTAGGGAAATGGTATTATCTGACCAGTCACTCCTTGCTGCTTACCCTACTCTCAACATGATCTTACATCTCAATAACTGTTCATTGACCTATTGACACAGACTAGGGAAATGGTATTATCTGACCTGTCACTCCTTGCTGCTCACCCCACTCTCAACATTACCTTACATCTCAACAACTGTTCATTGACCTATTGACACAGACTAGGGAAATGGTATTATCTGACCTGTCACTCCTTGCTGCTTACCCTACTCTCAACATGATCTTACATCTCAATAACTGTTCATTGACCTATTGACACAGACTAGGGAAATGGTATTATCTGACCAGTCACTCCTTGCTGCTCACCCCACTCTCAACATGATCTTACATCTCAATATTGTTCATTGACCTATTGACACAGACTAGGGAAATGGTATTATCTGACCTGTCACTTCTTGCTGTTCACCCTTACTCTCAACATTATCTTACATCTCAATAACTGTTCATTGACCTATTGACACATAATAGGGAAATGGTATTATCTGACCTGTCACTTCTTGCTGTTCACCCTTACTCTCAACATTATCTTACATCTCAATAACTGTTCATTGACCTATTGACACATAATAGGGAAATGGTATTATCTGACCTGTCACTCCTTGCTGCTTACCCTACTCTCAACATGATCTTACATCTCAAATAACTGTTCATTGACCTATAGACACAGACTAGGGAAATGGTATTATCTGACCTGTCACTCCTTGCTGCTCACCCCACTCTCAACATGATCTTACATCTCAACAACTGTTCATTGACCTATTGACACAGACTAGGGAAATGGTATTATCTGACCTGTCACTCCTTGCTGCTCACCCCACTCTCAACATGATCTTACATCTCAACAACTGTTCATTGACCTATTGACACAGACTAGGGAAATGGTATTATCTGACCTGTCACTCCTTGCTGCTTACCCTACTCTCAACATGATCTTACATCTCAATAACTGTTCATTGACCTATTGACACAGACTAGGGAAATGGTATTATCTGACCTGTCACTCCTTGCTGCTCACCCCACTCTCAACATGATCTTACATCTCAACAACTGTTCATTGACCTATTGACACAGACTAGGGAAATGGTATTATCTGATCTGTCACACCTTGCTGCTCACACTACTCTCAACATGATCTTACATCTCAATAACTGTTCATTGACCTATTGACACAGACTAAGGAAATGGTATTATCTGACCTGTCACTCCTTGCTGCTTACCCCACTCTCAACATGATCTTACATCTCAACAACTGTTCATTGACCTATTGACACAGACTAGGGAAATGGTATTATCTGACCTGTCACTTCTTGCTGTTCACCCTTACTCTCAACATGATCTTACATCTCAATAACTGTTCATTGACCTATTGACACAGACTAGGGGAATGGTATTATCTGACCTGTCACTCCTTGCTGCTTACCCTACTCTCAACATGATCTTACATCTCAATAACTGTTCATTGACCTATTGACACAGACTAGGGAAATGGTATTATCTGACCTGTCACTCCTTGCTGCTCACCCCACTCTCAACATGATCTTACATCTCAACAACTGTTCATTGACCTATTGACACAGACTAGGGAAATGGTATTATCTGACCTGTCACTCCTTGCTGCTCACCCCACTCTCAACATTATCTTACATCTCAATAACTGTTCATTGGCCTATTGACACAGACTAGGGAAATGGTATTATCTGACCTGTCACTTCTTGCTGTTCACCCTTACTCTCAACATGATCTTACATCTCAATAACTGTTCATTGACCTATTGACACAGACTAGGGAAATGGTATTATCTGACCTGTCACTCCTTGCTGCTTACCCTACTCTTAACATTATCTAACATCTCAATAACTATTCACTGACCTATTGATACAGACTAGGGAAATGGTATTATCTGACCTGTCACTTCTTGCTGTTCACCCCACTCTCAACATGATCTTACATCTCAATAACTGTTCATTGACCTATTGACACAGACTAGGGAAATGGTATTATCTGACCTGTCACTCCTTGCTGCTCACCCAACTCTCAACATGATCTTACATCTCAACAACTGTTCATTGACCTATTGACACAGACTAGGGAAATGGTATTATCTGACCTGTCACTCCTTGCTGCTCACCCCACTCTCAACATTATCTTACATCTCAATAACTGTTCATTGGCCTATTGACACAGACTAGGGAAATGGTATTATCTGACCTGTCACTTCTTGCTGTTCACCCTTACTCTCAACATGATCTTACATCTCAATAACTGTTCATTGACCTATTGACACAGACTAGGGAAATGGTATTATCTGACCTGTCACTCCTTGCTGCTTACCCTACTCTCAACATGATCTTACATCTCAATAACTGTTCATTGACCTATTGACACAGACTAGGGGAATGGTATTATCTGACCTGTCACTCCTTGCTGCTCACCCCACTCTCAACATTATCTTACATCTCAATAACTGTTCATTGGCCTATTGACACAGACTAAGGAAATGGTATTATCTGACCTGTCACTCCTTGCTGCTCACCCCGCTCTCAACATTATCTTACATCTCAATAACTGTTCATTGACCTATTGACACAGACTAGGGAAATGGTATTATCTGACCTGTCACTCCTTGCTGCTTACCCTACTCTCAACATGATCTTACATCTCAATAACTGTTCATTGACCTATTGACACAGACTAGGGAAATGGTATTATCTGACCTGTCACTCCTTGCTGCTTACCCTACTCTCAACATGATCTTACATCTCAATAACTGTTCATTGACCTATTGACACAGACTAGGGAAATGGTATTATCTGACCTGTCACTCCTTGCTGCTCACCCCACTCTCAACATTACCTTACATCTCAATAACTGTTCATTGACCTATCGACACAGACTAGGGAAATGGTATTATCTGACCTGTCACTCCTTGCTGCCTACCCTACTCTTAACATTATCCAACATCTCAATAACTATTCACTGACCTATTGATACAGACTAAGGAAATGGTATTATCTGACCTGTCACTCCTTGCTGCCTACCCTACTCTTAACATTATCTTACATCTCAATAACTATTCACTGACCTATTGACACAGACTAAGGAAATGGTATTATCTGACCTGTCACTCCTTGCTGCTCACCCCACTCTCAACATGATCTTACATCTCAATAACTGTTCATTGACCTATTGACACAGACTAGGGAAATGGTATTATCTGACCTGTCACTCCTTGCTGCCTACCCTACTCTTAACATTATCTTACATCTCAATAACTGTTCATTGACCTATTGACACAGACTAGGGAAATGGTATTATCTGACCTGTCACTCCTTGCTGCTTACCCCACTCTCAACATGATCTTACATCTCAATAACTGTTCATGGACCTATTGACACAGACTAGGGAAATGGTATTATCTGACCTGTCACTTCTTGCTGTTCACCCTTACTCTCAACATTATCTTACATCTCAATAACTGTTCATTGACCTATTGACACAGACTAAGGAAATGGTATTATCTGACCTGTCACTCCTTGCTGCTCACCCCACTCTCAACATTATCTTACATCTCAATAACTGTTCATTGACCTATTTACACAGACTAGGGGAATGGTATTATCTGACCTGTCACTCCTTGCTGCTTACCCTACTCTCAACATTATCTTACATCTCAATAACTGTTCATTGACCTATTGACACAGACTAAGGAAATGGTATTATCTGACCTGTCACTCCTTGCTGCTCACCCCACTCTCAACATGATCTTACATCTCAATAACTGTTCATTGGCCTATTGACACAGACTAGGGAAATGGTATTATCTGACCTGTCACTTCTTGCTGCTTACCCTACTCTCAACATTATCTTACATCTCAATAACTGTTCATTGACCTATTGACACAGACTAGGGAAATGGTATTATCTGACCTGTCACTCCTTGCTGCTCACCCCACTCTCAACATTACCTTACATCTCAATAACTGTTCATTGGCCTATTGACACAGACTAGGGAAATGGTATTATCTGACCTGTCACTCCTTGCTGCTCACCCCACTCTCAACATTATCTTACATCTCAATAACTGTTCATTGGCCTATTGACACAGACTAGGGAAATGGTATTATCTGACCTGTCACTTCTTGCTGTTCACCCTTACCCTCAACATGATCTTACATCTCAATAACTGTTCATTGACCTATTGACACAGACTAGGGAAATGGTATTATCTGACCTGTCACTCCTTGCTGCTCACCCCACTCTCAACATTATCTTACATCTCAACAACTGTTCATTGACCTATTGACACAGACTAGGGAAATGGTATTATCTGACCTGTCACTTCTTGCTGTTCACCCTTACTCTCAACATGATCTTACATCTCAATAACTGTTCATTGACCTATTGACACAGACTAGGGAAATGGTATTATCTGACCTGTCACTCCTTGCTGCTCACCCCACTCTCAACATGATCTTACATCTCAATAACTGTTCATTGACCTATAGACACAGACTAAGGAAATGGTATTATCTGACCTGTCACTCCTTGCTGCTTACCCTACTCTCAACATGATCTTACATCTCAATAACTGTTCATTGACCTATAGACACAGACTAAGGAAATGGTATTATCTGACCTGTCACTCCTTGCTGCTTACCCTACTCTCAACATGATCTTACATCTCAATAACTGTTCATTGACCTATAGACACAGACTAAGGAAATGGTATTATCTGACCGGTCACTCCTTGCTGCTTACCCTACTCTCAACATGATCTTACATCTCAATAACTGTTCATTGACCTATTGACACAGACTAGGGGAATGGTATTATCTGACCGGTCACTCCTTGCTGCTTACCCTACTCTCAACATGATCTTACATCTCAATAACTGTTCATTGACCTATAGACACAGACTAAGGAAATGGTATTATCTGACCAGTCACTCCTTGCTGCTCACCCCACTCTCAACATGATCTTACATCTCAATAACTGTTCATTGACCTATAGACACAGACTAGGGAAATGGTATTATCTGACCAGTCACACCTTGCTGCTCACCCCACTCTCAACATGATCTTACATCTCAATAACTGTTCATTGACCTATTGACACAGACTAGGGGAATGGTATTATCTGATCTGTCACACCTTGCTGCTCACACTACTCTCAACATGATCTTACATCTCAACAACTGTTCATTGACCTATTGACACAGACTAGGGGAATGGTATTATCTGACCTGTCACTCCTTGCTGCTCACCCCACTCTCAACATGATCTTACATCTCAATAACTGTTCATTGACCTATTGACACAGACTAGGGAAATGGTATTATCTGACCTGTCACTCCTTGCTGCTCACCCCACTCTCAACATGATCTTACATCTCAATAACTGTTCATTGACCTATTGACACAGACTAGGGAAATGGTATTATCTGACCTGTCACACCTTGCTGCTCGCCCCACTCTCAACATGATCTTACATCTCAATAACTGTTCATTGGCCTATTGACACAGACTAGGGAAATGGTATTATCTGACCTGTCACTCCTTGCTGCTTACCCCACTCTCAACATGATCTTACATCTCAATAACTGTTCATTGGCCTATTGACACAGACTAGGGAAATGGTATTATCTGACCAGTCACTCCTTGCTGCTCACCCCACTCTCAACATGATCTTACATCTCAACAACTGTTCATTGACCTATTGACACAGACTAGGGAAATGGTATTATCTGACCAGTCACTCCTTGCTGCTCACCCCACTCTCAACATGATCTTACATCTCAATAACTGTTCATGGACCTATTGACACAGACTAGGGAAATGGTATTATCTGACCTGTCACTTCTTGCTGTTCACCCTTACTCTCAACATGATCTTACATCTCAATAACTGTTCATTGACCTATAGACACAGACTAGGGAAATGGTATTATCTGACCTGTCACTCCTTGCTGCTTACCCTACTCTCAACATGATCTTACATCTCAATAACTGTTCATTGACCTATTGACACAGACTAGGGAAATGGTATTATCTGACCTGTCACTCCTTGCTGCTTACCCTACTCTCAACATGATCTTACATCTCAATAACTGTTCATTGACCTATTGACACAGACTAGGGAAATGGTATTATCTGACCTGTCACTCCTTGCTGCTCACCCCACTCTCAACATGATCTTACATCTCAACAACTGTTCATTGACCTATTGACACAGACTAAGGAAATGGTATTATCTGACCTGTCACTCCTTGCTGCTCACACTACTCTCAACATGATCTTACATCTCAACAACTGTTCATTGACCTATTGACACAGACTAGGGGAATGGTATTATCTGACCAGTCACTCCTTGCTGTTCACCCTTACTCTCAACATTATCTTACATCTCAATAACTGTTCATTGACCTATTGACACAGACTAGGGAAATGGTATTATCTGACCGGTCACTCCTTGCTGCTTACCCTACTCTCAACATGATCTTACATCTCAATAACTGTTCATTGGCCTATTGACACAGACTAAGGAAATGGTATTATCTGACCTGTCACTCCTTGCTGCTCACCCCACTCTCAACATTACCTTACATCTCAATAACTGTTCATTGACCTATTGACACAGACTAGGGAAATGGTATTATCTGACCTGTCACTCCTTGCTGCTTACCCTACTCTCAACATGATCTTACATCTCAATAACTGTTCATTGGCCTATTGACACAGACTAAGGAAATGGTATTATCTGACCTGTCACTCCTTGCTGCTTACCCTACTCTCAACATTATCTTACATCTCAATAACTGTTCATTGACCTATTGACACAGACTAGGGAAATGGTATTATCTGACCTGTCACTCCTTGCTGCTCACCCCACTCTCAACATTATCTTACATCTCAACAACTGTTCATTGGCCTATTGACACAGACTAGGGAAATGGTATTATCTGACCTGTCACTCCTTGCTGCTTACCCTACTCTCAACATGATCTTACGACTCAATAACTGTTTATTGACCTATTGACACAGACTAGGGAAATGGTATTATCTGACCTGTCACTCCTTGCTGCTTACCCTACTCTCAACATGATCTTACGACTCAATAACTGTTTATTGACCTATTGACACAGACTAGGGAAATGGTATTATCTGACCTGTCACTCCTTGCTGCTCACCCCACTCTCAACATGATCTTACATCTCAATAACTGTTCATTGACCTATTGACACAGACTAGGGAAATGGTATTATCTGACCTGTCACTCCTTGCTGTTTACCCCACTCTCAACATGATCTTACATCTCAATAACTGTTCATTGACCTATTGACACAGACTAAGGAAATGGTATTATCTGACCTGTCACTTCTTGCTGTTCACCCTTACTCTCAACATTATCTTACATCTCAACAACTGTTCATTGACCTATAGACACAGACTAAGGAAATGGTATTATCTGACCTGTCACTCCTTGCTGCTCACCCCACTCTCAACATGATCTTACATCTCAATAACTGTTCATTGACCTATTGACACATAATAGGGAAATGGTATTATCTGACCTGTCACTCCTTGCTGCTCACCCCACTCTCAACATGATCTTACATCTCAATAACTGTTCATTGACCTATTGACACAGACTAAGGAAATGGTATTATCTGACCTGTCACTCCTTGCTGCTCACCCTACTCTCAACATGATCTTACATCTCAATAACTGTTCATTGGCCTATTGACACAGACTAAGGAAATGGTATTATCTGACCTGTCACTCCTTGCTGCTCACCCCACTCTCAACATTATCTTACATCTCAATAACTGTTCATTGGCCTATTGACACAGACTAAGGAAATGGTATTATCTGACCTGTCACTCCTTGCTGCTTACCCTACTCTCAACATGATCTTACATCTCAATAACTGTTCATTGACCTATTGACACAGACTAGGGAAATGGTATTATCTGACCTGTCACTCCTTGCTGCTTACCCTACTCTCAACATGATCTTACATCTCAATAACTGTTCATTGACCTATTGACACAGACTAAGGAAATGGTATTATCTGACCTGTCACTCCTTGCTGCTTACCCTACTCTCAACATGATCTTACATCTCAATAACTGTTCATTGACCTATTGACACAGACTAGGGAAATGGTATTATCTGACCGGTCACTCCTTGCTGCTCACCCCACTCTCAACATGATCTTACATCTCAATAACTGTTCATTGACCTATAGACACAGACTAGGGAAATGGTATTATCTGACCTGTCACTCCTTGCTGCTCACCCCACTCTCAACATGATCTTACATCTCAATAACTGTTCATTGACCTATAGACACAGACTAAGGAAATGGTATTATCTGACCTGTCACTCCTTGCTGCTTACCCTACTCTCAACATGATCTTACATCTCAATAACTGTTCATTGACCTATTGACACAGACTAGGGAAATGGTATTATCTGACCTGTCACTCCTTGCTGCTAACCCTACTCTCAACATGATCTTACATCTCAATAACTGTTCATTGACCTATTGACACAGACTAGGGGAATGGTATTATCTGACCGGTCACTCCTTGCTGCTCACCCTACACTAGACAGGATCTTACCCACTGACCCCTTTGCATATCTTTGGGAAATGATCTGTAACTCCTACCCACACAGTGATCATGTAATAAATTATGCATTGACCTATGGAGCATGATTATAGCCTGCTTCACTTTGACACATTACCAAGAAATGCATGTGACATGACTGAGAGCATGTTTTCTTCATTTTGTATGTTCATCATATCATTGGTTAAAAACAAGATGCATAAAAGTGAAAGATTTACAACATTTGTTTATCCAAGTGATAAAAGCTGTCTGCATGATGTATTTTCCCCAAGACAGTTACTAATATTAGTGCCAAGCCAGGGGATAGTGGTACTTATTGCATATCTGTTCCTTTATACTATGCATGCTGGGTATTTGGCATACTAATTTGTCGTCTGCTAATTTATTTCAAAGTCAGCTTTTTCGAAAAAAAAAAAAAAAATCAGAAATAACATGAGAGTGTCAAACACTTTGGACGTTATGTCGGGCCTGATCTGGGTCCAAAATATTTACAATGGTTATCAGCAGATGACACTAGTAAGCAAAGAGTTAGGGAAATTATCCATGTTTATAACAATTTTTTCGTCTGCCTATTTTTTTTTCAAAATCAACATCTTCAAAAGTCTCTTTTAGAAATACCATCAGACTATGATCAGAGTGTCAAGCAGTTTGGAAACAAGAACATGGTGTGACATTGTTGGGCCTGAGCTGTAGTCTATTTACATCTAATAGACTGTAGCAAACACTCTAGACCCAGATGAGAATCTATAAAATGAGCCTCATTGCGAGAAAACCTGTCTTCGGGGTGTCTGACCAAGTAAGACTCGAAGCAGACTGCTAATAAAGCTATAAAGACTAGGTAGAGTCTTGAATTTTTGCCCGTTCCAAGTTTAGCCATCATTCTTTCACACAAACAGCAAATATCAAACTGCACAGATACTCAGGATGGTCTGCACCGAGACCCAAATGAGACATCTATCACAGTCTGGAAATCAATCATTTTGAAAGTCTTTTTATTATGATCAAAGCACTGAGAGTACTGAAGGGGAACAGGTTTTTTTAAAGGTGTATATTTTCTTTGCTTTGATTCTTTACGTCCAAGTCAACAATAGTTCAGTCATGTTGGGATAGGCCTTCCTGGGTTGAACCAGTACTAAGCAGAGGATATTTAGTGTTTTGCTCAAGGACACAATGCAGTGTCTCTGGTGAGGCTCAAACCTGCAACACCTTGATCCCAAGTCTGAAGTGAAGCACTCTACCACTGCAGGGATCAAGGTAGGGGGCGACTAGGGCGAAATAGTCGCCCTAGGGGCAGAAATTTCGCCCTAAATGGGACCCAAGGAGAAGTGGGAGTCTCCCTAAAAAAAAAAAAAAAAATTTTTTTTTTTTTTTTTTTTTTTTTTTTAGGGAGACTCGTATTCATTCTGCAAGCTGTGGTGACATGATCAGACAATCTACCACCACTGCTTCCATTAAATGGCAATAGTATGTGTTATGGCTAATTTGCTTCTAAATTGACAGAAAATGTCGTAATTTTGCGCTACAACTTCTCCCTATCTGACTGTCACTTCTCCCTAATTTTCCTGCAGGGAGAAGTCACTTCTCCCTAAAATTCTGGGCCAGCTTGGTCCCTGCACTGAGCCACTTATTAAGAAAATAAGTTGTAACAGTAATGGTGGAAGATTCTTTTGTCAAAAATGGGATTTTGAGTACCTGTGTCTCTTTTCTAGGTCTAATAATACATAATAAATAGGGCTTCGATGTGAGAAAATCTGACTTTGTTGTATGCGAACAACAAAGACGCAAACTGATCAGCACTTATGTTATTTTGATATCTGGAAAATATAGTAGTCAAACTGGCTTCATGCAAAATTTCAATTACCTAGCTTATCTCTGTAGCTGAGGGAGCTGGTTTGAGCTTAACCTGGTCGCAAATCTGATGACAGGTTTTCTCATGACAAGGCAAAAATTAACCCATTTAAGCTAAAAGGTCTTGCCTCCCCTTATCAATTGGACCAGTAGTGGAGACTCTGATCAGACGCCGCATTCTGTGGCGTCTGATCTGGGTTTGCACTGTTTACCTATGTCCCACAAAAAGGAGGCTATAGGCTTATTTGAGTTAAGCACTTAAGAGTTTTCTTCACTTGTCTCGGCTTCTTTCAATATCTTGTTAGAGCACTAAGTTCAAGCACATTATCTGCTGCGCAAACCTATTAACTTTAAGTTTCATCAGCTTTGCTACTTGCAGTCTTTAAGAAACTTGTCAACATCATGTTTTTCTGTTTTTCTAATCATTTCCAAAAAATTAATACTTTTGTCCTTTAATGGAACTCTAGGGAGTTTTGCTCATTAAAAGCATGCATGGAACATTTCAGTCCATATATTTGTTGCCTGTTTAATATGTCACATGAAATCACCCTGCCTTACGGGTTGTGCTACCAGGTTTAATTATTTTTGCTGCTAGTAGTAGCTATAATATATTTGAGCCAGGACATGAGATTTCCAACAATGTGGTATGTGCGACCAGCAAAGCCTCAGATCAGCCTGTGCATACGTGCAGACTGATCAGAGCCTTTGCTAGTCGCTTGAATATTCTATGACTATTAAGCTACTGTCAGAATATTGTTTGGAGTTTCTAAGCTTATCAGGAAGCTGCACAGGTCTACAATTGTCAAAATGCCACATTGTTGGAAATCACATCTTTTCAGGGCCTTTCAGTGTCAGCTCGAAAGCACATATTATGTGCTTTCGAGCTGACACTGAAAGGCCCTGAAAAGCCTGTGCAGATGTGCAGCCTCTTCTCAGCCTTGACTACTTGCCGATATGGCCACACCAAAAAATTTTAGACTCATCCAAATTTTGTGAAAAATTTGGGCGGATTGGTAGTTTTTATTTTTTATTTTTTGGACTGCTTTAAAAAACAGAACAGTGCTGAAAAAACCTTTAATACCATGAACTTGTCAAAATTAATAAATGATAAATATTAAGAGTCCAAATAAAACCAGGTTTTTTGTGTATGTTTTTTCAAAAATGCTGGCCAGAAAAATCGCACCAAAAATGTTCAGCCTTTTTCAAACATTTTTTTTCATACTAAGGGGTGGATGGGGATGAGAATCTAAAAATTTATTTGGTGTGGCCTATCATATAAACGCAAATCATATTTTGAGCAGAATAGTCTAAAAGCTGTACTTGCAACATAAAAATTTTCAGGATTCACTCTTTCCTTGCTTAGCGGCAACTTTTGTCGTCTGCTGATAACTGTTGCAAACGGTTTTGGACCCTGGTCAGGGGCAACAGAACATTGGTCCTGATCTGGATCCAAACGGTTTGATACTCTGATCGTGTTCTGAAAAAATTAATTTGAAAATTGAAAAAAAGGCAGCAGACGACAACAAATTTAAAGCATGAAATACTATCCAGCATGCAAAGAGTTAATTTTCAAACTGAAACTAAGCCAAAAAATATTTTGTGATTGGATAAAGTTCTGTTTTACATTAAAAAACTATTTTATATTTTTGTCTACAGATTTGCAGATGCTCAAAAATATCTTTCAGGAAAACCATCAGAGTTTGGATCCAGATGGGGCAAGACATTTTGTGGGCCCCAAACTAAGATATGGGTGCTATCATTTATAATGAGGTCCCCAACTGAGATGCAGGTGCTCCTAACTGAGATACTGGTGCTATCATTATCAATGAGTTCCCCTAATGAGATGCAGGTGCTCCTAACTGAGATACTGGTACTATCATTATCAATGAGGTCCCCAACTGAGATGCAGGTGCTTCCAACTGAGATACTGGAGATATCATTATCAATGAGGCCCCCCAAGTGAGATGCAGGTACTCCCAACTGAGATACTGGTGCTATCAGTTTCAATGAGGTCCCCAACTGAGATGCAAGTGCTCCCAATTGAGATACTGGTGCTATCTTTATCAATGAGGTCCCCAACTGAGATACAGGTGCTCCCAACTGAAATACTGGTGCTATCATTATCAATGAGGTCCCCTACTGAGATGCAGGTACTCCCAACTGAGATACTGGTGCTATCATTATCAATGAGTTCCCCAACTGAGATGCAGGTGCTCCCAACTGAGATACTGGTGCTATCATTATCAATGAGGTCCTCGGCTGAGATGTAGGTGCTCCAAACTGAGATACTGGTGCTATCATTATCAATGGGGTCTCCAACTGAGATGTAGATGCTCCCAACTGAGATACTGGTGCTATCATTATCAATGAGGTCCCCCACTGAGATGTAGGTGCTCCTAACTGAGATCCTGGTGCTATCATTATCAATGAGGTCCCCAACTGATATGCAGGTGCTCCCAACTGAGATACTGATGCTATCTTTATCAATGAGGTCTCCAACTGAGATACAGGTGCTCCTAACTGAGATCCTGGTGCTATCACTATCATTGAGGTCCCCAATTAATATGCATGTGCTCCCAACTGAGATACCGGTGCTATCTTTATCAATGAGGTCCCTTACTGAGATACAGGTGCTCCCAACTGAGATACTGATGCTATCTTTATCAATGAGGTCCCCAACTGAGATACAGGTGCTCCCAACTGAGATACTGGTGCTGTCTTTATCAATGAGGTCCCCAAGTGAGATGGAGGTGCTCCCAACTGAGATACTGAAGCTATCTTTATCAATGAGGTCCCAAATGAGATGAAGGTGCTCCCAACTGAGATACTGATGCTATCTTTATCAATGAGGTCCCTTACTGAGATACAGGTGCTCCCAACTGAGATACTGGTGCTATCTTTATCAATGAGGTCCCGAACTGAGATACAGGTGCTTCCAACTGAGATACTGGTGCTGTCTTTATCAATGAGGTCCCCAAGTGAGATGGAGGTGCTCCCAACTGAGATACTGATGCTATCTTTATCAATGAGGTTCCCAACTGAGATACAGGTGCTCCCAACTGAGATACTAGTGCTGTCTTTATCAATGAGGTCCCCACTGAGATGCAGGTGCTCCCAAAAGAGATACCGGTGCTATCTTTATCAATGAGGTCCCCCCACTGAGATTCAGGTGCTCCCAACTGAGATACCGGTGCTATCTTTATCAATGAGGTCCCCACTGAGATGTAGATGCTCCCAACTGAGATACTGATGCTATCATTATCAATGAGGTCCCCCCACTGAGATTCAGGTGCTCCAAACTGAGTTACTGGTGCCCCCAACTGAGTAACTGGTGCTATCTTTATCAATGAGGTTCCCCACTGAGATGCAGGTGCTCCTAACAGAGATACTGGTGCTATCTTTATCAATGGGGTCTCCAACTGAGATGTAGATGCTCCCAACTGAGATACTGGTGCTATCATTATCAATGAGGTCCCCCACTGAGATGTAGGTGCTCCTAGCTGAGATATAGGTGCTATCTTTATCAATGAGGTCCCTTACTGAGATACAGGTGCTCCTAACTGAGATACTGGTGCTATCTTTATCAATGAGGTCCCGACTGAGATACAGGTGCTCCTAACTGAGATACTGGTGCTATCTTTATCAATGGGGTCTCCAACTGAGATGTAGATGCTCCCAACTGAGATACTGGTGCTATCTTTATCAATGAGGTTCCCCACTGAGATGTAGGTGCTCCCAACTGAGATATAGGTGCTATCTTTATCAATGAGGTCCCTTACTGAGATACAGGTGCTCCTAACTGAGATACTGGTGCTATCTTTATCAATGAGGTCCCCCACTGAGATACAGGTGCTCCCAACTGAGATACTGGTGCTATCTTTATCAATGAGGTCCCCACTGAGATACAGGTGCTCCCAACTGAGATATAGGTGCTATCTTTATCAATGAGGTCCCTTACTGAGATACAGGTGCTCCTAACTGAGATACTGGTGCTATCTTTATCAATGAGGTCCCCCACTGAGATACAGGTGCTCCCAACTGAGATACTGGTGCTATCTTTATCAATGAGGTTCCCCACTGAGATGTAGGTGCTCCCAACTGAGATACTTGTGCTATCTTTATCAATGAGTTCCCCCACTGAGATGCAGGTGCTCCTAACTGAGATACTGATGCTATCATTATCAATGAGGTCCCCAACTGAGATACTGGTGCTCCTAACTGAGATATAGGTGCTATCTTTATCAATGAGATCCCCAACTGAGTTACTGGTGCTCCTAACTGAGATACTGGTGCTTTCTTAATCAATGAGGTCCCCAACTGAGTAACTGGTGCTCCCAATTGAGATACTGGTGCTATCATTATCAATGAGGTCCCCCACTGAGATGCAGGTGCTCCCAACTGAGATACTGGTGCTATCTTTATCAATGAGGTCCCCAACTGAGATACTGGTGCTATCTTTATCAATGAGGTCCCCAACTGAGATACAGGTGCTATCTTTATCAATGAGGTCCCCAACTAAGCTGCAGGTGCTCCTGAGATACTGGTGCTGTCTTTATCAATGAGGTCCCCGACTGAGATACAGGTGCTCCCAACTGAGATACTGGTGCTATCTTTATCAATGAGGTCTCCAGCTGAGATGGAGGTGCTCCCAATTGAGTTACTGGTGCTATCTTTATCAATGAGGTCCCCCACTGAGATGCAGGTGCTCCCAACTGAGATACTGGTGCTATCTTTATCAATGAGGTCCCCAACTGAGATACAGGTGCTCCTAACTGAGATACTGGTGCTATCTTTATCAATGAGGTCCCCAACTGAGATACTGGTGCTATCTTTATCAATGAGGTCCCCCACTGAGATGCAGGTGCTCCCAACTGAGATACTGGTGCTATCTTTATCAATGAGGTCCCCAACTGAGATACAGGTGCTCCCAACTGAGATACTGGTGCTATCTTTATCAATGAGGTCCCCAACTGAGATACTGGTGCTATCTTTATCAATGAGGTCCCCAACTAAGCTGCAGGTGCTCCTGAGATACTGGTGCTGTCTTAATCAATGAGGTCCCCGACTGAGATACAGGTGCTCCCAACTGAGATACTGGTGCTATCATTATCAATGAGGTCCCTTACTGAGATACAGGTGCTCCCAACTGAGATACTGGTGCTATCTTAATCAATGAGGTCCCTTACTGAGATACCGGTGCTTCTAACTGAGATACTGGTGCTATCTTTATCAATGAGGTCCCGACTGAGATACAGGTGCTCCTAACTGAGATACTGGTGCTATCTTTATCAATGAGGTCCCCAACTGAGATGCAGGTGCACTTAACTGAGATACTGGTGCTATCTTTATCAATGAGGTCCCCAACTGAGATGCAGGTACTCCTAACTTAGATACTGGTGCTGTCTTTATCAATGAGGTCCCCAACTGAGATACAGGTGCTCCTTACTGAGATACTGGTGCTATCTTAATCAATGAGGTCCCTTACTGAGATACAGGTGCTCCTAACTGAAATACTGGTGCTATCTTTATCAATGAGGTTCCCAACTGAGATACAGGTGCTCCTAACTGAGATACTGGTGCTATCTTTATCAATGAGGTCCCTTACTGAGATACAGGTGCTCCCAACTGAGATACTGGTGCTATCTTAATCAGTGAGGTCCCCAACTGAGATACAGGTGCTCCCTTCTGAGATACTGATGCTATCTTTATCAATGAGGTCCCCAACTGAGATACAGGTGCTCCTTACTGAGATACTGGTGCTATCTTTATCAATGAGGTCCCTTACTGAGATACAGGTGCTCCTTACTGAGATACTGGTGCTATCTTTATCAATGAGGTCCCTTACTGAGATACAGGTGCTCCCAACTGAGATACTGGTGCTGTCTTTATCAATATTGTCCCCAACTGAGATGTAGGTGCTCCCATCTGAGATACTTCATCATACTTGTGCTATCTTTATCAATGAGGTCCCCAACTGAGATGAAGGTGCTCCCAACTGAGATACTGGTGCTATCTTTATCAATGAGGTCCCCAACTGAGATGTAGGTGCTCCCATCTGAGATACTTCATCATACTTGTGCTATCATTATCAATGAGGTCACCAAATGAGAAGCCGGTGCTCTCAACTGAGATATGGGTGGTATAGATCTTTATATATATGAAGTCCCCAACTGAGATTCAGCTGCATATATCTTTATCACTGAGGTCCTCTGCTCCAAACTTAAACACTGTCTTTATTGTTATCAATTAGTCCCTCCACTGAGATGCAGGTAATCCCAACAGGGATATGGGGTGCTCTCTTTAATCAATTGGACCCCCACCTCACTGAGAGTATCAATGAGGTCCCAAAATACTGTCCTTATTTCTTATACATTAGTCCCCCATTTGAGATGCAGGTGCCTAGAACAGGGATACTGGGATGCTCTTTTTTATTAAGCACTGAGATGCAGATGCTACCAAGATACAGGTGCTATCTTAATCCATGAGCTCCCTCACCCTCCTCCACACAGAGATGTGTGTGCTCCCAACTGAAATACCAGCGCTATAAACAATCAGGACATAACTGCTATCAATTTGTCTCCAATTTAGAGAACATATTTCATCCATTTTCTACACTGCATGACAGACATCACAAATTAGACTAGAACATTAGGGTTTCAAATCACTAAGAAAGCTGAACAAGAAATCATAGGAAGACTATAACTCAACTAAGATTTTAGAAAAGACAGCTGTCCACCCTCATCAAATCCTAAGTGTACAATATATGGACATGTATCCAGTGGTAGAAGAGTACCATTAGCCACCTAGTTTTTAGATAAGAATTATACAGTAAAAATAAAACAATGTAAGAACAATTATCATAATGATGTCGTGTCTGGGAGTGAAATAACTCCATGTATTAAAATGGGTAAACCACTAGTGGTTAAAGTCACGCATGGTAAAACCCCTTACGTTATGTTTTCAAAATAATTTTCAATCATGATATTCGTGCTCCTGTTTTATTGAATTTATTAAACTTGTTGCGAAAAAGAGATAAAATGCACGGCAAGCCTCGCATTTAATCTCTTCTCAACTCTTTTAAAAAATTCACTCATGTAAGATCCTCTATTTCAAATAAAGGTTCAGATATTAATAAACAAACTTTTTGAGCATAAAATTTTTAATACTGTATCCATAAATTTTAACATTCGTTTTGGATGCTCAAAAGTATCATTTCATTGAGAGGGTTCTGAGTTCCCATAACATATGTTTTGATTGAGAAATGAGAAAACTATGTTTTTTAAGCGTTCAATCTAATCAGGACCTGACAAAAAATTTGATTATTAACTCTTTCAGAAAAGTCATATAATTAATTGTAAGCAAAGTCTGTTTGCCCCCAGCGGGAAGACTCAGATCAGCCTGGGTACCAATAATGGCCTATATATACGGGCCACATTAAGATGGTACCTACTTAGTGTATTTAAAAGTGAGCTCTGATCTGGTTGGGTTGATACCAATTGCCAAGACAGATATGTTTTCTTCTCATAGGAAGCACCACTTCGTTTTTGATTGACATTTTATTCCAACAGCTTCACTTTTATTTCATTTGGGCACACATTCCAGCGCACATCCATAAACATCCTTAAAAATATTCATAAATACATGTATAAGCATTTATCTAATTTCATATGTATCATTTTAATCCACCAAAGAATCACTGCTATTTCATTCCATGTCATTACCAATATATATTTCCACAAGAGTTATTCCGAAATCACTGTTGACATCTTCTCCTCACTAATTTGACACAATCACCAGGATTTATTCCTCTCCATATATCCAAACTACTGAAGCACATTTTCGCCACTACTCATCCCAGTCGTCATTAAATCCGCTATTAAATCCACAAAAAATCACAATCCTGTCCATCGATCCACAGCACTAGATAAGAAATGTTTCTAGACCTTGGTTAACTCTTTTTATGCTAGCGGTGACTACTGTAAAATCGGAAATTTTCGCGAGGGTTTTATTTTCGCGAAACTTCGCATGTGCGAAGTTTCGTGAAAATTAAGCCCTTGCGAAATAGCAAAATCACGCTGTCATTTGCAAATATGGGTAAATCACGCCTTAGTCGTGAAATTTGAATGTCGCAAATGTGTCTTTTAACGCTATTCGCGAAAATAAAGTTCTCGCGAAAATTTCCGAATTTACAGTATTGTCGTCCTCTGATTACTTTTGCAAACAGTTTGGCCCAAACTGTTAAACACTCTGATAGTGGATCTTGAATTTTTTTGGTTGAAAAAATCGATTTTGCAAAATTAGTCAGATGACAACAAAAGCATGAAAACTACCCAGCATGCAAAGAGTTTAAAGTTGATAATTTCTCCAAGAAAACCTACGCTAAGGGGTTCCTATAATGCTTCAGGGATTTTTTGGGGTGTTCCCAATGGAATTAAGGCTACTTTTTCCCAATTTTGAAAAAAAATCCAATCTTCAAAAAAACATTTTTTTTTAATTCAGTCACCTACATGGTGACAATCTACTACCATTGAATCTTATTTCTCCTTCAAACTTTTGATTTGATTTTGATTTGATTTCATAACAAATTTCTACCACGCTCATTTTCCCAGCGAAAAAAAATTGTCATTTTTCGATTTGAAAAAAAAGCAGCTTATCCTGAACGATGGACACTGTCATTCAGGGAAACACTGAGTTTTTTTAAAGAGAACTATCGAAGAAATAACAAGAGATTCCACGCTGACATATAAGGATGCTCATTTAAACACTCAATTCAGACATTTTATGGAAAAATAGTTTTTGATATGAAGGTGAACAATGAAGATCCTGATCAGGCTGCCCAGCCGGGCAGCCTGATCAGGGATTTCCATTGTTCCCTAAAAAGAATATTGAAAAAAATGACCACTCGCAAAAATATTCAAAGTTGCTTACCATGCTGCTAAGGTGTACAGACTGATCCGAGTCACTGGTCACAAATATAACAGGCCCATTTTTCGTAGACAGCCGTTTAACTGACATTTTTAGACTGAATGCCACTCAGAATCACAAGAGATGGAACATGCCTGCGAGTAATCACAGTAAACACCAATAAGACATCATGTTAGCAGCGATTTACATCAGCAGGGAAGAAAATAAACAGTCACACCATGTTACAGAATACTGCAGGAATTAATAAATGAATGACTAGAAATAAACAGAGCACTTGGGGAATGATTAAATGAACGACTGAGTGACTGATAATGACTGACAATGGCCTATGACACCTTTTTTCTAAACAAAATTTTGCATTTCCACTTTTCATGGTCCAACCTCAAAAACACTTTTGTTTCCCAATTACATAATCATATGAAACAAAAGTTAGCCAAATATCTAATTAAATTCATTGAAGACGAAATTGACTTACATAACTGGAAATTTCTTTAAATTTCAAACACAAGTTTTCTGATGGCAAAAAGGTTACACAAAATAGTGCAGACCGATAGTGCCCTCAGTCTTTGTGGTTCCTGACCACCAGCCTTTTCAGACAAATTTGAAAAGTCTTCAAATGGCAATCAAAAACTCTGTTTCTAACAATTTTTTATCTACGTCCGTTGATTGTATTTATGTTTTCCATTGCCACCTATCGGGTGTGAATTTAATTGATTAATTGGTTTGATTGATTGTGGCTAATATTTAATGGTTCACTCTTTGCATGGTGGAAAATTTTCATATGCTGACTTTTTTATGAAAATTAACCTTTTTTCAAAAAATTCTTTTGGGGAAACTTTTTTTCAAAAAATTCTTTCGGCGGACACTATGCAGAGTGTCAAATGGTTTGGATCCAAATCAGGTCCTGATCTGGGTCTAAACTGTTTGCAAAGGTATCAGCAGACAATCAAGGTAAGGAGTTAAGAAACCAAATAACACTTGATATCCCATTTAGTGAATAATCTGCTGTCAATACCAAGCCCTATTTTCTCAGAAATCATTATCTTCATAATCTGCTGCAGTCTTGATTGGCATTTTGATGATTAAGAGACTGAGTAAAGGTTAACTATGCGATCTGATCTGGGTCTCGATTGTCTAGACAAAATAAAATGAGCTGTAGTTGCACAATAAAGCAAGATTTGGATTTCCCTGGAAACCATAGATGTGAAGATTATTTTACATATTGTCTCCTAAAAAGATAATTTGTTGGAATTTTGCCGCCAAGCTTTCTGGGAAAAGTTCGAAAACACTTGTAACTCTTTGCCCGCTAGTGTTGTCTACTGATAACCTTTGCAAACAGGTCACCCAGATCATAATGTCAGGCCTGATCTAAATCCAATCTGTCCGACACTGAAGGTTTTTTGAAAAAGCTAATTTGGAAAAATCAGCAGATGCGGCAAATTCCCCAGCACGCCAAAAGTTAATTCCATGATTATATAAAGCCTTAAGTTGAAAAGTGGAGGAAAAACATTGGGCAAGCTTAATATATTTGTAGGTGAATGGGAAAATTGGTATGTACCAATGTAGGAAACAGCCAAAATATGTATCACCCTTTGAATCTGGTCTAGTACTTTGTTGAAATTCTATATTGAATTCAGAACCATCCCCAGGACAATAATGGTTTAACCTTTTACTTCATAGGCTATTTTTAGATCATGACATCATTTTCTATTTTTAGACAACATTTTTAAAAAATCAAGAAAAATTTAAGTAAAGACTTGAACACTTTTGAAAATATTTTGGAAAATGCAGCATTTGCTCCAAAAGAGCAAATGCTTCATTTTCCATAATATTTTCAAATATATGATATTTCAAAGGTGTCAAAAGGCGCTATCATGGGGTAAAGGGTTAAGAGGACCACATTTTGCTGCAATTTTAAAGTCCACTCTATTTTATTGGCCTCTAAGCTTCAACTGAACAACACTTGGGTAGATTCCTATTACACTCAGAGTGGCCTAAAATAGTAGTGTGCATGAACTCTTTGCATGCTGGGTAATTTTTCATGCTTACAGATACCTTTCAAAATTAAGTTTTCAAAAAATTCTGTTGGGAACACTTTCGGAGTGTCAAACAAAAATCTGACCTGGGTCCAAACTGTTTATAAAAGGCTACCAACAGACGACAAAAGTCGCCACAACCAAGGAAGTAGTTCAGTTTCAAACGATTAACGCTTGGGTTGATTCTTAACATACTCAGAATGGACTAAAATTTATATGTTTGTTCCAACATAAATATTTATGAATCTATACTTACGATAATATTACTTATGCTACCCTCTATTCCCCCAGAATGCGCCGATCTAATTACTAGCCGTGACAGACCGCCGATATTAGAAGAGACATTGGTAACCGTGAATAAATCAACCACGGTAAAGTCATGCACTTCAAAACAAAATACCTGTAAACTTCCTCTTTTGCGAGAAAACTTACAGATATGCGGGGAGGTGGGAAGCATGCTTTAAGCTTGCCCGGGCCTCATCGTAATATTATCGTAAGTATAGATTCATAAATATTTATGTTGGAACAAACATATAAAATTTATATCATCTAACTTACGATAATATTACTTATGCTAAAACAGATTTCATCTTTCTGGATGGTGGGCGAATCTGTCAAAGAATGGAAAATAACTTAAGTCTAAGACTTACCATTCAACGAACACAGAAACCATGTCCTCGGCGGATGTAGATTCTAGGCACACAAGATCAATGCCAATTGGACGGTTGACCGTATGTAATCCAGGCTGGAAAGAGCATATGCTCAAAGAAACCCGGGATGCCACAGAAAATATTTGAAAATAGAATAAAACGGTGCTGTTAACTCTAATTCCAAATAGCTCCACCGAATAGAAAAGAAACAAATCAAGAAAGATATGTTTCTCACATTTCATTCATAATATGCGCCATGTGTAATAAAACCGGAAGTAAATACACAATAAGCGCTGATTGGATAAAAATATTATGAAAAACACCGTGTAAAATCAGAAACGTCGGAATGGACGTTTCCTGGAGGTAATTAAGAATTAATAACTTTCTGAGAAGCTACCACGGGACCAAGAGAAAACATTTTCTCATTGATACCTGCCATGTCCCGCAGATAAAATCTTATAAAAGAGTTCTCAGAACGCCAATATCCCGCTTTGAGAACAGAATCCAAAGGAACTCTGTTTAACCAAGCAAAGCTTGAACTCAAAGCTCTAAGCTCATGAGCACAAATTTTGCCTGATGAAGAGCCAGAATCCTCATAAGAGAAGCGTACAGTGTCTACTATCCATCTTGATATAGTAGAAGCACATATCTCTTTATCATATGCCTTAATGTAAAAGATAAAAAGTCTTTTCCTATTTCTACGGAAAAAACTAGTCCTTCGCATATAAATGCGTAAGGCACGGCCTGGACATAAAACAGAATTCATGTCAGAACCAGAAAGAGCAGGGATCTCTATCGGAACACCTGCTACAGAAAGCAACTGGTTTTTAGCTAAAAACCCTGGAAAAAAGTGTAATTCAACCGCACTAAAGTCGGCTGAAAATTTAACTGAGCCAGGAGCAGCAGAAAAGGCATGAATCTCACTGCGTCTCCGGCCAGAAGCAAGTGCTATCAGAAAAACTGTCTTCTGAGTTAGGCACTTTAAAGAGCATGAAGACAAGGGCTCAAAAGGGGATTTCTTCAAGCTGTCGAGAACCAGGGCAAGATCCCAATGGGGAACGACCCGGCTTACAGCAGGTTTCTCCAAATCCATACTCCTGATGACATCAGAGAGGACTGGATGGGAAGAAAAATCTACTGAAGTAAAATGCTTCAGGGTGGAAGCAATAGCCGACCTATACCCTTTAATGGAGGAAGGCAAAAGCTTCTTTTCCTCAAAAAGGAAAATTAGAAAATCTGCCATTGAGGTCACAGTTGGATCGATGGGATCCATCTCCCGCTGGAGACACCAATCCATCCAAGTGTTCCAGCGGGAATTGTACAGAGACTGTAAGGAAGATCGCTTCGCAGCACAGACTCTCTCGGCAGATTTCTTAGAAAATCCTGCCTTCTCGAGACCTCCCTGCAGCACAGCCAAGCGTGCAGGTTGTATATCTCCGGCTTCGGATGAGGAAGGCGGGAATGAGGCTGGATCAAAAGATCCTTCCGAATGGGAATCCTGACTGCTGGGGCAACTAGCAGAGAAAGCAGAACTGGGAAAAACGGATGGCTTTCCCAGCACGGTGCAATGAGGATGACCAAACAAGTCTCTTTCTCCATTTTCAGAAGTACCTTCATGAGAAGTGGAACTGGAGGGAATGCATAAGCTATCATTCCCTCCCATGAAAGAGACATGGCATCCACTGCCCAAGCCCGTGGATCTTGAAAGGGAGAAATGAAAACCGGAAGTTGATTGTTCAACCTCGTGGCAAACAGATCTAAGTGAGGGACTTCCCAGAATTGAAATATCTGAGACAGTGTCCCCTTGTGGATAGTCCACTCTGTGTGGATTATCTGCCCTTTCCTGGATAGCGAGTCTGCCAGAACATTTAGTTTCCCTGGCACGAACTTGGCTGTCAGAGACACCTGTCTTTTCATACACCATTCTAACAGATTGGTCGCCATGAAAGACAGAGTTCGTGACCGCGCCCCCCCTTCTTTGTTCAGATAAGCCGCTACAGTCGTATTGTCTGTTGACAGCAGAATATGACAGTTCGGAATTATCTGACGGAAGGATTTCAGAGCCAACATGACTGCTCTGAGTTCCAGGACATTTATGTGTTGAGTCTGCCAATAGGCAGACCATAGGCCGGAGGCTGAGAGATCGCCCATATGGGCACCCCAGCCCACCAGACTCGCATCCGTGAATAGAAACAAGTCTGGTTGGGGCCGACACAGTGGCACCATGGTAAACAGGAAGTCCCTGTTCAGCCATTGGATTACGGCCTTGTTGAACCAAGGACCTAGGGAAATGTGAAAATCCCAAGACTGGTCCGCTTGAGACCAACGGTCCTTGATGCACCACTGAAGCATACGCTTGTGGGCTCTGCCATCTGGCAGGAGACGAGCCATAGACTCCATTTGACCCAGAAGAGAATGAATCTGTCTGGCTGATGCTGATCGAGCTGACAGCATTCTCTGAATCAAGGTTGCCAGTCTTGTTAACCTGTCCAAAGAAGGGCCTATCAGTCCCTCCTCTAGACAGAAACGTGCTCCCAGAAAAGAAAACCTCTGACTGGGAACTAGCTCTGATTTGTCCCAATTGGGAACAAATCCCAGGGACAAAACCGTGCTCAGTAGTTGATCTCTGTGAAACAAAGACATCACTTGAGATCGAGACGGCTGGAGCCAATCGTCTAGATAAGAATGTAGACGCATGCCCATGCGACGACAATGTTTGACCACTGCCTTCACAGTTCTGGAGAACACGTAAGGAGCTGGAGCCAGGCCGAACGGCAAAGCTCAAAACTGGTATGTTTTCCCCATGAAGTGAAAACGAAGAAACCTCCTTGACTTGCGATGAATTGGTATATGAAAGTATGCATCTGTCAAGTCGAGGGAAATGGCCCAGTCGTGCTTCCGTAAAGAAAGACGAACCGAGTCTAAAGTTTCCATCTTGAAATGAGGAGTGATTACATGCCGATTTAGTCGGGACAGATCGATTACTGGTCTCCATCCTCCCGACTTCTTGCGAACCAGAAAGAGCCTGCTGTAATAGCCACCCTTTGGATGGCAAGAGGAAACTGGTTCTATGGCATGTTTGTCCAGCATAGATTTTACTTCTGTCTGTAGAAGTTGAATCTTCTCTGGATCTGAGGGTGTTGCTCTCAAAAACTGAGGCACTACCCTTGTCAATTTGGGACGGACACGAAATTGAATCCTGTACCCGTTTCTTATTACAGACTGTGTCCATTTGTCTGTTGAGATGTTTTCCCAAGCCTTCTGAAAATGATACAGTCTGCCGCCAGTCGGTATGTGTGGCTTTGGCAGACTGTACTTGTCTGAGCCCAAAGACTCCGAAGAGTCTGGGCAGGCCTGGAAGAAACGGGCATCCCTATTTTTGACCTCCAGTTCCCTTGAACTTCTTATTACTCTTATTCTTAGAATAAGAGGAAGAGCCTTGGGAAAACTGTGATGGTCTGGCAGGTTTAGATAAAACTTGGCGTTTGTCATTGTCAGAACTGTTAACTACCATTTTAACAGCTGCTGGTTTAGAGACCCCCTTCTTCTTCTGCTTCTTAGCAGGAAGGTGAGCCACTGCAGCATTTTGCAAAGACCGCCTTGTTAAGTCTTCTTTGTAGGTCTTGGCCACTTCAGGCATCTTAGGACCACATAGGGTTGCAGACTCAATAGGCTGAACCCTAAGGGAAGATTTAACTGAAGCGTCCAAAGCACACTTGTCTAGATATGCATCACGTCTAGCAAGTAGAGGGCCACTAGCAAGACGTACTAAAACATCAAACATGTGCATGTGCGACTGAGCTAAGGCCTGCAGGTACCTACCCACCTCAACAAGATCAGTTTGTGAGGGAGCAGGTGAATTCAAAGCAGAAAGAATTCCATAAAGAAACATGTCTGCATGTGAATTAATGTGTATACCAGCTCTAGCAAGTTTTTCCCATCCTTCTAGTTGTTGTAACTGTAAGGAATGGGAAGTTGGAAATAATGCACCCTGCTTCAGAACTTCTCTAAAAGAAGGATCTATAGGTGGGTGGTCAATAACCATAGTCGGGTCAGATATTTTATATGACTCTTGACTAAAGACTTTAGGTTTCATGTGTAAAGATGGAAACCTGTTAGTCATCAAACCTTTAGGATAACTATCTAAAGGGGATCCTTGAATACGATTAGGCCCCTGTATCCTAGAATTAATTTTAGATACGGAATCCGAAATTAGTCTGCTTTCAGGCAGAACTGGGAGGACATTAGCCCTGGATTTTTTATCAAAAAAATCCAACGCTGAAGCCCCTGATTTTGGTTCTTCTTGAACAATATCAGGGCAAAGATGAGTGCCTAAACGAGCACGAAGTGACTCTAAAGCCTCAAAGTAAGGTAACTGAGCAGACACTGAGGCCTGTTCAGAAGTGCCACTTTCATCATCCTCCTGCTTTTCCTGGTCCTGATCATCTGAGTTATCATCAGATCCGATGGTCTCACCAGGAAGAGGTGTTATTTGAATCTCTGGTTCTTCATAATTTGAAGAAACCTGGTTCAAATTATTGGGAATTGTCTTCTCAGAAGGTATAACCTTCCCAGAACTATTCCCCATTGAACCCTGAACGCAAGCAGTGTTATGCTCGTCCATTGGGTCCGGATCAGGAGCCGTATGGGAGCGCACTGGCACCCTTTCTACCGATGTAGAACGGGAGCGAAGTCTCTTCCGGCTACCTGAGAAAGTTTTAAATTCTTCAGCCAAAAGCTGTCGAATTAAACTCCGCATGTCCGGTTGTATACCGTGACCAGGTTGTACACGGTGATCCTGGATGTCATTTGCGGAGAACCCAGAAAATTCACTAGATCTAGTAGTCTGTGAAATAGGGTTATCTACGTGCCGAGACTTTGATTCTCGGGACATAGAACGGGAAGGGTCTGATCTTGAATAAGATCGAGACCTATCCCTGCCGTGTGATCGAGATCCGTGGCGCCTACGATGGGAGCGACGGCTCGAACGGGAGCGCTGGCCTCGTCGAGACCTGTAGTTTGGACTACCATCCCGCCTAGAACGACGGCTATGACTGCACATAGCACGGTAGCCATAGGCTCGCGTGCTGTGAGCGCGCGAGCCGCCAAGGCTACGTTCCGAGCCAGAGCTCGATGTTAGCGACGGCGATCGATGGTTCCTGGAAGAGCGATAAGATCGGCTCCTTGAGCGTACGCGGTACGCTCGTGGAACCTTCGCACTACCTGACTGGGAGCAATGGGACCGCCTCGAACGAGCACGGGAGCCATGCGACCGATCATCGTGTGTAACGGCCAGATCTGGATGTGCCGATGGGGATCGAGATCTTGGCCTAGAGGTGCCTGAACAAGAGTCGGGGACCTTCTGACACGACGGCTGGGATGAGTTACCAGTACCGTTCCCGGCAGTGGAAATCTCTGAAGAAAGCGCCCCAGAGTTTGAACCAGTTAAGGCCAAAGCCTGGGAGGAAGGAACTTCCACGCCAACAACCGTATGGTTGTCGGCAACAGGACCCTCGTTACCCTCAGAAAAGGGCAAGGAAGAATCCCTAGAAGAACCGACCTGCTGCACAGTCTCCCCAACCTTACATAAGTTTGACCGTCTAGAATCAGCCTTAGCTTTGGCAGCCGAAGCTTTAGACCAAAGAAAGGTGGTCCAAACGGAACGAACTTCGCAAGGATTGTTCTGAGAACAAACCCTGCACGCAAAACAAAGAGAATGGTTGTCCCAGTCCGCAATGAAACGGGAACAACCTTTCCCTTTGATACCTACACATTGTCGCAACATTTCAGCTATCTGAAAATAAAATGAAAATTAAACAACAATGAGAAAACAGCACAGTAATTTAAATCGACAAAAGCAAATTTATTTGCAAACGCAATCCCGGGGGTCAAAGAGCTGCTCGAGCCAAGGATATAACGAAGAGTAAGAACTCAACACGTCCTTCCGCTTTGATAAGCGCCGAGCAAAAGAGGAAGTTTACAGGTATTTTGTTTTGAAGTGCATGACTTTACCGTGGTTGATTTATTCACGGTTACCAATGTCTCTTCTAATATCGGCGGTCTGTCACGGCTGGTAATTAGATCGGCGCATTCTGGGGGAATAGAGGGTAGCATAAGTAATATTATCGTAAGTTAGATGATATAAATTTGCCAAGTTTTATTATTCTGTTCCGAGTGCATTAGAGTTAATCATGGACCCCATTCTTACAACATGATTCTTTCTTTCGGTATTCTTTTAGATCCAATGTGTCAATCTTAATATGTGAAGACAAGATTAGATGGATCTTGTTGTATAGATTTTTGGAAATTATAAGGACCAACTATCCAGATCAGAGATTATAATTAACTAGCCAATTTGAGACTGACTTTCTATGGAAAGTCAGCATAAAAATCCTGAACTAAGGATTACTCCTGAGAATTTTCACCCATGCAATTGTCAGCAGGGGGAGGGTGTCTGAATGTGGGGAATTTCTTTTTACTGTTGCTTTTTGCTGTAGAAAGGCCATGGTCAAAATTATTTTGTACTATGCAAGACTAGCGCAGATATCTGTGGGCTGCCATCAATTGACACTATATTGGTTTATCCTAAATCTGAAGTGGTTGTAACCCTTTACCTGATATAGTTGTAACTGCTGTAACTTATCTAAACCTGATAGGAGTGTAACCAATATGGTTGCAACTATCTTAAATAATCCTGAACCTGATATGGTTGCAACTAGCTTAAATAATCCTTAAAACCGATATGGTTGTAACTATCTTAAATAATCCTTAACCTGATATGGTTCTGACTATCTTAAATAATCCATGAACTGATATCGTCGCAGCTATCTTAAATAATCCTTAACCTGATATAGTTGCAGCTATCTTAAATAATCCTTAACCTGATATAGTTGTAACCATTGTTACACTACTCATTAACCTGATATGGTTGCAACTATCTTAAATAATCCTCAACCTGATATTATTGTAACCATTGTAACTACTCATTAAACTGATATTTGTTTTGTTTGTTTGTTTGATTTGATTCTTTACGTCCCATCAACAATCTTTCAGTTAAACAGGGACGGTTCTTCCTGGGTTGAACCAGTACTAAGCTAGGATAAATGTGTCTTGCTCAAGGACCACAACGCAGTGACGCCTTCGAGGCTCGAACCCGCGGCCCTTCGGTCTTGAGTCAAGCACTCTACCGCTGAGCCACTGCACTCCCCATTATCCTGATATCATTGTAACCATTGAAACTAATCATAAACCTGATATGGTTGTAACCATTGTAACTAATCATTAACTTGATATGATTGTAACCATTGAAACTATTCATAAACCTGATATGGTTGTAACCATTGTAACTTATCATAAACCTGGTATGGTTGTAACCATTCAAACTAATCATAAACCTGATATGGTTGTAACCATTCAAACTAATTATAAACCTGATATGGTTGTAACCATTGTAACTAATCCTTAATCTGATATTGTTGAAACTATTGTAACTAATCCTTAACCTGATATGGGTCTTACTATTGTAACTAATTGGCTTAACCTGATATGGTTCTAACTATTGTAACTAATCCTTAACCTGATATGGTTGAAACAAATGTAACTAATCCTTTACCTGATATGGTTCTAACTATTGTAACATAATTTTGTTTGTTTGTTTTGTTTGATTTGATTCTTTATGTCCCATGAACAATCTTTCAGTTAAATAGGGATGGGTCTTCCTGGGTTGAACAAGTACTAAGCTAGGATAAATGTGTCTTGCTTAAGGACCACAACACAGTGACGCTGGTGAGGCTCGAAACCGCAGCCCCTCGGTCTGGAGTCAAGCACTCTACCACTGAGCCACTGCGCTCCCATTCCTTGACCTGATACGGTTGTAACTATCATATCTTATCCTTAACCTGATATGGTTATCACCATTGATCTGTACTAATCCTTAGTGATATGGTTATCACCATTCATCTGTACTATATAATCCTTAACCTGATATGGTTATCACCATTGATCTGTACTAATCCTTAACCTGATATGGTTATCACCATTGATCTGTACTAATCCTTAACCTGATATGGTTATCACCATTGATCTGTACTAATCCTTAACCTGATATGGTTGTAACAATATTGAAAATAATCCAAAACTTGATATAGTTGTAGCTATTGAAACTTTATCCGTAACCAGATATGGATGCTTCCAAATAAATGTACATCTGTTTCCTTAGTTTATTTACAATTGGCAATTTTAGATGCCTACAATGGCATCTGAACAAACTTGCTATTCAAAACTATAACTCATAAAAAATTTTTAGAAATTGTAGTACTAAAGATAAAGAAGCCTTATTTTACATCGCTTATTGTTAGCTCAGGAGCTATTCTGTGACATAACAATACTCTATCTTCCTGAGCACAACCCCTTTTTAGCTCACCTGAGCCGAAGGCTCATTGGTGAGCTAATAGTATACCAGTGACTCCGGCGTCCGTCGTCCGTCCGTCCGTCAACATTTTCAAACATCTTCTCCTCTGAAACTACTGGGCCAATTGAACTCATATTTCATATGGAGACTCCTTAGGATGGGGGAACAAAAGTTTGTTCAAATGGTCTTGGTCACATGACAAAGATGGCCGCCACGCCCTTATATGGTAAAAACCCTTAAAAAACTTCTTCTCTAGAACCAGAAGGCCGATGACCTTGGGACTTGGTATGTAGCACTGGGGTTGTGGGGCCTACCAAGTTTGTTCAAATGATGATCCTAGGTTGACCTTGACCTACTTAATGTCAAGGTCAAATTTGCTTCATATTGCATTAAAATGGGAAAATTTCTGAAAAGTTGATTTTTTTGAAAACTGTTGAAGCTTTAGTCATTATTCTCACTTGATATGTTTAATCTAATTAGACAATGGCTATAAATAAGTTCAAAAGGTCAAGGTTGACCTTTGACCTTTCAGCTTAGGTCGCTCATATCGGAGTCCCATCAATATATTAAAACATAATTTTTTCACAAACCTTTGGCTCAATTAAACTCAAAATTCATGTGAAGACTCCTTATGATAAGTTAGCCAAAATTTATGCAAAATATTTTGGTCACATGACCAAGATGGCCGCCATGCCCATATATGGTAAAACCATTTAAAAATCTTCTTCTCTAGAACCAGAAGGCCGATGACCTTGGGACTTGGTATGTAGCATTGGGGATGTGGGGCCTACCAAGTTTGTTCAAATGATGAACCTAAGTTGACCTTGACCTACTTAACGTCAAGGTCAAATTTGCTTCCTAATGCATTTAAATGGGATTTTTTTTGAAAATTTCATTTTTTGAAAACTGTTGAGGCCAAAGTCATTATTCTCACTTGATATGTTATACCAAATGAGACAATGGCTATAAATAAGTTTCAAAGGTCAAGGTTGACCTATAACTTTTCAGCCAAGATTGCTCATATTGGAGTCCCATCAATCAACACATCAAAACATAGTTTCCTCAGAAACCACTAGGCCATTTGAACTCAAATTTCATATGAAGACTCCTTATGATAGGTTAGCCAAAATTTATACCAATTGTACTGGTCACATGACCAAGATGGCCACCACGCCCATATATGGTAAAAACCATTTAAATGTCTTCTTCTCTGGAACCAAAAGGCCAATGGCCTTTGGACTTAGTATGTAGCATTTGGGATGTGGGCCCTACCAGATTTGCAAAAATAATTAATCTAGGTTGACCTTGACCTACTTTATGGCAAGGTCAACTTTGATTCCTAATGCATTTTTTGGGGAAAAATCTTGTTCCAAATGTCAAGCTGACCTGTGACCTTTTATCCAAGGCCACGGCACTCATTTGGACTTCCACACACCTATCTAAACATCTGTTTCTCAGAAATCACTGGGCTGTTTGATGGATTATTCATTAGATTGTTTAAGTCACTTGACCAAAATGTCTGCAACCCCCATATATGGTAAAACAAAATTTGTTCCATTTTAAGCTGTAGTTGACCTTGACCTATTTTAACATTATTAAGGAGATCAGGTGAGCGCCTCAGGACCTTCAGGTCCTCTAGTTATGCGAGCGTCAGCAAGGGAGCTGCTAGTACCATTTTTTACGCCTTTGGTATGGTGCGGCCCGGTACTAAACTAGATGGATGAGTTAATCAACATCTTTGCTCCTTTTAAGTGAGACGAATGAGAGCTACCTTGGAACTTTAAGAAAACAGAGATTTCCAAGATTATCACATGTTCAAATCAGATCAGATCTTGTGCAGAATCTTTTTAATGAACAAGAACAATGGCAACATTGATTTTTCATTGACAGAGAATTACCATATCAAGATAAAAAGTTTGAGAGTAAAATTGTAAATATTTTCTTATGCATCAGTTGAACCATAAGTTGTGGGTGCTCAAAAGAACCGTCTCATTGAGACGGTTCTTTTGAGTACCCACAAAATATGTTTTGGTTGAGAAAATTAGATTTTGATTACACGCCCTTATCTAGGGACCTGACATCAAGGTCAGTTTCATGCCATATGCTAATGAATGTGTCTGGGGAAAAGAGGTATCAGAGAGCTAATTCCAAAATCATCCTTGTAAGGCCAGAATTTTTTTATTAGTTGATTTACGAACCCTCCTACTGTAATTTTCCGTAAAGTAGAAAAATAAAGAAAATTTAATATCTAAAAAAATCCGCCGCCTCTTAATTTTATTTGTTTCATTGAAAAAAATAATATATTTTTGAGGTTCTGTAGAGAGATGTGTATTTTTGAGAGTGACACTGTTAAAACTGATTGTCCTGTCCAGAATTTTAGGAAAATGATGAAATAATTATATAAAGATTTAATACAGATTGTTGGTTTACCTTACTATTTTTTCTGTTTTTTCTGAAGATATTAAAAAAAAGAAGCTCTGAAAATGACCAGTTAACTTGTCATTTTCAGAGCTTTTTTATTTTTTTCGTCCCCCTGACCCTAAATCTGAAAAAAAACCCTGTAAATCAACTAATAAAAATATTCTGGCCTAAACCATAGATCAGAACCCTAGTTATAAGGAGTAAAAGCACTATTGTGGAAATCAGCATTTAACCCTTAAAGCGCCAAGAAAAAAAATGCATCTGAAAATGTCGTCTGCTGAAGTCGTCTGCTGCAAATAATTGCCTATCATTACTGACGAATAAAGTATAGAAGCAAAAAGCGTGGACCCAGAACAGACTGCTCCTATAGGAGCAGTCTGATCTGGGTCCACACTGTTTGCCATAGAGGCCTCTTAAACATTTCAGCAGACGAGAAAAGCAGACGACTTTTGTTGCGATTGGCGCTTTAAGGGTTAAGATAAGATACAATTTGCTTACTGGAGATATATATGAGACTCAAGCAATTCTGCTTCTACTACACACCACCTGTCTGGTGGTGGGGGAAAGACAGTGCAGACGTTCCCAGCGTTCAGCCGAGATATATCCTCAAAGCAACAGTCAAACATGATCGATACATACCACTGCAGGAACTTAAAAAAAACATTTTTTAACTTATCAATATTTTTGCAAGTGTGGGATTTGAACTGGCACGGCAATCAGAGCCAAACACACTTCCGACTGAGCTATCCGGGCACCTTATCATAACTGCCATATCAACCCCATAGGGGGGGGGGGGGGGGGGTACTCTCAATTTTTCTTCATACGTGGGCTCGGGCTCTCAATTTTTCTGCATACTAAGGCTCGGGCCCAGCATCTACCCTTCACCCAAAAAAAATATCAGGAATTTCAAGCACCCCCAAAAAAATATTTGAAATTTTAGCAACCCCCAAAAAATATCCCCTTTCTATGCAATGACCTTAAGAAAAGACCCTAAAATACTTAGAAATAACCCCTAAATATAGTCCAATTTTGTGGTGACCCCCAAAAAAGCATTTATACCATTTAGATTAGTAGACAGGTGGATGGACTAATGAAAGGATGGACAGATGAAGGCCATTCCCATAATCACCTCTACGCTTCACAGAGGGGGGTTAATGAAAAGCCACTGCAGTAAAATGTTCTGTAGGTGGTGCTGAATATACATACATGCAGTAGGGCCAATATTCTCTCAATTAAAAAAAGGGACTTGTCTTTATAAAGTTATAAACTCTATTCAAGTCTATTCGGTGTCTGAAAAGCCCACCAGCTAATAACTTTATATAAATCCCTTGACATTTTTAGACAGACAGGAAATATTGTTATTGGTATATTAAATAAGGTTAATGAAATTTCCTAAGTTTCAACATTTTTGCTAACCCAATTTACCCGAAATATTCTGACAAATAGGTTTGAGCAAAAAGTTTAAATCATGATCAGAAGCAGCCCTCCTCCATCAATTTCTTCCACGTCATCCTGGGCCCCCATGGCCCACACATTTCCATCAACCTTTTTAGGCCAGAATTTTTTTATTAGTTGATTTACAGGATTTTTTTTTTTCAGATTTAGGGTCGGAGGGACGAAAAAAATAAATAAAAAAGCTCTGAAAATGACCAGTTAACTGGTCATTTCAGAGCTTCTTTTTTTTAGAGCTTTTTTTCCAAAGCTTTCTTTTAGAGCTTTTTTTTAATTTCTCCAGAAAAAAAACAGTAAAACAAGTAAGGCAAACCAACAATCTGTATTAAATTTTTAAATATTTTATCATTTTCCTAAAAATCTGGACATGGCAATCACTTTTTACAGTGACACTCTCAAAAATACACAGACAGAACCTCAAAAAATATTCTTTTTTTTCAACGAAACAAATAATATTTAGAGTCGGCGGGTTTTAGAAATTTAATTTAATTTTTTTCCTACTTTCCGGAAAATTACAGTAGGAGGGTTCTTAAATCAACTAATAAAAAGATTCTGAGCTTATCACACACGGATCTGACTGCACAGCTAGAATGCTTCAAAATTAACAATTTCAAAAAATTCTTTCAAGAATACCATCAGAGTGTCAAACAGCTTGGATCCATTCTGTTCAGCCTGATCTGGGTCAAAATATTTGCAAAAGTTTGGAGCAGACAACACTGGTCGGTAAAGAGTTTAAAAATGCTCCTAAAACATTGAAAACTCAGCTAATTTAGTACCGTTTTGTTCCTACAGACTTTTCCCAATAGAGAATTGTTTGATTCCATAATTAAGACTAAGCTTTGTTCTTCTACTATAACAGATCTGGTCAATTCATGTATTGATCCATCATGCCAAATTTGATTAGGATACTCAAGTGAAGAAGTTTCAATCCATTTACTTAACACGAACATTAGAACAATAGTACATGCAGCCCTCCAGAGGAAGATTTCTAGCAATATAGATCTAGAAAAGCGGATATTATGCGCTTAAGATTTTAATACTATTAATCATAGCAATGTAATGCAGAGGACAGTGGCTCAGTTGATAGGGCATTACAGGCCTTTAGTTAAGAGTGTGTACTAGAAAAATAATTTTCTTATTTCTCAACAAAAACATATGTTGTGGAAACTCAAAAGAACCGTCTCAATGAGAATTTGAATGAAAAATTGGAATTTTGGGCGTCAAAACTTGGGGATGGGCCTCTAATAGAACTTTTACTTTAATTTGATCATCCTCATCTGATAATGGGGAATTAACCCTTTGTATACTGGAAACCCCTAAATATGTAGTTTGGCAAACAGTGAAGACCCAGATAAAATGCAGCATTTCATCAGGGTCTGCACTGTTGACAATGAGAGAGACTATAGTACATATTTATTTGGAAATGTCTACCTGTGACCCCTTAAAATTTATAATAGACAATCCCATCCTTACTGTAGCTATCTGTATGGGAAAATAAATCTCAGTAAAATCAAGGGATAAAACTCTCTACTAACAAGACAACCACATTTGCAAGAGTTGTCTCCCTTACAAAATTCCCTATATTAACATAGCAAATACTGCGCTCCCCCCCCCTCGGCTGCCATGTTTTTAAACCAATCAAAATAATTTGTACAACTTTGTTAGAGGGCCATCCAAGGACCCTTTGTACCAAGTTATTTTGAATCTGACCAGTAGTTTTTGACAAGTAGATTTGTTAAGTTTTTCCTTTTCAGAATTCACCATGGAATTAATTCTTTGAAAAGGGACTACCAGAGGATAATTCCTGTGAAGTTTGGTGACCATCCACCTAGTTGTTCAGGAGGAGATATTGTTTAAAGCAAATTGTTGACTGATGACAAACATCATTAGGATTGATCAAAATAGCTCACCTTGAGTCAATGGCTCAGGTGAGCTATAAATGGGAAAAGATAAAAGATGAATTTGGTAAAATAATTATTTATTTATTGAGAAGTGCTCTGTTCACTTTATCAGGAAAATCAAAAATATTGATAAGGCTTAAATGAAATGTATGTGTGGTTCCTATTGGCCTACCTACCCTAATTTTTTAACCCTACCTTAAACATTAAAATGGTCTTTGGAAAAAAAATACCTAAAATGGGCACTTTTTTCAGATTTTGTCACTATTTTCTTTGTTAAATGTTATAACAAAATTTAATAATTTCGCCTACCTACCCTAAATTTTGCTGGTATGCAACAGGAACCATACATATATTTCATTTAGGCCTAACGGACGCTTCATTTTCCGCTATGAATTTTTTTAACCACATATGGGCCTCGGTGCAAGAAGACCTAGCTGTCTTCGGGGGTTTCTTCTGAACAACAAAGGTGCAGACGTTATTCACTTATTGGAAAGTATCATATCTAAACTTGCTACAAGCCAATTTTCAATTTTCTAGCTATATAATAGTCTCTGTACCTGAGGAGACTGGCTTGAGTCTTGTTTTGTCAGAAACCCTGAAGACGTATTTTGGCGCATCTAGGCCAATATAGTTCTGAGAATTATTTCAAGAAGCTGAAAAATAACCCTGAAAGTAATTATTCATTTGCTCATTATATTTATTGTCAAAGAAATTATTAATAATGGACTTTGTCTTGTTTGCATGCAATGTCTGATTAGGGATTTGTTTAAGTTCTGTCACTGAAAAAAGACGGCTTTTGTATTGGCAAAATAACAAAGCGGATTTATACAGTACCAAAATTGGAACGACTGCTTTTGCATACTAAAAGCATGAGGCAAATAATTTCTTCCTTAGGCCAAATAAAAAAAATGTGTGGTTCAGGTTACACCCTGAAAAAAATTTGGGTAGGTAGGTAGGATACTACGGTAAATCTTGTATTAGTTCGTACAGTAAAAAATAATTATTTTTCTCTGTGTACGAACTAATAAAAATTATTTTCCTGGGAAACGGGACTGTACGAACTAATAAAATGAAATTCTGAAGATCGAAAAACGGGACCAAAAACATGCGAAAATTGCCAAAGAGGGAGGAATTTCTGTTTATCCTTTTAGCCTAATTACAGGCTGAATGTCTGATCACTATTTTCAATCAAACTAACATTCTTAATAGCATGGTGAAAGATTGAAAATAAACAACCAAACATAAAAGTCCGGATTGCCGTTTCAACCGACTCACATGCAATGTGCGATATACCCGGCGATATCACCCGGTTACAGGCCAACTTTACATAGGCCTGCTTTACGGAAGAGATGTCACGTCGGACTTGTTCTATGACGATTGTCTTGATTGGAATCATTGGGTCCGAGGAATCATAACAAAAATACAACTTCTGTTCACTACCGACGGCTAGCTCTACAACGTAACAGAGCAATGTATATCGCAGCTTTCGTTTTTGGTCATGATGTAGATTCTTATTTTCTTAGAACCCTCGAAAATGCAGCATAGAAGTAGACAAGACAATACATGTACGTACATTCAGTCCTACAGGTTAGACGTACGCGTACACTCATTGATTTGGAATGAAAACTGAAAATGAAAATGGCGACTTCTAAATATGAAATATGAACAACTGGAACGCAGAACTCTCATGAATCAGAGCAGTACATTTCTCTGCCTTCATATTGTAAAAAGACCCACAACTTACGTTTTTGCGAATGCTTACTCCATTTAAAGGCTTTGTGTGAACACCTATATTTCTGCATAGGTTGGTTGGCTCCACTCTTCATCATACGTCGTATTCCTTGTGGCGACATAACATGCTCAGCTTGTTCGCACACCCCCTTACGTGATATAGCTCGGTGTTAGGTTGTTAGCATTCTAAGATTATGATAATGTCAATCAATGTAGAACCAGATTCCCGTACTTTGTCATCCGTAGAAAAGTCATTACATGAGAAAATCTGTCTTTCGTGATTTGAGGCTGACTGACTCTTTCAAAGCCAGAAACAGGGTTGGATGCACATGCTAGTCTTTGCACTGCTATTTGAACACCATGCTATCCCGTGTACACCTTGCTTTCCATGCGCGGATCCAGGATTTTTCGTCAGGGGGGGTCCGGGTCAATCTGACAAAAAAGCCCTGACAACGTTTTTTTTTAGTCCTCAGCTAATTTTACTGAAGTCAAATGGTTAATTTCGAAGAAAACTATCATTTTTCAAGGTTCCAGAGGGGGTCCAACATTTTCCAGGGGGGGGGGGGGGTCCAACTTTTTCCAGGGGGGGTCCAATTGCTTATACCCTATAGAAACCCATATAACTTGTGATTTTCCAGGGGGTCCGGACCCCCTAACCCCCCTCTGGATCCGCACTTGCTATCTCGACCAGCAGGAGATAGCTTTTTTCCGTTTAGTCGTCGTTGGGTGGTAATTTTCAGTTTTATTTAAATTTTGATAGACCACGATTCTGTAAGCAAACAGTGGCGTCAGGCGACCCCACGTGCGGATCCAGAGGGGGGTTAGGGGGTCCGGACCCCCCATGGAAAATCACAAGTTATATGGGTTTCTCTGGACACCCCCACCCCCTGGAAGAAGTATGACCCCCTCCTCCCCTCTGTAATAAAACCATTGGATCCACTCTGTAAACTGTAAAATAAGTTGATGATTAAAAAAAACATTGTCCGGACTGTTTTCTGGCCGTCGGACCTCGACCCCCCCCCCCCCGCCTGACAAAAATTCCTGGATCCGCGCATGAACCCTGTTCGACTTGTTCATAACGTCTGGGCCACTGTTTAATGTGTAATGTACATTTTCTTGCGTCAAGGCCACCATCACGTGCGACCCCAAACTTTAAAACAACACGTGGCCGGAATTGATGTGCGCGGTCTCTTTGATCTTAAAAAGGATCATGCTGTCTTTGCCCTTGGCGACAGCTGATATAATTAGCAGACGTTTTGTGAATTGACCAGGCCCAGCAAAAAAAGATAAATAAATAAATAAAATGTGAATTCAAACTGTTTGAAACTCTGATATGGGCGGAGACAGAGGGGGCAGGGGGTCCGGGCCTCCCCATGAAAATCATAAGTTGCCATTTGTTTCCTAGAAGAAAAACTGGTACAAACCTCCCTCGAGAAGCAATTCGACCCTCCCCCCCCCCCCTCCGTTGAAATTGTCTGGATCCGCGCACGCATGTCTGACAGGAATTTTATTTTTTATTTTTTGCATGTAGCAGGTTTAGCTATCATACTTTCTAGAGATAATTGGTAGAACTGCGCAGATGCGCTGGCTGATCTGCGCCTTTGTTGTTTGAATACAAAAAGTTTCTCGCGGAATTGGGTAAAAAAGCTAAGTATACACGGACGGTAAAGACCATTTTTTTCTTATCTGAAAGCAAGCAATTGTTGCGGTGTTAGTGGGACTATAAGCCTAACTTTAGACATGTACCTTCATCTACATTCCTTGTATGTGAGCATTTATGCCCCTGACAAGACTGTGCGGATGTGCAGGCTCGTCTGAGTCTTCGCTGGTTGCATGTGCGAGAGGTACCATAATCTCATGAACTGGCTCGTTTCATAGACAGCCCAATGAAAAGCATGATGCAGAAGCATGCACAAATCACTTTTCATCTTGGTTTGTGCGTCTGTGTGTACGTGTGATGATCCACAGGAATCATTTAATGTGCAAGACCCATAATACAATTTCATGAGGACGCCGCTCTAGGGTCATCAGTGTCGTCTGTTTGATAAAAAGTTCCATCGGAGATACAATTTATTACGCTTGTATTGCGTGCGCGTTTTCGGGTGAAACTTAGAAATGAAATAGATGCACGCACATTTAAAGCACAGCTAATTAGTGGGAGTACGTATAGGTGTCTAGATTCTTCATCCACTCCAAAACTTTGAGTTACCCGACGAGATTGCACAAAAGCACAGGCTCCCCTGAGCCTTCGTTGATAACATTTGTGATAAACACCAGCCGATATGGTTTCATCATGCTCGGATCCAGTGATTAAAAAAAAAGACGCTTGGGCATATTTATGACACAGAAAGACCAGAAAGGCTCAATGATCACAGGCACGTAGGACACTGTGTGCACGCGCACGTGGTTGTGTACATGTAATTGATTTTTTTCATGACTGGACAAAATATCTCTGCGATTTGCATCAGTCCGACGTTCATTGTACCTAGCGTTTATCATTGAATAAAAGTTTGGCATGCATCAATGCTGGATGCACGCGCACAAGCGACACTGACGATCGCACTGACAGGCGAAACGCTCCTGTTCCGCTGATATGTTTGTTAACTGACGTGCTCGACGAAAAACGAAAGCATCGTAGACAGACACACTGATTGACCAAATGAACGGAAAAAACGTTGTGTACGAACTATTAAAAATTACAAATAGGAAAAATGACCACTGTACGAACTAATACATGACATTTTGAGCTGACCGGTCATAAATAATTTATGGTGTACGAACTATTCGAGTGTACGAACTAATACAAGATTTACCGTATTTAGTTTTTTTGAAAACTTTTTTTCTTGGAATATTCAGAACTGCTAAGAAATGTATTGAATTAGACAAAACTGATATAAACTCTTTTTTTTAAGATAAAACCTTCCAATGCATAGAAATATTGATTTCCATTTTGATATGTATTTTTTCTCCAAATTCTGAAGTTGGAAGAGAATAGCAGAATAAAATTATTTTGTTCTGCTGTTCTCTTCCAACTTCAGAATTTGGAGAAAAAGTTTAGGGTAGGGGGTAAAAATTTAGGGTAGTCAGGTAACCTGAACCACACATATTTTTTCCTTGGCTTTATAAGGGTTAGTAGTAGAGTGCTTGACTTAAGTTCAAGGGGTGGTTGGTTCTTAGAGCCTCATCAAAGGCACTGCATTGTGTCCTTCAGCAAAACACTTTATTTATGCTCTGCTTCTAAGTTCTGGTTCAACCCAAGAAATGTCCCCGGCATGGCTGAAGAATTGGTGACTGGAACATAAAGCATCAATACAAAGAAAAACTGACATAATAATCTCAAATGACAATTTTGAACACATCATACTTCTAATTTTAAGCTCAAATCTTTTAATACGGTAGCTATTTGAACAATGATACAGGCACAAAGCAGGTTAAATTGTGCCCAGATTCCACTCTGCGTATCACATTCAATGTAGTCCCTTTACGGCATTATGCTTTGGGTCCGTATTATAAGAAAATGGTGTTGCAAATAAAGTGACAATTTTACAAATGAATTATAAGAAAATTTTCCACAGTCATTTTCTTTTGTAAATTCCATCAGGGGACAAAAAAATTTCAATATTGCACTTGTCCTGCAGGACGAGTGACTTTAAAAGCGTATGCAATACAACAGTAATATGACTTCATCGAGCAATTCTTCCCAAAGCACTCATCCTACAGGACTAGTGCTTGGGGAAGAATTACTCATCTTTTCTACATTTAACTCGTAATTACGAGCGGATGAGTGGAATTTTTGTCCCCTGTCTATGGTAAAAAAATAAAGGATCGAGCCACATTATGTGACCATGCCACATTATGGGACCATGCTATATCCAAACCATGTTATAATGAGGTGTGTTATGAAGGGACTGCAATGTATACGGCTTGTAATGTTGATTATGCTGTGATTAGTAGAGTGTTTTGTATTTTTGTCCTCTGGAATCTCTCTGGATTAATTTCCTGTGATGTCATTAGAATTTTCTTGCCAAAGATAAGAAATTAAACAAATGAGTAGTTTACCGGGAAAATGGCATGCGTACATCCATCGTGAATCTTTCCAAGCCAAGTCCGATCTGAATTCAAACTTTACACTTTAACATCAGATAAAAGTTTGACTTGCATGTTGAACCAGATCAAATTGCTCCATATGGAGAAGTCTGATCTGGTTCAGTCTGTTTACTATAGAGACTTGACTCTTTCCTTGCTATTCGAAAATTTCATGAAAATAAAACCCTCATGAATTGAGGATATCACTCTGTCGTTTACTGATATAGGTAAATCACGCCCTTGTCACAAATTTATAACGTCACAAATATGTGTTTTAACATTATTCACGAAAATAAAATGCTCGCGAAAATTTCCCAATTTTTACAGTGCTTTGTCATCTGTTGCATGAAACCTTTGCAGACAGTTAGGATCCAGATCAAGAATGACAGAATGTCAGTTCTGATCTGGATACAAACCATTAGACACTCTGAAAAATTTACTGAATTTTCTTGAAAAAATAATTTTTAAAAGTCAGATGACAACAAAAGCATGAAAAATTACCCAGCATGCAAATAGTTGTATGACAGTGTGGAATTGTTTTCCCAAGAACAGGGCTGCATTTTTTTTTATTTCCTGATTTTTTTTATTTCCTTCATAATTACTGAATATTATTCAATCTTATCTCTGAAGCCATATATCATATTTCATAAAGTTTCTAACCATATTACCTGCTTTTAAGTACAGTCAAGTTAAAGTTGACCTTGTGCAAACTTGTCCCTTAGTTAACGGAAATCTTTTCCAGCCCAAAGCAGCCAATGATTGACTGTGTGTTTAACATCCAATCAACAGCTTAGGTCATATGGAGACAGGGTCACATAACAGCTTAAGTCTCATCAGACTTGGGAAGACAAGAACGGATCCTGCAACCCCTCGTTTACAAGGCAATTGGTTTATCCATTATACAATAGTGGCTCCTTTAAACCCCAGGCTTCACTATAAAAGGACAGGCTCCGCCCCTAAACTGTCAAGGAGGCAAATTCAAACATTTTTCAGTCTCTCCTTTAATTATCAGCATTTTTAGCTGAATCAATGTTCAAATTTTTCAGAAAAAAAAAATGGAACAACTCAACGACAATATTTACCAATTCCAATGTTTATCACACAAAATTGGCCTAGGATTAACTCAAAATAGGTATAATTTGAAATTCAGGGGCTAACTAATGGTAACTGTTTGGACCCAGAAAAGGACAATTAAAACAATATAAGTGTGTTTCGGATAACAGGTCTGAAAATATTAGGTAGGGTAGGCTCACATATGTTTTAATAAAAAAAGTTCTGGAAAAAAATATGATTTTATACATTTTGAAAGGCATTTGGCCTTTCAAAATGCATAAAATCACATATTTTTTCCAGATTTCTGAAAAACTCCTAGGTTTCACCAGTAAATTTAGTAAGGGTCGGGTTACCCTAAACACAGGTATTTTTTATTCTGCCTACTAGCCCCAACATTGTCTGTGCCAGGGCAGGAGATGTTGGTACTTGTTGCATGATTATGTACAAAATCTTAATTTAAACACCCATGCTGACGTATCCATCTGGGCTACAGAGGTCTAATAATTCTGGTCTGAGCCTTCATATTTGTTTGTTTGTTGGATTTGATTCTTTACGTCCCAGTAAACATTTTTTCAGTAATGTCGGGACGGGTCCTCTTGGGTTGAACCAGTACTAAGCAGAGGATAAAGTGTCTTGCTCAAGGACACAACACAGTGCCTCTGGTGAGGCTCGAACCCGCAACCCCTCTGTCTCCAGACTCACTGAGCCAACGCGCTTCACTATGAGCCTTCATATGAGAGAAGCAAAGGCTTTGGTGAAATGGTGTATTTGTGCAGTCTAATCTGAGCATACAGCACATGATTGATACCTTGTTGCATGCTGTCTGACCAGTGCCTTTGTTACTCGCTCCCTGCATGCAAAGAATTATATATCTTATTCCTGCTTTTAAATGGCATTTCCCTGGCAGACCAATGTTGGCCCCCCGCTTATAGTGGTATTTGGATCATCAAAAAAAACAAAAACAAAAAAAACACATCAAAGTGGACCCCCTCGATCCGCACATGCCATACCCTCCTATGAAAATGGTGCACATCAATTGTTGTATGCCCTCTCATCTGCTTATACACTTTGGAAGCAGGATAGTATATCACAAACAATATGGGCCCAGATCAAGCAGGCTATTAAGGTTAACAAGAGACTCTATTAGCCTATACCACTCACCTGAGCTGATATATGGCTGCAAATGACCCCCATAGTTTTAACCCTTAATGCGCCAATCGCAACAAAAGTCGTCTGCTTTTCTCGTCTGCTGAAATGTTTAAGAAGCCTTTATGGCAAAAGTGTGGACCCAGATCAGACTGCAGTCTGTTCTGGGTCCATGCTGTTTGCTTCTATACTTAATTTGTCAGTAATGTAAGGTAATTATTTGCAGCAGACGACTTCAGCAGACGACATTTTCAGATGCTTTTTGGTGCTTTAAGGGTTAAGTTTTGCCCATTACAAGTCTAGGGGCTCAATTGGCAGGACTTGTGTAGGGACCACTAGATATTGCTACATGTACATATAAATATCTCATGGTTTCAGAGAAAATTTTTAAAGTTTTTCCCAATATAAGTCTATGGGAGCTTTACATTGCCATGGCAACCAGAGTTCCAATCCAATCAGCCCCAAAACTTTATGCAGCATTTCCCCCTACCTGAGGATGCTTTACATTTATTTTTATTGCCATGTACAAATACCTTGTTCTCCTCCCAAATGGCCTTCATAAATTATGGACTTATTTTATCACAATACATGTATTTAGGAATATTGTTGTGCCTTTATTAAACCCACTTTTTTCTTTCGAAAAAAAAGGGTAAATTAATTTTGTAACACAGTCCAGCCTTTGTCATTCTGTCCATCTGTACGCCCGTCTGTCAGGTTTCATCTAAAACCATAAGATGTAGCAACATCAAACTTGGAGATGAATAGATCTCATCATGGAGAGAGTACTGGGTTACATTTTGTGTCACCTTGACCCCAAGGTCAAGGTAAAAGTTAAAGTAATGTATTTTCTTGTAACCTCAACATTTGGACATAGTAACTTCAATCTTTGTAAGTGTATAATAAGGTACAGCTATTTGGTCACTGTATCGCCACCAGTGGTTTGCAATGTCCCGGTCCCTTGTAAAGCTGACAGAGATATGCACCAGTTGGGGGCATGGCTAGACAGTGACCCAATAGCTGAATAGTACTGAGAAACATTTTGTGTGACCTTCAAGGTCAAGGTCAAATTATGTATTTTCTTGAAAATACATCTCCTCCTAATCCTAATCCGTTGGATATAGCAAACTTCCAACTGTGCAGGTGCATTAATCACATGATGTAGGGGGCATCGGTCAACATTTTGTGTGACCTTAATGTTAAGGTCAAAGGTCAAATTATGTATTTCCTTGTAAATGCATCTCCTAAACTTTTGAACATAGCAGCTTCAAACTTTGCAGGTGTCTATGTCACATGATGTAGAGTGTACCGGGCAATATTTTGTGTGACCTTGACCTTAAGGTCAAATTATGCATTTTCTTGTAAATGCATCTCCTCCGAAACCATTAGATGTAGCAACTTCAAACATTGCAGGTGTATTAGTCAAGGAGCTAGGGTTTTGAAAATTGACTTGGCACAATTGTCCAGCCAGAAAAGGTTTGACTTTTGATATAGTTAGAACTACCCTTCTACAACATTTCTAGGCACGTCGTACAGTCAAATTGTGGTAGCAGTTTTCCAGGAGAAGCCGTTTTGTACACCTATCCCATTTTTACTATTAAAAACAAAACGGCGACATTTGAATAAAAAATGGTATCCAGGTTGTATCCAGATGGTGCATACGGTCGTTATTTACTGCCAAAATCTAGATAATGATCTTAGCAATTATGAAAATAAATTGTTTGCATCCAGAAGAACAACTTTTATGTTATAACTGTCATTTACGTTATAGTTTCAATTACGCCTTATAAAATCAATTAAATTTGGTCAAAGTTTAATTTTATAAGTTCTATAATGAGTATATACGTTTTACATACCATGTTGGGAAAAGATAGTTACCCGACTGTATCAAAACTGCAAACATATTGTTTCTATCATAATTACTTTAAGAATTATAAGCTGTTGAATATGGGTACCCCCCAAAAATGTTGAATGTGGTTAGAACTATTTCACTTTGCAAGTTAGCATGCTATACGATCTTCTAACTTTTTAAACCATAATTGAGCATTCTATCGATACACGATAGTAAAAAGCTATACCTCACTGCATTTCTGGTGTAAAATTCCATATTTCAATGTTTGTATGACAATATGTAACGTATATTACAAACTTTAAGACTTCCGATATACATATTGCTAAATACCTTATATTATATGTCTTACGGTATTTTATTTAATTTCAAACCGGTTTGTTTTAAATTTATACCAAGACAGCATTTGTTCTAAAAATTGTACCAGTTTTTATTAAGTTACTATATCTATAAACATTTACAATAGCAATAAAGATTTTTTTTAAGTTTTCATTTCCACAAAATATCATTTTGATTTGTCCAAAGTTAAAAATTCTAAAACACATAAACAAAGAAATATACAGCTATTCAGAAGTAGTAGAATACATTATAGTTCTGTCAAATTTATCAAAGTAACATATATAACCATATCAAATATCATAAGGTACTACGTTTGTCCTAAATATTATCAAAGACAGTATACGATTGTGCCCTGAATAGCTTAACTATAAAGGATGTAGAATTTTGTAATACATGTCTTTATTGCAGGAGAAGAATAACACAACACAGTTTTATTGAATGAAGACTCATCATTCATTTGAAAATAGTTTTATGTACCCAGTATACTATTGTACACATTATGCAAACAAAGTCAGTAACATGATATAGGTTAGCTCTTTGTATAATACCTAGGTTAATTTCCCATAGAAAAAAATACAAATTAGTAAATGTTTAGAGAGGTGGTAATAGAATCATGCTTTTTTTTCTTTGCTTTCATTCCAGACAAAATTAATTACCTAAGAGTTGGTAGGATAACATTTATATATATAACGATAGAGGTTATGCATTATATGTGTCTGTAATCAGTTATTTTTAAAGATAATCTCTAAAAATCAAATTGTATACTGACATTTATATGCATATGCTGATGATGACACATTACTTGTTTCAGCTTTTACAAAATATTTTAGTTTATTTTCAGCATACCTTTCATAGTATATTTAATGAAACGGTTTGTACCTTTGATCATTTGCTAAACTAATATCACTTTACAAGGAGAGGTTTTATATTGAAGAAACATTTCCCTGAAATGGGTAAAATCAGTTATAATGGACGACATCGATCTCATGTGATATGATCATATCCAAGGAACACATGTGCTGCTTAAGAAACTATTTTAACACATCTGTCATTATCAGTCAAGAGTTATGTCAGGCTGAATAAGACATTGTGACACTTAGGTAATGTAAAATACACTTTAAAATGTTCTTTAAGGTATTGGGTGGAAAAATAAAACGTTTAAAAACATGCAGTCATGAGATCTTGCTCAGTTTTAGCAATCAATGCTTAAATAACTGATGATAATTTTCACTATACAGAATGTGGCATGGCCAAATTATTACAGGAGTCTTGTAAATATAATTCTTGATAACAAAGCGCTGTATGTATATAAACATAAGAATGAATAAGTGATATAAAATTAAAATCAACACAGCTTTTTTAAAAAAAATATCTTGCTTCTTCAGACAGAAAACAAATGCATTACACATAAATAGGAATTTATATAAAAGCACATAACACGTTGAGGGAACTGATTTATAGAGACATACAAAGAGTCAATTGTTCTTACAAAGACTTTGTGCAGTAGTCTTTGCCATCAATGAAAGACTTAAATGCAATGCCTAGGAAGGATGCATGAAAGTTATTATGCATGTCATATTTGCAATGCTTCCTTCCAAAAGGAATCATACTTCTATTACTTTTCAAAGCAAGTATAAACCTTAGAGGTTGATAAAGCAGTGCCTCTATTGTTGTATATGTTATGTAATATAATATACAAGATTTTTAATATCTTATCTTCGATATGATCTTTGACAGTAGCTCCAATGTGAATTTCGTTGCCATAAGATCTAAACAGTTGCTGACCTCTCTTATGTAATTTATTCATGCTCAATTGAAGATTTGAACCACCATATGTGATTTTGGTACCTACCTCACAAGGGTAAATGCACCGTTTGATCCCCCATGCTGATGCAGTGGAGCTAGCGTTTGTCTCCATCTACATTTACAAGCAGCAAACGCTCTGATGTGTCTAATGACATATTTTTACAGGCTCGCATGAGCCTTCATTGCTGAACTAAAAATCATATGTGCTTGCTAATTTGATATTTAATTTACGTTACTATTTATCATCAATTTAGTTTGATTTGGAACGTACAAAGGATTAATGGAATGCTATTCTTGCATCAATGATTATGTCCTCATTTGACATGCTGAATATCGTAATGATTTTATATGAAAAAAATCCATGTTTAGACTAAGCTTTATTGATAGAAATAATGCAAAACAAAAATTTTAATAATTTATTTGAGTCCATTCGTTTTGCAAAAGCTACAATATAATCTTTACAACGCAAGAGAGTTGTTCTAAGTGATAATGACCTCTAAAATGTATAACCATAAAGAACCTTGGAAAAAATATCCTGTTTCAATGCTCTATAACATTGCAGAACCAGACAAAGCGTATGATAAATGTCACCATCTCCTTAACCTTTTTAAGTCGAATGAATTTCCCACTTTTGTCAAATGGACCAGTCTTTTTTCGTCTTTAGGGTTTTTGGATGTTGTTTTCCATTCTTATTCAAGTTTTAATAGAATATCCTGTAAGCAAACAGTTGAGAACCTGATCAGACATGGCAGTCTGTGGCGTCTGATCTTGGCCTGTACTACTTATCTATGTTCCAAAACAACGCTAGTCTAATATGGGTTAAATACCTTTGTTGTATATATTAACGTTTGCTTTAATGTTTCATTTCTCGATTTCAACCAATATTGTGAAATGGTAATTTTAGGTATTAAGTGTAAGTTTTTCCCCCAAATCATAGCTATCAATATAGTTAATGAGGTCAATAGCTGAAAGCTATAGTTGCATGTATTTTAGTGGCTTCGACAATTTATGGTATAGTGCTGTCATTTCATTAAATAATGTATTTAGCAGGAAGTAACATATATAACTAATAACAGGTGCCAAAATTAGGTTAAAACATATTGCTAGTAATTTTCTTTCAAATAAAAGCTAATATTGATACGTTTGAATAAGAAATAACTGTATATTAACACTATAGGAATTCCTATTATTTTAGGGTAACGTAGTGAATTTGGCTACTGCAGGGCAACGCCTTATCAGCTGAAAAGCTAACATACTTCAGTATGTGGCTAATATAATTTGGTTTAAGAAATTTACAGTCTACAAACCTTATTTGGCGGAGGTCGTTTGGTAGCCCATAATCTAATGATATTACTGCATTGAATAGTAATACATTTGAAAGTAAGTAACGTATATAACTGTTATATTATGTTGTATAATGGTTAAACGCATTCTGGCTGTTTGCTGCATTTCATTTAATGATTTTAAGGCTATCGTCATACCAATGTATAAGAATTTAGAATAAGTCACAGATACAATATATTGCAGCAGAGAATGTACATTGAAAATTTTGTAATACACGCATTCCTGAATTGTCATTTCAGGTGGTATGTTCTTTCTTTGATTTGTAACAAATGTTAAAAATGACAAACATACTATAAGAATAATGTTTAAATATGATTATAAATATGCTATTTTACTTGATAAATTAAGAAATGGGTAAGATTTCATTTCTTTTTGAATTTGGATACATTATATTCAGGGGGGTGGGGTAAATCACCCCTTCCATTGGCCATTTCCACGTCTAATATACCATATATACAAAAAAAATATATTGCTTTACTGTCGTATGCCATTGCATACATTTTATGTATAAATTTAAAGGGAAATATGCTGAATAGGAAGCAATGGTTGAACGTCAGGCGTGTTTCCTCTCAATTTACCTAAGCCTCATTTAGTGTAGGGTACGTTCAAAGTTGACGTCCTACAGCAAAACTGCTACCACAATTTAACTGTACGACGTACCTAAGAGTATTGCAGAAGACCCCAGGATTGCATTTCTGCAGTCAAACCTTTTCTGGCAGGTAAGTTGTGCCAAGTCAAAAACTAAGGCCTGTACAGAAATCAGCGCCTGGACTATATAGGTCACATGCAGTGGAGGGTACTGGGCAACATTATGTATGACCTTGACATAGAAGCCAAGGTCAAATAATGTATTTTCTTGTAAATATCTCTCTTCCTAAACTGTTGGACATAGCAACTTCAAACTTTGCTAGTGTATAGGTACCATGATTTAAAGGGCAACGTTTCATGTGGCCTTGACCCTAAGGTCAAGGTCAAAGGTTTAAAAAGCAGGTTTTTGCGATGGTGTACCATGGCATACAGTAGTCTAGTTTAGACACATTAAAACACATTTACTTAAAATTTTAGCCATAGGTAATGGCGATAAATCAACAGAAGTTAATGTGTTACAGTATATAACCTAATATGTCAACAATATATGCATAGATTTATATCAGGCCTCCAAATAAGTGTGCAATTGAAAATTATTTTCATTGTTTCTCAACCAAAACATATGTTGTGGGTACACAAAAGAACCATCTCAATTTGAGCACCCAAACCACAGGTTTAAATTGATGGGTAAGAAAATAATCACAATTTTACTGTCAAAATGTTTCCTTATCTTGACCTATGAACAGTTTGTAAAGAGGTGCTGCATTTTGGAAATCTGCAATAGGGTCTACTCTGTCTGCTACCATAAAAGCCATTATAGCAACCATAATATCACTGGCTGAGTTTGCAAACTTAGAAAGTAACCCCCTATTATTATAAGTTATATTATAATCCCCGGGGTTCCAACATGACATAACCAATACGGATGGGATGATCTCTTCTGCATTTAAAGGTAGAATGAGCTTACCGTATTGATCCTTAGTTTGAGCTTCTGTTTCATCCTCAAAGCCTTCGAGGGACTGTCAATATCTTGATCATCCATCTCAGTTGCCATGGAAACGAAGTAATAATCCAAAATTTTGCAAAAAATGCAAAAAACACAAGAAAATAATCCACTAGCAGAAAGTGAAATCACTAAGCACAAGATGATAAATCCAAAACTGTGCAAAATCACTATTTGAATATTAATTCGACCCAGAGCAATTCCAAAAAGACTATCAAGGTCACAGAATGATATTTCCTTGCAGTCATAAATTTAACTAGTCCACATATGGTCAGTTATCTGTCAAATTTTCATTGAAGATAAACAATCACTACTTAGTGATAATTTTTCTATAAATCCTATATAACTTAGGTATGAATATTATGTTCCATATAGGTGTACTGTCTCACCTTTATTTATCTTCTTTGATTGTCGCCAAGGTCATCTTCATTGTTAGATAAATGTTAACTGCATGTTTCATCAAAAAATAAAAGTGCTAGGGCAACTGTCAGAGAAGACTGTATAGACCCATATGAGGTGCCTCTTAACAGGTCCGCCGGCTGCCTGCGTTCTTTGTTAAACGCAATATGGGACCTCTGATTATGCATTTGGCAGCTAATAACCCAGCAGCATATAGGGCCGGGCCACCATTAGCCCGCTAGCAAAACACCATTCAAATGGTGTTCCCCTGGCGGGCCAATACTGTGGCCCGCAGTTTTTAGATGTTTACTCGGAATTAGTACTACAGGTCATGACATTTATGGACTGCAAGTTATGCCCCTACGATATCATGCCAAATGCTTCTAGTCATTAAATGGCTAGGGTAAAGTCGGGTATATTCGGACGGTCGGCTAAATTGGGACAGCAACCTTGTTTGTTTCATATTTTGATTATTGGAATAAAAAATAAATTAACTAAGCAAACAGTGAAAATCCTGATGAGACGGCTCATAAGGAGCCGTCTCATCTGGATTTCCACTGTTTTCAAATGCATGTCCGAATTTACCTGATGTCTGAAGTTACCCGACTTTACCCTAATTTAAGCAGGACAGAAAACTGATGAAAATATGCATAAACTTACTAAATGCTCAGAAGACACTGACTGCAGAAAAAGATATAAATCCCAAACAAAAACAAAATACTACATGAATCTAAACATTTACTATTATTTGCATTACCATGGTGTTGTTACTTCAAATCTATGACTGAATCACTCAAGCTGAAATTACTACTGTACATTAGCTAGTTTAAATAAGGAAAAAAATAATGTTGGGAGTATAAAACGCATCATGCAAAACTAGCCCCTATGAACTGTACAGACAATGAAACGACCTATAATTTTTAGTTTTATAAGAGTTCATAATTAAAATTAGATTTCTTATTTTTGAACTCAAAAATATGTAAATTAGTATATTCAAAAGAACAGTTTCAGCACCCAAAATAGTTAAATGGTTTAAATGATAATATATTATCAAAAAATATTCACAATTTTACGCCAAAAACACTTGTTCACCTTGACCAATGAAAACAAAAAGACATTGAGTCGCAGAATAGAAAAGTAGATTAATGAGAAAAGAGAAATCTACATTCACCAGCCTCTCATACCCCAAAAAGTAGAATAGAGTCTGTCCAAAATGCAAGGCTCTTTTAAACCTGATTGGAACTTATTCACTGTCAACAGTGAGGCATAAAACACCTTTTAAAGCAAGCAATTCTCCTCTGAAATTCACAGTATATAACCGATAACATAACAATGAAACCACTATGTTTAATGAAACTGACACTGCTGGGAAATCTTGGGCCATTTCCAAAACCCTTTGTACTCTGGGAAACCCTTGAACAATTTGTTTGTGTGGATCCTGTACGTCCCAGTCAACAATTTTTCTGTTATGTCGGGGCGGGTCTTCCTGGGTTGAACCAGTACTAAGCAGAGGATAAAGTGTCTTGCTCAAGGCCACAATGCAGTGCCTCTGGTGAGGCTCAAACCCGCAACCTCTTGATCTCAAGTCAAGCACTCTACCACTGATCGATACCACCATGCTCCTTAAACCCATAAACAAATAAGTTTGCATACAGTGGAGACCCAGATGAAATGCAGCATAGTGCTGCATTTCATCAGGGTCTACACTGTTTGTAAAGGTAAGAAATATCTTCAGACAAAATACATTTTTCTTTTTAATTATAACCTGACACCCCTAGATATGTACAATGGACTATCCCAAGTTTATTGTATCAAACCAGAAGATAGAATCCTTTAGTTTACAAAGGGTTCAATACCAGGTTTTCAACAAAATATGACTAAATGTCTCTTCTTTTCGGGTGATCAAAGGATTTCTGATTTCATTTATATGTACTATCAGTATTCTTTCTATGATCGTAATGATATCAAATATTTATTTAACAGTTTAAGGCTGAAAATAAGCTCATTATTATCAGATATTTTGTTCCTAGCATGAAGTTTGATTACTTTCAAAATTACCAAAATTTCAAATAGATGTTTTATTCATCTAAGTATTGTATTTACCTAAAATATTTAGACACATAACCTCTGTGCATGGTGATGATACAGTGAAAATCCTGATATTACAAGGCCGTCGTCGCCGGTCCGGCAGGACGGCGAGCGCCGGACCACTTTTTTTGGCCGAGTATGCTTTCCGCCGTGTCCTTTTTTCTCGTTTCGGCTCATTTTACTTTTTACTCTGATTTTATTCAATCTGCCAAAATTTATTGATGCAATTATCAATAACACTCGTTGCGCGTGTCATCAATAGACCGAACTAGCCAAGGTGTGAAAGCATTGGGAAATTATAATGACACCTGATTGATTTCATAATCTGATGGTCTTATAGTCATGCAGTGGACATTATCATTCTTATGGACCGTGTCGAGAGAAAACCTGACGGAGCTGCATGCGAACATCAAAGGCGCAGACCAGCCTACACATCCGCGCAGTCTGATCAGCGCCTTTATTGTTCGCTCCCAGGAAAGTATAATTGATAAGCTTGCTACACGCAATATTTCAGCATTCTACTGAACTAATCTCTGTAACTGAGTAGGGTGGTTTGAGCCTTGCATGGTCGGAAACCCTGAAGACAGGTCTTCTCGTTGAGGTCCAGATAATTTCTGTGATCTGTTTCGTTCCCTCAAATTGACATATTGTTTTTTCTTCTTATAATTAACGTGTCGAGGGACAAAGTATGTTTCAAACGTTTTGACTTTACCTATATCTGAGCATCGTGAGCCTGTTTAATTACAATGCATTCCGTTACGGATATACGAGTCCCGCCTATTGTTCCAATTCAGCCCAAGACTATTCGGTTCCCCAAACATCCACTCGACTTTAAGAATCCTGAGCAAAAAAGCTGTTTAGCGACAGTTGTTACGATGAAGCGTAAGATCTCATGTTATGCCTACCGAAGCCAAAACCTAGATGAAGCCTGCATCCTTAACGGATGTTCTAATTGAAAAGACGCTAGACTATAGGTATACATATCTTTTCGAAAACATGATTCTTTAAAGTACCACCAAGGTTCAGTACTAAAAGTACTTTGCTAAAACCTGCGGGGACATAGATGAAATAATGTCAACGAAACATGCTGGTGAAAAAAAGTAGAAAAAAGCATGTGACTGTCTGAAAACAATTTTGTCCAGCATTCGGTTTCTCACGCGACAAGAAATATCTTTGTGACCAAAACGACTAAAATCTGGCCCAAAACGCATAAAACCCCATTAAAAACGCACATAGAAGCGTTCAAAATTCAAAATTTTTCTCGGGGGGGGGGGGGGGGGGGGGGGGGGGGGGAGAGAGGCCCCCCAAACCCCCCTAACAAGAGGAGGAATAACCCCCCTCTCGTGCTCTCCCCCTCTCGTGCCTTCGGAACTCGATGGCTTCCTCCGCCGGACCACTTTTAAATACGCGGCGACGGCCCTGTATTATCATTAACCATCCCAAATGGTATGAAAGTTAAGGAGAGTACAAGGATTTGCCTTTAAAATTTATGCAAGGGTGATAAAACTTGAAACAGAAATAAAGCCTGACCTGCAATTTAACCCTACCAAATATTTATCAAAATATCTTAAAAGCTAATATTGAGAGTTCACATGCATTCCCATTTAAAATTCACTCAAGGGAGATAATTCAAACATGAAAAGGGGGGGGGGGGTGACATAATATACAGATCATCATGTCTTGAAGGGTTTGTCAGGAGTACGCACAATTTCCACAAGGGACATAACTCAAACATGAAGCAAAGGAAAGCAACTATTCTTGCACATAACACACCATTATATGTATTCCAAATATCATCAAAATATCTCAAACAGTGTGAATCATGTTATTGAGTGCACAAGCATTCCTCTACAGATGGACGAACAGACAGACAGATGCCAGCAGCTGACCGCCATATTCCCCGATTTCCTTTCTCAGTACCTCCTAGTACTAATTAGCAGCAGATAAAGTGTTTTAATTGCTTAAGGACACAACACAAGTACTTCACAGGCAGTAAGTCTCAAACTGTAGCAGCCCTTTGATCCCCAGTCTAAAACTCTACCGACCATCCGAGCCACTGCGCTTCACAATTTGAAGTTGGGCATGCCATGACCTCTTTCTACAAAAGTTGATTTGGGCCACTAAGGCCATTGAAAGAACCAAATGCATAGTCTTTGCTTGTATGCTTATTTCTGAAAAAAATTGAGTGACAGTTAGGGAAGAATCCCTTTAGAAAACTGTGAAGTTTTTATAAAAACTTAAGCATAACAAAAATTGCTGACATCCAAACTTTCCAAAAAGAGGCTGATATCAGAAACCACCTTCCCTGACCAAATGTAAAGCATTATTAATTCACTTGTTAATGCTAACGAAATCTTATTCAGGTAATCAAAGCAATCAAATTTTACATCATTAAACGGTCAGTGTCCATACAGATGCTGCATTCAGCCATGCCTATCGGTCCAAATATGTAAGATTGTGTGCCAAATATTGAAAATGAAATATAAAATGTAAACTTACGTACATTAAAGTGTGCCTATGTAATATATGCCAACACAAACAATTGACATACATCTAATTAAGGCTAAATGAAACCTGTCTACTGTTTACTAATGAATGAATGAGGTAACATTTGAGCCGCTGCACGACAAAACAAACGAACTGACCTGTGACCAAGCACAGACTCGGATCAGCCTGGGCGTTTGCCCAGGCTGATCCGTGTCTTTGCTATGTGCTAGTGGATAGTTGAGGCTCTGAGCTTACAAATAACGGATCAGACTGGATGGATGCACAGGCTGATTTGAACGTTTCCTGGGAAAACCTGTCATTCACATTTTTATGACACTAACACTTACAGGTTCATAACAAAACCATACTCTTGTCATGTTTACCTAAAGTCACTAATGACCTTAGTAGCCGGCCACAAGAAAAATCAACCTGTCATTGTGTTTTTGCAATTAACATTGGCGTAGCTCCCATTACGCAGTTACTACGCACCTGCGTAATAAAAATAGTAACACTCAAGGGAGCTAACTTAATGTTGTAAAAGTGATTTTCCATACCATAAGGAACTACTCTTAAAGGAAAGAATTTGCTCCCTCTGGGAGCTAATTCTTTCCTTTAAGAGAAGTTCCAATTTTGAAAAGGGACGTAATTGTATAGAATCATTGCTTGATACAGTAGTCTCCCTTTGATGTGCGTAACTTTTTCAGCGTTCTGGCAACGCCCATTGGTAAACATCCCATCAACACCTAAATGTCATACGAGACAAAAGCCGCATTTTAAAAGTAAGTAATGGTGCAAAGATCAGGAATCGATACAATCAAGTACCATACCTGACCCAGGATACCAATGGGAAAGTGACAAACTCACAGAAGACACCACAAACGAGAGCCAAGAGGTCAGCCCTTTCCCAGCAGGTGACCACAAAGCACATATAAACAGACGCGCACAAAACATAGCAAACACAAGACAGAACAAAAACATAAAAGATCCACAAAAGAAGTACCGCCTTGGAACGGTCAGTAAAATATTTTACTGGAGGGCTTAAACCGGTTTAACGGCGCCAACCTCACCCTTAATTCAGATGTGGATCAAGACACATAGATATTTGGTTTGCATGAAAGACCCCTAACTTATCAATGCATCAACTCCTAAAACATATAAATCAAGATATAACAAGGAGATAAAGCAAGGATAAGGACTCAACAGTAAATTAAACTGAATACCGGAGCAAAAGAAATCCAACAAGTAAACCCCGGTGGGCCAGACAAACAGCCAAAGCATCAGGCCCCTACCATCTCATCAATAGATAAGTCTTTAAGTCGGAACCATCATAGAGTCTGAAGACCGACCCACCGGCGTGCAATTAAAGAGGAAAGCAAAGTTGCCAACCGTGATTGGGTTGACTACCAAGCATGCAGTCTACTCCACAAGAATGAAGAAGGGACGATTGAAGATTCAAACCTCAGATTAGATTCTTTTGTGTTGATTCTTCATGTCCCAGTGAACAATTCTTCAGTCATGTCAGGAGGGGTCTTCCTGGGTTGGAACGGAGTACTAAGCAGTGGATATAGTGTCTTGCTCAAGGACACAACACAGTGCCTACGGTGAGTCTCAAACTCATGGACCTTTGAACCAGAGTCTAACACTCTACCAAAAGAACCAACTGAACCAAACTCATTGTTTTTTCACCAGGGTTTTTTTGCATTTGTTATAATATCAAGACTGAAGAAAGGGATGATTGGATCATTGGTACCTCAGATTTGAGGATCTAGCTCTGCTAAAAACTGGCCTGTAAGATTTATTTACTTGGAAACCCATTAGGGGCAAATTATTTAGCTTTCAAGCTAGGACTTCCTGCATGAATTGAATTAAAATCTAAAAACATTGGTATAGTGTTATCCCTGGCATCTTTGAATTTGATACAAAACCCCATAAAAAACAAGCAAATTCAGAGAATTTATGTCCCCCGCCACTATCTTTTCACTTTGATAGTAAAAACACTTAAAAATGACTAAGTTCAAATTACACAAGGTACCCACTATCCATTCACTTTGACAGTAAAAATGCCAGAAAAATGGCTAAGTTCGACTAGCGGAAAAAGTGATAAAAAGGAATCTGAGGATTATATCCAAACCACATGCATATCTTCAGACCATGTCCAAAACAACTGTGAAGTTGCGCACACAAGGTACCCACTATCTTTTCACTTTGATAGTAAAAACACTTAAAAATGACTAAGTTCAAATTGCAAAAAAAGTGACAAAAAATAATCTCAGGATAATATCCAAACCACATGCATATCTTCAGATCATGACAAAAACATCTGTAAAGTTTCAAAAGAATCGGCATAAAACTGTAGGAGGAGTTGCGCACACAAGGTACCCAGTATCCATTAACTTTGACAGTAAAAACGCCAGAAAAATGCCTAAGTTAAAATAGCAGAAAAAGTGATCTTCAGATCATGACAAAAACATCTGTAAAGTTTCAAAAGAATCGGCATAAAACTGTAGGAGGAGTTGCGCACACAAGGTACCCAGTATCCATTAACTTTGACAGTAAAAACGCCAGAAAAATGCCTAAGTTAAAATAGCAGAAAAAGTGATAAAAAATAATTTGAGGATTATATCCAAACCACATGCATATCTTCAGACCATGTCCAAAACACCTGTGAAGTTTCAAAAGAATCAATATAAAACTGTAGGAGGAGATGCGCACACAAGGTACCCACTATCCATTCACTTTGATAGTAAAAATGTCAGAAAAATGGCTAAGTTCAACTGGCGGAAAAAGTGTTAAAAAATAATCTGAGGAATATATCCAAACCACATGCATATCTTCAGACCATGTACAAAACACCTGTGAAGTTTCAAAAGAATCGATATAAAACTGTAGGAGGAGTTGCGCACACAAGGTACCCACTATCTTTTCACTTTGATAGTAAAAACGCCTAAAAATGACTAAGTTCAAATTGCGAAAAAAGTGACAAAAAATAATCTCAGGATAATATCCAAACCACATGCATATTTTCAGACCATGACTAAAACATCTGTAAAGTTTCGAAAGAATCGGCATAAAACTGTAGGAGGAGTTGCGCACACAAGGTACCCAGTATCCATTAACTTTGACAGTAAAAACGCCAGAAAAATGCCTAAGTTAAAATAGCAGAAAAAGTGATCTTCAGATCATGACAAAAACATCTGTAAAGTTTCAAAAGAATCGGCATAAAACTGTAGGAGGAGTTGCGCACACAAGGTACCCAGTATCCATTAACTTTGACAGTAAAAACGCCAGAAAAATGCCTAAGTTAAAATAGCAGAAAAAGTGATAAAAAATAATTTGAGGATTATATCCAAACCACATGCATATCTTCAGACCATGTCCAAAACACCTGTGAAGTTTCAAAAGAATCAATATAAAACTGTAGGAGGAGATGCGCACACAAGGTACCCACTATCCATTCACTTTGATAGTAAAAATGTCAGAAAAATGGCTAAGTTCAACTGGCGGAAAAAGTGTTAAAAAATAATCTGAGGAATATATCCAAACCACATGCATATCTTCAGACCATGTACAAAACACATGTGAAGTTTCAAAAGAATCGATATAAAACTGTAGGAGGAGTTGCGCACACAAGGTACCCACTATCTTTTCACTTTGATAGTAAAAACGCCTAAAAATGACTAAGTTCAAATTGCGAAAAAAGTGACAAAAAATAATCTCAGGATAATATCCAAACCACATGCATATCTTCAGACCATGACTAAAACATCTGTAAAGTTTCGAAAGAATCGGCATAAAACTGTAGGAGGAGTTGCGCACACAAGGTACCTACTATATTAGGGGACGGAAGGACGGAAGGACGGAAGGACGGAAGGACGGACGGAAGGACGGACGGAAGGACGGAAGGACGGAAGGACGGAATGCCGAAAACTATGTCCCTCCGCTTTTCTTCGAAAAGGCGGGGGACAATAAAATCCGATACACCTGATCCATGCAGCTTTGTTGTAAAAACAGCAATAGGTACTCTACTTAATGACCTCTATTTTAAACTTAATGTTGCTTTCAAAATATATTGTGATGGTTAGTTATTAATAATCTTGGCAATCTTCTTGTAAGCATAGTATACTTTCGTCAGTTGCTGACAACAGATAGGAGTGCCCTACTTGAAGAGAATATGGACCAGCATTATCTCATGATATGTGCAAAAGCTTCCTTTATATATCCATGCAAGCTGGGTCTAAATTTTTATCAAGCCTTCATCCACATACATACTTTGTATTTGTGTGCAGCAAAGGGTACATACAGCGGGTATTATCAGAGCCTTGTTAGCTCATCTGAACCTCGTTGCTCACACAAGCGATTTTTTAGCAGCAGACAACAGTTTCAAATTTTGCCGCTTTTTCAAAAATAACAAATAAGGCATGATATTTAATGAGAATCGTCTGGCAGACGATTCTCATGAAATATCATTCCTTATTTCTTTTGAAAATTACGAAAGATGTTGCAAATTTTTTTCGTCTGCTGCAGTCGTGATTGGCGCTTTAAGGGTCAAGAAAGTACAGTCACCAGATCGAGTTCCAATTAATTCACAAACCCACTATAGAAGTCAACTAATACAACTATCCGAACATACTGCACTACCCAGACCAGTGCCTCCCTCAGCAATATGACCCCTTAAGATCTTAACTTCAAAATTAATATGGATGTTAACACGTACACAATTAACTACGAACAATAGCTCCAAGCTTCAGTTGCACAAAAAATGTAAATTGTCACAAATCTTTTACCTTTCAAACACCTATCTATCCACAGATCCTACTGTATGTGTGTAAGGTCTACTGAATGTCAAAGTGAAACATAATTTTTATAGTATAACAGCTGTGTCTATTTTTTTTTACTCTTTGCATGCTGGGTAATTTTGCACTCTCTTGTCGTCTGCTGATTTTTTAAAAATTATTCTTATCAAAATTTTTTCAGGAATCCAATCAGGATGTCAAACAGTTTGGATCCAGATCAGGTCTGACATTTTTTCGGGCCTGATCTAGTTCCATACTGTTTGCAAAAGTCATCAACAGAAGACAAAAGTTGTCACTAGCAGACAATGAGTTGAACTCTTAAAGCGCCACCTATAATTTGCAGCAGACGTCAATTTCAAATTTTGCCTCTTTTTCAAAATAACAAATAAGGCATGATATTTCATGAGAATCGTCTGCTGGCAGACGATTCTCATGTAATATCATACTTTATTTTTGTCGAAAATTGGGAAAGATGTCCCAAAATTTGTTGTCTGCTGCAGTTGTGATTGGTGCTTTAAGGGTTAACACTGCTTTGCCCTAGATAGAACAGTCAGTTATTCAACCTAAAAATGGCACCATTTTAATTTTTTATCCACGAAAACCCTTGTTGTGATGCTCAGACCCGTACAGTGAGTATACCCACAGCAGTTTTGGTAGAGAAAAGAGACACGTAGTGATATAAGTATCTCTTGTCTACAGTGATGAAACAGACTGAGGGTTTTATGTTCTGCACTTGAGTATGGCACCACAAAAGGGAACTTTTTTTTATTAACTCTTAATTAATGCTTAAAGGGAAATCTCACTATATAATTAATGAAATTTGAAATAAGGGATTTGTCTATCATATCAGTTTGCAGCAAATTTTATCAAAATCTATCAAAAAATAAAGAAGTTATATGCATTTGAAGTTTCCATTATTTCTGTTATGGAAGCCGTTTATGACGTCATAGCCTTCTAATTCTATATGCAAAATGAAACCAATAAAATTTGAAAAATAATTTTTACTCTATTTTTATGTATGTCTAATATAACAATAAAGGATCATTTATACAAGAAATTGTGTGATTATATGCTAAAATAAAGATATGCATCTTAATATTGTTTTCATGCATCTCATTAGCATCTCATTAAATATTCAAAATGGCGGCCGTGACAAGATGTTATGAAAACTTCATTTATTAATAACATTCTTAATTCTCAGCCGATTTTGATCAAGACTGTTATAAAATTGTTTGTGTGCAAATGCCTGTCTTTTCAGACACATTTACTTCTTGGTCTGCGTTTCCCTTTAAGCATACTAGTGTTAGCTCTATTAAACATATTGCCACCATTTGAATGAATACACAACCAAGTGAGAGTGAAGACCTAGATCAGACTTCTCTAAGGACCAACAGACTCAATGTCATGCACCAGACACTCAAACGGACATGATCAAATTCCTGTAATCAAGGAGTTATATACCATTTCTATGGATAGATGGATAGAGACATCCTGGATTCAGAACTTCCAACCACATTGATCACCCTACTTAGAGACCTACGTCATGTAATTTGGTGGGAAAGTTACATGTATATGTTGTTCGTATGCACTTGTACACACCGGGTAGGCGGCAATCTATAACACTATCAACAATGGAGGTACGCGGATCAAAATCAGTAGAAACAGTATTTTCGAAAACACTGTTTCTATCGATTTTTGATGTACGTTCCTCGATAGTATTGGCATTTTCGATTGCCGTCTACCAAGTGTGGTTGTTTAATACTGCATTGGCTCCTTTTTGCATTCAAATTCCCTTCATGCACTTAATGTTATTATCATATGACGTTACTGTTATTCAGTGGATAACGTCATGTCATAAATAATGTTATGACCACACGTTACAAAACACTTTTGGGGGGAATAAGTAACGTCACGATAACAATGCAAATTTTCATCGAAAAAAAAAAAAAAACATTTAAAAGGCCTATGATAAACAGAATCTTACACTCATGATCATTTCATATTAAATTTATTAAACTTGCCAAAGGCTCATTTAATAAATTTCATACAAAATGATCACTCATATTAGATCCTCTATATACCGGTTCCTTCAAAATAGCAAAATATCAAATGCTCCCGATATCTGCACTGTGACGAAGGTCAAGGTCACTCAGGGGAAAATAAGGTATTTTTACTTAATAAAAGCCTTAATCAAGCTCATGGAGTTCCAGTACAGCATTATAAGAGAGCAGCCAATATAAAGAAGACTGTCTGATTGCTCGGGACTTTCACAATTTGCCTCTGGGTAAAGGTACAATTTCCCATGACACACCTTAACTCACTACGCTCTAATAATACTTTCCATAAACAAACATATAAACCCATAAAAGGACGTTTGGATTGTGTTACAACCCTGTTTACAGTAACCTTAGCCTATTGTTTTGATAATGGGGTTTCGCTGAATCAGCAGTGAAGATCTAGAGAAAACATATCTTGAGAGTGTCTTTATATAGAGGATATTACAGGAATTTATTTAAAAAGTTGGGGAAAAGAGATAAAATTTGAGGCTTGCTGAGCATTTTATCGCTTTTTCTCAACAAGTTTAATAAATTCAATAATACAAGAGCATGAATGTTGGATTCTATTTATCACATGACATCAAAATTACTTTTAACAATCACATTTTTGGCGTGAAAACATCAAGATTTTGCCATATTTTACACAACGTTATAATGGACATCATTACCCCACGTTACTAAATATGTAAACCACTAGTGGTTTATCAAATTTTTTACATGGTGTTATAACACTCCCAGACGTGACGTCATGTGATAATAAATGTATACAGGTCCTACATCGGGTCTATAGGTTTCTGGATCAGCCTTGTGCAAGTAGGAGAGCCGATACAAGAGACTGAAGGGCATCTTTATCCGATTGTTATTCTTTAACATGCATTGGTTTTCATTAAGAATAGTCCAGAAAAATAATTCCAGTCATAGGAGCACAGTGGCTCAGTGGTAGAGTGCTTGACTCAAGACCGAGGGGCTATGGGTTCAAGCCTCACTGGCGTCACTGTGTTGTGATCTTGAGCAAGACACATTTATCCTTGCTTATTACTGGTTCAACCCAGGAAGACCCAACCCGACATAACTGAAAAATTGTTGACTGGCATGTAAAGAATCAAATCAAACAAACATCCCAGTTAACAATTTTTCATACATGTTGGAGCGGGTCTTCCTGCGTTTAACCAGTACTGAGCAGTTGATAAAGTGTCTTGCTCAAGGACATAACACAGAGACCCTGCCAGTGGTCACAGAGGCAGAGCCCTTCAATCCTAAGTCTAACACTCTACCAAGCAACTGCGCTCCACAATTATGGTAAATCCTGTATGCCTTTAACCCTTTACTCCATAGGCTATTTTTAGATCATGACATCATTTTCTTTTTTTAGACAACATTGAAAAATATTCAAGAAAAATTTAAGTTTAGTTTTGAATACTTTTAAAAATATTATGGAAAATGGAGCATGTGCTCTTTTGGAGCAAATGCTCCATTTCCCATAATATTTTCAAATACGTGCTATTTCAAAGACGTCAAAAGGCGTTAATGTGGAGTGAAGGGTTGAGGTAACAGCAGAAGTTGTTGGTACTTTAGGTTAGGTTAATTTGTTTTTACGTCCCAGTCAACAGCTATGGTCATGTCGAGATGGCCAATTAACCTAACTACACTTTTCCCACGGAAATTTTGACTTAACAATTAACCAGTACTTCATGCACATACTTTCACTTGTAACTGACACCAACCCTTCTTGAATCAGCGGAAGGAGGAGGATGACCGTAGAAAATACTTCATGGTCAATCTCCATGAAAATATGAGACCGGTATGGTATCAAACTTACGACCCCTTGATCAGCTATGGGCCTGGTCCGGTAGGTTAGGTTACTATGATTAGAAAACAGTTTATGACAAATACATAATTTTATACTGCCTCATTATGATAGTTGGATATAACACGAAGATTTTGGATGGATATTATTTTCTCAACAGCTAAAACTTAAGCCTCATTTCACAAGGAAATAAAACCTGGCCATGCTCACTTCCTGAAACTTAAATATTGTATTATTAGTTTGTAACAAAACAGAGAAAACTTTTTTTTGTAAAAAATAAATCAAGATTTTTACATACCCTTCTATCTTAAGCCCCAGTTACACTGTCACGATTCAAGCCCCAATTCACCACGACTCATCCCGATTTGAGACAGATGGTAAAATCGGGTTGCATCGGGATGCGTCGGGATGGAAAAAAAGAAATTCCAGTATCAATACGATGTCTCACGGTGCTCCTGCGGTGTCAGCACGATTCATCTACGGACCTACTACGACTCATGACGGCAGCGCTACGATTCACCACGGTGGAGCTACGAAAGCACACGAATGCTCACGATGCCTCCACGATTCGATACGGTGCTAGTACGATTCAAGCCGGTAGCGCTACGGTAGCGTCACGACCTCTCACGAATCTGCACGATTTAGTGGTTGCCATGCGACAGTCCCGTTGGGGGGGGGGTACTCTCAATTTTTCTTCATACTTTGGCTCGGGCCCAGCATCTACCGTTCATCCCCCCCCCCCCCAAAAAAAAATAACAAAAAAATAGGAATTTCAAGAACCCCCAAAAATATTTGAAATTTTAGCAACCCTCCAAAATACCCCCATTCTGTACACTGACCTTAAAAAAGACCCAAAAATGCATAAAAATGACCCCTAAATATAGTCTAATTTTGTGATGACCCCCCAAAAATATCCACAAAATCTTCATACCCAAAAATATTAATTTTTTCTGAAAACCCGAAAAAAACTGAACTTTAAAATTTTGAACCCCAAAAAAATATCCGTGCCTACCTATGTATGAAAATATCAGAGTACCATCCCCCCTCCCCCCGGGGACAGTTTGCAAAAATATGACATGACATAATTCATGATGCGCTTCACTAAAATTCACTCTTGAAAATGATTTTCAGCAATAATACCTCTGTTTTTATACCAGAATATTGTGTTAGTGATAGCCCGATTCGCTACGAACGCCCACGAATGACCACGAATGACCACGAATACTACCACGATACCACTAGGAATGATCCCGATCCCGCTACGGTAGAGCTACGACTTAGGCCACGCCCACAATCCAACACGATTCACCCCGACGAGTTTAAACGGTTTAAACTCGTCGTAGCCTTGTCGTGGAGGTTGCCGAATCACCAGGATTCTTCACGAATCACCACGGTACTACTAGGACTCGCGCCGATGTCTCTACGGTGCTACTACGACTCATGCCGATGCATCACGACTTGATAAATCGGGGTGAGTCGTAGCTCCGTCGTGGCAAAAATCGTGACAGTGTAACTGGGGCTTTAACTCTGCGCTTGCTAGCTTAAGCGGCAGGCCTTTAGTTAATAGTGCGTACCAAAAAATAATTTTCTTATTTCAACCAAAACATATGTTGTGGGTACTCAAAAGAACCGTCTCAATGAGACGGTTCTTTTGAGCACCCAAAACATAAGTTTAAACTTGTTGGCATGATAATATTTACACTTTTATGCTCAAAAATGGGAGCGCAGTGGCTCAGTGGTAGAGTGCTTGACTCGAGACTGAGGGGCTGCGGGTTAGAGACTCACTGGCGTCACTGCGTTGTGTCCTTGAGCAAGACACATTAATCCTAGCTTAGTACTGGTTCAACCCAGGAAGACTCCTCCCTTTATAACTGAAAGATTGTTGATGAGACATAAAGAATCAAATCGAACAAACAAACAAACACTCAGAAATGTTGTTTATCTAAACCTGTGTAGCGGCAAATTTTGTCATCTGCTGAAGATCTGGATCAGGATCAGATCCAAGTTGTTTGACACTATGATGTAATTCCTGAAAGAACAGTTTGAAACAAGAAATGTCACAGTCACGTGACGAATGCCCCAAAAGGAATTGGTCTAGCATAAGACACATTTGAGGAAAGTTAGCTGTAATATAGGAGATATGCTCCAGACACGAAAAAACTAGAAATGAGGCCAGAAGTCAATGTCAAGGTAAAAGTGACCCAAAATGGTATGCACCACTCCGCCATCCCAAGAGGAATCAACACACCAAATTTGGGATTCCTACATCAAATAATATAGGAGATATGCTCCAGACACGATTATTCTAGAAACTAGGTCATAGGTCAAGATCACAGTGACCTAAAAATGGTATGCGGCACATCAGCATCCAAAGATGTATCCATACAGCAAATTTGGGATTCCCATCTCAAATAATATAAAAGATATGTTCTGGACACAATTATTCTACAAAAAAGGTCAGAGGTCAAAGTGACCCAAAATGGTATGTGACACTCCGCCATCAAAAGTTGCATCCACATACCAAATTTGGGATTCTTACCTTTAATAATTTAAGATATGCTCAGGACACGATTTTCTAAACACTAGGTCACAGGTCAAGGTCAGTGACCCATAAAAATGGTACAAGACACTCCACCATCCCAAGATGCATTCATACACCAAAATTGGGATTCCTATCTCAAATAATATAAGAGATATGCTCCTGATACAATTATCATTAAAACTAGGTCAGAGGTCAAGGTCACAGTGACCCAAAAATGGTAAGTGACACTTCTCCATCCCAAGATGCATATACATACCAAATTTGGAATTCCTACCTCAAAGAATATAAGAGATATGCTCCGAACACAATAATTCGAAAACCTAGGTCAGAGGTCAAGGTAACAGTGACCTGAAATGGTATGTGACACTCCGTCATCTCAAGATACATTTAAACACCAAATTTGGAATTCCTATCTCAAAGAAATTAGGAGATATGCACCAGAATCAATGTAGTTTCTAAAAACTAGGTCAGAGGTCAAGTTCAAGGTCATAGTGACCCAATTGTGGTATGCAACACTCCGTCATCCCAAGATGCATTCACACACCAAACTTGAGATTCCTACCTCAAATAATATAGGAGATGTGTTCTGGACATGATTATTCTAAAAACTAGGTCATAGGTAAAGTTCAAGGTCAAAGTGACCCAATTATGTTTTGCTACACTTCCTCATCCCAAGATGCATCATCACACCAAGTTTGAGACTCCTAGCTCAAATAATATATTAGAGATATGCTCCCGACATGATTATTCTAAAAACTAGGTCAGAGGTCAAGGTCACAGTGACACAAAATGTTTTGTGACACTCCGCCATTCCAAAATGCATTTACACACAAAATTTGGAATTCCTATCTAAAAGAATATAGGAGATATGCACCAGACTCAATGCAGTTTCTAGAAACTAAGTCAGAGGTAAAGTTCAAGGTCACAGTGACCCAATTATGGTACAGGACACTTCCTCATCCCAAGATGCATCCACACACCAAATTTGAGATTCCTACCTCAAATAACATAAGAGATATAATCCGAATACGATTATTCTAAAAACTAGGTCATAGGTAAAGTTCAAGGTCACAGTGACCCAATTATGGTTTGCTACACTACCTCATCCCAAGATGCACCATCACTCAAAATTTGAGACTCCTAGCTCAAATAATATTAGAGATATGCTCCTGACATGATTATTCTAAAAACTAGGTCAGAGGTCAAGGTCAGAGTAACCCAAAATGGTTTGTGACACTCCGCCATTCCAAGATGCATTTACACACAAAATTTGGAATTCCTATCTCAAAAAATATAGGAGATATGCGCCAGACTCAATGCAGTTTCTAGAAACTAGGTCAGAGGTCATATTCAAGGTCACAGTGACCCAATTATAGCATGGGACACTCAGTCATCTCAAGATGCATCCACACACCAAATTTGAGATTCCTACCTCAATTAATACAAGGGATATGCTCTGAATACGATTATTCTAAAAACTAGGTCAGAGGTCAAGGTCAAGGTCACAGGGACCTGAAAATGGTATGTGACACTCCGCCATCCCATGATGCATTCACACACCAAATTTGGAATTTCTACCTCAAAGAATATAGGAGATATGTTCCGCACACAATAATTCTTAAAACTAGGTCAGAGGTCAAGGTCACAGTGACCCAAAAATGATATTTTTTGTTTGTTTGATTTGATTCTTTACGTCCACTCAACAATCTTTCAGTTATGCGGGACGGTCTTCCTGGGTTGAACCAGTACTAAGCTAGGATAAATGTGTCTTGCTCAAGGACCACAATGCAGTGACGCCGGTGAGGCTCGAACCCGCGGCCCTTCGGTCTCGTGTCAAGCGCTCTACCACTGAGCCACTGCGCTCCCTCAAAAATGATATAAGAGACTCTGTCATTCCAATATACATTTACTCACCATATATGGAATTCCTATCTCAAAGAATATAGGAATATGCACAAGAATCAATGCCGTTTCTAGAAACTAGGTCAGAGGTCAAGTTCAAGGTCACAGTGACCCAATTATGGTATGTGACACTTCCTTATCTCAAGATGCATCCACACACCAAATTTGAAATTCCTACCTCAAATAATATAAGAGATATGCTCCGGACATGATTATTCTAAAAACTAGGTCAGAGGTCAAGGTCAAAGTCACAGTGACCCAAAAATTGTACGCGACACTCCGCCATCCCAAGATGCATCCACACATCAAATTTGGAATTCCTACCTCAAAGAATATAGGAGATATGCACCAGACACGAAGCGGGACGGACGGACGGACGGACAGACATTTTATTACTATAAAAACTAAGTCAGAGGTCAAGGTCATAGTGATCTGAAAATGGTACGCGACACTCCGCCATCCCAAGATACATCCACACATCAAATTTGGAATTCCTACCTCAAAGAATATAGGAGATATACACCGTACACAAAGCGGGACGGACGGACGGACGGACAGTGCGATTACTATATGCCTCCCAAAGTTCCTTTGGGGGCATAAAAAGAGTAATGTTTAAAAAATATCAGCCAACGACAAATACTAACAATGATGCTGAAAAATTTTGCACATCAAAGGGAGACTTCTGGATCAAGCAGCGATTCTCTTCAATTGCACCCCTTTTCAACAATTGCGTCCCTTTTCAAAATGAGAACTTTCCTTTATGAGCAGTTTCTTATGGTATGGAAAATCACTTTTACCACATTAACACTTTCGTTGCCAAAAGCGACTGTAGTCGAATTTACCATTCACTGCCAAACACGAATATAGTCGAAATTTAAAGGCACAGTTGATAGCTGTCTATTTTTAACGGTTATAAGGGACGCAAATCTTTGTTCTTTATTTCAAAATGTTCAGGGGACATCATAATACTATATCCGCAATTTTCTGTACAAGAATTGACTTTACAAAAATATTTGTAATGTCATTAGATTTCGCAGACGTCAAAAACAACAAAACATATCCAAGGGAATGACATACAGGATGCATTAAGCTCTTCAACTGCTATGTTTTGATTTATTTCTGATGAAACATAATATCAGAATAAATCCTTATGTTTGATACTTGGTGTAGATGGATGTTTTATCTTTTTTTGCATAAAATGCTTGTTTATAAGCATTTTCATATTTTCAATATGGCTTCCAAAATGGCCACCAACGTTCAAGTGACTATCTTAACATTATTCAGGTTCAAATAAAAGTTCTAGATATTAGCAACATTCTGTGAAAGTTTCAGAGTGTAACAGGTTGAACGGTTCTGGAGATACTCTGTGTTGAACCCATATACCCTCAATATTCAGGAGTCCTTGAAACATGCTTGGCACTGAGGTATTGGTTTTTTGAGGTGCTTGGCAGCGAAAGTGTTAAGTGACCTCCCTTGAATGTTACTATTTTTATTACGCAGGTACACATATTGCATAATGGGAGCTAGCATGCAAAAAGTTAGAGGCAATTGGAAAATGTTTCTAAACAAGATTTTGGACTCTGCCCTCCCAAAATTTGGATCCCTTCTCTTGTGACTACTTCCGTCTCTGTTTCATCTAAATAATGCATCATTAAAAACACTTGATTTTGACAAGTGTGAGCTACATAGTCAAAAGAAAAGGGGGGTAAAAAGATTGCGAAAGCATTTTATTTTATTTTTCTGTGGGTATATTTGGAAGCGTCTCATTGACAACCACAAAATTCCTTTTCAAAAAACAAGAAAGGAAAATACCGCTATTTTTGTTCACTTTAAACTCTTTTATAATATCTACTAGTGCCTTTGCAAACAGATTTCGACCCTGATCAGGCCCGACATTTTGTCGGGCCTGATCTGGATCCAAACTGTTTGACACTCTGATGGTATTACTTAAAGAATTTTCCGAAAAAAAAAAGATTTTGAAAAAATCAGCAGACGACAAAAGAGCATGAAAAATAACCCAGTAGGCAAAGAGTTTAAGGTGAGTGTCCTTATTACTGTTTTAGCCCTTAAAGCGCCAATGGCGACAAAAGTCTTCTGTTTTTCTCGTCTGTTGAAATGTTTATGAAACCTATGACAAACAGTGTGGACCCAGATCAGACTGCTCCTATAGGAGCAGTCTGATCTGGGTCCACCCTGCTTGCTTCTGAATTTAAATTATTATTTGCAGCAGACGACTTCAGCAGACATATCATTTTTCAGATGCATTTTTTCTTGGCGCTTTAAGGGTTAGTATAGTGTTTCATGGTTTGTTAGTTTTTTATCTATTACTCTTTTGCACACTGAGTGGAAAAAAAACAAGTTCTATAGGACTTCAATTGGCCCCTTCATAAAGAGCAGCATAGAAAATAAGGAAAAGTGTCATATTCAGTTGAAAAATAAAATAATCTTTTACAAGAGGGCCCTGGATCGCTCACCTGAATCCTTGATGTTTACCACAAAATATAAATAGCATTCTCCAACACTTAAGTCCATCTTGGGTATCACACAGATCATAACCAAAGGGGGGGGGGGATTTTTGGCCGAAGGGGCATAATTTGAATAAACTTGGTAGAGGGTCCACAAGGTGATGCTACATATCAAAGGCTTTGTGGTTTCAGACAAGAAATTTTTTTCATATTTTCCCTATACACGCTTAGGGATGTCTGTTACAATGCAAGGTGGTTCTGGACGACAGTACGCTACGGGTTCCAGACGAAATGTTTCTAAATATAGGTTTGTGCTATTGAATGTGTATCGTTTTCGGGAGACTTAAGACACAATAAACTGCAAGCATCTTATTTTGTCTTTGTATATTTGTCCACGACACCTATCTAAACTTAATCACTCATGTAGAGCATGCAACTGTATCCAGTTAACGCGTATATGATACATTATTATTCTTGAAACTGTATTTTACTACTAAACATGTCCTCATATCCTTATTTAGTACTTTCACTTTCATTTTCTTTGAACATTTTATGACTTGCATTGTCCATCACATAGACCAAGAAAGAACGTTCTTATAAATCTACTTACTTTAGACGAACGCGTTTTTAAAACCAAAACGAAAGTACTGCAGTCATTTTTCCATGTTACAGATGTGTAACGACTGCAAAAATTTTGTTACAGGTTATTGTCGACAGCGTAGCAGGTGGAGACGACAGTGATGGATTAATTAAATATATCTTTCACCGAAGAATCTTCTGTTTTGACCAAGGGTGAAATGTCATTTACCCTGTTTGAGAATACGAATATGGCCAAAACTCGGATTATGTACAGTTATTTCGAGACACGCACGACTTGACATCGTGGGCTTGTGCTTAGCGTGTCAGACTTTGGAACCAGAGGACCAGGGTCGATTCAAGGGTGGGCACTTAGAACATTTTTTTTTCTTTTTTTCCTCTTGTAATGCAAAATTACTTCATACAAGAAATATGGAATTATACAAATGACAAAAATTACACTCCTTAAATTTTTAAATTGAATTATCCTTGAAATTTGTGGGGTAGGGGATCACTTAGTCCCTCCTGCAAGATAATTAGTCTGGTGACCCCATTTTTTATGTTTTTTCTTAAATGTCAAATGATAGTCCATGAAATAATAACAATAAATAAGATTTTTAATGTCAGTTTTTTTATATATAATTTACTCCAAAAATCAAAATCCTTTTATGGGGGAATAACCAAAACATATCATGCAGTATTTTGACATGTCTTGGGAAAACAAATATATTTTCACATTTTCTAGAAAGCTTGAGGTCATGAGCAATTATTAAAATAAAGAAGCTGGATGGCGATTACAAATATTTTAGCTTAATATAAAGGACATGGATTTTTCAGAAAATTTGTGAAATGCTGAAAACTTCCATGTGATATTATGAAAAATTGAGTGTGGTGACATATCCTTTTTATTTCATAAATAGACAGTCCATACATAAAACAAACTGTATGCAAACAACTAAAAAGATTTTAATGTGGGAAGTTTTACCCGCAATTGCCCTTAATAAGCTCCAGGTCTGACAAAGTGTAAGTTACATATCATACATGGTTGAGTAAAATAACGTTTTGAGCGTACCAAAGCTGAAGGCTCCGAGGTGAGCTAATAGTATACAAATGCCTTCAACCTCCATTTGTCTGTCTGTTCGTCAACATTTTCAAACATCTCCTTTGAAACCACAATGTCAATCGAATTTCATATGGAGACTCCTTAGGATGGAGGGGTGAAAGTTATTTGAATGATCTTAAAATGCATCTAAGCTCCCACCCCTGTTGCTAAGGCTGTTGTCTGTTCTGAGGCGGTGATTCTCTTGTTGTTGAACTATTGTTTAATGTACTTCTCATTATGGGGGTTCTGTGTTTGTCTTTGTTTTAGTATGCATTACTTTGCGCCCTTCTTAGTTTTGCAATCATCTTGAAGAGAAAGAGAGAGAGAGCTGGTAGCTTTGCTTTTATTGTCTTACGGATATCTTGTTACTGTAAATGTTTAGTGGCTTTTCCTCATGATGTAGTGGGTTGGTCAGGAGGTTATAATTGTTGTATTTCCTGATCATACTCACTAACTTCTTGGTCTTGTGACCAAGATGCCGCCATGCTCAATAAGGTAAAACCCCTTTTAAATATTCTCTGGAACCAGAAGACTAAAATGCCACCAATCCCATATACGGTATTAACCTTTAAATTCTTCTGATTACCTTGGTATGCACATTCAATGGGAGGTCGCACAATGCTGAATTACTTGTTCAGGCGTTGAATAGGCTTCAGAGCAGTATTTACATCTACTCAAATGTTCATGAAAGGAAGAAAAATGTCGTCTCACATCTGTTACAGAAAAACTGACGTCGTCTATTGCCTGTTACACAGTCGTCTCTAACCAGTAACATTAGAAAAATGAAGTTTTGAGATTTTCAGTTTTCTTTTAAGAAGGACATGTTACAATTGACTGAAAAATCATGTGAGATCTATTGTCTGACCATTTATGCTTATTTCATAATGAGAATGCAAGTAATAAATCACAAATTACACATTTCTGAAGTTTCTTTTCCAGACCAGAGTTTTACAATTTAACTACAAATATCTATGGTGTTTGTACTTCTAATGTCAAACTTACAAACACTATTATGACAGGAATTATTTAAATTAGCCAAACAGACTATGTTATCATTTTCTGCGAGGTCTGTGTTTGTTGCCCCTCTCCACTGTCGTCCAAAACCCCAAATCTGTCATCTAAAACCCGTTACCTGTCGTCCAGCACAGGTAAGCAGTCGTCATGGGCCCGTAACGAATTGTCGTCCAGAACCACCTTGCGTTGTAACTGACATCCCTAAGCGTGCTATACATACCAGGTGATGCTACATACCAAATATCAAGGCTCTAAGCCTTATGGTTTCAAACAAGAAGATTTTTTCACTTTTTAACCTATATAGGTCTACGTAAAACATGTGACCCCGGGGCAGGAACATTTTTGACCCCAGGGGCATTTTTTTGACCGAATTGGTAGAGGTCCACTAGGTGATGCTTCATACCAAATATCAAGGCTCTATCTAGGCCTTGTGGTTTCAGACAGATTTTTTCATGTTTTCCCTATATAAGCCTATGTAAAATATTTGACCCCCTGGGCAGGGACATTTTGGGCCACAGAGGTATCATTTGAACAACTTGGTAGAGATCCACTAGGTGATGCTACATAACAAATATCAAGGCTCTGTGCCTTCTGGTTTTAGACAAGGTTTTTAAAGTTTTCATTCAGAAAATCTATTTTTAGCCTCTGTGACCTAGATATAGTACAATGAACCAGAAAAAACAATTTTGGTAGAGGGCCACCCAAGGATCATTCGGATGAAATTATTTCAAAATTGAACAAGAGGTTTAGGAGGAGTTGTCATTTAAGTCAATTGTTTACGGACGGATGACGACAATAGACGGACGACCACAAAAGCTCACCCTGTCAAGGTGTGCTAAAAATCAAATTGCCCTCTTGCCAGAAGCCATTCTTTGTTGCTTGCGAACAACAAAGGTGCAGACTAGCCTGTGCATCTGCACAGTCTGATCAGTGCCTAGGTTATTCACTTTATGGAAAGTATATAATAGCTTAATTTGCTAGTCCCAGTAGCTGCGAAGGCTGGATCGAGTCTTACATGTACCTGGATGAAATCCTAGTAGATGGGTTAAATTTTCATGGTATAATGGCCCAAACACATCACTTACCATTTCTTCAAGCAAGGGCTCTAGTTCATGTCTGTGTACATCTTTGTACTCATGTTCAATCTCTGCTTCGTCAGCTTTGCTCATTTCAGCATGCTTATGTCTGTGTATGACCTCTTGCTGCTCAAGCCCAATCTCTGCATTGTTGGCTTTGTTCCTTTCAGCATGCTTATGTCTGTGTATGACCTCTTGTTGCTCATGCCCAATCTCTGCATTGGTGGCTTTGTTCATTTCAGCATGCTCATGCTTCTGTACATGTTTCAACATACCCGAACACATATTGCATCCGCAACTCACTTTTGATTTCATCGCCTGACTGGAATCTGACCTATCTATATCAGTATTCTCATCTTGAACAAGACGTTCCTCATCCTCATGTTCTGACTTTGTTCCAGAATGACCAAAATGCAGACCCATGTGTCTCAGGAAAGCTATTTTGTGCGGATGATGCTGTTTCAGATCACTTTTCTGCTTACATTGTTCAGTGTTGCTCAGATTCGTTTCTGGATAACCAACATGCTTCAATATAGATTCACTATTGTTCTGTTTGTCTTTCACACCAGGTTTATGATCACCAATGTCTACATTTTGAAAAACTGATGCAAGGTAACCACTATACTGCAATATACATGGAGACCCATTACTCTGCCGATCCTCTTTTACACAAGGCCTATGTTCACAGATTTTAAAATTTTGTAAATTGGTTACAGGGTAATCAAGAGGTTTTATTACGGATTCATCAGTTTTCTGATTGTCCTTTACACAATGTCCATGAACATCCATTTCAACTTTCCGGTAACCAGCTGGATGCAGCACAGGCTTAGTAAGCTGGGTCTCTTTCAAACCCCTTTCGTTATCACCATTTTCACCAGTTAGCAGGTTTGTTCGTGAGTCATCAACTGACTGGAATAATGGATCAGAAAGGCTTATATCTCTGAAATAATTTTCATTGTTTGTTTTCTTCCTACCAAGAATCTTTGTGTCAGCATTGTGCACACCACAATGCTCAGTTCTAACAGATGGCAGGTTATCTTTTAAGGATACTACGGTTTCAGGTTTTTTGTTGTCATTACAGTTCAATTTGGATATATAAGGACCAATCTCTTCACATGAAGGTCCATCAGGTTGATTATCAACTGTGACTTCATTTAGACTAGTTGTACTACCAGGTAAATTAACAATACATGCATGTTGGTCTATGTGATGCAGTAGCTCTGACTTCTCAATATGTTCCTTGCTTAATGTACATTCTTCATCATCGCTAGACATGTTGTCTGGATTCTGTGAATAATATGAGCTAGTAGTCCGGCAGTATTCAGGCGAATTTTAGGGGGACCTGGAACTTGATTTTAAACTTTTTTTCTTTGTTGATTCTGGTAGTGCATACATTGTCCTTGAAAAATCCGAGTGATGCCACTCTGGCATCATTGAGCATTTCGATATATCCAAGATGGCGTCCAAGATGGAGGACAATTATAAGAGAAAAATTGTGTGATACGGAAAATTATGTCTCAGACCCATGTTCTTTATTAAATTGTTGCTATGAAGTTGGAATCTAACTGAACAAACTAGATTGTAACCAAATAAAATAAGAATGCGGACAAGATGGCCGCCAAGATGGCAGTTTATCACAAAAAGTATAAGAAAATCTTCCATGAGGCCGACAAAGTCCAGGGATTTGCATGGAAAATGCTTATTTTACTGATTCTTGAATTACAGACATCATCCTTGTGATCCCAGTGATGCTATCACTCAGCATTTGACATATTCAAGATGGCGTCCAAGATCGTAGCTAACAAATTTTTCAAACCCGTGGGAGTGGCACCCTACATGTAGGCATAATGATGGATTTGTAACAGATCAGATGCCTTTACAAACGCACATATCTAAATAAACAAACCTGGTATGTGTGTACAATAGAGTTGCACTGTAAATGCAGGCATATCTGAGAATGGAACCAGGGCCCAAATTTACAATGCTTTCTTCCTTAAAGTTAAGGAAGACTTAAGTTAAATATTGATTAAAATAACGTTTCGAACTTATTAAAATCAAAATAGTTTTTTTTTTTTCTGTAGATCACAATGGTGTCTTTGACCATACGTACTGCATAGATCCTGGCAATTTATTAAACATTTAATGTAACATTTTGAAATATCAATACTTCGTTTAAGTCGTCCTTAACTTCAAGGAAGCATTGTAATTTTGGGCCCAGTTCAGCAAACATGTCTGATGTGATGACACCTCTGTACAAGTAGCATCAGATTTGTAGCCATCCTTCCATCTGCACTCAACTAGTAAAAATGTCAGTTGCAGTGGCAACTGACCAGCAGACATGGCCTGTAGTGAGGCACCACACCAATGGGCATGGTTGATAATGAGGGACCACACCAGAAGGCGTGGCCTATGGTGAGACAACACACCAGAAGGCATGGCTGATAATGAGGCATCACACCAGAAGGCATGGCCTATAGTGAGGCTCCACACCAGCAGGCATGGCTGATCGTGAGACATCATACACGCAGGTATGGCAAATAGAGATACACAATACCAGCAAGCATGCAGGAATGAGTGGTAAAAGATCCGCAGGCATACTGATTGAGTGGTAAAAGATCGGCAGGCATACTGATTGAGTGGCAACGGTCCAGCAAGCACCCATCTTGCACATCACTCAACCAGTAGGCATGTTTAAACAGCAGTGGTGTTTGTGGAAGTTACACAAATACATATTTGTTGCAGCTGCAGCGACATAGCAATGGAGTTTCACTGGACCAGCAGGCATGTATCTTGTGTTGACAACGCAGCAATAGTCTTGCCTACTAAAGTTTCAAAGTTTAAGTTGGCATGTCTGATGGAGGGGCATCAATCGAGTAGCTTTTCCCTTTGATGTCTGGTTGAATGGTACCAAGTTCTCAGGCATATCTGTTGAAGTTTCATCAAACGGCATCCATGTATTGCCACCAGGCCATCACATCAGACATTTTTACCAGTACGCATGCAAATTATGTGGTACTGAAACAGCACACATGTATGCCTGTTGCAGAGACGCAGGATCTGCAGGCATGTGTCTTTGCTGCATCACACAAGCAATAGTGTATGTTACAATTGCACCGACTAACAGGAATGCTGGGTACTCATGCGTTGGATCAGTGTGCATGTCTGTTATACTTGTACCAGACCAGCAACCCAGCCATTATTGCAACAGGGTCAGTAGACATCTTTACCATTTCCATGTTTGATTAAGCACACATGTCTGTAAGCAAGACTCCAGGCCAGCAGTTATAAATGTAACAGCTTCACGAGACTATCAGGCCTGTTGCAGTATCCATGTCTTTAAACTTTGCTCTGAAACAGCAGGCATGTTTGTGACAGTTGCACCCGGCAATTTGGCACATCGAATACAAACATGCATTTCTGTAAGATTTGCAAACACATTTGTAGTTGTGGGGCTGTGCCAGCCGGTATGTCTGTTACACTTGTTGTTACAACTGCACAGGACCAACAGGCCTGTATTTTACAGTTTCTCCTAAGCAGCAGGAATGTCTTTAATGGTTACACCCAGCCAGCAGTCGTGTTGGTAATTAACATCTGCAGCATGCAGATATATCTCTTACTCGTTGGTTTGTTGATACACTGCACTCCATAAGTAAATAGTATTTTCCCTCTTTTATTGGTAATTTTATTATTTAGCAATCCATCCATAAACTACTTTCAAGCTGATTTTTCCCGCATATTGATTAAAAAAAGGTATGTACTTTGAGCAAGCACGCTGTCACAGAGTTTTCGTGATATCGTTCGTTCAGCATACCCTGGCATTTATCACTTCATTATTTCTTGACAAAATGTTTGCCCAAAGTAGGAACTTTTATGAGCAAAATATGATTAAGGTTCGTATTATCAGATCCAGCCAAAAGAAGTCTTGAAAGTAGTGCACAGATTGATGGATACGATTACCAGAACAAAGACACACCAAAAAACATTACCATTATGAAAAAATAAGTCAGGGTTCGCGCTACCGATCGCCATTGTCGCAAAATGCGAAGAAATAATAAATTTGGCGCAAAAAATATTAATTTGGCGACAACTATTGGCGAAAGAAAAATCGCAAGTAAATTTTTTTGTCTGGCGTCGGAATCGTCACCTCCGGCTACAAGTCATTGCCTGGTCATCAATGTGTATCTTAATCCAATTATCGACCACACAATTCAGCAGCTGATCGAGTCAAACCTGGACACGCGCTGATAACCTCGGACCCAGTATAAATGTTTATTGGGTCCGAGTGATAACCTACGGCGATCGGCACACACTTTTAACAGCTGCTACCGGTAACGGTCATAATTACAGACTTTAATATACATGGTGCCATGCTGTGCATGAAATAAACTGCACCATCATCGTGACATCTTTGCTTTTTGTGGTCAATAATAATAGTCATTACATAGCTTTCTGAATTCGTAACTTTAAACATGTTGAAAAGACCGCTACATCGACGTCCACGAAGAAGAAAAAATCAAGTGTCACTTGCAAGCTCACTTTCTACTCGTAAGAAGATAGATATATTGCTTCGAGCTTTCCATCAAGCTTTGTGAGAAAGGAGAAAGATTTGCATGGTGTTTACTATGCCATTCTTTCATCTGACGGCATCACTCGGCATGCGAAAGGATCCGCGCATCTCGCAAAGGCCGACAGTAGCATTGCTTCTCTTTTCAAGACAGCAACTGCACACGCTGTTCAAAGTGCTTTTCTCGACAGTTTCAGATATCTGAACCTATCATTTCTAAACAGAAACCTTTTATTTAAAAGGTAGATGATGTTATGGCTCACTTGATTTAAATTTGTTTTGTCAGAAAAGTTCGGGCCTGTATTCCGAGGTAAAAATTATGCAATTGTGCTCTCCCCTAATATTTTTGAATTAGCTCCCTTGTTACAATATTTAGCAAACTACTTTGGCAATGCAGTTATTCGTTGTATTTAACATATTGTTTCCCAAATTAAATATTTTAATCAAAGTATTATATGATCTTTTATAATTTTATATTCAAGCGAGAATAACATTGATTGCAAACTTTTAATCACTAAAATCAAATACCAAAAAAAATCGAAAGAAAAAAGTCATATTATTTTAAAATTGGCGTCATACATATATTATCAATTATTTAAGATCTAATGTTGAGTTAAAAAACGTTCAGGTGTTCAAACCTGAATGGAGGTGTACCATATAAACTCTATGTAAAGATTGACAATTACATAGAAAGACTGATCATTACCATCCCTGTGTATTATATTTTGCTTGACACCTTCACAGTACAATGTTGGATAAACCTATTTATCCTGAATACTTGCAAACAGGTACTTTGGCAAGCAGTGAATACCCAAACAGTGTTTGCTCTGTTAAGAAAAATCAACAATCTCCAGGTACAAATATACATAAATTTAAAGACTGTCAACTGCTTTAAATACAAAATGGACTATTCATTAGTTATTTTATCAATGTGTGTACAATAATCCACCAGAATTAAGGGGGTTAAAGACAGAAGACATTTTTTTGCGAAAAAAGCCCCCAAACTTGGCTCTTTTGGGGCGAAAAATGGCCAAAATCTGGCTCTAAGTTTGAGAAAATGGCACATAAAAAATCTGATTGGCGAAAATGGTGGCGAAAGAAAAATAAATCCTAGCGCAAACCCTGTAAGTCCATTATTTTTTCAGTGCAGTACGTGTATAATAAAAACCTATGTGATTCCATCCTGCTATTTCTGCCATCTTGGGACTACATCTGGGATATTTTACAACGTTGAAACACAACAACATCATGCCGGTCAAATTCGCCGAATACAACTACTGTTGAAAACTATCATGAAAAGGGTTGTTAACTGTGATTCTGATTTCAAGTGGGATTTTGCTTTAAAATGGCGGCCATCTTGGACACCATCGTAAATAGTTCAACCTTCTAAATCAAACTATGTTCCATTTTAATCATTTGTATCATTTAGACTCTAAAAAGCCATACAAAGTCAACATTAAAATGCTTTTTGTTGCTTTTTTTGGTCAGATAGGTCATAAGGGACTAAATAACGGCCATCTTGGGCGCCATCTTTAATATTTCAACCTTCTGAATCGAATCAATGGTCCATTTTAATTGTCTGTATAATTTAGCCTCTAAACATCCATAAAAAGTCAAAATTAGAGCTCTTTTTATCGAACCTGTTGGTCAGATAGGTGTTAGGAGCATAACTGACGGCCATCTTGGACGCCATATTTAATTTTTCAAAACGCTCAATGATGCCAGAGTGGCATCAGATGAATCCATCATGTACAATGTCTGAACAACAAGAATCCGTGAAGAAAAAAACTTTAAAATCAAGTTCCAGGTCAATCTTGTTTTCTACCGGACTATAGCACATGAGATTTTTGCACCTACGGTAAATCTTGTATTAGTTCGTACACTCGAATAGTTCGTACACCATAAATTATTGATGACCGGTCAGCTCAAAATGTCATGTATTAGTTCGTACAGTGGTCATTTTTCCTATTTGTAATTTTTAATAGTTCGTACACAACGTTTTTTCCGTTCATTTGGTCAATCAGTGTGTCTGTCTACGATGCTTTCGTTTTTCGTCGAGCACGTCAGTTAACAAACATATCAGCGGAACAGGAGCGTTTCGCCTGTCAGTGCGATCGTTAGTGTCGCTTGTGCGCGTGCATCCAGCATTGATGCATGCCAAACTTTTATCCAATGATAAATGCTAGGTTCAATGAACGTCGGACTGATGCAAATCGCGGAGATTTTTTGTCCAGTCATGACAAAAATCAAATACATGTACACAACCACGCGCGCGTGCACACAGTGTCCTACGTGTCTGTGATCATTGAGCCTTTCTGGTCTTTCTGAGTCATAAATATGCCCAAGCGTCTTTTTTTCTTTTTTTTTTGAATCACTGGATCCGAGCATGATGAAACCATATCGGATGGTGTTTATCACAAATGTTATCAGCGAAGGCTCAGGGGAGCCTGTGATTTTGTGCAATCTCGTCGGGTAACTCAAAGTTTTGGAGTTGATGAAGAATCTAGACACCTAAGTACTCCCACTAATTAGCTGTGCTTTAAATGTGCGTGCATCAATTTCATTTCTAAGTTTCACCAAAACGCGCACGCAAAAGCGCAATAAAATAACTATATACATTGTATATCCGATGGAACTTTTTATCAAACAATGACGACACTGATGAGCCTAGCGCGGCGTCCTCATGAAATTGTATTATGGGTCTTACACATTAAATGATTCCTGTGGATCATCAGACGTACGCACAGACGCACAAACCAAGATGAAAAGTGATTTAAGCATGCTTCTGCATCATGCTTTACATTGGGCTGTCTATGAAACGAGCCAGTTCATGAGATTATGGTACCTCTCGCACATGCAACAAGCGAAGGCTCAGACGAGCATGCACATCCGCACAGTCTTGCCAGGGGCATAAATACTCACATACAAGCAATGTAGATGAAGATGCATGTCTAAAGTTCGGCTTACCGCAACAGATAAGAAAAAAGCCTCTCGTTTACCGTCCGTGTATCTTAGCTTTTTTACCCAATTCCGCGAGAAACTTTTTTGTATGCAAACAACAAAGGCGCAGATCAGCCAGCGCACCTGCGCAGTTCTACCAATTATATCTAGAAATTATGATAGCTAAACCTGCTACATGTAAAAAATAAAAAATAAAATTCCTGTCAGACATGCGTGCGCGGATCCAGACAATTTCAACGGAAGGGGGGGGGGTCGAATTGCTTCTCGAGGGAGGTTCGTACCAGTTTTTATTCTAGGAAACAAATGGCAACTTATGTTTTTCATGGGGAGGTCCGGACCCCTGCCCTCTCTGTCTCCGCCCATATCAGAGTTTCAAACAGTTTGAATTCGCATTTTATTTGGTCAATTCACAAAACGTCTGCTAATTATATCAGCTGACGCCACGGGCAAAGACAGCATGATCTATTTAAGATCAAAGAGACCGCGCACATCAAATTCCGGCCACGTGTTGTTTTAAAGTTTGGGGTCGCACATGATGATGGCCTTGACGCAAGAAAATGTACATTACACATTAAACAGCGGCCCAGACGTTATGAACAAGTTGAACAGGGTTCATGCGCGGATCCAGGAATTTTTGTCAGGCGGGAGGGGGGGGGGGGGGGGGGGGGTCGAGGCCCGACGGCCAGAAAACAGTCTGGACAATGTTTTTTTTAGTCATCAACTTATTTTACAGTTAACAGAGGGGATCCAATGGTTTTATTACAGAGGGAAGGAGGGGGTCCAACTTCTTCCAGGGGGTGGGGGTGTCCAAAGAAACCGATATAACTTGTGATTTCCCAGGGGGGGGTCCGGACTCCCTAACCCCCCTCTGGATCCGCACGTGGGGTCGCCTGACGCCACTGTTTGCTTACAGAATCATGGTCTATCAAAATTTAAATAAAACTGAAAAATACCACCCAAAGACGACTAAATGGAAAAAAGCTATCTCCTGCTGGTCGAGATAGCAAGTGCGGATCCAGAGGGGGGTCAGGGGGTCCGGACACCCTGGAAAATCACAAGTTATATGGGTTTCTACAGGGTATAAGCAATTGGATCCCCCCTGGAAAAGGTTGGACCCCCCCCCCCCCCCCCTGGAAAATGTTGGACTCCCTCTGGAACCTTGAAAAATGATAGCTTTCTTCGAAATTAACCATTTGACTTCAGTAAAATAAGCCGAGGACCAAAAAAAAAAACAACATTGTCAGGGCTTTTTTTGTCAGATTGACCCGCCCCCCCCCCCCCCCCCCCCTGACGAAAATCCTGGATCCGCGCATGGAAAGCAAGGTGTACACGGGATAGCATGGTGTTCCAATAGCAGTGCAAAGACAAGCATGTGCATCCAACTCTGTTTCTGGCTGTAAAAGAGTCAGTCAGCCTCAAATCACGAAAGACAATTTTCTCATGTAATGGCTTTTCCATGGTCAGCGACCGAAGATGACAAAGTACGCATTGATTGCCATTATCATAATCTTAGAATGCTAACAGCCTTACACCGAGCTAAATTGGGTCCGAGCTAACACGTAAGGGGGTGTGCGAACAAGCTGAGCATGTTATGTCGCCACACGGAATACGACGTATGATGAAGACTCGAACCAACCAACCTATGCAGAAATATAAGTGTTCATACAAAGCCTTTAAATGGAGTAAGCATTCGCAAAAATGTAAGTTGTGGGTCTTTTTACAATATGAAGGCAGAGAAATCTACTACTCTGATGCATGAGAGTTCTGCGGACCATTTGTTCATATTTCATATTTAGAAGTCGCCATTTTCATTTTTCATTCCAAATCAATGGGTGTACGCGTACGTCTAACCTGTAAGACTGAATGTACGTACATGTATTGTCTTGTCTACTTGTCTGCTGCATTTTCGAGGGTTCTAAGAAAATAAGAATCTACATCATGACCAAAAACGAAAGCTGCGATATACATTGTTCTATTACATTGTAGAGCTAGCCGTCGGTAGTGAACAGAAGTTGTATTTTTGTTATGATTCCTCGGACCCGAGTATGATTCCAATCAAGACAATCGTCATAGAACAAGTCCGACGTGACATCTCTTCCGTAAAGCAGGCCTATGTAAAGTTGGCCTGTAACCGGGTGATATCGCCAGGTATATCGCACATTGCATGTGAGTCGGTTGAAACGGCAATCCGGACTTTTATGTTTGGTTGTTTATTTCCAATCTTTCACCATGCTATTAAGAATGTTAGTTTAATTGAAAATACTGATCAGACATTCAGCCTGTATTTAGGCTAAAAGGATAAACAGAAATTCCACCCTCTTTGGCAATTTTCGCATGTTTATGGTCCCGTTTTTCGATCTTCAGAATTTCATTTTATTAGTTCGTACAGTCCAGTTTCTCAGAAAAATAATTTTTATTAGTTCGTACACAGCGAAAAATAATTATTTTTTACTGTACGAACTAATACAATATTTACCGTATTCATAGGTTTAGATAAGCACTATTTTTGAGCGTAAAATTATAAATATCGTCTTACCCATCAGTTTTAACATAATAATTATGTTTCGGGTGCTCAAAATAACCGTCTCATTGAGACGGTTCTTTTGAGTACCCACAACATATGTTTTGGTTGAGAAATAAGAAAATTAAATTTTGGTTTGCACTTGATCTTAACTATAGTTAAGTCCTGACCTATTGCATAAGCAATAAAGACCCAGGTGAGTCTGCACACATGCACAGACTAACCAGAGCCCTCCCTGCTCACTAGAACAATGGTTGTAGATTAAGGACTTAAATTAAAACCTCCATATGCCAGCATCCATGCATTGGCATTTATTGTCCAAGAGGCTTTTGCGTATATGAGGCAAGTACAATAATCTCATGTGGTGGACAATATCAATTGGGCGGATCCAGTGAAGGGCAGGGGGTGGGTGGGGGGGGAATCTCAAGTGGTTATAGATTTCCTTAGAAATACCAGTACTGACCACCCTCAAGAAGCAATTAGACCATTGCTTCTCGAGGCTTAAAGTTTGTAAAGCACTCGTGAAATAAAATATAAATTAAAATGTTGTCAGGCAAGTAAAATGAGGCAACTACAATAATCTCATGTGTTGGACAATATCAAGGGCGGATCCAGAACGGGGACACGGGGTCCAGACTCCCATGGAAAATAAACAAGTGGCTAGGTTTCCTTAGAAATACTGGTACAGACCCCTCTCAAGAAGCAATTGGATCATTGCTTCTCAAGGCAGGTTTGTATAGCCCTCTGTGACATAAAATTTAAAAAATGGTGTTTTGATTTTGTTTGAATTGATTCTTCACAGCGCAGTCAACAATTTTTCAATTATGTCAGGACAGGTCTTCCTGGGTTGAACCAGTACTAAGCAAGGATAAATGTGTCTTGCTCAAGGACACAACACAGTGGCGCCAGTGTGACACAAACCCGCAACCCTTCGGTCTCCAGTCAAGCTCTCTGCCACTGCCCTCCCTAAGATAAACAAAAAAAACATTCAGTTACGAGAAGAATGCCTCCCAAAGGAATTGGTCTAGCATTATATACATTTGAAGACAGTAATTTGTAATATAGAAGATATGCTCCAGACAGGAAAAACCAAGAAATGAGGTCAGGAGTTAAGGTCATGGTCAAAGTGACCCAAAATAGTATGCACCACTCAGCCATCCCAAGATGAATCCACAAATCCATCAACTGGTTCAGAAGATAACGCACGGAAACCCTATTTCGTACATTTCAAAGTGCCCCTGTGGCCTTGAAAATAAGGTCAAGGTCACTAAAATTTGATGTAACCTCAACCTCCTCCCAACAATGTAACTATGCAAGTTTGGTCAAAATCCAATCACTACTTCAGAAGATAACGCACGGAAAACATATTTCGGACATTTCAAATTGCTGCTGTGACCTTGAAAATAAGGTTAAGGTCACCAAAATCTAATCAACTTGTTCCCCCCTCCCAACAACTTATGCAAGTTTGGTCAAAATCCATCTTCTGGTTCATAAGATAATGCAAGGAAACCCTATTTTGGACATTTCAAAATGCCATAGTGACCTTAAAAATCAGGTCAAGGTCACCAAAATTTGATCTACTCTTCCCCTACTCCCAAAAATGTATCTATGCAAGTTAGGAAAAAATCCATCCACTGATTCAGACTCACGGCCACACTATTTTGGACATTTCAAAGTGCCGTAGTGACCTTGAAAATTAGGTCAAGGTCAACAAAATTTGATGTAGCCTTTCCCTCTTCCCAAATATTTGGATGAAATCAATCCACTGTTTCAGAAAATAACGGACGGAAACCCTATTACATACATTTCAAAGTGCCACTGTGACCTTAAAAAATTAGGTCAAGGTCACCAAAATTTGAAGTTACTTTAGCCTCCCCCCCAACTATGTCCATGTATCTATGCAAGTTTGGTCAAAATCAAATTACTAGTTTAGAAGATAACCCATGGAAACCATATATCTGACATTTCAAGGTGCCTCTGTGACCTTGAAAATAAGGTCAAAGTCACCAAAATCTAATAAACTCTTTCCCCCTCCCAACAATGTATATATGGGAGTTTGGTCAAATTTAATCAAACGGTTCAGAAGATCCCCCCCCACACACACACAAACACACACACAAACACACACAAATTCCTGGATCCGGGCATGCTATCAATCATATGACAATGACAATGAATTTAGTGCGCTAACACATCCACAATGAATGGTCATGGCAGACATATAAAAGTGATATGCAATTTACATAAGGCAATTAAATTTAAGGTATTAGAGCAATGGTGATGATCTAATCATTCCAGTTAAATCAATGTTTCTCCCATATTATAAAGCAAAGATCTTATATATTTGATCATTAATTTTACAGTAATATTATTTTTACAATTAACAGGTAGAGGAAAGATTTTTATTTATAGATATACTATAAATTTATAGTACATCTATTAATGCATAGAAAAATCGTTCTATAAATTTATAGATATCACAGAAAGATCGTCCCTAAATTGGTTTTAAATGAAAACCGCATTCCGATTGTGCGTTCACAAATACGTATAGGGTTAAAGATACACTGTTGCGCCGTTGATTCTGGCGCAGGATGTGTAAAATGGGAATTAGGCTGCATGCCAAAAACGCATGTAATCCCTAGTTTTCCTGTTTGACGGTGTTTTATTTACTGAAATAGCTAATAAAAAGCTGAAATTTGTTGATACTCTGGGACAGAGCCTTTCTCAAACTCGTTTATGCGCCATCTTTAAATCGTAGACTGGTTTACAATTAATTAGATACTGCGGCTGACCTCAAATAAGTACGGTCTTCCAGAAAAGAGTTTTTTTTCCTGCCAAAATAACTGTTAACATAATATGGTTGTGTAAAATGACATATGCCCCTTTTGGACATGAGTGGTCAAATTAAATATGAGCATCTAACTGCTTTTAAATGAGAACTATTAAAACTTAAAACAACCCAGAATTATGCCAGTCAATTTATCTGGAGCCCACTTCAAGATTACTGGGATTGTGTTGCACGTGGCCATATATTAATTATACCTGTTCAGTGCGATAGTTGCACGGGCTAAGTAACACTATTTCAGAGCTTATTGATTATTTAACAGCAAGCTAGACAGTTAAGTCACAGTATTGTCCATGCTCGCATGTGCAACCTCAGACTGTACTTGATCTTATCCTTTAACATTCTGAAAGGGCTTTTGACAAAATGATTGTGCCGACAACTTACTTTTACATTAGAACTTCTTCAGCTCAAAAACATTTTTGACCATGAAATATGTTCAAGATAGGGTAGTTTGAGCCACAGAGAGTTAATAATTGCCCCAGATCCGGATGCTTTATAAGGATAATATTTTTGACCTCGTAGTTTTACTATGGTCAGTATTTTCATTTTTGCGACGACGAATCATATTAACCACTGGACCAGTCTAGATCCAGCCTCATCACGTGATCAAGCAAATTCAAAATGGAGGACCTAAGTGTGGAAGCTGATTAAAACTTAAAAAAGTAATAAAATGTCCACAAGTTTGGGCAAAATCAAGGGCTTGTAGCCTGCATTGATGGTGACAATTAATGTAGATTGTGTTTTCTCAAAAAGTAGGCATTTCAAATAAAATTATTATGTACATTATGAATTCTTACCTTATCGATGTTCATTCTTCCAAATATCGCGTTGCGGTTTTCGACATGCACGATTTTCTCGCAATTTTACCTGTTGATTCTATAAATATATAGAACGATTTTTCTATGCATTTATAGATGTACTATAAATTTATAGTATATCTATAAATAAAAATCTTTCCTCTACCTGATTAAGTAAACCATACAAATATTTTCTATTATTAAAACATTATACGAGTACACCCATTTATGGCTACTTTCTCCAATTTAAGAATAAAATCTTCCCGAAGAATCTTATATGCTGGACATTCTAACAAGAAATGCTGCTCATTTTCTATTGATCCTGTATTGCAAACTTTACAGATCCTATCATGTCAAGGGATACCAGTGTATCTACCCTTTTCGACAGTCAGATTGTGAGCACTGATTCTAATTTTTGCCAAAACTGATCCATAAATCATAGCCTATGAATGAATTGCAAGCAATCCAACTTTATTTGCACTGCAGAATAAAGAAATATTTCACATTTTTTTTGTCATCACCAAAAGTTGTTATTGATGAACTCTTTGCCTACTGGGTAATTTTGCATGCTCTTCTTGGTCTGCTGATTTTTTAAAAGGAAATCAACTTTGTAGAAAAATTGACCCATAAATCATTGTCCACTATAACGAAAGCATACCTTTTAGATCCGCTTTTGTCAATTTCAGGCGCAAAACGACGTTATGTGTTCATGAAACGCACAAATATTCGCGTAAGAGACGCTTGACTTTTTGTCATCTGCCTGCTGTGGCACGTGCGTTGTGCCTTTGCACGAAATAAGCGTGCGAAAAGACAGCCGCTTATAAATGTGACAAAACCGAAGGCATACTGTAAAAGTTGGACTGATATAAAATTGTAGGCGCTAATTTGACCCGAGGGTCCACACGGTACCTTTTAGGTGAAATCGTCGCATACCCTACTTCAGCTCACCTTTCTTAGAGTTCCCCCTTAACTTTTTCGAGCACCACCGTCATGACTGCATGGTGAACCATGCGCGGATCCAGGATTTTTTTTCCGGGGGGGGGGGGGGGGGGGGGCAGGCCAGACGGCTAGAAAACAGTCTGGACAACGGTTTTTTAGTCCTCAACTTATTTTACAGTTTACAGAGGGGGTCCAATGGTTTTATTTTAGAGAAAACTATACTTTTCCAAGGATCCAGAGGGGCCCAATAGTTTCCAGGGGGGATCCAACTTTTTCAAGGGGGGGGGGGACCAAATGCTAATTTCAATAGAAACTCATGTAACTTGTGATTTTCCAGGGGGCCGGACCCCCTTCCCCCCTCTGGATCCACACATGATGAACTAAGGTTTTATGAAACAGTATATTTACAGCGCAGACCATGATGAAATGCCACTTTCTTCACTATTTGCCGAAGCACCGGTTTATCGGTATCTAGTATAAAAAAGGGGGTAAGTAAGCAACATCATCACACACTCAGCCTTATATACATGACGTAACATGCACGGATCTAGAGGGGGCAAGGGGTCTGGACCCTCCCCCAATGCTATAGGGTATCTAAGCCCCAGGGGGTACTGTATTTTTTTCCGCATACGTAGGCTCGGACCCAGAATCTACCGTTCACCCCCAAAAAATATCAGGATTTTTAAGCACCCAAAAAAATATTTGAAATTTTAGCAACCCCAAAAAGTATCCCAATTCTGTAACTTGACCTTAAAAAAAGACCCTGAATTGCATAGAACTGACCCTCAAACTGGTCCAATTTTGTGATGACCCAAAAAAAATATCCACAAAATCTTCATACCTCCAAAAAATATTCATTTTTCTGAAAACCCCCAAAAATATTGAAATTCAGAATTTTGAACCCCAAAAAATGGGCCGAGCCTACGTAAGTGTGAAAATATCAGAGTACCACCCCCCCCCCCCCCCCCCCGTGTTCTAAGCTGCCAATTAAGCCAGCACTTAATGTTGGGTCATCGTCGGTCCGCCGTTGAAACGCCATATTTCCCTGTCCCGCTTATAGTGGCATTTGGATCATTTAACGAAAAAAAAAAAATGGAAAATACGTTGCCAGTGTCAGACTTTGGACCCCATCCGACAAACTTTCTGGATTAAACCATTGGACCCCTCTGTAAAATAAGATGAGGACAAACAATTGTCAAAGCTTTTTTTCTGTCAGACCTGACGGAATTTCCTGGATCCGCGCATGCATTGCATACATGCTGACTGTCAGCGAAACCTTGTTAGTGCAGCCTTGTTCATGATATCATCAGCAACATAGATAGTCACGCGGCGATGCATATTGGAAACAAACAATTTTACATATCTAGGCCTAATTATCAAAGCATGCGAAAACTATCCATCATGTAATGAGTTTAGTACTCCCCACCTCTGTGCATGATAGGTGTGCATGCTTTTTGTGTACTATAATTGTTTTTTTCTCATTTTTTCAAACACGGATCCTACGTTACCAATATTGTGTCCTTGTTTCAACACTTTCTTTCGAGAATACCTTCAGAGTGTCTGACAGTTTGGATCCAGATTGGACCCAACGTTCTGACGAGCCTGACCTGGGACTAAACTGTTTACACATGCTATCAGCAAGCGACAAAGTCGGCGCTAGCAGACAACGTATGTGGAATAATTCTGGGGTAAATTGGAAGCTATATGATGATCTGGCCCCAAGATTTAAAGTATGCTCAGCTGAACTGAACTCAACTGAGCATGACATTCAAATTGTTCATAAATGGTAGAATTGTGAAAAAAATGAAGATATTTCTTGCTTTATTACTCGGGGGTGTTGTAATTTTCCTGCTAGTCAATGCCCACACTTGTTGACATAGAGGCTTGCTTGGGCTGCTGTCCATTCTAAGGCGGTGCTTCTGTTGTTGTTTATTTATTTATTATTTATTAACAGTGTTATCAGAGGGTAAACACATTTAGCCTATCGGCTATTCTACCATGTGGTCCTCCATAAAAGACATGAACTATATACATATATACAAAACATCAAATAAATAAAACATTTTATCTAGCAAGTGCCTAATTCAGACTTAATCTTTCAGTGTTCAACAGACAAGTTCATCCCTATATATGAGGGTCTGGATGGGGTATAATGATAAGTGAATAATGGCCCTTTTTATAATGAATAGTGAGTAATTAGCCAAAAATAATGAATAGTGAATAATAAGGTCCTAAAAATTAATGAATAATCCTACTTTTTTAATGAATGGAAGAAAAAATAATGAATAGTGAATAATCAGATTTCTTTGCCACCTTTCTTACTATTAAAGCTGCATAGTCTGTAACTTTTGATCTTTTAATTTTAGAACTAATGTTTCTTTTTTTCAAGAACACAGTAAAAAACTAAAATTCAGGTATACATTTTAGCAATTTTGTAAATCTTAACAAATTATCAGTATCAAAACAACAGCATTTATGTTAAAATTACCTGTCTATAATTATTGGAAGGACGCAAATAATTACCACTAAGAGAAAAACACACCTGTTTTTATAAGATAATTCACTTTTCCGTGCAGTTTTCAGCTTTAGTGAACAGATTTATTGTGAAAACATAGCTTGATTCCACTATTACAAATGATTTAAAAAGAAAATATTGTTGTTGTTTTTTTAAAAAATGTTCATAGTTGCAGACTTAGTCTGTTTAATGAATATTGGTCTTATTTTAATGAATAACCCAAAATTTTAATGAGATGAATAATTGGCTAATTTTTAATGAATTGTGAATACCAGACCCCTCCCCCCATCCAGACCCTCGTATATGGGTTCATGAAGATAATATAACCCTGAGTCAAGTAGGATCTGTAGAAGGTGATGGGTTGGCGCATAAAACTTAGATATTTTTTTGGTGAAACTTAAAAATAAAGGATTTTCTACAGGAAGCATCTAATAGTTGTTAAGTAAATTGCATAAGTTTTTTCTTTTAAATTTGTCTGAAAAAAAACTAGACAGAGAAGCTACTTTTTTATATATAAGTAGGAAGTGAATTCCAGTATTTTTGTGCTGAAACTGAGAATGAGTTATCCTATAAAGAGGTACGTGACCTTGGTACCATTAATGTGCCGTCAACGGATGATCTAAGTGGTCGATCATGAACCTGAGAATTTGATGTCAACATATTTGTGATATATTCATGGGTAAGACCGTTTAGAGCTAGAAAAGTGTGCATTTAATATTATGCGGGCTGTCCGTTTTTTGAAGGGAACCGGTTTAAAGTAAGTAAGGGTGCAAAGATCAGGAATCGATACAATCAATTATCACATCTGACCCACGATACCAATGGGAAAGTGACAAACTCACAGTAACTTAGACACCACAAACGAGAACCAAGAGGTCCGCCCTTTCCCAACAGGTGACCACAAGGCACATATAAACAGACATGCACAAAGGCATAGCAAACACAAGACAGAATGAAAACCAAAGATCCACAAAAGAAGTACCGCCTTGGAACGGTCAGTAAAATATTTTACTGGAGGATTTAAACCAGTTTTACCGCACCAACCTCACCCTTGATTCTGATGTGGACCAGGACACATTTGGGAAAGTGACAAAACACAACACACACGGCAGCCAAGAGGTCAGCCCTTTCCCAGCAGGTGACCACAAGGCTACAAGGAACAACACACACCAACATGAAGCATAACCAACAATAACGATCCTCAAAAGCAGCATCACATTGGAACGGTCAGTAAATAATACTTTTACTGGAGGGGTTAAACCGGTATCATGGCACCAACCTCACCCTTAATTCAGATGTTGCCCTTCATTAAAATATTTTATTGACCGCTCCAAGGAGGTACTTCTTTTGTGGATCGTTTTTTTTTTGTGTCTTGTGTTTCTCATGATTTCGTGTCTGTTCATTGGTGCTGGTGATCACCTGCTGGGAAAGGGCTGAAATCTTGGCTCTTGTTGGTGATGTTTATTGCATTTTTGTTACTTTCCCATGTGGTATCCTGGGTCAGGTGTGGTTCTTGATTGTAACATTTCCTGATCTTTGCCATCTTTCTTACATTAATACACTTTCTAGGTTAGCTAAAGATGTTCCTCCCCACGTTATGGATCGGTAGTCAATAAGTGGTTGTATATATCCCTGATAAAATTTCTTTTGGACCTCAACACTTGCATATGTTGACAGTTTCCGTAGAAGTGATATTTTGGATGAAAGCACAGAGCATAGTTTATCGATATGGCTTGTAAAGGATAATTTGTCATCGATATGTAGGCCCAGTAATTTTTTTTGAGACACATGTTTAACATCGTGGTTATCAATTATAAGGTTTTAAAATTTTGCATCTTTTAATTTATATCTGGTACCTATATATACATGTAGAACCATATATGTTGTTTTGTCAAAATTTATATACATTTCATTTTGTTTGCACAACAGTTTTGCAGAGTTGGCGTCTGATTGAAGATTATCTTCAATTTTGTGTAATAGTTTACTATTTGTATGAAAAGTAGCATCATCAGCAAAGAAATCAGAATAACAATAATTCTGGAAAAGAGACAGATCGTTAATGAATAATAGAAATAATATTGGACCTAATATAGATCTCTGAGGAACGCCAGCATTAACTGCTATAAACTCAGAGAGACCATTGCCATTTAGGACTGCCTGTCTAAATCCGTTAAGATAGGGTTTAAACCATTGGAGAGACGAGTAACTAATTTGTATGCAGCAAGTTTTCTATCAAAATGGCGCGATCGACAACATCAAATGCTTTTCTTGGGTCTAAAAATAGTCTACCTACAAAATCTCCTTTTTCAACACAAAACATCCATTGATCAATAAGTTTGACCAGTGCAGTCTGGCAGCTACTTTTTTTATGAAGGACTGATTGATGTTCATGAATTAGCTTGTATTTTGTAAGATAGTGCATTAACTGCTTATTGACATGTCTTTCAAATATTTTTGATATCGTTTATAGTATAGATATGTCTATAATTTGATGAATCAGATTTATTTCCTCCCTTAAAAATTGGAAACACTTTAGCGCATTTCATTTCATTGGGAAATTGCCAGCTGATGTCTGGTGGTTGTTAGTGTTCTTTGACTCTTCCTCACGAAGCTGTGGGTTGGTCAGCAGTGTGTGATTGCGGTATTTCCTAATCATTCTCACTTTTTTGTGAGTTTCAAAAACGTCTTAAAAAATGTATACCAATATGGTCCCACAGTAATGTCAAGGAAAAAAATGAGGCACTCCCAGTGGTTTTGGGTAGCCACTACTTGAGGGAAGTAGAGAGTCAAATATTTTTTTAGAATAGGAGACATTCGAAAATATTGGAACAAGGGAACAAGGGAGCAAGCCATTTTCTATCAGGGAAACCAGGGAACAGAGGATCCCAGCAATTGAGAGGGAATGCGCGGCTGCAGAGTAGGGAGGTGCTCTGGACCCCTGGAAAATCCCAAGTTCTATATGTTTCCATAGGAATTAGCAAATGGACCCCCTGGAAAAATCGTGGGCTACCCTGGAAAACGTTGGACCTCCTGAAACCTTGGAAAATTATAGTTTTCCTTGAAATAAACCACTGGACCTCTCTGTATTTAAAATAAGTTAAGAACTGAATAAAAGATGTCAGGACGTTTTTGCCTCGATCCTCCCCTTCTGACGAAATTACTGAATCCACGCATTGAGGGCCTCAAGAGATGGACATTGCTTAAAAGCAGTACCGTTATTTACATAACCCAGGATACCTGGTCTTAGAACTTCATACACATTTTGCCCAGAAGGTAGAGTTTAACCGAGTCTTCATGAAACTTTGTCAGAATGTTCATTATCATCGCAAAATCTAGACCAAGTCAGGTCAAGTAAATAAGCTAGGCCATTAGGTCAATTTTTGAAAACCTTATGCACACTCTAGAGGGCACCGTTTTGATCCAATCTTCATTCAGCTTTGTTAAATGTATTTATCTTAATAATAACTAGAGTTGGATTATTTTTGCTCGGGTATTCATTTTATTTACTGCTGAGTCCTTATCTTTGCTTGGTTAGTGTAGGCCACTATGTAATTCCGTGTGCATTTTTGGTATAAATGTCAAACATACATTTTCTTGTATAAAATGTATCCTGTTTAAGAAAAAAGATGTATACAATTTTTCCTTGGCGTTTTAACGTCACAGTGACGTCACAAAGTGATGTACCCATTTTTAGCTTGAAAGTGGAGTGTTATGAATTTCAGCAGGCATAAACATGTGCTGCTTGATCAATTGTGGTAATTTTACTGGCGACATGTCAATTTGGGAGCATAGACCCTGACTCTGGATTTTAAAAATGTTGCATTTACTTCAAAATGATGTCTGTACATGGAAAAGTGACGTCAGTACAAAAATGAAAATTCTGTGATAGTGAAAGCTCAAATAGCTAGACCCTCCCCTCCACACAGCAGAGAAAATATTATTCACTATAATTACTGAATCTACATTATATAAGATGCAAAATGACATGCGTTAGCCCTCTGACCTATATTTAGACAGGTATGTTAACTACGTTACCCTATTATTGTTTCAAATCCTATTTTGAAAATACCAAGTTATACCTAATTATTATTTATTGACATGTTGTTTGTCTTAAAACATTTTAATGGAAGGAAACAACCGGTATGCATTTAAACAATATACCACTATGGTGTTACAGTTATATATGTTACTTTAAATGTATAACTATTTAATGCATTACTGACACTAGACATTGGAGAACCAAAATGCCTCCTAGGGGAGTTGTGTACACTATAATTTTATAAAACCACATTCTGCAAGACACACAATAATGTGTGTTAACTCTTTAGCAGTTGGGGCGATACCACACGACAGCAAAATTTTCTATGTTACTGTAAAATAATTGGAAATCTTATCCAACCTTATTCTTACATGCCAATATAACCTTTTAATTGTAAGCAAATGGCCAGCAATATGATGTTATCAAAGTAGAAGGATCTGTTATTACTGTGATATACGTTACTTTCATTAACTACAAAGGAACACTATTTAAGTTTACACTGCTAGTGTGCTTGTGCTATTTATTGCCATTCAACTGAAATGCTAGATGATCCTTTAGAAAATTATTATTGTTGTTTCACTTCATTAATATGTTAACTTATTGTGCAGTTTATAAACATTGTTGTATGTTTAATGCTGAATAGAATATATTGTATTAAATTGTATCTATTTTAGATAACACAATAATATGAAGCATGGACTAGCTTAGTAAGATTCATCACATATTGTTTAAGCCAGCTATTAATTACAACTACTATGCTGATACCATTCAGGAATAAAAACTTATTCAGAATTTGTAATTGTAGGTCAATTCAAGCATATGTCAAAATCGAGAATTTAGAATTTAAAACAGTCCTTTATCCTTGTCTTTTGACAAAAATAAACTGGAATGATTTAAAAGCTTAACAATTTTTGCCCAAAGGTATGCCACACGCCAAGCCTATCCCTATGGTCAAAACTGCTTTACACCAGAACGATGTCCAGTTTGGTGATAAAGGATACCATTTAAGATCATCTTATCATCTGTTCTGTCTGGTCCTAAACTATTTTTGAAGGTTGGATGGGAAAAAACAAAATCTTAGAAAACTCAGTGTTAACAATAGCGGCCATATTTTTGACACAATCTTTGTTAAGATTTGTCAGAATGTTTATTCTAATAAACTCTAGACCAAGTTTAAAACTTAGTCAGAATGGATAAAAAACTAGGTCACTGGGTCAAATTTAAAAATACATTATGTAAATCCTTGGGGCACAATTTTAATTCAGCTTTCATGAACCTTTATCCGAGAGTTAATTTGCAATAAAATCTCAACCACTTAACCAAGCCAGTGTAAAACTGTACTGGTCAGGTTGCCAGAAAAAACTAGGTCACTAGGTCGAATTTTAGGTGGGAAATTGTTACACTCTAGAGAGCGCAGTTTTAGTCAAATCTTCATGAATCTTTGATTGAATGTTTAACTATATGATATCTAGGTGATATTGGAAAATAGGTCTTATTGGGGTCAAACACTAGGTCACTATTTTAGAAATAACGTATGCACACTTTAAAAGACACAAATCCAATCATCATGTTTATCCAGACTAAATCAAATCTAGGGCAATTTTGAAAGTGGTTTCTGTAATTTCAAAAACTTTGTCACGGTTTTAAATCTTAAAAAAATCTTGTGTACACTCTGTATGGTACAGCTTTGATCCAGCATTCATGAAACTTTGCCAGAATGTTAATCTACTTTAAATCTAATCGGAATTCAAAACTTTGTTATATCTAAAGGTCACTACCGACACCTGGTCATTTCCCACAAAAAATATATTTTCTTCATTTTCTGCAATTTGCTGTTTCATTTTATTAATAATGACATCAAACAATAAAAAATCACAGCTCAGTATTTGAGGTCTGGCTCTTCAAAGACATGCATAATACGCACTTTTTCTCCAAAAATGTTCAGGTTAAAGTAAGAGATAAACAGTTCTATGATATTGTAGCTGATGATTATGGAACATTATACAATTATTGACTTATGTTGAGGTGGACATGGAGTGTTATTGAACAGTAAACGTCATATTGACCGACACGGAGCGGAGGTCAATATGATAAAGTTTACTTTTCAATAACACTCCATGTCTACCGAAACATAAGTCTACAATTGTTTTATTATATAATAAATGTATGTCATGCATTTCCTGCAATTTTACACCATTAAACCATTGACGTTGTGGATGGATCATGCGAAATTATTTGACGTTCTGACATCACTTCTCGTAAGCCAGTCAATATTACCTCGTACCATGAATTTTGCAACGTCACGTCCGGCAAACCATGCAATATGTAGTTTTATTGACTCAAGTGGATATGTATCAAGGCCAAACAGAAGATGTTTATTTATAGATTATATAATAATGTGAATTATTGCACCAAAACAGCTAAAGTTAACTTGAAATACAGGAATGGTTAATTGATGTAAATCTAGCCATTATGTATTTACTGACCAACTTTTACATTAAAAAAAAGTCAAAATCATTGCATTTGTTACGTTCGATCACTACATATTCAACTATTTTAGGAAATCAAAAATATAGATTTATGTGAACCTTTTATATCATAAACATTAGTTTGTAAGCTGAATCTGTGTGAAATCTGAGCAATTTTCACCGTATTTCTGGATTGTTACCCCTACACCCTGTTATGTACAATTTCAACTTTTTAACAGCATAACAAGGGAAAAAAATTATTTCAACATACCAAAAGTGTTTGTAATAATGTTTTGACGCTATATGTATGGATAAAAACTATTTTTGAGAATATTAAATAATAAAAGAAAGTTTTCTTTATATTGCTACCCCACCCACTTTTTTCAATGATTATCAACTCTGGCGCAATGAAAGAATTACGATTGGTTCAAACAGTTGCAAACACACATTTTTGTTGCTGATATATTAGGACAACTGAAGGAGTCATCGAAATATATAAAAATTGTAGGGTAATTCAATATTCGTTCAGTATTTTGGGGTTATTGTTGCATTCATAAGGCATACTTTATTGATTTTTTTGCCCAAAATGCAAAATCAAGGGCAGCAACTCATGTTTGATCGTAATTTCAGATAAGTTAAGTTAACAGACGCAAAGATATGTCAAACCAAATATCTTGTTTGTGCTTTTCCTGCAGTCTGATCCTTAGTGAGCAAGTAAATGGCGAAAATTGGATTTTCTACATATTTTCTATGTAAATATTAACATATAGGGGCAATAACTCATGTTTGAAAAATAAAAAAGTGCCAGGAGCAACATTTAATCTACAGTTTGACACAGTAATGGTTCAGAACAGCTTTCCAATTTAGAAAATAAGTTTTCAAGTTATTGAGCTTTTACTCACTTTACTGCAGTTTTTCAATACAAAAATGGTAAAATAATAAACAGGGGGAGTAACTCTTACTGAAATATGTCGATAGCCATTCATTATATCTGCGTATGGCATGCCAATTCCAGTTATCTCAGTAAGTTCCATGTAAATGTGGTAACGAATATTGAAGTTATAAGGCAAAATGTGTTTAGTCATGCAAGAGTTATGGTTATTGGTGTCGGTAGAGACATTAAGTCAAATTCCACATGGAGTCTCACCTCTTTGTTATGGAGCTTCAATTGGCTGGGCAACAAAATTATTTCAAATGATTTTGGTTTTACGCCCAGAACCAGTAGATTGGTTGCAATGAAACTTCATTTGTTAGAACTGGGGACTGAGGCTCGTTATAGTTCATTTAATTTATGACCCTGGGTTGACATTGGCATATATTATGATAATGACACTAAGATAAATATTCTTGGTTCAGATTGTACTTAGGTGAACGATTTAGGGCCACTGTGAACCTCTTGTTTCATAACTACACCCTGGCTGCGTTCAAGAAATAGTTTCTTACACCCAGGCCTCTAGATAAGAGTGCCTATTGGAAAACTATTTTTTTTTATTTCTTATCCAAAACATATGTTGTGGGTACTCAAAATTCTTTTGAGCATCAAAAACACATGTTTAAATTGATGGGTAAGAAAATAATTACAATTTTACGCTAATAAAATTACCTTATCTGTATCTATGTAACTATATTGGGACAGAAAATTCAAGTTGAGATGATTTACGATAAACTGATGTTACTCTTTAATCAAGGTTTCATTTTGCAAAGAGCTAAGTTTGTAATGTTGGCAAACATGATTTCACTTTCCCATTGGTTTCCTGGGTCAGGTGTGGTACTTGATTGTATCGATTCCTGATCTTTGCATCCTTACTTACTATATTTTCTGCTTTAAATGGGGTTAAATCTGTAAGTTTGCTGAAACAAGAAAATCGAACTTAAACTTGGAATCGTTTCTTTTGACGTTCAGTATACAATGCCCCATCCCATGCTCATTGATGAGTTCATTGGTATACAAAGGGATAAAACCGCGTTTCTCATGACCAGGCTAGACACTCCCTAATAATACAGGTACATGAAATAACATGCATTATATGATTGAATAATTATAAGGTTCTTTTACATAACTTTTTATGTATTTGTAAAGAAAATTAAAAGTGCATAACCAATAAAACTCTTGACTCGTAACAAGGTGCATAACTAAACTTTTGGAAACTGGAGGACTGGAACGTCTAAGGTATTCTTCTACTACTACTACTACTACTACTACTACTACTACTACTACTACTACTACTACTACTACTACTACTACTACTACTACTACTACTACTACTACTACCACTACTACCACTACTACGACTACTACTACTACTACTACTACTACTACTAATAATAATAATAATTATAATAATACTAATAATAAAGATAATAATTGTTATAATAGTTATTAGTGCTAGAGGTCACGAGGTCACTATATTAATAATAATAATAATAATAATAATAATAATAATAATAATAATAATAATAATAATAATAATAATAATAATATTATTATTATTATTATTATTATTATTATTATTATTATCATTATTATTATTATTATTATAATTATTACTATTACTATTATTATTATTATTATTATTATTATTATTATTATTATTATTATTATTATTATTTTTGATTATTATTATTCCTTTTTTATGCTGCTGGTTTTGCAACTATTACTGTTCTTGTTGTTGTAGTTGTTGTTGTTGCTGTTACTGTTGATTTCACCATAAAAAAGATTTATGTCACCTCACCAGAACTTTGTAAACAATTTTGCCGAGTCATTATCTAAAAATGTTGGTAGTCTGTGTAGCTGTGTAGGTAAGTATGGGTCTTAGCAGGACACAAGCTAGATAGAAAGTGTCTTTCTTGTGAAACGACATAATTATAAAATCAATCACGAGACACTTGATTGTTTTAACTTTTGTTGCTATGAATGGACTGTCACCATTTAAAATGTTTAGATTTTTAAATGTCTTACTTTTGTCGTCTGCTAATAACTATTGCGAACAGTTTGGGCTAAGATCAAGCCTGATCTTGGTCCAAACTATTTAACACCTGAATGGTATTCTTGATTTTATTTGTTGGTTTTGATTTTTAAGATAAAACATCAGACAACAGAAAACACTCAAAAAATATCTAGCATGCAAAGAATTGAACGATGAGTTCCAAAGTTAGAGAAAATACTGATAATTTAAAAACTATTTCTTTTGACTAAAATGTTTTTAATAATGAAGCAAGTCTATAATATAAGATAAAAAACTAATTCCAAAAGATACGCCCATCCAAGTTATAAATGTCAAAATGTAGTATGCCATTTTTCTAAGTTTACTTCTATAGCTCAGGATAATTGGGTATTTTTTTTTTATATATTTTTTATCAATAGCCAGTGATAATGGGGGTCTACATTTTGGTTTAAGTCTTATGTTTTCTCCATGTGCTGTAAACTATAACACTGTCTTAATTCTTGCTTATCTATCCCCCATTTGTTTTTGTTCAAGTTGTCTAAAAGAATGCATGCTCCCTTTACCTTTATCAATGTCTCATTATTATTGGTTGATTTTATCTATACAGTTTTAAACGTGGATAAAACAACTCTCTGCTTGTGATTGGTATCCTGGGTCGGGTATGGTACTTGATTGTATTGATTCCTGATCGTTGCATCCTGACTTACTTTTACAACCAGGCATGCAGTCTGTCACATGATATCTATGCTGTATACCACCTTTTTACAACGTTTGTTTATTGATAACAAAAAATAGGCTTTCCAATAATAATTTTAAATCTATAAACTTAATCAGTGTAAAAATCAATATTCTGATATGTCGTGTTGCAGAAGAGTTTTAAACCAATAGTATTTTATTTAACAATCAACTCTGAGTGCCTGTGATATAATATAGTAAAGCTTTACAAAGTTTATGGGATCGATAACCTTGTTTTAATAACTTAGAAGTCAAAATTTTGTTTCTCTTTATATTTGGAATTTATCAATATTGTGCCTCATTTTTCTGCCTCTTTAATTGCATTAGGCAATAATATGTTAGAGTGGTAAAATCTTGTGAACAGAAACGAGATTTTGAATCTTCATTTGGTGCTTTACTTTTTGACCCTCATTTTTTGTCATTGCCACAACGCTTACAAATAATGATCCAAAGACCCATAATATATTTTTACAAAAGAAAACTCTTTTGACGTCCATATCAAGGGATCCTGTGGTATCCTGTGGTATCCTGTGGTTATCAGACTGAACCTAAAACGGGTACCTTGGTTTCTTGCTGATGTTGATAAAGACGGATAAACTTTCAATAAATAATTATAACAACACGGTCTTGAAGATAGTATATTGAACCATTGCTCTCTGAAGAAATATCAAAGATGTGCAGAGAAATAAGAGAGATATGAATATTTAATTTTCAACATGCGTCAGTTTTGAAAGCTCAGCCTCGACAACGTATTTCCATACATACCTGTGTCCCGGACCTGTGTTAGACCTCAATGTTGTGCCATTCCACGTTTTACTTTGTGCCTTTTAATTTGTACTGGATATAAGCGGCTAGATAAATATTTCCGGTTGCAGCATTTTTGGGGAAAATGCGAATTTCAAGAAACTAGAGAGGACTTTTCTCGTCTTTTGTACGTATTTTAATTGTGATCGCATTGCTTAAGCCTTGATTTCGTCCGAGTTTTCAGCTGGGAACCCAATTTCTTGAATGCCGATCTGATAGATCTATGATCAGCTGACAAGTGGATGATATTATTCGAGGTCACAATCGATAACGTTGAGTAAAAGAACTGCCATTTTCGAAAATTCACGCTTTTGTTTTTTGTGTGAATGATACGGATATGAATCAAATGGAACATTTGAGAGTGAATTATATTTAGAGGACTTTTAGGTGTCTGCATCCATAGTGGTGGTACAGGGCCGTCATCGGTTTTTCAAAAGTGGTACGGCTATTGTAGACCGTCGTGTTCACCGAGTGCCGACGGCATGAGGGGGGAGAGGACAAGAGGGGGGTTGACCTCCTCTTGCAATCTTATAAGGGGGTTTGGGGGACCTCCGCCAAGATAATTTTGTAATTCAAGATGACTAAAGAAGCGATTCTGTTGCACTTTGAGACCATTTTTGCTTTAAACCTCAGCTTATTTTACAGGCATTATAGCTAAATTTCAAATGCCTACCACCGCCTCTTTTGACTGCCGCATCAACCCTTTGATTCTAGCTCTTATATCGGTATCCTTGGAATCTGAATACGATTCTTTCTTTCTCTATATACTGCCAGACCCTCTTTCGAGTATTATCGGCAGGTGTACTTTGTACACTCCAGGTTGCAGGATGAAAGCCTACAGGTAACCATACCTAAATTACCGTAGGGTTCTTTATCCTGCACAAGGGGGTGACTTTCCCTGCACAGGAGACATCCAGTTAACGTCCCATTCCGAAGGACGATGCACTTATCTAGTGTCTTACCTTCAAATGACACTAGAGAAAGCCTGTTCGGACACTAAAATTTTCCTTGGCGTTAGCGGGGATCGAACCTGGGACCTCTAACACCAGAGGCAAGTACCTAACCACTAAGCTACCACGCTTTCCGTTCTTCCCAGAGATCCTGCACCACGACGTAATTGTCCCTTCAAGAAATAATCCTTTAATTGTGCTGCGACGTGAAAAAATCTGTCTTCCGGGGTTTGCGAACAACAAAGGCGCAGACCAGCCTGCGTATCCCCGCAGTCTGATCAGCTCCGTTGTTATTCTCTTATTGTAAAGGATAATATTTAGTATTTTTATGAGCGAAATTTCAAATATCTAGCTAGTCTCTGTAGCTGAGGAGACTGGTTTGAGCCTGGCTTTGTCGAACACCCCGAAGACAGGTTTTGTCGCGTTGCAGCTCAATTATAACTATTTCATGTCTTAAAACAGGTATCATTTTCTTAATCGTGTTTGTTTAACCACTGTCTTTCACACCCTGAGGCAGCCGAAATATTGACCAGTGCACGCTTCAGATATCATTTAATAATTAATCTCTGATCATCGAAAAATAGATCATTAAAGAAGGTCTAGAAGAAATGTGAGAAAAGGGCCCTGCAAAAAAATATTTGGCCAAAAAGTGGTCCCTAAAACCATTTCGGGCAAAAAAAAGTGGTATGGCCATGGCCGGACCGCCGACGATGGCCTTGTGGTAGCGGGTCAAATCAGCCTGAAGTCAAGTCGGGCCCTGGGTCAATTTGGCCTGGTGTATTTTCAGAGCGACAAGAAAGCATGGGTCATAGACTATATTGGTAAATATATGATCCACGATAGAAGGTACCACTGATTTTTTTTCTCTCTTGTTTAAAAAGAATAAAAGAATAATATATTTCTTGTCCACCTCTCTTAACATTATGGAATCGGACCTGTTGAGTGAAACAACAATATAAAATAGAACCAAACATTATTCCCTCAAGCTTTTGTTGAACATGTTTATATATAAAGCCTCGAAAGAATATATGTTTAATTGGCTTCTAGATAAAAGTAGGCAATACAGGACCAGGCCAATATTTAGGTCTACCGAGCTGAGTTGACCAGGGCCGACTTGACTCAGGCAGACTTGACCCAAGGCCGAGTTTACCTGCATTCATAGTGGTAAGCAATCATGCCATAAAATGTGACCAAGGATTGCTGGATTATTTTTGTAAATGCGTTAGCTGGCTTCTGATGAAGGATGAATGCATCCGATTAGGGTCCACGGTGTTTTCAACTTCGATTGAAAATGCATTCTTACAACTGAAATGCTGCAAGTTAATAGGATAAAAGATGGGGGGGGGGAGGGTAGTACACATGTACATGAAAATATCAGGCCTCTAGATTACTCCCATTCATTAGAGTTCTGCATTCTACCTGTTCATATTTCACATTTATTTTAATATTGTCATTTTGTTATTAATATCATTGGAATGAATGCATTGCACATGTATCAAGAAAAAGTCAAGTCAATAAACGAGTGCATGCATACTTCTAACCTGTTGGACTAGCCCCTAGATAAGAGTACATGTTTAAAAATAATTTTTCTTGACATGTTGTTGGTACTCTGCTCATAATAACCATCTCACTGAGATGGTTACTACATTTTGAGCACCCAAAACATAGGTTCAACATGTTGGGTAAGAAAATATTCCCCATTTTACGCTATAATTTTTTGTTTTATCTTGACCTATAAAGGTATATATTTTTCAATTTCAGGTCAAATCTGATCCACATTTCACTTGCCAGAGATCTGAATCCAGCATCAACTTTCACCAGATTATTGAAAAACTTCATCTCATAGACAATTATACTTCACTGCAGTAGCTGTTGCCATTAAAGATTAACCTATAGTTTATAGCTTACTGTTGTTTTAAAATGGCAGTAACATTATTTTTTTCGATATAATTGCAATGTTCGAAGAAATTTCCGCTAGTGTTAAGATGAGAGCTTATAGAATGGGGAAGAGAAAAATTCTTGTATACTTAAGTATTCCAATTTTATTTATTCTTACCGCATTTGTCTTGACATTTCGCCTGTTTGGTGAAACATCTGAAGTGAGGGAGGGTCGCTCAAAACTGATCGCCAATCGTATAGCAAGCAGGCCACATGAGAATGTTCAAAATGAGAATTATTTGAGATTTGAGTCAAGTTATAATAGTGATCCATTGGAAAAGATGTATGATGTTGACAAGCTTCTGATGCTGGGGATGGTGAAAACTGTAGATGACGAGGAAAAGAAGGAAAATGGTATGACATGTTACATAGAGGATCTTACATGAGTGCTCATGTTTTATTGAATTTATTAAAGGAGTTGGGGAAAAGAGATAAAATGCGAGGCTTGCCGAGCATTTTATCTCTTTTTCGCAACAAGTTTAATAAATTCAATAATACAAGAGCACGAATGTTAGATTCTATTTATCATATGACATTAAGATTACTTTGAAATCTCATTTCTGCAGTAAAAACGTTATAACTTTGTCATTATGTATGCAACGTTGTTATGGAGGTCATAATGTTTCCCGAAAATTGATAAACCACTAGTGGTTTACAGATTTTATTGCATGGCGTTATTTCACTCCCAGACGCGACGTCATATGATAAATAGATTTAGATAAACAAAATTTTTGAGTGTGAAATTGTAAGTATTTTCTTACCCATAAGTTTTAACATAATTTTTGGGTGCTCAAAACAACTGTCTCATTGAGACAGTTTTTTTGAGTACCCACAACATATGTTTTGGTTGAGAAATAAGAAAAGTATTTTTTGGTACACACTCTTAACTAAAGTCCTGTGTTACAAAGCTTAACAAAAGGCTTAATTTAACATGATTTATAGCTGTCTTTGGTGTTTGCGAACAACAAGGCACAGAACAGCCTGCTAATCGGTGCAGCCTTATCATTGCCTATGTTATTTGCTTATTGGAAAGTATCATATCTTAGCTTGCAGCTCAGGCCTCTAGATAAAACAAAATTTCGGGACATAAATTAAAATTGATAATATTTCTTATCCATCAGTTTAAACATTTGTTTTGGGTGATCAAAAGAACCCTCTCGCTTAGACGGTTCTTTTGAGTACCCACAGCATATGTTTTGGTTGAGAAATAAGAAAATTAATTTTTGGCTATGCACTCTAATCTGGAGGCCTGATTGCTACAAGCGAAATTTCAAGCTTTATTGGGAACCCCAGAGACAGGTTTTCTCCTGCCAAGGTCCACATCATAAATTCAAAATTTTCTAATACCAAAAAAGTTTGAACCTGAATCAGAGTCCCATTTTATTTGCAAAGGTTTTTAGCAGCCATGCAATTTAAATAAAATGTTAATCTGTCAAGCTTACAAATGTATGCCTGCAACTACTTATACAAACAAGCCTTAAACTTCAGTGACAGTGTAGACCAGGATGTCATGAGGTTTGGTAGATTCTTTAGCTCTTTACCTTAATTCATTATGTTGTGCCTGATCTGGATCCAAACAGTTTGACACTCTGGTGGTTTTCCTGAAATAATTTTGAAAATGTCAGCAGATGACAAAAAACTACTGCAACAACTAAAAACTAAAAAACATGCAAAATTACCAAGTAGGCAAAGAGTAAGCATGATGATGCTCAAAAATGGAACCTGCAGGGGCGTACCTACGTGTACGCAAACACGCATGTGTGTACATCTCGGCGCCACCAGTATTGTTTCTTAAGCCACTAATTTTGATTTTTGGAAGAAAAAAATGCTACTAATAGTAAACTCTTTACCACTTGGAAATTTTATAATCCATTTTTGTCATTTGCTGATTTTTTTTTAAAATCAACTTCTTAAAAAAGAATATTTTAGGAATACCATCTGAGTGTCAAACAGATTGGATCCAGATCAGGCCCGACATTTTTTCGGGCCTGATCTGGGTCCAATCTGTTTGCAAAGGTTATCAGCAGACGACACTCAGAAGGCAATGAACTAATTGCATGTCTTGGGAGCTAGTTTTAGCCATGTAAATGCTCTAAACCAGGGCTTTGCCCCCTGGCCACAATCTAGAGTGTGTATTCTATAAAATGCCTCAAGTACACCACAGACATGTACTTTAAGATTAGAGATAAGAAAACTATTTAGAACTAGCCCTTGTTCTGCTGGACCCGTTTCACCTAGCTTTCACCCATTTAAGCCAAATAGAATTTCTAGTTATTATCAATTCGACCAGTCCATTTCCATTTTAAGGGGTGTTGGGTGGTATTTTTCATTTTTATTTAAATTTTGATAGAATATCCTGCAAGCAAACAGTGAAGAACCTGATTAGACGCCGTGTTCTGCGGCGTCTGATCTGGATCTGCATTGTTTGCCAATGTCCCACAAAAAGGACCCTAGGCTTATACATGTATGCCAGGGTTAAGAGGCAGGTTCTACAGTGTTACCCTAGTTTGGGCTGGTGAATCCAAGGAAAAATTCAAATCATGGAGCTAAATTGTCATGGAAGCAAAAGTTGAGGCAAATAAATTTTAATTCTTTGCCTGCTTGCATTAACTTCTGTCGTTTGCTGCTAACCTTTGCAAGCATAAGTTTCATTAACTTAAGGCCTGATCTGGATCCAAAATGACGCTCTGATGGTATTTCTGAAAGAGTTGTTTGAAAAGTAAGTTTTGATAAAAAAGATACGCATACTACAAAAAGCGTGTAAAAGTACTTAGCATGCAAAGAGTTAATTTTTTCAGCATGCCAAGGACTAATATTACCTAGTTATCTCTAATATCAGCCAAAAGATGAAAGGTACATGTAGATCTCTATAAGTGTAGGTCATGGTGAGTTGTTGATTACCTTTATCCCTCCACTATTTTTACGTCCCATCAACAATCTTTCAGCAATGTAGGGACGGGTCTTCCTGGGCTGAACCAGTACTAAGCTAGGATTAATGTTCTTGCTCAAGGACACAACACAGTGACGCCGATGAGGCTTGAACCCGCGGCCCCTCGTCTCCAGTCAAGCACTCTACCACTGAGCTACTGGGCTCCTACAATTTATGTTTTGCCCTGAAAACGTCTGCTTTTTTATGTCTGTTGCATATATTCAAGTGCACTTCACTTCAGACTAGAATTTTTTATATGAACTCTGATTAGACTGCTAATTTGGGATAAATCCTGATCAGACTGCTCCTAGAATGAAAGTCACATATTAAAAGACAACCATTAACACTTTACCTCATAGAGACACCTTTTATCGCTTTTGCAGACAGAGCAGACCCAGATCAGGCAGCTCTTGTAAGAGCTGCCTGATCAGTGTCTGCTCTGTTTGCTTATGGAAGTATGATATATCTAATCCTACACAAGTGGAACTGACAAGTAATTTCTTTGTTCTATGTACCAACATGAAAGTTTATTTATATAGTTATTCATAGTGGGTGGAGCCTAGCATGAATATTCATGAGAGAAAAAGTTAAGAGGTAGGGGGGAATAAATTCTCTAAATTTGTTCATATGTTTCAGGAAATAGACAACATGCGTTTAATGTGCTGATTAGTGACAGACTTAGCTTACACAGAGCCATTCCAGATGTAAGACATCGACTGTAAGTATCACCACAGTCCAGATTTTTTCAGTGTACAATTGTGATTATTTTTGTTGCCGGTGTAACAGGCCGGAATTTCCCCCCAGTCAGTTTTTTCCCCGGGGAAAGAATGGGCCGGCCCATTCTTTTCCCGGGGAAAAAATAGGCCGGCCCATTCTTTCCCCACCCAGTCAGTTTTTCCCCCCCCCCTAATAATTTCAAAAATCATAATGGAATTATTATTTCTTTGCATAAATTTAAAAAGCCGCTATTAAATTAGCGATAGGTCTCAAAAGTACTCATACTTATTGCTGTTTGGTTGTGATTTCTAGGGGTTCAGACCATTCACTTTTACTATCAGTCTTTTGGTTTATTGTACTCTTTCACTGTATCGAAATACTTTCGAATGACATGTCAAAGAGATCTTCGACTTGAAAAACCCGTTTAGCTAACTGGTTCTTCTAAATAGGGGTGGGGAAAGCCTGGGCCGGCCCATTCTTTCCCCCCCTCCATTGAGTTCTAACCTTTCAATTTATCTGTCAGTCCTTGGTTAAACTACCCTTACACTGAATCTGAACACTCATGATTGTCTTGTCCTAAGGAGAAATTCAAGTTAAGAAAGTATTTAGCTAACTGCATGTTCCTTCTCAATAGTGGGGTGGGGAAAGACTGGGCCGGCCCATTCTTTCCCCCCTCCATTGGGTCCTAACCTTTCAATTTATCTGTCAGTTCTTGGTTTAAACTACTCTTACACTGAATCTGAACACTCGTGATTGACATATCTCAAGGAGAAATTCAAGTTACAATCATTCAGCCAAATGATTCTTCTAAATAGGGGGTGGGGAAAGACTGGGCCGGCCCATTCTTTCCCCCCTCTCTTATTTTCTAACCTTTCTATTTATCTCTCAGTCTTAAGGTTTAACCTATTCTTGCACTGTATCTGAACACTCATGATTGTCTTGTCCTAAGGAAAAATTCAAGTTAAGAAAGCATTTTGCTAACTGCATGTTCCTTCTCAATAGTGGGGTGGGGAAAGACCGGGCCGGCCCATTCTTTCCCCCCCTCCATTGGGCTCTAACCTTTCAATTTTTCTGTCAGTCCTTGGTTTAAATTACTCTTACACAGAATCTGAACACTCATGATTGAGATATCTCAAGGAGAAATTCAAGTTACAAGCATTTAGCCAAATGATTCTTCTAAATAGGGGGTGGGGAAAGACTGGGCCGGCCCATTCTTTCCCCCCTCTAAGAATGAGCCGGCCCAGTCTTTCCCCCCTCTATTATTGTCTTACCTTTCTATTTATCTTTCAGTCTTAAGGTTTAACCTACTCTTGCACTGTATCTGAACACTCATGATTGTCTTGTCCTAAGGAGAAATTCAAGTTAAGAAAGCATTTAGCTAACTGCATGTTCCTTCTCAATAGTGGGGTGGGGAAAGACTGGGCCAGCCCATTCTTTCCCCCCTCCATGGGGTCCTAACCTTTCAATTTATCTGTCAGTCCTTGGTTTAAACTACTCTTACACTGAATCTGAACACTCATGATTGACATATCTCAAGGAGAAATTCAAGTTACAAGCATTCAGCCAAATGATTCTTCTAAATAGGGGGTGGGGAAAGACTGGGCCGGCCCATTCTTCCCATCCTCTATTATTTTCTAACCTTTCTATTTATCTCTCAGTCTTAAGGTTTAACCTACTCTTGCACTGTATCTGAACACTCATGATTGTCTTGTCCTAAGGAGAAATTCAAGTTAAGAAAGCATTTAGCTAACTGCATGTTCCTTCTCAATAGTGGGGTGGGGAAACACTGGGCCGGCCCATTCTTTCCCCCCCTCCATTGGGTGCTAACCTTTCAATTTATTCTGTCAGTCCTTGGTTTAAACTACTCTTACACTGAATCTGAACACTCATGATTGACATATCTCAAGGAGAAATTCAAGTTACAAGCATTCAGCCAAATGATTCTTCTAAATAGGGGGTGGGGAAAGACTGGGCTGGCCCATTCCCCCCCCCCCCCCCCCCCCCTCTATTATTTTCACACCTTTCTATTTATCTCTCAGTCTTAATGTTTAACCTACTCTTGCACTGTATCTGAATACTCATGATTGTCTTGTCCTAAGGAGAAATTCAAGTTAAGAAAGTATTTAGCTAAATGCATGTTTCTTCTCAATAGTGGGGTGGGGAAAGACTGGGCCGGCCCATTCTTTCCCCCCCTCCATTGGGTTCTAACCTTTTAATTTATCTGTCAGTCCTTGGTTTAAACTACTCTTACACTGAATCTGAACACTCATGATTGACATATCACAAGGAGAAATTCAAGTTACAAGCATTCAGCCAAATGATTCTTCTAAATAGGGGGTGGGGAAAGACTGGGCCGGCCCATTCTTTCCCCCCTCTCTTATTTTCTAACCTTTCTATTTATCTCTCAGTCTTAAGGTTTAACCTACTCTTGCACTGTATCTGAACACTCATGATTGTCTTGTCCTAAGGAAAAATTCAAGTTAAGAAAGCATTTTGCTAACTGCATGTTCCTTCTCAATAGTGGGGTGGGGAAAGACCGGGCCCATTCTTCCCCCCCTCCATTGGGCTCTAACCTTTCAATTTTTCTGTCAGTCCTTGGTTTAAATTACTCTTACACTGAATCTGAACACTCATGATTGACATATCTCAAGGAGAAATTCAAGTTACAATCATTCAGCCAAATGATTCTTCTAAATAGGGGGTGGGGAAAGACTGGGCCGGCCCATTCTTTCCCCCCTCCTTAATCTTTGGATCTTTCAATTTATTGTTTAGTCTTTAGGTTTATGTTACTCTGTGATTGTATCTTAACAATTTTGAATGACCTATTCCAAAGAGAGATCAAGTTTTTAAACCAACAAGTTAATTGGTACTTCTACATTGTCGGGTGGGGAAAAACTGGGCCGGCCCATTCTTTCCCCCTCCAAAATGTTGGGATCTTTCTATTTATCCTCTAGACTTTTGGATTATGTTATTCTTTTGCTGTATCATAACTCTCTTGACTTATACCAAGCAGAGTTTCAAGTTTTCAAACCAACAAGTTTATTCGTAATTGTTGGGTGGGGAAAGACTGGGCCTGCCCATTCTTTCCCCCCTCCTTAATCTTTCTATCTTCTATTGATCATTTTGTCTTTCGGTTTATGTTACTCTTTCACTCTATTTTAACATTTATGAAAGACCAAAGTGAGAATCATGTTTCAATGCAACAAGATTATTGGTACTTCTACATTGTGGTGTGGGGAAAGACTGGGCCGGCCCATTCTTTCCCCCCTCCAAAATGTTGGGATCTTTCTATTTATCCTCCAGACTTTTGGATTATGTTATTCTTTTGCTGTATCTGAACTCTCTTAACTTATACCAAGCAGAGAATCAAATTTTCAAACCAACAAGTTTATACTAAATTGTAGGGTGGGGAAAGACTGGGCCGGCCCATTCTTTCCCCCCTCCTTAATCTTTGGATCTTTCTATTGATTGTTTCGTCTTTCGGTTTATGTTACTCTTTCACTGTATCTTAATATTTATGAAAGACCTATTCCAAAGCGAGAATCAAGTTTTCAATCCAACAAGATTATTGGTACTTCTACATTGTTGGGTGGGAAAGGCTGGGCTGGCCCATTCTTTCCCTCCTCCAAAATGTATTGATCTATATATTTATATTTCAGTCTTTTAAATTATGCTGCTCTTTCATTGCATCTTAACACTAAGGTATGACCTGTTCAAAAGAGAGAATCTAGTTTTCAAACAACAAGTATATTGGTACTTCTGCATTGTCAGGTGGGAAAGACTGGGCCGGCCCAAACTTTCCCCCCTCCAAAATCTTCCTATCTTTCTATTTATCTTTTCAGTCTTTTGGATTATGCAACTCTTTGAATGTATCTGAACAATTTTGAATGACCTATTCCAAAGTGAGAATTAAGTTTTCAATCTTACAAGTTTTTGGTACTTCTACTTTGTGGGGTGGGGAAAGACTGGGCCGGCCCTTTCTTCCCCCCCCCCCCCCCCCTCCATAATACTTGGAACTTTCAATTTATTGTTTAGTCTTTCGGTTTATGTTACTCTTTGACTGTATCTGAACAATTTTGAATGACCTATTCCAAAGAGAGATCAAGTTTTTAAACCAGCAAGTTAATTGGTACTTCTACATTGTGGGGTGGGGAAAAACTAGGCTGGCCCATTCTTTCCCCCCTCCAAAATGTTCGGATCTTTCTATTAATCCTCTAGATTTTTGGATTATGTTATTCTTTTGCTGTATCTGAACTCTCTTGACTTATACCAAGCAGAGAATCAAGTTTTCAAACTAACAAGTTTATTCGTAATTGTAGGGTGGGGAAAGACTGGGCCGGCCCATTCTTTCCCCCCTCCTTAATCTTTCGATCTTCTATTGATCGTTTCGTCTTTCGGTTTATGTTACTATTTCACTCTATTTTAACATTTATGAAAGACCTATACCAAAGTGAGAATCAAGTTTTCAATCCAACAAGATTATTGGTACTTCTACATTGTTGGGTGGGGAAAGACTGGGCTAGCCCGTTCTTTCCCCCCTCCAAAATCTTTTGATCTTTCTATTGATCAGTTAGTCTTTCGGTTTATGCTACTCTTTCACTGTATCTTAACACTTATGAATGACCGATTCTAAAGAGAGAATCAAGTTTTCAAACCAAACATTTTTTTTGTACTGCTACATTGTGGGGTGGGGAAAGACTGGGCCGGCCCATTCTTCCCCCCCCCCCCCCCCCCCCCCACTCCAAAATGTTCTGATCTTTCTATTTATCTTTCAGTCTTTCAGTTTATGTTATTCTTTTACTGTATCTGAAGACTTATGAATGACTCATTCCAAAGAGATAATCAAATTTTCAAACCAAAAAGTTTATTGGTTATCTCCCTCCAAAGTGTTCCAACCTTTGTATTTTATCTTAGTGAATTGATTCTTCTAAATAGTGGGTTGGGGAAAGGCTGGGCCGATTTTCCTTTAACCCATTCAAATAACCATTTTGAATTAAGAACATACTCATTTTGTTTTTTGAATAGGCTAACCATTTATAATCAAATCCTTCTACACCCTCTGCACTTTTGTGCTGTGTTGAGGGTGGTAGAGTTATAATACAGCTATTTCAGAATGATATTTAATTTGATTTAACTACACAATGACACATATATCATTTTCAAGCCTTTTCCGAAAAAATAACATGGGGGGAAAAACTGACTGGGTGGGGAAAAAACTGACTAGTCAAATCTTTCCCCGGGGGAAAAAACTGACTGGGGAAAAAACTGACCGTTACACCGGGTCTCCAACAGTCCAGAAAACGATTAGAAATTATCAAAAGCTCAAGAACCCCACGATGCGCTTTTTTATTTCGATGACGTCAGATCTAATAATTATAGACCAAACATCGTTTCCTTACGAAAGAGCTACCGTTATCGATTATTTCCCTTTACACAAAACACCTGTTGCTGCAGATCCCTCCCTTAGTTCATTGGTGCACACCTGGCCGCATGGGCCAAACTGACATAAATGTAACATAACATTATATACTCAACATAACATTATATACTCAAACAAAAAAGAAACGTCCGATTTTCATGGTACTGTATTTTTAGATCCAGCTAAGATGTTGCAACAAAAATAAAACCAAAATGTTAATCAAACGTCCGACACACAAAAAATGGTAATTATTTGATTTTATCTTCTGATCTTGAAGGGTTATTAAACCTAATGTGCACACAGCTTTTTCCAGTATCATCAGGAAGTTAATCATCAAAACGTGACACATTTTACGTTAAATGGCAACCAGAAGAGTCCGACGATGAAAAAACATCTAAAAATCCCAAGTCTGCTTATTGAACGAGCGAAATTGCAGTTCAAATTCTTTCATTTACGAAATTATCTAAAATTAACTCCCTTTGAATTAAACAAATAACAAATTAAGAACTTTCAAATATCCTTAACCTAACATCATTTTGAGACCGTTTTTGTTTATATGGGTCGTGTTTGTTTATGACAACAATTACAAAGTAGAGAAAAAACAAAAACTATGGCTGATTTCGGGCATCAAAGGTTCACTAAATCTGTGTTTTATACCCCACCTCTTCCTGCAAAATCATCCGAGAATTTCCATTTTCAATTGTTTTGAAGCTGATTAGTCTTAATTACTGTTAAAATGCTTGTGACAACGAAAAAACAACAAATTTGTTCGATTTTGTTGATTATCAAAATGCTGGACCCATAATGATTTTTCTAAGTGTTTTCACGCACGCTCGTGATCGATGTTTTGTGACGTCAGAGTATGCTACAAACAAATGACTGTGGCGGAAAAAGCAATGCATACAACTAGCCAGCTTATTTTACAAGAGAGTTTGTTCAGTTACGTTTAAATGTGCTTGAACGGTTCGGGATTATGACGGACACACAAGCTATTGATGTTGTGACTTTTGATTTTAGGGGTACTCGTGTCCGCTGCTTTTTCAGCGGTTTTACTGATTATCAAATGAATTACTCTTAGGTGCAAATCATTTCTAAATAATCAAAGTTTGTAAGGTGAAAATTTGAATGAAATGCGTTCATCCATTTGGAACTGGCAGGCATAAACGTAAAGTGGACATAACTTTATTGTTTCAGTATATATTGGACAAAAAAAAATGTGTAGGGATGCCTGAACCTCTACGCTACACAAAAAAAAATATGGGGGTGCCCAAAGTCAACTTGCTACATTTTCTTATCCATCAATTTTAACATTTGTTTTGGGTGGTCAAGAGAACCGTCTCATTGAGACGGTTCTTTTGAGTACCCAAAGTATATGTTTTAGTAGATAAGTATATAAATTAAGTTTTGATTATGCTTTCTTATTAAGAGGCCTGAGTATTTCTAAAAAGGATGCTACTACTACAGCTTTTCCTAGTATAGTGTCCCTTAAAATTTAACTTCAGAAATAGGGTAGAATACTCAGTAGCTGCTGGCTGAAATTCAATATCAAAAAAAATTATGGGAAGCTATAGTATCAAGAGTAGATTCCACTTGTATGACCAGCATATTGTGATCAGATAATTATTTCCCCCACCAAAGCGATGGGGGACATATTGTTTTTTGTGCCGATCATCTCCCATCTCAATAGTTTATATTATATGCATGAACAGTGACACCTGTCAATATACTGAATGCTACTGGTGTAGAGCCAGATCAGTTACCTCAAACTGTGGTTTCTGAACTGGCTCTACCCTGCTAGTTCTTTAGTAACCATACATATTAATGTTATGCTGAAATCAGTGCATTATCTCCCTACAGTCACCCTTGATGTATGTGTTTATGTGTGCGTGTGTGGATGATTGTAAGCCTGCTGCCGCCATAACAAAAATGGTATGCTTATTTGTATGTACTCATGCCTCATGTTTTACATGTTTCATGTAACTGAGAGAATAACGTTTGGTTGATTGATTGATCTTGTTCTGAAAAGCCTGCCGATCCACATCTACACTTTTTCAAACAGGATAATATCTGGGTTCAGTATCCGAATTGAGTTGGTTCATACATTCGTACCTAGTACACCTCAACTTGATTTTCTGAATGATCACCAAGTAAAATGGATTTATTGATGCATCATCAGATTTTCAGTACTAATTGCTGCAAGCATGTATTGAAAATACATTGAACATGTTCAATAAAAAGGAAGGTACAGCAGTAAGCCCTTGTCTTGCTCCTTCATTTTCAGAATACCATGTACGCGTGTTTTCACAAACTGAAAGACCAACACTGTTGATGCTGATCAGCCAGCTTCTAAGGAAGCTGACTGATCGGTATCTACAGAGTTGGCTAAGCAGGGGAGAAATCTAGGTACATCTGCACAGGCTATGGATTAACTCTGCATGTCAAGTTTTGACGTCTGCTGATAAGCTTTGCAAACAGTTTGGATCCAGATCAGGACCGACAAAATGTCTGTCCTGATTTGGACACTCTGATAGTGTTCCTGAAAGAATTTTCTTAAAAAGTTTATTTTGAAAAAAGTCAGCAGAAGACAATAAAATCATGAAAAATTACCCATCATGCAAAAAGTAAACCCTTGTTCTGCTGAAATAAAATTTGAATACCACATCTGCTTCTCATGGTGTCTTCAGCCAGTCTACTTCCTCTTTTCCTCATTTCCATTTTAATATTACAATGAGTATACCCTATTGATACCCTATGGATGTATGAAAAACAGTATAGACGACTGAACTGAGTCTGCACTGTTCTGAAAAGAGGACAAATCTAGGATCTGCATGACATTGGTAAAATGCACCTGCTGACTTCATTAATGTTTGATTTCATTGCTGCATTGCATTTTAAAGCCCATTCAACACCGTTAAAAATCAATCTTATTGATCCATTCACCGCGGAAAATGAAAGGGAAAAGAGATATTTGAAACTGTATTTGACCTGATAAGCACACTGTGGGCATTACTTTTTGAAAGTTCTATACCTTCTTTTGAAAACAGTGTAGATCCAGATCAGCTGGCTTCTGATGAAGCCAGCTGATCAGGATCAACACTGTTTTTCATCCACATGAATAATGAAATTGCGCTACTATATTGACTGGAAATCGAAAGCACATATACATAAGGGAGCGCAGTGGCTCAATGGTAGAGTGCTTGACTCAAGACCGAGGGGCCGCGGGTTCGAACCTCACCCTTGTCACTGTGTTGTGTCCTTGAGCAAGACACATTTATCCTAGTTTAGTACTGGTTCAACCTAGGAAGACCCGCCCCTTTATAACTGAAAGATTGTTGACTGGGACATAAAGAATCAAATCAAACAAAAACTTTCATAACCCTTAAGTAAGTTAACTAGAATTTTTCAATTGCCGTGGTCAGGAGGGTCATACTGAAGAGTGATCTTTTGTTTATAGTAACTGACAACTGTCCTGTTTGATCAGTTGTAGGGAAAGAAAAATCTCTACCAATGTGGCCAGGTAGGTATAAGGGGTTGCAACTCCATCTGAGGTCCATACCCATAGATTTCAGTTTACCAATATGACTCAGAGAGAGTCTACAGTAAAACCTGTCTTAAGCGGCCACTCACAAATAGACACAACAAAGGTATTAAAGACAAATCATAGCTTAATGAAGGTCCAAAGTATTGCAGAATGCTCTCTTGAAGTATTCTGCAATACTTTTGACCTGTATTAAGCGATAATCGGTGTTGAAAACCAATTTTTGGTCTTCTTTTTGAGTGGCCGCTTAAGACAGGTACTGCACAAAGTTACCTGGTACAGTGTTCAATCTAGAGTGCGACATTGACCCCTATGAACAGCCATCGGCACAAATTTGACATCTACCAGGCTGATATTGTCCGTGTGAATCATGTACACATACGGTATCAGTTTACGGTTAGTTTAGATCTATATCCGTATTATATCAATTTATTTTCGTGCTTTTTCTGCAATGATAGTTTGAATTAAATATTGCTATAAGGAAAATTGATAATTAGACAATGTTTTGTGAATACAAACTTGATATATATATGAGCGCCGATCTGACAAAAGGGCCCTTCAGGCATTTTAGCAGTTTTTGTGTAATTAAAATTTCAAAAACGTCTAAATTTTCAAGATTGTGCATGTTCTTACAATAGATTCAAATTGCTTCTAACATGTAATACAATCAAAGGCGCAAATAGTTCTGATAAAATTAAGCGATACGTATAATGTATGTTGCCATGGCAACAGCTGTGCATATGAACTACACACTTCCTTGGAAACAGGATACTTCATTTCAAACGCTTTTGTAAACACAGTATGTGCGTTTGTGGGCTATTTTTACAGTCTATGCAATTGCATACACGTCAAATTCACAGAAACATGAATCATTCTTAAAATATCGCTCCTAGCGTCTTTGTACTAGCGTCATATTTTAACACATAGGCGTTGACGTCAGAACGTCATTAACAAGTTAAGTGACGTCATGTTTATAACACATCATATATACAAGTTTAAATGCCCATATCTTTGTTATTTGTAAAGATAATCTCTTCAAACTTTCTGTAATTGTTCACAACAGCTATGTCTTTCTTTCTCTGTAAATATCTCACTTTTGACTTTTATTGCCATAAGGTCCCTTTTGTCAGATCTTGGCTCATATGCAAGTCATTTTTTATCGACCTTGACCAATTGTTTAATGACTTGTTTATTTGAATGCCCCATCTTTTTCTAAATGACCCTCTAATTTTTTGGTTGGATGATGCTGTTGGCCCTCTTTGCTGCATCATATATTGAACTCTGCTGGCATTGAAAAATATATTTTTAGAAGATCATTTTGAATTCCTTTAGTTCAATAAATATTGCAAACTAATTTTGGGCTAAATACATTTAATATTGACTTCAATCAGAACCGAGGCCTTGTTGATATGATTCAAATATTAAATGTTGATGTTTCATATGCACATGGTAATATAATGTTCATAGATTTTTCTTGACTTGAAAGCCTAATGTTTGTTTGAAGTATAAGCCATGTAATTAACTCTCTGTCTGCTAGTACCGTCTGCTGATTACCTTTACAAACAGTTTGGATCCAGATTTGCCCAGCATTTTGTCGGGCCTGATCTAGATCCAAACTTTTGACACTGTGATGGTATTACTGAAACATAGGGCCAGTTATAAAGCAAAAAATTTCAGCGTAAAATTGCGATCATTTTCGTATCCATCAGTTTAATCATGTGTTTTTGGTGCTCAAAAGAACTGTCACATTGGGGGGGGGGGTTCTTTTGAGTACCCACAACATATGTTTTGGTTGAGAAATATGAAAATAATTTTCAGTTACACACTCTTATCTGGGGGCCTGCTGAAAGAATATTTAGAAATGGTTAATATAAATTAAAAAAATTCAACCGATAACAAAAACCATGCAAAATGACCTATCATGCAAAGAGTTAACCGAACAGGGGTGGTTATAACATTTAACTGTCTTCCAGATAGGAGTGCGTAATTGAAAAAAAATATTTTCCTTACTTCTCAACCAAAACCTATGTTGTGGGTACTCAAAAGAACCATCTGAATGAGACTGTTCTTTTGAGCACCCTAAACACACATTTAAACTGATGGATAAGGAAAAAAATACAATTTTACGCTACATTTATCCTTGCTTAGTACTGGTTCAACCCAGGAAGACCTGTCCCGACATGACTGAAAAATTGTTGACTGGGACGTAGATATAGAATCAAATCAAACAAACAAACAAAATTTTACGTTAAATATTTTTTGCTTAACTGGACTTTAACCCTTAAAGCGCCAAGAAAAAAATGCATCTGAAAATGTCGTCTGCTGAAGTTGTCTGCTGCAAATAATTGCCTAGCATTACTGAAGAATTAAGAAAAGAAGCAAACAGCGTGGACCCAGAACAGACAGCTCCTATGGGAGCAGTCTGATCTGGGTCCACACTGTTTGCCATAGAAGCTTCTTAAACATTTCAGCAGACGATAAAGCAGACAACTTTTGTTGGGATTGGCACATTAAGGGTTAACTTGTGGAGCATTTACAAGTACATTTGTATTGTCTTTCTTTCTCAAGCTGTTTCATGAAAACACAGTATATGCAGATCAGCTTGCACTCAGCACATGGTGATCAATGTCATTACTGTTCCCTGTCAGTATTTAAAATAAATGGCGTAAGCTACTTTGAAATCCAAAATTTTATAGATTCAAACTAGTCTCTGTAGCTGAGTAGGCTGGTTTGAATCATACTTGGTCTCAAACGCGGAAGAAGGATTTCTCATGACATTGCTCGTTTGAAGTCCTATACAATTTAACAAGGACTTCCTTAACCCTTACTATGCTAAACTCGAAAATATACTGTTTTGAAAACAGTGAAGATCCAGATCAGCTGGCTTCTGAGAAGCCAGCTGAACAGGATCCTCACTGTTTTCAACTCTGCTGGTAAATACAAGCATATAACTGGAATAATGTGACTTAATTTTGAGGAAAATTGGGGAGGAGTGTAGTACATAAAAATACCAAGCAAGGTATAGGCTAATGTGCAACCGAATTGTTAAAGTGCATAACATAATGCAGCAAATTGATTTAAAAACGTTACTTTAATTTCTTTCGGTCAAATATTGACACACTAAGGAAACTAGTTATTCAGTTAAAGGCAAATACATGTATTGTGAAAATAGCTATGACAAGGCATAAGATAAAATAACCACCCCCAATGTATTTTGTAATCTTGCGCAATTTTTAATTCTTTGCACTTTGTCATTGCATTAGCTTTAAAATGAAGTCAAAACATTGTTTAAGCTGGCAGGGCATGACTGAGAGAGTGTTGAAATGGATGTAAAACCACAACTCCCCACCCCCCCCAAAAAACAACACATTCAGAATGCCTCTTACCACCTATATCAATGAGATGGTCCTTTTGAGCACCCAAACTGATAGATATATAGGAAAAAATCACAATTTTTAGCTGAATGTTTTGTTTATATTTCAGCTGCAAGACACAGACATTCAGAAATGATTTACCGAAGGCTAGTGTGATCATCTGCTTTTACAACGAAGCCTGGTCAGCTCTACTAAGAACGGTTCATTCGGTGCTCGACAGAACACCACCAGAACTCTTGTATGAGATTGTCCTGGTTGATGACAGCAGCGAACTAGGTATACAAACTTGATAAACATGTATGGTAGATTGTTCTAAAATTTCAAACACTAGTTGACTGCCAAATAAGGTACAGGCAAACAATGTAGACCCAGATCAGACTGCTTCTGAAGAAGCAGTCTGATCAGGGTCTTCCTTGCTTGCTATTCAGATAAGCATTTTATGACTTCCAGTCCTGCTAACAAACATTTTATTTGTAAACAGAAAGAGAAAAGTATTTGAAACCATTTAGCGGTAGTATTCATCATATAGCACAGTTCCTACAAGCTCTGGAAATCATGGAAAACCTGGAAAATCACGAAAAAAAGTTCCATGCATGGAAAAATCATGGAATTTGAAAAAACAACAACTGAATAATCATGGAAAAATCATTGAATTTTGTGAAATAATTTGACGAAACCACCAGTAGCCAGAAAACTAGCTGTCAGACACACAAAACTTGTGTGTCTGACAGCTGGTTTTCTGGCTACTGGTGGTTTCAAGTTTTAATTATTTCAAAATGCATGCCTAGCCTACAAACATGCTTATTTAAATACATTATTGTTGCTGCATTCCACATTTATGCTCAGTGTGGTAAGATGCTGCAAAAAGGGGAGGTTGGAGGCCTTGCATTAAATAGTCATGGAAATTACATTGTTGATCATGGAAAATCGTGGAAAAATCATGGAATTGTGTTTTTTAATTTCTGTGGGAACCTTGATATAGCTACTAAGTTACTAACTGGCGTAACTAGGAACTATACAAGTTACATGGGACATATTATTTGATGATGTGGGCCTCGACTCGAGAAAACTGTCTTTGGGGTTATGAGAACAACAAAGGCGCAGACCAGCCTGCGCATATGCGCAGTCTGATCAGCACCTTTATTATTCCCTTATTGAAAAGTATCATATCTATACTTGCTACGAGCAAATTTTAATTTTTCTATCTAGACTCTGTAGCTTGACTTCTGGCTTTGTGAGAAACCTTGAAGATAGGGTTTCTCATGCCACAGCCCATTCTCGTATACAGGTACAGATTTCTTCACACATTGTATCAATTCAGAGGAGCGGTCTGATCTTTACCATTATCACATATTCGGGACGCTATTTGCTGGGGGAACTCAAAGTCTGTATATGCAATTATCTCTCTCCCGCCAGCTGGTTATCAGCCTAACCTGATGATAACCGAAAGTCTTGCATTTTGAACAGAGAGAGGTTATCATGCCTGGCACGAGATGTTGATCATTACATGACATCAGGTGTAAAAAAGTGGTGAGACGTAACCCAAAGTTTACGTCAATCTGATGTTTTACTTAAATTTTTGTAGGTCAACATATTAAAATGGTGAATTGGAATATGTGATAAACTGGTTATCTCACAGCGTTTTGGTTATTGCCCTCAGTTTTATTCCTCGACCATTATCAGCCCTCTAGCTAAAGCTCTTGGGCTGATAATGGGGTCTCGGGTTGATACTTCGGGCGATTACTAAAATGGCATGAGATAATCTCTGATTATCTCAGCAAATGTTAAATTAAATTCAGTGGTGTCATTCATTTACCTCTGCATGCTTGGAAATTTTGAAGTTTTTTGTTATCTGCTGATTATTTTTAAAAATTTATCTTTTTCAAAAACTTCATTCAGGAATACTACATCTATCAGAGTGTCAAACGGTTTGGAAACAGATAAAGGCTGATGTTTTGTCGGGTTTGATCTGGGTCCAAACTGTTTGCTAAGTTTCAGCAGAAGATACTAGCAGACAAAGACGTAATTTCTTTAATTCTTTAATTCCATTTAGTCAACAATTCTAACACACCCTGCCTATAGAGCCAACGGTAACAAACTGTGATATATCAGACAATAATTCACTGCTAAAGTGTGTGATAGCTGACGTCACTGGTAAATGACGTCATTCATGGCGTTTGACGGTGTAACGTCGTTTTTACGCTTGAAAGACATTACAATTTCATGTAAACGTATACGACGTAGTCTAAGTATTGGCGGGAGTTCTTCAGTGCAATGGCGGAAAGTTGGAAGAAGATGAAGACTTCGAATGTGTTTTCGTAGTTTATTGTGTGTTAGAATCGAAATAGATCAGCTCCAGTGCGTGAATTGTTGAGTAATAATTCACTGTTTGTCGGTCAGTTGTACGAAGATAAATCACTCACGCTGCGCGCTCATGATTTGATCTTCTTTACAACTGACCTCCAAACAGTGAATTATTACTCAACAATTCACTGCTGGAGCTGATCTATTTCTTAAATCTTTCCATACAAACTGTAGACCTGACTGAATAATTGTTGACTGAGATGTAAAGAACCAAACCAAAATCAACACATGCATATTATCTATTAATTAAATCAATTAATTCAATAAATACATGATTTTATTGTTTTAGGTTATCTGCAGCAAAGATTGGCAGAATATGTTTGGAATATACCAGGACGTAAAGTAAAGCTGGTTCGGACCCCAGACAGACAAGGGCTGATCAGGGCCAGGATGTATGGGGCCAATGTAGCCACTGGGAAGGTATAGTAATGACTCTGCATTGACCCACCTTTTACTGTCATTAACTATAGCAACATTTTTTTTTGAAAGACATAACGGCCACCTGATGCAACACATAGCAAGCCAGACTTTGATGGATGGGGTCTTCAGTTAGAGTCCCAAGTCTGGCCACTGGTCTGGTTGTTTATTTCATGGTGGGTAATCACATGTTTTTTTGTTTTGATACACTGCACAGATGTTTGGATACACTGCACGTATGTACGGATACACTGCACAGATGTTTGAATACATTGTACAGATATTCTGATCGAATGTGAGTAGATTTCTCAATGTTTTCTCATCTATATCCAGAAAGTTATACACCTTTTTCCAGCCCACATTTTTCCCGATCAAACGCTACCAGGATATCCTCTTTAAACTTCTTACTTTGAGTACAGACTATGTCACAAAGAAAATAACTGTGGTCTGTGCAGTTTATTTATATAATTCAGGCTACATCTTCGCCACTAAAAATTTTATGACAGAGTCTGTTCCTGACAGGGGACATAATATTTCAATATTGCACTTGTCCTGCAGGACCAGTGATTTACAATTTGCACTGTCCTGTAAACACATGCACTCATCCTTTAAAAGTGTATGCAATCAAGAACATAAGGGGATAATATAAACTTATAAAGTTCCTAATATCACTGCTAAAGTAATATTTACCCAATCAGTTTCATAACTGCATCCCATACACAAACAAAAAGATTTAACAGTCAATACTCATCCAGTTCAGAAAATGCTAGTTTCACTCTCAGATTTTAGCACTCATCCAGTAGGACATATAGAAAGGACAAGTAATTCTTCCCAAAGCACTCATCATACAGTACAAGTGCTTTGGGAGGAATACTCATCCTTTCTAGATTTCACTCATAAGTAAGAGCGGACAAGTAGAATATTTGTCCCACGCTCAAAGACTTTGAGTCAAAGTAAGAAGCTTTATGAGGGATATCATGGCATCGTTAGATCAGGAAAAATGTGGGCTTGAAAATGGTGTATAACTTTCTGGGTAATGATGAAAAAACATGAAGAAATCTCTACTTACTTTCGCTTAAAACATCATTGTGGAAAAGAAGTCAGACATTTGTCGGTGCAGTGTATCCAAACAAAAACCATGTGACTACCCACCCTGTTATTTCTTTCTTTCAGTATGGTGTTTCTCAATTAAAGGAACACGTTTATAATCAGACTATCAAATGGTTTGGATCCACATAGGGCTCAACCTTCTGTCAGCCTGACCTGGGCCCAGACTGTTTGCAATGTTATCAGCAGGTTGTCTGCTGATAACCTTTGCAAACAGTTTTCAACCCAAGTCAGGACCGACAGAATGTCGGTCCTGACCTGGTTTCAAACTGTTTGACAATATGATAATGTTCCTGAAAGAATTTTTTGAAAAAGATAATTTTGAAAAGAGACAGCAGACGACAAAAGTATGAAAAATTACCAAGCAGAGTTAACATACTATTATATGATTCCTTGAATATCTGTAATACAGGGGACAGTCCAGCTTTACAATTTGCCATCCTACAAAATTAACTTATTTTATATTCTAACACACCCCTCCTATAGAGTCAACGCTAAAAAAACGTGATATATCAAACAATAATTCACAGTTTGGAAAGCACGCACTAGCTGACGTCATTTGTAACTGCAAAATGGCTTAATTCTAGTGTTTTATGGTGTAATGTCGAATTTACGCTTAAAAGATGTTACAATTACATGTAAACAAATGCAACACAGTCCAACTATTGGCGGGATTTCTTCAGTGCAATGGTGGAAAGTCGGAAGAAGCTGAAGACTTCAAATGTGTTTTCGTCGTTAATTGTGTATTAGAATCAAAATAGGTCAGCTTTAGTGCATGAAATGTTGAGTAATAATTCACTGTTTGTTGGTCAGTTGTATGAAGATAAATCACTCACGCTGTGCGCTCGTGATTTGATCTTCTTTACAACTGACCTCCAAACAGTGAATTATTATACAACTACTAGAGCTGATCTATTTCTTAAATATTGCATGGCATATTGTAAATACCGGACTAGCTGTGATCTGTAAGCCTGACTTTTGTAGGTGCTGGTATTTCTAGACAGCCACTGTGAAGTCAACACTGATTGGTTGGAGCCACTGCTGATGTCGATCGCCAACACACCTCGAACTGTAGCCATTCCAATTATAGATATCATCAATCCCGACACATTTGAGTATACAGAATCTCCAATGGTGAAGGGAGGATTTAACTGGGGACTTCATTTTAGATGGGACCACTTACCAGAGAATTATTTCAAAACAGAGGAATCATATATACAACCAATAGAGTAGGTGCTTGATTTTAGAAGTTTAATTCTTTATCAGGGTTCCCACTAGCTCTGGAAATCATGAAAAACCTGGAAAATCACTAAAAAAGTTCCATGGAAATTTGAAGAAACCTGCATAATCATGGAAAAATCATGGAATTTTGTGAAATAATTTGACAAAGCCACCAGTAGCCAGAAAACTAGCCGTCGGACACAGTTTTCTTGCTACTGGTGGTTTCAAGTTTTAATTATTTCAAAATGCATGCATGATCTAGCATGCTGTTGTTGCTGCATTTATGCTCAGTATGGTGAAGATGCTGCTAAAGTGAGAGGTTGGCTACCGTGAATTAAATAGTCATGGAAATTACATCATTGATTATGGAAAATCATAGAAAAATCATGGAAATGTGTTTTTAAATTTCTGTGGTGAACCCTGTTTATGTACTAATGCATTCCTCCTTTTGCTTTGATGCAGTAAAGTTTGGATGGTCGACTGTATATATCTATATGGGTGACCATCAAACTCCCTCCCACATGTTTTCACTTACAATTGCTTATCAGTTGTAAATCACATGGGAGCACAGTAGCTCAGTGATGGAGTGCTTGTCTCTACATCAAGAGGTTGCGGGTTCGGGCCTCACCAGTGTCACTGCTTTGTGTCCTTGAACAAGACACATTACGTAATCCATGCTAAGTACTGGTTCAACCTAGAACATAACTGAAAAATTGTTGACTCCGATGTAAAGAATCAAATCAAATAAAAAAAAAGAGTTCGCAATCACAAGTAAAAAATGTAGTTTCTAAATACAGTTCAGTCCATTTATAACACACCTCATAATAACATGTATTCCGATATAAAACTGTCATGTTATGGCTCCCAAACTTTTTTACGTACCATGGAGTTTTACGAGGAATTATAGGAAAATGACCATGAAATGGTAACGTCCTATAATTATTTTGTAAAAGTGTCCCTTTATAACATGATTCACTTAAAACCCAGTCCATGCCTATGGGCCCAAAACATAGCATTGTCCAACATAGTGTTGTTTATCATATCCACCTCAATGAGACACCATGCCAAGCAAAGGTTTCAGACACCCTGCTTCAAGGTCAAGGTCACAGTAGGAATTCAAAGATCACATGTACAGAGACAATGCAAGCAAAAATCTGATTTTTATTCCTCAACCCTTGTCCTGAAAATGCTTGTTATGTATGCTTGCATGGTGCACCACACATCTGATCAGGGTATTCCCAGTTAATTATTTTGACAAGCATTTAATGAATTCCAGTTCTTAATTATAACCAACATTTTATTTGCAAACAGACATTGTCTTGCGCAGGAGCGATACTAAAGAATCAACCTGTCTGCTAAGGCACATCTGGACTGAAAAGTCGGATTTGTGTCAGTATGCGGTGTACATTACCCGAAACACTTCATTAAAAAAGTAACAAGCACAGTGAATGGCTATAAATAATCTGTTTATGGAGACATCCAGTAACTTTTGGTAGCAAAACAATAACAATGATTGGTATTACAGTATTTAGCAAAACAATGATAAGATTTTCTACGCTAAAACATTTTTGGGTCAAAAATTTGGCTTCAGTGACACTTGATGAAGCAGATTGATAACAAGTATGAACCAACCAACCGGGCGAATCACATGATTTGGTGACGCTATCGATAAACAATTATGTCAAGTGTACCCACAATGCTCAAATCAGACAGGTTAGTATTTGAAAGATGCTTCCCGGCGGAGACAATGGCAAACAGAAAAAGAAAAGTGTTAAAAATTTTAGAACATTTACCACAGTCAAGATGGAAGAAATTAGTGACCGATTACATTGATAATAAGCTGTTGTTTTTTTTAATTCTAGAACTCCAACTATGGCAGGTGGTTTATTTGCTATAGAAAGAAAGTACTACAGAGACATGGGAGAATATGATTCTGAGTTAGACACATGGGGAGGAGAGAATCTTGAAATGTCTTTTAGGGTAAGTCATCATCTTTAAGGCAGGGTAGGCCATCTACAGTACTATAGAGACATGGGAGAATATGATTCTGAGTTAGACACATGGGGAGGAGAGAATCTTGAAATGTCTTGTAGGGCAAGTCCTCTACAATAATATAGAGTTATGGGAGAATATGATTCTGAGTTAGACACATGGGGAGGAGAGAATCTTGAAATGTCTTTTAGGGTAAGTCATCTACAATACTATAGAGACATGGGAGAATATGATTCTGAGCTAGACACTTGGGGAGGAGAGAATCTTGAAATGTCTTTTAGGGTAAGTCATCTACAATACTATAGAGACATGGGAGAATATGATTCTGAGCTAGACACATGGGGAGGAGAGAATCTTGAAATGTCTTTTAGGGTAAGTCATCTACAATACTATAGAGACATGGGAGAATATGATTCTGAGCTAGACACATGGGGAGGAGAGAATCTTGAAATATCTTTTAGGGTAAGTCATCTACAATACTATAGAGACATGGGAGAATATGATTCTGAGCTAGACACATGGGGAGGAGAGAATCTTGAAATGTCTTTTAGGGTAAGTCATCTACAATACTATAGAGACATGGGAGAATATGATTCTGAGCTAGACACATGGGGAGGAGAGAATCTTGAAATATCTTTTAGGGTAAGTCATCTACAGTACTATAGGGACATGGGAGAATATGATTCTGAGCTAGACACATGGGGAGGAGAGAATCTTGAAATGTCTTTTAGGGTAAGTTATCTACAATACTATAGAGACATGGGAGAATATGATTCTGAGCTAGACACATGGGGAGGAGAGAATCTTGAAATATCTTTTAGGGTAAGTCATCTACAGTACTATAGGGACATGGGAGAATATTATTCTGAGTTAGACACATGGGGAGGAGAGAATCTTGAAATGTCTTTTAGGGTAAGTCATCTACAATACTATAGGGACATGGGAGAATATTATTCTGAGTTAGACACATGGGGAGGAGAGAATCTTGAAATATCTTTTAGGGTAAGTCCTCTTAAAATTATATTCAGTAATCCTCGGCCCAATATTCAAATCAGGCCTTGTAAGGCATAGAATTATGTATGAAAAGCTGAGTTTTGTCAGCCGGAAACTGATGAGAGAAGCATGTGAGGTCGGCCTAATTAAATTCAAATTTTTTTGGTTACAAGAAGAGTTTAATCAACAGGATATATTAACATAGGTCCAGATAAGGAAATTTTATGACAGTAAAATTGTTATTACTTTCTTATCCATCAAATATAACATGTGTTTTGGGTGCTCAAATGAACTGTCTCATTGAGACGGTTCTTTTGAGTACCCACAACATATGTTTTGGATGATAAATAAAGAAAATATTTTTTCAATACACACTCTTAACTGGAGGCCTGAATTAAGTATTGAGCTCCCAAAACTCATGATTTGATTGTTTGATAATAAAATAAACAAACCTTTGTTGACTTATTAGCTTATTTTGTCTATTACAGATCTGGCAGTGTGGTGGTAGACTGGAGCTGGCTCCCTGTTCTAGAGTGGGACACATCTTCAGGAAGAGGAGACCATACGGGTCCATTACTGGAGAGGATACAATGACTAGAAACTCTATGAGGGTGGCCAAAGTCTGGATGGATGACTATATTGTAAGAAAAACTTTACTTGTCTTATTGAATCAATTACAAATTGTTATACATACAGCACATGATTCACATGAAATATCATGAAAATGAAGAGAAAAAAACATCTCACAAAATGTATTGTCTGCTTCAATCATGATTTGCACTTAATTATTTCTTTAAAAATGCAGTAAACCTGTGTAAAATGGCCACTCAAAAATAGACAAAACAAAGATCTTAATGTCAAATGGTAGCTTAATGAAGGTCGAAAGTATTGCTGAATGCTCCCCTTGGAGCATTCTGCAATACTTTGGACTTGCATTAAGCGGTAATTGGTCTTGAAAACCAATTTTTAGCCTTTTGGAGAGTGGCTGTTTTACACAGTAATTTACTGTCTTTGTTTGTTTTTTGTTTATTTGATTTGATTCTTTACGTCTCAGTGAACAATCTTTCAGTCAGGTTTTACTGTACATTCATCATTGAACAAGAGATCTACTAGTGCGGAAAAGAGGAGCGTGGTTGCTCTGGTAGAGTGTATAATCCATTGTAGATATTTAGGGGTGTCCGGTTATAATTTTCCAAAAAATTATTGCGTTCTTTTGTCTGAAGATCAATTTCTCTACAAACAGTGTAGACCCTGATGAAATGCAGCATTATGCTGCATTTTATCAGGGTCTACACTGTTTACAAAAGTACTCATTTAAGGGTGTCCTGAATGCAAAAGTGTTAATTGATGCTCTATTATTTTAACCAATTTGTTTTTGTTTTTCAGCAATATTTTTACCAAGTACGACCAGAGGCACCAGCTGTGCAGTATGGGAATATCAGTTCAAGGGTTGAATTACGAAAACAGCTGAAGTGTAAACCATTCTCTTGGTATCTCAAATATGTTTATCCTGAACAGGTAATTATAATATCTCAAGTCTTTTCATGCCAATTTTGTCATCTGCTGATCTTTGCAAACAGTTTGAATCCAGATCAGGCCCAACATGATGTCGGGCCTGGTCTGGATCCAAACTGTTTGGCATCTGATTATATTCCTGAAATATGTTTTTCAAAAAAAATAATTTTGAAAAAAGTCAGTTGCACCAGCTGTGCAGTACGGGAATATCAGTTCAAGGGTTGAGTTACGAAAACAGCTGAAGTGTAAACCAGACTATAATTTAAATCCACTTTCCAAGATTTCAGTTGGTTTTCTACTCACAGCTGGAAGAAATTCCAAAGGTCATTATGTCTGCAGTGGAGTGTGCTAGGTTGTTTATTTTAGATCAGATTCATTGATAAAACAATTTCATCTCTCCCAGCTCAAGCATCTTTGCCCATGCAGTTTAATTTTGTGAATTTTTAAACAACCAAAAATACATGTACCAATGGAGTTTTCTGGGTAAATTCTGCTGCTGACATAAAATGGGAAGTTGGGTAGGCGAAATTTAAATGTATTAAAAAAATGTTTATTTTACCATTCATTATGCAGGGGTGTTGCTATGAACGCATAATTTTGTGGGGATGTGGTTAATGCATTTATGCAAAAAGTGAGCTTTTATAAAAAGCATGGACCCAGATGAGACGCTACACAACCGGGCCGCGTACAGTAGGCGGTAGCGTGTCTGGCTACAGATGCTTGTGTGACGGCAGATCCAGGGGTCGTGAGTTCAATCCCGGTCTGGTCCCATACTTTCTTGGAGATTGATCTTGAAATATTTTCTGCGGTCTTTCTCCTCCATAAAGATCAGTGTTTTATGAGGATTAAGGTAAGACCACTAGCCTCAGGGATTATTTTCACACCTCAACATCGCATATCACCGCTTCTTCTCGGCAAACAACCGAAGTCTTCCGAAATTTACCTATTGATTGTCACCAGCCTGAGACGGGTGAAGTAAGCGAATATTCTACCTGTTAGAAACGCTTCTTTTCGGCAAACAACCGAAGTCTTCCGAAATTTACCTATTGATTGTCACCAGCTTGAGACGGGTGAAGTAAACGAATATTCTACCTGTTAGAAAATTTCATTGTTGGACACGCCTTAGAGGTCTGAGCAGAAGATGCCATCATAGTATAAAAAAACCCATATCAAACTTGGAATTAGAATTGCTTGTCCACATACTTTTTTTGTATGCGTATCATCATGAACCTTCAGAACTGGGATTAAATAATCTAATATTTTTGGTTCAAAAGTGTACACCAATGAGAACAACTTTGGACCTGATGCACAGTTTGCCACGTCAATTATTTGCCAGACCAAACCTTGGTAAAGAAGCCAAGGAATGACAGCAAGCAGCAATCAAATTCTACTCCACAAAGAGGAACAAGACTCAAATGAGCCCTAAAATCAACACCAAGAAGGGAACGAATAGCAACTCCCATCCCTAAATAAGATCATGGACAAGGCAATGAGCTATTACGTATCATGCCACTGTTATTTGATAGTGTTCAATCAGAAATTGCATCACCCCCACCCCTCATTCACTCTGACATCATAATTTAAACGATGTGGAGTTTCATCAACAGCATTGTATAAGTATATGTGCCTGCTTGTCCATTTCATTGTGGTAATATTTAAAGCATCTGTAAAACATTTAAAATGTAACCTGCTTTAGTCATCTGCTGCATATTTGCATTATTTTACCCATATTAGTAAGGGATCAAACAGTTAGGATAGTTTTATCTGGGTCTTAACTCTTTGTTAAAAAGCTCTATAAACTGTTCAACAGACGACAAAAGTAAGTGAATTTGCTGTGTGGGCTAAATGACGACAAAGATTGTTTCTTGGAATAGAAATAAAAAGATTTAAATCTAAATTCTTAAAAAGAGGGCCATGGTGGCCATGAATCGCTCACCTGTACTATGTGCACCAGTCTTGTTCAGTGGAATTAAGGTAATGATTTAAATCATTTCCCTACATAAGCCTATGTAAAGCAATTGACCACCAGGGCAGGGCAATTTTTGGCCCAGGTCTATAATTCGAAACAAACTTGGTAGAGTTCCACTAGGTGATGCTGCATACCAAATAGCAAGGCACTAGGCCTTGTGGTTTTAGACAAGATTTTTTCACATTTTCCCTATACAAGCCCACATAAAACATTTGACCACGGGGCAGGGCCATTTTTGGCTCCAGGTCTATAATTTGAACAAACTTGGTAGAGGTCTGCTAGGTGATGCTACATACCAAATATCAAGGCTCTAGGCCTTGTGGTTTCAGACAAGAATATTTTTACACATTTCTCTATATAAGCCTACATAAAACATTTGACCACAGGGCAGGGCCATTTTTGGCTCCAGGGCTATTTTGTTTGATTTGATTCTTTACGTCCACTCAACAATCTTTCAGTTATGCGGGACGGGTCTTCCTGGGTTGAACCAGTACTAAGCTAGGAAAAACTCCAGGGCTATAATTTGAACAAACTTGGTAGAGGTCTGCTAGGTATTGCTACATAGCTCTAGGCCTTGTGGTCTCAGACAAGAAGATTTTTAAAGTTTTCATCTCGAAAATCTATTTTAGCCTCTGTGACCTAGATATGCAACGGACCAAAACCATTGAACAATTTTGGTAGAGGGCCATCCAATGATCATTTGTGTGAAATTATTTTAAAATTGTACCAGGGGTTTAGGAGGAGTTGTCATTTAGGTCAATTAATAACAGACGACGGTCGGACAACCGACGGATGGACGACGGACAAATACCGATCACAAAAGCTCACCTTGTCACTACGTGACAGGTGAGCTAAAAATCAACCAGGATTGTACGCAGATGATGAAGAATTTTCTGATACATTTCTTCTTTTTTCTCTAAGAAAACTATCCATAGATTACTCGAATATATTATCAAGCTATATTTGAAAATGCAAATATTTGAAGGCGCTTTAAAGCTGCATAGTCTGTAACTTTTGATATTTTTCGATTTTTTTTATTTTCTTTTTAAATCATTTGTAAAAGTAGTTTTTCACAATAAATCTGTTCACTATAGCTGAAAACTGCACGGAAAAGTGAATTATCTTATAAAACAGGTGTGTTTTTCTCTTCTTGGTAATTATTTGCGTTCCTCCAATAACTATAGGCAGGTAATTTTAACATAAACGCTGTTGTTTTGATACTGATAATGCGTTAAGATTTACGAAATTGGTAAAATGTATACCTGAATTTTAGTTTTTTTACTGTGTTCTGGAACATGTTGAAAAATAGAAACATTAGTTCTAAAATTGAAAGATCAAAAGTTACAGACTATGCAGTTTTAAGAATTCAAAGACATGCATTTTAACATAATGTTTCCTGTAGCTGCGAAAACATGTGTTTTTACATCAATATGCCTGAAATACTTTCGTCATTTGTTACCTGACAGCCAAAGTACACCCAATTGAAACATTTTAGCAGCAGTTTGATTCTTTATTTTTGTTTTGTTTAACCCTTTTTTGTAGGGAGCGCAGTGGCTCAGTGGTAGAGTACTTGACTCGAGACTGAAGGGCGGCGGGTTCGAGCCTCATTGGCGTCGCTGCATTGTGTCCTTGAGCAAAACACATTAATCCTAGCTTAGTACTGGTTCAACCCAGGAAGACCTGTCCCGACATAACTGAAAGATTGTTGACTGGGACGTAAAAATCAAATCAAACAAAAACTCTTTTTGTCTATGGATATCTATAACCAATAGTACAGAATGTGGCAACTTCAGAGACAGAAATCGACCATCATTTATTATCCATCATCCTTAATGCTTGTTGTAACGACCCCGGTTTTATCTTTTTTTAATACTTAAAAAATAGCTGGCTTCTGTTGTAGCCATCTGATCAGGATCCACACTGTTTTCCACTCTGATTGAAAATACATTCTGATAAAAACTTAGGGGTAGTGTAGAACATAAGATATTTTAACAATAGCAATAGCATCTGAACGTCCTTGGGTCAGACTCCAGTGCCACAGAACTTCTAGGTAACTGTCATCGGCCTTGTATACAATATATCATATTTTAATGTGTAATTATGTAATTACTGTAAAATGTTATTAATATATGTGGACAGCTACGAGTCAAATCCAGATCTACACTACAGAAATGAATATGGACTGGGAACGATTTACCAGTGTCTAAACCTTCATCCAAGCATTGCTTTACTTTCTTGCTCTATGTGTGTGGGTGCGTGTGTATGTACATGCTTGTTTGAGCCTTAGTTGCGCACCCACAAATAAGTACCAAACTTTCATGTATACCTTTTAATACATTGACAGCAAAGGCCCCAATCAACCTGCACGCCCTCTAACCAGTGTATCACTTCTCTCTCAAGTGACACTCATTCACTCATTCACTAATCAGATTATATAATGCTTAAAGCATTGCATGTTGGATATTTTTCATGCTTTTGTCGTCACCTGCTGATTTTTTATTCAAAACGTTTTGTTTAAAAAAACCCTTAAAGAATACCACAAGAGTGTCAGCCAGTATGGATCTAGATCAAGCCCGACGGTTGGTTGGGCCTGATTTCGGTTCAAATTGTTTTAAAGATGTCAGCAGACGACATTCTACTGCTAGCAAACAAACCTGTTGAGCCAGGTACATTGCTATGAAATGGCACAAACAAAAGCATTTCAACTCTTATGGGCAGTAATTGCTAATAAAGAGGGCTACTTTTCTCTCTAATTTTCTAACTTGCACATTGCATGTTCATCTCAGACAGTTTGCAATCTTAAAATGTTTTAAATCAATAATGAGACCCTTTTTCTATTTTTATTCTTGTTTGTGTGCTCAACTTGATAAGGGTAAAAGTTCTCTTGGAGAAGCTGTAATAAAATATCTGATAAGGATCTGCATGATGGGTTTTACATTAACAACATTGTCATAACGGTATATGCTCAAGAAAGATTCCCTCAAGTCTGAGGGAGTCGATGGTTTAGAATTGAAGTCTGTAAACCATTCTCTTGGTATCTCAAATATGTATATCCTGAACAGGTAAAATATATCTTAACTCTTTTGCCTGCCAATTTTGTCATCTGCTAACCTTTGCAAACAGTTTGAATCCAGATCAGGCCCGACATGATGATGTCGGGCCTGATCAGGATCCAAACTGTTTGACATCTGATAATGTTCCTGAAATAATTTTTCGAAAAAAGTTAATTTTGAAAAAAATCAGAGGCACCAGCTGTGCAGTATGGGAATATTAGTTCAAGGGTTGAGTTACGAAAACAGCTGAAGTGTAAACCATTCTCTTGGTATCTCAAATATGTATATCCTGAACAGGTAAAATATATCATATATTTATTGCCCTGCTTTACTCCTTTAAAAGTTCTTTGACCCAGAATCTATAATGTGGTTTTTCTACACCTCATAATTCAGGACCAGGAACTATTCATTTAAAGATTCGGAAATTTTTGTTTCCCTAACTGTTTGTTTTTTTATCTTTGGACACTATTATCCATGAACTACTGTATTTAGGCATGAATTACCTGCAGTTTTTCCCTCAGAAATGTGGTGAGGAAATGGGGTTGATAAGGATAAAGATAAAGAAGCCTTATTTAACGCCGCTTATAATGTAACAGACAACATTAGCTCACAAGCTGTTCTGCGACATAACAATTATATGTTTAACAGATACTTACCTGCCTTACTCTATCTTCCTAGCACAACCCCTTTTCTGCGAGCGTCAGCAAAGGAGCTGCTAGTACCATTTTTGGAAACGATGTTTTCTCAAAACATCTGTTTCCAATGGTATCATATACACAAAATACACACAAAATCCCCATACCATTGAACCCCTGTTCAACATTACTACCCAGTCCGCATCTCTAGACCGTTACGGCCTGTATAAGTCACCGGGAACCAAATGACCTTAATGCAAAAAACCCTTGTCCTGCTGCTAGACAAAAACAATGTTGCTATTTATTAGTTTGTTGCGGTTTTCAGCTCTGAAATGTAAACCCAATGGTCAGAAAAACGTTGTTATGCTTGAAAACTTGAAAATTGAAAGCTTAAATATGATTGAAACAGAATTATAAGTTTATTTGTACATCAATCAGAGAGGGTCTCAATGGGGTACCATAAAATCAGTATTTTGTTTGTTAAAATTACGCGAATCAGTTTAATTTAAGGACAGAAATCAGTGACAAAAAATCATTTTGTAATGCTGAATGTGCTAACTGGTAAAAATAAGTTTTATGAAGACGCTAATTGGAAAAATTTGGGACAAATTTGCAAATCAGTAAACCCCATTGGATGCCTCAAACGAGCGTCAGAAAAACAATGCCTTAGCATGAGAAAACCTGCTCTTGTACGAGGATCAACCGTTTATAATATATATGGTGCCTACCATATATTGCAGTTAAAAGCATAATATCTTTCAATCGTTTTTTGTCATTATAGTTTTCTTAGCTTTTAAACATTACTAGACGGACAATAAACGCAGCCCTGCCCTTTTGTCGTAAAACTGAAGAAGACACGTTTTCTTGTGGATTGCTCATGTTTTCCAACACTTTATGAACCTGACTACCACTAAAATAGTTCTAAAAATATAGTGCGTTAGGTACTAGTTAATAACAAAGTTTTTATGGACAGAATGCTAGCAGTGGCGTTTGAAATTTAGTCAATTTCACGAAAAGACATTGTCGATAGACAGAAACGAATAATGACAAAAATCACACCTTAACTTTCTTTTCGTTTCGCGCAATAATATCATCACAACCGCGATATTGGAGAAAAGGATATAAACAAGGTCGGGTATGAAAGCCATGACCGCACCGCGCTGCCGCGCCAAAATTGCCGCGCCAGAAATATATTTTTCCTTTCCTGAAGCACTAATAGCTGTAATTGCATATTTTTTTTTGCTCTATCATCTGCAAATAGTATTATTAACAATTGCCAATAAAAATGCATTAGTTTTCCAGAAATAATGATTTTAATGGTAATTTGCAGGTGCCAGGGGTATGAAAGCACGCGCCGTGCCGTGCCACTTGCGTTAGTGGCAGTTTACCATAATTTCTTTAACAGTCGATTACTAGAACATTTGTCTTGGGTGCATTTTTACTAGAAATCATGGCAAGGATGATTCTGGGTGGGTGTTTTGGGCATGCAATGGAATATATTAATTATAATAAAAACGCACACACTCAATAGGCGCTTTTCCAAGCGTTGTAACAGCTAGACAATTAACTGGTCAGTTAAACTTGTTCACAGTCCGCTATCATCATAATATAATCAAGGGACCATCATTAAATGAATAATTAAGAAACCTATATAATCCTGTCTTTGATCAATAATAGAACCAAACAAGCTCATTAAAGATGCCTTTAATCATATCAATTTTTGTGCGATTAACGGATTCTAACACCTTCTTTAATCATTTATGATGAAAGAATTTCTAAAAAAGAAGTTTGTTAACTTCAATGTGAACTAATCTCTCTCTCTCTCTCTCTCTCTCTCTCTCTCTCTCTCTCTCTCTCTCTCTCTCTCTCTCTCTCTCTCTCTCTCTCTCTCTCTCTCTCTCTCTCTCTCTCTCTCTCTCTCTCTCACTCTCTCTCCTCTCTCTCTCTCTCTCTCTCTCTCTCTCTCTCTCTCTACTTGTCGATCCGCTGATGCACTTTGATTTTTCCGGAAAGGATGTGCATGCAATGGAATTCAGGAAAGAATGTTTCGTCAATTTAAAAATTTGTGCATGTGATAGAAAGTACAAAAGTCGATGCACACCATAAGATGTTTTTTCTGTAAATTAGTGTATACATTGGCCCATGCCATGCACGGATCCAGAGGGGGGTCAAGGACGCCCCCCCCCCCCCCCTGAAAAATCACAAAAGTATAGAATTCTTTTGCAAAACTGGACCGGATCCCCTGAAATTATCAAAGCTACATTGGCCGGTCCCATGCGCGGATCCAGAGGGGTGTATTTTAAATAATACAAAACTGAAAGCTCAACAAAAGAAATACTTTTGAAGGAATGAAAGTGTCCCATTTAGCATTGGAAAGTAAAACTGATTCTAACTAGATCCTTTGAATATTTTTTCAAATAAACATTTTATCATTTCAATAGTTTTTAAAATATTATGGAAAATGTAGCAAATGTTCCATTTTTTCATGATATTTTAAAAAAAATCTTACATTTCAAAGGCCCCCAAAGGGGCTTGTGTGGAGTAAAGGGTTAAATAATAAACGTAAGAAAGGAGGCAAAGATCAGGAAACGATACAATCAAGTACCACACCTGACCCAGGATACCACATGGAAAGGTAACAAAAATACAACTAGAACACATTCGATGGCGCGCCGTCGCAAATCCCCACGCTCTCGAAGAAATCTAATGGTAATTGACCCTTTGACCCCATCCAAAGGTCACCAGTTTCATCCTAGGTTAAAATTGTTCAGTGTATCGTGGTCTACTGCTCATCCCCTTTAATTTGATAATCCCCATGACCATGTTCAGAAAATTAAAATTTTGACCCCTCCCCAAGGCCCCAGGGGGCTGGGACCCAAAAAATTTTGCCTGTGCATGTGCCATTCATGTGAGTAACTCACACACCAAATCTGGTAGAATTTCGGAAAAAAAAATTTGACCCCCACCCCCCATGGTACCCCCAAGTCCCACCCCTTGGCATGACCCAGGTGGCCGAATGAAATTCCTGTCTGATATGTTAACAGTTATACATCTTTCATTTGTGAGAAGATACGCAAAGTTTGGTTTAAAAACCTTTGAAATAGACTTTGTAATTCAGATTTAATGATATTTGACCTTTTGGCCCCTCCCCAAGGCCCCAGGGGGCGGGGACCAAAAAAATGGTGTCAGTGCATGTGCCATTCACGTAAGTAACTCACGCACCAAATCTGGTTGAATTTCGAAAAAAGAAATTTTGACCCCCAAACCCCCCACGATACCCCTAAGTCCCACCCCTGGGGCATGACCCAGGCGGTTGAATGAAAATCCCGTCTGATATGTTTTATATCTTTCATGTGTGAGAAGACACACAAAGTTTGGTTAAAAAATCTTTGAAATTGACTTTGTAATTGAAATTTAATGATATTTAATGATATTTGACCTCCCCAGGGCCCAAGGGAGCGGGGCCAAAAAAAATGTGCCTTGCACACCCCATTCATGTGAGCAACTCACACACCAAATTTGGTTGGATTTCGTTCAATGGTTTAGGAGGAGATAGCGTGACGGACGGACGGACGGACGGAGGCGGTTGCAATATCCCTGACGCTTTTTTAAAAAAGGGTGGGGATAATAAACATCACCAACAAGAGCAAAGAGGTCATCCCTTTCTCAGCAGGTGACCACAAGGCATCAATAAACAGGCACGTACGAAAGCATAACAAAAACAAGACAGAAATAACATAAATGATCCACAAAAGAAGCACCGCCTTGGAACGGTCAGTAAAAATAGTTTACTGGAGGGCTTAAACCGGTTTCACGGCGCGCCATTCCCACCCTTAGTTCAGATGAGGATCAAGACACATAGATGTTTGGTTTGCATGAAAGACTCTGAAATGCCAATCTTGTCTGTCTGTCATTGGCACTTCATGATCTTTTGGAAAAGAGTTATATTACTTTTCCCCAAGTATTGTAGCTGTAAATGGTATGAAGGTTAAACAAAACTGTAGATTAATGACTTAAACATGCCTAAATACATCTACATCTTTATGTTCGACAGTCAAAGGGGTACTTTCATCTGTGCCCATGCATGGATTTTCTTCAAACTTTGCATATTAATAACTCATTATATACGAACTATGAAAATGTATTTATCGAATTAGATAGTTAAGAATAAGGCTTAGGAAGCAACCCTGACGTACTCCACCTTGAGGTGGTACCTGTCTCTAAATTTCCATGTCCTAAATCTATAGATTTGTTTATTTCTATGATTTGTCATCTAGATTGAATCCAAAAATACCATAGGCATTATTTTAATACCACGAAACCATTTGGATAAATTATGGTTTACGTTTGCAGAAGAAGTGATTGTAAAATTTCAATATTTTTTTCAAAAATTTACAAAACATTCAACATTCAATTCAAAAGATGGGTATGTTTTAGTCTTTGTCAAGATATCATATCATAACAAAAACATGCCATATAAATACTATTGATCTGAGCCAAATATCATGAAAATCCAAAACCGGTAATTTTGTCATTCCCTACCTCTTATGTGTATAGGTCAGCTTTAGCAAAATTAATTATTTAGTTCAAATAAATAAATAACTCGACATAAGGAGGTTGTTTTTAATCTACTTCCACTTTTCTTAAAGAAAGACATATTAAGATAATTTTAAATGATTCAATGGTCAGAAATGCCGAAGGTCATGGCCCTGTGTCATGGCACCATGGGGCCAAGACAATGTGTATCACTTCCTCAAGTCCTGCATGATATTGTTTTAGAAACATAATATCCTAACATTAAACATGTGAAAATAAGAAGACTAAATATTTCCTTTACATCCCAACTGAACTAGAGGAACCACATTTTGGTGCCGTGACCAGGTTAACGTGTAACAGAGTCTTATCAAAGGTATCATAAAACAGTGTTCTACATGAATAAGTGAGGTCCAGAAACAAAACTGTATACCTAGAATATACAGCTAGCTTAAGTATAAATAATGCTATTTGATGGAAATCAGCATCAGTTTCACAAAACAGAATGAACAGAGAAGATTTAAGCATTAAATTAGCAATACCTTTGAAGCCAAGAGTTATCTGTGACCAAAATGGTTAATTTTAACCAATAGGTTTGACAGGGGTTATTTTCGTGAAGCAGGTTTATTAGTGAGTCTTACAATTCTAAAATTATAGATATAAGGTTCTTCTCCTGTATGAACTGACTTGTCATAAGGTTTCTCTTCTGTATGTCGTAGAGCGAAATATTTTACCTGCCCCAGCCGGGAATCGAACCCAGGTCGCTGGAACTACAGGCAAACACTCTACCACTTCGCTGTAAAAGCCGGCTTCACCGCAAGGCAGTAGAAGTGTGTTAAATACCTAGCCCCGTGACATTCCCCCCCACACTGGCCACCAAATGTCACAGGGTGCAGAAAAATCCTAACCGCCTGAGGTGGGAATCGAACCTGGGCCGCAGGATCTAAAGGCAAACACTCTACCACGTCGCTGTAAAAGCCGGCAAAGTGCAAATTCATGCAAGTAATACAACCAGGTAACCACCAATTTAGCATTTAATTCCAGTGGAATCTCAGATAAGCTGTCAACAATTAAAATTCTTAATAATGTTACATATTAATTGTATCATTGGCTAGATGTAGTTTTAATGTTAGAAACTTGATGTGTTAAGTACAGGTGTCAACATATTGTATCATTTTGGCTAATATTATGGTGTAAGCACTTCATTAAATAAGAATTGTGGCACTTAATATCAAAGAATATTGTTATTTCCCTTTTCCAATCCACCATAATAGGGAAAACACTGAACATATCAACTTCTACCAATAAACGTACTAGCATGATGAATCAAACTAAGCAAGTATTCAAGTATGTTTTACACTGAAACATAATTATTGTATTTTTTACATTTCGATGAATTAGGGCCATATGTTTACATCTGGTTAAAAAATATGTTACCAGTCCTTGAATTTCATGAAATTTGGTCTACATATTCTTAGCATATATGGATAGTTTATATGTTGAAATGGTATCTTGACAAAGACCGCAACCTGTAAAAATGTTAATTCCAAAGTTGACTGAATACAAAATATACAGTCGAAATTTGGGGTACCATGCTATAAAAATGAATGCCCACCAAATATTCTAATACATACAAAGTCATTTTAAGTAACAGCGAACATATCAATGATATAGCTATTTAATAAAACATTTCTCCGCCCGTTACATGATATGTCAATTACTTTATAAATGATTATAACTGGGTACCCTAAGGTATTATAGTGATATCATTCATGACGTCATAAATTAGCAATGGAATTGCATAAAAACGCAAACGCACCATAAATATTAAAGTACTACCACAGACAATTAAATAACATAATTATTCCAAAATCCAAGCGTGGGCAGGCTCCCATGTTAATTTCCCATACCATGCAAGAGCCCCTTGGACTATTACTCAATGGGTTGTGCTAGAAAGATGAAAAATAAGAGAAGATAGGCAGGAACAAGAAATTATATGATATGGGCCTCGAGTCCTCGACACGAGAAAACCTGTCTTCAGGGCTTTGCGAACAGCAAAGGTGCAGACCAGCCTGCGCATCCGCACAGTCTGATCAGCGCCTTTGTTATTCACTTATTGGAAAGTATCATATCTAAACTTGCTACAAGGGAAACTTCAATTTTCTAGCTAGTCTCTGTAGCTGAGGAGACTGGTTTGGGTCTTGCTTTTTTAGAAACCCTGAAGACAGGTTTTGTCGCGTCCTGGCCCACAAGAGTACAGTATATATAGGGTAATCATAAATAAAGGCTACCAAAAAAAAAAATGGATAGAGTGAAGAAAGCTTCCCAGAGATCAATTTGCCTTGAGTGGCAGTAACAGGGCCTCGCGTCCCCAACAGCACAGCTTCCTACCTTGATAAATAACTAGGCAAGTGGGCCCTTAACAATGTTTAGAAGGATAAGAGGGTCAGCTAAGTAGCTACGGATTACTCAGGGCTTCAGATTTTTTTCAAGATTGGTGGGCTGAAGTGACCCATGGAGCAAAAGATGGTGGGTCATTTTCTGAAATGATGGGCCCAAGCATATCAAACTAACCACAGTTGACATTTGGGTAGTTTACTTTACCTACATACTGACACAGACACTTGTATGCATATATGTATATTAACTGCTGATTATACAGTAAAACCTGTCCTAAGCAGCCACTCAAAAAAGAAAACCAAGTATTGCTTAATGCAGGTCCAAAGTATTGCAGATGGCTCCAAGGGGAGCATTCTGCAATATGTTTGACATTCATTAAGCTACCATTTGTTATTGAGATCTTTGTTTTGTCTTTTTTGAGAGGCTGCTTAAAACATGTTTTACTGTATTGACTACCTACATGAACTTTCTGTTTTGTGGAGTTTGTAGATTCTCTGTAAGAAGAATATTTTTATTAAAGTGACATTTTTTCACAACTCAAAAGGATGGGTCCACTGGGCCCACTGCCTTGGAAAGTGATGAGACATATTTTGAAAAACTGGGACAATGACCCGAGCCCACCATAAATCTGAAGGCCTGATTACTAATTAGGTGTTAAATGGTATATTTACAGATGATACCTGATGAGCATGGAAATGTAGCTGGTGCTGTAGGCATGCCTAAGAGAGAAGTGACAAAGTATATTAAAGTTGGACAGGTGAGTAGCAATGATAACCAATGTGGTTTTGTGGCCACTCTGTGTACAGGTCAGTCCCGTTAGTACTCGAAGCGTTATTACGCGAGTACACTTATAGCGCTGATCTGCCTTGGCTCCCAAAATTTAACAAAAAAAAAAAAAATTGAGAATTTTTTTTTCATCTTTCCAAACGCCTGTTTTCTAAACTACTAAATTTTATTTTGCCAAAACATTACTATTCACTCTTGGAATAAATAATGCATTCTTAATTAATCTCTAGTTGTTGTAAAAACGCCAGTGGGCAGAGTCTGCAAAAAAGGTTGACACCATTTCCACTGGGTAATTTGACAAAAAGGTGTTGTTTATTGTATCTTTCTGCCCTGTCACTTGTCTAAACGTTTGTCTGAATAATTTCCTGTAATTGTAGCAATTAAAATCAATATAAAGTTGACACCTGCTGAGCTAACAACACAAGCCAGTCATCCAATTATCTAGTTACCTCAGGGTTTTTTCACAGCAGTCAAAAACTGTCATTGACCGGTGACACATCCTTGCTTAATTGAATATTCATAATCCATAACGCAGGTAAAATATCAGCCAATCAACATACAGCTCATTGAAGTTGAACTTTGAGGTCAGTAAGAATTATCCAATCGATAATTATTAGAGTATTAGACTCTACTGCCAGACGTTCTAGCGGGTATAATGTTTTATTATAATACCACATATACCATAACACCAATGTGAAGAAATCTTCTTCAATTTTTGAAATGCTTGATTTTCGTTTAAAATTGAGTTATTTTGGAGGGATTTGAATGACAAAACATATGACACAGAGCTTGTGTTTATTTAACTATCTGACCAATATACAGTAAGTGTTATTGGAATTTAAATAAACCCAGAACCTCTCCTGAAACCGGAATTCCCAACCCACACTGACTAAGGTACAGTTGATCATGCTTCTCAACTCGTTAGGCGAACGAGATTCGTGGACCCCAATCAGCGCGTAGTAGCGGGACTGACCTGTATTTAGAAATTTCAATAAAATTATAACAATTCTTTTTTTAGAATGTTCATTACATTTAGCAGTCAGAACCACATGTGATATACACCTTCATTATAGTTTACAAGGCAATTGCTTTATAATCCACTACACCACAATGGTTCCTTTTTGTTTTGTAGATCAAGCATACAAGTACTGGTCTGTGCCTAGGGACAGAGGCAGATGTTAAAACGAAGAAAGCCAAGGTGCGCCTGTCTGAATGTATAAAAGGCAACAAGACCCAACAGTGGCATGAGTCTGACCAGAATGAGTTGGTGCTTGCCAAGTACCTCTGTCTGGAGGTGGAGGATACAGGCAAAGGGAATATATTTGCTAGAATGATGAAATGTCATGGGTCCAGAGGAACCCAGTCATGGGTCTGGTCTATAAAGGTAATTATTACGTTTCATACCAATTTGCTGCTCTTTGATTGGTTGAAAGCACAACACATGTACATCCATAAATACTGGAAAAGGGAACATATTTTTTAAGGTTGAAATATCATGGGTCCAGAGGAACTCGGTCTTGGGATTGCTCTAGAAAGGTAATTATTACATTTCATACTTATTTCTTGCTCTTTGATTGGTGGAAAGCACAATACATGCACGCCAATAAATACTGGAAAAGGGAACATATTTGTTAGAATGATGAAATGTCATGGGTCCAGAGGAACCCAGTCTTGGGTCTGGTCTATTAAGGTAACTATTAAATTTCATACTAATTTCCTGCTCTTTGGTTGAAAGCACAACACATACACGCCCATGAATACTGGAAAAGGGAACATATTTGTTTGTTTGTTTTGTTGCTTTACGTCCCAAGTCAACAGCTATGGTCATGGCAGGACGGTCAGTTCACCTAACCACATTTTTTCCTGGGCAAGCTTGAACAAGCAGTTAACCAGTACTTTGTGCACATACTTTCGCTTGTAACTGACAACAACTTTTCTTGAATGATTCAGCAGAAGGGAGGAGAATGACCGTAGAAATTATTTCATGATCAATCTCCACAAAAGTATTGGACCGGGCCGGGATCAAACTCGCGACCCCTGGATCTGCAATCAGACTCGCATCTGTTGCCAGACACGTTACCGACTGCGCTACGCGGCCCGGTGGAACATATTTGTAAGAATGATGAACATATTTGTAAGAATGATGAAATGTCATGGGTCAAGAGGAAACCAGTCATGGCTTTGGTCTATAAAGGTAATTTTTACATTTCATACTAATTTCCTGCTCTTTCGTTAAAAGCACAACACATGTCCAGTTGTCCACATTTTAGTATTACTTTTGGTCAGGTATGACTGATACTGGCCAGATGTAACCTGGCCTGAGGTTATAAAACTTATTTCATGCTCAACTGAGTACAAAATTTCAACTGCTCATAAAAACTAAAATACAGACAAATAAAGAAATTTCTTACTTTAAGTCTCTCAAATGTTGTATTTATCATGCTTATAAATGTTAAGATGCCAACAGTTGTTGGTATTTTAACATTTATGAGTAGGATAAAGGATAAATTTTGTGCTCAGCTGAGTTGAGCATAAAAGTATTTTTATAACCTTGGGGCCAGGACTTTGCCTCAAGAAAACCTTGTCTCTTTGTATGCTGGGGAATTTTCATGCATTTGTTCATAGCTCCAGATAAGGCTGCGTATTGCGTATTTACGCAATTTCGTGAACGTGAAAACGCAATTAAATTCATTTCTGTGCGTACAAAAACGCAATAAAAATCCTTGATACTCAATTCCGAACTTTTTCGTAGCGTATGACGCTATAGTATTCAGTTTCCGATTGTCGTTTTTCGCATCTCAAGCTGTTGTTGGGTACAAATTTATAGACGACGTGGCGCCGAATCTTGTTTATTTAATTGTAAACCAGTCCAGGAACATTCTAGGCGCTGTTTAGCTATACCCAATATTTACACAATAACGACATTCGTCTGGCTTTACAGTAACAATGGCGTAACGTGGGCGAAAAAAGCCCCAGAACAATTGAATAATATCATATCGTAACTAACCCAATACTGCATTGGTGGTTTGAAGAATCAAAGATGACTTGATAGATACGTTGGTTTTTCGAAATAAGTATGAAATAGCGATCTCAGATATACTTATATTGCCAGTGTGCTTTCTGAAAGTGAAACCGAAAGTAAACAAAAAATCAAGAGAAACAAGGCCCGCTTTCATTGCTTATTTGCTTTCAGATGGATACCCAATGCAAAAACTTGAAATACCCAATTTAAATTTTGAAATACCCAATTAAGCCAAAAAGAGGTGGGTAAATACCCAATTGCCTCCAATCCTTATCTGGAGCTATGTTTGTTGTCTTCTGCTGACTTTTTTCAAAATGAACTTTTTCAAAAAATTCTTTCAGAAACACTATCAGAGTGTTAAATGAGTTGGACCCAGATCAGGGCCAACATTGTGTTGGTCCTGATCTGGGCCCAAAGTGTTTGCAAGGATTAACAGCAGACAACAAAAAAATGCCGCTTGCAAGGAAAAAATTTAATGTGTATTTCAGAATATGGTGTTCCAGCTCTACAATCCAGCGAGTGGAAAATGTCTAGTCCCTGTTAAACAAGATAAAACATTCTATCTTACAATAGAAATATGTTCTAGTAACCCAGAATCAGCTTTTAAGATGATAGAAAGATAACACAAGGCACATCCATGACAAAAACTTTTATCACATGACGTCGCGTTTGGGAGTGATATAACGTCATGTAATAAAATCGATAAACCACTAGTGGTTTACAGATTTTGGTAACGTTAGGAAATGATGCCCATAATAACGTCAGGTATATATGGCAAAATACTTATGTTTTCACACCAAAAATGCAATTTCGTAATAATGTTGATGTCATATGATAAATAGAATCTAATATTCGTGCTGTATTATTGAATTTATTAAACTCGTTGCAAAAAAGTGATTAAATACTTGGCAAGCCTCATATTTAATCATTTTTTCCCAACTCGTTCAATAAATTCAATTAAACATGAGCACTCATGTAAGATCATCTATTTAATCCTGACCCAGCCTTGAATGATAGGGCTGTTCTCAGTGAAACTTATTAAGAACCTTGTAACTATATGACTTTATGGACCAAAATCTAACCTGGATAAGGACAGAAAAAAAAACCTTTGTTTCTGATGACCCTTGAAGAAAAAATAGGATCGGAAGATCGGAAAAACTTTTTTTCTTCAAATTAATGTACCTTAATTTCAAAGAATTCCTGCTATTAATTTATTAACAGAGAAGAAAAATAGCTGGGATTCTTTGATATTAAGGTACATTAAAAGTAGTAAAGTATTGAAACAGATGTTATACATGATTTATAAAAATAATTAATAAAGCAGCATGTCATACAACGAAATGTGACGTAATTACTGACATCAAGTATATTGCTAATGTTACCCAATCAAATTTTTCTAATGTTACCCAAGCAAATGTCACATTACAAAAGCAAGTGCATTAGAATGTCCTTAAGCTCTTATAATGAGAGGTCAGTGTGAAACTATTCAATTTATTTGTTTGTGCCAAATAAAACACTAATAAGAAATCATATATGGGTCTATTGACGTTATGAGCCTTTTGTTTGACCATAAAAATAATGGTTTGTGTATTTTTTAGCACACCTGAATGGAAGGTTCGCAAGATAAGCTTATACATGGTGAAAGTTTTCAGGATTAATCCTGAATACAGGATTTTGAGGCTGACTTTCCATAGAAAGTCAGCCTCAAAATGCTGAATTAAGGAGATTATAATAGCTTCTTTGATTAGTTTTCAGATTATCTAAGCACAATTAATCATTTTAACTTTAAATTATATATTTTTGTAGCCATCCTGCAAGTTTTAAAATTTGAATTCCAAAAGTTTAGGATTTTGGAAATTTTGAACTTTCACCCATGCTTATAGTATATTCCAAACATGACCAGGAGATACAAGATAAAAGTTTTCAGGATTAATCCTTTCATTCTGGATACTGGTAAACAGGTACTTTAGCAAACAGCCAAGACTTGGGTGAAATGTAGCTTAAGGTGACATTTCATCAGGGTCTGCACTGTTTGCTGAGACAAAAAACTATCTTCAGGGACAGAAATATATTAAAATTTAGAAATTTAGACCTGTTACCCCTTAATATACAAAATGGACAATTCCATGCTTTCTATGGAAAGTCAGCCTCAAGATCATGAATTCAAGATTAATATCCTGAAAACATTATCTCATGTATAAATACATGATATATCTCCTGGGTATTTTTGGAATCGGGTGAGCTTCACTGCCGAAGTCTACTTGTTTTGTTATTTGTTAATGATTTATTAGTTTGTGTTGAAGGTCCAATATTTCTTTTTATGACTAATTAATTAACTGCATATTCTATATAAGCCATCATCATATCATATCATAATAGGATTTTTGATTAACGTGCACGTGCAGGGGCATCCACATCAGTGGGCCCCTTTCCAGGTAACTGGCTAGCTGCACGCATAGCAGATCTCACACCTGATCTCCAGGTGCTCCTTTCTTGAGGGTCAACTGTGGTGAGCTTCCACTCACGGCAGTCTTTCTCTGTCAGTTTCTTCCATGTTTGCTTGGGCTTCCCTGCCCCCCGCTTGCCGTCAATCTGCATATCATATGCTGTACTGATTGCACCACTCGAACGCGCCACATGCCCAAACCAGCGAAGCCTTCTCTCTCTCAAAATGAGGTCCAGATCCTCAAGCTGAAGCTTTGCCAGTAGCTCGCTTGACCTTACCCTGGCCACATCCTCTGGCTTGATACTGCAGATCTGTCTGATCATGGCCCTATCATTGCGTGAGTTCAGCCAGTTCATGAAAAATTGGTACTGATCTCATAGGAGTGTCTCGCTAGAGCTTTAGGTGCTTGTACATACAAAGAAAGAATGTACATGTAGATGAAGGATCAGACCAAAAATTTAACTTTCTTGTTCCACTAGACAGCTGCAAATGAACATTTAACTCTTTGCTTCTCAGTATTTTTTTTAATGATTTCACAGTGGCTCAGTTGGTAGAGCGTTAGACTAGGGGTCGAAGGGTTTCTAGTTTGAGTTTCACCGCTGGTGGAGTCAGTATGTTATGTCCGTGAGCAATACACTTTATCCTCTGTTTAGAACTGGTTTAACCCAGCAAGATCCATCCCAACATGACTGAAAAATTGTTGACTGGGACATTAGAATCAAAGTAAATATAAACAAAAATGATTTTTTGTCATCTTGTTTTTTTTCTTCTTCAAAAATCAACTTTTTCGAAAAATAGTTTTTGGAATACCATTTGGTTGTCAAACAGTTTGGATCCAGATCAGGCCGGACAATTTTGCCGGGCCTGATCTGGGTCCAAACTGTTTACAAAGGTTCTCAGCAGACGACAAGTTGCAACAAGCAAGAGATAAAGAATGACGTTATGCACATGTGATAACCACCAAAGTTATTTTTTCTTCCAGTACTGTGCAGGACTCATGAAGCATGCTCAGACCACATGGGCCAGTCCAGTGTTTACAGTATGCCACAAAGTAATATGTTTATTTTATAGTCTATTTCAGTAAATTATCCGAGATGGCATATTGTAAAACTGGACTGGCCCCTGAGGCTCGGACATTGTGAACTATAGAAACATATGAACTAAGTAAACTTGTAAACTGACTCATATATAAGTAACTTTATATTTTTCAATATTGTGAAACTCAACATTTTTATGTATTGTGTGAGTATAAGCGTTTCTTTAAAGTAAATTTAAAAGAATTGTCATTTTAATATTAAATAATGTAATATTGGCCTATTTAAAGGACAAATGTTTGATGTATTGGCACAAGTCCATTGGCCAATACATCAGACTAGGTTCCAGCAAAATTGTCATTGATCAAGTAATGTTGTTTTGGCCAATTTATAGGACTAATGCCTGCTGTATTGCCCCAAACCCATAGGCCAATACAGCAGACTCGGTTCCATAGCTGGGCCAATATCAAAATTGTCATTGATCAAGTAATGTCTTATTGGCCAATTTATACGACCAATGCCTGCTGTATTGACCCAAATCTATGGAGACCAATACATCAGACTAGGTCCCATAGCTGGGCCAACAACAAAATTTTCATTGATCAAGTTATGTCATATTGGCCAATTTTAGGACAATTACAGTGGCCAATAGATCAGACTAGGTCCCATAGCTGGGCCAACATCAAAATTGTCATTGATCAAGTAATCTATCTATCTCTACTGCATCACCCCCTCTCGGAGATTACGTGCAGGTGCGCGTCAGTGCGGTGTTAGTGGAAGAAATGCTTTTAAAAATAAAAAGTTCCCATAAGATTTGTTAGTTGGAGTGGAATAAAAGATGATAGGGTTAAAATGTTAAAAGTCAGAAACAGGCTGACAGTGATAGGCTAAAAAGTTTAAAAACAGTACACTGACATTTATGGCATTGGGTGACTGACTGTGCACACTGCCCTCTTAAATGAATCAAAGGTGGGCAGAAGTGCTATGTGTGCTGGCAGCCGGTTCCATTGCACGATTGAGAGGGGATAGAATGAGTATTTGTAGTAATCTACAGTGGATTGAATTTGACGGAAGCAAAGGGTGTGTGAATTCCTGGGAGTTCTCAATGGGTGTACAACATATGGAGGCATGTCAATGGCTACAAGACCATACATGATCTTGTAAAATAGGCAAAGTCGGGAGTCGGACCTTCTCTGCTCAAGGGACCGCCAGCCCAGGGATTGGAGCATCTGTGTCACACTTGCATATGGGGAGTATTCACTAAGAGTCCAGCGGGCCGCTCTACGTTGAACCATTTCAAGCCTGGCAATATTACTTTTGGTGTAGGGGCTCCAGACTGATGATGAATACTCCACTAATGGACGAACAAGAGTTTTGTATGCCATTTCCCTTAATTCTGGATTTCTGGACCTTATGTTTCTCTTGAGGAAGCCAAGGGACCGACTTGCCGAGGTAGTTATATTCTGAATGTGGCCGTTGAAGGATAGGTTGCTGCTGATTTCCACGCCCAGGTACTTGGAGCCTGCAACCGATTCCAGTACTTGGCCATGCAGCAGGTACTGGCTTGGGACTGGAGTTCTAGATCTTGTAATATGTATTACAACACATTTACTTGGATTGAACTCCATATCCCAGTCCAGCTCCCATAGATGGAGGTGATCAAGGTCCTGCTGCAGAATCTGAGCATCTACTAAGTTCGAGACTGCCAAGTAAATGGCCGTGTCATCTGCAAACAACCGTACCTTTGACCTTGTTTTATCAGGGAGATCATTTATATAAATGAGAAAGAGGATGGGACGGAGGACAGAGCCTTGTGGGACCCCGGATGTGACTGGTACGGTGGCGGACTTTTCATTATCAATAACTACTGTCTGGGTCCGATCAGATAAAAATGCCTGGATCCATTTAAGGGTGGGGCCTCTAATGCCATATCTGTGGAGTTTGAGCAGTAATTTCTGGTGGCTTACCTTATCAAACGCCTTCGAAAAGTCGAGTAGGACAAGGTCAGTTTGATTACCTGCTATGGAGTTCCGCATCAAGTCTTCTATGAGTGTGACCAGTTGTGTTTCGCAAGATCGTTTGCTGCGAAAGCCGTGCTGGAGATCATACAGCAAATTATACTTGTCCATGTGGGAGACTATGTTTGTGGTAACAACATGCTCAAGCACTTTGCATAGAATACTGGTTAATGAGATAGGTCTGTAGTTTGATGCAAGACTGGTGTCTCCTTTTTTGAAAAGTGGGCATACAAAGGCTGTGCTCCAGTCCTTGGGTACTCTACCTGTGTCTAGGGACCTTTGAAAAATTACCTGAAGAATAGGAGCTATCACATCACGGAGTTTTTGGAGGACAAGCGGCTTTATCTGATCGGGTCCTGCTGCTTTATGGGGATTTAGGTCCTTCAATAGTTTGGCAATGCCATTTGTTGAGACAGTGATACTTTCCATGTGGGGTGTAGTATTAAGACACTCACCTGGTATTTGTGATGGATCAATTGTACCACTGTCAGAGAGGTCCTGCACAGCCAAGGAAGCTAACTGGCTCAGTTTCAACGGACACTTTGGTGTGAATACTGACTGAAACTGTTGGTTCAGGACGTTTGCCTTGTCCACAGTATTTGAGTGCAACTTACCGTCCTTCTTGAGGGGAGCAATGCCTTTGGAGTCCTGCTTAGAATTCTTCAGAAGGGAGAACAGCTTTTTGGAGGCAAGTGTGCTTTTGTGAGGTTCAGGGCTTGACTGGCAATTTGGTTTAGGCTGTTCTAGGCTATTAGTAAGGCCCAGGATTTCCTCAATGTACCTGTCATGAGCTTGCTTGAGTTTTTGTTTTACCAAATGCTTTACCTCAAGAAAAGCACACCTGTCTGTAGGGCGCCTTAGCCTCTTGTATTTGTCATACAAACTGTCTCTCTTCCGAATAGTTCGTTTAATTTCTTGGGTCATCCATGGTAGTGACGGCTTTGCACTTATTGTATGCTGTGGGACGTGCTTCTCAATTCCAGAATGTAGAGCTCCCTTGAATTCTTCCCAGAGTGAGTTGATCGACTTACCTTCATGAGAGGCTAAAAAGGACTCCTGGAAAAGATGCATATGGCTCTCAAGTCCCTCCCAGTCAGCTTTCTTGTACATAAACATCAATCTTGGTTTCTGCTTGCTTACCTGAGGTTTTATATAGACCTCGGACAGCACAGCATCATAATGTCTTATTGGCCAATTAATTGGACCAATGCCTGCTGTATAAGCCTAACACAGTGAGCCAATATATCAGATGAGTTCCTATAGCTGGGCCAATCGGGAATTATTCAATAACATTGTTTTACAGGGTGAAAATTGTTAATACAGTAAAACCTGTGTAAAACGACCACTCAAAAATAGACAAAACAAAGGTATAAATGACAAATGGTAGCTTAATGAAGGTTGAAAGTATTGCAGAATGCTTCCTTTGGAGCATTCTGCAATACTTTTGACCTGCATTAAGTGAAAATTAGTCTTGAAAAACCATTTTCTGTCTTTTTGAGAGTGGCCGTTTTACACTGGTTTTACTGTAATGTTAATTGTTGATCTAGACATCTATCTGTTATAATGTGTCTTTTAATTTAAGATAATTGTATGTATGTTTTGATTTTGTAATATTTGTATTTGTTATGTGTTTTTGTAATTGAAGTTTGTTCATAGTCTAGGTCTGTAGAGTTTATATATGATGTACAGTAAAACCTGTGTAAAACAGTCACTCAAAAATAGACAAAACAAAGATCTTTATGACAAATGGTAGCTGAATGATGGTCGAAAGTATTGCAGAATGCTCCCTTTGGAGCATTCTGTGCTACTTTTGACTGGCATAAAGTGATAATTAGTCTTAAAAACAATTTTCTGTCTTTTTGAGAGTGGCCGTTTTACACAGGTTTTACTGTAAATGTTGATCTATACCTGTATTTCTATCTGTTATAATGTGTCTTTTAATTTGAAGTAATTGTATGTATGTTTTGATTTTGAAATATTTGTATTTGTTATGTGACATTTTAATTAAAGTTTGTTTATAGTCTGTTCATGGTCTAGGTCTGTGAGCTTATATATGATGTAGAATAAAACCTGTGTAAAACCGCCACTCAAAATAGACAAAACAAAGATCTCAATGACAAATGGTAGCTTAATGAAGGTCGAAAGTATTGCAGAATGCTCCCTTTGGAGCATTTTGCAATACTTTTGACCTGCATTAAGTGATAATCAGTCTTGAAATCCTATTTTTTGTCTTTTTGAGAGTGGCAGTTTACACAGGTTTTACGGTACCTCATGTCACTCATTAAAACAATCTTTTGATTATCTGCAGTACATCATAGAATATACTTTCATGATTCTCTCTATCATCCAATCAGATATCCTGTTACTGAACTTTATGAATGTTGTCAGTCAATCAAAGATGATGTAATGTATCATGTGTTAATTTGTTATAGAATATGCTTTAAACTGCTATATATACCCGACAAAAAAAGAAACGCACCACTTAGAACTGTTCAACTCCCAGGAAGATCACAAGAGATAGGCCAGTTTAGTTTGTATCAGTGCAAAGTTATGTCAAGTACTGCTGCGTCACACGTTTTTTGCAATCTGGCGTCAAAAATGTGTAAAAGAAAATTGGCCATGAACCAAGTGGGGGTCAAATTGTAAAGTCACAAGAAATAAGCGTTTTTATAATGCTCTCTTGCTGGATAAGTTCAAGCAAGGAGAATCATTTCAGTAGACCAAATTGTACTCAGACACTTATTCTTTGCAAATTTTATCTGTTAATTAATCATACGCGATAATTAAACCAGGTAGCTCATGTATTGTGACTACCCTTTGGATAACGAATCCACACTGGAGATAAACCTTACAAAACATTTCAAGAGTTCAACATTGTTTTAATCAATTCAAATGGCCCTAACTGACGAAAATGGATTTTGGAATAACAAATATGCATCAATAAACACATTGGTTGTCTCACATAAAGACAATGTATCGTTTGCATACTTTGCAACAGTAAAACATACTCGAAATTTAATGTAGACAGTAGCATTGAATTAACGCTTCCGCAACTCGTTTACCATTCGCCTTGGTGAGTTTTTTGCCTGTTCAAGGAAGGTACAGATACTCATCTACGTCACACTCAAGTTTTATTAAGATTTGATCAGAAATAGATATTTTATGACAATTTATATTTTCGTTTTAAAAGGAGATCTAAATGGGAAAATTGTAGTGGTGCGTTTCTTTCTTTGTTGGGTATATTATGGTGTATACATACAATTTTCTGTGTCATCAAATCAGTTATGATTGAGGTCAACCATCAAAAATAATATGCTGTTTTGATGACCTGCAATATATCACAGAGTTTTTATGTCATCCAATCAGATACTCCGTTACAGTTTTGAATGCTATTAGCCAATCAAAGTTGATGTAACATACTGTTTTGATTATCTGCAATATAACATAGAATTTAGTCACATTTTTCTGTGTCATCCAATCAGAAACTCTGTTACAGTTATGAATGATATTAGCTAATCAAAGTTGATGTAATATACTGTTTTGATTACTTGCAATATAACATAGAGTTTACTGTCACATTTTTCTGTCATCCAATCAGAAACTCTGCTACATGTGTGAATGTTTTTTTTTGTAATTTTAAGTGTGTTGATTAACTACTAGGTCTTAAGATGTTACATATAATGTACAGTAAATGTCCTAAAATTTTAAATACTTTTCTCTTTCTGTTCTCTAGTAAAATGTTGATTTGTTAAGTACAGTCAGTATTGAGATACACATAAAATGTGATCCCATTAATGCTATGTAAAAAGAATTGTTGTCTGTTTAAGTGTAATTAACCCTTAAAGCGCCAAGAAAAAATGCATAAGAAAAAGTCGTCTGCTGAAGTCGTCTGCTGAAAATAATTGCCGTACATTACTGACGAATTAAGTATAGAAGCAAACAACGTGGACCCAGAACAGACTGCTCCTATTGGAGCAGTCTGGTTTGGGTCCACACTGTTTGCCATAGAGGCCTCTTAAACACTTCAGCAGACGAGAAAAGCAGATTAATTTTGTTGCGATTGGCGCATTAAGGGTTAATGTATAACATTGAATGTGGAGGAGATACACATTATATTGCCAAAGATAGGAACAGTTTGATTGCTACAGTATTTGCAAAAAAATATGAGCCATGACATGTGATTTCCAACAATGAGCCATGACATGTGATTTCCAACAATGTGGCATTTTGATATGTGTAGGCTCAGATGAGCCTGTGCAGCCTCCCTTTAAGCTTAGAAACTCAAAATGATGTTTGGTCAGTAGCTTAATATTCATAGAATATTCAAGCGATTAGCAAAGGCTCTGATCAGACTGTGCATATGGGCAGGCTGGTCTGAGCCTTTGTTGGTCACACATACCACATTGTTGGAAATCTTATGTTGCGGCTCAATTATGCTGCGAAGTGTATTGTAAAAGAGAACACCGAAACTAATCACAACATGCATGAGTGGGCAACTATCAACCTGCCAGAGAAATCCCATCAACATAGCATTTCACTGGTGGGCCCAAGATATACCGGTATGCTGGCAGACAAATTGTTTAAATATCAATTTGGGTTGAAAGCTATGATTTAGGTATGCATGTCTATAGATGAATAGGAGTGTTCAGTTGTTGTTTTTTGTAACAAAAATCTGAGATGTTTTTGATTGTTATCTGTCACTGTGCTTGTCTAAAGAAAATGTATATAAATAAATATGTGAATATGGTTATAATCTTCAATAACAATCAATAGAAGATCATTCATTATATGGGCCGCAACGCGAGAATACCTGTCTTTGGGGGTTTGCGAACAACACAGGCACAGACCAGCCTGGGCATCCGCACAGTCTGATCAGCGCCTTTGTTTTTCGCTTTTAGGAAAGTATCATATGTAAACTTGTTACAGATGAAATTTTGATTTTCTAGCTAGTCTCTGTTGCTATGTATACTAATTTGAAACTCGCTTTGTCGGACACCCAAACACAGGTTTTCTCGCGACGAGGCACATATGATCTTACATACATTGGTGAAAGTTTTCAGGATTTTGAGGCCGACTTTCCAAAGAAAGTCGGCCTCAGAATCCTGAATTAGACAAATTGTAAATATCTTCTCTGCTTTAATTTGAGTATATCTGAAGACCATTTTCATTTACACTTAAAGCACCAAAAAAAATGCATCTGAAAATGTCGTCTGCTGATGTTGTCTGCTGCAAACAATTTGCTTAACGTTACTGATGAATTAAGTATAGAAGTAAACAGCGTGGACCCAGAACAGACTGCTCCTATAGGTCCACACTGTTTGCCATAGAGGCTTCTTCAACATTTCAGCAGACGAGAAAAGCAGACGACTTGTTGTAATTGGTGCATTAAGGGTTAAAACTTGAAATTGTGAATACTTTGTAGATATGCCTCAAGTTTTAAAATTAGAACTTCCTAAGTTCTGGATTTTATTTTGGAAATTTTGAATTTTTCACCCATGGACACATGAGATGATGTATCTTATTGCATATGAGTAAAACCACAGGGGCCAGTCCAGTGTTTACAATATGCCACAAAGTTACAAGTTTAGTTTATAGTCTATTTCAGTATATTATCAGAGATGGCATATTGTAAAGCTGGTCTGGCCCCCCAGGGGGGGTACTCTAATTTTTTCTCCATACGTAGGCTCGGGCCCAGCATCTACTGTTCACCCCCCAAAAATATCAGGAATTTCAAGTACCCCAAAAAAATATTTGAAATTTTAGCAACCCAAAAAATATCCCCCATTCTGTACCTTGCCCTTAAGAAAAGACCCTAAAATGCATAGAAATGACCCGGAAATATAGGTCAATCTTGTGGTGACCAAAAAAAAATATGCACAAAATCTTCATACCCCAAAAAATAATTATTTTTCTGAAAACCCCAAAAATATTGAAATTCAAAATTTTGAACCCAAATAAATAACCCGAGCATAGGTATGTATAAAAATTTCAGAGTATCCCCCTTGGGGTCTGGCCCCTGTGAGTAAAACCCTAGTTTAGATTATGCTGAGATATTCACCAGGGCTTGATGTCTGTGTGCAGAGAAGGCTCTGGTAATACTGTGCATTGGAACAGGCTTGTCGGAACCTTTGCAGCTCAAAATATCTGTCTAAAGAGGAACAATGTTTTGTACGAGGGCTGTTCAAATATGAATGCAAGTAGCTTCATAACTTTCTTCACATATATGCTACGACAAAATGTTATACCTTTCTGGAAAGCTCTATTTGTCGCCTTTAAAATGCCACCAAGCATAAAGAAACACTAACTATATTTCTCGAGTTACAGACCCTTATATAAAGGCCATTCCTGTATACTGAAGATTTTCTGAAGCAAATTGCAATGCACGTTTTGGTACATCAATGATATAGTGTCATATCTCTGTAAGTTTTAGACAAAATGGCACCAAATTTTAAATGCAAGGCTAAGTAACAATTCAAAAGTTGCTTGCAGGAAAAAGTTTATATAATCCTGTTTCAATCTCGAGTAAACGGGCACGTTTGTGACGTCATTAATTTTATGATAAACGTCATTTTGGGTTATCTACTGGTGATGGAATAATAAATATCGCTGTGTCGTTTTCTTTGCGTTTTGCTGAAAACATGCTAAATATGTCATAAGGAAGTTTTCAAAATAATCCGTCCTCTATTTACAGAGTTATCCCACTTTATATAATTTTTCAAGCATGTTTCTGCTTCTTAATGACGTGTTTACATTAATTAAAATATGTTCAATCTGTCTAGTTCTCAAGACCAGGTTAGTAATTTTATTGTAAATAATGCCTAAAGTGGTCAAACTTAAAGTTTACGTTCAAATTTAGAACAAAGCTGCAATATTATGATAAAAAAATAAGTATAAATTCTATAACCCCTTTCACTTAAGGTATTATTGACTTGATAAAAATGCTTTTCAGCGGTTAAAAATTACCCACTATCCATCAATAATTTGTAGCAACAACTCGGTATGAGCGATCAACATATTGTCTTTGAGTTAAAACTAGTTTAAATGATGTTTCGTGCATTTTGTTATAGATAAGTTTAACTGAAAACTGAAAGGTGATGTTTTGTTTACCATTTATTTGCAAGCATAAAGAGACTTTAGTGAAAACGATTCGTTGTAATTTAACAAAAGCATGTCGGATTTTTGCAACTTTCACAGAATCATTATGTAAGAGTATGGGGATACTTCCTTCAAAATTTCAAGAAATTTCACCTGTTCTGCGAAGAATTATACGCTCGTCTCTTACACTGGTAGATGTTCGAAGCATTGAGTTCGTTAGTATACACATGTGACCCTCATTCAAAGTGCTATAACTCGATAAATATACTGTATTTTTCTTTTGGTCTGGTGCCACTTTAAAGGTGACATACAGTCCTTTATAGAAACGTTTACCATTTTGTCGTAGCGTATATGTGAAGAAAGTTATGAAGCCACTTGCATTCATATTTGAACAGCCCTCGTAAAATATTGAAATACACATTATTTATCAAACTAACGCAGTTTTGTTAAAATGTAAGTTTATTGAAATAAGTTGTGAAAATTAAAAACTAACAACGACATATGGACCCCATCTCGAGAAAACCTGAATTCTTTGCATGTGATCTACAAAGGCCAGCGCACATGAACAACAAAGGTGCAGACCAGCCTGTGCATCTGCACAGTCTGGTCAGCACCTATGCTATTCATTTCCTGCGTGGAAACTTGCAGCATTCAAAATTTCAATAAATAAGCTGTTGAGCTTTACCTGATTGCTAACAAGTTTTAACCCCTTGTATACTATTGGATTCTACCTTCTGGTTTGATACAATAAACTTGGGATAGTCCAGTGTATATATCTAGGGTTGTCAGGTTATCATTAAAAAAATTGTATTCTTTTGTCTGGAAATCTTTTTTACCTTTACAGAGTAGACCATGATGAAATGCAGCATTTTCATCTGGGTCTTCACTGTTAGCAAAAGCACTCATTTAGGGGTTTCCCTAAATACAAAGGGTTAAAACGAGTTTTCCCGGGTCTAGGGCCATATATATGTACAACCACGCAACTACCAATTTAGCAATATACTCCAATGAAACATCTCAAGATAAGCTGTCAAAAGCATAAAATAGACAGTCTATTATTGTCATCCACGTCCATGACAAACTACATGAAAACTTGTTCATTTCTACATCTTCATTTCACTGAAACAATGAAGCGGTTGCAAATTTGTTTTTAAAAAAGCTGATGATGAAAAACGTATATATTTAAAAGACATGTGTTGTAGTTATGCATTGGAATTACATCTATGAGGCAGTTCCAATGTGTACCTACAACATAGGTTACATACACTTACCAAGTATTATGTCCATTGTCTTTGCCTCTTTTTAACATCCTAAACTGCCAATCAGTACTAAAATACCTGTCACTCTACTGCAAATTGTTTATATTTGCATGACAGCTATATCTCCAAATTCGAGGTCATGACTCGCTAACCTGGTAGTTGCGTGGTAGTAAGGCCAGAATTTTTTTATTAGTTGATTTACAAACCCTCAGACTGTAATTTTCGCGAAAGTAGAAAAAAAATCATTTTTTAATTTTTTTTTAATCCGCCGACTCTAAATATTATTTGTTTCGTTGAAAAAATAATATATTTTTGAGGTTCAGTCTGTGTATTTTTGAGAGTGACACTGTTAAAAGTGATTGTCCCGTCCAGATTTTTAGGAAAATGATAAAATATTAAAAAATTTAATACAGACTGTTGGTTTACCTCTAACTAGTTTTACTGTTTCTGGAGATATTAAAAAAAAAAAAAGCTCTGAAAATATTTAAAAAAAAAAGCTCTGAAAATGACCAGTTAACTGGTCATTTTCAGAGCTTTTTTATTTATTTTTTTTCGTCCCCCCCGACGCTAAGTCTGAAAAAAAAATCCCGTAAATCAACTAATAAAAAAATTCTGGCCTAATACTAAGGTGTAAGTTGGTGCAATATGTTGAACACGTGTATCTGCAGTTCAATGCAAGTGAATGAATCTAATTCAGCAAGTCAATGCAACTGGGACCTGAAATACTGGTATAAGGGCTATTGGTATTTTATGAAATAGAATGGCTATTCTGGGGTGCATCTGAATGTATGCAGCAGATGTAATAAGCAGACTCTTTTAGAATGGAAGGATAAGGAGGGTTGTTAACCCTTAATGCGCCAATCGCAACATAAGTCGTCTGAATTTCTCATCTGCTGAAATGTTTAAGAAGCCTCTATGACAAACAGTGTGGACCCAGATCAGACTGCTCCTATAGGAGCAGTCTGTTCTGGGTCCACGCTGTTTACTTCTATACTTAATTCGTCAGTAATGTTAGGCAATTATTTGCAGCAGGCGACTTCAGCAGACGTCATTTTTCAGATGCATTTTTTTCTTGGCGCTTTAAGGGATAACATTTAGAATTTTCAAACAAGGTTTGTTCCATTTATTGCTTTTTTGATGTTTTACGAAAGCAGGATTGATACATTATTTGCATGGAAATTTTCATACGAAAGTTGAGGAGCACAGATTCTATTTTGATCAAGCGCAGATTTTCCTGGTAATGACCTGGGAGGTACCTCTTCCAGTAACCACATAATAATAAAAGAAATATTGAAATACCCCCCCCCCCCCCCCTTCAACAGGAAGGCAGAGTTAGTCTAGAAAATAAAGCCCAAAAGATATGCTTGAGTCACTTTCCTATCCCACTATTTGCAATTTCATATTCATGACAAGCCCAAGTTTTAGATTTTTCTCTGTCAAGCCTGGAATCTACAGATTTTGATCTTGGCTTTGAAAGTGTCTCGCAGAACTTTGAGCATGCTTTCAAAGCCCTTCTAAATTGTGTTTTATGTGGGCTTCATGGCTACTCAGTAATAAGCACCTCTTAATGGGCGATAAAATCTATGCTTTTCACTACAAGTCTCTGTGCAAATTGAACAAAGTCAAATTGTGATTTCTGCATATGACAGAGGGGCAGATCCAGGATTTCTTGTTTATAAAGAGGGCTCCCTTTGCTGATTTTCTTTTTTCTTAACTATCCAGGGAGACCAAATTATTTCATATTCATGAGATATTTAAAAAGGGAGGTGTGGGGGGGGGGGGAGGAGGGGAGGGGTTCAAGCAAACCCCCTCTGGATCCACCACTGTGATATGTGCCCTTATTATATATCAGAATAAAATGCACTTTCTATAAATAACGTTACTATCTTTCAACAAAAAATATTGATTACTTCTGATCATTCTGCAAATCCTTGTTGTTCCCTTCTGTTTTGTAATATACCAATAGCCAGGAGAAGTAAATATTTTTATATGTGTGTATATTTTGGTATAGATTTTGGTATTTTGAATAACCTCATTTTCACTTTTTTAAAACTAGGCTAATCCTTGGGCCAAATAAAAAAAATACCTGTGTTTGGGGTAATCCGACACTACCTAAGTTTACTGGCGAAACCTAGATTTTTTTTCAGGTTTTCTGGAAAAAAAATGTTTTTATGCATTTTGAAAGGTGAAATGCCAATTTGAAAATGCATAAAAAAATTTTTCTTCCAAAACCCCCCCCAAAAAACGTGTGCCTGCCCTACCTGCCCAAAAACACACATATTTTTTTTATTTGGCTTTAAAATACCAATCACAACTACAGCAGACGAGAAGTTTTTATATAAAAAAAAATAAGACTTAATATTGATGTGAATCATCTGCCAGCAGAAAACTCACATGAAATATTAAACTTTATTTCATAAAGGCCACCATTTGAAATTGTCTGCTGTAAATTACAGATGGCACTTTTTGATTAACTCCAATCTAACTGATACCCCAGACCCCTATTTTTCAAGAAAAATTGTAGGTACTTATTGGTATCATCAATAAGACACTCCCTGCAAGGATCTGTAGTGCAATCAGTAGCATGTCCAATTGCAGATCCATGGGTTGTGATCCCGGCCCGACCCCACACATTCTTGGAGATTGATCATGAAATATTTTCTACGGCCATTCTCCACCTTCCACTGATTCAAGAAGCGCTGTTGTCAGTTACATGGCTAAGTATGTGCACAAAGTACTGGCTAACTGCTAAGTCTAAGCTTGTTCAGGAAAAAGTGTTGTAAGGTTAATTGACCACCTCAACCTGACATTAAGTGTTGAATAGGATGTTAACCCACAAACCAAACAACAACAAAAAATCCCAAGGAGAACCACAACGAATAATTCCTTGGAAATACTGTTCTGCCAGCCAAGAGTGACAGTCAGACTTAATGTTTTGTTTACAAAGTTATCAAGGACTTATAATCGATAGATCTCTTGTGTATTAATCCTATCCTCAGGATAGTATTAATACACAATAAAATCTATTGTTTCCCGTTAGCTCAAGTGAAGTGTACACGTTAGTGTTTTACTTAGCAATTGTAAACAAAGTATTACGTCACTGTGACTTTTGGTTGGCACAACAGTAGTATCTGTATATGTATATAAATATTTCTCTTTCCACATATGACACTTGATATCTATAATAGACAATAATTGTTTGTAATATTTTGCAATGATGTCTGTAAGCTTTTATTAGACCCCAGAATCTCGACTTTTTGGTGCAAAAATCGCAAATAAAATGCAATTTAAATGTTCATTTTGGGAGGTATATCGTCGGATATACAGTCTGAAATTTAATTTTACGGTGATGCGTGAATAGAGCTGTAAAACATGATTTTCTACCATATATCCGACAAAATACTTCCCCAATTGAAAGAGTATGGTTATCCCCCTAGCAATGCATCAGTATCATTTTTTTCTTTCAAAAAAGCAGTGAAAATGTATTATGCTGCGCTATTTTTCAGTCAACAATGTTATGTAATGACCTTGGGATTGGCACAGTATGCAGGATTTACTTAAGAAACAAAATTGGATCTTGCATAATATTCGCGAGTACAGTTAAACCTGTGTAAAACGGCCACTCAAAAATTGACAAAACAAAGATATTAATGACAAATGGTTGCTTAATGAAGGTCGAAAGTATTGCAGAATGCTCCCCTTGGAGCATTCTACAATACTTTTGACTTGCATTAAGTGATAATTGGTCTTGAAAACCACTTTTTGGTCTTTTTTTAAGAGTGGCCATTTTACACAGGTTTTACTGTATATAAAAATAAGGTTTGAATGATCTTTTCTCCATCTCTGTCTATATATGTACTAAACCCATTCCAGCCTAACATACCTCAATTTGTAAGATGCAAACAGTGCAGACCCATTTAATGGCATCCCATCTGGGTCTGCAATATTTGTCATAGTGATTTTCAACAATCAATTAATTTTAAAATATTCTAGACATAGTCAACACCCCATTTAGTGAAATAGTCTAATCAAATGTTGGGAAATAAACAGAATGGAAGATAACATATGGCATAAATGGGTTTAATAAATCACGGTTTCTAGTTTGCTTGTGCAAGTTTTATGCTTAGCCTCCCTAGTACTGCTATTAGCACAACTATTAACTTCTACATACCTGCCAGTTAATGAGATTGTGGTACCAGGTACTATCATATGGGCCCCCTACGTGAGAAAACCTGACTTTGTTGCATGCGAATAACAGAGACGCAGACCAACCTGAGCATTTATGCAGTCTGATTAGCACCTTTGTTTCGCTTTGTGGAAAGTTTCACAACTCCTCTTACCACATGCAAAATTTCAGCATTTTATCTAGTCTGTGTAGCTATTCAGGCTGGTTTTAACCTTATCTGGTTACAGAACCCTGAAGACAGGCCCCAAGGTTCTAAAATTTTTTTCGTGTTCAACTCAACTGAGCATGGAATTTCAATTGCTCATAAAAGGTAAAATGTTGAAATATAATGATTTTTCTTGCTTTAAGTCTCTCAGATGCTGTATTTATCCTGCTAATAAATGTTAAAATGCCAACAATTGTTGGAATTTTAACATCTGACTCGGACCCAGTATAAACGGACTGGTCACTGACGGAAATACAAAGTTATGTTGTCAAGGCTTTATTTTAGTGTTATTTCAAAGTACTACAGCCAATAAAATTGATTCTGAACATACACGAGATTATAAGAGGCTTCTCCCGGTATGTGAAGCTGAAATATTATGAGCTACAGTAAAAAGAATTGAGGTTTTCTCGTCTTTTTATGTTGATTTATGACGATTGTCGGCTAAATGTGCAGAAAATAGCTAAAAAGGGTACATAGCTTTCTTGCGAATGTTCATAAAGACGGATAATTTTCAATAAATATAACAATACAGTCTTAAAGATACTATAGTTAACCATTGCTTTTGGAAGAAAACTCAAAGATATGAAGAGAAATAACGGAGATATGATTATTTAATCTTCAACATACGTCAGTTGTGAAAGCTCAGCCACGGTTTAGCCACGACAACGTATTTCCAATATATACATTTACCTGTATGTAAGTGACCAGTCGGAGTTTATTAGGTCCAAGTCTATGAGGAGGGTAAATTTCATGCTCAGCTGAGTTGAGTATGAAAAGTTTTATAACCTTGAGGCCAGGTTTTCTCCCGTCAAGACCCTTATAGTTTGTGATCTCTGAAAATTATAAAGATTTGCCTTTGAATCAATTTTAAATCTGAAGTTCTTGATGATCTAGAAACTTGATGTTAAGAATATGGATGAATCTCATCAAAAACAGCTGAGATATGGATGGACCATGACTGTGTGACCAATATTTCATGGTCTATTGATTTTGAACTTAATGCTGGTAGTTCTGCTATCCTCTTTATCTGGACCCCTTGTCTCATACCATTGTATCTGCAGATAAGTAAAATAGTATAGCCCAAACTGTGATGAATAATAAAGTTGGCCCCGAGGTTATAAAACTTTTGTCATGCTCAACTCAGCTGAGCACAAAATTTATCCTCCACATAAGTGTTAAAGTGCCAACAATTGTTGTTATTTAAACATTTATTAGCCTGATAAATACAACATATGAGAGACTTAAAGAAATAAACTTCTTCGTTTGTTGGTATTTTAGTTTTATGAGCAGTTGAAATTTCGTGCTCAGTTGAGTTGAGCATGAAATAAGTTTTATAACCTCGGGACCTGAACTAAAAGAACTGCTGTTGGTAAAAGTGTGTGATTAAAAAAAAAAAGGATTTTCTTATTTCTCAACCCCCAAAAAAAACAGTTGTGGGTCTCATTGATCTCCCAAAGTGCATGTTAAAACTGATTGGTTAAAAATATTCACAATTTTACGCTCAAATTTGTTTTTACCGGTTCTTTGGACCACAACTTATCTTTGACAAGGATATGAAAAAATATATATCCCAAATTTGATTAAGTAGCTACTTTTCGAGTTATCACAAGTTGAATAATTGAGAGTTCTTCACTATTTTGCAAGTTTTACGATCTAACAAAAGATAATGCATTGTGCATAAAATTGTGAATATTGTCTTATATACCTGTTTAAACATTTGTCTCAATGAGACGGTTCTTTTGAGTACCCACAACATGTTTTGTTAGAGAAATAAGAAAATTAATTTTAAATTATGAACACTTATTATCTCAAGGACGCAGGCATATTAGTTTTCATATAGTTTGTCAAGGTGTTTTTGCTAGCATTGTACATGTACTGTATACTGTGGTTTTGTATGCATGCTTTATTTTTTACGAGATTTTTATGTCTTATTTCAATATGTATTGTAAGTTGTTACATGCTCATTGAAAGTGAAATTGAGAATTTCAAATACAGAAATAGTAGGGTAATTGTTCTAAAATTTTGAACACAATAGTTGGCTACTAAAAAAGGTTTCAAGACAAACAGTGCAGACACAAGGTCTTCCCTGTTTGCTATTCTGACATGCAGTTTGTTATTTTGTTTGTTTGATTTTTCACAGTCAACAATTTTTCAGTTATGTCAGGATGGGTTTTCCTGGGTTGAACCAGTACTAAGCAAGAATAAATCTTTCTTGCTCAAGGACACAACACAGTGATGCCGGTGAGGCTCCAACCCAAGGCCCCTCTGTCTTGAGTCAAGCACTCTACCACTGAGCTCCCTATAGTTGGCTACAAAAAAGGTTTCTAGACAAACAGTGCAGACCCAGATCAGACTAATTCTATAGAAGAAGTCTGATCAGGGTCTTCCCTGTTTGCTATTCTAAAATGCTTTTTGTGATTTCTAGTCCTATTAACCAACATTTCTTTGAAAAACAGAAAGAGAAAATGGTTTGAAATTTTAGAACAATTACTGTATTAGTAATTGGCTGAAGAATAAGCCCCATTGCCCTTAAAAAGACCCAACTTCTAAAGAGTTTAGGTCTTTAAAAGGGCAATATGATAATATAGAAAAAGAATGCAACAGACAACAAATTTGTGAGGTATGGTTATGGATTCTCAAAGAAAAAGAGCACTTGTCCACATTCTCTTCCCAAAAAGTCGTTTTAACCCTTAAAGCGCCACCTATAATTTGCAGCAGACGACAATTTCAAATTTTGCCGCTTTTTGAAAAATAACAAATAAGGCATATTTCATGAGAATTGTCTGCTGGCAGACAATTCTCAAGAAAAATCATACCTTATTTTTTTCGAAAATTCGGAAAGATGTTGAAAAATTTGTCGTCTGCTGCAGTCGTGATTGGCGCTTTAAGGGTTAAAAATAAAATTCTGTCTGTTGTAACTATAAAATGTGCTTTAAATTTATGTAGGTGATAGATCCCATGAGTATTATTGTTGGTTATCAAAGGCTAAACTGTCTAAATGAGAAATGAGAAGTGATTTCAATGTCTATGCTCATAGTTTCATTATTTGTCAAATTAAAACAGAATATGTTGGCATCAGTGTTTTATTTTACCTTGCCTTCCAATGTCAATCTTTGAAATGAGAAGCTGGCGTGGTGTAGGGGATAAATAAGCATTATGCCTTCTAAGCCCGGGGTTGCAGGTTCGATTCCTGGCTTCTCCCAGTCTGTCTGATGAGACTTTAAGCCGGGGCCCGTCTTCTGAGACGCTTTAAAATCAGAACCACTGTTGGTTGAGCCTTTATGTAATCCTAGCCATAAACCCTGACCAGTACTGGTTATAGCCAAGGAACACGGCTACAAACAATAGTCAATCTTTGAAGTGCCCATCAGAACTGCAGCTGATGTAAATTTATGACATCATTTTTTTGTGAAAATAAAAGCTTGATATTGCATTTAAACCATTTTCTGGCAGATGGTACTTGTGGTATACTGAAGCTTATTTCTACTGAACTCTTTGTAGACCAATCAACTTTTATAAAGTTTGATACACTTTACCATTTACCTCATTGAGACGCTTGAATGCTTTTGCAAACAGAGCAGAACCAGATCAGACAGCTCTTGTAAGAGCTGCCTGATCATGGTCTATTCTGCTTGCTAATGAAAATATGATATATCTGATCCTAAACAAGTGTAGCAACATGAAAGTTCATTTATATAATTATTCATAGTGGATGGAGCCTACCGTGAATATTCATGAAGGAAAGGGTTAAATGGTCCATGCTCTATATTGAGGGGTTACAGGTTATATTTTCCTAAAATATTGTAATTCTCTGAAGATCGATTTTGTGATTTTTGTCTTAACCCTCTAGTACCCAAACATAGAATGCACTATCAGAAAACATGTATATTCTACCCAGATACTAGCTTTGGGAAGTCAAATAGAAAACAGGGTCTGAATTTGTGTTGAGGTCAAAGGTTGCCGAGATTGGCATGTAACATATATGCTACATTGGGCATTAAGTTTTCATGACATGATTTTTTAAAGGTGAATAACTCTAGTTCCTATGATGATTTTAGGAAACCTTTTTGGATGACAATTTGGTGTAAGAAAAAGAATTTATTAGATTATATATATCATGTTTATCTAAAAAGGTTAAGTCAATATCTCAATTCTTATTTTTGATTTTTTTAATGCCCAATGTAAAGTACATTTTCGTTTTTGAACTTTGGCGAACTTTGGTGGCTGATAAAACCCATTTCAGACAAATAGTCTCAACAGAAATGATTAATCTAGTTGCTTAACATCTTAACTGTCTTTCTAGCAGTTTAACTTAACTTTCAAGCCAATATCCTGGTCACGGCCCCAAAAAAGAAGAATGTAGCATATGATACACCGGGCACTAGAGGGTTAAGCAAACAGTGCAGACCCTGATGAAATTTGGGTCTTAATGTTTGCAAACATACTGGCTTTGGGGTTTTCAGTTTACAAAGGGTTAGAATTGACCTGTTACCAAATACTAAATGGATGGAGAGCATTTAGTAATCAGGGTTGGCACGATATTATCAGCCCTGGTAAACCCACCCAATAAAACCCGGGTTTACCCGGGTTGGGCAATAAGGTCATATTACCCACTTTGGGTAATATGCGGGTTTTATGAATTTTTGGTCTTAAAAATTCTCGGTTTTCAGTCTGATGATAGATATAAAAGTGTAGAAATGATTCTATATAGCCATAATTTAATCAGCTTAAATGGTTATATTGAGATAGTCATTAAAATATGAGTATCAACATTGACAATTAAAATTATATTACATTTATTTACAAGATACAGACAAGTCAGTTTTCAACTAAATCTGATTATTATTATCTTGTCTATTATCATGATTATGCTAGTCATCTAATGTCATCTTTCCTAGGCGCGTTGCTGAAATTCAAATTTTCGAAAAAACTTACCTCATCGTCATAAAGGATGAAACAGGTCTTAAATTCAAGATAAATGACTCTACTTTATTTCTGATTGGGTCGTACGCTCAAAAATTGGTAGCATCATATTAAAAAAATGGGGAGATAACTCAATGTTTGCAAAAAACGGAAACGTAAAGTACGGTTTTTAAACTGATTTTGTATTGACAAAAAGACGTTCTTTTTCGAAAATTATTTTATTTTCTAAAAGTAAGTTTACTGTCATTTATATTTGTATGAGTTTTATTGATTTTTATAAATTTAAACATAGTTTTTTGGGGGGATAACTCTTACTACCCTATAAAATTTAATATTTTCCTCTATATTATTCCTTGTAATACCGTTATATTTAATCAGAACCCGCAACACTTCATAATTTCTAAAACAATTGTCTTTTCGCTTTTCAAAAACATGATTTGCCGCATCCTGATATGACTGACGGCTCAGAAATTTGCTTCTTAAGTTGCCTCCCCTGTGTGGAAAAACAGCGTTTTAATGCATTTTTCCAATACACTTGATACGAGCATAGGAGATTCGCTGATTTACTTTTGGAGAAAACTTACATTAGCGTCCTAAATGATGATACATGGCTTAATTAAAGATAAATATATCTGTACTATCAATTTGTGAGGATTGTACGTTAAAATCGAGTATCGTCATTCATAAAATGGGGAAATAACTCTGGTACTAGAAATAATGTAAAACCAGCATAGATGAGCGTCGTTAAGTACCTCCTTTAAATATTGCTTCTCTGCTTTTTTTTTACTTTTACTCACACAAAAGTATATCTGTTTAAAATGTCTAGTCTTTCTTTCTTAGATAGATAAAATAGAATTTCAGAAACAGCAATATGACGCTCTTATTAGATATTAATAGTATCTACTTTGCATATTCAGTAATAATAATGAAAACGTAAGTAATGAGAAAAATTGTAGAATAAATTAAGGGGTGTCACCTACAAAATTACCTATATGTCGTTGTTTATCATTCCAGACTAAGAGTCGTGGTACCAAATTAAAGTTGAGACATTACAAATGTAGCAAAATGACCAACTGAATAGATATACCAATTATCTAATTTGCATACTCATGAATAATAAAGAAAACATACGAAATGAGAGAAAATTGGCCGAAAAATTAAGGGGTATATCTACAAAATTCCCACTACACCAGCTGCTAAATATCTTATCATACAAGATTTGGTACCCAATAAAAGTTGAGACAAAGCCATTTGACTAAAATGATTAAATATACGAATTATCTTATTTAAATATTAATGAATATTAATGTAAACGTAAGAAATAAGAAAAAAATTGGTAGAAAAATTAAGGGGGTATGCCTACAAAATGTCCTATATGTCTGCTGCGTACTAGCCTAGACTACAATACTTGGTACCAAATAAAAATGAGACATTGCCATTTGACTAGAATGATTAAATATGCGAATTATTTAATTTAAATATTCAAGAATATAAATGTAAACATAAGACATAAAACAAAATTTGTAGAAAAATAAAGGTGGTATACTTCTAAAATTACCAGTACGCTAGCTGCTAACTATCCTATCTTACAAAACCTGGTACCAAATAAAAGATGAGACATAGCCATTTGATCAAAATGATGAAATATACGAATTATCTAATTTAAATATTCATGAATATTAATGAAAGCATAAGAGGCAAGAGAAAATTGGTAGAAAAATTAAGGTGGTATACTTTCAAAATTACCTATATACCTACTGCTAACTATCGTAGACTACAAAACTTGGTACCAAATTAAAGCTGAGGCATTGTATTTTGACCAAAATGATTAAAATATACGAAGAATCTAATTTGAATATTCATGAATATTAATATAAAAATAGCCATCAGAGGAGATGGCAAATCCCCCGACCAAAAAGTAATTGATATGCAGTTACAAGCAGCCAACCTAGTATATATATTTGATGTGATAATACTGAGTGTCACTGCGAACAAAAGTGGAAGGCTGACTGTAGAGACTTCATTTTTACCTTTAAATTCACAAGCTTCCTCCTATAAAGTTCATTCAAGGGAGATAACTTATAAGTCCAGCAAGGGAGAACAACAATTCTTGAATGCAAGACACCCCCTTGACCTATTATACATATATACCATATATTATCAAAATATCTCAAAGGATATTAAAGTTATTGAGCGCACAAGCTTCCCCCTATAAAGTTCATTCAAGGGAGATAACTCAAAAAACATTAAAGGAGAGCAACCATTCTTGCACGCAACACACCGTCTTCACCTGATATACATGCATGCCAAATATTATCAAAATATCTCAAAGGGTATTAAAGTTATAAAGTGCACATGCTTCCCCCTATAAAATTTAAATTTCACTCAAGGGAGATAGCTCAAAAGTCCATTAAAGGAGAGTAACCATTCTTGCATGCGACACACCGTCTTGACCCGATATACATGCCTACCAAATAGTATCAAAATATCTCAAAGGGTATGAAAGTTATTGAGCGCACAAGCTTCCCCTTATAAAGTTCATTCAAGAGAGATAACTCAAAAGGCCAGCAAGGGAGAGCAACCATTCTTGCACGCGACACACCGTCTTGACCCGATATACATGCCTACCAAATATTATCAAAATATCTCAAAGGGTATAAAAGTTATTGAGCGCACAAGCTTCCCCTTATAAAGTTCATTCAAGAGAGATAACTCAAAAGGCCAGCAAGGGAGAGCAACCATTCTTGCACGCGACACACCGTCTTGACCCGATATACATGCCTACCAAATATTATCAAAATATCTCAAAGGGTATAAAAGTTATTGAGCGCACAAGCTTTTGTCTACGGACGGACAGACGGACGGACAGACGGACAGACGGACAGACGGACGGACGCCAGGCTGATCGCTATATCCCCCGATCCTTTTCGGGTCGGGGGATAAAAAGTATAAATAAGGGAAAATTGGTAGAAAAATGAAGGCGGTATACCTACAAAATGTCCTATATGTCTGCTGTTTATTAGACTAGACTATAAAATTTGGTACCAAATAAAAGTTGAGACTTTATCATTTAACCAAAATTATTGAATATGCGAATTATCTAATTTAAATATTCATGAATATTAATGTAAACATAAGAAATAAGACTAAATTGGTAGAAATATTAAGCGGGTATACCTACAAAATCACATGTACTCCAGCTGAAAACTATCATAGACTATGAAAATATTGGTACCCAATAACAGTTGAGACATAATCAGTTCACTAAAATAATTAAATATACGAACTATTTAAATTAAATATTCATGAATATTAATGTAAACATAAGAAACAATACAAAATTGGTAAAAAAATTAAGGTGGTATAACTGCAAAATTAACATGACGCTAGCTGATAATTATCCTATCTTACACAACTTGCTATCAAATAAAAGTTGAGACATAGCTATTTGGTCAAAATGATAAAATATACGAATTTTATAATTTAAATATCCATGAATATGAATGAAAGCATAAGAAATAAGATAAAATAGATAGAAAAAATAAGGGGGTATAGCTACAAATTTACCTATATTTCTACTGCCAACTATCGTAGACTGCAAAACTTAGTACCAAATTCAAGTTGAGACATTGCATTTTAACCAAAATGATTAAATTTACAAATTATCTAATTTGAATATATTCATGAATATTAATGAATACTTAAGAAATAAGAGGAAATTTGTAGAAAAATTAGGTGATTTACGTTCAAAATAACCACTAAGTCAGCCGCTAACTATGATTAACTTCAAAACTAGGTACTAAATAAAAGTTGAGACATTTTCATTTGATGAAGATGATTAAATATACAAATAATCTAATTCGAATACCCATAAATATTAATTTAAACATAAGAAATCAGACAAAATTGGTATATTAATTAAGGTGGTATCTTCCAAATTACCTCTACACCAGCTGCTAACTATCCTAGACTACAAAACTTGGTACCAAATAATAGTTGAGATACAGGTATGTGACCCTTTGACTATAGGTATTCGAAATATCTAATTTTTATAGTCACGAATATTAATGAACACATAAAAAGAATAAGTCAAAAATAGTAGAAAACTAAAGTGGTTTGACCTACAAAATAACCTATATTTCAGCTGCCATATGTCTTGGACTACCAACCATGGTACCAAATAAAAGTTGAGACCTATGATGAATATACAAATGATCTCATTTGCTTGTCTCATGAATGTATAAGAAAACATTAAAAAGAAAGAAGAACACAGAATGATAAAATTTAGCTCTAGGCTTTAATTTGAGAATAGGATAACTAGCAACTGACATATGCGTAATTTTGTAAGTACGCCCCTTTAATTTTTCCAAAATTTTCTCTTATTTCTTATATTTTGATTAATATTTATGAGTGAGAATGTTAGAAAATTTGTTAAATGGACAATTCGGTAAAAGTGCAGTGATTTGGCATTATTTGGTGCCAAGAGTGGTTGCCTAAAATAATTCGCAGCTGAGTTGTAAGTATCTTTGTGGGTACACCTTTTTTATATATTTTTTTACGACTTCCTAACGTATTCATTAATTTTCATGGATATGCAAATTTGCTCACTAGCAAAATTTACCGCTGAATGAAGCTGTTATGTCTTACTTTTGTTTTTTTTATCGAGTTAGTACTTTAGGGTGAGTTTCTTCTGAGATATAAGTAATTTGTAGGGACATACCCAACTGTTTTGAAGCGCATTGTTTGTTGCCATGGAAACCACACAATTTCACATAGCTCAAATGGGATTATTTTGAGGGCAATACTTTTACCAATTGAAGGCAGTCCCACAAAACAATATGACGCCCAAGAGAAGTTGTCCTGAGGAGGCAAGGCTGGTCTAATTCGACCATTGAGTACTAAGGAATTTAAATGCTTTTACTTTTGATATATAGATAGTGTAACACATTTTATGGGTATTGCTAGGAAGAATGGACATTATGACGACAGTTAAATCAAAGCTACTTGTTGATTCTCAAAACTCATTTCTCGTTTATCACTTTAATAGCTTGAACCTAGTCCAAAATAGTGCTATGAATGAAACATTCATTACATTAGCTGGACACTAGATACGCAAAAAGTAAGTGAGTATAAACAGGAAAAAACACAATCACTTCTGCAGATCAACCCACGGCATCGTGAGGAAGAGGAACAGAACCCTTACAGTCACAAGACACCAGGAAGACAATTAAAGCAAAGCAACTATCATTCTCTTCCTCGTCAAGGTGTTAAAAATATATAAAGAACACAAATAGATGCATAATAAAACAAAGACCAACACGGAACCCCCACAAATATTCCGAGGTACATTAAACAATGAATCAACAACAATGTAAGATTCTGTATGATTTTGGCGGCCATCTTGAAAACATGCAAATAAGCTCAATAAGACGCCATTTCTCAGCTTGCAAACATTGGTTTTCGGATTTAGCATACCTAATTACCTTGAAGAAATGTGTCAGATCTTTTGTCTTCAGAAATAAGTCCATACTTGATACTTTTAAAATTCGTATTTTGTGCTTCTGTTTTCTGCGAGTATAAAGTTATCTCCCCTTTTTCAATATGGCGCTACCAATTTCTGAGTGTGCGACCCCCCAAAAATTAAGTGTTGACATTTATCTTCAATTGAAGACTAGTTTCATCCTTTAAGACGTTGAGGTAAATTTGCCCAAAAGAATTCAGAGACTGCGCCTAATAGTATATCAAGTGTATTGGTGAAATGCACGAAAACAGAGTATCTTTCACACGGGGGTAGCAACTTTGCAAGGGATTTTCCTAGCCGTCAAGCATGTCAGAATGCTGTTAATCATGTTTTTGAATAGCAAATTTATATGTTTCGTCGAATTGATCAAGTTTTACGCATTTTTACCAAAAATAATGGTGTTATCAGTAACGATATCGAGGGAAATGTTCTATTTTATAGGGTAGTAAGAGTTATCCCTCATTAGCTATATCTGCAAATGAAGAAAATGAGCCAAATTTGATTTAAAAATAAATCAAAGTTAAATTGATTTTAGAAAATAAAATAATTTACGAAAAAATAATGTTTTAACACTGCATAAAATCGATTCGAAATTCGTACTTCACAATTCCCTTTTTTGCAAGGATAGAGTTATCTCCCCCTTTTTAGATATGACGCTACCAATTTTCGAACGTACGACCCATTCAAAATTAAAGTAGAGGCATTTAGTTTTGATTTGAGATCGGTTTCATCCTTTATGACGATGAGGTAAGTTTTCTCAAAAAGTAAGCCTCATATGAAATTCAGCAACGCGCCTATCCCCTGAAAAAATATCTTTGGCTTCAATAATATAAACAAATCCACTCTGGGTCTAATGGCTTCATCATATTGGCACTAAATGAAAATTTTAAAGCTAACTTTGATGGGTGATGAGCTGTTTTATGCTTAAGCCTGAATAAACTTTATGTATCATGTATGTATACATGTAATTCTATTCCAGAATGTGAATAAGTTCCCATTTCCCAATAAGACTGCATTAAAATATATGAACACTTTTGTTACTAGGACCAGCATGACTGCATTTGACCATAATTTCAATAGTCAAGGATAATTGCTCAATTACTGCCCCAAAGGTGTGAATCACTGTCAAAACAATACTTCTGTTATTTTTTTTGTAATCGGCCTATAATTTTACCACAAAGTAAAACCATCAAAAGATGCAGACAGAAATGCAAATAGCTTAAATCCTGATCTAGACCAGTACTGTTTGCACAGAAAAAACTGTAGGGTAGCAGCCTGGTTGTGGGAGTTATGATTGATTATTTTAATGATAAACTATAACTTTAAGATTTATAAAACCCACATAAAACCCATAAAACCCCCAAAACCCGCCCTTATAAAACCCGTAAAACCCGCCGGGTTGGGCTTTATGATAAAACCCGGGTTTTATGCCAACCCTGTTAGTAACATGAGATTAAAAATAACTAGCTAGCTCACTTTTATTAAGTACAGGTTATAGATCATATATTACAATTATAAGAGGAATTAAGTGGGAACGAGCATAGCGAGCTATGACCTACTTAAGTTTCCTCCTCCTTTTTTCCGACTGCTCCATTGGAAATGGTTGCATTGACCACTTAACCAATTTACTAAATGATTTTACTTTATAGATATTACAAATATTACCAAAATATGTGATTAAGTTGGCCAAAAATGTAAATTTCTGTGCAAGCTGATTGGTTGTGAAGCACAGGAAAGGGTGAAGCACAGGAAAGGGCGAAGTGAACTATAAGTCTTGTTTGTGACTGGGTCTGCTTTGATTTTGTTTGATTTGATTCTTTACATCCCATCAACAATCTTTCAGTTAAACAAGGACAGGTCTTCCTGGGTTGAACCAGTACTAAGCTAGGATAAAAGTGTCTTGCTCAAGGACCACAACATAGGGACGCCGGTGAGGCTCGAACCTGCGGCCCCTCGGTCTCAAGTCAAGCACTCTACCACTGAGCCACTGCGCTCCCTTGGTCTGCTTTGATGCTTTATATTCCAGTCAAAACATTTTCACACATGTAGGGAAATTTCCTGGGTTAAACTAGTACTAAGAAGAGGATAAAGTGTCTGGCTCAAGGAAACAATGATTTGTAGCCGAAATATTCCTTCTTTATTTCAGCAAAATACTTAAACAAGGACTATTTTTACAAAAATATTATTAACAAAAGTTACTAAGTATTTTAGATTTTACATGTATCCCTTCTTAAGATTTTAAATTTACATCCATTTCTTTTCGGCAACAAAGTGGAAGTCATTAACCACAATCACAGTATCTGATTTGATACAAAAGACACAGGATGGTCCATTGTATATAATAACGCATCACAGTATAAAATTTCCGAGAAAAGAATGTATTTCAGTCCTTTAAGATTATTTATATCTAAGCAAACAGTGTAGACATTTGTGGCATTTCATCTGGGTATTCACTTTTTGCAAATTTTAGTAACTTTTAACCAGTTTCCAGCATACAAATGGTTAATCCAAACCGGAGCCGGACAAAACATCCCGGGACAAAACATCCCATGCCATTTTTTTACACCCCGGACAAAACATCCCACAAAGATTTGCCACCCCGGACAAAACATCCCACGCTGTTTTTGTCACCCCGGACATAACATCCCATGCCATTTTTGTCACCCCGGACATAACATCCCATGCCATTTTTGCCACCCCGGACAAAACATCCCATACTCAGACTGCTTCTTCAGGGTAAGTCTCATTTGTGACCTTTATCTACTATGACATGTACTACCAGTGAATGCCCTAGTATGACTGTCCAAATGATATAAACTAGATCTTAAATTGATTGAAAGGCAGTTTCACAATGTAAATAGAATTTAATTAAAGATAATTATATCTTCTTGTGACAAACAACTAAATTTGTGTGTTAAGAAGCCAATTACATCTTAAAAGAAATCATTTACAGTTTGGGTCATACAAACTATTATAATTGAGAAACATATGTCTAATTAGTCTAATTATCTATCTACCTTTGATCTCCAATCATTTCAATAGGTATGGTACATTAAGAATATCAATAATAATAGTGACAATTAACTAAATGGGATGTTTTATGCACTTTCATAGGCTTTAAACAGAGTGTGGGATGTTTTGTCCGGGGTGGCAGAAGTAGCATGGGATGTTTTGTCCGGGGCGGCAAAAATGGCATGGGATGTTTTGTCCGGGGTGACAAAAACTGCATGGGATGTTTTGTCCGGGGTGGCAAATTGATGCGGGATGTTTTGTCCGGGGTGGCAAAAAATGGCATGGGATGTTTTGTCCCGGGATGTTTTGTCCTACATTCAATACACACATATATGTAAAGGCTAAACTGGCTTCATATGAGCCGGGACATGAGATTTCCAACAATGTGGTATGTGCGACCAGCAAAGGCTCAGACCAGCCTGCGCATAGTCTTTGCTAGTCGCTTGAATATTCTATGAATATTAAGCTACTGACTGAACATTCATGTGGAGTGTCTAAGCTTAACAGGAGGTTGCAGAGGCTCGCCTGAGTCTACACTTGTCAAAATGCCACATTGTTGGAAATCACATGTCGCGACTCATATGTTCATTATGCCTTCTCAGGAGTCGATGATGTTGCTTGAATGACCATTATTTCAATAGTCATGCACTGGCCATTATGTCAATAATTGTGCACAAATAGCAAAATACAATGCCAATTCACCATTGTTTTCTGCGTTCTTTCAAGTGAGTACTAATTAGGCTGATATAGTGATACTGATTAATCCTGAACCTTTTCACCCCTGTCATATGAATATAATGAGGGGTCATAGGTATATATTACTTTACATATAAAGTTGCATTTTTTCTCACTAGATCATGTTTGTCTTAGCAAACAGAGCAGACCCTGATGAATACAGTATTTCATCTAGGTCTTCACTGTTTGCCAAGGTGCGTATTTAGGAGACACTAGTATATCATATGGGCCTCGACGCAAGAAAACCTGTCTTCGGGGGTTTGCGAACAACACAGGCGCAGACCAGCCTGCGCATCCGCGCAGTCTGTTCAGCGCCTTTGTTATTCGCTTATTGAAAAGTACCCTAACTAGGCTTTCTACAGGCGAAATTTCAGTTTTCTAGCTAGTCTCTGTAGCTGAGGAGACTGGTTTGAAACTCACTTTGTCGGAAACCCCGAAGACAGGTTTTCTCGCGACGAGGCCCATATGGGCCTCAACGCGAGGAAACCTGTCTTCATGGGTTTGCGAACAACATGGGCGCAGTCTGATGATCGCCTTTGTTATTAGCTTTTTGGAAAGAATCCTGTGTAAACTTGCTACAGGTGAAATTTAAATTTTGTAGCTAGTCTCTGTAGCTGAGCAGGCTGGTTTGAATCTCAATTTTTCGGACACCCCGCGACGAGGCCCAAATATCATAATAAGATTTTTGATAACATGCAGGTGCATCATCCACATTAGTGGGCCCCTTCTGGCTAATTGCATGCATAGCAGCTCACCTGGTCTCCAGGTGCTCCTTTCTTCTGAGTCAACTGTGATGAGCTTCCATAAAGGCTAAATTGGTTTGAGAATTTCAACAAAAAAAATAATAGTGTAATCTTTGAACTGGTTTACTCTCACTGTGAAGGCTAACATAATCAGGCCTTTAGTTAAGAGTGCATACCAAAAAAATATTTTTCTTATTTCTCAACCAAAACATACATGTATGTGGGTTTTTTTGAGCACCCATAACAAATGTTAAAACGGATGGGTAAGAAAACATTAACAATTTTACGCTCAAAGATTTTGTTTATCTATTATATCCTATGCATAATTTAAATTTCCATGTCCAGATTTGCAAAATACAACGGCTGAGCAAAAAGTAGAATTTCTCCATAACTTTTTTTATTTGAGGTCTCATTATCTTCAGATTTTTTACATGCGTAAAAGTGGTCTAATAAGAATATCCAGGTAAAGTTTGATTAGTATATCTCTACTTTAAATATTTTCATTTTCACCTTAAAAAGTGCAGGGTACGTATGAGTGTAAACATAGGTTTAGATAAACAAAAGTTTTCATGGTAAAATAGTAAATGTTTTCTTACCCATCAATTTAAACATGTGTTTTGGGTGCTCAAGACAACCGTCTCATTGAGATGATTCTTTTGAGTACCCACAACATATGTTTTGGTTGAGAAATAAGAAAATCATTTTTCTGTTATGCACTCTTAACTTAAGTCTCAATAAGTCCCCTTAACTTATTTCTCAACTGAAACATATGTTGTGGGTACTCAAATGAACCGTCTCAGTGAGACGGTCCTTTTGAGCACCCAAAACATATGCTTAAAATTATGGGTAAGAAAATATTAACAATTTTACGCTGAAAATGTTTGTTTTTAAATCTAAACCTATGGTTCACTCATGATCAATCATGGAATGGATGGGTCTTTTCTAATACAACAATTTGTTGGAAAATCCTCCCAGTTGTAATTATAGGACAACCTGATTCTATGCTCCACTTCACATAATCTTCCATTCACATGTAAACTACGATTTAACTGCCTCATATCATCAACAGACTGTTTATGCATCACTATGTAGGAGTTAAAACAACCTCGGGATTTGAATTCTGTGTTAAACTTTGGGTCATGTATCCGCTGGATTTTTAGCGGTGCAAGCCACATCCCAAGAGAGACATCCTCGTTGTTGAGTAATTGAAACATGTCGGAATTTATTGCCAAGTAATGGACAAGGTCATGTGATAGGACATAGCCGCCACCAAGGGCATATGGCAGGTATCTATCACAGAGAACAAAGTCTTTCTCTGCCCATTTACCCGTCTTCTTCACATGAGCCCTGCCGTCAAAGAACCCCCAATACACCAGCTTCTTAGGTTTGGAGTTCAACTCCTTCACAACCTCATCCAGTCTAACAAATGTATCTTCATCCACCTTCATAAAGTAGTCCAGCTTTAAATTCTCATCTGCCCATTTTAGAGTTTCAATAAGTTTTTCAGTTAGGCTAAAATACGATTCGCTGAACTCCTTCAAAAGTATAAGATCCTTGAAATTGCCATCTTCATTTATCAGGGACTTTTTTTCTACTGCACTAACACTTTCTGTTCCAATCACAAAGTAAACAAATGTATCCTTGGGCAGGTTAAGAGCCCAGGTCTGTCTGATGAGGTTTCTGCTGTCTTGATGGCTGGGTGCAGACATGACAAACACCACAAGATGTTTTGATGGACTATATTTCACTTCTGATGCAATGCCACCTCGCTTTGCATCAACATGCTGCACAGGTTTCACTTCATCATTATCTCTGAGCCCACGTTCAATGTTACTTTTGGAACTATCTATGGAATTGTTGCAGACAGTCAACAGGAAAATGATACAGATACAGAACAATAAGCCGCAGATATAAAATTTGAAACCATGTCTATATAGTTTGGCCCTGATCCAGTTTCTAACCATCATTTCTTATCTTGCTTATCATTTACATTGTATTTATAAAACAAAATGGTGCCGATCACACATTAATATTCTGAAATTTTGATATTAGTATCTTGCCCAACAAGCTCAAAGCAGGCAGTGCAGTGCCAGATCAGACTGCTCCTAATGGAGCAGTCTGATCAGGGTCTCCACTGTATGTCATTCTGAAAGTATCTTGTAAATCAAAGGCTTTGTAAGCCAACTTTCAGATGAGAACAGTGAGAAAATATCAAAAGTTTAGAAAAAATGGTGGGAAAAATTAGAATTTCAGTGAGAAAAAGTACTTTTAGCTACTCAAAACTTTACAGAAGTTAGTGTTTTGAGACAAAAATGCAACATTATTTCTGGTTAGATATGTCATGATACAAACATTATTGAGACTTTCAGGAAACTGGTGCTTTCTAAAGAAACAGCAACCTGGATATTTCGGTTATCTAAATTAAGCAGCTTTATCTCCCCTGAATGACTGTCCTTGATGTATTTCAAGTGTATTTCAAGCACCAATTGAAAATATCACACCTAACTTATCTCCCCTGAATGACTTCTCGATAAACTTCAAGCACCATTTAAAAATATGCACCAGTCTGACACTTGGCCAGTTTTAATACGATTTTTTTGAGAAAGCAAGCCTAAGCTTTGCCCACTATACTTGAATTGGCAGCAATTCCTTGAAGCAATCCAGCAAGGGAAACCGAGCTGTCTCATGAAGCTGCGTCTCCACCTCCAAGATCTGTGTCCGACCTAAGAGGGTCAAACTGCTGAATCGTCTTTACAACCAGAGCCAAGTGGTCAAAGAAGCTGTTTACTCCTACACGCAGTGACTTAGTCTCTTGTGCCTCAAAGTGCCTGAAACATGTAAAGAAGATGCTTATTCAACTGCAAAGTCATGATTGCTACAGTTCAGTCCCTTTATAACACTATGTTTAGGATCCATAGAAATGGACTGAGTTATTAATGAATTGTGTGTTATATACTAGCCAAAAGTTCTAACCGGCCACCTGTATTTTATTAATTTTCTTCAAAACGTTAAATGCCATGACTAGTTTTTTGGCATCTGAAAATAGCAAGACGTGTTATGTACCCTAGGCAGTAACGATTTTGACAAACTATTGGACAGTACATGCAGTATGCCAATTTGAATAGTGGTACCCCCATTTTCAAAATTCGCATTTTGGCACAATTTGTAAGTCGTGACTTTTTTCAATAACCCCCTTTCACACGCAAAACGTTTTCATTTCAAAAGCCAAACTCATATTGAACACTAAAATGTTAAAATGAACACTCCATCTGCCTGAGACTCGTTGCTATTGGCCAACATGTCAAAAATTACCCCACCATCCAATGCAAATTCTTGTTAATTTTGAAATTGAGGGTACACGTAATCGGCAAAGCCTCCCGGATACAATTTAATTAATTTTGCTTAGCCGTTTTCTGGTATCATTTACTGATAGACTGACCTTTTTGGTTATACAAATCAAATTTATATGGTGCTTACAACTTTTCAGAAATTCGGTAAAAACACATGTGGCCGATTAGAACTTTTGACTAGTATATATGCCTTGTGCACCGGGGCCGCGGCACACCGACATTATAACCGAAAAATCATAATGAATTGTGTTATAAAGGGACAATTTTACAAAGGAATTATAAGAAAATGACCATTTCATGGTCATCTTCCTATAATTCCTTTGTAAAATTCCACGCTAAAAGATTTTGGGAGCCACAACACAACTGTGTTGTTTTCAAAGCTTTGTTATAATGAGGTGTATTATAAATGGATTGCACTGTACTTTTTTTATTATCATGAAAGTATTTGACCCCTGCACATGTATGAGAGTTTGGTACTTATCACATATGTGAGCAGCCTTGACTAAGAAATTCTGCTCAAAAATGCAGTTTCGTTCCTCACACACACAGGAAGTATGATCGCAGATTAACATTCAGGACAACATTTTAGGCATCTATTCTCACTAGAAAGCTGTGCATGCATGTTTCAAGAGATATCTTACCACTACCATGCAATTCAAGGCTAGAAGTCTCAAGTTTTGGTAGAGCCATCATCTGCTTCTTGACTTTACTTGATTGTATCGATTCCTGATCTTTGCACCCTTACTTACTTCCATACTTTGTGTATGAGAGCAGTGAAGGCTGTGGTAAGTGTGCTTTTGCGCAGGCTTCCATGAGACTTCCTTGCATGACAATGCGCTAAGTACCAAATTTTCATGCCCTGGCTCATATATGGTCAATAGGCTTTAGATTATCTAGGTAAGAAAAATATCAGAGAATCTACATGTAGCTGCTAATACTATCTACCTAATTCAGTAATTTAAAGCGGACTTTCTATAGAAAGTCAGCCTAAAAATCCTGAAATCAGGAATAATCCTGAAAATATTCACAGAAAAATTAGCATAATGAAAAAAGTCAATAAGCAATGCTTATTAGATACCCCCCGCACAGTAAGAGTCAGTGAAAAAACTTGGCAAGTTATAGTTCGAACCAGCTGACCTTAGTTTTGAAAAGAAGATTTCAGTAGAATCTGTGCAAACAAAATTATAAACTCCTTCATGCATATGTTCAATGTGTCTACATTGTATCTGCCAAGTATCAAATTGCTCCATCAAAAGCTGTGGTAGGAGTTGATTTGCCCATAAAGGCACTATCCATGCATATACAAAAGCCATATAAGGGAATAATTGTCTAAGTTCACACAGCTGTCACTTTGTCAAAAATTATTTTTTTTCAACCAGACTCCTTCATGCATATGTTCAATGTGTCTATATTGTATAGGCAAAGTATCAAATTGTTCCATTTAAAGCTGTAGTAGGAGGTGATCAGCCCTTGAAGGCACCATCTATGAATATACAAAAGCCTTATTAGGGAAAAGTTGCCTATGTTCTCACAGCTGTCATTTTGTCAAAAATTATTTTTCTGAACCAAACTCCTTCATGCATATGTTCAATGTGTCTACATTGTATAGACAAAGTATCAAATTGCTCCATCAAAAGCTGTGGTAGGAGTTGATCGGCCCATGAAGGCACCATCTATGCATATACAAAAGCCTTATCAGGGATAAATTGTCTAAGTTGTTGCAGCTGTCATTTCATCAAAAAATATTTTTCTAAACCAAACTCCTTCATGCACATGTTCAATGTGTCTACATTGCATAGGAAAATTATCAAATTGTTCCATCAAAAGCTGTGGTAGGAGTTGATCGGCCCGTGTATGGCCTATAATAGCATAAGCATAAAACCCTATATTAAAAGCCATTTAGAACTACAAAGGGAAATAACTCTAATAGAATTGGCCCCTAGCCCCTTACTTTTTTTGTCTAAAGTATTTGTCTTGCATATATGAACATGTTTGCAAGGTTTGATGAAAATCCAGCAATGGCTCTTCAAGATATTAAGGAAACAAAATGTTACGGACGGACGGACAGACGCACGCACACACGGACGCACAGACACACGCACGGACAACGTGAAAACAGTATACCCACCACAAACAAAGTTTGCGGGGGGTATAAATACAGTGACTTCAGTTGGGTTGTCATTCAGAGGTAGAGTTTGACTGCTTATACTCAAACACATTCCCCCTTAGTACTTTTGGTTCTGTATGGTGTTTTAACCCTTTTCCTGCTAGTAGTGACTTTTGTCTTCTGCTGATAAACCTTGCAGTTTCGACCTATAACAGGACAGACAAGATGTTAGTCCTGATCTGGATCCAAACAGTGACTGTTTGACACGTTGATGGTATATTCGCGAATGATTTTTTTGAAAAAGTTAATGTTGAAAAAAAAAACAGCAGACAACAAAAAAAGCATGCAAAATTACCAAGCACGCAAAGAGTTAAATACATTGACTGTTTCTTTACCTTGACACCCAATGCAAAAAAAACAACAAGTAGCCCAATGGGCAACGATCGCTCACCATGGAGCCAGCATAATGTTTGGAGACACCATTTACGATGCTCAAAGGCAGATAACTCTGAACTTGAAACAGTGACCAGGAATTAATACAAAAACATAAGATATTATGCCGGTTCTAGTTATCTGTAAGTATTAAAAAGATCTGAATAAAAAATTGCATTGGAAATCTGGTGAAAGTGTAGTTTTCAGATACTCAAGGGCAGCTAACTCCGTAGTCAGATATGGGATCTGACTGAAATTCAAACTCATCCATACTTTTATGTATGTCCTGGTAACTTACAGGGTTGAAGAGAATCAAATGAAAAATGAAGGTGCTAGAGTGGTCACAACATTATATAGTTATATTTTAGATGCTCAAGGGCAGCTAACTCTGTAGCTGGTGGATGGGTGTGGCGGAAAATCAAACTAATTCAAACTTTTATGGAAGTCCTTGTTACCTACAAATGAGGAAGATCCATTCACAAATGAAGGTGCTAGAGTGGTCACAACTGATCTCCCATTGTAAGTCTATGCAGATTTTTTATGATGCTCAAGGAAAGTTAACTCCACAGTCTAAAGTTGGTTCTACTTTAAATTAAACTCATCCAAGCTTTAATGGTTGTCCTTGTTACCTGAAGACATGAAGAAGATCCAATAAAAAATGAAGGCGCTAGAGTGGTCACAACATTATCAATCAATTTTTAAGATGCTCAAGGGCAGCTAACTCCATAATAGGTGATGGGATCTTGACTGAATTCAAACTCATCCAAGCTTTTATAGTTGTCCTTCTTATCTGCAAGAATGAATATGATCTATTATAAAATGACAGCACTAGAGTGGTCACAACAATTCTCCAATTATAAGTCTATGGGGATTTTTTAAGACGCTCAAGGGCAGCTAACTCCTCAGTCCCAAGTCTGGTCTGGCCAAATTTTGAACCCATCTACATAGCTCCAGATAAGGCTGCGTATTGCGTATTTACGCAATGTCGTGGAACAGAAAACGCAATTACATTTATTTCTGTGCGTACAAAAACACAATAAAAATCCTTGATACTCAATTCCAAACTTTTTCGTAACGTATGACGCTATAGTATTCAGTTTGCGATTGTCGTTTTTCCCATCACAAGCTGTTGTTGGGTACAAATTTATACATGGCGTGGCGCGAATCTAGTTAATTTAATTGTAAACCAGTCCAGGAACATTCTTATCGCTGTTTAGCTATACCCAATATATACACGATTACGACATTCGTCTCGCTTTACAATAACAATGGCGTAACGTGGGCGAAAAAGCCTTAGAGCCATTGAATAATATCATATTGTAACTAACTCTAATACCGCGTTGGTGGTTCGAAGAGTCAAAGATGAATTGATAGATATGTTGGATTTTCGAAATAAGTTGGAAATAGCGATCTCAGATATACTAATATTGCAAGTATGCTTTCTGAAAGTGAAAACGAAAGTAAACAAAAAAGTCAGGAGAAACAAGGCCCGGTTTCATTGCTTATTTGCTTTCAGATAGATACCCAATTCAAAAACTTGAAATACCCAATTTAAAATTTGAAATACCCAATTAAGCCAAAAAGAGGTGGGTAAATACCCAATTGCCTCCAATCCTTATCTGGAGCTATGCATCTATGCTTTTATAGTTGACCTTGTTACCTGCAAGAATGAAGAAGATCCTATTAAAAATGAAGGCGCTAGAGTGGTCACAAAAATATCCATCAATTCTTAAGATGATCAAGGAGAGCTAACTCCATAATAGGTGATGGGATCTTGACTAAATTCAAACTCATTCAAGCTTTTATAGTTGTACTTCTTATCTGCAAGAATAAAGAAGATCCATTCAAAATTGAAAGCACTAGAGTGGTCACAACGTTTCTCCCATTATTAGTCTATGGGGATTTTTCCAGATGCTCAAGGGCAGCTAACTCATAAGTCCTTGGTCGGATCCTGCAGAATTTCAAACTCATCCAATCTTTTATGAGTGTCCTTGTTAGATGAAAGAATAAAGAAGATCCAATCAAAAATGTAGACGCTAGAGCGACACAACATTATCCATCAATTTTTAAGATGCTCAAGGGGAGCTAACTCCAAAATAGGTGATGGGATCTTGACGAAATTCAAACTCATCCAAGCTTTAATAGTTGTTCTTATTGTCTACAAGAATGAAGAAGATCGATTCAAAATTGAAAGCATTATAGTGGTCACAACATTTCTCCCATTATAAGTCTATGGGGATTTTTCCAAACGCTCAAGGGCAGGTAACTCATAAGTCCCTGGTCCGATCCTGCTGAATTTTGAACCCATCCGAGATATAATGGGTTAACTTGTTGCCTGCAAAAATGAAGAAGATCCAATCAAAAATGAAGGAGCTAGAGTGGTCACAACATTATTCATTAATTTTTCTGACGCTCAAGGGCAGCTAAATCCCAAGTCAGTAATGGAATCTTGTGGAAAATCAAACTCATCCAAGCTTTAATAGTTGTCCTTATTGTATCCAACAATGAGGAAGATCCATTCAAAATTGAAAGCACTGGAGTGGTCACAACATTTCTCCCATTATAAGTCTATGGGGATTTTTCCAAATGCTCAAGGGCAGGTAACTCATAAGTCCCTGGTCCGATCCTGCTGAGTTTCGAACCCATTCGAGATATTATGGGTTTACTTGTTGCCTGCAAGAATGAAGAAGATCCAGTAAAAAATGAAGGAGCTAGAGTGGTCACAACATTATTCATTAATTTTTCTGACGCTCAAGGGCAGCTAACTCCGAAGTCAGTGATGGAATCTTGCCGAAATTCAAACTCATTCGAGCTTTTATGGTTGGTCTTGTTATCTGCAAGAATGAAGAAGATCCATCCAAAAATGAAGGTACTTGAGTGGTCACAACATTTCTCCCATTATAAGTCTATGGGGATTTTTCCAGACGCTCAAGGGCAGCTAACTCATCAGTCCCTAGGCGGATCCTGCTGAATTTCAAAGCCATTCGAGATTTTATGGTTGTCCTTGTTACCTGCAAGAATAAAGAAGAACAAATCAAAAATGAAGGAGCTAGAGTGGTCACAAGATTTTCCCCATTATAACCCTATGGGAGCTATCTGTTGCCATGGAAACCAGAGTTCTGATCCGATCTTACCCAAAACCTAATGCAATCAATCCCCCACCCCAATAATGCTTCTGAGGAAATTTGAATACGATTGGCCAGCTGGTTTCAGAGATATTCATGTTTGAAAGTGTGGACGGACGGACGCAGGCTTGAGTCCCATACTATAAGCTCACCCTGAACCTTCGGCTCTGGTGAGCTAAAAATATGAAACCCCAGCTCAGATCAAGACTTACACATTTAATATGTTTTCCTCAACGTTCATGGATTTTTTCACACCTCCTCTCTTTGGCTCAGGATCTACACTCAAAGACCTGCAGGCAATCTCAGCCTCCCGTGTTGTGTTGAACGGTACTGTCAAATCTCTGAGAATTGTTAAGGTTATCAGGTCCTGATAAGAGAGTGTTATTGACTTTTTTTCATTTCTCTGTGATTCGGCGGTACTGTAGCTACATGTACATTGGGATTTTACTCTTTTCCTCCTAATGTGTGCTGCTGATAACCTTTGCAACAGTTTGGACCCAGATAAGGCCCGACAAATTGTCGGGCCTTCTCTGGATCCAATCTGTTTGACACCCAGATGGTACAATGTATTCCTGAAATAATTTCGAAAAGTTGATTTTGAAAAAAATCTGCAGCCGACAAAAAAGCATGGGACAAAGATTTAATAGTTGCCCTTGTATTTTCAGTGTGTACATGTTTGTACTTAGAGGGAGCCTCATGGAAGAATGTGTCACTGTCTAGAAATAAAGTCTATAAACCCTTAAAGCGCCAAGAAAAAAATGCTTCTGAAAATGTTGTCTGCTGAAGTTGTCTGCTTCAAATAATTGCCTAACATTACTGACAAATTAAGTATAGAAGCAAACAGCGTGGACCCAGAACAGACTGCTCCTATATAGTATTATATATCCTATATAGGAGCAGTCTGATCTGGGTCCACACTGTTTGCCATAGAGGCTTCTTAAACATTTTAGCAGATGAGAAAAGCAAACGACTTTTGTTGCGATTGGCCCATTAAGGGTTAACTTATTATTATTATTAAAAGCTATAATGGAGGTCTACATCTGTGAATTGGTCAGATTGTCCCAATCTTTACAAAAATGTCATCAAAACGTCCCCATTAAAACATCTCCATGAGGTGAAATCAGCTGAACATTTTAAGATAGGTGTTGCTTTTTTTTCTTCAAGAAAATGCTCTTTGACATTAAGGTAGTAGCGGACACACCAGCATATGTCCAAAAAGTTACCATCTTTTGACATGCTAAAAAATAGCTCAAAACTCATCTATTTTGACAAAAATAACAGGACCTTACCGTGCTTTTTAAAAAGTTATTAAACTTTAAAAATCGTAAAATATGAGTTTTTCAAAATATCAATTTCTCATATTTTAAAAAAGTTGAAAGTGAGAAATGCCAATTTTTTTCCTGGGAATACGCTACATGCTATTGGCTAATAAAAGAATACAAAAAACAGCGAAAAAAATGCACGTCGCTTATTTTTTAAGCAAAAATCCATTTTGTAAAAAAACATTAAGGCCAAAAAATCGTTTAAATCTAGAATAAAAAATGTCACACAGTGTAACTACAGAAACAAAAAACTTATTAATTTGAAGGAAATTTTGCATAGAAACTTATAATTAAATAAAAGGCATATGTCACCGTGCTCGTTTTTCTTTTTTGTGCTATTTTCTTTTTTTACCTCTGAAATAAAAACAGGCATGGAGTGCCATACCTGCTTCATTGTTTAATTGAGGTCCAAGTGCATAGACAGCGTATTGTTTGAGTTGATGTCCGTGTGCAAAAAAGCCTATTATTTGTCTACTCCTCATTTGGCACGTCCTAGGACCCCTTAAGACCTTTATTGAAGTTTTTAAACGAGCTGTAAAAAGAGATGAAATGCGAGGCTTGTCAAGAATTTTGTCACTTTTTCGTGACAAGCTTGATAAATTTAATAATACAGGAGCACGACTGTTAGGTTCTATTTATTGTATGACCCTAAAACTACTTTTAAATCGCGTTTAGAAATTGCGTGGAACTATGCTTTGATGTTGCCATATAATTATATGAGAAACCATTACGGACGTCATTACATAGCGACATGATAGCGTTACCAAAATTTGTAAACCACTAGTGGAACATGTCATTATATCACTCCCATGAAAAACACAAACGAACAAATAACTAAGTAAACAAACAAACAAGCAATAGGGCCCAAACCAGGGACTACTTGGTCTCAAGTTGAACATTCTACCAATGCGGCAATGGGTAAAGAAGAGATGATACACGAGTTTAGTTCTTTTCATTAAGGCAATTAGTAAATGCTAAGACAAGCATGCATATGTGAACGGCCATATTAGATTATTCATAGCTCGCATATATATATATACAAAATAAGCCTCAGTCAAAAAACTCCCCACTGGCTAGCTTAAAATAGCAATTAGGCACGCCCCAGCATTTGGCGAGCGCTCTCACAGTGTCCAATACGTTGCTCTTGGGTTTCACCCAAGCTAAAAAAATGGAGCCCTCCCACCTACGACGTCATATTTACAAAGATAATGGACTTGAGAAGTACAGTGGCTCAGCATTTCTTAGAGTGTTTAACTAGGGATCGAAGAATTATTAATTTGAGAATCACCAGAGTCAAAGTGTTGTGTCATGGGGCAAGACACTTTATCAGCTAATAGTACATACATTGAATACGCATGAATATTAACTTTTCTGACCAGAATTGCCTGACCAGTATAACTCGGAACGCATTGAGGTGAAACTGGACCAGACGGTCAAAATATATTTGGTCATACAGATGTGTTGATAAATGATATTTTTTGTGAACGCCAATACTTGTACGTTTAAGACAATTAATAAAGATAAACTCTTACTTTTTTTAAAAACGCTCCGTTATCTTTTGACACGGGTCCTGTATCACTTAATGGAAGCAAACCATATATGAAATTTGGAAGAAATCCAATTAAATGTGACTAAGTAAGAGTGACCAAGATGGATGCAAACTGATAGACGGCGGCCATTTTGCCGACCATCTTGATTATCATTTGTCGGAAAAAAATCCCTATTTGAATTTGAATCAGAGTTGATGCAAGCAATCCATATATGTTATTTGGAAGAAATCCGATTGAAAATGACTAAGTTAGAGTGACCACACCAGCAGAAGGACGGACAGACAGACAGATGGAAAGACAGATGGACGGACAAGCCAAACACAATAGAGCTCCACCAACTCGTTGGCGTGGACCTAAATATATACTTGGTCATACAGATGTGTTGATAAACGATACGCACGTTTTTGTGAATGCCAATACTTGTACATTTTAAGGCAAAAAATAACGATAACTCTTACTTTTATAAAAACTCTGGGTTATCGTTTCCATGGGTCCCGTACTACGTTAAGAGAGCTTGTTTCAATGAAAAATGCAACTTAAATTTGAAAAATACTTTGATGATTTCAGTACATGTAAAATTAATAGAATATCTATTTAGTGTGCAGACGAATAGCTTCATGCAGACGCTTTATATGTGACTCACTACAGCATTGTGTGTATGTTTGTACAGATATGGAGCAGCATGTACTTAAGGTCACACCATTTAATTGGTGCTCGTCCAGACAGGGATGACCCTGTCTCTGTGTACCAGAAACTCCTAAGTGGGTACTTTGGCAAATAGGGTCTGCACTGTTTGCTAAGACAAAATCGATCTTCAGAGAAACAAGTACATGTAAAATTTTGGGGAAATAGTAACCTGTGACTCCTCATTACCCTTTAAGCGCCAAGAAAAAATGCATCTGAAAATGTCGTCTGCTGAAGTTGTCTGAAGCAAATAATTGCCTAACATTACTGACGAATTAAGTATAGAAGCAAACAGTGTGGACCCAGAACAGACTGCCCCTATAGGAGCAGTCTGATCTGGGTCCACACCGTTTGCCATAGAGGCTTCCTAAACATTTCAGCAGACGAGAAAAGCAGACGACTTTTGTTGCAATTGGCGCATTAAGGGTTAAGTCAGTATACACAATGAATGGACCATCCTGACATAATTGTCTGTAGCTTTATGGAAAATTCCATTGGTCTTAAAATGGTTAATTATCGAAATACAATTAAAGAGATTATTCCTGCATCTGAGAACCTAAATTCACCGGGTTTTTTTGCCTGCTGATTATGCAACCACTGCAAACAGTTTGAACCAAGATCAGGCCCGACCAATCTGACCTCATACAGATCTAAACTGTTTGACACAGATGGCATTGCTGAAAGAATTTTTCGAAAAAAGTTGATTTTGAAAAAAATCAGACATAGTAACCTGTAAATAATACATGTACTTTGATCTACAGTGTAGACCAAGATGAGATGTCTACGAAATTAATCAGTGTCTGAATAGTTTGCTAGTATCACATAGGTTTAGATAAACAAAATTTTTGAGCGTAAAATTGTAAATATTTCTAATCCATCAGTTTGAACAAATGAATGTTTTGGGTGCTCAAAAGAACCGTCTCAATGAGACAGTTCTTTTTTTTTTTTTTTTTTTTTGTTGCTTTACGTCCCATGTCAACAGCTATGGTCATTGCGGGACGGTCAGTTCACTTAACCACACTTTTTCCTGGGCAGGCTTGAGCAAGCGGTTAACCAGTAATTTGTGCACATACTTTTGCTTGTAACTGACAACAACCCTTCTTGAATAAATCAGCGGAAGGAGGAGAATGACCGTAGAAATTATTTCATGATCAATCTCCACGAAAGTATGGTACCGGGCCGGGATCGAACTCGCGACCCCTGGATCTGCAGTCAGACACGTATCTGTAGTTCTTTTGAACACACAACATATATGTTTTGGTTGAGAAATAAGAAAATTATGTTTTGGTACGCACTCTTAACTAAAGGTCTGTATCATTAAACCATCATTGTCCTTAGGGACAGGAATATACCTTTGTTTGTTTGCGCTTTGAGGAAAGCAATAAAAACAAGAGAGCCCATGGGCCCTGGATTGCTCACCCGAGTTCTTCTAACAAGGAGAGGATGTTAACCACAAAATATAAATCCCATTTCTCCAACACCTAAGTACATCTTGGGTATCACTCAGATCATAACCCAAAACTATCAATTCACTAAGTTCAATCAAAATAAACTTAACTGAACAATTTCAATGTCTGACTTTCAGGGGTGTGCATAAGGCCAAACTTGCCTAATGCTCTTCACTTCTTTTCCTTTAAGGCAACAAGACCTTCAGAAAAAAAATGTTTTGACCTTTTGACCCGATCTGTGGGTCGTGGGTGTATAATAGGGCAGAATTTTGCCTTGCATTGTGTTCTCTGCCTTATTCCAGTTAATTTGACATGCAACATGACTACTTTCAGAAAAGAAAAAATTTTGACCTTATGACCCCACCCCTGGGCATGTTCAAAAATAATGAAGCTTTTCACTTTAAGGCATCCCATGCACACATTTGCCTAGATTTTAAGGAACAAACATAGCTAAAATGTATTATGGTCCCTGTGTTCATCATGCAAAATTTTATTAAAATCGAACCAGTAATACAAAATTTATGCCAATAAAACTAGCTAAAAAACTAAGGAGTGTAACACCTTTTGCGTGACATTTTTTTCATTACAGAACTTCACTTGTGCATTTATACAAAACTGTGGATGTTGCCATACTTATGAGCCAACTTTGTGATTACCCATTCCTTTCAACTTTATGAAAAAAGGAAAATCATGCCTTTTCATCATTACCCAAGTTATTTTTTATGCATTGTCCAACAAGACTAGTCTGAAATTCAGGTGCAGTAAAAATGAAGAGATTTTGCCCAGAATTGATGTGACATGAAAACCTAAAATGTGGTCTTCAGCACTGACCAATCTTAATACATTTTATTTTATGTATTACAGCTGTGTTATAAGCATCCATAGTAGAATGAGCAGAACTGGTTGTAGAGCACCCTTTAAACTAAGGAGTGTAACACTTGACATTTCAAGCTTCATAACATTTTCCAAGGTTATGTTTTGTGAGCTAATATGCCTCATATGAAAAGTGTTTGACCCATAGTAGAGATTCATACAGTGTGAGTTTTTATCTTGGTCTTAATTTTCTTCTTATCATCCATAAAAGCCACTAAGGAGTGTAACACTTTCTTGCAAAACACTTCTGTGGGTTATTTCTATACCAGTAGCAGTATAATTTCAATTTATTTACCATTATTACTATAGAGCAATGTCCCTCAGACAATTCAAATAGCACCTTTTTATGTTCAAAGTGTAAAAAAAGCTGTACTGCATTGAAATCGCCTAAAAATTGGTGATTTTGACAATCCACTTTTTGGAAATTTTACCTATCTAGGCATTCAGGACAACATTTATTCTTGAAAATCATGTGTTCTGATAAATATAAAAAGATAAAATTGACTAACATAATCCTATTTTCTAACCAAGCTAATGTTTTGCTATGACATCACGACATAAAATGTTACACTCCTTAGTGATTTTTGTTGTAATGCCATTTAAGAGCGTTTTTCTTTTCCAAACCAGCAATATTTCACTTTTAATTGACTCTGATCATTCATTTCCAAGATTTAGAACAGTTCTTTTGATGCATTTCTTTGAATCTTGATTAGCATTTGGGGTAAATCATTTAGAAACTAAATTCGATTGGTTCATGGTAGGAGTATCAATATCAGAAACTCGTATGCAACCAAACTTTTTTTTATTCCCTTTTGCAGCCATTTTATGGTACATGCAGAAAAGTGTTCAAAATTTTGCTAAAATTATTAGAAGAAAATATTATTTGCAAACAGTTTAAGCATTTAGAGAAAGAACATTCAACATATCTGAACACACTAATTCAAGATCTTGGGGATACAATTTTAATTTGTGCTGTAACAGTGATTATGAGATTCTTATATAATAGAAAATAAATTGTGTCATTTAATGTTAAAACTAGAATTTATAGGTTCTTGAAGACCTAATCATTTGTATAAAATGTTACACTCCTTAGTATTAGATCAGACATTTCTTTACAAAAAGGCCAATAATCTGCAATAAAATTATATAAACACTATGCAAGTGAAGTCACTTCTTTGTATGCAATACTCTATATGTGGCTTAGCCCTGTTTATTCCAAATTCTGACACATAAACAAATCAGACTAAGGAGTGTAACACATTTTCTTAATTTTTTGCCCGTTTTTGTACATAGATAACCATTACATCCATGCTTACATATCACATATTGATTTGTAGCTTAGTTTTTTTACCATGTGTTATCATTTCAACGCAAATTTTATTGAGATTCAGTCAACTGTTTTAAAAATATGTTCATTTTGAGAGCTCTTCTACTAAAATAATGAGGCAAAATGACAGTAAAATAAGAATTTTTGTTGAATTAGGCAATTCAATTTGGTAAAAGTCACTCATTCACATGCTGTTAAGTGCTTGTCATCAAATAATGGGAATTTCGAGACATTTCATCAAGATTTCCTACAAAATCAACCGACACAAAATATAGCTATAATTAACAATTTTTGCAAAAAAATCCTGAAAGAAAATGTTCAGAAAATTTAAATTTTTGCTGCTATTTTCTAAACTTAAACAAATTCGAAAACTTTAAGTATCCCCAATTCTTTTGGAGTAACAATTTCACCTATGACAACAGTTTCATTTTTCACCCCCAATGTCACGCTTTGGCTTCATTATTTTTGAACATGCCCCCCTGGGGTCAAGGATGTGTGTAAGGGCAAACTATTTAGCATGTTATTGTATGCTTCATTCCCTTTGATTTGATATGCAACATGACCATATTCTGAAAAAGCTGATTTTATATAAGCCATTTTTGGCCCCAGGGTCATAATATGAACTAACTTGTTAGAGGTCCACTAGATGATGCTACCTACCACATATCAAGGTTCTAGGCCGTGTGGTTTCAGACTAGAAGATTTTTTCACGTTTTCCCTATATAAGCCTATATTAAACATGTGACCCCTGTTTTTGGCCCCAGAGAAATAATTTGTACAAACATGGTAAAGGTCCACTAGGTGATGGCTACATACCAAATATCAAGGCTGTAGGCCTTGTGGTTTCAGACAAGAAAAATTTACATGTTTCCCTATATAAGCCTAAGTAAAACATGTGAGCCCGGGGCGGGGCCATTTTTGGCCCCGGGGGCATTATTTTAAAACTTGGTAGAGGTCCACTATGTGATGCTACATACCAAATATCAAGGCTCTAGGCCTTGTGGTTTCAGACAAGGAGATTTTTTTCACATTTTTCTTATATAATAAAAATAGTGAGTATTCATGTCAGATCAGGAAATACTACAATGACAAACTGCAGACAAACCCATGGCATCGTGAGGAAGAGCCACACAACAATCATGAGACACCAGGAAGACAAACTAAGCAAAGCAACCAGCTCTCTCTTCCCCATTGAGATGATTGCAAAACTAGAATGGACATGATTACCAGTGATTTTGTTACCTGCGCATCCTGCATCTTTTGCGCGTAAGTTTTTATTTCAGCAAGTCCCAGCATGCAATGGTATGGCAGACTTGTCATTAAAAATAGTGTTTTGGACTCATTAGTTTGCAGTGGGGACTCATTGATATTGGATGTAGCCAGTCCCAGGACCCATAAGCCCAAAATTGTAAATAAATCACTGGATTATTAATTGATAAATGAAGCGTGCACAGGTCAAAATTTCGCCTGTCTCAGTGTATATGAAAGGCAGTGATTTTTTTACCTGCGCATCCTGCATCTTTTGTGCATATGTTTTTATTTCAGCGAGTCCCAGGGAGTCCCGGGATGCAATAATATTGCAGACTTGTCATTATAGTGTTTTGGACTCATAAGTTTGCAGTTGGAACTCATTGATACAGGTATTGGAAACCGTGAGTCCCAGGACCCATAAGCCCAAAATTGTAAATGAATCACTGGAAAGGATGTCTTTAAAAAACAAGATAAAGAAACCAACACATATTAACGTCAGTAAAGGATTATCGTTTGGAGAATTGTCTTCTTTTTATACTTCTATGATCTGAGAAGGAACAGAAAAATAATAAAATGCTTTTTTCAACAATGCAACATTTCAATAAAACATAATTTCATGTTTACCTGTATTAATGTTGGAGACGTACAGCCTGATTTGAGTCTTATCTCAGTATAGAATCATAGTACTAGATAAGCAAAACATTCCAGCGTGAACATTTTCTTATCCATCCGTTTTAACATTTGTTTTGGGTGCTCAAAAGAACTGTCTTGAGCATCAAGACAGTTCTTTGACTACCCACAACATATACATCTTTTGGTAGAGAGTTAAACATATGTTTTGGGTGCTCATTAAGACAGCTCTTTAACTACCCCTGCAAAATTTTGATCTAAAAGTTGGAGGTGTTCTAGAACATTTAGAACTGTTTTAAACAAGGTAAATATCCTTGTTATAGAACTCTTGTTCTACAACTGTTCTAGAACAAATTCTAGAACTTGTTTTTATTCTAAAAGTGTTCTTGAAATAATCTAGAACATTTTAGAACAAATCAAGAACCAATAAGTTCTACAAATGTTCTAATAATATTCTGGAACATTTTAGAACCTTTCTAGGACAAAATAATTGAAAGAAAATTCTAGAAAATGATTCAAATTAGGTTCTAGAACATTTGTCTTACTTTTAAGAACTATTTAATTCTACGAATATGCTAATAATTCTAGAACATTTTTGGAACTATTCAAGGCAAAATAAATTAAAGTATTTTTGTTTATATTTACTATTCAAATTTAGTTCTAGAACTTAATTATTAAATACTTTTTAAGTTTTATAGAACCAGCAAGTTCTAGAAATGTTCTTAAAAAATTCTAGAACATTTAAAGAACAAGCATGTCATAAGAAATATATGACATACTCGTGAGCCCTGACTAGATCTCTCGCATTTCGCACTTTGAATTATGGGTAGCTAACGATATCATGCTAGTCCCATTCACTTCTCACACTCCTGTAGTGACAGAATTAGTTGTGTAAAATTGCAAAAAGTCCAATTTTAGGAAGTTTACAATTTCAAAATTGAACCAGTACTAAGCTAGGATTAATGTGTCTTGCTCAAGGACACAACGCAGTGATGCAGGTGCGACTCAAACTCGCTGTCCCTCGGTCTTGAGTCAAGCACTCTACCGCTGAGCTCTCTATGCAGGGCCGTCGCCGCGTATTTAGAAGTGGTCCGGCGGAGGAAATCATCGAGTGCCGACGGCACGAGAGGGGAAGAGCACGAGAGGGGTATTCCCCCTCTCGTAAGGGGGTCTCACCCGAGAAAATTTTGAATTTTTAGCGCTTCTATGTGCGTTTTATGCGTTTGGGACCAGATTTCAGTCTCGATTTTTTGCTAGAAAAGATATTTCTTGGCGCGTGAGAAAACCTAATGCTAAACAAAATCGTTTTCAGAAGGTCACGATTTTTTTTACTTTCTTCTTCAACATATTTCTTAGACATTATGTCACCTATGTTCCCGCAGGTTTTGCAAAATTACTATTAGCACTTATCCTTGGTTGTCATGGGCGGATCTAGAGCGGGGACAGGGGGTCCGGACCCCCCGGAAAATCACAAAAATTAGGCTTTCTACGCAATACTGGTCCAGATCTCCTGAAAAATCACAAAGCTACAAAGCCAGCATTCAATGATAGCCCGCCTTTAGTGGTATTTTGATCCTCCCTCCCCTCATCAACTAAAAAAAAGTCAAAGTTGGACCTCATCTGACATACCTTTCTGGGTCTGCGCATGGTTGTACTTCAAAGAGTTGTTTTTTGGAAAAGATACACATAAGCATCTTTTCAATTAGTACACCCGTTATTTTAAGGATGCAGAAGGCTTCATCTAGATTTTTGCTGCACAACTTTCCTTGATGAGTTCCCTTGTCGATAGCCATAACGTGAGAACATCGTAATGAATCCAGGGCCTACTGTCGAACTACGACGGCTCAACCCTTCTCTGGTCATGCTTCTTAAAGTCGAATTAACGTTGGGGGAACCGAAAAGTCTTGGGCTGAATTGGATCAGGCAGAACTTGTATATCCGTAAGGAATGAATTGTAACAACACATGCCCACGATGCTCGTAACGTTTAAACATATATACTTAGTCACTCGACATGTTATTTAGATGAAGAAAAAATGACAATTTGAGGGAAATGAAACTGGCGCATAGAAATTATCTGAGCCTCAGTGCGAGAAGACCTGTCTTCGGGGTTTACGACCATGCAAGTCTCAAACCAACCTGCTCAGTTACAGAGAGTACATGTAGCTAGAAAGCTGAAATTTTGCGTGTAGCAAGTTTATCAATTATACTTTCAAGAGGGCGGACAACAAAGGCACTGATCAGACTGCGCGGATGTGTAGGCTGGTCTGCGCCTTTAATCTTCGAATGTTACTACGTCAGGTTTTCTCTCGACACGGCCCATAAGTATGATAACTGTCATTATAATAGTTGCATTGTTTTTCAAAGTTTTCACACCTTGGCTAGGTCGGTCTATAGATGACACGCGCAACGAGCGTTATTGATGATTGCATCAATAAAGTTGCGCTATTGATGATTGCATCAATAAATTGAAAATCAGAGGTAAGCACAAAGAAAATTGAGCCAAACGAGAAAATAGTGACACGGCGGAAGCATACTCGTCGAAAAAAGTGGTCCGGCGCTCGCCGTCCTGCCGGACCGGCGACGACAGCCTTGCTATGAAAAGCCGTCATGCAAGCAGTGATCGCTTAAAATATTAAAATAAAAACGACTTGTGAATGGCGGGTCAATCCCATTGTGCGCTGAGCGAAAGACGTCATGTAAGTGCGTGCTAGAGTGCTTCCTGAATATGGCGTACGATTGTCGTGCGCATTTCACACACGACTGTTATGCGGATTTTTTCACATCACTATTTTTTCTTTCTTTGGCATGACCATAAGAAATTGTGATCTGTGAAAATGAAAAGGATACATTGATAACTGGTTTGTCATCTTTAACTCATTATTAAAGGGCGGTTAAGACTCGGAAAGCCACTTTCAAACGTGAAAAAAAAATCACACCGCACGTCCGACCCTGTAACCGGAAGATAAAATGGTCGCTCTTGATTTTTCTAATTTAATCAAATCCGAATATTCTGGAAAACAACCCGAACCGGACCCAGACCACCAAAATGTACTTTGCAAATGTCAAACCAATAGTGTTAGACATTCTCAGGCCGGACTGATCTGGGTCCAAATTGTTTGAAAAGTTTGTCAGCAGATGAAAATGTCATGTAAAGATTTAGCGCAAAGTTAAAATACATTGGTTCAACTCCAACTTGTCATTAAAGTAATAAGTGCGAGGATGCCTAATATTTGGTGATGCACTTTATTGGAAGAAGAAGAAGTAATATTTGTATGGTCTAATATAATATAAGTGTAAACTAACCCTTGGTACTAGGCAGGAGGGCAGAGGAACTTAGCTTTTGTAGGTCTGCATTCAATGGCGTCTGTCTCAGTTCTCCTGTAAACGTGTACAGCACGTGAATCACTCAACCCTGACATTCCTCCTGCTTACTACCCAGTAACTCGTTTACCCTACCCACAATAGTCCGGTAAAGTACTCGGGGAGTTACTCTGTCACAGGCTACCTAGCTCCATAAATTACTACACTCCTCCCCACTGTGAGAAAGAGGTCTTCGCCATAGGTAGGGTTTCTGAAAAAAGAACTATAATGGCCACGCCACAGGCTATCATAGAATACTGTACCTTTTCAATGTCCATATACAAACCGGGTTACCTTGAGTGAACTCTGCTCAAGTTCAACTCTGCTTAAAAATCCTATTGACGTCTGTCTTGTTGAGCCACACGCCCAACCCTCATACAGTGAGTGAGCCACAAACTCAGCTGTAATCTTGATTCTTCGTCAGTTGCTGAGCCAGACATACTCAGTTGTTTTTTGGAATCTTCATCTATTGTTGACTCTCCTCGATTCCGCTGTCGTAACCTTGAACATGCATATCTGGAACTTTCATCTGTTAGCTAGTCAAAGACATAGCCATCCACTAGATTCTGCTGTCAACCAGTCCTAACCTTGAACTTGCATGTCTGGAATCTTCATCTGTTGGCTAGTCACAGACATAGCTGTCCTCTAGATTCCGCTGTCAGCCAGTTGTACACCAGTTGTAACCTTTAACCATGCATCTGCCATTACGCACATCATACTCTGGAAGTTGCTTTCATCCTAGTTTATCTAGAAGTTGTTCTCTGCTCGCTATTACAGCCTGTTTGGAGTAGAAATCTGCCGCCAAATCATGATGACGAACACAGTTCAGCCACCAAGACCATCTTGTAGAAACATCTTGAAGAGGTAATCTGCGTAGAAATTACAGTGGCCAAACACAGTTCAACCACTGCGACGATCTGGAAGTGACAGCTTGAAGAGGTAATCTGCGTAGAAATTACAGTGGCCAAACATAGTTCAACCACTGCGACCATCTGGAAGTTACAGCTTGAAGGGGTAATCTGCGTAGAAATTACAGTGGCGAAACACAGTTCAACCACTGCGACGATCTGGAAGTTACAGCTTGAAGAGGTAATCTGCGTAGAAATTACAGTGGCGAAACACAGTTCAACCACTGCAACGATCTTGAAGTTATGTCTTGAAGATGTCTTCTCTTAGAGATCTGGTATCTTCTGATGTATTAACCTCCAGTGCATTTCCGATTTTTATATTCAAAATCATCTACACTTTCAATCTCTACATCCCGGTTGCTACAAGCTCTTACAGATGCATTCTGCTAGCTGTCTCTTCTAAATTCTCAACCCTCCTTTGTATTTCCAATATCTACATGCCGGCTGCTACAAGCACTTCCGGATGCAATTGCTCTATTTTTGAGAGTCCTCAGCTGTATTCTTGATTCCCTTACTAGTCACTGATCAGCCAATATCTCGAAAATTCATCTGTCAGGGAGTCACATTCCCCACTATGCTTGCTGACAATGCAGGCCACGGACCATACAAATGTTATACTTTTGCATTTTCTTGAATTTTCATCCATTCAGAAGTCAAAGAGACTAAATTGTATCTTGAATCATCTGACAGTGGGCTGTTTACTCATCTGTAGTCTTGATTCTCTTTTGGCTGTTCAAAGACCTGGTGTAATTATTTTTAACTATTTTTAACTTGACTGGCTGAAATATAGAATATTCCACTATCAGTGGGTCACAGCCCAGCTGAAAGTCCTGCATATTCATCTGGCAATAGGTCACTAAGACCCAAAGAAATACTGAATATTCATCTGGCATTGAGTCACAGCTCAAAGAAATATTGAATATTCACCTAGCCAGCTGCACCTGGCACAGAGTCATCACGACTCAAATAACAATGGACCATCCCTTCAGCAGTAAATCACTTAAGTTACTGCAATACAGAATATTCACCCCCAAATGAGCCATAAAGACCCAATGGAATATGGAACATCCACCCAGCAATGGATCACTAAGATACAATGCAATATTGAATATTTGTCACACAATGAGCCCAAAAACCCAGTGAAATGTGGAATACCCACCCACAGTGAATTATAATGATAAACTGCTATATCAAATATTCATCCCACTATGAGCCATGAAGACTCACAGAAATGTGGTCCTTCCATAATCAGTTAATCACCAAGATATAACTGTACTGTGAAATATTCACCCTACAATGAGTTGTAGCCTCAAAGAGAATATGGAATGTCCATCCAGCAGTGAATTACTAAAATTCAGCTGCAAAACTTGGATAGGTCACTGAGCTTCAAGCGCAGTTGCGTATGTTCACTATATCCAGTTTATGATCTATGGTTGATATCATCTCAATCCCTGAACAGGTCCCCATGTAGATAATCCACATCCGTTGAGTCCAACACAGCTCTCCTGTGCCCCTGTAATTTATTTCTTAAGTTACAACAAATTCAACCAAACTATCCATCAAATTAATGATCCATAGTTGATATCATCTCAACAATCCCTGAACAGGTCCCCATGTAGATAATCCACATCAGTTGAGTCCAACACAGCTCTCCTGTGCCCCTGTAATTAATTTCTTAAGTTACAGCAAATTCAACCAAACTATCCATCAAATTAATGATCCATGGTTGATATCATCTCAACAATCCCTGAACAGGTCCCAATGTAGATAATCCACATCAGTTGAGTCCAACACAGCTCTCCTGTGCCCCTGTAATTAATTAATTAAATTACAGCAAATTCAACCAAACTATCCATCAAATTAATGATCCATGGTTGATATCATCTCAACAATCCCTGAACAGGTCCCCATGTAGATAATCCATATCAGTTGAGTCCAACACAGCTCTCCTGTGCCCCTGTAATTAATTTCTTAAGTTACAGCTAATCCATTTGGGTTTCCCCGCATGGGTTCGTATCCCACCCTCGTCGCCATTAAAGTAATATTTGTATGTTCTAATATAATATAAGTGTAAACTAACCCTTGGTACTAGGCAGGAGGACAGGAGGGCAGAGGAACTTAGCTTTTGTAGGTCTGCATTCAATGGTGTCTGTCTCAGTTCTCCTGTAAACGTTTACAGCACGTGATTCACTCAACCCTGACATTCCTCCTGCTTACTACCCAGTAACTCGTTTACCCTACTCACAATAGTCCGGTAAAGTACTCGGGGAGTTACCTCTGTCACCCGCTACCTAGCTCCATAAATTACTACATCATAACCTCTATTTCGTCGCTTCAGTGCTATAGTGTTCTATCTACCATTGCACATAGTGACAAGTTTTGAGAAAAATGAGTTTGAAAATTTTAGTGTCCTGAATTTTGATGCTTCATTTATCACAGACCTTTGAATCATACCAGACGGTTTAAATATATACACACAGTATTTACAAATGACCTTGGTTTGAAGAACTTTTCACAGTAATTTGGAAATTACAGGCATTTTACAGTTTGCAGATAGAACATTATGTCCTAAAAATCACCTTCTGTGTTCAGTGCTATAGTTTTCTATATTTTCCCACAGCTTATTATTCTGTTAATGGAGTCTATTTGTAAACTATTATCAACAGAAACGATTATTTATAACTAAAAGTAACATATTTACTCATTTCTTTGGCACAACAGTAACAAACCGCACAGATTATGCCATTAAAATGTATGTAAGGGAGGTAATTTATTTCTGCAGTTTTTTTTCTGTCAATGCGGTCAGGTCAATTTGTATAATATTTTGGACTTAACTGATTTTTTGAACCTAACAGTAGCGTTTTAAACCATTTATTTGTAATTACACCGACAAATTACTTCAATTAAAGCAGTTCAAATATGTGTTAGGGAGGTAATCTGTTTCTACAGCTTATTATTCTGACTATGGATCAATGTGCACAAAATCTTTGACTGAGCGAATTATTTGGAACAAAAAGTAGCAGATATAGCCATTAGTTGGTCATTGCACCGACAAACCACTTCAATTAAGGATATTTGTATATTTATGTAAGGGAGGAAACTGCAATTTTTACCCAATTTCTCCAAGGGAAATGACTTTCAGTAGATAGAACATTATGACACTGAACTCATCCAGTCTCGTGACATAATGATTTTTAGCCATTGGATGAAAATCACTAAGAACACTGTAGCATTGAACAAAATGAAATTGTCTTTTTGTAGATAGAGCAGAAAAGTACAGCGATTTAAGCCTACTGGGAGGAGAAATGCAAACGAAACCTTCACCAGTATATAGAACAGTTGATCCCCTTTCCAACGGTAGCATAACTCATTTTTGATCAAAATGTCACTTAGAACACTATAGCACTGAAGAGACGACTTGTCAAACAGTTTGGACCCCAAAAAAGCCTGGACATAATGTCAGGCCTGATCTGGATCCAAATTGTTTGAAAATGCTATCAGCAGATGACAGTGTCATGTAAAGGTTAACGCAAAGTTAGAATACATCAGTTCAACCCCAACTTGTCATAACCTCTAAAATGTCAAACGGTCTGGACCCCGATCAGGCCGGGACAAAATGTCATACCTGATCTGGGTCCAAACTGTTTGCAAAGGTTACCAGCAGATGATATGTCGGGTAATGCAAAAGGTAAAATACAATGGTTGGACCCAAAGTTGTCAGAACCATAAGGGTTATGAAGTGACAAACAATTTGGATCCTGATCAGGCCTCTATGGTTGTTTTCCCAGACACTATGTATACATATAGGGACACTAAGGGAGTTTATGTAGATTGTGCATGTAGATGGAGGCACAGACAAAAAAATAGGTCTAAGGCTTCTAGCCCCAAGTAGCACTCGCTTGCTACTGCATGCAACCAAATAGATGTTCCTGTATATTGCTAGATAGTTGCACATAACGACAAAGAATATGCGATAAATGTTGAAATCAAACTATATGTAAATACCTCCATTCATAGACTCATTAAAATACATCATTTCTACACAACGTCCGCCTATGCACAGCACAGGCTTGAGAGAATCATGGCTGCTCGCACACACAAATTATGGATGTAGATGAAGACAAAGATCTATTTTTTAAAACACCAGTCCATTGGTTAAGACTGTGTGGATTATAAGTACAAATTAAGATCAATTAAAGAAAGTGACATACCACATCATAAATCAATCGTACAGTCAAATTACAAACGTGTGCCAGGCATGTGTTCTTTTATTGCTTTCAAAGGCCCCCCCCTCCCCCGGGCATAGGATTAAAGGACCAAATGCATAGTATTACATATTAAAATGGGCCTCTACGCGAGAAAACCTGACATTGATGCATGCAAACAACAAAGAAAACCTGACATTGATGCATGCGAACAACAAAGGGGGCGCAGGCATTTTTTTGTATCCATGCAGTCTGAACACTTTATTGTTCACTTACTGGAAAGTATAATATCTAAACTTGCTTCATGCAAAATTTTATTTTAGCTAGTCTATGTTCCCAAACAGACTGGTTACTCAGTAAGAAACCCTGAAGACAGGTTTTCTTGTGTGATAGCCTTAACGTATCTTATCACTTATTTAAACTGGAAAGACCTGTTTAGACGTCACATATGGAATGTAATCATAGACCATATAGACCTTGAATAAACACGAAATAAACAGACTCTTCACTGCTCCCATACACATAGTATTGAAGGAAATTATTGACACAGTGTGTGTTATAATGTATGACAAACATAGTAAAAAGTCAGTCTTGGATGCTTAGAAAGCAAGTAAGGGTGCAAAGATCAGGAATCGATACAATCAAGTACCACACCTGACCCAGGATACCAATTAACTGTTCTGATCTTGAATATTCAGAATATTGGAATTAATCACTTATTTTTGTTACATTTATCAATGGCAATCGATTTGCGGTCATTTAGACATGATCTTTATTGTCTAAGGAACTTTAACAACAGGAGAACGGTCTTTAAATTCCATATACCCTGAGATGTTATCAAGCTCTGGATAGACAAACGGCTATTTTGAATCTGAATTCCAACATATCACACCTCCAAGTTTGACACTCAACGCATTTGGTACAATATACAGCCCGTCATAAAAGCTATCCTTTTCAAGAAAAGATCCCAGCTATTATTAAAGATCCCAGTATATGGAATTCGAGCATTATCTCAAGATTTGTATCAATAGGCCTACATGCGCGGATCCAGGAATTTCGGGGGGTGGGGGGTGGTGGGGGCGTCCAGGCTTTTCTGACATAAATAAGTAAAACTCTCTGACAACGTTTATTGTTTGTTTTTGTTTTAGTCCTCAACTTATCTTACAGAAGTCCAATGCTTTATTTCAAAGAAAATTGTTTTCCAAGGTTCCAGAGGAGCTTAACATTTTTTCCAGGGGAAGGGGTCCAATTTTTACAGGGGGGGGGGGTCCAATTGCTAATTCCCTAAACAAGCCCATATAACTTGTGTTTATTCCAGAGGGGTCCGACCCCTTGCCCCCCCCCCCCTCCCCTCTGGATCCACGCAGGCAATATTTGGATTAACTGGATGCTGCACACAAAAGTTAGATATTAGAAAGCCATCAATTTTGAACCTCTTTGAGTGTCCCTATATGTATACATGGTGTGTGGGAAAACAACCACAGAGGCCTGATCAGGATCCGAATTGTTTGTCAAACTTTAGCTCAAACCTTGTATTTTACCTTTTGCATTAAAACTTTAAAACATGTCATCTGCTGATAACCTTTGCAAACAGTTTGGAACCATTTCAGGCCCGACAGAATGTCAGGCCTGATCTGGGTCCAGACTGTTGGACACTTTAGAGGTTATGACAAGTTGAAGTTGAACCAATGTATTTTAACTTTGCCTTAAACCTTTACATGATATTGTCATCTGATGATAACCCTTTCAAACAATTTGGACCAAGATCAGGACTGAGGTCCTGTCCCAGCATGATAGTGGTCCAAACTGGTTGACGCTTTAGAGGTTATGACAAGTTGAAGGAGAACCGATGTATTTTAACTTAGAGTTAAACCTTTACATGGCATTGTCATCTGCTGATTACCTTTTCAAACAAATTGGACACAAATCAGGCCGACATTCTGTCCGACCTGAGAATGTCTAGCCCGATCAGGGTCCAAACTGTTTGACACTTTAGGGGTTATAATGAGTTGAAGTTGAACCAATGTATTCATATTTGCATTGAATCTACTGTCTATTCTGTATTCATTAACCTTTCATAAACTTAGGAATAGATCTACCCCCACTCCCTTCGATATAATAAACCTTGGATGGCTCATAGACTAGAAATTCGGAATTGAAATGGACTTTTTAGCTAAGCATTCACTGAATAGAACAGATCATAAATTTTATTTTAAATTTCAGCATACAATAATATATTATCCCTTTTGCGGTGATGAACTCAAGGTTGACATAATTTATGGGCCGAAATTGCCATGGGCCGATTTTGTTATGGGCCGAAATGCCCTGGAATCGGTCTTTTGCCGTCCCAAGGTCTATTCATTAGAAACTAACACGTACAGCCATTCTGTGCTGAAGGTTCAACTTGGGTCGTGCATATTACTGTCAGTTGGTAAACCTGTAGATGTTAATCGAACACAGATATGCGCATGCGTCTTTGGACTTCCGACAGTTCGTGTCAACAGTAGAGAAATTTGTGTTTTCTTGGTTGCAGTTGAATGTCAGTTTAAATGCTTTATTTTGTCATGTAAATGTACAAAAATGACAATGTCTGACTGTGGATAATAATCCGTGTTTGTGTTTGAGTATATTTATCCAGTGAATAGAAACAAAAGCTACTGAGAGTGACTCACTCATTCTCAAACAATAAAATTCCTGTAACATGGGTTTGTTATTCTCAAAATTATGGAGTTTGTTCACAAACGAAGGTGAGATATTGCCTTTTTATATTGGGTATAAAGCAAAAAGGTCAGTGGTAGAATTACTCGAACTCCAGACAGGGTAAACTGAAGCAATGAAATATTCATTTCATAAATTGTTCTATTCACTTGTTTTTTTTGTCATGTAACCCAATTCCTTTGTAACCAAAATCATGCTATTTTTCTAAGAACTGCACTATATAAACAGACAGGCATCACAGAATTGACCACATACCTTTTTACTGGGATAGAACAAGAGTGATTATAAGAAAGAATTAAGTGCGACAATGGAGCTCAGTGGTAGAGTACTTGACTCAACCGAGGGGTTGTGAATGCGAGCCTCACCGGTGTCACTGCGGTGTGTCCTTGAGCAAGACACGGTAATCCTTGCTTAGTACTGGTTCAATCCAGGAAGACCCGTCCCGACATAATTGAAAAATTGTTGACTGCATGAGTGTGACAAAAACATTGGCTCTTGGGGATTTTATTACCCAGATGTCGCAATTTTTAGTTCACACCTCAGCAGCGCCCTCCATATACAAGTTAAATAGGATTGCTGAAATTTGCAGCAAAATCTCATCACTGGCAAAAAAACTGAGGTTTCAACATAGAATCGAAGATTTTTTTATCAGTTTAAACATTTTATATTGCCATATATGATACAGCAATGGGGTTGGGTCACTCTCACAAGTTCTCACAAAATTAGTTACAATCCCTCCCCTATTTCAAGGCTATTTAGCTTAGGTGCACCTCATGATCTCATCATCTTTAATTACAGGGGTTTCATTAATTTTTTTGCATCCAGGTACATTTTATTTTTTGTATCAAGGCAAAGTAGGCAGGTGATTTGAGGTTTCTGGACATCTCGGCCCCTAACAAACTCGGCCCCCACAAACTCGGCCCCTAGCAAACTCGGCCCCTAACCAACTCGGCCCCTAACCAACTCGGCCCCTATATAATCTATATAATGTACAGCTTTTTTTTGCACAGACCGCATTGTAACTGGTGTCTAAAGTGGGGCTGTAGATGTTACATCTTTTGTCAGAAGCGACACATTTATCACTGCCTTTTATATACGAGCTGCGTCGGGTTTCCTCGCCGATCTCGATAGTCTTGCGTGCTGCATCCATTATATCTTAACGCATTTTCATTACTTCCCACATAATTATCTTTCTGATATAACGCTAGTTCTTTTGCGAAACGGAAATATTTGGAAATATTCATTAATGAAATTGAATTGTGCACAGTAAAACCTCGGAAAATTGAACTCCGATTTTTCGAAATACCCACTAATTCGAAACAAATTTCGAACAGATTGGAATCAGAGAATATAGGGCCTGTTTATGAATTATTTAAAATATTATGTTTTGTGTGCGTGAAAGAAACGTCTCCCCGAGACGTTTCTTTTATGCACACAAAATATTTGTTTGATAGGGAAATAAACACTGATAATAATCATTTTTGAAAGTATATATTTTTTTTATTTTTCTCCCTATAAGCTCGAAAGAAAATACATATTGCTTCGAGCTATAAGCTAATTCGAACTCTCGATATTTCAAAATCAAATCTCTAATCCCTATATGTCTTCGAATTTTCGAGATTCTAATGTATATTAAAAATGTCTAAAATTATCCAAGACTGGCATCACCCATTTGATTTCCGCATATCTATGCTTTATTCACTGAACGGTGGTCGAAAGTTCTGTCGAGTCTGTGCATTTGGGCAGGCTCGATTGAGCATAAACAAGTGCGATAAATGAACGATATCACTCCTTCGATTTTCACATGTTATGTATGATGCTCTAGCCACAACATTTTATGTGAGGTCCAAATCTCTCGAGTCTGTGCATTTGCTGAGACTCGATCATGAGAGCTTTAGCTTAACCCATATCACCCGTTCGATTTCCGCATATGTAAGCTGACGGTCGAGAGCTCTGGTTTTCTCGCGTCGAATTCTTAACATCGAGACTGTCCAGGGTATCCTGTAGAACGCTCATGCACGTTTGAGTAAACATACCCGAGTATTCGACTGAACATTTCTTTCACAAAAATGGACAGCGTCAACATCATAAAGTGCCATTTGAAATCCATCACAACATGCATTATCTGCTCTGCATACGCTTTTAATGGACACTAATGTTTTTAACTAATGATTCGCATGTATAATGAAACTAACCAGCCCACTGAACCACATTTCGGTTGGGGGCCGAGTTTGTAGGGGTCGAATTTGGCGACCAAAAATATGGGGGCCGAGTTTGTCAGGGGCCGAGTCTGTTAGGGGCCGAGATGTCCCGGAATCGTGATTTGACAGTTTTTGCCTATAGTGGCTGTACAATTTTTTTCAAAAGTAGCAGGGGAAACATGCCTGAGTAGAATTGGAAAAATCCCTGCCGCCCTCCTCTTATTGAAATCCCTGTAATTAGGAGTTCAGAATTTGGCCAAATCCATTAACCATCGTGTAATTATCTTCTCAGATTGTAAGTAAAACTGTGATACTGAATATATATACAGGCCTGTAGTTAAGAGTGCGTACCAGAAAATATATTTTTTTATTTTTCAACCAAAACATATGTTGTGGGTGCTCAAAAGAACTGTCTCAACTTTTAAGCACCCAAAACATATGCTAAAAATTTTGGGTAAGAAAATATTTACAATATTACGCCGAAAATTTTTGCTTATCTAAACCTATGTATAACAGATAAAATGCTCTAGATCCTTGGTTCTGTTCAGGAGAGTCTGGGTATCAGTAACAGTTGTACTTGTAGGTAGCAGGGTTCGAATTTTAGCTCGCATACTCGCAAAATGCGAGTTAAAAAAGCAATTAGCCAGGTGGTATTTTCTCTACTTGCTTTTTCTCGCAAGCGAAAATATGGGGTAGTTATCCGTGATTCTTATCCTACATATAGATCTGTTCTCCAGTTTCCTTAAATGTCGTTCATAGACGGTAAATGTTTTCGTTTTTATCCATCGGAAAACCCTGTCAATGGCGGAAGTTTACATTGGATACCTCAATGCGCAGACGCATGCGATAAACTCCCAAGTCTGGTCAGGTCTCAGCCAATCGTATGCTTTCTAATTTTAGATTGTAACGAATATTCACAAGTGGTTTGCTCTTTGGTTTTTTTTTTGCCATCTAAAATTAGAAGAAAACTATTTTTATGGCCGGTCCAATCCCTTTCTTTCTAGAATTCTTCACAGTTTTCACAAATTTCAATGGGTTAGTTTTTGAAAAGAAACAAGGCATCTAGCAGTAGAGCTGCCACTCAGGCTGCATTAGCTAAAAAACCTCATATAGCATTGTTAAAAGACGTGTCAGACAGCATAAAAACAGTTTAGAAATGGATGAAGGAAATGAATATTGAAAACCATGGATGACCTTGTGACCTATTAAATCACATGCAAGTGCACTCGCTAATATGGCATCAAAACAGCACTTGAAGAGGGAGTCTGACTGTCTGTTTCTCTTTTCATATAAAAACATCCATTCATGACAGGGCAATAACTGCCAAGGCAGCCAATGACAGGAAAGCTAGGAATGAACTTTCAGACATTGAATAGGATTATAGTACCTCACTGAAATAGTGTTTCCCCTAGGCCCTTTTAGAATGGCGCTGCGCCATGCCCTTTTCTTGTAGCGCCATGCCCCTTTTCCCGTGCGCCATGCCTTTTTTCTGGCCGATCGTAGCCTTTTCTATAAAACAACAGTCTCTTTTCTAGAATGAAAAGTCCATTTTCCTTTGTTACTACCGTAATCCGAGATGCCAGAACTATTTTCAGCAAACAGGTGACCTGATTACGTAAGATTATGTAAGAAATTTGTTTCCTGTCTGGACAGTGCACATGCCTCTGACAGTGTCATCAAACATATTTACCGATGGATTTACACAATTCAGTGCTCCAGCTAGGCTGTTTTACAAGGGCGCCAAACCCTAGCCTTACTTGTCTGGCGCCCTGCCCCTTTTCGAAACACCCTGTCCTAAAATCAGCTATGTCCTTTATTTTATCTTCCCATATGGTCACAGAAGTTGTGTATTCAAATTGATGCTAATCGGTTCAGCGACTTTCTGTTCACACTGCAGTCAAAAGTCGGAAATCCCCCACTGAGATCTCGTGGAGAACTGACCAGTTACATGTGAACTGCAATCGGTTTGATTTTTAGCGGAGAAATGGGAACTTTGCAATCAGCTTGCTTGGCAATTAGCCTTCCTTTTCCTCTTATTTGTAATGTCCATTTTCACTTGTTAAACTCAATTTTCGGTTTTCAGCAACATCAAAGACATAAGGGCTCCAGATAAATAGACTTTCTTGTAGTGACATGAAGCCTTCATTGACTGTATGGGTATTACAGCTCAAATCAAACAACTGGCACATATATAGGTTTTAACCATCTATTATAAAAGAGTATAAAAAGAGACATTGTATAAAAAGTTATCTATAGATGTGTAATGGAATCTTCCAATCTTAGGCTTTTTATCCCTTTGAAATCAGGGGACACAGTTTGACATCTCCAAATACAAGATATTTAGACTAACAATTTTTAATCAACTAAATTTCTCTGATATGGAAAACATGTAACCAAAATAGTTGGGGGGGGGGGGGGGGAATAAAATGCTAGAATTTGAGAGGAACAAGGACAGGGAACATTAAGATATTATTTTTGCTGGGTAACAGAAATCATATTTGGGTTTTTTGAAAAAAAAGGACATCTTTTTTGGAGGATCTGGATTATTTTTTACAAATTGTTATAAACAGAGAACACAGAGGAGGGGGGACAAGCCAATTTAATTCAGGGGAACTAGGGAACAGACTACCAGCTTATTGTAGTAAACATTCAAAGTTAAGGGTTGCATGCAAAAATAAGCCTAAGCTAGTAAAGCTACCACACTTATCACAAGGTTAATGTGTCCTTTTTGATCACTCAGCGCGTGCTTAGAGTGCCCTTTTTGATTGCTCAGCGCGCGCTTAGAGTGCCCTTTTTGATCGCTCAGCGCGCGCTTAAAGTGCCCTTTTTTATAAAGTTACCGTGCCCTTTTTTCTTCCTGGGGTAAACACTATGAAAATGACAAAACTCTGTATATTGCCCAATCTGAAAGACCATTCTCTGATTTTCCAGCCTTAGTAGAGTTGCAGCCTTAAGCTGCTCTGAGTTAATTTACCTTTAAACAACAGTTTATTTCTGTATTTATGTTCATAAAACTAAAATTGTCAAAAATGCAAGTTGTTTTTTCATTAAGCAAGTAGCCAAAAATTCCACTTGCAAAAAAATGCAAGTTGAAAATTTGGCTAAATTCGAACCCTGGGTAGTCAATTCCAGTCGTTGATAGTACATGGTTATAGACGTCTTTGGTTGCATGTAGCTGACACCTCCGAGGCTCTCATACGGTTGTATGTTTCGTTTGTAGTGACATCAACCAGACCATGCTGAATGCAGAATATTATAACCCTCTGACCCTGAAACTAAAAAGTTGCTTTCACCATTTTTGTCTGATTGGCACAATTTATTCTCTGAACCTGAAAAAATTGCTTTCACCATTTTGTCTGATTTATGAACCTGAAAATAAAAAGTTGCTTTCACAGTTTACCACTTTTTTCTGATTGGTTTACAAGAACAATAGCAGAATTACTGAACTTTGTCTGTACAAGGAACATACAATATAGGGTGCTATAAAAAGTACCCCTGTATCTTTCAAACCATATTTAAATTTGCCATTCTGAATGCGGGTGCAATAAGGTTTGTCATTCCAATTTTCCCCTAATATGTGCTCTGCTTTGTTGAAAACAATGCAGACCCAGATCTTCTGCACTGTAATCAATAGTTGATATGGCATTCACAAGAGTATGTGGGTTTATTGGCTCAAATATGGTACACATGCTTAGAAATTTCCAAGCCACAACCATGCCTCAAGAGAATAGTACATAATCATAAACTAATTTTCTTGTTTCTCAACCAAAACATATGATGTGCAGTGTTGTGCCTAGGTCAAGATTTCTGGGGGACACAGGTGTCCCTCTGCCTGAATTTCAGGGGGACATTTACAAATTCTGGGGGACATACCAAATTGTTCAAATTTTTACCTGTTAAATTGAATAGTCATCCGGAAATTTCTGTTCATTTTTTAGTTAAATTTGAGCTAGATGTCGATAGATTTGGCTCAAGAAGGGGTGTAGATGACAGTGAAGTAGTTTCTGCTATTGCCATAGTTTTGAATTCACCAGCAAATTTACTATTTCTATATTAAAATAATTTTTTTCTGGCCTTCTGCTATGAAATTCGAGTTTTCAGCCATTGTTGTTGTGTATTGGACTGCGCTTTTTACTTCCCTTTATTAGGTTACACTAAATACAGAAAATGTAGAAAACAGCAAAAAAAATAAGCAGATTTTCGAGGTGCGCCCTTAGGCCCGCGCTAGGTGCGTTTTTAAGGGACATCGGCGGTAAAATCGCGGGTCCAATGCCGCGCTCTAGGCACAACACTGGTTGTGGGAACTCAAAAGAACCGTCTCAATGAAACGGTTATTTTGAGCACCCGAAACAAATGTTTAAACTGATGGATCAGAAATTATTCACAATTTTACGCTGCAAGGTGTTTCGTTAATCTGGACCTACAATGTGTATGCACATGTTACTAAGCCAGGGATTTTCTTAGGCCTTCTTTGGGGCCGAATATCGACCCCTTCCCAATCAAAAGTGGGTAAAAACTTTCCAAAATGGTATATATTAGTCCCAATTTTTTAGTACTACATTTTGGTGAAAATTTCATGAAGATCCGAACAAAAATTATAGCAAAGCTACAGATCCATGAAAACTTGCATAAAAATGTGAATGAAAACATGTTTTCACTTGTAAATTTGCATAAAAAGGTGAATGAAAACATGTTTTCATTCACATTTATATGCAAATTTTCATGAATTTTATGAAGGGCATTAAAGCGACAAATATGTTGCAGCTTTATACCACTAATTTTAATCTACAATGTACTTAAAATGACGGTCCAGTATCATTTTTTCCTAATTTTGACGGTCCAAATGTTTTTTCCCAAATTCAACAGGCCTCCAAGTCCCGATTTCAGAGTGGTAGGAAAATCCCTGTACATGTAAGTGCAATGAAAATGGTAAGTGACAACCTTGTTGCTAGTTGTCATAATTATGTTACCTTATTGATGTCATAATTGCCATTAATTATAGATAGTTTAGGTCAGCTGTCATCTTATATTAGGTCAATAAGTGCATTCAGGTCAATTAATCCTTACAATCTCAAAAAATTCGGGCCACAGGCATAACTGCTTTCAGTGCTGCAGATAAGAGTGTAAATTAAAAATGGATTTTGTATACAATTTCTAAACATAAAAATATATTGACGGTACTCAGAAGAACTGTCTCACTTAGTCTTAAGTCTTAGACAGTTCTTTTGAGTACCGAAAAGTTTGCAAAAACACAATGTCATGTTAGCTGATAGATAAGAAAATATTCAAAATAATTGAAATTTTATGCTAAAAATTGCATCATGGGCCAGCACACATGATTTTTGAGCAGGGAAGGCTAGACAAACCTGTGTATACAGACAATCTGGCCAGAGTGGTCTCTTCTTGCATACATAAAGTTTGGAAGTTGAGGAAGGCCCAGAACAAAATTTAGACCTCTATTGCCACTCATACATCAGTATGGTCGTTTCAAGCAGATTTTGTGCATATGCCATACATGTTAGTATTTGTACCAAAATCTTGTGTTTACTAAGCATCCAGCATGTTTAGGAAATTTGAAAATAAGAAGTGAAGTGTTTGCCAATTTTTTAACTAAATATGTTCCAATAAACTAAAGATTCATAATCATGTGCATCCTCTGCTAGCAGGCAATTCACATATGCAAAGGCTCACTCAGTATTTACAAAAAAGTATGCTATGAAACTTTAATCAACTGGGAGACTGTTACATGTATAAGAGCATGGGTGTTAAATGTGTTGAATATCACCACAGTTTTGTCATATATGTGTGAAAAGCAAAAGTGCAGATCATCCTCAGGCACCCAGTCTGAGAATCTTTGTTACAAAAATTTGTACTTGTTTAATGTACTTGTATAATACTGGGCACTGGACATCTTATTAACATGGAGGATCTTACATGAGTGCTCATGTTTTATTTAGCTTATTAAGGAAAAATGATAAAATGCAAGGCTTGCTGAGCATTTTATGGCTTTTCCGCAATGAGTTTAATAGATTCATTAATGCAAGAGCATAGATGGTCATTTATCATAATTAAGATCTCATTTCTGGCATAAAAAAGTAAGATTTTGTCAATATCATAACGCTACCGAGATCTACATGTATAAACCACCCATGGTTTATCAATTTTAATGCTGGTGTTATTTCACTCCCAGGTGTAACATCATACATTGTATGAATCTGGTAACATAAAGAGTTTCAAGGCAACTTAAGTCACTTCAAGTAGACGACTTGATAACATACATGTACAAGTCAAAACAAATAATTTATCAAAAATTACATGTATAAAACAGAGAAATCACCTTTGAGTAGAAGGGGGATTAATGTATCAATTGCATTAAGTAATAGATAAAGGATACTTTTCGGAGGCTTTCTTGTTTTAACCACGAGGTGAGTGGTTTAAACAGAAAGCCGAGGAAAAATCCTTTATTTAGCTTGCACGAGGGCGGGATCAAAAGTAATGCAACCAATGATGTTAAATGACAACTAAAGGTGGGATTGCATTTTTGTTTATTTCAAATTGTCAAAATACCATTCCTTCACAGATACACAAATTTTCAAATTTTTAATTCAATCCTTGAAGACTTTCTCATAGTCTTTTTGGGGTATACCTCTAAGGAGGTTTAATATGGAGACACCTAACTTTTGGCTGGAGGTATATTTCTGCCAGCAAGATTTTTTTTGAGACGAGGGAAGAGAAAAAAGTCACAGGGGACTAGATCAGGGGAATAGGGTGAATGTTCTAGAACATAGACCCCCTGTTCTTTCCAAAAGCGACGCCACACTTCTGGCCTTGTGACTTGAGGCATTGTCATGTTACAAATAAATACCACAGATGCCTATCTTCGGTCAACATTTCTGGTAGAATTTGACAAATTTTCTAAGAACTTTGTTCCTGTATTTTGTATTCTTTGACTTGCCTTTGGGTACAGAGACTTGTATCGCTAGTCCGTTAGGAGTGAAAAATATGGCATACATAACCTTTTTTACACTGGTAATCCTTTTGGCAATACAAGGCCTTCTTGCATTTTGGTAAGCCATACTCTATTACTTATTTTTCGATGCGGTTCGAAATAGTGCATCCAAGACTCATCATATGTTACTACATTCATAAATAATTTCTGATCATATCTTGGAAATCATTTTAACAGTTTGCGCACCGTCCTAACATGTGTGTATTTTTGCTCCTCATTGAGCAAATGTGGGGCCCACCAAGTGCTTTCCTTCTTCTTTTTCAAAATATTTCGCCAAAAGCGCAGTGCAAATGCTTTTGAAATGCCAACCATGTCCGCAGTCTGCTGAGAAGTATACCTTTGCGTCTGATTTTACTATATAATTTTTTATAACAATCTTTGGACTACTTGCAGATTTAGATCAACAATATTTTGGAGCACTTGTAACAGACCCTACGCCTGCACTGATATCCCTAACCTGTCTGCAAAATGTGGAAATGACATTGAATTACTAACATATACAGTACATATGTCAGCATAAATGTCCGTTGAACCTCTGCTAAGTAATGTCAGCCCTGATTTCGATCTCATTTTCAACGCTTCTCCCAACCATTTTGCTTACCGCCTATGAGTAGGGTTTGTGCAAAAGTAAATTTCACGAGAGATATTGTGTCTACATGTGCAGTTGATACATCGATTGAAAGGTGAGAGAATGGAGAACACATACAAGGCGTGGGTTTTATCTTCCTGCCAACAGTTGCGGTGAAAATTAGCCAGTGGCATTACTTTTGATCCCATCCGCGTAGTATGGCGCAGGTGCAAATAAACATGTGTTACTGACACCTGACGAAATTTACATTCACTCCTCCCAGCATCCGGCCTAAGCTGTCAATTATATTACATTTACCTACGGGTTAATTTGTCGCTATTTAGGAAGTTCCCGCCTACATCCCTGTTTAACTAAAATTGGAAGTTAGAGTACGGTTTTAAGCTCCTCCTTCGTCGTATTCTAGGGTGTCTGATTTAAACATCAGCAAAGATCAAAGAAAAAAAGCATCGGCCATACTACAATTCCATAATAATGGCTTGTGGGTTTGATCAGTAAGTGCGTTTAATATATAGTTCATTTACCATGAACCAAAAGGTCTTGTCCTGGGGGTATCATTAAGTGATTATAAAACATGTGCATCTGTGTTGTTTCATGTACAAAAATCTATGACATTACAACTTCAGCCAGTCCAATTAAATGTTTTGGCACTGTAACTTGCATTCTGAAGCTATTATTGAACTTTTTGGTTACTGTAAAGGCGGCACCTCATGAATGCGTAATAAGGACTGGTCTTCTTTAGACATAGGTAAAAGCTGAAAATGAGGTGTGATTTCTTCGAAGGTACATGTAAATGTATCATTATACCATAACACCTTAGTAAAGACAGTAATTATTTAAAATTTAAAACGCCAGCAAAATAACTACATTCTAAATTGTCTGTTTAGTGTTTAACATAAGTGTATACGCAAACAGTGTTGACCCAGATCAGACTGCTCCTATAGGAGCAGCCTGATCTGGATCTACACTGTTAAAGAGGCTAAAATGTTTTAGCAGACAACAAAAACATATGACTTTTTGTGATATGCGCTTAAAGGAAGGGTTAATACATGTGAGGTCAGTGTATATACAGTCAGGACTTTCATGAAATGCACGCACATTTGCGCAGCCCAAAAAGCATTGTCATCGACCGGAAGCATTTTATCAAATACTGACCTGTCTGATTTGAGCACTGTGGGTACATGTGACATATTTGTTTATCAAATGCATCACAGAGTCATGTGATTCGCCCGATTGGCTGATTCAATATTGTTTATCAAGCGCGTCATCACGTGTCACTGAAACGGTTTCTATGAAAATGCCATGCGGAGAATGTTTTCAAAAATGTTTTAGTGCATACAATATGATCAGTCTATGGCTGAATACCGTAATACCTATCATTGTTATGATTTGGCTACCAAAAATGACTAGATATCTCCATTGAAGGATTATCTATTGGCATTTAACACATGTTACTTTTTAACGAAGGCGTTTTGAGTAATGCGTACCGCGTAACAGCACAAACCCGATTTTTCAGTCGTGATGTCCCATAGCAGACAGGTCGATTCTCTAGTATTGCGCCTGCGGAAGACAATGCCCAAAAAGCCTTTTACATGGTACTCTGTTCCAAATTATAAATAAAACCCTATTTCCCTTCACCTCTTGGGCACTGGACCTGGGCAGGGGTTAGCAGAGTAATTAGGGGAATAATTTTTGCAAATGTTTGATGAAGTAGGACAATGGAAAATAAATGAATTTAATCATTTTTACCTTCTGCCAAAACCCACATGCCCACTCAAACAAGACTGTCAGTACATGTATAGTAGCGGACTGTCTTGCTACGGTTCAAATACTGGGGTGTACCTACTACCTACATATATTTTAAAGTAAATTTTCAATCACTTCCTTCTTCGTAATTAATCATTATTGATTAGTTGTCTTAAGTTAAAATACTTGTACATTGGAAAGGTTCTTTGTTTAGCTCTATTGTTTTGATTAAGCCTTTGTATATATTGATGGGTTCTTCCTTCTCGTTTGATACAATAAACTTGGGATAGTCCATTGTACATATCTAAGGGTGTCAGGTTATAATTAAAAAAATAATATTGTATTCTTTTGTCCAAAGATCTTTTTGAACTTAACAAACATCTGGGTCTTCACTGTTTGCAAAAGTACTCGTTTAGGGGTTTATACAAAATACAATGGGTTGACCCTTACTATGCTTAACCCTGATATCCTGTTTTAAATAACCATGTGGATCAAGATCAGCTGGCTTCTGAAAAACCAGCTGGTCAGGATCTACATTGTTTTCTTCTGCTTGTCAATATAATGATACAAGCTAATAACTGATAAATAAACCGTACATACATGTATATAAAAATCGAGGAGTGTACATGAAAATGTTTTCTTGTCCAAATGGAAATCATATTATGCCGCCAGACTGTTATCCTTGGGGCCATCTTCAGGTGACTTGTCATAAAAGGACAATTTTACACAGAAGTAACATGTATTGGTTGTCACATGTACATGTACTTCAGTCCAGACTATAGTACAGAAAAAATGACCTAGGTCAGCCTGAAGCACTTACATGTACATCTACAGTGTACATGTATTCTGGGAATGTGTGGGAATGTGCTACAAATACAAATGGCAGTCTTTCCCAAAGCAAGAACTGCTCTGGGCGCAGCTAGCCACTTACCTGAAGAGGAGGGGGGGGGGGGGGATCTCAAAATTTTCTTCATGCGTGCGCTCGGGCCCAGCATCTACCCATCACCCCCAAAAAAATATCAGGAATTTCAAGCACCCCAAAAAAATATTTGAAATTTTTGCAACCCAAAAGAATATCCCTCATTCTGTACCTTGACCTTTAAGAAAAGACCCTAAAATGCATAGAAATGACCCCTGCCTTAATTCATACCCCAAAAAATATTTATTTTTTCTGAAAACCCCCCAAAATATTGAAATTCATAATTTTGAACCCCAAAAAATGATCGAGCCTACGTACCTATGAAAATATCAGAGTACCCCCCCCCCCCCCCCCCCCCCTGGGAGGGGCCCACTGATGTGGAAGTAAGTAGTGGTTACGTTCCTTTCTATAATAAGTATAAATGTATATTTGTTGGCCCTAATTGGATTACATTGAGACAGGCAAAGTGTATGAGCACTTTTAATTTCTTTTGAGAGCAAATTGAGCTTCAATACACGTACTATTCATGCACTTGAAATAGCCAGGGTTTTTTTTTTGCTTTTAGAAACTTTGTATGCAGTACTTTTAACTTATTTTGAGAGCAAATTGAGCTTCAATACTATTCATGCACTTAAATAGCCAGTTGTTTTTATGCTTTTAGAAACTGTTTTCTTCAAAATTTAGATGGTGCTTTATAATGAACTGCATACATGTATACTGAATAGAAATTATAAGCGTTAGGGCCTGCAAAATCATTTCACTCATCTAGAGTTTGAAGTAAAATATGTCATTGGTGATTATCTGAAGGTTTTTTGGAGTCAAATACTGTAACTAATGTATGAACATTATAATACTTGACCTGGATGTACTTCTGATAAGAGGCCAGGGGTATCCCGACAGTATTTTTCTTACCCCAAATGATATTTGCCTTGTCACTTAAGACAGGTTTTTCTTTGGGGTTTGAGCCCTAGCTGGCCCCAAGGTTATAAAACTTTTTTCATGCTCAACTCAACTAAGCAAGAAATTTATCCTGCTCATAAATGTTAAAAAATTGTTGGCATTTTAACATTTATTAGCAGGATAAATACAACATCTGAGAGACTTAAAGCAAGAAACTTCTTTATTTGGCGGTATTTTAGTTTTTATGAGCAGTTGAAATTTCATGCTCAGTTGAGTTGAGCATTAAATTTTTTTATAACTTCGGGGCCAGGTAAGGCACACACCATAGCCTGTGTGCTTAGCTACATAGACAAGCTGAAATATTGAATACTTCCCATGCAACAAGTGGCTACACAATTATGCATACTTTCAAAGTAAGAACGAGGGCAAAGATCAGGAATCGATACAATCAAGTACCACACCTGAACCAGGATACCAATGGGAAAGTAACAAACTCACAATTAGACATCACAAACAAGACTAGTATTTGCTTTTAAAGTAGCGGTATTAAAGCTGATTTCAATTGGGTCTCGCAAAATATATTGGTCACAGATCAAGATAAAATTGTTTGCTTATCTGGATATCTGTGAATTGGAATGAGATCTCTACCCATGTCCTAAGATAGTGACAAGATATAGATAGAGACTTTCAACACCTAGACACCTAAAGATGACCTGTACACAGTTTTAGATAAAACAATTTTCAGCTAAAAATTGTAAATATTTTCTTACATGTACCCATCAGTTTTAACATATGTTATGGGTGCTCAAAAGAACTGTTCTTTTGAGCACCCACAACATATGATTTGGTTTAGAAATAAGAAAATTATTTTCCTAAGATAGTGACACCATATAGATAGAGACTTTCAGTACCTAGCTACCAAGAGCTTCGAATCGAACTTAAGTTCCTACTTAGGTTATTACGTAACAATTAGGTGTGCACGCACGTTTACACCCGAACAGCTACAGTTGCAACTTTTGTTGGCTGGCAAGTAAACAAAGTGAATAGCCTTGTATGCCCCCTTTTCAATTCTTCATTGTAGATGAAAAAATGTTCATATGCTGCACAGCCTACTCTTATTTAAAATTATGAACGCAGGACCGCAAAATAGAGCACAGCGATGATACATTTGTCAAAACTAATCATTTTGAGGCTACTAATAGACCTTGAACCCATCTAGAGAGGGGAAGCAGACAATCTACTAGAGTAACAGTGCTCTGACCCACCGTTGATCTCTAGTAGGTTTGTTTGACGTCACTCTTGTAGTGACTACTGATGTTCAAATCAGATTATAGTCAGTTACATGTACTATAGTAGGAACTAAAGCTCGATTCGAAGTGGGCCCTGTTCACAGGTTTAGATAAACAAAATTTTTCAGCGGAAAATTGTAAATATTTTCTTACCCATCAGTTTTAACATATGTTTTGGTTGAGAAATAAGAAAATTAGTTTTTCGTTACGCACTCTTAACTAAAGTGACCTGCCTGTTGATCACAAGTTTTCAAACTTTTTGCCTGTTATTAAAGTGTCATTTGTTGATAAATTTTGCAAACATTTTTTATCCCAATTAGGCCTGACAAAATGCCAGGCCTAATCTGGATTTAAACTGTTTTACACACAGAATAATTCCTCCCTAAAGAATTTTGTGAAAAAGTTAATGGTGAAAAAAAATCTGCTGTATAGCAAAATAAAAAGCATGAAAAATTACCCAGCATGCAAGGAGCTATAAGACATCAATCAATCTTGATAGATAATTCATATTCCCAAAATCAATGTTTAAAACATAAAGTGTCTTGCCAGCCAAGAGTGACAGTGACTTCATGTTTTGTTTACAAATATAATCGATAGATCACTTGTGTATTAATCCTATCCTCAGGATAGGATTAATACACAAGTGATCTATCAATTCGCGTTAGCTCAATGGAAGTGTACAAGTTAAGTATTTTACTTAGCAATTGTAAACAAAGTATTACGTCACTGTCATTCTTGGTTGGCAGGACAGTAGAATTTGCGCCATGCATGTTCAATGTGTCTTTGATTGGTAGGCTGATGGCTACGTAGGGGAAGGCTGGAGTTCTGCGTGTCAGAAAAAGACTACTAAAACGAGTAGCATGACTGATTCCCAACAATTGTGTTCCCTTTCAAAAAAATGAACTTTTCTTCTGAAGGGAGCAAGTACTTTCCTTTTAGAGCAGTCCCTTATGGTATGACCTTCAAACCCCGGTGAACAGTTGGCATTACCAGGGAGAAGTAACTTCTCTCTCTAGGAAAATGAGGAGAAGTGACAGTTAGATATTGAGAAGTTATAGCACAAAATCACGGCATTTTCTGTCAGTTTAGAGGCAAATCAGCCATTACACATCATTAAATGGAAGGACAACTATGATGCAGTAATGCAGTGGTAGTAGATTGTCACCACAGCTTGCGTATGTGTGGTGACAGAACGAAAATGAGTCTCCCTAAACAAGATTATTTTTAGGGAGACTCCCACTTCTCCCTGGGTCCCAATTAGGGCAAAATTTTGGCCCCTTGGGCGACTACTTGGCCCTAGTCGCCCCCTAGCTTATTCCCTGCATTACGGGAGCTAGCCCTATGGTATAGGAAGTACATAAAGAAACCAAACACGTGCAACAAAATTCTGAGAATGTTTTTATGCCCCCAAAAGAACTTTGGGAGGCATATAGTAATCGCACTGTCCGTCAGTCCGTCAGTCCGTCCGTCCCGCTTTCGTGTCCGGTCCATATCTTCTATATTCTTTGAGGTAGGAATTCCAAATTTGGTGTGTGGATACATCTTGGGATGCCGGAGTGTCGCGTACCATTTTCGGGTCACTGTGCCCTTGACCTTGACCTCTGACCTAGTTTTTAGAATAATCGTGTCCGAAGCATATTTCTTATTATATTTGAGGTAGGAATCTCAAATTTGGTATGCGGATACATCTTGGGATGACGAAGTGTCGCGTACCATAATTGGGTCACTGTGACCTTGAACTTGACCTCTGACCTAGTTTCTAGAAACTGTATTGAGTTTGGTGCCTATCTCCTATATTCTTTGTGATAGGAATTCCAAATTTGGTGTGTAAAGGCATCTTGGGATGACCGGGTGTCACATGCCATTTTTGGGTCACTGTGACCTTGACCTCTGACCTAGTTTTCAAAATTATTGTGTCCGGAGCATGTCTCTTATATTGTTTGAGTTAGGAATTCCAAATTTGGTGTGTAGATGCATCTTGGGATAGCGGAGTGTCGTGTACCATTTTCGGGTCACTGTGACCTTGACCTCTGACCTAGTTTTTAGAATAATCGTGTCCGGAGCATATCTCTTATATTATTTGAGGTAGGAATCTCAAATTTGGTGTGTGGATGCATCTTGAGATGACGAAGTGTCGCGTACCATAATTGGGTCACTATGACCTTGAACTTGACCTCTGACCTAGTTTCTAGAAACTGCATTGAATCTGGTGCATATTTCCTATATTCTTTGAGATAGGAATTTCAAATTTGGTGTGTAAATGCATCTTGGAATGACGGGGTGTCACATACCATTTTTAGGTCACTGTGACCTTGACCTCTGACCTAGTTTTAAAAATTATTGTGTCCCGAGCATATCTCTTATATTCTTTGAATTAGGAATTCCAAATTTGGTGTGTGGATGCATCTTGGGATAGCGGAGTGTCATGTACCATTTTCGGGTCACTGTGGCCTTGACCTCTGACCTAGTTTTTAGAATAATCATCTCCAGAGCATATCTCTTATATTATTTGAGGTAGGAATCTCAAATTTGGTGTGTGGATGCATCTTGGGGTGACGAAGTGTCGTGTACCATAATAGGGTCACTGTGACCTTGAACTTGACCTCTGACCTAGTTTCTAGAAACTGGTGCATATCTCCTTTATTCTTTGAAATATGAATTCCAAATTTGGTATGTAAATTCATCTTGGGATGCCTGAGTGTCACAAACCATTTTTGGGTCAATGTGACCTTGACCTCTGACCTAGTTTTCAAGAATATTTGTGTCCAGAGTATATCTCCTATATTATTCAATGTAGGAATCCCAAATTTGGGGTGGTAATTCCTCTTGAGATGGTGGAGTGGTGCAAACCATTTTAGTCAATTTGACCTTGACATTGACTTCTGGCCTCATTTCTAGGTTTTTCGTGCTATATTACAGCTAACTTTCCTCAAATGTGTCTTATGCTAGACCAATTCCTTTGGGGGCATTTGTCACGTGTTTGTGACATTTCTTGTTAATTTCTTTTTCAGAACACAAAGTGATCATTGTGGGATTGGATAATGCTGGGAAAACAACAATACTGTATCAGTTGTAAGTATATGTATTACAAGTTTAAGCCTTCACAATCAAAGCTTGTCTCACCGTTAGCAGCTAATTTTAATGAGCTACATACATGTATATAGGTATATCCTACCTTTTGCTGATTTTCTGGATTGTCGAGATGTTGAAACAAAATTCTAAAAAAGATAATGCACAAACGAATAAACAGGAGATGCATACTCACTGTTAGCCCTTAAAGCGCCAAGAAAAAAAAGCATCTGAAAATGTCGTCTGCTGAAGTCGTCTGCTGCAAATAATTATCTCACATTACAGCATGGACCCAGAACAGACTGCTCCTATATACACTGTTTGCCATAGAGGCTTCTTAAACATTTCAGCAGACAAGAAAAGCAGACAACTTTTGTTGCGATTGGCGCTTTAAGATTTAGGGGCCAAACATCAAGGATGCATGGTTTCAGTAATCAGGTGAGCTGCTATTATTTGAGCACTCACAACAAATGATTAAACTGATGTATAAGTAAATAATAATATGCTTTAAATGCTAACCTGCAATCTATTAATAGTAAAAATTGCAATCTTTCTGATTATGATTGAATGGTTCTGAATCCTTAATTCTGTCTAAGTGGCAAAAATTTCCTTTGCTTTTCACTTGTAATGATTTTTTTCTGTTTTACTGCATTCACAAGTTTTCAAACCAGGCCTGGAGGTTATAAAACTTGAGTACAGTCTCAAACTCAAAATAAAGCGCAATGATTGGCTGCTTGCGGACATGTGTCTGCAAGCAGCCAATCATTGCACTTTATTTTGAGTTTGAAAATGAACCTGGAAGCCTGGTCAGAGAGCTGCTCTCAAGTTTGCAATTCAGTTTCATGATGGTGTATTATCGATCTATAGTCACTGGACCGTCTGTAAATATACAAATATTAAAATTCAAGGTCAGTGCTTGTATGTTATATGATGTTAATCATTTGAGTCAATATATAAATTGTAAGTCAATATATGTATATATGTTATTAAGTAGGAACAAGATTTGTTTTTTTTAAATAGTTTTAGTTACTATTTTCACATATTAAACAAACAGCTTAGGTTATAGAAGAATTGAAGTTTCAGGATTCCGTTAGGACCAACTAGCATTCAAAATACAAAAATGTTCATTTCTTACCCTTACTGAGATTTTGCCAATCACTGTAATTTTTCTAATACATGTAAGTGCACAATGTACATAACTTTTTACAAAGTTCTATACCTTCTTTAGAAAACACTAGTGTAGATCCAGATCAACTGGCAGCTGGTCAGCAGGGATTTTCCAACCTTTCTGAAGTCTGGGCCAGGGGCCTGTTGAATTTGGGAAAAAAAGCATTTGGACTATCAGAATTGGGAAAATTTGATGCAGTCTAAAAGAACTCGAACACCATTTTAAATGGGTTATAAACTGGAAACTGGAAATTAGCAGTGTATAGCTGTAACATATTTGTTGCTTTAATGGACCACCATCAGGAAAACTTGTGAAAATTTGCATAAAATGTGAATAAAAACATGTTTTCATTCACACTTTTATGCAAATTTTCAAACATCTGTAACTTTAGTTCTTTTGTTTGGATTGTCATGAAATTTTCACTAAAATGTAGAGCTAGAAATTGGAAATGATATACACCATTTTGGGAGGTTTACGTTCATTTTTAGATTGGGAAGGGGCCGATATTCGGCACCGAGTTGGCCTAGGAAAATCCCTGCAGGATTCACATTATGTTTTTCATCCACACTATGAATCTGCACGATCACTGGATTGACTGACATTTAGTGTGTGCCAAATGGAATAGGTCAATAAGGTATACCGGCGACTGCAAAAGATTGATTTTCATGGTTCTATGTGAGAAAACAAGAGTTCACTTAAATATGTTATCAAGGGTCTGGTGTCAAAACGTATTTGGTATCAGACACGTTTATTGAACCAAAATGACACTGTTTTCTACTGACATCTCTGAGAATGTTTTTGCTGTGATGCTCAATTAGAAAGTCAGAATATCTGTACTCTTCTTATCAAGAGTAACGAGAAAATGATGAGACAATTGCATGGTATTGTCCTAATTAGGAAACAAACATTTTTCTATTTTAACCCTTATCATGCTACATGCTTTAAAATGTTCTTCACTCCTCCCCAAATTTTGTCTTGTAAACTTGCTGGATTCAAGTTCTTAGCATGTATTTACAGCCAGCATGGAAAACAGTGTGGATCCTGATCAGCTGGCTTCTGAGAAGCCAGCTGATCAGGATTTACACTTTTATTTCTAAAAAAAAGGATAATATTGTTTGCTACGGCCTAAAAAATTGTTGAAATGTTTCTCAGGCCAATTTTTTGAAAAACAGATGAGGTAGGGCGGGTTTTTATTTTTCCTTTTTATTCAGGCACTAAACAGACGCGGGAACTTTTTTTTCCAAACTCGGAATGATATTTTCTAAAAGTTTGTACGGTCATTGAACATTGGATATTATTCATGTCAGGCCATAACAATGGATTGGGAAAGAATCTGTACATCAAATAGATTTGATATCATCACTGATGTTTAAACTTACACTGTTGGGGCTTGATAACTAACAAAAAGAGTTTAAAATATTGGGTGCATAAAACCGGAAATGGAGGCGAGAGTGATTAAACAACCCAACATTACCCGCAATGGACCTGAGTGGAACTGCATGACTGTTACCCGCAATTTGTCTGAGTGGAACTGCATGACGGTCACCCGATAACAATGGTTTGAAATGGAAATGCGTTTTTTATTTCATTTTTATTTTTAGAAAGGGATAAAAAGACATAATGCGAGACTTTTCAAACAGATGCGGCAGTGCCTGAGAAACAATTCAATTTTTTTATTTGGCCTAAGCATAAAATACTAGCAAATATTATGTTTCAAATGTGCTATTTTCATATAAGTAATAATTATTTTTGTAATAAAAATGAAATAATATAGGTGTACGAATGTTAGATTCTATTAACCACACAGCATTAAAATTTCTTAAAAATCACATTTTTCAAATTTTGCTGTGAAAATTTATGATTTTGCCATTACTAAATCTGTAAACCACTAATATTTTTCACATGGCATTATACATGTACCACTCCCAGACGCTACGCCATATGATAAAATTCTGTTTTGTATTTTCTAGTTTAATGAATGAAGTTGTACACACATCCCCAACGATAGGCTCTAATGTAGAAGAGGTCGTATGGAAGAATATACATTTCCTGATGTGGGATATAGGAGGCCAGGAGTCCCTTAGACAGTCATGGAACACATATTATAATAATGCTCAGGTAATCAGAATATATATTCCTGATGTGGGATATAGGTGGCCAGGAATCCCTTAGACAGTCATGGAACACATATTATAATAATGCTCAGGTAATCAGAATATACATTTCTCGCCCACTTATTGCTCAAGACAAGCCGTTTCATAGGCAAAACGCCGTGCGGAATTTCCAGATCCCATCCACGTGTACTGCTTATCCCATCCAAGTGACTTCAAATTATAACAATTCAGGCTGTTTTCGGAGCACTTCACGCCTAAATATTATGTAGAAATATCAAAACGGCAATATTTAGTGCGTCTGCCATATTCGCAGTGTTGAATGAGGTCAAAAACATTTCTGACGTCACTAAAATGCAAAAGCAATGTGACGCATGTTATTGTTCAGTTTGGCGCCACAACTTCTTTGTCAATAGATACTGATACCAACGTTAGTTTCAAACTCCAATAAAAACAAAACCGACGCTTGGAATGCTATTTTGCTTCCGTTTTTAGGTGCTAAACTATGTTTACACCCTTTTCTGTATCTAGAAAATTCGTTGGTGTACTTATTTTTTAGATTTGAACAAACACAAAAAATCTTAGAAAATATGCGGAACTGGCAGAATTCATATAAAACCTTAAAAAGTCAAAAAGTGGGCGAGAAAAAGTATCCATCATGATGTATTGTTGTGGGACAAGGAAATCCAACCCTCGAACCCTGAGCCTCGTTTCTGACAAATTATTCTGGTCCTCGGGTGGGATTTGCTTGTCCTACAACAATACATATGAAGGATACTCTTATTCCTGATGTGGGATATTGGAGGCCAGGAGTCCCTTAGACAGTCATGGAACACATATTATAATAATGCTCAGGTAAATCAGAACATACATTTCCTTGTGTGGGATATAGGAGGCCAGGAGTCCCTTAGACAGTCATGGAACACATATTATAATAATGCTCAGGTAATCAGAATATTCATTTCCTGATGTGGGATATAGGAGGCCAGGAGTCATTTAGACAGTCATGGAACACATATTATAATAATGCTCAGGTAATCAGTATGTACATTTCCTGATGTGGGATATAGGAGGCCAGGAGTCCCTTAGACAGACATGGAACATATATTTTAATGCTCAGGTAATCAGAATATACATTTCCTGATGTGGGAATATAGGAGGCCAGGAGACATTTAGACAGTCATGGAACACATATTATAATAATGCTCAGGTAATCAGTATGTACATTTCCTGATGTGGGATATAGGAGGCCAGGAGTCCCTTAGACAGACATGGAACATATATTTTAATGCTCAGGTAAATCAGAACATACATTTCCTTGTGTGGGATATAGGAGGCCAGGAGTCCCTTAGACAGTCATGGAACACATATTATAATAATGCTCAGGTAATCAGAATATATATTTCCTGATGTTGGATATAGGAGGCCAGGAGTCCCTTAGACAGTAATGTAACACATATAATAATAATGCTCAGGTTATCAGAATACACATAACCTGATGTGGGATATAGTAGGCCAGTAGGCCCCTTAGACAGTCCTGGAACACATATTACAATAATTCTTAGGTAATCTTATATATAAAAAGTGTACTTCAAATAGGATCTTGCATGGTGTAGTTGATGAGTTATCTTTGTACCCAGGGGTTCTGAGTTTGATTCCCAGCTCCTCTAGTCTATCAGATGAAACTCTAAGCCGTGGTCCTATCTCCATGACCTTAGCTGTTGGTGGGACATTAACCGTTAATGCACCAATCGCAACAAAAGTCGTCTGCTTTTCTCGTCTGCTGAAATGTTTAAGAAGCCTCTATGGCAAACAGTGTGGACCCAGACCAGACTGCTCCTATAGGAGCAGTCTGTTCTGAGTCCACGCTGTTTGCTTCTATATTTAATTCGTCAGTAAGGCTAGGCATTTATTTGCAGCAGACAACTTCAGCAGACGACTTTTTTCCGATGCATTTTTTCTTGGCGCTTTAAGGGTTAAACTCAAACACACTCACTGGTCCTTCAAACTGATTTCGAAAAGTGCAGTGCAGTCCCTTTATATATGGGTGAAAGTTTTCAGGATTATTCCTGAATTCAGGATTTCGAATTCTGAAGATAATAGCTTTTCTATGTTTTGGTAGCTCAAACTAACCGTCTCATTGAGAGGAATAATTACAATTTTACAATAATTTTTTTGCTTATTACATTTTGATACATGTACAGTAAAACCTGTGTAAAACGGCCATTCTCAATAAGACGGAACATGAGTTTTGAAGACAAATTATTACTTAATGCAGTTCAGAAGTATTGCAGAATGCTCCAAGGGGAGCATTCTGCAATACTTTCGATCTTCAATAAGCTACCATTTGTCATTAAGACCTTTGTTTTGTCTATTTTTAAGTGGCTGTTTTGCACAGGTTTTACTGTGTTTTGGGCGCTCAAAAGAATCGTCTTATTGAGAGGGAAAAATTACAATTTTACAATATTTTTTTTTTTTGCCTTAATTGGACACATGTAAATGTATATTTCAGTTTGTGATACTAGTCATAGACAGTACTGACAGGGAGAGGTTGTCAATTACAAAAGAAGAATTGTATAAAATGTTAGCTACAGAGGTAGGTATTCAGGTCATCTTGTGGCTCCCAAATATTTTACTGTGGAATTTTACACAGGAATTACAGTAAAACCTGTCTTAAGAGGCCACTCAAAAATAGACAAAACGAAGGTCTTAATGCTTATCGCTTAATGCAGGTCAAAAGTATTGCAGAATGCTCCAAGGAGGAGCATTCTGCAATATTATTTTTGCTTAACTGGCCCTATGCTCTTAATGCATGTAGCTCTTATGTCTCGGAAGACTACAATGTCAATTTTATTTAGACAAAAATCTGCCAAAAAGTCTCTTGTTTAGGCCCATTCATATAAACCTAGTTGTTTTGTTTAGGTTTGGTTCCCAGTCAACAGCTATGGTCATGTGAAGATGGTCAGTTAAACTAACCACACTTTTCCTGTGTGAGCTTAGGCTAAGTGGTTAAACAGTACTACTTTGAGCACATACCTTCACTTGTAACAGACAACAGTCCTTCTTAAATCAGCAAAAGGAGGAGAATGATCGTAGAAAATGTTTCATGACCAATCTCCATGAAAGTATTGGGCCGGGCTGATAAAACTTGTATGAAATTATATCGAGTTCTGACAATCGAAAAATGGTTATGTTTGCCTTCAATGTGATGGCTTTGAACTGTTGACAGCAATAAAAGGAGATGTGACTACTGTAAATTAGTGGGTTATGTTTTGCTGAGAAATGTTTATTGATTTCCAGATATGATCTTTTATAGTGCACTTCTGCTATATATATATTGTACTAAGTTGATGTTTGCCGCGGTGTCGCTGAACTGCCGCGGTGTCGCTGAACTGCTGACGACAATATAATGCCTTTGTAAAATACAAGTGTTTCCACTGACCTGAAAAATCCTATTTTTTGTGCTGACATTGGTCAAGATAAGCAATAAAATTGTGCGTAAAACTGATTATTTTCTTATCTTTCGGTTTAATCATAAGTTTTGGGTACTCAAATGAACCGTCGCTTTGGAGTACCCACAACATATGTTTTGGTTGAGAAATAAGAATAATAAATTTCAATTTCACACTCATTTTCTGGAGGCCTTGCAATAAAAGGAGATGAGACACTGTAAGGCCAGAATTTTTTTATTAGTTGATTTACGAACCCTCCTACTGTAATTTTCCAGAAAGTAGGAAAAAAATAAAATTTAATTTCAAAAATTTATATTTTATCCGCCGACTCTAAATATTATTTGTTTGGTTGAAAAAAATAGTATTTTTTTGAGGTCCTGTCTGTGCATTTTTGAGAATGACACTGTTAAAAGTGATTGTCCTGTCCAGATTTTTAGGAAAATGATGAAATATTTAAAGATTACCTTACTAGTTTTGCTGTTTTTCTGGAGATATTAAAGAAAAAAGAAAAAAAAAAAGCTCTGAAAAAGAAAGAAAAAAAAGCTCTGAAAAAAAAGCTCTGAAAATGACCAGGCAACTGGTCATTTTCAGAGCTTTTTTATTTATTTTTTTTTGTCCCCTTGACCCTAGGTCTGAAAAAAAAATCCCGTAAATCAACTAATAAAAAAAAATCTGGCCTAAATTAGCTGTTAGATTTTGCTGAGAAAATATATTGATTTCCAGATATGACCTTTTATAGTTGGCTTTGATATATTTTGTACTAAGTTAACTTTGGGTATTACTGAACTCTAAACAACCTATGTAAAAATAAAACCAAACACCCTAGTTGCTTCTGCTGACCCTGCATTTTTTTTTATTGCCATCCAGAAAAAAAATAAAAAAAGATTTTCATACCTATAAATTTTTCAGAATATTAGACAGGCCAAAAATGCCTTGAAAGCAAAACTTTTCCTTTAAATCATGATTATCTAACTTCCTAGATGTTTTAAATATGTTCAGAAAAAAAATTACAATATTTAAATGAAGCATATTTAGTAAATTAAAATTTGAAAGAGAAATAAAGAAAGAATTTTCCTGATGTGGGTCCAAACTGTTTGCAAAGATTATCAGTAGACAACAAAAGTTGTCACTAGCAAGAAAAGAGGTTACATAGATTAGTTGGCTTTTTCTGCGACACCGCTGAACTGTTGACAACAATAGAAGGAGATGAGACAACTGTAAATTAGCGGGTTACTTAACGCTGAGAAAAATATATTGATTTTGGTTCTTGTTGATCTCGTCTGAAATGTCACCAAATTACAGAGAGACACCATTTCAAATACAAGATATGTGCTGGTAATACTAAACACTGAGGCAGACAGCAGGAGTGAATAAAGTTGAACCACAATCAGGGGACTAAAATTTCACTCGTCCGCTTGTAATTACGAGTAAATCTAGAAAGGATGAGTAATTCTTCCCAAAGCATTCATCCTGAAGGACGAGTGCGTTGGGAACAATTACTTGAGGAAGTCATATTGCATATTACTCCCTTATGTTCTTTATTGAATACACTTTTAAAGGACATGTGCATGTGTTTGCAGGACGAGTGAAAATTGTAAGTCACTCGTCCTGCAGGACATGTGCAATATTGGATATTTTTGAACCCTGCCACAATTTAGGCAAACCCAGCATTTACATAGAAGATCTTACATGAGTGCTCATGTTTTATTGAATTTATTAAATGAGTTTGAGAAAAGAGATAAAATGCCAGGCTTGCCGAGCATTTTATCTCTTTACGCAACGAGTTTAATAAATTCGATAAGACAGGACCACGAATGTTAGATTATATTTATCACATGACATTAGAATTACTTTAAAATCGCATTTTAGGCGCAAGATTTTGCCATTTTTTGCGCATGATAAAATGGACGTCATTACGTAACCTTACTAAATCTGTAAATTATTGATTTTATTGCATGGCGCTATATCACTCCCAGGCGCGACGTAATGTGATAAAAGTTCCATAACCTTTATTTTGCTGAGTCTGCATCTTTTTCAAGCTAAGTAGATCCAGATCAGCCAGCTTCTGATCCACAATGTTTTCTCGAGGTTCTCTCTGGCTTGATAAGTACTTGAATATAGAGAGTTTACTTGAAAAGTCCTTGATAAGTGTTGGAGAATCTCTATGGCATTGACAAGCACTGGAATTTGATATTTACTGTAAGACCAGGCCCCCCCAGATATAAGTGCGTAACTGAAAATTATTTTTCTTATTTCTCAACCAAAACATATATTGTGGGTACTCAAAAGAACAGTCTCAATAAGCACACAAAACACATGTTTAGACTGATGGACAAGAAAATAATCGCAATTTTACGCTTAAAAAAATTTGTTTGGCTGGTCATATGAAGACTTGTGAATGGATACGAGGAGCAGGGTGGCTCAGTGGTAGAGTGTTAGTCTAGACTTGCTGGTATGAGTATTACTGGAGGCACTGCATTGTGTTCCAAACCCTTTGTATTCGGGAAACCCCTAAACAAATACTTTTGCCAACAGTGAAGACTCAGATGAAATGCATTTCATCAGGGTCTACACTGTTTGTAAAGGTAAAAAAGATCTGCAGACAAAAGAATATAATATTTTTATGAAAATTATAACCCAACACCCCTAGTCTAGATATGCATGGGTAAAAGTCTTCATGATTATTCTTGAATTCAGGATTTTAGAAATTCTGAACTTTCACCCATGGATATGTACAATTGACTATCCAAAGTTTATTGTATCAAACGAGATGGAAAAATATATCAGTAAACAAAGGGTTAACTGAGGCATTTTATCCTCTGCTTAGTACTGGTTCAACCCAGGAAAACAGGAAATCATCCCAACATGACTGTGAAAAATTGTTGACTGGGACACAAAGCATCAACACAAGCAATACAATGTGAATCAGTGGAAACAAATAGTAGGACAAAATTACAGTGCCTTTATAATAAGCTGCGCCAAATTTTATGCTAATTAATGCTAATGTTCTACACAGGTTTAGATAAACAAAATTTTTGAGCTTAAAATGCTAAATATTTTCTTAACCATCAGTTTAAACATATGTTTTGGGTGCTCAAAAGAACTGTCTCATTGAGACGGGTCTTTTGAGCACCCAAAACATGTTTTGGTTGAGAAATAAGAAAATTAATTTTTTGGTACGCACTCTTAACTAAAGGCCTGTTCTACTAATGATTTCCCCCATTTACTCGCTCAAGCATTTGTAAAGTTGAAATTTAAAGTGTGAACCAATACCTTTTCATATAATTCTAGTCCTTGAAAACTGAGGAAAGCTTGAAATGTCTTTAAATTTTTGTCTTGCCTGTATGACCCTTGTTATGATAAGGAATGAAATACCGTAATAACTAGATACTAAATTCAATTGTGACTATGGCAGATTGATTATAAAACTGGACAAGGGTTAGCTGAGCATGTAAACACAGTTTGTGGTGAATTGGATTGTTCTTAGAATCTCAACTATACTTTGTAGTATAGCATATATTAATCTTTATTTCGTTTTATCTAATTTTCAGGATTTACGCAAAGCAGCGGTGCTAATTTTTGCCAATAAACAAGATATTAAAGGCTCCATGTCAGCAGCCGAGATCTCACAGCATTTGAATCTTACGTCAATAAAGGACCATGTCTGGCATATTCAGGCTTGTTGTGCATTAACAGGGGAGGGGTAAGTGCTAATGTTGAGTCAAAGAACATAGTTTTCTCATAGTCTTGTTAACAGACTACATGTACAGTTTAATTTTGTTGATTCAATATAAAAAGTTAACTGCATAACAAAACAAGGACCAAACACAAAACCCCCACAATCAATGGGAGCAACAATAAACAATGAATTTACAACAGCAGAACCACCGCCTTACAATGGACAGCAGTCAAAGCCATTGTGGTTCTTTAATGCATTTTACTAGCCCCAAATATTAGCCCTAGATTCTGCTGTTGTTAAAACAAAAACACATGGTTTTCCTTCTTCAATGTTCACCAGGTTTTAAGGGAGATGTTAAACCTTTACTCCACACAAGCGTTTTTAGAAGCCCTTGAAATGTAAGATTTTTTGAAATATTATGAATAATGGAACATTTGCTCCATAGGAGCAAATGTTCCATTTTCCGTAATATTTTCATAACTATTGACATGTAAATTATTTTTTGGAAAATATTTGAAAATTTGAATTATTAACAGAAAATGATGCAATGTTCTAAATATAGCATATGAGGTAAAGGGTTAATAACTAAGGCTGAAGATTGTGGTTCCAAGGTTTTCAATATTTCCCAAGGGACCTGGCAAATGTTAATGCATTGAAAAATAGGGTTTGATTGTTATTATTATTGTTATATCGTCTGTCGGGAGTCAAAACCTCGTATCTTTGATTTTTCACATTTTTCAGGAGAGAAAAAAAACTAAATATCTTTTGCTAGGAGTGTCCTATATTGCTGAAAGTCAGACAGGATTATATTTAGTAACATCCAAATTCACTGTTACTTCCAATGAATATTTCATGGTTATATGAAGAGTTTCACTTGAGTTATGACATTTTTAGCATATTTTTGCGGGGAAACCATCCAGTTAGAACATTTTGAGCATCTTTTTCATGGCAAAACATTGTATCTCGCTAAAATGATCAGCAAAATAATGGTATCTTTCATAGATACGATATTTTGAAGCATGATTGATGTTTTTTAAGGGGGTTCTAATTGGTATAGAGCTACGAGAATTTGACAGAATGTGGGCCATGCGTTTGGTATTCCTGCGTTGACAAAAAGTCATTTTGGTAAAAATCAGAGTTACAAGGTTTTGACTCCTGAACGACGATATGTCAATGAAATATTGATCTAAATTTGCAAAAAACAGTATGGCACTATATTTGTGGTAGTTAATATATTGTTAACACGTGGTTGGATGTTTTCATCAACGTTTCTGCAGCTATAATAGCTGCAAATGTCAAACCCTGTATTGTTCTGTTTCTTAGGTACATTCGCTGGAAAAGTACAAAATTTAAAACCTGCAACCTGTGCAACATTGCAACATTGCACAGGCTTAATATTTTGTGGATTTCACGCAGTTGTATAGAGGATCTTACATGAGTGCTTAATTTTTATTTAATTTGTACAATGAGTTGGGGAAAAGAGATAAAATGCAAGGCTTGCCGAGCATTTTATCACTTTTTCGCAACAAGTTAAAATAATTCAATACTACAGGAGCATGAATGTTAGATTCTATTTATCATATTACATTAAGATTACTTTGAATTCTCATTTCTGGCGTAAAAAAGTAATTATGTACGCAATATTGTTTTGGACGTCATTTCATACATGTAACGTTCCCGAAAATCTGTAAACCACTAGTGGTTTAGAGATTTTAATGCATGGCATTGTATCATTCCCAGAGGTGAGGTCATATGATAACCATCTTTAATTTTGTCCTTTATATACCCCCGCAAACTTTGTTTGTGGTGAGTATACTGTTTTCACGTTGTCCGTGTGTGCATCCGTGTGTGTGTCTGTCCGTCCGTAACGTTTTGTTTCCTTAATATCTTGAAGAGTTATTGCCACAGCTTTTGATGGAACAATTTTATACTTTTCCTATGCAATGTAGACACATTGAACATATGCATGAAGGAGTTTGGTTCAGAAAAAATAATTTTTGACAAAAACTTAGACAATTTTTCCCTAATAGGGCTTTTGTATAGGCATTGATGGTGCCTTCATGGTGGATCAACTCCTACCACAGCTTTTGGTGGAACAATTTGATACTTTGCCTATACAATGAAGACACATATAACATATGCATGAAGGAGTTTCCAGCACCCTAGATAAGCAGCGTATTTGCGTAAATACGCAATTAAAATCCTCAAAAAAGCAATTAAAATGAAATGTGTGGGTACTGAAAAGCAATTCTAACGATCGGTATGCAATTACATGCGATGTCATTGCGAACCGTTTGGTCCATTTGGTTTCCATTTTGGTAATAAACAAATGCCAGTCAGGTGTTGATTTTTTTTACTAGCGGGCGCGCAATATAACTCCAGTTTATGAATAAAATATAGGTGCCCAGTCCAGTAATTTGCGGAAAAAGACTTTGATGAAAGTGAAACTGCAAAGTGCACACGCTCGAATGTCAAAAAGGGGATGATATTTGCTTCAGGTACAATAAAATCTGCTAGTTTGAATCTTTAGAAAGGCAGACGATGGGAGTGAATAAATATGCAAGCACATGAATAATGTCATTACAGATGGTTTCATGCAATAAGAAAATGTGTAATCACAGAAAAAAACGTGGTGTAAAAAAATATGAAAATACGCAATTGTTTTTGCAAGTACGTAATTGAGGATGACCAGGTTGCGTAAATACCCAATTGACCCAAAAGCTTATCTAGGGTGCTGGAGTTTGGTTTAGAAAAAATAATTTTTGACATAATGACAGCAGTGAGAACTTAGACAATTTTTTCCTACTAAGGTGTTTGTATATGCATAGATGGTGCCTTAATGGGCTGATAAACTCCTACCACAGCTATTGATGGAGCAATTTGATACTTTGCCTATACGATGTAGACACATTGAACATATGCATGAAGGAGTTTGGTTTAAAAAAAATAGTTTTTGACAAAATGACAGCTGTGAGAACTTAGACAATTATTCCCTGTATGCATGGATAGTTCCTTAATGGGCCGATCAACTCCTACCACAGCTTTTGATGGAGCAATTTGATGCTTTGCCGATACAATGTGAATGAGTTTGGTTTGGGAAAAATAATTTTTGCTTGCACAGATTCTACTGAAATCTTCTTTTCAAAACTAAGGTCTGCTGGTTTGAACTATAACTTGCCAAGTTTTTTCACTGACTCTTACTGTGCGGGGGTATCTAATAAGCATTGCTTATTGACTTTTTTCATTGTTTCTTTTCAGTTTATATCAGGGACTAGAGTGGATCACAAACAACTTGAAAAGACGATGACAGCTGCCTTTCTTCTAGAGATTATTTTTATATCACGATAGCATTGTAGTTATACCCTGTCTACTGACCTGCCACTCACAGGGTATCAGACCAAGCATTTTTTGTTGGTAACAGTATACATCATTGCTGTTGGTATTAGTATACAGCAATGCTGCCAAATATTTTGAGTACTGAGTTAGAAATGGTTGATAATGTGGACTATAGCATTGTAGTTATACCCTGTTTACAGACCTGCCAGTCATGGGGTATCAGACCAAGTATTTTTTGTTGGTAACAGTATACAGGGCTGCTAATTGTTTTTGAGAGCGGAGTAAGAACTGATTGGAAACAGTATACAGCAGTGCTGTCAAATATCTTTGAGTTCTTGGTAACAGTATAAGCAGGGCTTCTGCTGAGTAAGAACTGATTGGAAACAGTATACAGCAGTGCTGTCAAACATCTTTGAGTTCTGGGTAGCAGTATACAGCAGGGCTGCTAATTTTTTTTGAGTGCCGAGTAAGAACTGATTGGTAACCATATACAGCAGTGCTGTCAAATATTTTTGAGTGCTGGGTAACAGTATACAGCAGTGCTGCCAAATATCTTTGAGTTCTGGGTAACAGTATAAGCAGGGCTGCTAAATGTTTTAGAGTCCTGAGTAAGAACTGATTGGAACCAGTATACAGCAGTGCTGCCAAATATCTTTGAGTGCTGGGTACCAGTATACAGCAGTGCTGTCAAATATGTTTGAGTTCTAGGTAATAGTTTAAGCAGGGCTGCTAAATATTTTTGAGTGCCCGGTAACAATATACAGTAGTGCTGTCAAATATTTTTGAGTGCTAGGTAACAGTACATTGTATACAGCAGTGCTGTCAAATATTTTTGAGTGCTGAATAAGAAATGGAAGGTAATCTGGATGTTGTCATGGGGATGATATTGAAAAGGATTTCCGGAATCCCAAGATCTCTCATTGACATCCTGTTAGTACTGTGGTTTTCATAAGATTTGTTGGCTGAAAGGATTTGAAATTAGGTTGCTTGCTGAATCGAGAATTTTTGCAAAATGAGTAACCATGTTAAGAATGGTGCCTAAGGAGCTTTTACAGAGTTGTTCATAGTACATGGGTGAAACTTTCAGGATTATTCCTGAATTCAGGGTATTGAGGCTGACTTTCCACAGAAAGTCAGCCTCAAAATACTTAATAAGGCAGGTACTTATGGCTTCTTTGATTTAATTTCAGTTTATCTAAAGACAATTGACCATTTAAACTTGAAATTGTTGATATTTATAGGCATACTGCAAGTTTTAAGATTTGATTTTCAAAAGTTCAGGATTTTGGAAATTTTGAACTTTCATCCATGATAGCAGGATAGTCTATTTCATGCTGGTGGACAAATAAGGCCATGGCCCACCCTGCACTGATTTGCACCGTTGGTCAAGATTTTCACTGTCCACAAATGCTGGAAGGGGTATTTTCTCATGTTATAGCTTGTATCAGACTGCATCATAAATTATTTGTTCTGCGAAGTCTGCGATGATAAAATCTGCAAATAAGTCTGCGATGACAAAAAACATGATTTGGTCTGCAATGAAACATCCCCCAATAACACTGAGATGGAAATTATTTCTGCATAAGTCTTAATTGATAATAATCTGTGAATAAATCTGTGATGACAAAAATCTGTGAATAAAACTGCAATGACATAACTCTTTGAAAAAATCTGCGCTGACAAAATCCATGAATAAGTCTGAGATGACAAAATCACATAACACAGAACGTGCATGATAGAGTTATCCACAGTATTTTGAATCAGACTCGTACAGGCTTCGCACAGGCTTGAAAAGTACTTGAATTTAGAGGGCCTTGAAAATTTATTATGCCTTGAAAATTACTGTAAAATCACTCAAATGCCTTGAAAAGTCCTTGAATTCTTCTATGTTCTGTGTTCAAACACTGTTGATAGAGATCTAAATCAGCATAAAATTGCTGTGCTCTTATTTGGTGCAGCAAATGCTGCACCAAATAAAGGCACAACAATTTTATACTAATTTTCTAGTACTAATTTCTCCATTATCTCAGTCTAACATTTCTGAAGTAGAATTTTAACACTTAAATCAGGATTTTTCATAAACTTTAATTCCTTGAAAACTGTAGGAATGTCTTGAGGTCCTTGAAAAGTCCTTGAATTTTACTCAAACTTGCCTGTACGAACCCTGTCATAGCTCCTGTGAAAAATTCTACTGGTGAAATATAAGGTGTTTCATTTGCAGAAATTTGTAAAGCCCACCTTAAAGACTGACTGGACTTAAATTGACTCTTTGCATGCTGGGTAAATTTGCATTCTTTTTAGTGGTCTGCTGAATTTTTTGGATTAACTATTTTGGAGAATTCTTTCAGATACATTATCCAAATGTCAAACAATTTGGATCCAGATCAGGCCCAACACCTTATTTCAGTCTGATCCGAGTCCAAACTACTTGCAAAAGTTATCAGCAGATAACAAGAGTTGTAATTAGAGGGTAAAAAGTTAATGATAGATGAGAATGGTTACGGATTATATAATAAAGAGCATTGGGTGGGAGAACTGAATGAAGGACAACTCTGTTTATCTCAAATTAAGAAATGTAGTAGAAGAATAGAGTTATGGTTCTTTGTATATAAGTCGGATATACACCAGATTTTTGCTAATGAGAGTCAGCTGACTCAAAATATTAAAAATAAAATTGTGCAGTTAAGATAGTTTTTACAGTAAAACCTGTCTAAAGCGGCCACTAAAAATAGACAAAACAAAGATCTGAAAGACAGATTGTAGCTTAATACAGGTAAAAAGTATTGCAGATTGCTCTCTTGGAGCATTCTGCAATACTTGTGATCTGTATTAAGCGATAATCGGTCTTGAAAACCAATTTTTTGTCTTTTTTGGGAGTGGCCCCTTAAGACAGGTTTTACCGTATTTGAATACCATGTTGGCTTTTGAACAAAGGGTGTACTACATTTGACAGGCTTAAATTTTATTGGAGGATGATGCTAAAGGTGGAGCTGTGAGGTGGACGAGCAAGATTCATTTACTGAGGGAAGAAAGTTTACCAGTCATATAAAATTTTTTTTTATAATGCAGGGCTGTGGAAATACCATGCCGACTTGTCCGACCAGGTCTTATTTCATTCAGGACAAGTCTAAATTTCTATTTACATGTCCTTGGACAAGTACAATGTATAAAGTTAATACAATTCTGTATTTCATATTTTGATTAATTATTACGAGATCACATCTTGCATTGAAAACTATGGATCCTGATCAGCTGGCTTCTCCAGCCGATCTGGATCTACACTGTTTGCAAGAGAAGCCAGCTGATCAGGATCCATACTGTTTACAAGAGTTGATATATATCTGGTTTCATACTCTTTTTGAAAGAATAATTTGTTTAAGCATTGAAAGGTATAAGCTATTTTTTTTTCTTTCGGACAAGTAAAATTTTCTATGGACAAGTACATTTTGGCTTTTTACTTGCCCCTGGACATGTTGACAAAAGTTTATGAGTACAATGACATTAACAGGTTGACATTTCACATAATGTAAAGTCCGATTTTAAGTTCCCTTGCTAAAACAGCTTATCTGGCAATAGCGCGAATAGTTTTCAGCTAAAAGTTTCATTTTTCTGTCAAATGTTTAGATCTAAAAGCAAAAGAGTGAAAACAGGTTTAAAACTGAATGTTCTGTTCACCCTTTTTGTACAGTTTTTAGTTGAAAATCATATATTTTTTTTAAATACCTCTCTTTCAATTGAATGACGTTTGAAATTAAAATGCTCAGCAGGTCAAATCCTGGCTATGAAATTGGATTTTGTTTCTTTTGACCTCTTACGGGTAGCCATTAGATCATTTTCAAACAACTGACATGTTTGCGAACCTGCTAATTATAAAGATCTAATGCTTTTAAAAGATCGCCTTTGTGAAAACCCATTATAAGGGATTGCTAAACTTTTTTCCCTCAGTATATTTTGAAGTTTACCCTTTGTTACGGGATGAAATAATAGACCAATGTGCATTGTTAAGTTTGATACGGACCTCATTGCAAAAAGAAATAAAAAATCAGGATTTAAGGCCAGTTAAGACTCAAACTAGTCTGCTGAGCTACACAGATCAGGTAGAATGTGGAAATTTTATATGCAGCAAGTTTAGAATCATATGTTTCATGAAATGAATAACAAAGGAGCTGATCAGACTGCGCTGATAGGCAGACTGGTCTGCACCTTTGTTGTTCGCATGCAACAATTTCAGTTTTTTTTAGCGTCGAAGCACAAATAGGAGCAGAGTAGCATATTGGATTGAGAATACAGCATGCAGATATAGTAGTTTTAGCCTCGTACATTGTCAGTGTTTTGTAAATATTTGCCACAGATTCTTAGCTTGTGCAATAATTACCATTGTCACTAGCATTAAATTTTACGACACCACTTGATATATGTTTACATTTTCAAAGCAATCCTTTAATAAATCTTTAGATTTTTGCAACCGGTTATAGCCTCATGAAAGACATAAATTTGATTGACAGCTGCCAAGCTCACTTGCCCGTGCAATACGTTTGAACATCGAATTCATTCGCAAGAAGTGACACTGGTGTTATGATTGACAGCTAGCCACTCCTGAGTTGCACATGCAAAACAAGCCTCTTGTTTGCTCCATTGGCTGTCTGTGTTCACACTGGTGGTTCCGCTTTTCCATTTTACACTCCACTCCAACAAAACCCTTAATACGATTACATATTAAATTAAAAATTGTTTTTTCCCCTAAATTATAACTTTCTATATTTTAGATATTTATAATAAAATGTAAATATAAGCAATAAATTTAATTTTTGGAATGATCATGGTATCATGAATACTTCTGGTCTCTTGCAAATTTAACGTGAAGCGCTTCAGGCTTCACTTACTTTGCAAGAGACCAGAAGTATTTATGATTCCATGAACATTAAAAAAAATTGAATTTATTGCTTAAATGTCCCTCTTTGTGAGAAAACATATTTTTGTTGCATGGGAATAACAAATGTGCAGACCAGCCTGGCATGTGCGTAGTGTGATCAGCACATTTATTTTTCACTCTGTGGAAAATGTAAACTTTTTAAGCTTAAGTCTGTGCTAGGGAGCATGAGAATTGTTGCTCTTTCCATTAGTTCTCAAGAACAGACTCAATAAAACCGAGTTTGCTGTTTTCTGATATTGTAGGTTCTCTATTTCTTAAGGGTTTTCAGATTATTTTGGGATGTTGGTCAATCATTAGAAAAAGAATAAAGAACAGTTTAGATCATGATGAGATTACCATAGGGCCAGTTAAGCAAAATATTTAAGTGTAAAATTGTGATTATTTTCTTACCCATCAGTTTAAACATGTGTTTTGGGTGCTCAGAAGAACCGTCTCATCAAGACCGTTCTTTTGAGTACCCACAACATACGCACTCTTATCTGGGAGCCTGGATGACTCAATTGAGTTATCACATCTTGGTATAGTATGATGTATGGTTAATAGAGGATCTTACATGAGTGCTCATGTTTTATTGAATTTATTAAACAAGTTGAGGAAAAGAGATAAAATGCAAGGTTTGCTTAACATTTTATCTCTTTTTCGCAATGAGTTTAAAAAATTCAATAAGAAGAGCACGAATGATTTTGTCATTTAAGCAACGTTGTTATGGACGTCATAATGTTTAGTGGTTTATCGATTTTATTGCATGGTGTTATATCACTCCCAGACGCGACATCATATGATAAAGGTATTAGATAATAGGTATTAACCCTTTGTAGACCATTGGACTGTTCCATAAAAGTTAGGATGGTCCTATGTGTGTATTCAGGGGTCACAAGTTATAATTCCAAATAAAATTGTATTTTTCTCGCTGAAGATCAAGTTTGTCTTAGCCGACAGTGCAGACCAAGACCAGACAGTGTAGAACAGCCTGATCATGGTTTTCACTGTTTGCTGATGGATTTGTAGTAGGTATAGAACAGTGTTTGCCTGTAGATCCTGCCGCCCATGTTCTATTCTCACCTCGGGCTGTTGAGATTTTTCTGCACCCTGTGACAGATTGATCTTTTGAATGTTTGAATAAAAAAAAAAAATGCCACCCAACAGACCCTAAAATTGGAAATGGACTCGTATGTTTGATAAGGATTGGAGAGTCCATTTAGTAAGGCAATTATGGATTGAAAATAATGAATGTCATAGCACCTGTTAAGCCAGAATTGGATGAGTTGTAAGCGAGTTTGTGATAAAGACTTCTTCTTTTTGAAGAAAACAATGTGCATTTATTTAGCAAGTGACTGTGTACATTTTGTAAGGGCTTATTTGATATTATGTATGTAAGTGGTCCCGATATCAGGATATTTTGTAAGAGACACTGATTTGAGGATTTTACAGTAAAACCTGTGTAAAACGGCCACTCTCAAAAAGACCGAAAATTGATTTTCATGACCAATGGTTGCTTAATGCAGATCAAAAGAATTGCAGAAGAGCAGCATTCTTCAATACTTTCGACCTTCACTAAGCTACCATTTGTCATTAAGATCTATGTCTGTCTATTTTTGAGTTGCCGTTTTACACAGGTTTTTCTGTTTATGTAAGAGACCCTGATATGAGGATATTATAAGGACTGTGACATGAGGAAACCTGTCGTCGGGGTTTGCCAACAACAAAGGTGGATATCAGCCTGCGCATCCACATAGTCTGATCAGCGCCTTTGTTATTGGCTTATATGAAAGTACCATATCTAAGCTTGCTACAGGTGTAATGTCACTTTTCTAGCTTGTCTCTGTAGCTGAGCAGACTGGTTTGAAACTCGCTGTGTCGGAAACCACGAATACAGGTTTTCTTGCGATGAGGTCCATATGTAAGAGGCCCTGATATGATATGGGCATCTGCGTGAGAAAACCTGATTTTGTTGTATGCCAACAACATAGGTGCAGACCAGCCTGCACATCATCACAGTCTGATCAGTGCCTTTTTTATTCACTTAGTAGACACTTGATTTTAATATTCTAGCTAGTCTCTGTACCTGAGCAGGTTGGTTTGAGCCTTAAACAGTCTCAAATCCCGGAGACAGGTTTTCTTGTGTCGAGGCCCCTATTTTTTCGTCCTGATATTAGGATGTTTTGTAAGTCGTTGTGTATATCAAAGTGGTCTAGATGTAAGGATATATTGTATGTAGCCCTGGTATGAGGATATTTTATATGTGGCCCTGTTATAAGGATTTTTTGTATGTGGTCCTGTTATGAGGATATTTTGTATGTGGCCCTGTCATGAGGATATATTGTATGTGGCCCAGTTATGAGAATATTTTGAATGTGGCCCTGTTATGAGGATATTTTATAAAAATTCTGTGGTTTTGAAATGAGGATATTGAGAAGCTTTTTGTTAGTGTACATATGTGTTAAGAGGTGAAAAAAAATAGTCCCCAAATGTTATTCATACTGCCTTTATCAGATTTACCTTTTCTTAACTAATGAAATCTTTTGTTCAGCTGGGTGCAATACTATTCTGATATTTAGTGTGTGGGGGCGTGGCTTAGCGTGGTAACGAGAACCTTAAAAATCTTCTCTGAAACCAGTGGTCAGAATTCAAAATAATTTGGTAGAAATGATTATAGATGACCTACAAAAATAGCTAAAATTTCCGTCAAAAACATGGCTATCAGGGGGCGTGGCCAGTTTCCGTTATGTACCTATCTAAAAAAACTAAAGATATCTTCTCTGACAACAATTGTCAAAATTAAAAACAGTTTGACAGATATGATCACTAGTTGACCTACAAAAATAGCTAAAATGAATTTGATCAGTCAAAAAACATGGCTACCAGGGGTGCATGGCTTATGGCACAGTAACAAAACCTTTAAAAATCTTCTTCTGAAACCACTCATCAGAATCCACAATGTTTTGGCAGAATTGGTCACTGGATGACATTCTACATAAATAGCTAAAACTAATTTGATCTGTCCAAAAACATAGCCACCAGGGGGGGGGGGGGGGGGGGGCTTGAAACCACTCAACAGAATTAAAATAATTTGGCAGAAATGGTCACTGGATGACCTTCTACAAAAATAGCTAAAACTAATTTGATCCGTTGAAAAACATAGCTGCCAAGGGGTTTGGCCAGTTTCCTTTATGCACCTGTATAAGAAACATAAACATCTTCTTTGCTGAAACCAATGGTTAGAATTGAAAATGATTTGCGGAAATAGTCACTTGGTCACCCTCTACAAAAATAGCTAAAATACCTGGCTTATTACGGATCTGACTAATTTCTATACAGTAAAACCTGTCTTAAACAGCCACTCAAAAATAGACAAAACAAAGATCTTCATGGTAAATGATAGCTTATTGAAGGTCGAAAGTATTGCAGAATTCTGCAATACTTTTGACCTGCATTAAGCAATAATTGGTCTTAAAAACTAGTTTTGGTCTTTTTGAGAGTGGCCGTTTAAGACAGGTTTTACTGTAATTCACCCACCCTTATGCATTTGATGTGCTTCTCTACAATAATTTTAAACATTGCTAAAAGTCTAAAGCACATCAGACTTTTTAAAACTGTGAAATCTCGGGTGAGAGATAGAGGGTCATCTTGACCCTCTTTGTTTAACAAGGTGGTTGAATAAATGAGGACAGATTAAGTGAGTGGCTTTTCGATTATACAATTCCCACCATATGATGCAGCCACTGTATATACAGAATGAAAGGGTGCTGCAAAGTGCTCTTAAAACCTTTCAGCATCATTAGATTATCTCATGGTAGTTGTCACAAGCTCATGTGCGGATCCAGGAATTTTCGTCAGGGGGAGGGGGGGGGGGTCCAGGTCCATCTGATGGAAAAAAGCTCTTGTCTTTTTTTTAGTACTCAACTTATTTACAGATGGTTCAATGGTGTATTTCATAGATAACTATACTTTTCCAAGGTTTCAGAGGGGGTCTAACTTTTTCTGGGGTGGGGTGGGGGGCGGAGGGGAGGGGCGAGTGTCCAAGTTTTTCCAGGGAGTGGGGGGGGGGCTCCAACTTTTTCAGGAGGGTCCAATTGCTTATTCCCTATAGAAACCCATATAATTTGTGATTTTCCAGGGGGGTCCCAACCCCCTGTTTCCCCCACCCCCTCTGGATCCACGCATAAAGCTTTAGTCTAAGTCAGCTGGTGCATCAATGAAGTTACAGTTCTTTGATTGTATGGGCTTTACTGTTTAATAATTGGTATATTATCCTTTTCTTGATGTATAAATTACAAACTGATTTATTAACAAATATACTAACACACCTCACCTATATAGTCAATGCTAAAAACGTGATATATCAAACAATAATTCACAGTATTGAAAGCGCGAGGAAAACGCACGCTAGCTGACGTCATTTATTTCTACAAAATGATGTCAATCATGGCGTTAGACAGTGTAACGTCGTTTTTACGCTTGAAAGACGTTACAAATACATGTAAATGTATGTGACACACTCCAACTATTGGCGGAAGTTGTTAGGTGCAGTGGCGGAATTTTGACAGAAGCTGAAGACTTCAAATGTGTTTTCATCGTTTATTGTGTGTTGGACCAGAAATAGATCAGTTCTAGTGCATGTTGCTGTTTGTCGGTCAGTTGTACGGAGATAATCACTCGCGCTACCCGCTTGCAATTTGATCTTTACAACTGACCGGCCAACAGTGAATTATTACTCAACAATTCACTGCTAGAGCTGATCTATTTCTTAAGTATAGACCCAGATGAGATGTCTCACAATGCGGCATCTCATCTGGATCTACACAATTTGTTGGGATAAAAATAATTTTTATATTCGGAGTAATTTGAAATGTTTAACTTTGGACGCTAAAATATTTAATGTAACCATCAGAACATTTTTTATCAAGCCTGATGGGTGGATCTGTCTGTCAAGAAAGGGTTAAGGTACCTTTTAGCATGCCACTGTACAAATATTAGAATGAAGCATTAACAGGGTAATTGTTATGATTTATTTTGTTACGGTTTATGATTTGTGAAATATTTCAAATGATATATACTTTTTGATTACTGCCTCTGACAGAACAAACTTCAAGGTTATAAATCTTTTTTCACGCTCAACTCTACTAAGCATGAAATTTCAATTTGTAATAATGAATAAAATAATGAAAATTACAAATTTTTAAGTGCTTTAAAACTCAGATGTTGCATGCATCCTGCTGATAAATGTTAAAATGCTAAAGATAGTTGGCATTTTAACATTTATAAGCGGGATAAATTTTGGCATTCTAATATTTATGAGAAGGATAAATTGTTGAGTTGAGCATGAGAAAAGTTTATAATGTGAGGCCTGATGTTTTTCTATTAATATTAGAGTAAATACACTAAATATTCAGCAAGACAATGTTGAGTAAGTTCCGACCCTGAAATGTTTTTTCATGTTCAACTTATATTAGTATTTAGCAAACTACAAACAAAAAGGGCAATTTTCTGGCTAAGAACAGCAGACAATGCCATTTGTTCTGGTCCTAATTGTTGGCATTTTAAAATTATGGTCAGATTTTTTTTCATGCTCATGCGAGTTGAGCATCCCATGAGCAAAAAAAAAGTTTTATAACCTCGGGCCAGTCTAGGCTGCCCCTGAATCAGAGTCTGTATTTGAGTCCTTTTCACTCAACAAAGCTCATATGAAATGGCCAGTTAAATCAGTTCAATCATGTTATTTTCATCCACCCCTGTTATTGTAGTATTTCCTGGCCATACTCATTGTTCATGGTCAGCAAGTGCTCAGCTTCTCACTTATTACACAGCAAAGAACCTGATTGGACTGGGTTGATGCTCAGGGTGATCAGAGTCTTTCCCTGGAGCACAGTCGATTGTTTTGGCCTTTTTATATTCTGGCTCAAATCATGAGAGGTCACTGCCTTCAACATTTTCATGTAGGAAATTTTGCTTGTTTTTTGTCATCTGTGCATCTGTCTGTTTTTAGAGGACAAAGGCTTGATATTTTAGGAGATTTATTCTGTCAGATATATTTTGGCAATCCTGGCCTCGAGGTTATAAAACTTTTTTCATGCTCAACTCAACTGTGGACGAAAATTCAATTGCTCATAAACACTAAAATACCGTCAAAGAAGTTTCTTGCTTTAAGATGTTGTATTAATCATGGTAATTAATGTAAAATGCCAACATTTGTTGGCATTTTAACATTTATGAGCAGGATAAATTTCATGCTCAGCTGAGTTGAGCATGAAAAAGTTTTATAACCTCAGAGCCTGGTTGATGATCTCAAACTGATCATATAAAACCCTGAGCTGCTTTGAGAAACATTTTGCGCAGGTACGCAAAGCTTATTAACCCCTTTCCCGTCATGGAGGAGTTTTGTTGCCTGCTCTCGTGTCTGCTTGTGTAGTTTGGTAGCCTATATTGCAAACATTATGAACCTAGATCAGTCTGCTCCTTTATGAGTAATCTGATCAGGATTCATTGTTTTTGCATCCATGATGAATTTTGTCTGGAGAGCATTTGAACATATGCAGCAGATGTATCAATCAGAAGACATTTTTTTCGGACAAAAGATATTGTAAAGGGTGGGATAGAAAAATCTGTCCCTTGGGCTCACCGTTTGTCATCACTCGGCACGCCTTGTGATAAAGTGATTCTTGGGACAGAGTTTTCTATCCCATCCTCACACTCATGATAGATACTTATAATCTGGACAAAACATCAGCAGGAAAAGGGTGAAGCGCTCTGTGTCTCTATGGACAAATGACCATTTCAACTTGAAATTGTTAATACTTTATACATGGGTGAAAGTTTTCAGGATTAATCCTGAATTCAGGATTTTGAGGCTGACTTTCCATAGAAAGTCAGCCTCAAAATGCTGAATTAGGGAGATTATAATAGCTTATCTGATTAATTTTCAGATTATCTAAACACATTTAACTATTTAAACATAAAATTATTAATTTTTTTAGGCATCCGGCAAGTTTAAGTATTTGAATTTTTAAAGTTCGGGATTTTGGAAATTTTGAACTTTCACCAATGTTTATAGGCATACTGCAACTAATAAGATAAGAATTACTAAAGTTCCGGATTTTGGAAATTATTGCATGTTGTAAGATAAGAATTTCTAAAGTATTGGATTTTGGAAATTTTGAGCTTTCACTCATGTTTCTTGTGAGAGTCGAATGATAGAGTGCTGTAAACTTGAACTTGTTATATTGGTGTTGTTATGAAATACTGATGTGCTGTACTCGTGTGTGCTTGTATGTATGATTATACATGTATATTTGCGAATAAAATATTTATTGATAATATCTTTGTCATTCTTCTAATATATGGGCTACATCATGAGAAAATATGTCTTCGGGGTTTCCGACAAAGCGAGTTTCAAACCAGTCTCCTCAGCAACAGACTAGTTCGAAATTTGAAATTTCACCTGTACCAAGTTTACATATACTTTCCAGAAAGCGATTAACAAAGGCGCTGATCAGTCTGCGCAGATGGGTAGGCTGGTCTGCGCTTGTGTTGTTCGTAAACCCCTGAAGACAGATTTTCTCGGGTTGTGGCCCATATGAGGAGTGCGATGGCTCAGTGGTAGGGTGCTTGACTGGTTGCCGGTTCGAGCCTCACTCAATGCACTGCATGGTGTCTGAGCAAGACGCTTTATCCTCTGCTTAGTAATGGTACAACCTAGGAAGACCCATCCAGACATGACTGAAAAACTGTTGACTGGGACGTAAAGAACCAACACAAACGAACAAAATTTCTTCTGATATCAGTTAGAGCCAACTTGATAAAAACACCAAACATCTGAATTTTTGCTTATGAACGATTTTTAGCTCACCTGAGCCGAAGGCTCCGAGGTGAGCTATTAGTATACCAGTGACTCCGTCGTCCGTCGTCTGTCGTCCGTCGTCCGTACGTCCGTCAACATTTTCAAACATCTTCTCCTCTGAAACCACTGGGCCAATTGAACTCAAATTTCATATGGAGACTCCTTAGGATGGGGGAACGAAAGTTTGTTCAAATGTTCCTGGTCACGTGACCAAGATGGCCGCCATGCCCATATATGGTAAAAACCCTTTAAAAATCTTCTTCTCCAGAACCAGAAGGCCGATGACCTTGGGACTTGGTATGTAGCATTTGGGATGTGGGGCCTACCAAGTTTGTTCAAATAATGATCCTAGGTTGACCTTGACCTACTTAACCTCAAGGTCAAATTTGCTTCCTAATAGATTTAAATGGGAATTTTTTTGAAAAGTTGATTTTTTGAATACTGTTAAAGCCAAAGTGATTATTCTCACTTGATATGTTGAAACTAATGAGACAATGGCTATAAATAAGCTTCAAAGGTCAAGGTTGACCTTTGCCCTTTCAGCCAAGGTTGCTCATATTGTGGTCCAATCAATATATTAAAACATAGTTTTCTCACAAACCATTGGCCCAATTGAGCTCAGATTTTATGTGAAGACTCCTTATGATAAGTCAGCCTAAATTTATACAAAATATTTTGGTCACATGACAAAGATGGCCGCCACGCCCATATATGGTAAAAACCTTTTAAAAATGTTCTTCTCCAGAACCAGAAGGCCAGTGACCTTGAGACTTGGTATGTAGTATTGGGGATGTGGGGCCTACCAAGTTTGTTCAAATGATGATCCTAGGGTGACCTTGACCTACTTAACGTCAAGGTCAAGTTTGCTTCCTAATGCATTTGAATGGGAAATTTTTTTAAAAGTAGATTTTTTGAATACTGTGGAAGCCAAAGTCATTATTCTCACTTGATATGTTCAATCTAGTGTCTATAAATACGTTTAAAGGTCAAGGTTGATCTTTGACCTTTCAGCCAAGGTCGCTTATATTGGAGTCCCATCAACATATTAAAACATAGTTTTCTCAGACAATTTTTGGACAATTGAAAGCAAATTTCATTTGACATCTCCTAATGACTGGTTAGCCAAAACTTATACAAATTGTTATGGCCACCATGCCCATATATGGTAAAAACTCTTTAAATCTCTTCTTTTCTGGAACCAAAAGGCCATTGGCTTTGGGACTTGGTATGTAGGATCGGGGATGTGGGCCCTACCAGGTTAGCACAAATGATGAATCTAGGTTGACCTTGGCCTACTTTATGGCAAGGTCAAATTTGATTCCTAATGCATTTACATGGAGAAAATCTTAAAATGTTCATTTCTATAACTGAGCCAGCCAAATTCATAATAGTTATACCTATTGCGACAATGGTTTATTACTATTAAGTACCAAATGTCAAGCTGACCTGTGACCTTTTATCCAAGGCCACTCATTTGGACTGCCACATAACTATCTAAACATTTTTTCTCAGAAATCACTGGGCTGTTTGATGGATTATTCATTAGATTGTTTTAGGTCACTTGACCAAAATGTATATGGTAAAAACAAAATTTGTTCCATTAAAAGCTGTAGTTGACCTTGACCTATTTTAACATTATTAAGGAGATCAGGTGAGCGCCTCAGGACCTTCAGGTCCTCTAGTTTATGAAATCTTTTAAAAAGCTCATTTTCCTCATTATCGGATATTTTCGAAAATGATCAACTGCACATACCAAAATCATTGTATGTGTTTTATTTTATGTAAACATGTTAGACCAAACACAATACAGCTTGATCAGCCCATTTTTTTAAAAGTTATTCTTTCAAGACGGTGCCCACTTCCACTTTAATCGTGAAATTTTAAAGGTAATTTAAACTGCATATGCCAAAGATATTTTTGATTTCTAAATAAAACAGTGAAGCCTATTCATAATAAATAATCGCTGAAAATTTCAATGCCATGCCACAGATAATAAAGCCTACAGAGCAATGCAAAGTTGATATGCAAATTGCATGGTTAAAGCCAAAACTCTTTGATTAAGCTGCTGATAGTGGCTGCCTTCATGTTAACGTAGAAGAGTAACGGAGAGTTCTATTTTCACAAAGCTTTTGATCTTTTATCTTATATCACAGCTCTTATTAACAGCTTCAAACTTATAAAATATCAATGTTTCACATATCTGAAGAATGTTTTATATCACAGTAAAAATTGTGACTTTGTGTGACTTTTTGAAATGAAGGTACTTTTACTCTGACTTCGTTTGTGCAAGATCTACCAGTCATTTTGAAATGGCATAATTTTCAGAGTCTGGAAAAAGCCTTGAATTTTTTTATGGAATTAAAACTTTGTAAGAGCGATGTTTTTTTATGAACAGGCGCAAAAATGTGTAGTTGGCCACTTATAACTTCGGTTCAGTGTATGTCCATTAACGGATATAAGCCTAACATCCTGGGCAAACAGCACAGACTCAGATCAGGTGCCGCAAAATTGCGGCCTCTGATCAGGGTCTCCACTGTTAACAGAATGTTCTTTTAAAATTTGAATGAAAATGGTAAAAATACCACCCAACAACCCTTAAAACAGAAATGGACTGTACCAATTGTTAAGAGTGGGAAATTTCATTCGGCTTAAATGGGTTAAACCTTTCTTTTATTCATGATTCACAGGGCCAACTTACTTTGGGAGAAACATCAGCATGGGTGAAAGTTTTCAGGATTAATCCTGAATTCAGGATTTTGAGGTTGACTTTCCATAGAAAGTCAGCCTCAGAATGCTGCATTAGGGAGATTTATAAATAATAGCTTATCTGATTAATTTTGAGATTAACACATTTAACCATTTAAACATGAAAATATTAATTTTTGTAGGCATCATGCAAGTTTAAAATTGTGAATTTCTAAAGTTCAGAATTTTGGAAATTTTACACTTTCACTCATGCATCAGGGAGATATGTTGTTTCATAGTTATCCTTATCCTAATAATTACATTTTCAAAGCAAGTCTTTCATGAATCTTTAGATTTTTTCCAACCGTTCATAACCTTATGAACGACAGAAATACAACTGTCAACAACACAAACTGTTATAATTTTTGATGAAGGGAGTTCATTTTTGGCATGCTTGCCTATGGTATGTAGGTTACTGCGATGATTTCAAAGCACAGAAAATAACCTTGGAGTCAAAAGTCAAGTTCAAGTATACTTAAAATCTTTACGCGAAATCCATTTTCAATTTTAGCTCACCTGAGTCGAAGGCTCATGGGTGAGCTAATAGTATACCAGTCACTCCGTGGTCTGTCCGTCGTCCGTCCGTTAAACTCAAATTTAATATGGAGACTCCATAGGACGCGGGAACAAAAGTTTGTTCAAATGGTCCTGGTCACATGACCAAGATGGCAGCCACGCCATATATTTTAAATACCCTTTAAAAATCTTCTCCAGAACCAGATGTCGCTTGACCTTGGGACTTGGTATGTAGCATTGGGGATGTGGGGCCTACCAAGTTTGTTCAAATAATGATTCTATGTTAACCTTGACCTAGTTAATGTCAAGGTCAAATTTTGCTTCCAAATGTATTTAAATGGATTTTTTTGAAAAATTGATTTTTTTAAAACTGTGGAAGCTTATTCATTATTCTCACTTGATATATTTAACCTGACGAGACAATGGCTATAAATAAGCTGCAAAGGTCAAGGTTGACCTTTGACCTTACAGCTTAGGTCGCTCATATTGGAGTCTCATCAATCTATTAAAACATAGTTTTCTCACAAACCATTTGCCCAATTGAACTCAAAATTCATGTAAAGACTCCTTATGATAAACTAGCCAAAATGTATACAAAATATATAGGTCCCATGACCAAGATGACCGCCATGCCCATATATGGTAAAACCCTTTAAAAATCTTCACCAGAACCAGAAAGCCAGTGACCTTGAGACTTGGTATGTAGCATTGTGGATGTGGGGCCTACCAAGTTTGTTCAAATGATGACACCAAGATGACCTTGACCTACTTAACGTCAAGGTCAAATTTGCTTCCTTATGCATTTAAATGGGATTTTTTATAAAGTTGATTTTTTGAATACTGTTGAAGCCAAAGTCATTATACTCACTTGATATGTTCAATCTAGTGTCTTTAAATGAGTTTCAAAGGTCAAGGTTGACCTTTGACCTTTCAGCCAAGGTGACTCATATTGGAGTGCCATCAACATATTAAAACATAGTTTTCTCAAAAACCGCTTGGCTAATTGAAATCAAATTTCTTCTGACAACTCCTTTTGATTGGTTAGCCAAAATTTATACAAATTGTTATGGTCACACGACTAAGCTGGCCACCACGCCCATATATGGAAAAAAAACTTTTTAAATATATTCATCTCTGGAGCCAAGAGGCCATTGGCTTTTGGACTTGGTATGTGGGCCCTACCAGGTTTGCACAAATGATGAATCTATGTTGACCTTGACCTACTTTTTGGCAAGGTCAAATTTGATTCATAATGCATTTATATGGGGAAAATGTTCATTTTTCTATAACTGTTTAAGCCAAAATCATAATACTTGTTAAAAATGTTTAACCTAATGAGACAATGGTTTTATACAAGTATTAAATGTCAAGCTGACCTGTGACCTTTTATCCAAGGTCACTCATTTGGACTGCTACATACCTATCTGAACATCTTTTTCTCAGAAATCACTTGGTTGTTTGGGGGAGTATTCATTAGATTGTTCTAGGTCACTTGACCAAAATGGCCGCAACCCCCATATATGGTAAAACAAAATATGGTTCATTATAAGCCAAACCTTGACCTATTTGAACATTATTAAGGAGATCAGGTGAGCGTTTCATCACCTACAGGTCCTCAAGTTTGATGGAGAGTGTTCATATTTAGCATAATGTAATGATTGCCTTTGGTGTGTAGATGAGGAAGTGGGTTTTTAGATCACCAATATGATCGTTGCGTCAAAGGTCAAGGTCAAATATGCTTAAAGATCAGTATTATGGCTTGTAATGTGATCTCATACACTCATAAAGGAGAATGTTGATATAACTTGACTTTTCGCTTACTGTAAAGGCGGCAACTTTAATATTCATATCTGGGTGTGGTTCGGTTATTCCATCTGCTAAGGAAGGGAAATCAGGTTTTATTTTTAATTTGGTAAAGCGTTTATAAGCTTTTTGAGCCGCGCAAACGTGCATGCAATTCATGAAAATCCTAACCGTATACACACTGAACTCACGTATGTTTTTGTCGTACACTTAACTATTTGAAGCCTCATAGATAAACAGTGTGAATCCAGAGGAGCAGTCTGATCTGGGTCCACAATGTTTGCCTCCCTGCAATAGACATTTTCGGATGCAGTTATTTTGCTGGCGTTTTAAGGACTAAATAATGACTGAGGTGGTGGCACAAGATTATACAGTTTCTTTTGAATAAAACCACACCTCCTTTTCAGCTTTTACCTATGTCTAAGGTTGACTAGTCCTAATTACGCAGTCATGAGGCGCCCTTTACAGTAAGCGAAAAGTCAAGTAATACTTGACACAATTATTGCATAGTGTGTGTAGATTACAACATAGGTTTCTGATCACCAATATGACCTTGGAGTCAAATAACAAGGTCAAATAAACTTAAAATCTGACGTACTGAACTGTTTCATTTTTTGATGGAGGGTGGGTGTTCATATTTAGCACACTGATTGTGTTTTGGGTGTTGATGATCACCAATATGACATTGGAAACATATGTCAAGGTAAAATTACCTTAATATTTGTGTTACTTTTTTCGACATAGGATGTTTATATTAGGCACAATGATTGATGAAAAAGGTTTCAGATCACTGATATGACCTAAGAGTCAAAAGTCAAGGTCAAATATGCTTTAATTCTATCTTATAACTTGTTATGCGAATTCCCATTTTCAATTTTTGATGTAGGGTATTCATATTTAGTATAATGATTTCTTATGGTGTGCTGATGACAACGAAGGTTTTAGATCGTTCATATTACTTTAAGTCAAATGTCAAGGTCAAATATACTTTATATCTGTCTTGACTAGTAACCGAAACTTCTCTTTCAGTTATTGATGAAGCGTTTTCATATTGAGCACAACCTTTGCGAACGACGTGTAAATGACAATTAGGGTTCTTGAATTGCTCTTGTTTGTGATGTTTAATTGTATTTTTGTAACTTTCCCATGTGGTATCCTGGGTCAGGTGTGGTACTTAATTGTACCGATTCCTGATATTTGCCGCATTTCTTACTTTGAGATCACCAATATGATCTTGAATTCAAAGGTCATTACCAAATGTAATGTGTTCATATTTAGCACAATCATTGCTTATGATGTGTAAATTACAACAATGGTTACAGATCACCGCTATGACATTGGAGTCAAAGGTAAGGTAAAATATACTTAGAATCTATCTTAATTAGGGCTTATAAAGCGAACTCCGCTTTCGTTTTTTACAGAGATGTTTCATAATATGCACAACTATTGCCTAATGTGTGTATCACCGCTATCACCCCTAATGTGTTACAGATCACCGCTATGACATTGGAGTCAAAGGTAAGGTAAAATATACTTAGAATCTATCTTAATTAGGGCTTATAAAGCGAACTCCGCTTTCGTTTTTTACAGAGATGTTTCATAATATGCACAACTATTGCCTAATGTGTGTATATGATAACATGTTTCGGATTGCCAATATGATCTTGAGTCAATGGTCAATGTCAAATATATTTAAAATCAGGCTGTATGGCCAGAAATGCCGACATCCCTTACCTTTTTGACGGACGAAATTCATAATGAGACCATGTTTGCCTGAGTTGTGTAGATGACAAGAAATTATTTAGATTCCAGGTATGGCACTTGAGTCAAAGGTCAAGGTCAAAATGATCAAATTCTGGTCGTATGACTTGAAAAAGTAAGAAAGAGGGCAAAGATCAGAAATCGATACAATCAAGTACCACACCTGACCCAGGATACCAACGGGGAAAGTAACAAACTCACAATAAGACATCACAAACGAGAGCCAAGAGGTCTGCCCTTTCCCAGCAGGTGACCACAAGGAATCAATAAACAGACGCGCACAAAAACATAACAAACACAAGACAGAAATAACATCAATGATCCACAAAAGAAGTACCGCTGCGGAACGGTCAGTAAAATGTTTTACTGGAGGGCGTAAACCAGTTTTACGGCGTCAACCTCGCCCTTAATTCTGATGTGGACCAGGACACATGATAAAGCAAATTTATCATATGACGTCGCGTCTTGGAGTGAAATAACGCCATACAATAAAATCTGTAAATTACTAGTGGTTTATCGATTTTCGGGAAACGTTATGACGTCCATAACAACGTTGGACATATGACGTCCATAACAACGCTGCGTATATAATGACAAAATTATAACGTTTTTACGCCAGAAATGAGATTTCAAAGTTATCTTAATGTCATATGATAAATAGAATCTAACATTTGTGCTCTTGTATTATTGAATTTATTAAACTCGTTGCGAAAAAGGGATAAAATGCTCGGCAAGCCTCGCATTTTATCTCTTTTCCCCAACTCGTTTAATAAATTCAATAAAACATGAGCACTCATGTAAGATCCTCCATATCTCTTATATGATCGATGTAGGTGGTTCATATTTTGCACACTGATTGCCAAAGATGTACAGATTTCAACAATGGCTTCTGATGTGACCTTTGGTTCGAAGCCAAGGTCAAAATACTCTGAGCAAAATTTCTAATTGGTCACCTTACAAATTCTAGTTGTATGGCTTGTAAAGCAAATATCATTTGTATGATCGATGTAGGTGGTTAATATTTTGCACACTGATTGCCAAAGATGTACAGATTTCAACAATGGCTTCTGATGTGACCTTTGGTTCGAAGCCAAGGTCAAAATACTCTGAGCAAAATTTCTAATTGGTCACCTTACAAATTCTAGTTGTATGGCTTGTAAAGCAAATATCTCTTGTATGATCGATGTAGGTGGTTCATATTTTGCACACTGATTGCCTAAGATGTACAGATTTCAACAACGGCTTCTGATGTGACCTTTGATTCGAAGCCAAGGTCAAAATACACTGAGCAAAATTTCTAATTGGTCACCTTACAAATTCTAGTTGTATGGCTTGTAAAGCAAATATCTCTTGTATGATCGATGTAGGTGGTTCATATTTTGCACACTGATTGCCTAAGATGTACAGATTTCAACAATGGCTTCTGATGTGACCTTTGGTTCGAAGCCAAGGTCAAAATACACTGAGCAAAATTTCTACTTAGTAACAAATTCTATTTGTTTGGCTTGCTCTTGTATGATCGATGTAGGTGGTTCACATTGTGCACTAATTGCCTAAGATGTACAGATTTCAACAATTGCTTCTGATGTGACCTTTGATTCGAAGCCAAGGTCAAATACTTAAAATATATCTATCTGGCTTATGATGCTATCGTTTTAGATGTAAGTGGATCATATTGGGGACACTGGTTACTGTAAATCCGCAAATTTTCGCGAGAATTATATATTCGCGAATCGCGTTAAATAACATATTTGCTACGCTAAAAATTCGTGACTATGACATAATTTTACTATATCAGTAAACGACAGAGTGATTACGTCATTTTGCGAGGATTTTATTTCACGAAACTTCGCATATCCGAAGTTTCGCGAAAATAAAACCCTCGCGAAAATTTTCGAATTTACAGTATCTACGGTGTGTAGATATGGCATCAAATGTTTTATATTGCTGGTATGACCTTGGAGACAAAGGCCAAGGTCAAGGCGGTCAATACTATGCGGTATTTAATGTAAGTGCAGATATTTGCGATGCCCCCACCCCATTTTAGTTTAATAAGAATCTACATAATTTCACAAAGTATCGTTCGGCTCATAGTTTGGGGTTTAAGAAGGTACCCCGCTCCGTCCAGCGATAAAATATGTCCAATGAACATATCTAATCTTGTCCAAAAGATTTTCAATTGCCGTTGAAGAGGTCATATTAGGCACACTATGGCTTCAAAATGTGAAAACTTCATGATAATCACATTTCGAAGCATATTGTCCCAAAAATCTATTATGCGTTCCGAAATAAATAAACCGAAAAAAACAACACATGTGTTCTTAATGAATATGATATACAAAGAACAAATATAATCAGCTCATCTTGTTTACACCCAAGTTGTTGACAAAAAAATAATAACATTCCTAAACCTTGAGTATCTGAAATCGTTGTTGGAATCTATGCTTATACTATCCCAGGAGACAGAAGTACACGTACCAACGTCGATGCGGCGTGGTGACGTCGCATTGATGTTTGATACATGTACGACGCTGTTTCGGCGTTATGTATTTGCTAGAAAAAATAATGAATAAAATAAAATCAATTATAATAATTGCGCGTCGACCATGTGCAAGAAAAGAACAAAGGCATAGATGAATTATGGTGATACTCACTTTGAAACAATTATATTAATTTTTTGCCTACTAATGTCGTCTGCTGATAATCTTTGCAAACAGTTTGAATCCCGAGATTAGGCCCGACAAAATGTCGGGCCTGGTCTGGTTCCATACTGTTTGATACTCTGATGTCATTTCCGAAAGAATTTTTCAAATATAAAATTCTGAAAAAAAAATCAGCAGACGACAAATAAACATGAAAAATTACCCAGCATGCAAAGAAATAAAAAAAATTGAGACATCTCACGAGATAATGGACTTATCGCATATCTTTAAACATGCATGTACAGTTACCTAGTGGGACTAGAACCCTAATTTAAGCCTGAGGCTTGGTTTACTTCCATACTTTTCGTCTGTGAGCAGCAAACGCTCTTATGATACTATGCGGATACACAGGCGCTGCTGGACTAAAATCGAATGTGCTGGCCATAACCGTCAGCTTAGTTCGTCCGTAGGTCAAATGGTATATTGTTTTGTCTATGGTTGTAGAACAATACATGATAATGAAGTACAGTAGGTAGATAGTACCTTTTACAATAGCTGATAATAGAGGCACACGTGCTACAGCTTTTAGTGCTGCTGCTGCTGATGATGAATCGATGATACGACAAACGTAAAACTGTAAATATTTTCTATCAGGTTAAACGTCTGTTTTGTGTGCTCAAAAGAACCGTATCATTGTGATGTTTTGTAGTACCCACAACATATGTTTGGATGAGAATTATGACAAATATTTTTCAAGTATGCACCTGATATAAGTCACGTTTTCCTCAGGAGGAAGGGGGGGATATAAGAATGAAGTCCCACCCTGAACTCAAATAAGAAACAGCTCACCAAACTTGCCCAAAACCACTTTTTAAGCTGACATAACACAAAACTAGGGTCGGTAGATGGCATCGCCAGCAATTAAAAATATAAACTAAAAGTTGATACTCATGTGCTTACCTGTCTTGCTCATCAAACCAAAATTGATAATAAAAAGGTTTTAATTCCCGAAAATCAATGTGATAAACATAAAAACAACGAATTAAATGATTACCCCCCCCCCCCCCCCCCCCAACAATTATATCCATCAACTATAGCTTTGCACTGACCAAAGAACTATACTGTACGCATAGTTCTGTATATCGGGTGTTCTGGCCCAGTAGTCGAGTGTCTAAATAAAATCAATATGTTGCAGTCAACGACCCGACCACTGGACCAGAACTCCCGATAAACAGAACTATGCGCGCACAGTATGAAAAGCTTGAATAACTTTCAAAATGCTCCAGCCTCAGATTTCGAACTTTTTTCACATTAAAGTCCTGTTATTTTGCATTTTAGCTGAAGTAAGCATACATTCCAGAACATAAGCAAAAATTTCTTTCATCCTCTTTTTCAGGAAAAAAATCACATTTTTGGCATAACTCTGGCGCTGCAGCGACTATCAATTTTGTTAAGCAGATACACAGCTGCACTTATAAGTGATACTAATTCGCGATGAATATTTTCAGAAGTAAAATATTGACCAAAATTCTACCTTTTTTAACAGCTAGGTACACTATTCTATGCACTCATCGACTAAAACCATCACGCGATGACTGCGCTGTTCGGGTGCAGTGGTTCTCTGGCGTGCAAAGGCATTGAATAAGCTACCTCATCAGTAAACCTATCTATCGCATGTTTCTGGTTTCCTATAAATTCGGTCTGCTCATCTTCAAAGATTAGCTAGGATTTGGAAAATCCGGATGTTGCAAGAATGTGTTTAATGCCGTCATTGCAATGAACAACAATGGCGCTGTCAGACTGGGCGCAATATGGCAGTCTGACCTGTCAGTCTTAGTGTTAGAATATGGTACAAATGATCCTCGGCGCAATATTACCATCAATCTCGTATATGCGACCAGCAAAGCCTAAGATCAGCCTGCGTATATGCGCAGCCTGACCAGAGCTTGAACACTCTATGAGTGTTAAACTACTGACTGAACACCATTTTGAGTATCTAAGCTTAAAAGGAGGCTGCACTGGCTCGTCTCAGTGTACACTTGTCAAAATGCCACATTGTTGGAAATCACATGTTGCGGCTCAAATGTTTTTTTTTTCTTATGACGTAGCATAGCCACGAAAAAGGTTCTTGCATGCGTGAAACTCGGATAACCGAAAAAATAAATAATTTTCCATTAATTCATCGATAAGTTAGGGGTCTTTCATGCAAACCAAATATCTATGTGTCTTGATCCTCATCTGAACTAAGTGTGAATCTAGTTAAAGCCCTCTAGTAAGATGTTTTACTGACCGCTCTAAGGCGGTACTTCTTTTGTGGATTTGTGTTTCGTGTTTGTCATGTTTTCTTGTCTGTTCGTTGTAGCTTTGTCGTCACCTGACCTCTTGGCTCCCTTGTTGTGATTTTGTTACTTTCCCATGTGGTGTGGAGCTTGATTGTATCAATTTCTGATATTTGCCTTATTTCTTACTTTTTATATACATTTCCACTTACATGAAAAGTATAAGAGGGAACAAGGAACCAGATCAGCATGTTCAAGCTGTTTGCCCAATTGTGTATGTGGTTTTTGTTGTTATATGTTTGTTATTTTAATACATTTATGGCTCCTCTTTTTCAAGTTGTGGGTTGTATATTGATTAGTATATTCAAAATGCACAATCAGAGGCATAATTGTAAAGGTTTCAAAACAACAAAACTATGAATACATTTTAAATTATGTGTTATATATGGAAGGGGACGATACTTTTTAATAAAAAGGTAGACATGTCTTCCGTGCCGTCCATTTTTTTTTTGTGTTGTTCTCATTTCATCTCTGCATATTTGGCATTTGTTTGAGGATCATTCAAGAATCAGGGACAACATTTTTCTAACAATCAAATCACTCTTCTTCATTCTATTTTCCACCGCAAACAATCTCACTATTTTTAGCTCACCAGAGCTGAAGGCTCAGGGTGAGCTTATAGTATGGGACTCGAGCCGGCGTCCGTGCGTCCGTCCGTGCGTGCGTCCATGCGTCCACACTTTCAAATATGAATATCTCTGAAACAAGCTGGCCAATCATAATCAAATTTCATCAGAAGCATCATTGGGGTGGGGGATTGATTGCAATAGGTTTTGGGTAAGATCGGATCAGAATTCTGGTTTCCATGGCAACAGATAGCTCCCATATGGTTATAATGGGGAAAATCTTGTGACCACTCTAGCTCCTTCATTTTTGATTTGTTCTTCTTTATTCTTGCAGGTAACAAGGGCAACCATAAAATCACGAATGGGTTCGAAATTCGGCAGGATCCAACCAGGGACTTATGAGGGTCTGGATGGGGGGGGGGGGGGGGGGGGGGGGTCTGGTATTCACTATTCATTAAAAATTTAGCCCATTATTCATCTCATTAAAATTTTGGGTTATTCATTAAAATTAGACCAATTATTCATTTACAGTGAAAAAAGGTGGTAAAGAAATCTGATTATTCACTATTCGTCAATTTTTTCTTCAATTCATTAAAAAAAATAGGATTATTCATTATTTTTTAGGCCCTCAATATTCACTATTCATTATTTTTTGGCTCATTATTCACTATTCATTATAAAAAGGGCCATTATTCACTAATCATTATACCCCATGCACACCCTCACCTATGAGTTAGCTGCCCTTGAGCGTCTGGAAAAATCCCCATAGACTTATAATGGGAGAAATGTCGTGACCACTAAGTCTTTAGTACCTTCATTTTTGGATGGATCTTCTACATTCTTCCAGATAACAAGACCAACCATAAAAGCTTGGATGGGTTTGAATTTCGGCAAGGTTCCATTACTGACTTCGATTGAGCGTCAGAAAAATTAATGAATAATGTTTATGACCACTCTAGCTCCTTCATTTTTGATTGGATCTTCTTCATTCTTGCAGGCAACAAGTAAACCCATAATATCTCGGATGGGTTCGAAATTCAGCAGGATCCGACTAGGGACTTATGAGTTACCTGCCCTTGAGCGTTTGGAAAAACCCCCATAGACTTATACTGGGAGAAATGTTGTGACCACTCTGGTGCTTTCAATTTTGAAAGGATCTTCCTCATTCTTGCATACAATAAGAACAACTATTAAAGCTTGGATGAGTTTGAATTTCGGCAAAAATCCATCACTGACTTCGGAGTTAGCTGCCCTTTAGCGTCAGAAAAATTAATGAATAATGTTGTGACCGCTCTAGCTCCTTCATTTTTGATTGGATCTTCTTCATTCTTACAGGTAACAAGTTAACCCTTAATATCTCGGATGGGTTCGAAATTCAGCAGGATCCGACCAGGGCCTTATGAGTTACCTGCCCTTGAGCGTTTGGAAAAATCCCCATATACTTATAATGGGAGAAATGTTGTGACCACCTTAGTGCTTTCTATTTTGAATGGATCTTCCTCATTCTTGCAATCAATAAGAACAACTATTAAAGCTTGGATGATTTTGGATTTCATCAAGATCCCATCACCTATTTTGGAGTTAGCTCCCCTTGAGCATCTTAAAAATTGATGGATAATGTTGTGACCGCTCTAGCGTCTACATTTTTGATTCGATCTTCTTTATTCTTTCATCTAACAAGGACACTTATAAAAGATTGGATGAAATTGAAATTCTGCAGGATCCGACCAAGGACTTATGAGTTAGCTGCCCTTGAGCATCTGGAAAAATCCCCATAGACTAATAATGGGAGAAACGTTGTGACCACTCTAGTGCTTTCAATTTTAAATGGATCTTCTTTATTCTTGCAGATAAGAAGGACAACTATAAAAGCTTGCCTGAGTTTGAATTTCGTCAAGATTCCGTAACCTATTATGGAGTTAGCTCTCCTTGATCATCTTAAAAATTGATGGATAATGTTGTGACCACTCTAGCGCCTTCATTTTTAATTGGATCTTCTTTATTCTTGCTGGTAAAAAGGTCAACTATAAAAGCTTAGATGGGTTCAAAATTTGGCCAGATCAGACCTGCGACTGAGGAGTTAGCTGCCCTTGAGCGTCTTAAAAAATCCCCATAGACTTATAATGGGAGAATTGTTGTGACCACTCTAGTGCTTTCATTTTATAATAGATCATATTCATTCTTTCAGATAAGAAGGACAACTAGAAAAGCTTGGATGAGTTTGAATTCAGTCAATATCCCATCACCTATTATGGGGTTAGCTGCCCTTGAGCATCTTAAAAATTGATTGATAATGTTGTGACCACTCTGTCGCCTTCATTTTTTATTGGATCTTCTTCATTCTTTCAGGTAACAAGGATTACCATAAAGATTGGATGATTTTAATTTAAAGTAGAACCAACTTTAGACTGTGGAGTTAACTTCCCTTGAGCATCATAAAAAATCTGCATAGACTTACAATGGGAGATCTGTTGTGACCACTCTAGCATCACTCTAGCACCACTCTAGCACCTTCATTTTTGAATGGATCTTCCTCATTTGTAGGTAACAAGGACTTCCATAAAAGTTTGAATGAAATTGATTTTCGGCCACACCCATCCACCAGCTACAAGAGTTAGCTGCCCTTGAGCATCTTAAATATAACTATATATTGTTGTGACCACTCTAGCACCTTCATTTTTCATTTGATTTTCTTCATCCCTGTAGGTTTCCAGGACATACATAAAAGTATGGATGAGTTTAAATTTCGGTCAGATCCCATAAATGACTACGGAGTTAGCTGCCCTTGAGTATCTCAAAACTACTCTTTCACCAGGTTTCCGAAACAATTTTTATTCAGATATTTTTAATACTTGCAGATAACTAGAGCCGGCATAATATCTTATGCTTTTGAATAAATTCCTGGTCACTGTTTCAAGTTCAGAGTTATCTGTTTTTGGGCATCGTAAATTATGGTGTCTCCAAACATTATGCTGGCTCCATGGTGAGCGATCGTTGCCCATTGCGCTACTTGTTTTCATTTTCTTACTGATTTTGAAATGTGAAACCAATGCCACTAATTCTTGAATGCATCTCGTTTATTATAAGAGCATAGTCCCCCAGTGAGACTATAGTCACTATCCAAATTATCATCGTTTTAACCTTAACACAGTAAAACGATTTCTTCTTCACTGCGCGGATCCAGAAAGTTTTGTCACAGGGGGTCCAACTTTGACAACGTGTTTTTTTAGTTGATGAGGGGAGAGATGATCCAAATACCACTTAAAGTGGGCCATCATCGGCCCGCCAGCGAATGGCGTGCCGATGATGGCCCAACATTGAATTCTGGCTTGGTGGCTTTGTGATTTTTCAGGGGATCCGGACCAGTATTGCCAAGAAACCCTATATTTTTGTGATTTTTCAGGGGTGGGGGTCCGTACCCCCTGTCCCCCCTCTGGATCCGCGCATGTTCTTCTGTTCATCTCCGCTGATCTGTCTATTTCGTGGTCTGTTTTCGTGAGGATCAATCTAAATAGGATTTATTTATCTATGAGTCGTGAGCCCTTTTCATTGTTTCATCAAAGTGTGTTAATTTGATTAGATTGTTTCTCCATGATGATGCATTGCCATTGTTAGGAAGCCTCTATGCGAGCTTAACATCTACAGCAGAATTTAGGACGAAGATTTGGTACCAGTATAATGCATTTAAGCCCTCCAGTGGCCTAGGCAGCTGTCCGTTCTAAGGCGATGGTTCTGTTGTTTGTTGATTCGTTGTTGATTGTTACTCCAATTGTGGGATTCTGTAATTTTTCTATGTTTTGTTACTTTATGTCCATTCTAGTTTTACAATCATCTTGATGGGGAAGGGAGAGCTGGTTGCTTTGCTTAGTTTGTCTTCCTGGTGTCTTGTGATTGTTATGTGGCTCTTCCTCGCGGTGCCACGGGTTTGTCTGCAGTTTGTAATTGTGGCATTTCCTGACCATACTCACTATTTTTAGCAGCTACTTGTTATCGTTATAATAAACCACATAAATACCAGTACACGGTCTATGTAAGACCTATCTCTTTACGAAACATTTTTATAGATTTCTAAAACAGATTATTTCAAGCTGCTGCACGTCATATCTCAGTTCAAGGTAGTCTTATTCGGATGAACTACGCCAAATCCAAAATGTATCTAAAACTTAAAAGGCATTTCATTCTGTCCACATCACTCTATAAATCTTGGAATTTAAAAGTTCAAACATTTATCACTGGAGCAAAGTGGGCCTCAAGTTGTTTTAGGAGGAAAGTAGGTGTAAGTTAACACCTAAAGCTGTGGCAGCTGAGTTGCCATTTGAGCTGCCACCTCTTTGGGTGAAACATACATGTATTTTTACAGTGACCCTATGGTAACTTTAGGCCTATGTTTACAAATGCAAAGATATATGTTAGTAGATCATGTATCTTCGTTCGACAAACCCAACCATGATATTACTTGACTTTTCGCTTACTGTAAAGGCGGCAACTTTAATATTCATATCTGGATGTGGTTCGGCAAGGAAAGGAAATCAGGTTTTATGTATAATTTGGTAAAGAGTAAATAAGCTTTTTGAGCCGCGCAAACGTGCATGCATTTCATGAAAACCCTAACCGTATACACACTGAACTCACATGTATTAACCCTTAAAGCGCATAATCACAAAATGTTTGTTTTTTTTTGTCGCCCACTAAACTATTCGAAGCCTAATAGATAAACAGTTTGAATCCAGATCAGACTGCTCCTGTAGGAGCAGTCTGATCTGGGTCCACAATGTTTCCCTCCCTGCTTATGTCAGATGCAGTTGTTTTGTTGGCGTTTTAAGGAATAAATAGGCACAATATGATACAGTTACTTTTCAATAAAACCACGCCTCCTTTTCAGCTTTTACCTATGCCTAAGGTTGACTAGTCCTAATTACGCATTCATGAGGCGCCGCCTTTACAGTAAGCGGCAAGTCAAGTAATACCAGTTCATAATTTTAATTTCATAGCTGAAATAATGGAGTTTAGAATGTGAGAATGCCTCTGAAACTGAATGATTATCTTGTGAACGTGTTCGAGGCGCCCCCTGGTGAAAGATGTAAGAAGGAAATCTACGAGATACTACCTCTAGTGGTAATGAAAACCTCATGTCTCAAGTCACTTGAGAAAGGTATGTATTCCTTCTATATAGGCCAGAAATTTTTTTATTAGTTGATTTACCTACTGTAATTTTCCGGAAAGTAGAAAAAATAATTCTACATTTTTTTTTTATTTTATCCGCCGACTCTAAAGATTATTTGCTTCGTTGAAAATATAATATATTTTTGAGGTTCCGTCTGTGTATTTTTGAGAGTGACACTGAGTGATTGTCCTGTCCAGATTTTTAGGAAAATTGTGAAATATTTAAATGTTTTAATTCAGGCTGTTGGTTTACCTTACTAGTTTTACTGTTTGATCTGGAGGTAATATTTTCAGAGCTTTTTTTCGTTCCCCGACCCTAAATCTGAGAAAAAATCCCCTTAAATCAACTAATAAACAATTCTGGCCATAATGTCGTTCATTTAAGAAATACGAGGGTTAGTCAAAAATAACTGAGCCCTACTTCATTATATCTAAGCCTCACATTGTAGACAAGAAATATGACTATCTTTTACAAGTATAACATGTCATAGACGTTTTAACCCAAAATAATTACCCCGGTGAATCTTCTGTTTTGGTTGAAAAGACAATATGACAAATGTTATTTTAAGGTAGGGCTCAGTTATTTTTGACTAACCCTCGTAAATTCGATTTTTGTAATGTTCATAGAATCATGAATACTTCGGGTCTCTTGCAACGTTAAATTTGTAAGAGACCCGAAGTATTCATGATTCCATGAACAGACCAAAATGAATTTATTGCTTATATTTACATTTTATTATAAATATCTAAATATAGAAATTATTTATAATTTAGGAAACAAAATAGTTTTGTTTTTAATATGTATTCGTATTAACGGTTTTGTTTGGAATGCAAAGCGGAAAAGCGGAACAACAAGTGTGAATACAGGAAACAAGAGACTTGTTTTGCACATGCGACCCAGGTGTGGCTCGCTGTCAGCTACAACACCAGTGTCACTTCTTGCAAATGAATCGATGTTCGAGGCATATTGCACGGGCAAGTGAGCTTGGCAGCTGCCAATCAAAATGTATTTCATAAGGCTATGAACGGTTGCAAAAATCTAAAGAATTATTAAGAAATAAGTGAGTATGATCAGGAAATATCGCAATCACATACTGCAGACCAACCCACAGCACCGTGAGGAAGAGCCACAAAACATCTATAGTGACAATACATCTGCTTTGCTTTGAAAATGTAAATATTCGATCTTTGTGTTTCCCATCATATTTCTGAAAATTAGGTTAAAGAACAACATGTGAGTATGACCAGGAACTGCTACAATCTCATATCATAGACCAGCAAATGGTACCATGATGAAAATACATTAAAACACAGACAAAACAAACACGCACAAGAAAGCAAGATAAATTAAGACCAGATTTTTTATTAGTTAATTTACAGGAATTGTTTTTTTCAGATTTAAGGTCGGGGGGTGGGGGGGCAAAAAAGCTCAGAGCTATTTTTGTTGTTGTTTATCTCCAGAAATAACAGTAAAACTAGTAAGGTAACCCAATAGTCTGTATTAAATCTTTAAATGTTCCTAAAAATCTAGACAGGATAATCACTTTTAACCGTGAGTGAAACTCTCAAAAATACACAGACAGAACCTCAAAAATATAACATTTTTTTCAACGAAACAAAGAATATTTATAGTCGGCGGATAAAATGGAAAGATACTTTTAGAAATTAATTTTATTCTTCTACTTTCCGGAAAAGTACAGTAGGAGGGTTTGTAAATCAACAAAAGAAAATGTAGCCTAAATGAAGCAATCAGTTCTCTCTTTCTCAAAAATATGAATGGCATAGAGAACCAAACACAACCCCTGCGAATAGGAAACAATGAACGAACACGGACAGCAGCCGTAGCCACTGGAAGGGTGTGTGGTGGGAATAGGAAGGGAATGGGCTTATCAATATATTTTACTTGCATTTAAAATCTAAATCCTGCTAAGAAGGTGGTCACTCATGAATTGGATGTATGTGTCAAGGACATCTGTTCTAATTTGTTTTGATCAATGGGCAGATTGTACATTCATTGTGACCATTTGTATATCCCTGTTATTTGTTTACCTTGGAATACCCTACTGATACTAATGCATCACGTTGGTAATTGTATCAATAGTTATTTGGTTTTAAAATGCTATACAAGGCAGAACACTCTACCTACAACACACAAAAAACAGTTGCTGTAATCTATAGGTGAAAATATTTTAAGTTCGGTTTGAAGCCTTACACTGAAATTATTTTTTTCAACTTTTGAAACTTGTAAAATACAGTGTTATTGGATAATTTATGTCGATACGATGCATATCAAAATTTTAGAATGTTAGATGAATTTGAAAATTTTGTGTACTTTTCCAATATCCGTTAAAGCAAGGTGGTGACCCTGGGCACCCATTGATGCGATTATATTTGGACCAAGCTCTATGATAATCATGGCGATTATCTAAACTGATGTAAAGAGGTGCTATTAACGTGTATAGGAAAAGGGGAGAATGTCCATACATGTACATTTATCAAAAGTGGACCTTTTCTTTTTAGAGTTTTTAGAGACTGCATTACAAACTTCAACGCCTAATATTATCACTAAATATTTTTGTTTTGTTTTTTAGAAACAGTGGCCTTCATATTCCAGAGAAGTAAGCTAATGAAGTTTGACAAAGATGAAATCATTATCAAGCAAGGCGAACAGGGAGATACGTAAGTGGCATACAGTTCACTGCACGAAATGAATTATGGAAATTAACAATGCTTGCAAGCCCACCAACGCTACGGAGTCTCGAATGTGAACGTTATTGCTCAGCAGATAACGTCCATGTGAGATAATACTTGTTTTATTCGATCATATACTTTTAATAATATTATACATTGCTACAGGTCATGAATTAAATCATTGTAGTTTCTGGGGAGGGTGGTTCTCCTCATAGATACAGAAACGCATCACATTGTATGCATTTCATAACAGCTTTATCTCACACACCAGATCGGGATTTTCGTTGTTTTAATTCTCACATACCAATACCAGCCCGTGGGAAAGATAAAAACGAACAGCCGCACGTCGGCCGCACGCTGGTGTCACGTCGATCCGTGATGGCATTGTAATATTAATAATAAGATTACGTCACCATGTCGCATCTCAGCGTATATAGGATTTTCTGGAAGTCGTTTTCATGTTTTCCAATATAAAATTAGGTATTTAGTGGTGAGCAAGAAAAATAATCCATTATTCGTGTGAGGATGGGATAGAAAAATCCGTCCCTCACAATCACTGATTGTCATCACTCAGCAAGCCTCCTGATGCCAATCCGTGAAGTTCAGGACGGATTTTTTTTTATCCCACCCTCACACTCATGAAAGATTCTCATAATCTTGCACTTGCTTTATTCCCTATCCAGACTATAATTTTGCTCAACTTTCATAAAAGCGAAGCAAGTAGATTGTCCAAAAAATGCCACAATCGCATAAGTTGGCTTCAGTGCGAAAAAATCTGATCTTGTTGCTTGTGGACAACAAAGGTGCAAATCAGAGGCAACTGTCAAGACAAATTTTCTCGATTCAAAGCCCATATTATCACAGCCTATCTATGAAGAAGAATCCCAGTATACATATGAGCCAGTGCATGAGATTTCCAACAATGTGACATTTTGACAAGTGTAGACTCGGGCGAGCCTCTGCAGCCTCCTTTTAAGCTTAGGAACTCCAAATGGTGTTCAGTCAGTAGCTTAACAATCATAGAGTACTCAAGCGACTAGCAAAGGCTCTGATCAGACTGCGCGTATGCGCAGGCTGATCTTAGGCTTTGCTGGTCGCACAAACCAGATTGTTAGAAATCTCATGCACTGGCTCAATTATAAAAGTGGACCACTTAAGGAAAAAAATGACGCAGACAAACCAAGAAGTCACGTGTACTAGTAAGACCAAAAAGCAACCAGCCAAACCAGAAAAGATACAACTCATCTAATCACAAAAACAAGTGGAGTCTGAACACTCAAGGGAGTGCCTACATATAGCAGTGTCATTAACCTGACAACAACCTTAGTCACTAGATTCTTTTTTTTTTGTCAGCTGGCTTAATGGTTTCTCAACTTCCTTAATTTGCCATAAACAAACTGGTTTTTCGTCACGTCACTCACTTATGACAACAAAAGTTTACACTTGTATTTTTCAGGTTTTATATTATTCTCAGTGGGTCTGTATCAATTTATCTCGATTCGAAGCTAGATGAGAAATACAACAATCACACATTGCTAACCAACCCAAGACACCGTGAGGAAGAGACGCAACACACTATTAGCTACAAGACAGCAGGAAGACAATTTAAGTAAAGCACTAGCTCTCTCTGCCCCAGTCAAACATCACATACATACTGGTTTCTTGTCACGTTACTCAATTATGACATCAAAAGTTTATAATTGTTTATATTTCAGGTTTTATATTATTCTCAGTGGGTCTGTATCAATTTATCTTGATTCGAAGCTAGATGAGAAAGAAAAACAATCGGACAACAATACTGGGTTCCATTTCTCACACCATCTTCCACCTTTACCAGAACAGAAGAATGCGGTGGTTGAGCAGGAGGACGAAGATCAAGGCCTCAGGGCAGCCGCCATTAGAGGTGACCATGGTACAAGACGGCGGATGTCTATTGTATGGAAGCCTCGACGTGTCGTGGAAGATGATGCGGAGCGCAAGAAGCTTGGAGTAGTTGTAAATACTTTAGGTAATACGTTATTGTAACTCAGCTTTTTCCATTGAATATCAAAAGTTTTCCACATTAATATAGGCCTCTTTACAAGATACAAATGTAACTATTATACTTTCCAGTGAGCAAATAACAATGTCACTGATCAGTCTGTGACCTTGTTGTTCACGCGAAACTAATTCAGGGTTCAATGTGACAAGGCTCATAAAGTTATTTTCAAAAAAGTAAATGGAGGCTTCTTTTTATCTGCATACACATTAAAACTGGAAAAATATGCCAGCCCATCCACCACCACCACACCACCACCACCACAAATCAACAGCATAATCTAGACATCATGACACTCCTAAGACGTTCACTAATATTTGCGATCATCTAATTCCATAAGTTTATTTATTTTAGATAACGAAGGCATCAAAGCTCAGATTCATTATTTTCCCATTTGATTTATTTAGGGCGTTACCAGTCCTTTGGCGAACTGGCTCTTTTATACCCAAACAAGAAGAGAAATGCCTCAGCCATAGCAGACGAAGAAACGGAGATACTGGCAATTTCGTTTGATGTTTTCAAGTCTACACTTCAGGTAGGAAATTGTGATATTAGCAACTTTCAAAACCATTCAAAGCAATGTCATCTTAACTCAGGTGACATAATTAAAATAGGAAAGTAGCAGTCGGGACGCGTAGTGAAGGCGTATGAATATTATCAAACATGCATAGCAACAAAAACGTTCGAATTTTTCGGCTTTCTCAGCGAAGCGAGGAACGACACCCAAAATTTAACCGCTTGTTGCACGAATGTCCCAAATCTTATTCTGTTAAAAATTGGCCATTTGTATTCGTCGTTTGTTCAAGTTTTCCCATAGCGTATGATTTTTAATCTACGACAACGCTCTTAAACAACGAGATGGGCGAAACAGAAAACTTGCAAGATGGATGTGACTGTAAAAAAATGGTTCACGTTTGATATCAAATTTCTCATTTTTTCGACTTGGTCCCGCTGTGGCATATATGTCATGAAAAAATATAGGGTTTCAACTACCAATGTGCCAATTTTTATCGAAATTCGTTCTGGAGACAAAATTCGTTCCATTATCTTCGAGAGGTCATACGGTCTTCAAACGGACAAACTTCCAAGATGGCGGAAAACGAGGGTTGGGGGCGATTGGCAAAGCCAGTTCATATCGCGCAAAACCAATCTAGACCATAATAAATGTATTAAAATTCAAATGAAAATATAGATCTATTTAATATATATTGGATATCTAGGCCTTATTTACCTCGGATAAATTCATGTTTCACTAATATTCTCAATCAATGACAACGTTATCTTTCTTGACCGTCTGGTTAATGACGACAACATCGATAAATAAATGACGTAAGCAATCTTTTTTTAGTGCACACGGTATAGAAAGCCGTTCCTGTTGCCTTGCTTACAATCAGGAAATGTCTTGCACTATTCAAATATAACCCACAGATTGTTTCTATGGGGGTTGATAAAACTTGGAATAGTCCATTTTACACCCAATTATGCACTAATTAATACTTGACAAACTACTGATGAGGCCCTCCCAGGGAGGGAAGATGGTACCTGTTCCCTTGTTCCCCATATTTTCCCTGTTCCCCAATGTTCCCCTTCCCCTCAAAATTAATTGGGCCCTTTGTTCTTCTGTTACCCTGAGATGAATGCTCTTTTCCCCCTGTACCCCAACCCCTGGGAGGGCTTCAGTGATGGACCCCCCAAATAACACAGACGTTGAATCGACATGAAAATAGCATACCAAAACATATTTGATTTCATTTTCAGAACAGGTTATGTGTAAGCTACAATGTTGTTACAGTCCCTATTATTAAAAGTGACCCTGGGTTTTTTCTCTCTATTTTGGGAACATGACCCAATCTCCAGAATTGGGAATTTTTCACATAGTTTTATACAATTGGGGAAAAACTCACACCATATATTATAATCAAATCAAACAAAAGTTAGCTAATAAGAACATTTCAACATTATGAATTTAACAGGTACTGTTCATTGGGGTACATTGTCACAAAATAGTGACATTATTTTGTTTCTTAAATTGGGAATATTCTCCTTGATATTGGAAAAAACATACTTTTTTGCAATTGGGAACATGACCCAAAATTGGTCTTCAAAATGTGCCAAAAACGCTGTTTAGTTTATCAGAAATATCAAGAAAACAATTACATCTGTATCACTATACATACTCTAGACAGATTTACATTGCAAGACAAAGAATTTTCTGGTCCAAGTTACTGCCTGATTTTTAAATAGGATTAATACCCATGCCCTAATCATATTTTAGTGTTTACCTGACCCCAACAAATACAAAGTTATATATGATCCAAATATCATATAAACATATGACACTGTGTTTAGGGTGCTCTTTGAGACGGTTCTTTTGAGTACCCACAACATATGCTTGATTAAGAAATAATTCAATAACACATTAATAGTCTTATCTTGGGGATAGGTCCTTTGGGGAGGGAATGCTATAGAAGCTTGGGGTATAAAGTATCCTTCATAATAAGCATACTTAAATTCATTTATATAGATACATGTCTTTATTGTAAAAGACCTCCTAAATGAAAAAAACCTACAAATATATTCTTCCTAGAGTTTGGTTTAACTCAAAATATGTGTTACACAGTCACCCTTTTTTTTGGACAAAAACAAACTCAGTTTACTCTTTTATCATCTTAATCCTTTATTTCATAGGCTATATTTAGATCATGACATTATTTTCTATTTTAGACAACATTGAAAAAATTCAAGAAAATTGAAGCTAATTAGTCTTGAATTTGAAAATTTTATGGAAAATGGAGCATTTGCTCCAAAAGAGCAAATGCTCCATTTTCCATAATATTTTCTAATACATGATATTTCAAAGGTGTAAAAGGTTAAAGCTGGTTAGATCTTTCTCAAATTTGAGACCATTACTAGCTGGCATCAGTTTTTGATTCCTATGACCAATTTTGGGGGTCTCTGGCTCTCAGAAGCACTGTGTAAAACCAACAGATCATTGAAAAAAAATAACAAAACAGAGTTAATACTGATATCATAATTTATCATATAACAGACTTATTCTGCAATTTGCAGTAATTGAAAGTAAACAAGTTATTTTGACATCTTATACTCTCATAGGGCCAGTTAAGCACAAAAATTTGCCTAAAATTGTGATTATTTTCTAATCCATCAGTTTAAACATGTGTTTTGTGTGCTCAAAAAAACGTCTCATCGAGACGGTTCTTTTGAGCACCCACAACATATGTTTTGTTTGGAATTTGGGCCTGAAGTCTCTTATAAATATTGGTGATAGATGCTGTGGGGAGGGGGGCTATAGTAGCATAAGGTATGAACTACCATATTCTTCATAATAAGCATACTTTTGTACAAATGATGTAACTATTTCAAAAATGAGGGAAATTGGTGTTCCAGAACAGCTGGCTTCATTCTGATTAGCTGTAAATTTTACAGGAACTTTATTCTGTGTAAACAATCATCAGATCAGTTAACAGCTGATGAAATCTCTCTAAAATTTGAAACCAGTGTTTAATTATACTGTCATCCAGTTTTTGAAGTTCAAGGCCAATTAATGTTTGGGAGTCTGACTTTAAAGATTCCTGTAAGACAGTTAAAAATTCTTATTTTGAATCCTTTATCATTGTTGGTTTATAATAAGAACATGTCTGCTTATTACATGTATATAGTGGTTGGTATGCTGCAACTTGGAATACATACTTTAACCTCTTTTTATCCAGATTGAAAGCAATCTCAGTCTACACTTTACAAATATGATATTAATGAGGCCCAGCCAGTGGGGGTTGTGATATGTTACATAATGTTTACCTGCATACATTAGCCTGCTTCCCTTTCCCCAAGAAATAGTTAAGTTTTCTTAATAAAGTTGTCTTTGTTCCAAGCCCCAAGCACCTCATTTCTTTAAAATAATAAAATGAAGTAAAAATAAAGCAAAAACATTTTTCTCTTATTTAGGGTTAGGTCTAGTTTAAAGGTTGAATATTGTATGATTCAATATTAATGATGTATTAATTGGGGTCTGGGTCATAATGGGATGCTTTTATCAATAAATTGTATTTTAATTTCATATCAAAATTTTAATAGCAAAGTTCCCACTGACTCTGAAATAAGGGGTATACTGGCTCCCATTTTCTTAGTTTTGTACCCCCCCCTCCCCAATAAATACTATTAGGCTTTTTATAAAATTTACTTTGGGGGGTGGGGGGGAGTTTATGAATGGGTCAACTTTCCGTGAAATCAAGTATATGAAGGGATATTTTTGGATATATGATTCGGATTGAGGTTGGTCTGAAAATACTGGCTCACACACCCATACCAAAATTACCCACAAGTTACTCCCCCATGCCCACACCCCTCCCCCAAAAGAGATTTATACCTTTCTAAAAATGTTCCCTAAAAGTAAAGTTTTCAATTATCAAAAGAATCAATGGTTATTTATTTAAGAGAAAAAGATAAAGTTTAGTAAACAAAAACAGAGATAATCCTTGCCCAAACTGATGATGGGCCCATAAAATGGACCAATGACCCATATATCCTATTCAAAGTCATGCAAATTTCAAAATTTCAATGGGCCTTTTAAAATTCTTATGGGCCCTTTGCAATATTGATGGGCCCAAGAATCCTTAAGTTAATATCCACATTAGTGCAAAATTGACATGAAATTTGAATAGTTTATATATCGGGCCAAGCCAAAAGTAAAGTCCATTTTCTAAAAGCAATAAAACTTTCTCACAAAATGGATTAGGCCCATCCAGGATTATCCCTGCAAAAATAAAGAATATTTGGGAACAGCTAGGAAAAAAGAAGACATAAGAGCAAGAGGAGGATTGAGGGTGGGGTGTAGGTTAGTAGTTGGTGAGGCCTTCCATAGGTTTTGGGAAACAGTGTAAAGGGGCATTTATTTCAAGGGAACAGAGGAGGTAAGTGGAACTTTTGAGGGGAACAAGCAAACAAAGAAAATGTTGGGGAACATGGAACCCAGGATAACAAATTTTCGATTTTTGGGGAACAAGCAAGTTTATTTCAGACTCACCTCCCCCCACCCCCCTGTGAGGGCCTCGATGGTTAGGGGATAATTCAGCCAAGGTACAGACATAACCATATAGTTCCTTCTGACATTGGGTGAGCCCGGGGTGAGCGGTTGAATGGTCAATGCATGCGCAGATCCAGATTTTTTTGTCAGAGATAGGGGGGGGGGGGGGGTCCAAGCCCAACGGCGAGAAAACAGCCTTGATTTTTTATGTTTGTTTTGGGGTTTTTTAGTCCAAAATTTTCCGGGGATGCGGGGGGTCTAACTATTTAGGGGGGGGGGGTCCAAATGCTAATTTCTATAGAATTTGATAGAACTTGTGATTTACCAGGGACGGGGTCCGGACCGGACCCCATACCCCCCCCACCCCTCTGGATCCGCACATGCATGACATTTAAAGAATAAAGTCGAAAGGGGAAGAATCGGCAGCCCGGGAAGAAGGGAACATTTTTAAAGATTTCTCATTTCAAAGTAACGGGAAAGCCCATTTTCAGGCGAACGAAACGAACTAAAAATGAAATCTGCATACCTAGGATGCACCTCTGAGGCCCCAGAGATAAGGTATTTGAACATCACAGTTCTTCGCCATTTTACAGAAGAATATGTATTGGCATTATTCCTTTAGAATCACATTTTTATATATAAAACATATCGATTACAACACGTTTACTCGTAATACTGTGACGTAAATATGGGACAACTTTGACTAGTGACTACGTCATTTTAGAGCTTTGTCCCGCGTTTATACTCAGCTGAAAGATGGACGGGGCAAAGGTGAATATGTTTTAATTTATTTCATCAAAATCGGTTCTGGAGACAAAAAACGTTCCATTATATGCCAGAGCTTATATTTCATTTCTGTTTTTAAGCGCCTGACGGTGGTGCATTTCAGAGCTTGATTTCGTTGCAAAGCAATATATCATTAAACACTTTCAAAAAAGGAAATTGGCGATTAAAGGTTGCAGAATCTAAATATATAGCGAGAATACACTGTCATAAATTACAAATTAAGAATAAAGAGCGTTTAAAAAAGGGAATATTTGGCGCCATTTTTCGGCCGCCATTTTGAGGGAATATTTTGCGTCGCGCATTTTTACAATTTTAAAATACTTTAACTCAAAATACGCTCTTTGCGTTCCTACTGTAGTTACCTGATTCACTTTATAAGAACAAAATGTCGTTTGTTGGCTGATATGCATAATTTAGAGATAGAGAATACTAGGTAATTGTCTTTTGATATCAAGTTTACCGGGCAAGGCTTTGAGAACGCTTGTTGACATCGCGAAGCTTGCCGAGCGATTCAACATGCGTTCTCAAAGCCGAGCCTGGTAAACTTGATATTAAAAGACGCGAACCTGGTATTCTTTTTATCAGTTTACCTATTGTTGAACACTCTTCAAACTAGCGACTATGACGTAATTTTTGATTTTTGTGTTGATTCAGCGTCATTAGCGACGTCATACAAAAAGTGCAACGTCATCATGAACTGATAAAGGTAACATGTCGTGAGATAGGAAACGTTTATTAGGTTATATTGAAACAATGCAGTTAATATTAGGGGTGACTGATAAAAAATAATACACATGCTGTATATCATGCTATATATTTACATAATTATTTGTTTACATGTAAAATAAACCATTATAGTTAAATGTGGTTTATGCATTCTGACAACCTTGGGTTACTGAATGTTGGCCATTTTTTCAAAGTGAATATATGTGCGAGCACAAGAAATTTCTGTGTATATAGTATAATCAAGCTACGTACACTTATTTACCAAATGTAAGTTCACAAATTTGAAAATACTCATACAAATTTATAAGTAATTTAGACATTCATTTCTTCTTAACTTCAATTTTATTCATTTTATGGACTTGGCAAATAAATGTATGGGAAGATAAAAGCATGCCTTCAAATAGTCACAATATAATAATATAAGAATCCATCATGAGCGTGAGGGTAGGATAGAAATATCTGTCCTGAGGATCACAGTTTGGCATCAAGAGGCTTGCCAAATGATGACAAACGGTAATCCCGAGGGACTGATTTTTTATGCTACACTCACACGAATAATGGGATTCTTTTTCTTGCTCACCACTGTTTTTTACTTAAAAGTCCCCGAATACGCTAAGATACAATTTCACATTATGACGTCACTTTACCAAAACAATGACGTCACTCGACGACAATGTGCGTGAGTTCCAATACAACCATGGGTGGCGCTTCATGGGTTATTTATCAAAATCTCATGAGCTGGTTTAATATATTTATATAGGAGACTTTGGAAAGAGATTTAGAAGAAAAACGCATTTTCATACAGACACACCCCTTCTTTTCTAAATGGAACCTGCACCAACAGCGACAGTTACAGTGGTCTCTGACACGCACGACGCATAAACTGGGTGGCAGAGTTATCAGACAGGGTGATACAGTTAGTGGTCTGCATTTTCTGGTTAGGTAAGCAGTCAGGTGCATAACCTCCAAAAGTTAAGAAATATTTCACTTAAAGCAGTTAACTTTTTTTTGCAACAAAAACAAAAGTAACCTGTTTGAGTGAACGTGTCTTTTTTCATCTTCATATTCCCGGGTTACCGTAATTTTCACGGCCATGTGGGTAATTTTATCTGGAAAACCTATTACATAAGTTTACGATTATGCAATACAATTGTGTACGCATCGTCTATAAATAAGTACGCGAGGTCATTGAAATTCAGAAAAAAGCTACTTTTTAACCTGAATAAGTTATATTGTTGACGGCTTGCAATTTGACCTTGGCCTAAATAATTTCAGATATAACTTAAATAAGTTACTTTCTGTAGCATCACTTAGAAATTATTGTTAAAAAGGCACATTTTTAACTTCCTCAAGTGATATATATTTTAACTTAAAGAAGTTATGTCCCTGACTGGTAAGTATTTCTATAAGATCTTTGGTTTATTTCATCATCATTGACAGTTGCAGTGGTCTTTATCAGGAAAGGTGATACAGTTAGTGATCTACATTTTCTGGTTAGGTACGTATTTCTATAGAATCTTTGGTTTATTTTATCATCATTGGCAGTTGCAGTGGACTTTGACACGTCCTACACCTCAACTGGATGCCAGATTTATCAGGCAGGGCGATACAGTTAGTGGTCTACATTTTCTGGTTAGGTACGTATTTCTATAGAATCTTTGTTTTTTTTATCAACATTGACATTTGCAGTGGACTTTGACACGTCCTACAACTAAACTGGATGGAAGCGTCATCAGACAGGATGATACAGTTAACGGTCTACATTTTCTGGTCAGGTACGTATCTCCATTTGAAATATCTCTAGCATTATATTCTTTGGTTTGTTCTTTCGTCACGCCTTCAAGAGCGATTATTTGTGTAGACACAATAAAGCTAACTTTTTGTCCATATCAATAGTTACATTATAAATAATCAAAACGTCTTCCTCACGGTATTCATGAACTTTTGAGCACTAAAATGACTTGGTCCATATACATTTGTGTCTTATTCGAGGTGAAGTGTTAAACTGTAAACATTCCTAATTGTCCTCTTTCATATTAAGGTCATAACTGAGCCGCGACATGTAATTTCCAACAATGTGGCATTTTGACAAGTGTAGACTCAGACAAGCCTATGCAGCCTCCTTTTAAGCTTAGAAACTCCAAATGTTGTTCGGTCAGTAGCTTGATATTCAGAGAATATTCATGCGACTAGCAAAGACTCTGATCAGACTGCGCATATGCGCAGGCTGATCTGAGGCTTTGCTAGTCGCACATACCACATTGTTGGAAATATCATGTCACGGCTCAATTATGATACAATCGCATAAGCCAAGTCAAGAAAAATGGTCTACATGCAAGCCCAATTCAACATACATTACTACAGACGTCACACGATTATAATCTTGAAACGTTGGAAGTAAGAACAATATTACTATTATTTCATCGTGTCAGAGATTAAAAATTGCACAAATCAGACTGGATAGAAGCACAGGGTGATCTGCGTCTTTGTTGTTCGCATATTGAATAAATGTATTTTCTCATGACGGGGTTGAAATGGTTGCTACATTATGTAAAGTAGGATACGTGTGTTGTTTAATAATTTGGCAATAGGAATAATGACTTACGGTATGGTGCTTTATTTTAGCCAGTCTATGAGAAAAAGGTGTTTGTCACACATGGGCCACGTTGCCAGAAGGCATGTCTCTTGGGTTTAAGACAAGCGATGAGGCTTAACCCCAAAATAGTAAGTGAGTATGATCAGGAAATACCACAATCACAAACCACAGACAAACCCATGGCACCGCGAGGAAGAGCCACACAACAATCACGAGACACCAGGAAGACAAACTAAGCAAATCAACCTGCTCTCTCTTCCCATCAAGATGATTGCAAAACTAGAATGGACATAAAGTAAGGTACAACGAAACATGGAACAATTACAGACTCCCACAATGGGAAAAACAATAAACAAAACGTCAACAACAACAGAACCACCGCCTAGAACGTACAGCAGCCTAAGCCATTGGGCGGGGGGGGGGGGGGGGGTGGGGGGGGGCTTAAATGCAATTACTTGAACCAAATCTTCGCCCTAGATTCTGCTGTCGTTGTGAAGTTCAAGAAATGTTCAGCTCGCATGGAATCCTTCTAACTAATGCAATGTTTCATCATGGACAAACACTCTAATCGATTTAACACACTATGAGGAAACAGTCTGTTTAGCTACAGAGACGACCTAGCATATTGAAATTTTGTGTAATGCAAGCTTAGATATAATTTGCAGTGATCAAACAACAAATGCACTGAGCGGACTGCGATGATGCGCATCCTGGTCTGCACCTTTGTTTTTTGCATTCAACAAGGTCAGGGTTTCTTATGATGAGGTTCATATACTAAGTGGTGTACAGCTATCAAGTGAGGCAAGATGCCTATTTCTTGCACACTGGATAAGAATATCTGAGATTTTACCCGGGGATAGAAAATCCTGCCTTACCCATGCTATCTTACTCAGGGCGTCAAGTAACGTCATCATGTGAAATTGCATCTTGTTTTGTTTGTTTGTTTTTGTTGCTTTACGTCCCATGTCAACAGCTATGGTCATTGCGGGACGGTCAGTTCACCTAACCACACTTTTTCCTGGGCAGGCTTGAGCAAGCGGTTAACCAGTAATTTGTGCACATACTTTCGCTTGTAACTGACAACAACCCTTCTTGAAATAATCAGCGGAAGGGAGGAGAATGACCGTAGAAATTATTTCATGATAAATCTCCACGAAAGTATGGGACCGGGCCGGGATCGAACTCGCGACCCCTGGATCTGCAGTCAGACACGCATCTGTAGCCAGACACGTTACCGACTGCATCTAAGTGTATTCAGGGACTTCTGGAAGCTTATTTTAAAATAAATAAATAAATAAATGAATAAAAACAGTGGTGAGCAAGAAAAAAGAATCCATTATTCGTGTGAGGGTAGGATAGAAAAATCTGTCCATCGGGATCACCGTTTGTCATCACTCGGCAAGCCTCGTGATGCCAAATGGCGATCCTCGCGACGGAACTTCTATCCTACCCTCACACTCATGATAGATTCTTATATTGGTCTGAGTTCTCATAAATATATCTGTATTTTGCATGTGAAGCTCTGGCAAGACTTCGACTGAGCCATTCCTTGTTGTCTGTGGGATAGTGTTTAAATAGTATGAGCTGGCTCATTTAAATTATAATAAAATATTACAAGCATTGTCAATCATAACCATCTGAATGTAATAACGAACTCTAACTTAATGCTAAATGAAACCACCATATATATCCCCAACAGTATCTTTAAAACACACAAACTCCTCAAATTAAACTTCCATAAGATGCCAACGCTCCAACATCGTACATGTATCAGATACACTAGCATGTTTGATGTACTTAATTTATCATCAATATTAATTCTAATGTTATTATGTATGATATCAAATGCCTATCTAATTGTTTGTTGCAAAAGAAAATGGCCATTTAGGAGGGTCTTATGAATTTAAGACAAAACATCGGACTCAATGAAACCGAGTCGTTTCTCGCCATTTCTGAAGGATCCATCTTTCAGAATATTTGACTTGTTTCTAAAAGTCTGTGTTTGAAACTATTCCCCATGAAATATTTCAGCGGCAGGGCAAGGCTATCAGCAGAACCTTTGAAACACAGACAGCAATTCAAGGACGTGTTTGCCAAGCATAGAATTGTCCAAGGAATTCACCATGGCACTATGTTAGAAAGACAAGACTCTTCTTTGTCAGAAATAGTGTAAGTATACTCACCCAACATAATAATGGATTCGTCTATCTGGCTTGATATAATAACCATTGGATAATTCAGTGTACTTATGAAGGGGCCACATTTCAAATTTTCCAAATTTAGATGTACTTCAGTACCTGAAGATTGCTTTTTCATGGGCAGATCCAGAGGGGGGGAGGGGGTCCGGACCCCCCCCCCCTGAAAAATCACAAAAATAAAAGGGTTTCTTTGCAATACTGGTCCGGATCCCCTGAAAAGTCACAAAGATACCTAGCCAGCATTCAATGGTGGGCCATCATTGGCCAGCCAGCGAAATGCCATTTCATTGGCGTTTTGCTGGCAGGCTGATGATGGCCCATTATAGCGGTAATTTGATTTTCTATCGGATTATCAGCAAAAAAGTTGTCCAATTTGGACCCCTTCTGAAAAAAAAAACTTTCTAGAGCCACACATGTTTTATATTGGCTAAAGTGCAGATTCAGATGAAATACTGCATTCTACATTATTTTACCTGGGTCTTAACTGTTTGCTTAAGTCCCCATTTAGTTGTTTCAAGTATACAGATTGCTATTCACAACATCACAAGTGAGGCCAGTCTTTCTGTATTATCAGGACAATAAGGCTGCAATAGTCTTCACAACAGGAGACTAATAAAATGAGCCTTTAATAGTGGCTGTGGCTGCTGTTCATGCTTATGTGGTGGCTCTTTTTTTTGTTTAGATTGATGCTTTACGTCCCAGTCAAAACAATTTCAGTAATGTCAGGATATTTTCCTGTCTTCCTGGGTTGAACCAGAACGAAGCAGAGGTTATATGGTCTTGTTTAAGGACACAACACAGTGCCTCTGGTGAGTGCTAAACTCTTGACTCTCTTCGATCCTAAGTTTTAAACAATTACAGAGCCACTGCACTCCATTTTCAAGTCACACCAAGCCCTATTGTATTTCTGTGCATTCACGTTTAAAATGGCCTCATCATAAGAAGACCTGTCTGAGGCATGGGATCAGGCTAGGAACAAACGATCCTATTCAGCCTCAAGAGACTTGCTAGTGTGCAGTAAAACCTGCGTAAAATGGCCACTCCCAAAAAGACAGAAAATTGGTTTTCAAGACCATTTATGGCTAAATACAGGTCAAAAGTATTGCAGAATGCTCAAAGGGGAGCATTCTGCAATACTTTCGACATTCATTAAGCAACGACTTGTCATTAATATTTTTGTTTTGTCTATTTTTGAGTGGCCGTTTTACACAGGTTATATTAAATTTTTCATGTTGCAAGTTCGAAAATTGTTTTTCAAGACCAATTATGGCTTAATACAGGTCAAAAGTATTGCAGAATGCTTCTGCAACACTTTTGACCTTCATTAAGCTACCATTTGTCATAAAGATCTTTGTTTTGTCTCTTTTTGAGTGACCGTTTTATACAGACTTTACTGTATTGAATTTTTTATGTTGAATAAGAAAGTTTAGTTATAATTTTCTCAGAGTGCAAATCATAAAGACGCTGATCAGGTTCTGGGGAAGCGTGGGCTGGTTTGCACTTTTGTTGTTTGCATGCAAAAAGTCAGGTTTTCTTGCGTCCGAAATCATTACAGAAAACGGCATTGACGAAAACAAACATAATCTTGAGGAATGACCCATTCATTTTAAAACTTTCAGAGATGAGATGAGAAGTACAAAGGGGTGCTTTTTTCCATCCATCGATCCCCTCACTTATATCCGGCGAACTGATGGGTATGCTGCGGCTGAAAAGATAGCTTTTGAGAAACAAATTGACTTGTGTATTATAGAAGAAGGCGAGGTTATCTGTGACTGTGAACTTCTGTTAGGCATTGACAAAAACATTTTCAGTGTGACTGCTTCATCCGCTTGCACATTTTACCACTTAGACAGAAAGGTCTTTGATAGGTTGATACTGAGGAAGATTCCCCACACTCTCATTATGATGAAAATGTGGACAGAGACAAAATTATCTGGTCGTTTGGAATCAACTCAGGGCAAAAGAATTCCTATTATTTCGCCACTACTGTTAGGTATCTTAAACCTACATATTGTCGACCCATTTTCGAGTGGCCATAGAGAAGGTGGTTTACACGGACTACATGGATCACACAAGGCCTTGTTTGTACCAAAATTTGAAATAAAGGTGCACAAACCTAAAGAAGCGAAAATGGACAAATCCAACGCAGTGCTTATTGATTGGTTTATCCATGGCAAGACTCCTACTATGCTTCAGCCACTAATGAAGGATGCAATTTACCAACGTGAAATGATGCATATGCGTAAAAAAGAGCGTGATGATGCGCGAAAACGAGGCCCCAAGGCGCAGCAACAGATGAAATCTTTATCAAGACGTGTAAAAGAGACTTTTATTTCGAACATAAAAGAAAGTATAAAAGCTCAAAATACTATGAAAAAACTATCTTTACAGAGATCAGTGCTGACTCCAGTGTCTAGGTGGAAATAAATTCTGACTGTACAGACATTATGTTGCAAAAGTGGCACCCACAGACTAAAAAGTTGGATATGCACTTCTCGTTATAGCACGGACACCTACTTATAAATACAACCAACGCAAATGATTGGTACTTCTTTGTGCGTGTGAGTGTGCTTGCATGCGTGTGTGTGTGCACGCATGTGTGTGTGTGACATGGTGTTGAATGTCTTGACATGCATTATGCTTCTGATTTAAGAACACACAGTCTGCGCATTCTATCATATGGCGTGAAGTTTGGGAGTGATATAACACCAACATATTTAGTAACTTGTGCGAAGGCGTCTATAAACATGTTGCGTACATGATGATAAAATCTTAACTTTTTTCACGCCAAAGATGAAATGTCAAAGTAATCTAATTCCATATTATGAATAGAATCTCATAATTGTGTTCCTGTATTATTGAATCTATTAAACTAGTTGGGAAAATCAACATTCTATTGCTTTTCTTTGACTTAATTAATAATTAAAAAAACATGAATACTCAATAGTAGCTTTACTGGAGCATGGCCATTGTTATGGAGGCATTTACTAATATGCGAGCAATACCAAATTCTTGCTTGCTCAAATACGCCTCACTGATACCTGCCTTTAATTACAAATTATTATAATTATGAGATTTTATCAAAAGTTTATCAAGTTAAATTATTAGAAACCATCAGAGATGTTGATTTATCATAAGAGACAGATTTTCTTGTTTACTCAAAAAGGGTCTGCTAATTGATTATCTTGCATGTATTTATCAGTTTAAAAAATACGGTAACTTTAATTATATATCAAATGGTAAGATCTGACATTATTTTTCTTTAAATGTTGTTAGTTATATATTAGGATGTAATATAGTTTAATAAACACACTCTCAAGTTATATTAATATGTACAGCATTTAAATAAAATCAAATTAAGCCTATATCACAAGAACCTTGGCAGACGTAGAAAAACTTTTTTTGCATATGAAACAGCAAGGCTCATTTTACTTAGTGATTAAACAATGGTTGGACTACGCGTCATGTCAGTGCTTCTTACAGTTGTTGCACTCCTCAATATAGTTGGAGTTCTTAACATTGTTGGGCTAATTAACGTTGTTGGAGTGCGAAACGTGTTTGGAGTACGAAAAGTAGCACTGCGTGAGGCCATTGAACTAAAATATGTTGTTGGGCTACGGAACGTTCCTGGACTATACATTTCATCATCATCATCTTCGTCTTCATCTAGTTCATCATTAAACATCTCAACAGTTGGACTGCGTTCTTTAACTTTACTCATTGGGAGAGATTGTAGCATCTGGCATCTCTCATGCTTGTGATTCTTGATATGTACATTCTTGCATACTGATATGCATGGCACTGTGGTAACAAATACTTTACCCCCTGGTATTGGTGGTTCATTCGCTTCATACTGAAAAAAGAAAGACATTTAAGCTGACATGTTGAATCTTGTTTTCTAGCCGATGCATAATGAAAATTTAAATTTGACACTTTTTAACTTAATCCATAAAGCTTTTATGAATTCTTAATCAAAGTGTATACTAAAACTAAGTTCTAATCCGTCACTTTTCAAACTCATTATTTCTGACCAAACGCTACTAAAATTTAAATGATTTTTTTGCCTATATATGTGTATTGTAATGGGCAAACGTTTAGTAGTGTTTTTGAACATTTTTCTTTTACTGCAAAGTTTTTTGGTTTAAAATGCAAAAATCGACTTTTTCTTAAGAAAAAATAGTTTTGAGAGTAGTTTTTTTTATAAAATTGACGTTTAGGTGGGTACAAACTGGTGTGTCTGACTTGAAAAACACCAAACAATTGAAATTTTGCTTATGGTGGATTTATTTACGCATTTTTAAAATGTTTTAAAATTTTTAGAGATTATGAAATTCACCAGTATTTCCTGGTAAAATTGTTAAATGCACTTTATTTTATTTGAACACTGTAGGCAAAAGACAGTAGAAATTGATTAGTCCATTTTTGGCGATTAAAGTTTTATGAGTAATGTACACTTCTGGTTTCAATGTTAGAGTTTAAAAAATCGATTTGGCAGCATTATACTTTTGTTTTTTCATTTCTCAAAGAAGAACGGTGACGTCTGGTGATAAGGAATAATCGCTGAAAATTTCAATGCCGTGTTGCTGATATACAAGCATACAGAGCAGTGCAAAGTCTCTATGTAAATTGCAAGCTTAAAACTGAATTTCAATGATTAAACTGCTAAAAGTGTTTGTCTTATGTTATTGAGTAGCAAAAAATGACAAGTCCGATGGAAACAAAATTTTTGAGGGTTTATTCTTCTTATATCACAGTAGCCAGTAACCCCTTCATACAAACAAAAACGTTAATTGATAAGGGCTCTGTGTTATGGTTTATATCGTAGAAAAATTGTGACTTTTGAAATGAGGGTACCTTTTCTCCAACTTCGTCCGTGCAAGAAGTACACATCATTTTTAAATGAAATAACTTGCAGAGTCTTGGCAAAGTATTGCTTCACTTAAAAGACATGAATTTTGTATACCATATGTTTCAATTTCTGAACAAGTGTAAAATGTAAGGTGACAGATTAGAACATTGTTTTAGTATAAATATGTATGCCTAATTGTTTATTATATTTGTTTGGAAATTCCTTATCAACAAGGTATGCAAGAGCCATATTTTATGTTAATAAAGCTTATGAATTAAAAAGAAATGGTGTCAATACTTATTTTCTTGATCGATTCAACAAGATAGTCAAAGGCAGATTAATACGGTTATTATGAAACATGCGTCATGCCTAGTCATAAATAACAGATCACAAAACAAACCATGCAACTGCGAGAAATTAATATTAAGGTAGTGCTACACTGATTGGCATGTGTTTAAAAAGTTACGTTCTTTTTATATGTTAAAGTATTGGTTAAAAGCAATATTTCAAAACCAAAAACACCTCACCTTACAGATTTTTTAAAAACGTTATTTGATTTTAAAAGTTAAAACGTAGCAGAATTATACATATTCTAAACATCTGAACAAGAAAAACTACATAATATTTGCAGAGCATACACTATTGACTGATAAATGAAACAGAAAATAGGGGAATAATATGCATATATCTAATTTAAAAAGCAAAACTTTATTTTTCTAAAAATATTTAGGCCAAAAAATGTTTATATCTTAAATAAACATGTCACATAATGTAACTAGAGTAACATTAAACTTAACACTTTGAAGGGATTTTTAAAAGAAATTGATAACTATTTAAAGGCATACATGGCGGTGCTTGTTTTCTTGTTTTCAGGCTCATTTTCTAGCAACTCCTCACAAATGAACACATTTAGGTATTATCTCCCCTGTTCACTGAAATATTTTGTGGGGCAAAGATCATTTAGGGAAGTGAGTATGTTCAGACAGAAATAATGTTTAGAAATGATGGTTTACGTCCCAGACAATAATCAGTCGGTTCCAGCTGTTTTCTTGGTTACTGACCAGTACTAAACAGCGAGTTTAAAGGGTCTTGTTCAAGGACACGAACACTAATTCTGTAAGGTTCAAACAAGAGACAATCAAATGTACATTCTTGCATGGGAATTCGTTACGCAAAGCTGTTTGAAGCCGCAAATTCCATGTTCAAATCATGAAATTCACGTGCTGTTTGAACATGGCTTTTACTTGAAAAAGCCTAAACTGGGCCCTGAATTGCATGCATGACGTTGCACTGGAATGCGTTGCGGCCGTGACTAATCATTTCACCGATGCTTTCGTTCGCCAAAACGTTGCACGCGTATAAATGACGTTGTGGCGACGTAATGACGTTCGAAAGTTGACGCTGACGCCATTTTGTTTTGAGAAATCAAGTGTAAGAAAAGGGATATTTAATGCATAAGCGACGTTTTCAGTGCGGTTTATGCTGAAATCAGGTAAAATATGCAAGAATAACGATCATACATGTTTGTTTCATTGCATTAACACTTGCTGGGTCCCTCGGGCAATGTTTGAACACTCGGCCTAACGGCCTCGTGTTCAAACAGCGTCCTCGGGACCCGGCAAATGTTAATGCATGAAAAAACATGTGTGATCCCTATATTCTGACAACTGTGCGAAATAGACATGATTGACAAGATTGGTTCTTATCATATGTGCCGCAACTCGAGAAAACCTGTCTAAGGGGTTTCAAACAAAGCAAGACTCAACCCAGTCTCTACAGCTACAGAGACTAGCTAGAAAATTGAAATCTTGCCTTTAGCAAATTATAGATATGATACTTTCCAATAAGCCAATAACAAAGGTGCTGACCAGACTGCGCAGATGCGCAGGCTGGTCTGTGCCTGTGCTGTTCCTGAACCTCCGAAGACAGGTTTCCTTGCCTCAAGGCCCAAATAGTTGATTAGTGAATTTTCAGATAGGCATGCACATGTGCAAAGTCATAGTAGAGCATTAGCAGCTCGCAAGCGCAAAGTAAGGACATAGATAAAGGATCAAATTAAAATGACTAAAGCCTCACTCACAGTGTAGGACCGGAAGTGTACGGTATTTGTGCTTGTACATTCTTTTGAGATTGTACATCGACGGATAAGTTATTTGTGCAATGAAGCGAGGGGTAGGTTGACAAGAAGTTTCTCTTTTTTCAAACGCCTTTCATTCTAAGTGGAATTCTGGTGGATGGAAATTAGGTTACACAGGCTGAGCTATCGATTTCCACTATTCGATTTTTTTCATTAAATCCGAAAGTTTCACAAAACAACGAAAATCACGCTATCACCTGGTTTCGTCCGAGTTTCAGTGTCTTTGCAAGCTCGATATCTTCAACCAGACATTTGTTTATTTCAGTTTTTCACTATTTTTCACATTTTTAGTAATCTGTAAACTTAGTTTATAGGCTTGTTTATCGATGCATACAATAAAACTGTCATGGGAGGGGTTTTTGTTTGCACTGTTTAATTCCATATTTGTACGGTTATTTGAACGGCAATTGAACCGGTATTTGGAAATTGCCATAAAAATTTGTACAGTCATCTGCAGCCCTATACCTCTGTAAGAAAGCGTATTTGTGATAAAAAAAAAACTCTTTAGTAGCTGATCATAAAATATATGCCAGAGAATATCTTGAATAATGATTCAAGTTATGTGAAGTCCTAAAATGAATCTTGAACGTAAGTTTAATACAACACTCTGATTCCAAATCTTGGATACCTCTCCAAACTTCAATATTTGGGTGCATCCATGTTTAGCTCCTCTGAGCTATACTTAGGGGGAGCTATTACTATGGTCAGTGTCCGGCGTTCGGTGTCCGTTAACCTTTCCTTTAAATGACTTCTTCTCTGAAACTACTGGCCCCGGGGTGATTTGGTTCAAATTTGGTCACAAGCATTATTGGGTGAAGGGCTTACAGATTTTTACAAATGGTGAGGCCCCGCCCCCTTAAGGAGCCAGGAGGGGCCCCAAAAGGGGTATTTTTTGGACAAATTTAAAAAAAATCTTCTTCTCAAGAACCGGCTATCCAGGAGCCTTAATATTTGGCATGTAGCATCTATAGGAGGAGGACTTTCAAGTTTGTTCAAATGAAAGTGTTGCGAATTGTAAAGGTCATGCAAGGGGACTTCATATTGCATATTGCTATAGACACAAAAGGGTTACTACATATATTCTATTGAATTTGTTGTTTTGTCGATTGTCACCTGCTGAAGTACATATACGCTGATTTTTGTTTTATTTTCGGGCAGATGTCATGTCGAGGATGTTTTATATAGTGAATTGACTCGATGTAACAAAAAAGAGCTCTAGATAAAAGGAATGTTTAGCTTGCTAAATCCTTTATTTCTCATCCAAACCCTTAGTTGAAGTATCCATTACAATCGTCTAAATGAGACGATTCTAATGAGCACCGACAACATGGATTTGTATGAGAACTACGGGATATAGCGTTGCGAAAAGTAAAATTTTATTTATTAGATTTTCTTATTTGTTCGGATCTGTTTTAACCGTTCTGCTTAAAATCAGATATCTTAAGTTATTTTATGGTATTTTTGTTTATTATAGCCTTCTGAAATTTCGTTTAAATACGATTTTCTGTCAGTTTTTAAAAGCTCGCATGTCGAACTTTAACGGACATCTGCTTTTCCAAGCTGACCGTTTGTCTTAATCCACCAGGAGGCACCAATTTCACATTACCTGTATTAATTTTATGACGACGGAGTAACCATAGCTATGGGCGTTTTATCCACTAGACTGGTTTTCACAGTTTATTGAAATTATTTAGACTACATTAGAATAGTATGCCAATTAAGGGTTTCTGTTCGTGTGGATGGAATACTGACCAGAATGTGCTTCAGCGGCGTATGCTGAACTTTAAAATGAAACAAACGTCAATTTTATTAATGTAATTTTGATACATTTAATAATAAATTTGATTAACGTCGTAATGCTATTAACCCTTAGTGCTCCAATCGCAACAACAGTCGTCTGCTGAAATGTTTAAGAACCTTTTTCGCAAACAGTGTGGACCAAGATCAGACTGCTCCTGTTCTGGGCCCACGCTGTTTGCTTCTTTACTTAATTCGTCAGTAATGTTAGGCAATTATTCGCAGCAGACGACTTCAGCAGACGACATTTTCAAATGCATTTTAAGGGTTAACAGACGCGTAGATAAGTTTACACCACGAGTGCAGTCTGATCATCGATCAAGATATTCAATTTAATTAAGTTTTAGATGAACCTTGTGTGCGTGAACAGTGAAGACCCTGATTAAACGCTGAATTCTATAGCCTCTTGTTTATTTGATTTGGTTCTTTACGTCCCATCAACAATCTTTCAGTTATATAGGGACGAGTCTTCCTGGGTTGAACCAGTACTAAGCTAGGATAAATGATTCCATAGCCTCTGATCTGGGTCTGTGCTGTTCACCTATGTCCCACAAAAGGGACGCTAAACCTGTTCAAATTAGTCAAAGATATATTTCTCGTGACGTAGTAACTTATACATAAAATATCTACAATAGACCATGATTAAACGCTACATTCTGTGGCCTCTTATCCGGGTCTGGATATCTGGTGGTATTACTGAACATTTATTTTTAGATAGAAATCAGTATGTGAATGTCATTAACCATCTTGTATTAATTAACGCTGGTCAACAGCTTACAATCGACTGCATCGGCTGACCTCAGACCCCGCAGGGTGTACATTATGACACGTTTCAGCGACCTGATTTAACATGTACCATACCATGATAAAGGACCCTTACCACCAATGCTTATGACAGTCTTACATAAGATAAGTATATTTATTTGGATGTCGTCTGCTTATTTCGTATGTACTCAAATGACTGCTCCTTAGGGAGTTGTCTGATCAGGACCCACACTGTATGCAATATGGGCCACCGGATTAACTTATCACGGGTGAGCCCAGACCAGACCGCACCTAATGGGGCAATCTAATCTTGGTCCCTAATATCCTCAATAAAGGACACCAGACTTATTTTATCATAGAAGCAAACAGAATGAACCCGGATCAGACTGCTCCTTGTTCGCAATATAATCAACTAGCGTAAAAAGTGCAACGCCAATTTTACAGATGCGACGCGTCAAATATAGCGATTCCTTTGATAACACGCATTTGTAGCGCAATTAAAGATTTTGTTCATTTTGAGGTAAACGCAGACTATGAAAAACAGTGAAGACCCAGAGGAAATACTACACAAGCGGCATTTCATCAGGATCGACACTGTATTCTACGACAAACTCGATCTTCAGAGTAAGAAATATAATATTTTTATGACATCCCTCAATATATGAAATGGACCGTCCGGACTGATTCAAACTTTATGGACCATTTAATTGATCTTAAAAGGTTAAAATCCAACGTTCACATGCTTTATTTATGCTTGTACAAGCTGGTACTGATCGCGCACGCGAAAATGCCCCTCATAAACGCCCATGTTAACGTAAGTGACGTATTCAACGAAGTACTTTGACAGTGAAAACCCAGATGAAATGCCGCATAAGCGGCATTTTATCAGAGTCTGCTCTGTTTTCTATGACATTATAGATCTTCAGAGAAAGAGGTATATTATAAACTGTAATCCCTCAAGAAATTCAATGGGCCATCCTGACTTTACTGTATGGAATATTGAATTATTTTTAGTAGTTTAAAGCGGTTAAAGATCCAACGTCTACAGGTTTAGTTAATATTTGTAGATATATATGTTGTTGCGCTGGCAAATGCCCCTGAAATATAAAATGCTCATGTTGGAACTTATCGCACATGCATTGATGCCCCTGATGAACACCCATGCTAGCGTAGCCAAAGCCAGATATTCAATGCAAAGCTGTAAAAAAACCCAGATTAAACACTCCAGCGAAAACCGTGTATATCCAAATCAATCAAACTCATTAAGCTAAAATATTTTAATACATGTACCATACGAGAGCATTAGCCTGCACACGCAGCATTGGCACTATTTTAAAATAATTAGGTTTCTATTTAATTATACTTTTTTCAAAAAATATATTCAGATACGCCATCTGTTTCGATTCATTTAAAATTCCGTATTTTGTCGCGCCTGATCTGGGTCCATTTGTTTAGGAAAAATAATCACCAGAAGACACACGCATGCAATAAAAAAACCCTCACGCAGCCACACTGTATGGGGACCACTGTTAATCTTTGTTTATTGGTAATACACAATGTATGCCGTACTTTCATAATTTATAAGAAATAGAAATACAGGTAATTACCGATTTTAGCCGTATGGATTTTCCCACTCTTATCAGTTATACCAGTCCATTTTTGAACCAAGGGTTGGTATATATATATATATATATATTTTATTCAGATTTTAATAGAATATTTTATAAGAAACCACGGAGACCCTGATTAGAGGCCACGTTCTGTCGCGTCTGATCTGGGTCTGCAATGTTTGTTTTTTTCTATGTCCCTCAACAAGAACAAGTAATGCATACCATCGGTTCCTTTTGAAATAGGCATTTGAAACAATAATTCAAAATCTTTTTCGCCTTTCATTTCAGAAATACCAACACAATGTCAAAATTTCTCACTCAAACAGTATGAATCCAGTTCAGTTCGACGCTTTTTCGGGCCTGATCTGGATCCAAACTATTTGTACCAAAATTATCGCCACTAGCAAGTGAAGAATCATAACCAATTTAGGTCAATAGAATTTCCCACTCTTGGCATTAGGGCAAGTCCGTTTTGTATTAAGTTGTGTGGTATTTTTCATTTTTATTCAAATCTAAATGCAAACAGTGCATACCTTGATCAAATGCAACTTTATAGAATAAATAAATAAATAAATCAGGACTTTAGCATTTAAGAGTGCGTACCAAAAAATTAATTTTCTTATTTCTCAACCAGAACATATGTTGTGGGTACTCAAAAGTCACGTCTCACTGAGACTGTTCTTTTGAGCACCCAAAGCATATGTTAAAACTGATTGGAAAGATAATATTTACAATTTTACGCTAATGTTTTTTTTTGTTTATTTTAACCTATGTAAATAAATAAATAAATAAATAAATAAATAAATAAATAAATAAATAAATAAATAAATAAATAAATAAATAAATAAGCTTAACTTTCAAAAAGCTAAGTTATATAGACACGCGATTACTAAAGTGTATGTGTGGTCAATACCTGTTGTTACCTTGGATACAGTTGCTAAAAATAGATTATACCTCCGTAATCGGTGGGAAGCTTGTGAAAAAGTAGTAGGGGTTGTACCAGGAAAATTTCAAAAGGCTACATCAAATTTTATTTTAATTGTATGAAAAATATACCAATTTGTTCGCAATTGATCTGAGCATAGTGTCCCGTTTGCACAGAGAAAATATATTGAATACTTTAATAACTATGACAGAATATCTACCAATGAGCAGATCTAAAAAAGCCTGTTTTACTATATAATTTAATCATTCTTAGGGTTCTATCAAAAACCATCAAAAAGGACGAAGAGTTTGCAGAGGGAAATTCATAAAAATTATATCAGAATAATTGTGAGATATTTAGGTAAAACATTTGTTTGCACAGGAATTCTGCTTTTATAATTTCAAAAGATATAGTATAAAAACTAACACCTTCCATTATAATTCCCTATTACCGCTTCAGCGCATCGCAGATACCTGGATGTCCGTTAAAGTCCCGTATGTGTATTTTTTCTTGTGCGGTTGCCTCCTCTGGCCGTCCTGGACTGTGCTTGTTTTCAAAACCAACATATCCCCTTTATAAATTCGTCAGTCCATCGGTAAACTGTAGTTTTCGGAAGAGCATCTTTACCACAAACACTTTTCAGGGTATTCAGTATTTTAACTCTTTTAGTATCTCTGTAGTACTCGATTTTTATATACGCTCGTTGTTCAACGGCAGTGAACGTGGCCATTGTGCTTCGAATACCAGTGCGCGACGTGACGTCACGATTGATGACGTCATCATACGCACACCTGACGTTATGTGCGAATGGCTAACAAGACGTACCAGGTATATACCGAATTTCATCTGTCTAGCATGTAAACTGATTGCGCTATAGAAAAAGTCCAATTCCTAATTGGATGACCCTCGTATGATCTAAACATCTGGCAATACAATTAAGAGGATTTGTCCCCGGATGACTTGCATCAAACTCAGATCTAATTCCAAACGCCTATGTACGTATCGACTGGCCAGATAAAACTTTCAGTCAATTGAATCGCGTTATTATTGCCGGACTCTGTGTTTTATAAACTATAATTTCAGCCTAGATTTCTTTTGGCTGAGGGTTTTCGCCATTTTCAGACCGAAATGCAGGCTCCAATGCAATGGGAGTCATAGTATTAGGAAAGGGGATAATTTTTCCAAGGGGATCAACTATTTCATTACACTGGCACTTGAAATTTAGCAGTTTAACTTGCTGCCATTACGATATACCATGATATTATAACTTTAACGTCTGTACTTTGAAAGCGACAACCCTTTATCTATTTAATTATGACTAACAAAAGAAATAAAATGCGTTTTCTGAAAATTAGCTTACCCAAATTACTGTACAAACTAATGACAGATACCTGTACAAACGCAAAGTTGACTTTTGCAAATACCCCGTACAAAAATTAGCATTGAAACCGATGACCTACTTAGCATTTTTACCTCATTGTGAGAATAAACTCACATACACTTGATAGTGCCGTTCATTTTTATTGCTGTTTTTTGTTCTTGACATATAAAGTTTCAAAAGGATACTCGATAACATCTCAAAAACGGCGTCTATTTTATGTCAGATGTTTTCACAATTCTTATGTTGACATGATTAAAGTCTTTTCGTTGCGAAACCGTGACTTTGAATAACATGTACATGCACCTGAAATGTCCCCGAGTCATTACGCAAACAATGCCGATACTTTATTTCACAGAAAAATAATCAAAACTGACAAAAACTACAAATCTGCTTACCGTTTCCAAGCGACCGCCTTGCACAAATAACTTATCCGTCGATGTACAATCTCAAAAGAATGTACAAGCACAAATACCGTACACTTCCGGTCCTACACTGTGTCACTGGATAGCTGCACATACATGTATTAGAAGTGATTTCATGTGTAATCAATAGTACTATTATATGGGCCACGTCCCAACAAAACCGGTCTTCGGGGTTTCCGATAAAGGGATATTTAAACCAGCCACCTCAGCTACAGAGACTAGCTAGAAAATTGAAATTTCACGTGTAGCAAATTTAGATATGATATGTTCCATTAAGTGAATAACAAAGGCGCTGATCAGACAGCGCGTATGCGCAGGCTGGTCTGCGCCTTTGTTGTTCGCAAACCTTCGAAGACAGATTTTGTCACGCCGAGGCCCATATCATAAACTGGCATTTTTTGTTAACTATGGGGAGTTTTTCATTTTCCATTTGAGACTACGACACATGATGACTCTTTAACAGAGCAAAACAAAGCATTATTAAATAGCTTTGTTAACTAACTGATATCTATTGTACATTCTACTGGTCATACACTGGGCCTATTTTGACAAACCAGGCCAATACAGACTGTTTGGTCAATGCAACTCAACCAATGAAACCCATTTTAATATTCTCTTGCCATTGCAATATCATGATGCTTTAGTGGGTTACATTTTATTTACAAGTTAATTTGAGGTTTACCAGTCCTACAAACGTTATTAGGTCATCTAGACTCCCTGAGTGGTATAAAGAAAAGAAAATACACATGAATGATAGAAAATAGAAATCAAATGATCCCACTGCCTCTCGTTATAATACTTTAAACAAAGCAAGCCCGTGTCTAAACTGAGGCTGAACAAGTACCTAACTTTGCTATTAGATAACGGATGAAAGTGGCACACAGATTACTGTCATATCAGTCGCATCTGGGAGTGTAATAATGCCATGCATAAAATAGAGGATCTTACATGAGTGCTCATGTTTTATTGAATTTATTAAACGAGTTGGGGAAAAGAAATAAAATGCGAGGCTTGCCGAGCATTTTATCTCTTTTTCGCAACGAGTTTAATAAATTCAATAATACAAGAGCACGAATGTTAGATTCTATTTATCATATGACAAATACTTTGAAATCTCATTTCTGGCGTAAAACGTTATAATTTTGTCATTATGTACGCAACGTTGTTATGGACGTAATAACGTTTCCCGTAAATCGATAAACCACTAGTGGTTTACAGATTTTATTGCATAGCGTTATTTCACTCCCAGACGCGACGTCATATGATAAAAAATGATAAAACACTAGTGGTTTACAGATTTTCGGGTAACTCTATAAAATGCCATTTTTAACGTCACGCATATGGCAAAACCGTAACGTTTTCACGCCAAAAATGATGTCAAAGTTTCTTGAATGTCATATGATAAATGGAATTTAACATTCGTGCTTCTGTATTATTGAATTTATTAAACTTGTTGTGAAAAAGCGATAAAATGTTTGACAAGCCTTGCATTTTATCTCTTTTCCTCAACTCGTTTAATAGATTCAATTTGACATGAACACTCATGTAGGATCCTCTATGTATTTTGTTTCCATATGCAATTATGCATTCAGGTGCAAATTGCAATATGATTCTTGTTCATGTAAGCATTCCAAGGCGAAACAATAAAATGCGCAAACTTATACAATGTGAATACATGGCTTCCAACAGAATTACACATCTTTGTTATAAATAGGTAGTAATTGTTAGGGCAATTGTGGGTAATACTTCCAACATTGAAATCTTTTTATTACTTTGCATACAGTTAATTTTATGTATGGACTGTCAATTTATGTAATAAAAAGGATATGGCACCAGTCTTAGTTTTTCATAATCTCACATGGAAGTTTTCAGCTTTTTACAAATTTTCTGAAAAAAAAAACAAACAACAACAACGCCAAGTCCCTAATATTAAGCTAAAGTATTTGTCTTCGCCATCTGGCTTCTTTATTTTGTTTTAAATTATTACTCACGACATCAATCTTTTTAGAAAATGTGAAAATTTATTTGTTTTCCCAAGCCATGACAAGATACTGAATGATATAATTTGGTAATTCCCCCAAAATAGGAATATGATTTTTAGAGTAAATTGTATATTAAAAAATCTGACATTGAAAATCTTAAAGTTTTGTTTTTATTTCATAGACTATTGTTTTAACCTTTAGAAATAATAATAATAATAAATTGGGGTCACCAGTCTAATTTTTTTCAGGAATGCAAAATTTATCCCCACCCCCACAGGTTTTGAAATAATTCAATACAAAACGTTATGGAGTTTACTATTTGTAATTTCTTTCAATTCATATTACTTGTAGGAAGCATTTTAGCATTATAAAGCTGAAAAAAGAAGAAAAAACGTATAATAGGTTCCCACCCAGGAATCGACCCTGGTTCACTAGTCTAACGCGCTAATCACTAGGCCATGAGGTCAGATCATGCACCAACTAAATTAACCATATGTATTTGACACACAATGCGAGCACTGGCCCTATTTGTATTCGCATACATGGTATAAACCTGGAAATTTTGTATATTGTTTGATTTCGCCAGATCTATTTATCAGTATTTGGTACTGAGACGATCATTTATAATAACGAGTCAATGGACAGTTTGGACACATTTAAGTTACTTTATTTTGTCCAGAAAATGCGCAAATGTCCATCTGATATAGCGTATCTGAAAACTGTATTGATCCGAATTTGTAAATGGCCAAAAAGACTGGACCCAGATTTGCGACACAGAATGGTGTGCATGGGAAATACCCGAAATTGTTCTTAATATCAATCTATGTTTCCCACCAAACTTGAAACTTTTCTAAAATAAACAAATGTTTGGTCACCTTTTTTGTTTAGTGACCAACGATTTGTGTCATTTAGTTGGTCTGTGATATGTGTTTGTGTCTAGCTATATACATGTTGCATTTATTTTAAATACATTAGATTCAAATCAGGGGACCTGTTTTGCTACATATAGATGTGTTTTGAATACTTTTAAGAACTATTTCAATGAGGTTGTTATTCTTAGTACCCACAATATACTCTTTGATAAAAATAAAGAAAGTAATCAAAATTTGTAAGGGAAATTAAACCGGCTCATTGGACTTTCAGTAAACAGATTTTCCAAATTAGTGTGAACTTGCAAAATTTGAAAAAAAACAGACATAGTTTTATCGAGTCAATTCATAAGAGTGAATTCATAATGCAACAAATCTCACGCCCCCTAGCAGCAGCTTATGCAGTATTCTATTTTCTACCAGGACCCAACATTCTGAAGGGACCGCAGTATGAAAAACTCAAACCGGACCACAGTACAAAAACACCAAGAGCTATTTGACGTAAATATTATAATAGCAAACAACGAGTGCTAACTGCTTAGCTCATCATTATATCTTATTTTCCCATTGATCTCAGCAATACAAAATGGATTATTTGTAAAATAATCACCTCATCATATACTCTCATTCCAGGCAATGTATTTATATCTTTGTCTTTCGCTCCATATTTAACATGAAAGTTCCTTATCTTTTCCTCCAATGTACTAGGGGTAACGCTGCGACGCTCAAACTGAAATTAAAAAAAGAAAAAACACAAAGTTTTGAGTTAGATGCAAGATCAGACTAGAAACAAGCACACTGGGTATGTACGCTTAAAATGACTTGCATCACAAGAATTTTTATTTCAAAATGGAGGACAAAAGAAGTCTAAAATAGAAATAGTTTGCCTTCAATACTGGACTTAAAGAGTCCCTGTAAGTTGACCTTTCCTTTGTTTATTGTTACTTCCATTGTGGGAGTCTGTAATTGTTCTATGTTTTGTTGTACGTTACTTTATGTATATTCTAGTATTGCAATCATCGTGATGGGGAAGAGAGAGCTGGTTACTTTGCCTAATTTGTCTTCCTGGTGTCTCGTGATGGTTGAGCGGGTCTTCCTCACGGTGCTTCAGGGTTGTCTGCGGTTTGTGATTGTGTTATTTCCTGATCATACTCACTTACTATTTTCCAAAGTATGAAAGGGCCCCTTTGTTGCACATGTCAAAGCAGAGCCGCCTATTATGCTTTATTCAAAACCCAAACAAACAAACAAAATGTCAACAAAAGCAACATAAACAATAAAAACAACAACAACAGCATTAACAATATCACATAAATCAAAACAAGAACAAACACGAAAAAAACAACAAAAAATAAACAACAAAAACAAAAAAATCAGCAAAAACAAAGAAAATAAACAACACTATGATTTTTGTAGAATTGCTCTAAATAACCTTGCGTTAGGACATATGCCTACCTGATAGGTTCTGTAAGAACTTGCTATACTTTTCCTGGTACGCCAGCCTTCAAATGAAACCATTCCTGATTGCTTTCTTGAAAAGTCATCAGCGTTGGTACGAACTGACCTAGCACGTGACATCTTTTCAGCCTCTTCTTCAATTATAGGAAGTTTTTCTTCGTCTGTCTCATCATCAGAACCATAATGTTCCAGAAGGATCTAGTGAGAGAACAAATAAACAAAATCATACGCATGCACTCTCATGCAACTATCAGCCCAGCATTTAAATGGAACACTAAATAGAGAATCTTACATGAGTGCTCATGTTTTATTGAATTTATTAAACGAGTTGGGGAAAAGAGATGAAATGCGAGGCTTGCCGAGCATTTTATCTCTTTTTCGCAACGAATTTAATAAATTCAATAAAACAAGAGCACGAATGTTAGATTCTATTTGTCATATGGCATTAAGATTACTTTGAAATCTCATTTCTGCCGTAAAAACGTTATACTTCTGTCATTATGTACGCAACGTTGTTATGGACGTCATAACGTTTCCCGTAAATCTATAAACCACTAGTGGTTTATCGATTTTATTGCATGATGTTATTTCACTTTCAGACGCGACGTCATATGATAAATGGTGGTTCGTTAGTGGCCCACTTTTATTATTTATTTACAGTAAATAGTAAGTAAAACCTGTCTTAAGCGGCCATTTAAAAAGAAGTTGGTTTTTAAGACCGATTACTGCTTAATGCAGGTCAACAGTATTGCAGAATGCTCCAAGGGGAAAGTTAGGTACTTAAATTGCATGTTCTGCTAATACAGCTTCTGCTGCCAGGCCTTTCGATAAGGGTGTGAAATCAAAAAATAGATTTTCTAATTCCTCAACCAGTTAGAAGGGTCTATTGATTTTCCAAAACATATGCTTAAACTTATAGATAAAAACGGTAAATATTAAGTTCATTTATTGTTATTCTAGACCTTTTGGGTGTTAGGAATTGATCAATTTCCTCCTCTTATCATACAAAAAAAATAAGTGGTTATGACAAGACCTTGAGGTTATAAAACTTTTTATGCTCAACTCAACTAAGCACAAAATATACACTGCTCATAAAAAACTAAAATACTGACAAGTGTTGTATGTATAATGTTTATAAATGGTAAAATGCCATAACATTTATGAGCAGGATAAATTTCGTGCTCAGCTGAGTTGAGCATGGAAAAAGTTTTATAGCCTCCAGGCCAGGAAAAGACAACAATCACAAATCAGAGACCAACCCATGATAACATGCGTATGGTTGTAATGATAATAATCTTGACCATTAATTTATGCTTCTTTGCATATTTAATCAATCTTGTTTCAGTTCCAATCCTCTTGTTTGTTTGGTAGAAACTTGCAATATACACATAATACATAGACTGGAATTTGAATACAAGGTGTTTAACAAATGTAACTTTTAGCCCTTAAAGCGCCAAGAAAAAAATGCATCTGAAAATGTTGTCTGCTGAAGTCGTCTGCTGCAAATAATTGGCTAATATTACTGTTGAATTAAGTACAGAAGCCAACAGGGTGGACCCAGAACAGACTGCTCCTATAGGAGCAGTCTGATCTGGATCCACACTGTTTGCCATAGAGGCTTCTTAAATATTACAGCAGACGAGAAAAGCAGACGACTTTCGTTGCGATTGGCGTATTAAGGGTTAGGTTAAATCACTAGCACAAATTCCACGCTCAGTGAAATATTTGCTTTTCTTATGCATCATATTGATATAAGAAACGTATCCTATATAACAAATTCAATAAAACAGATTTCAAAGTTTCATATTTCCATACATTTGAAATAAGAGCTTCCTCCTTTGTTAGAGGTGACCTTCTGCCTTTGTGGCTTCTTAGGCATCATATTGATATAAATAACGTATCTTATAAAAAATTTCAATAAATACAGATTTTTCAAGTTGCATATTTCCATACATTTGAAATAAGAGTTTCCTCCTTCGTTAGAGGTGACCTTCTGCCTTTGTGGCTAAGTAACTTCAGGAATCTGCGCACAAGTTTATTTCCTCTGCGCCTGAAGTGAAGGAGGTTGATCTCCTCTTCTGTCACTTTATTGGTCTGGTACCGGATGTCAGCCACTGCTTGCTCCTTCTCCTTTGTATACTAAAAAAAACAACAACAACATAAATGCTATGGAATCACCTCAGGGGGTGGGAAGGGGTAAACCACCTATATATGACACAGTGCGTATGTGTGTGCCAAATAGCCCACTTTTTCAGCGCTGCCAGGTAAGAAAAGGTACATGACTGGCCCAAATATTCATCATTGATATATGAATGAACCCTTTTTCTGACATTCCTGTTTAAAAATACACACATTTTGCTCAGAAATTCAGCTCAGAAACCAACATTGAAACAAAATTGCAATATTTATTTGTAAACGACAGCAAAGAGTGTATATGAAAATCAAAGGACGGTATATGAATAGGTAAACAATTTGTTAAAATAAGCATATGAATAGGTAATTTCTTTCTAAGACCAAGTATATGATTGGGGTAGGTTTTAAAATTCTGGCTCGCACACCCGTACCAAAATACCCCCCCCAAGTTACCCCCCGAGGGAATCATGGACCACAGTTTGAGTGAATGATATAATGTGCACCAAATTATTTTAATACTGACCAAGGCATTAGCCGATGACAGCATAGCTGAACATTTTTAACATTTTTAAGACCATGAAAGGATGTTTGAGATAGGGGTAGTTCGAGTCGTGGTGAGTTAATTATAGGCATTATGAGGGCAATATATGGGTCTTCCATAAAATAAAGACATGAAGTGTATAATCATTAGAATCGCCTATTTAGGCGATTCTAATCATTACACACAACATACCTTTAAAAGATGAAATAAGACTGACCTGCCTAATTCATCCTTATTGTATAGATATCTGGGTAGGGAAATAATTTTATAGGGACTCGAGAGGGAGTTAGAATTAACCATGTAAACAAGCCTTCCATGTTCGAGCTATTGAAGTGGCACTGTATTGAAATTTTCTGGTGTAACTCACATAATTTATACAGCCTCAATCTTTACATAGCTTCAGAAGCATGACCTGGAAATGCCACAATCATAAATCACAGATACATCTATGACACCATGAAAAAAGGACACTAGAACAAGGTGAAACAGTCTATGTCATGCGTGGATCCAGATAGGGGTGGCAGGGTGTCCTGACCCCTTGATAAATCACAAAAATATAGTATTTTTAGCTATACTGTTCCAGATCCCCTAAAATATCACAAAGCTACTGTGCCAGCATTCAATGTTGTGCCATCATCGGTCTGCCAGCAAAACGCCATTTAAATGGCGTTTTACAGGTGGGCCAATGATGGTCGGATTTTAGAGCTTTATGGATCCTCTTTCACCTCATAAAAACAAAAAAGCAAAAACACCCATAAAAACAACAAAAAAACAAACAAACAAAAAACGTCAGAGTTGGACCCCCTCTGACAAAACGTTCTGGACCCGATCATGTATGTGCTGATGTTTCTGCCGTAAAAGAATCCTGATTTCAATTTTCAAACCACTTCATAATGCAGAAATACTAAAAAATCCTGTTAAACTGCCAATCCTCACACAATTAATACATTATTTTTTCTTGCACACCATGAAACAGGGCATTTTATATTTAAAAAAAGGCTCACAGAAGCTCCTGAATATGCTGGGGTGCGACATATTTATAACAGGTTTACCTGTTGGATTTCTTTTGCTCCGGTATTCAGTTTTATTTACTGTTGAGTCCTTATCTTTGCTTTATCTCATTGTTATATCTTGATTTATATGTTTTAGGAGATGATGGAAGGATAAGTTAGGGGTCTTTCATGCAAACCAAATATCTATGTGTCTTGATCCACATCTGAATTAAGGGTGAGGTTGGCGCCGTTAAACCGGTTTAAGCCCTCCAGTAAAATATTTTACTGACCGTTCCAAGGGGGTACTTCTTTTGTGGATCTTTTATGTTTTTGTTCTGTCTTGTGTTTGCTATGTCTTTGTGGGCGTCTGTTTATATGTGCTTTGTGGTCACCTGCTGGGAAAGGGTTGACCTCTTGGCTCTCGTTTGTGGTGTCTGCTGTGAGTTTGTCACTTTCCCATTGGTATCCTGGGTCAGGTGTGGTACTTGATTGTATCGATTCCTGATCTTTGCACCCTTATTTACCTTTATAATGATGTCACTAAAACGTGTCAATGACGTCACTTGTCTATCCATGAACGGCTGTTCGATTTTTATCTTTCCAATGGATTGGTACCGGGTATGTGAGATAAATAGAATTCATCATTGGTGTCCAGTGGGGACAGAAAAATCCCAACCCGAGGGCCCACCGTTCCAGTGGGATACGAGGCTTGCCGAGTTTCCCTCTGAAAGGTGGACCCGAGGGTTGGGATTTTTCTGGAACCACGGAATAACAATGATCGATTCTTTTTCTTATATACCAATTCTAAAATTAGCAACCGTACCGTACGGTACAGAATAATATCTGTTGGTGACGTCACTGAGGTCGATGTTAACAGTCACTGATGCACGCTGTACAAATCAACTTGAAATAGCAAATAAACTGCGCGCGCATTTAACAATGAACAAATGGTTATTTCATCAAAATGGATTTACAAGAACTAGCTTATCAGCCACAGTAACTCAAGTAAGTAATTTTGTTGAGTAAAATGTTTTTCTTTTAACATCATCAAGGCTCCCCATCCCGGTGCATCCAGTCACTCATTACCCAACACGTCAAATCTGTCAATGGCAATGCACTCGGCATATTCAAAGCATTGAATAAATGTTTTACGTTTTACTTATACTACGTTTTACTTATATCACGTTGAAGGCCGAATTAAATTGCTGAAATTTCAACATTGACATTTTTCCTGACTGTCAACGTTTTCGAAAGAATACAGTCATGCGCCAAAAATGTCGCTTGTGGGTTATCTCACATTAGTAACTGGCCGTGTGTGGCTTATCTCGTATTAGTCACGCTTATCTCACATGGGTAGCGATGTGGGATAGATTTTTCCGAAGGGATCACTCAATCTTTTATGCATTGGTATGTGAAAAAGAATTATCTCAAATGGGTAAAATTAGTGGAAATCCCTATCTGGTGTGCAAAAAATCTATGACACCATGAAAAAAGGAAACAGGGACACAGACAAACAAAGATGCACACATATAATCAAAATGCCTAAAGTGAAGCTGAAATTTGAGGAAATATTCTAAAAAATCATATAAACCGTTTTATATGTTGGGAATGATAACATATGTACTACACATATTTCCATTGTAGCTGCCTTAAACAAAACACGACATTTTAGCTGTTTGTATTTCTAGATGCAAAACATTTAACAATCACGTGATGTGGAACGTCAGCCAATAACTTTTGCGTGACGTTCATACCCATGACGTGGTGAACAAGACGTTCTCTGGCTAACTGTTCCAACACACCTGTTACAAAATAAATAAATAAAGAAAATTAAGGTTCTTAAAAGTACCATTTTATATGTGTAACAAGCGGGGTTGGGTGTAAGATTGTATTGCATATTTAAGTGATATTTATACAATGTAAATATAAGAGTTGAAATTCAGACTTGTAGCTTACACTTGATGATGCAAGACAAATATGGATGAAGATGAAGGCTCAGACTAAACTTTGCTGGATATGTCAGCATGTGCGTTAGCTAGAGCCATTTGTGTACTGTGGTAACAGTAAATATACTTAAGGAATAAAGAAACGCAACAGACAAAAATATAATTTTTGCGTGTTTAAATGACGGTTTGGTGAAATCTCTTTTGAAAAATTCTTATTGAGTATTTATAGCATGTGATAAAATACCAAAACATCATTTTAACGTTACATTTTACGCTACAAGATGAAAACATATGAAAACGTAAAATGTGACGTTAACGTCAGAATAAAGATCAAGAAACCCCGTCTTTTCCATGTTTGGTTATTTGACGTCGACTTGACAATATGCAAATTAAACAAACGTCCAATCATATTCGTAATGCAGTTAAATATTGCGTCAAACATGTTACTTGAATGGCAAGATACACAATTGTAGCGAATAAACGATAAACGTCACTTAAGACACAAGGAAGACAAACAAAGCAAAGCAACCAACGCTCTCTTCCACAACAAGATAATAGCTAAACTAGAATGGACATAAAGTAACGTACAGCAAAACATAGAAAAATGACAGACTCCCGCAATGGGAGTAACAATAAACAAAAAGCCAACAACAACAACACGACCGGTGTAAAATGGCCACTCTCAATAGATCAAAAATTGGTTTTCAAGACCAATTATGGCTTAATGGAGGTCAAAAGTATTGCAGAATGCTCCAAGGGGAGCATTCTGCAATACTTTTGGCTTTCATTTATTACAATCTTTGTTTTGTCTATTTTTGAGGGGCCGTTTTACACAGGTTTTACTGTATATGCAATAACCAAAATCTCATGTGCTGGTTAGAGAAAGCCCCAGGGGGGGGGGGTGTTCTCTGATACTTTCATACATACATAGGCTCGGGTCATCTTTTTGGTTTCAAAATTTTGAATTTCAATATTTTTTTGGGTTTTCAGAAAAATAAATATTTTTTGCGGTATGAAAATTTTTGGATATTTTTTTTTGGTCATTACAAAATTGAACTATATTCAGGGGTCATTTCCATGAACTATAGGGTCTTTTTTCCTAATGCCAAGGTACAGAATTGGGAATATTATTTTGAGTTGCTAAAATTTCAAATATTATTTGGGGGTGCTTGAAATTCCTGATATTTATTTGGGATAAATGGTAGATGCTAGGCTCGAGCCTACATATGAAGAAAAAATTAGAGTACCCCCCCCCCCTGGGGATAAAGCACTTACACTTCTTAAGAAATCCTCCAGCTCTTGTTCACTCTTGATGCTAGAGCCTTCCATTCTCAATCTAAGAATAACTTCATTCATGGGATCTCGAAGTGCTAGCAAGCTCATTGCCTCCCTGTCTGGTTAGATAAAGTACTTACACTTCTCAAGAAATCTTCCAGCTCTTGTTCACTCTTGATGCTAGAGCCTTCCATTCTCAATCTAAGAATCACTTCATTCATAGGATCTCGCAGGGCTCGCAAGCTCATTGCCTCCCTGTCTGGTTTCGCTAATGCCAAACACCCACTTCTTCTAAATGTGTTTTCATCTGCAATGAAATGTTCTGAGCTGATTCTGTTGTGTTTAGCGGGTTAATAATTGGCCCTTCATCAAGCCAGCGGGAAAATGATAGCACAATAATGAATGCTAGCCTTGCTTGGAAGCTTTGCTATTTACTAGGGGATCTGGACCAGATTTGCTAAAAACCCGATATTTTTGTGATTTTCCAGAGAGGGGGTCTGGACCCCCTAGCCACCCTCTGGATCTGCGCATAACAAATATGAAATGGTGGTTGGTGTGGAAATTGTATTTTGCTATGTGATTCTGCTTACACCATCTAAAATTCCCGGCTAAAATATGAGTGATGTCTGGAAAACTGCAGTTTAGCCATTCAAATAAATACCATTCAAATAAACAGTACATAAAACATGAGGAGACTTGACCACTAAACACAATATTTCTCGCACACCAGATCTGGATTTCCTTAGTTTTTACCCATATGAGATAATTCTATAACCAGCTCATGGGAAAGATAAATAACGAACAGCTTCACGTCGGCCTCACGCTGGCCGCACGTTTATCCGTGCCGTCATTGCAATATTAAAATGACATTAACATGTCACATCTCAGCGTATTCTTGTTTTTCCAATATAAAATATAATATTTAGTGGTGAGCAAGAAAAAGATTCTATTATTCGTCTGAGGATGGGATAGAAAAATCCCTCCCACACCATCACCATTTGTTATCACTGAGCAAGCCTCATGATGCCAATCGGTGATCCTTGGGACGGACTTTTCTATCCCACCATCACACTCAGGAGAGATTTTTCAAGTCACTACCAGTATGCTATTAAGCAGTTACGATCATTACAAAGATCTATTTTATTTTGGCATAAATTATCTAATAAATGTTGGACATCTAAGAATGGACAACAATTCGTACAGCAATATAAATATGTTGAGTGCTGAACACATTAATAATTTATCATTTTGCTTGATTTAAACTATTGCAACAAACTGCATGCTTGGTGGTCAGCCCAATCACAGTTGGCAACTTTGCTTTCCTCTTCAATGGCACGACCGCTTGTTGGACTTCAGACTCCATGATTGTTCGGACTTAAAAGTAAGTAAGGGTGCAAAGATCAGGAATCGATACAATCAAGTAACACACCTGGCCCAGGATACCAATGGGAAAGTGACAAACTCACAGAAGACACCACAAACGAGAGCCAAGAGGTCAGCCCTTTCCCAGCAGGTGACCATAAAGCACATATAAACAGACGCGCACAAAGGCATAGCAAACACAAGACAGAACAAAAACATTAAAGATCCACAAAAGAAGTACCGCCTTGGAACGGTCAGTAAAATATTTTACTGGAGGGCTTAAACCTTTTAAAGTTGTCAACCTCACCCTTAATTCAGATGTGGATCAAGACACATAGATATTTGGTTTGCATGAAAGACTCCTTACTTATCAATGCATCATCTCCTAAAACATATAAATCAAGATATAACAAGGAGATAAAGCAAGGATAAGGACTCAACAGTTAATTAAACTGAATACCGGAGCAAAAGAAATCCAACAGGTAAACCCGGGTGGGCACGAATAACAGCCAAAGCATCAGGCCCCTACCATCTCATCAATAGATAAGTCTTTAAGTCGGAACCATCATAGAGTCTGAAGTCCGACCCACCGGCGTGCAATTAAAGAGGAAAGCAAAGTTGCCAACTGTGATTGGGTTGACCACCAAGCATGCAGTCTGTTGCAAAACATTAATGTTATAGCCAATCTTTTTATAATGGGAAATAATTTTAATTAACTGTGCTGAAAAATTATTTGAGCCAACAATCTTCTTCAATTTATACACCAAGTCACCATAGACTTATCTATAGATGGGAGGGTTTGTGCCTGATGCTGTGTCTGCTGTTCAGCCCATCGGGGTTTTACTGTTTGATTTCTTTTGCACCAGTATTCAGTTATATGCACTGTTGAGTCATTATCTTTGTTTTATCTCCTTTTTATATCTTGATTTATATGTACTTGGTGATGATTCATGGATAAGTTAGGAATTTTTCATGCAAACCAAACATCTATGTGTCTGACCCACATCAGAATTAAGGGTGAGGTTGGTACCATGAAAATAGGTAAAGCCCTCCAGTAATTTCCTTACTGACCATATTAAGGCGGTACTTCTTTTTGGACATTTTTTTTTATTCTTGTGTTTGTCTTTGCTATATTGTCTTGTCTGTGTCATGCAGCCTTGTGGCCACCTACTAGGAAAGGGCTGACTTCTTGGCTCTCCGGTATTTGATGTTTTCTTGTATATTTGTCACTTTCCCATAAGGTATCCTGGGTCAGATGTGGTACTTGATTAAATCAATTCCTGATCTTTGCCTTTTTCCCTACTTAAATTTATCAAAGGATAGTGCCAATAATATGACTTGTTTTTCTCAGAAAAACTGATAAATAATATGAAAAAACAACAATTGCAGAATGCTCTCACAACCTATACCAATTTTTTCTGCAATAAAAATACACTATCAAACAGCATTATCAGTAGTCACCGCAAAGGGTTTAGTTTAACCAAATTCTTGCAAGAGTGACTTAGTGCCATTTCTACACTTTGTTTTATGACTTGTGTCATTTCTGTTTTGTTTATATGGATTCGGTTAATATTTAATGTGTTTTGTCTACTTGCTCTTTGGATGAGCCTTCGCTGCTTGCCAATTCGATAAGGCCAAAATATCAGGTAGCTATTGCGTGCCAGCCCTTTTATCAAATCAACATACACTTCACATCTTTTCTGAACCTCTCCCGTCTCCGTGCCTTCTTCTGCATAACGTCCTTTAATCTAACAACATCAACGTCCATGTGCTTTACCAACTCAGCCTTGTCCATCTTGAACCATTCCAACAGTTTTAACATCTCTATTTCTCGCTCTCTTAACTTCTCCAGGGACTTGGTCTGTAAAACTAATGATATAAAACCAGTCTCAAATCGTTGCATGGACTAAATGTACCCCTTGTGCATGTTAAAATCTTCAATTAAAGTTAATAGAAGAGAATCTTTGTGGACTATTACTTATATTTGAAAAGAACATAGTTCAGCCAGCACACAAGCTAGCGATACAAATTGCATTGTCAAGCATCATTGATGCAAACGAGCCAGTGCTTATGTATAGATGCAAATTCGCTGCTCGCTTCCACAAAATTTGGATGTAGATTAAGTTAGAATAAATTTTTCTTGCAGAACCAGATCCGAATTTCCGTTGTCTTTACCCATGTGAGATAATTCTTTCTCACATACCAATGCATACAAGATCGAGTGATCCCTATGTAATCTCGCTGTCGGAAAAATCTGTCCCACATCGCTACCCACGTGAGATAAGTGTAACTAATACGAGATAAGCCACACGCGGCCAGTTGCTTCTGTGAGATAAAAATTTTGGCGCATGACTGTATATCTTCGAAAACGAAAGTTGAATTGTTGCCAATCAGGAATGTTCAATTTTCAGCGATTTCAGTCGGCCTTCAACTTGGTTTAAATGTAAAACTGCGCAGTTTTACTTAAAACCTTTATTCAATGCTTTGAACATGCTGCATGCATTGCGATTGACATATTTAATCTGTTTGACAAAGAGTAAAATGCACCGGGACAGGGAGCTTTGACGATGTAAAAAAGAAACACACACACGTATTTTCCTCAACAAAATTACTAACTCGAGTTACTGTGGCTGATAAACTAGTTCTTGTAAATCCATTTTGATGAAATAACCATTTGTTCATTGATTAATGCTCTGTTTATTCGCTGCTTCAAATTGATTTGTACAGAGCGCCATTGACTGTAGACATCGACCTCAGTGACGTCACCACTGACAGATTTTATACAGTACTATACCGTACGGTCGTGGTATATGAGAAAAAGAATCGATCATTGGTGTTCAGTGGTTCCAGAAAAATCCCAACCCTCGGGCCCACCATTCAGTGGAAAACTCGGCAAGCCTCGTTTCCCACTGGAACGGAGGGCACTCGGGTTGGGATTTTTCTGTCCCCACTGAACTCCAATGATGGATTCTATTTATCTCACATACCCGTACCAGCCCCTGATGGGAAAGATAAAAAACGAACAGCCGCACGTCGGTCGCACAATGGCTGCACGTCAATCCATGACGTCATTGTAATGTTAAAATGACGTCTCCATGTCACATCTTAGCGAATTCCGGACTTTCTGGAAGCCCTTTTTATGTTCTTTCAATTTGAAATGCGGTACTTAGTGGTGAGTAAGGAAAATAATCCATTATTAATGTGAGAATGGGATCGATAAATCCGTCCCAGGTGATCACCGTTTGTCATCACTCGGCAAGCCTTGTGATGCCAATTGGCAATCCACAGGACGGATTTATCTTTCCTACCCTCACACTCATGATGGCTTCTTATATTCTGGAAGCCCTTTATATGTTCTTTCAATATAAAATGCGATACTTAGTGGTTAGCAAGAAGTAGAATCCATTATTCGTGTGAGGGCTGGATAGAAAATTTCTCCCTTCGCTATCACTGTTTGTCATCACTCAGCAAGCCTCATGATGCCAATCGGTGATCATCTGGATGGATTTTTCTATCCCACTCTCTTATATTCTGGATACATAAGCATCGGCGAAGAAGATGCTTTTGTGCATTTGCGATACTTACAAAAATCTCATGTGCTGGCTTATATTTCATATTTTCAAATACATAGTTGATCTTACATGAGTGCTCATGTGTTATTGAATTTATTAAACGAGTTGTGGAAAAGCAATAAAGTGCAAGGCTTGCTGAGCTTATCTCTTTTTCGCAACGAGTTTAATAAATTCAATTATACTAGAGCACGAATGTTAGATTCTATTTATCACATGACATAAAATTCACTAAAAAATCATATTTTTGGCGTGAGAACGTCAAGATTTTTGTCATCTTTTACGCAGCGTTATGATGGATGTCATTACGTTACGGCTAATCTGTAAACCACTAGTGGTTTATCGATTTTATTGCATGCTGTTATATCCCTCCCCGACTCGCGACATCATGTGATAAAAATGTATTCACATTGCCCAATTATGTTTATATTACAGAATATTACATGCAATACAATGGCTTGACAAAGTATCTGATAATCAGTTGAACAAGAGAGAGAGAGAGAGAGAGAGAGAGAGAGAGAGAGAGAGAGAGAGAGAGAGAGTTGGCCAATTTGCCATATTTTTAAATGCTATATTACCTTATATAATATTGATATTACGTTTATTTTTAGCGAATAATGAGAAAATATTACTAAAAACAAGTGATTATGATGGGGAATGCCTCACGCATTATTTAAGTAACCCCTTGGTTTAGTTTAAGCCTTTCTTTTAAAGTTGATAATCAAAAAAAGGTAATGCTATGCTTATAAATACATACAAACAGCTTAATATCAGAGGTCTACAGATTGGTGCTTTTCATTTTCTCTCCCAAGATGCTTACAAAAAGCACATTCTCAATTATTTTCTTATACAATTTGGAAGCATATATAGCAAACAATATGAACCCAGATCAGGACTGATACTGTGCTTGGTACCATAATCGAAAGAACAGTAAAACCAGTGTAAAAAGGCCACTCTCAAAAAGACCTCAAAAATAGGAAGAGGTATGATCAGGAAATACCACAATCACAAACTGCAAACAAACCCGTGGCATGGTGAGGAAGAGCCACACAACAATCATGAGACACCAGGAAGACAAACAAAGCAAAGCAAAGCAACCACTCTCTCTCTCTTCCCCATCAAGATGGTTGCAAAAGTAGAATGGGAACAAAGTAATGCACAACAAAACATAGAAAAATTACAGAATCCCACTATGGGAGTAACAATCAACAATGAATCAACAACAACAGAAACACCGCCTTAGAACGGGTAATTGGTTTCCAAGACCAATTATCGCTTAATGAATGGCAAAAGTATTGCAGGATGCTCCACTTGGAGCATTCTGCAATACTTTTGACCTTCATTAAGCTACAATTTTTCATTAAGATCTTTGTTTTGTCTTTTTTGAGTGGTCGTTTTACACAGGTTTTACTGTTATCTGAAGTGCATTTGAATATATGTATCACAAGAAGCGGACAACAGTATACGTCGATTTGGTGGTATTTACGCATATTGCCGGTACTTCATAGACTGGAAGTGGTAGATACTGGTGTTAATACTTTATAGAAAAATATGACATATGCCTAAAGGACTATAGAATTAGATCATTTTAAGGATTCGGAATGCACATGGCGATTTATGCAAGAATTTAGGAATAGATTCGAGTACCGATCTGGATGATTGGTACTCAAATCTATTCCTAAATGCTTACATAAATAGCAATGCACATACTGAATACTTAAAACTGATCAAATTCTATAGTCCTTTAGGCATATGGCATGTTTTTCTATATAGTATTAACACCAATTTCTACCACTTCCGGTCTAAGAAGTACAGGCAATACGCGTAAATACCACCAAATTGACGTAATCATTTACCAGTGTTAACATATTGAGGACCAAAAGCCATTGGCAATATAAGGGTTGTAAATAACCAACATTATGGTAAGCTTGAGCTGTGTGAATGCAAACAACAAATGTTTGTTTGGCGACGTTCTTAGGCTACCCCGCACATCACTAAATTACTTATACAATGTTCAATTCAGGGACCTCAGCAAGTGAGAGGCCCATGTTTTATTTGTGGTGACCGAAGACACATAGCACGGTTTTGTCCGGATAAGCATAGGAATAGCAGAATGCAGGTGGCCGCTGATCATACTAATTATAGGGGTAATAGTAGATCCCCAGGAATTTACCTTTCAATGATTTCTCCCTGTATTCTCTCTCTGCCTTGACATACAACGAATGCATGAGTGGTACTTTCTCCCCAAGACTATGTTCTATTCTAAATTTCAATTTCATTTGAACATATGCCCTGACCAGATCCATAGTATCAGGACTGCGGCGTTTGATGAGTCGTGTAAATGGCCGAATAGATAAGGAGTAGACTTCTGTTGGTTGGAGACATCTGACGTTCTGAAATAAGATATAAATTGTACAATGAGTCTTGAATCTTACCATCAGTATTTTAAGTGTTGGACCTATCTGATTCAAATACATATGATTCAGTTCATTTCCCTAACAATAAGGAAATTGTCAGTCGCATATTCAATTATGTTTCTTCTGCATTTAAATGCTTGGCATGACAATGATATACATAATAAAGTCAACATTTTGAAGGAAGTTGATGCCAAACCTCACTTTTACAAACTGCTCATAGTGGGGCAGATATGTAACAGTTTTGAGAAGAATCGTGCACTTTATGATAAAAGCATGAAACTTGGTACATAGCTAGTTGATAACAAAACAAAAAAAAATAAGGGTCAGTGCCACGCCGAAAATGCCCTCTAATGGCCGCCATCTTGTTTTTCCAAAATGGCCGCCTTAGTCAACTTTTTTCATTATAATCTCATTATTTATTTGCATGTTTTCTTCAGTTAATTTTACTTAAATAGCCATCAGTTATATCTCAATACCTTAAAATCATCTTTCAATTTTCAAAAATCAGGATTGAGGCTGTATTTTTTCAAGATGGCCGCCACTTTTGTATCTAAATAGTGCAGCTATATTATAGAACTTTACAAAATTATAAATTTTGATGCAAATTACTTCTAGCAAGTAGAAATAGTCCCGTTAAACACGTTTCTAACTTATCAGCATGGCTTTATTGTTGCGTATTGTTCAAATATGGTATTAAAGATGGCTACCAATGTGCAAATCATAAAATACTATCTGCTTTCATTTGGAACTGGAAGAATGTAGTTTGCATGTTTTCTTCAGTTAATTTTACTTAAATAGCCATCAGTTATATCTCAATACCTTAAAATCATCTTTCAATTTTCAAAAATTAGGATTGAGGCTGTATTTTTTCAAGATGGCCGCCACTTTTGTATCTAAATAGTGCAGCTATATTATAGAACTTTACAAAATTATAAATTTTGATGCAAATTACTTCTAGCAAGTAGATATAGTCCCGTAAAACACGTTTCTAACTTATCAGCATGGCTTTATTGTTGCGTATTGTTCAAATATGGTATTAAAGATGGCTACCAATGTGCAAATCATAAAATACTATCTGCTTTCATTTGGAACTGGAAGAATGTAGTTTGCATGTTTTCTTCAGTTAATTTTACTTAAATAGCCATCAGTTATATCTCAATACCTTAAAATCATCTTTCAGTTTTCAAAAATTAGGATTGAGGCTGTATTTTTTCAAGATGGCCGCCACTTTTGTATCTAAATAGTGCAGCTATATTATAGAACTTTACAAAATTATAAATTTTGATGTAAATTACTTCTAGCAAGTAGATATAGTCCCGTAAAACACGTTTCTAACTTATCAGCATGGCTTTATTGTTGCGTATTGTTCAAATATGGTATTAAAGATGGCTACCAATGTGCAAATCATAAAATACTATCTGCTTTCATTTGGAACTGGAAGAATGTAGTTTGAATTAATGCAAACGATTTCACGAATAACTTTATTTAATGGCTTTGATTAAAAAAGAGAGCATCCAACATACCATCCAAGACGGCTGTCAAAGTAGAAATGTTATATAGACACCATTTATAAGATGGTCGCCATCTTGGTTTTTCCAAAATAATTTTAAATTGCATTATTTTAAGCTCATACATTTGCAAGCCAATTTGTTGTCTTCATTTATTTCAACTTTTTTTTGCAGTCAATCATACTAATTTGCCTCAAAATTGTCATTTAGGCTTAGAAAACACAAGATTTAGGACATAGTCTCAAGGTGGCTGTCACATTTTGCATCCAAAGGGAGCTCAGTGGCTCAATGGTAGAGTGCTTGACTCGAGACCAAGGGGCCACGGGTTCGAGCCTCACCGGCGTCTCTGTGTTGTGGTCCTTGAGCAAGACACATTTATACTAGCTTAGTACTGGTTCAACCCAGGAAGACCCTTCCCTGTTTAACTGAAAGATTGTTAATGGGAGGTAAAGAATGAAACCAAAGAAACAAAAAACATTTTGCATTCTCAATAGTGGTAATATACCAACTTGACAAATTATGAATTCCATGCAAAATTATTATGCAATTAAGTAGAAATAGCTACACAAACAAGGGACGAACTTATCAGACTTTAATTTTATTTTTACTAATTATAACATGTATTCAAGATGGCTTTGTATTTAGTTTAGAAAAGAAGAAACGTATTTTTACTTTCTATAGGGACATATTTTGATGTTGTTTGTAGGTATCAAAATGATTTTCAAGAAATTAGTATACTTAATGAATTAGAATAGTAAAGGGGACATCCAACCTGTCATCCACGATGGTTGCCAAATTTGGCTTTAGACACTTATATATATGTTGCTATTAAGTGTGTTCTGTATAAAATTGATATGATCAAAATGAGATACAAAGAATTTTTGTACCTATAGCAAACTAAAACTGTCCTTTGTAGAATTGCCATTGCATAAAATATCATTTGTTCACATCAGATTTTAGTGAAAAATCCTATAATATCTGTTATAGAGATATTAAAGTTTCTTTTTGACCTTTTTCCTTCTCATCAAGTTATTATAGGCTTAAAAGGCTATATGTCTCCTAAAACTGTATACAATTTAAAAAAAGTACTTAGACCACAACCCTCCATTTTCACACACATCAACTTTTCAACTTGATCTTGTCAAATGACGTATTTGCTGCAGCCAGCCTTATTAGGTTGTGTTGATGATGTAGCTGGCACTATCATATCTACTTGAAAGTGATCAAAGTTTATATAATTCTGAAGTCAATCCAATATATAATGTTGCAGACATCTTTGTTTCTAGCCAAAGCTTCCCTCACCAATTGCTTGCTAGTGAGTTGGGCATTTGATTCCATAATAGTTAAGTCCAAATAGTTAGTTGAAACCAAAGCTTTTTGTCTATTTAGGTATGTAGGGTTTTTAAATGATGATGTTATTTTGCTCTGTATTTACAGTAATGGTCTTTTACAGCCCAGGGAGCTTCAGTTAGGTGCCCAAACCGCATATTCAGTCGAATCCCTGTCCTTGCTGTATCAATTCTTGTTTTTCGTGATTTATTGTTCACTGTGGTTATTCATTGACTAGTTAAACATTCGTCCTAGAAATCGTTCCAAGGTAGTAGTGCTGTTGTGGTTCTCATTTTATTAGTGGTTTGTATGTACTTTTATATACACGCATGTGAATGATTTTGGTTATGTTAAGGTAGCCCAGTAACTGCCTTCAATGGGAGAGCTACATCACTACTGTATACTATCTAACTGTATATTTAGTTTTCCCCATTTTGATTTTGTAGGAAGAATGTTAGCTCTGATTGTACTAGTTTCTGGTCATTGCTATAATTTTACCTAGTCTATAAGCAAAAATGGGAATAACATGTCCGGAATGACGCAGGCCAACAGTCGCTAGGTGAAGAAGCGATGAAAAGAGCATTATGAAGTTACTCAAATTCGAACTCTTTGGAATGCAGAAGGCATGCCAAAGGAAATCCCAGTTGAAGGTCCAGCCAGCTGATCAGTACAGGAATTATCACAAAAACAATTAGCAGGATGCTCTCTGACAAAGCAGACATATCATCAGCAATTGTCATCCAGATGCTTTATTCTACATGCATTCGGGAAACTGGTACAGTCCAGGTGTTTGGCCTAATCTGCAACATAATCTGGAGTGTTAGTATTAAGTGAAGTTGAAAGGGGGTGCTCTGAACAGAGGCTTGAAGTTAATTGAGCAATTAAAAAGGGTGTTAAAGTGCATATTGGAGAGACATATCAGGCAGAGAGTTGAGATTGACGAGACGCAGTGCAGATTTATGTCAGGCCATGGTGGCACTACAGTTGCGGTCTTCATTTTAAGCCAGCTACAGAAGCTGCTCTTGACTTCTAACAAGCCAGTCTACGTCAAATTCATTAACATAGAGAAGGACAGCAGGTAGGTAGTGTGCCTGCTTTTAAATCAACAAGTAGTTGGCGGAATTGATGAATGGCATGATCAAGGACATGAAAAGCAGGACAATAGTTGGCAATTGTCGCAGTGAGAAGTTTTTTGGTGTTGATGTTCATCGTGGCTCTGTTCTGACTCCACTGCTCTTAATTGTTATGTAAGAGGCTCTAATCACGGAATTCAGAACAGACTGCACATAGTGGCTGCTATACAAATATGATCCGTGATCAAGGCTGAGTCCATGGAGGAATTGCTGGTGAAATTGGATGCATGGAAGTATTGGAAGGAGAAGGCTCTTCATGTGAACATAATAATATGAGGTCATATACAAGTAAAGTCGTCCCTTGAGCTAAAGTGCACCAAATGCACTTGGCACAACACTACTTAATGATGGAAGATGGAGGTGATAGCACCTGATAAAAACTTGCGGTAGAAGATCTGTAACCATATGGACATTCTCTACGCTAGAGACATCCTCGAGCTGCCTGCAGTCATACATTGCAAATGTACATGGCAGATACTCCGTAAACTTCTTAACCTCATGATCATCTGCTGTCCTTGACTCGAGACAGGTAGTAATAAACATGCATTCATTGTTTTGTTTTTGTTGAATGTATGTTCACTAGCATTATACATCCTAGCTAGTGATGTTGAAAACGCCTTATAGCAAAAATGTATAGATTTATTTAGAAAGAACAGCAAAAATTACCAATAAATAGGATTTTCCAATTCGGCGGCCATCTTGGATGCCATGCTTGAGTTAACAGTTAAGAAAATTTCAAAATTACATATTATATATAAGAAACGGAAATTCATTGCTGCTAAAGCAAATTTCACTCATACAAATCTCAATGATATATTAATGTATAAAAAACGAAAACCATAAAATCATTCTTCTTTGGCAGCCATCTTGGATGCCATATTGTATCAAGGCTCTCTTATAAATTGTTCACAAATAACAAAGTCACATTTTGAGCCTTTCTATGCTTGAAACAACTTGAATTTGAAGCAATAATCTGAATTAAGTTAATTATATGATGTTTTCATAAAGCAAGCTTGATTTAACATATAAAAATGGCGGCCATCTTATAAAATGGCCACCATCTTGGATAATATGCCTATCTACATGTAATTTCAGATAATTACAAATGTTCTATTGTTAAAATTCACACTTACACAAGCTTTAAATAAAAGTTTATTGCAAAATGATACCCAACTTAACAGGCATTACACGAAAATAGGTCGCCATTTTGAAATTCAAGATGGCGGCCGTCATGGTGCATTTCTGGCTTGGCACTGACCCTCAGAAATTTTGATAATTACTAATCTGGCCATGTACCAAGTTTCATGCTTTTATCATAAAATGCACGATTTTTTCACATATCTGCCCCATTATCAGCAAACTTCCTCTTTTTAGTAGCTTACTTATTGACCTGCTAAACCCTGATATATCATATTTAGTAAACAGTTGAGATCCAAATCAGCTGGCTTCTGACAAAACCGTCTGATTCGTATCTCTACTGTTATCCATGAAGTCTCAGAATCCACTGTATTAATTGAAAATAAAACATAACTTAACTGTGAATGTACCATATAATTTTACCAAGCAGAACAAGGGTTAATTCTTACCTGTATATAAGTATCTAGTTGAAGCATATGCTCAATTATCCCTATAACCTCTTTCTTTTGCACTGCACACAGAGATACCTCAACCTTCTGTGGCTTCCTTTGAAAGTCATCTTCTACATGATATTCATATTTCTTACTGTACGTTCGTCTCCTAGACTCTCTGGAATTTTATTAGATTGAGAAAAAGGGTGACAACATGGTTTCCAATGAAAAATGAAGAAATCTCCGTCAGGGACACTTTTGTATTAATGGGTTTTCCATACAGAATGATACAGTAAAGAGGAACCTTTCATTTTATATCTAAGAATTACAATACTGTTTGAATGCCTATGTAACTCTGCCCCTGACAATTGGTTTATCTTAGCAAACAGTGCTGGCCCTGGTACAATATCGCTATCTGCAGCATTTTATCTTGTGTTTGCATTGCTTGTCATAGAGCACATCTACTTGTTTCCAGTATAATAGAAAAAATATATCATGAGTGCCAGAGTAGGATAGAAAAATATGTCCTGAGGATTGCTGGTGGGCATCAAGAGGCTTGCCAAGTGATGACAAACGGTGATCTCGATGGACAGATTATTCTATCCTACCCTCACACAAATAATGGCTTTTTTCTTGCTCACCGCTGTTTTGTTATCTTAAAATCAGCTTCCAGGAGTCTCTGAATACGCTCAGATGAAATTTTACATGATGACGACACTTTAACATAACAATGACCTCACTTGATGACCATGTGCCTGAGTTCCAATACAACCAATATATGTAGCCCTCACATGGCAGCCTGGGTAAGATAGCATGGGTAAGATAAGATTTTTCTATACCAGGGTAAAATATCAGATACCCTTATCCGGTGTGCAAGAAAAGATTTTCTGTCCCAGGGTACAATCTTAGATATCTTTATCTGGTGTGCAAGAATAAGGATTAACAAGATTTGAACATTCTAAGTGTAATTGACTTTACCAGGATATGGCTTAAATTGTTGTTAGGGGTGTGCGTGTGAGTGGGGGATGGGGGAGGATGCAAAGAGAAAATGTTTGCACTTTTTATTTTATTATTATGAACAGACTTACATAAAACGATTGTTTCCACTTTAATTACATGAAGGGTTAATACATAATGGTGGGCCATGCTTTAGACTGAAACACGACCCTGCCTAAACTTGGTAGGGTTGGTGCCTGATGCTTGTCTTTGGCTGGATCCATCATGGTTGTGATAGGGATTTTCTTTAGATATGACTGTAAGTTGACACTCCTCATCTTATAACTTGATACATGCATGCTTTATCTACATTTTCTGCGGTTGAAGAATACATTAATCAAGTTCATACTAACCTCAACCACTCAAATTCGTTATAGTAGACATCTTTGCTAGTTTCAAAGGGCCAATACTCAGGGAATTGGTATCTGTGTTTAGATGGTTCGACTATCACTTCCGCACTACCACTGGCAAAAAAACGTATGAAAATTAACAAAAAAAATAGATGTAACACTAAAATATGCATGGTTCTTGAATATCGGCATTTCAGCTTTGGGTCAGTAAAGTTATCAAAGTTTGAATACTCACACTGCATATGTGGGCGACCAGTTAAACAGAAACCAATATCCAGGGTTATCTCAAATGTGCGGTATGCCAGTTTCATTCCTTATTATTTTATGGTCTGAAATTGGCCATCCAGATTATTTGCGTGCCAATACATGTCACAATGTCCAACAAAAAGTACGTGAGTATGACCAGAAAATGCCACAATCACATACCACAGACCAACCCATAGCACCACGAGAAAGAGTTAAAAGAACAATAACAGCGACATGACATTCACAACATAACACAAGTAAAACAACCAGCTCTCTCTTCTTCAACATAAATGCATAAGAATGAAAAGCCTGGTTTTGACTGCGTCATTCCCGGGTAAGCCAGATTTAGCATTCTTTAAATGATTTTCATAATTGGAAAGAACCATTTAGATGTACTTTATATGAATGAAAACAAATGTGGAAAATTGAACAAAAAAATGTAATACTTGCAAGTTATCACCATAGCGACCAGAATAACTATACTCAGCAATTTTCGTACACATTTTTGCAAAGTAATCGTTCATGCAAAAAAGCTATGTGGATTGAACGCCAGAGAATGTGTCATAATGGAGGATTTTAACCAAATTCGTGGCCTCATTACTTTGAAGAACATTATGCAATATTAAAGAATTTTGTAGTTATTAATCACCAACACGTAGCTATTAACCACACTAAGAAACAGACTAAAATATCATTAGCTTATGTAGTACAAGTTAATCTGTTTTTGACATGCGCGGATCCAGAGGGGGGCAGGTGGTCCGTACCCCACCTGAATATAGGGTTTCTTTACAATACTGGTCAGGATCCCCTGAAAAATCACAAAGCTGAAACAACAACAACAACAACAACGACGACGACAACGACGACGACGACGACGACGACGACGACGACGACGACGACGACGACGACAACGACGACGACGACGACGACAACGACAACAACAACAACAACAACAACAATAACAAAAGTTGTCAGAGTTGGACCCCTTCTGACAATTTTTTCTGGATCCGCGCATGTTTGAAAACACTGTTTCATATCATATTGCAGTGAATTTCAGTACCCTATCTTGAAAGTGGCGTGTGTTAATTTTGGAATAAGCAACTGAATATTTTTTACATTTGCATGGCCAAGATGCATATGTTTTTATGAAAGTAAATATAATGCGTGCAAATATTAAACTTTTCGATGTATTTGTCAGTTTCCATTACATATTGAACCCCCCTCGTTTCTTGATCTATGGTGTTTTCAAAAAAACATAAATCCGGGTTTAGCTGGACAAGGATTAATTTAATATAGGCATACCTTACAATAAAGAACAGTTTATCAGCATTCTCTTCTTGCTTAACGATGAAATCTCCAGTATTGAAGTGATGCTTTTTGAGGGCAACTTGTAATACAGCTTTTACACGGGTAGGAAGATTACAGAAGAATGGGTGCAAGTCAACGAACTCTAACATATCCGTGGTCTCTCGCTCATGTTGTTCCTACAAATTCTAGATACTTAAAACCACATTTGAGCCGTGTCATGTGATTTCCAACAATGTGATATGTTGACAAGTGTAGCCTCAGATGAGCCTGTGCAGCCTCTTTTTAAGCTTAGAAACTCCAAATGGTGTTCAGTTAGTAGCTTAACACCCATAGAATATTCAAGCGACAAAAAAAGGCTCTGATCAGACTGCGCGTATGCGCAGGCTGATCTGAGGCTTTGCTGGTCGCACATACCACATTGTTGGAAAATTTAAGGTAGTTGACTATTGTATTTTTCAACACTCTTAAAAGCTTGATCCGCCTTGTCAGATGGGTCTTGAAATATGCGATTGTTAAAGAGTAGAACTTGTCTTTAAAAGGCAACTAATGCTTTAAAACAAATTCCATACCAAGCGTAAAAGTCAATAACTAATTAACTAACTATCATACCAAAGTAAGAAATAGGCAACGATCAGGAATCGATACAATTTCAAGCGCCACACCTGTCTCAGGATACAAATGTGAACGGACAACTATACAATTAGACATCACAAATGAGAACCAAGAGGCCAGCCATTTCCCAGCAGGTGACCCTAAGGCATCAAAACAGACTCGCATGAAAGCATAACAAAACAATACAAAAATAACATGAATGATCTACAAAAGAAGCACCACCTTGGAATGGTCAGTAAAAATATTTTACTGGAGGGTTTAAACCGGTTTCACTGCGCACCAACCTCACCCTTAGTTCAGATGTTGACCAAGACACATAGATGTTTGGTTTGCATGATTGACCCCTAACTTATCAATGCATCATTTCCTAGAAATATACATCGAGATATTAAAAGGAGATAAAGCAGAGATAAGAACTAAAACATCACAAGCGGCACCCTGCTTTCCACCAGAAAATATTCATTTCAAGAGATTAGAATTTGAAAACATATCAACCACATAACGATTATTTATCTGTATAATACCAATACCCTAGGCTAAGCATAGGTCCATTTAAGTGTACAATTGTGAATATTTTCTTATCAATCAATTATACAATTTATTATGAGTGCTCAAAAGAAGCGTCTCATTCTTTTAAGTACCACGACATGTTTTTCTTTTAAATTTTGCACTCTCTTAACTGGAGCCCTGGCTTAAAGTTCGTTTCTGTTTCTATGTTTTTCTAGTCTAAATTAGAAAAAAAATACCACACTGTAAAAGATCTATTATTCTATGATCAAATACCATTGATATTCTTAATCTTCGTGCATATTGAAAACCCCAATCACTTACTTTCACAGATTTATTGAAGAATTCCTCCTCTAGCACGAGGATTTCACAAACTTCATTGGCTAGTATAGAAACTGCGTAGGACCCATCATCATCTAGTATGGCTGTCTCATTAAAGTATTTTCCTTTCTCTTTAAAACAAAACAATACAAAACAAAAAATGTGACAACACTATGATTTATGATTCAAACTTGCTTTACCTTATTACATTTTCATTAACGACAGACATTTTTGATGCATATGAAATGCAACGGAATATGAAAATAGTGGTACTAATCCTTAGCAAACACTCTCGTTATTTGTAATGAATAAAGTACTATAACATAGCACGATATTGAACGTTCATTGCATTTTCTTTTTCAAGACGGAAAAATCAAATTGCACAAATATGATCACTTTTTATGCAGTATATTATAAGTAATAGACGAGGTCAATTTTCAGGACTTAAAGTAATGTCTCTTGTAGTTGTTTATTTCTTTTTCCCCCAAAAAATGCAAACCTTGTCGTCAAGCGTGTGTTGTTTTTTGTTTTTATATTGACTCTTTTTAAATTTTAAAGATTACGATATGATAGTCCATAGGATGATGGAAGTTTTGAAACATGTAATACTCAATTAGTTGTAATTGTTGCCTAGTAACAAGACATGCAAATTATGTCAGTATATATGAGATTCAAATCTGCACAACTATGATAATAGTAGATACGTATATGCAACTTTAACTAAAAGGAGACACAATTATTTTGTAATAGTCACTAAAATGTTGAATTAGTGTTTTTTTGCGCTTTTTTTCACTTTTATAAAATATTTATGGCCATTGACTGTATGTTTAGAAATCATTATATTTCTGACCGTATATTCGATATACATCACCCAATAAAATTTTTGAAAAACAGTTATCCCCTAATTCTATAGACTTTCTTTGTGTTTTGATACAAATAGGCTGGATGATTAATATACAAATCAAGGTGTCATAGATTAGAAATTAAAAATTGTGACTTGCTTCAGTCCTTGACTATTGCTTTTATCGAAGCAAGAATTGCAGAGACCCTGATGAAACATGGTTTTTAGTTTTTTTGTGGCATTTCACCTTGAGCTTTAGGCAAGATTTTTTATTAGTTGATATACGAACCCTCCTACTGTAGTTTTCCGAAAGTTTAATTATTTTTTTATCCGCTGTCTCTAGATATTATTTGTTTCACTGACAAAAATAATATATTTTTGAGGTTCTGTTTAATGCCATTATAATTTATATAAAGTCTACAGGTATTAAATTATGAATAAGAGGCACTGAACATTTAGATTGAGAGAATAGTTTTCAACGTGTAGCTGATTAATTGTATGCTTTGTGGAAATATTCTAGACGTATTAAAGAACTATAACCTCTGTTTTGTACTCACCGTATTTAACAACAAACCTTCCATATTTAGCTCTTGGTGTCTCCTTCTTGGACGCCCTCGATAGTTTAGAAACAGGTGTAGGGCGATTGGTGCTTAGTTCATCTCTTGTTCCTCCATCTATAAAACAAAGAGGACAATTTACGTCCATAGACATGAGGATACACAACTTAGCACGCTTTGAACACATACAATACCCCATTATCTTTGGTCCAATGAATTATAAAGATTCGTGGTATATTTTGAGTTGTCAAACGTTAGTTAGGTTCAATTGTTTCTCTGTTCAATCTTAGCAAACATTGCTAATCCGCAACGTTAACATAATCTGTGTCTACACCGTTTGTCAAATAACAGGGTCATGAGTTTCCAACACCATATGTTTGTCTTGAATTAACAGATTCAGAAACAACACATGAAAAATGTTTAATACGTCTCAACAAATTTGCCTGATTTTCTTTATTAAAGCTGCATAGTCTGTAACTTTTGATCTTTTATTTTTTGAAATAATGTTTCTATTTTTCAAGAACACAGTAAAAAAAGTAAAATTCAGGTATAAATACCAATTTCGTAAATCTTTACAAATTATCAGTATCAAAACAACAGCATTTATGTTAAAAAATGACTGTAATTATTGGAGGGACGCAAATAATTACCAACAAAGAAAAAACACCTGTTTTATAAGATAATTCACTTTTCCATGCAGTTTTTAGCTTTAGTGAACAGATTTATTGTGAAAACTTACCTTCATTCTGCTTTTACAAATGATTTAAAAAGAAAAGATTTTTTTTCAAAAAATGTTCATAGTTGCAGACTTAGTCTCTTTAACGTATTAAGATAATCTTCTTTATTTTGTACCAAGACAGGGCATCGAACCTATTTTGTTAAAGATGCCACGAAGTTGTAACAGTTGCGTACCTTGTGTATAATAGAGGCTCATTTTAAAATGAGTACTTCAGCAAACAGTGAAAACACAGGTTCATCCAATATTTCACTGTTTGCCAAAGTCTGCCCCTTTTGTTAAGGTAAAAGTAATTTTCAGAGATAAAAAAATAATAATTTGGAAATTCCAACATGCGACCTCTTGAAATATGTAAAGGGCAATCTTATCCTTTTTGTATAAATCTCTATAGGCAAACATGACAGCAAAAAGACAACTTAAGTAATGCAACAGACTCTCTCTTCCTCAGCATGATGATAGCAAACCTAGAGAGGACACTAAGTACTACATCACACAACAAGGATGAAACACAAAGACCCTAATCCATCAGTAAATATTTACAATTCCATTGCGAGTCTTTAAAAGAACCTTTACATTTGAGATGTCGCTCATTCTTTCATAAACTGATTGATTTAAACCACACCTACATACGCTTCAGGCTTTCACTTACCTTGTATCACACAAATATTAGGTCACTGTATCACCACGTGGTACATGTATGCAATGTCCCGGTCTCTTGTAAAGCTAACGGAGATAGGAACCAGTTGGGGCGTGGCTAGACAGTGACTTATTAGCTGAATAATAGGAGACCCAGTGTGTTCATGATTGCATGAACAGACCAAACATGAAATTTATTCTATAACAAAGGTCTTACTTCTTACCTGTAGCAGTATCAGTGTATTTTGCCACTGCAGTCTCAATGCTTACTTCCGACTCTGCGTCACTGACGTCACTTTCCACTTTCGTCGCTTGCTCACGTGACGGAGATTTGCGCGTGGATGATGTTCGTCTCGAGGAGGCAGACTTTGGAGCTAGCATCATCTTCTCTGGCGAAGCAGGTGTGCGGGTTTTAGCGGACGAACCAACTTCACTGTGTTTTCTCTGAGTAGCTAGAAATTTGTTTACGTACATAGAGGCAGAACCACGAAGAAATAAGAAAAATCTGAAAGAAAAACTCCGTTTAGCGATCATTTGAATTGCCAGGTAATGGAACGCCAACTGACATTTATCCTTGATTATACATGTAGTTAATTTGGCAACAAACTATTCTATTTTGTTTAATTTGATTATAGTTAATTTAACAACAAACTTTTCTATGAAAACTATCTTAGATTATAATCAATTTAACAACACATTTGTCAATGAAAAAGTGATCGAAATCTTGATAATAAGTACATGTATTTGAATGTTGGTGAATTGATTCACACTAGGAACATATACGTGTATTTTATCAAAGAAGTAGTAACATCATCTTGTGTTGACTTACCGCATCTGCTCTCTCCTGAAATAAAAACAAATAAATATATATTCATAAGAGAGAGAGAGAGAGAGAGAGAGAGAGAGAGAGAGAGAGAGAGAGAGAGAGTATTAGTATTTATCGCATATGCACAAAACTCTCATTTAAGCGCTCATGGTGACGTATCGAGGGGGGAGGGGATTAGAGGTCATATATTTGGTCTACACCTTCATCTGCTTCCTTACCTTGAGTATGCGGGAAGCAAAAACTGCTCGACGAAGCATTTAGTACCAACATCTTATATGCTGGACCTTACGTTTAGTTTTCTATCTTCCGATAAGAAATATGTTATCATGACACTGGTAAGCGCAACAGAAGAGGTCAATGGGCCTCGACGCGAGAAAACCTGTCTTCGGGAGTTTGCGAACAACAAAGTCGCAGATCAGCCTGCGCATCCGCGCAGTCTGATCAGCGCCTTTGCTGTTCGCTTTTTGGAAAGGTTTATATATAAACTAGCTAAAAGCGAAATTCAATTTTCTTGCTAGTCTCTGTAGCCGAGGAGACTGGTTTGAGTCCCGCCTTGTCGGAAGCCACGAAGACAGGTTTTGTCGCGACGAGGCCCCAACATCTATTTCTATTTCTAAAATACAAAACAAAATAGAAACCATTTAGAACAAACACGGAATTTGTTTTGAACGAACAGGCGTGGGTTTGCCATCAATCACAGTTACAGTGTATTTGCGATTTACTTCGCTTTCTGAGGCGTTAGGATAGGATTAATACACACGTGATCTATCGATTCGCGTTAGCTCAATTCAAGTGTACACGTTAGTGTTTTAATAAGCACTTGTAAACAAAGTATTTCGTAACTGTCACTTTTAGTTGGCACGACAGTACATATGAGTATAGTTGGATTTTAGTTATAGTGTGTGGTTCATGAAGCTTTGAAGGTTTGCGAAAAAATGAGGATTTATCAAATGCTTGTTTTTCTAAGTTATCAGGAAACACTTTTACAGAGTCGACTGTCAATAGAGTATTGGCATGAAAGTTTCTTACTCTGACATTTTATGTTGATTTTCATTTTTTAATATTCTTAAACTTTGAAGCACTACCGACCATAAATAAAGCGAACTTGATCGTATCATTTCCTGATCTTTGTCGTCTTTCTTACTTACGATGTTCTTCGTTGTCCCTGCTGAAAGATGACGTCATTTTTCTTGATCTTTATATGCTTGGCATGACGCATAACATCGACAAGAACACCTTAAAATAATAATAATAATAATAATAATAATAATAATAATAATAATAATAATAATAATAATAATAATAATAATAATAATAATAATAATAACAAAACAGTTTTGATGTCAAACATCTTCAAGTACGAGCGTATCTGAAGGAGAAAAGGAGAAAACTAAAGGACACCGTTGCACTCTGTTAAAAGTGATTACATGTATGTTTGAGTTATTTCACCACTGGTATTTAATTCTACTCAGTGATTTGATCGCTCTACTGTGCTAGTACAAGTGCCCATGCTAAATTAAATCTATTAACCATGATTAAATGCATTTTCGAATTCAATAGCACATGAGCATATTCGTATGTAAACGACGTGCATTTAATACACCATAGTCATATAATCACGACTAAACCAGTTTATCCTCATTTTAAATAGAGGAAACTATGTTTAAAAGAGAAAACAGTAAATCTGAATTCTGTATTGGTTCTGTTGTTGTTGGTTTATTGTTCTATGTACCTCCCATTGCTTGTGGGGGTTCTGTGTTGGTCTTTGTTTTGGTATGCATTACTTTGTGTCCTCTATAGTTTTGTAATTATCTTGATGAGAGAGAGAGAGAGAGAGAGAGAGAGAGAGAGAGAGAGAGCTGATTGCTTTGGTTTAATTGTCTTTCTTATGTCGTGTTACTGTTAATGTTCTGTGGCATTTCCTCACGGTGCCGTTGGTAGGTCTGCAGTGTAAATTTGTGGCATTTCTTGATCATACTCACTTACTTTTTTCTGTATTGGTACCTGTCACTTTTGTTGCGGGTATTAGCCAATGTGAGAAGGATACCTAACCTAAGTTCGTAACTTCATTAAACATATTTAAGAGTTCAAAATTGAATTTATTTCTGAAATACTGTAATAAGCTTAGCGCATACACAGATTTAGATAAAGACAAAATTTCAGCGTACAAATTTAGATATTTTCTTACCCATAATCTTTAGCATATGTTTTGGATGCTCAAAAGAACCGTCTCATTGAGACGGTTCTTTTGAGTACCCACAACTTATGTTTTGGTTGAGAAATAAGAAAACTATTTTTCTGTATTCACTATTAGCTAAAGTCCTGGGGCCCGGTCCATATAATTTTAGCGTCCGTTTTGTGGGATATATGCAAACAGTGAAAAACGGTACATCTGATCAGGATCTCTTCTGTTAGCTTACAGAATATACGATTAAAATTTGAATGACAACGAATAATACCTCCCAACAACATTTGAAACAAAAATGGACTTTTCCAATTGATAAGAGTGGGAAATTCCATTCGGCTTAAATGGGGTAATCGATCTTCCACTTACTTGGTTCCAAGTTTTTCAACAAGGCACTGCGCCGTCGAAACCAATGAACAAAGCCACTCATTTCCGTATCTGACCGTAATTCCTGTTGTCGTGTCATCAGCTGTACGAATTCTCCCAATTTTCGAGACATCGTCAAGGTGTCGTGTCGATTACACTCGGCTGTAATGTGTGTTGGAATTGTTGGTTCTGCTCCTCAAGTCTGTCGCACCAGATGAAATTTACAAATTTTTGTATGTGTTCATCGAAACTGCCAAACAGCACTTTATTCCGTAACTTAATCAACTCATTCGTCACTGTACTGTAAATTCGGAAATTTTCGCGAGACTTTTATTTTCGCGAATAGGGTTGAAGGACATATTTGCCACGTTTAAAGTTCGCGAATTGGACATGATTTACCTACATCTGTAAACGAGTGATTTCGCAATTTCGCAAGTGCTTTTTTTCGCGAAACTCCGCATCCGCGAAGTTTCGCGAAAATAAAACCCACGCGAAAATTTCCGCATTTACAGTAAACAAACAAATATGAAAAGTGAGAAGTGATTTCTTCTTTTCAGAAAAAATACAATATATGGACTAGTAAAAAATAGAGGATCTTACATGAGTGCTCATCTTTTATTGAATTTTTTAAACGAGGAAAACCGATAAAATGCGAGGCGTGCGGAGCATTTTATCGCTTTTCGCAACTAGTTAATTAAACTCAATAATACAGGAGCACGAATCTTAAATTCTATTTATCATATAATATTACTTGAAGATTACTTTGAAATCTCATTTCTGCCGTAAAAACGTTATAATTTTGTCACTATGTACGCAACTTTGTCTTTTCCGAAAATCTGTAAACCACCAGTGGTTTATCGATTTTATTGCGTGGTGTTATTTCCCTCCCAGACGCGACGTCATATGATAACTTAGATTAATCTAAATACGAATCAATGCTAAAGGATAAAGTTTTTTTGAGACAGTCATAAAAGTAAATTGACAAGACGAATAAACACACATATTTAGCACTTTAAAACCTAATTAGCCTTAATTAGAATAAACGAAAGGACGAATGATTTTTTTCATGATTGAAATATATAACATCGTGTGAATTTAAAAGAACAGCTTTACCGTTTCTTACTTAGAACATATATTCTTGCTGTGATCCGTTCATCACTTATTGGAAATTATTTTTGTGTTTTACCTGAAAACCATACAAAACAGAAAAAAAAATCTGTGTTGGTGTTTGTGACAAGGTAAAATCCAACTTACAACTTACCAAACTCAGCTACATAGACTGGTATAATATTGATAACTTGGCTTTATCAAGTATAACGTACATATATTGCATTTTATATGTAGCGAAGAACAAATGCGCTTACCAGACTGAGCAGATGCGCAGGCTGATCTACGCATTTGTCGTTTGCACATTGGAATGAAGAGTCGTTATGACACGGCTTAGAAAACAAATACATTGTACAATGGATACATGGTGAAAGCTTAAAATACTATAAAAGGAGCAATTATGAAGGAATGAGGAGTTGGATAATTGTCGTTTGTCTTTCTTCAATTATCTTATTATTTGTGCTGTATATCACACCGGATAGGCGGCAATCGAAAACGTAAAAATATATCGACGAACGTAGATGAAAAATCGTTAGAAACAGAGTTTTCGATCGAAAACACTGTTTCTAGCGATTTTTGATCCGCGTTCGACGATTGTTACATGTGAGAGCGTTTTCGATTGCCGCCTATTCGGTGTGATATTACTTCAGTAAGTATAATGTGGGGTGTTGTGGTATAATTAACAAGACAGGTAAAAATGAATGCTTTTATATAGGCTTTTTAGAAAGAAGACGAAAAAGAAAGAAAATAAAAAGACAATTCAAGCGAGTTTGGAAGCAGGTTGTCCAGATAAGCAAGCACTTTTGAGTACGAAATTTTCATATCATCGTCGGGTTCGCATTATGCGACATTTCATCTGGATCTACACTGTTTGCCAAACTACCCGTTAAGGGGTTCTGGTTTCAAAGGCTTTAATAAATTTTGTCATTCGTTCCATGTTATCAACTCAGACATTCTCGGGCGTTCTTTCTATCAATGAATATATTCTAGAGGACTTTGAAACCGCATCACCATATTTTTGAAACTTTTCTTGCAAACCGTATATGCGATTGAAAAGTTACTCGCAGGTTTCGATATACAACCCAGAATTGGTATGAATCAGAAACGTGATGTTACACGTTAACGCTGCCACTCTCAGAGGGCTAACATCTTTTATTTGTGTCTTATATAATGTAGTTTCAGAAAATCATAGTGTACAAAATTCCCCCTGGGGGAGGGGGGTCTATAGGCAGCTCAAGGCCTATATTAGGTTCTGATGTGAATATTAACTGTTTTGTTATATGGCAAGTATTATCGAACCCCATATTCCCTTATTCTGAATGGTTCAGTTCACAGTTTAGTATTATTAGGCCAATATATCGTCAATGAACAGTACCGCATTGTGTGAGCTTTTAAAACCTTTGTTAGTTTTGTGCCATATCCAGTTTGTCAACCATCTCGCATAAGTAGAGAAAGTGGACATATTTGTTTAATGTGGTCTGTGTTATGGCAATTTCTTGTTATACTCCGTTGTTTCTATGATAATTCGTTTTTTGAGAGTAATTTTATTGACTTCAAAAGTAAAAGCCAATTCGTTAAAGAGACTAAGTCTGTAACTATGAACATTTTTCGAAATTTTTTATTTTCTTTTTAAATCATTTGTAAAAGTAGAATTATGCTATGTTTTCACAATAAAAATGTTGAGTACAGCTGAAAATGCATGAAAAGTGAATTATCTTATAAAATAGGTGTTTTTTTTCTCTTGTTTGTAATCATTTACGTCCCTCCAATAATTCTAGACCGTTGAATTTTAACATGAATGCAGTTGTTTTGATAGTGATAACTTGTTAAGATTTACGAAAATGGTAAAATGTTTACCTGAATTTGAGTATTTTTACTGTGTTCTTGAAAAATAAAAACATTATGTTAAAAATTAGAAGATCAAAAGTTACAGACTATACTAAAACAGAGCATTTTTCTAAATTCTACCACAGACACTACGAGTTAATTGTCAGATACAATGTTGAAACTCATCTGCAGCAGGGCATATCATTTATTTTAAATGGTAATTTTGTTTATAAATTCTAAAGAATTGTTGGAATGCCTTCTTTTCCTGATCGATTCAAAACGACAACCAAACGTTTCTTTTAAAACGGGATATAACATGGATATTATCATTCGGATAAGTCCGCCACAATGCGAGAATCCAATCATGGCTCGGGTGTGTGTAAGGAGCACTACGCGTAGTACTATGTACCAAAAAGCTCCATTTTGTTAGCCGGAACTAGCGTTTGGAAAATAAGTTCCGTAGCATGTGGGTTCAGCTCTATTAAAATCGATTATTCTGATATCCAAAAAGTTTGATCAGCAGAAAAAATGAAGTTTATGTTTTTTCAATAAAATATCGCTTTATTGAATAAACATAAACTTAATTTAAGCCGTTTGTTTTGCTGCAATCACACTTTTTATTGTGTTAACATGGTTTCTGTGGCGTCACGTTATATAACGTCAGCGTCATGTTATCATCCGCGTTATCAAAGTAGATCCTCGATGTACATCCGTGGTCTGATTCCACGGAATTTCGCGGAATTGGCCGAGACAGTTCCGATTGGGATATTATGCAAAAGTATGCATGTCTGGTTGTAAACCATATCACAGTTTATAGCTATGGTTTCCTCTTTAATTGCATGGCCTCATGCCTCAGACTCAATGATGGCCCTAACATAAAGCTTTCATCTGTTTGCTGGTACCTGGTGCTAGTCTTTGGCTGGGCCGACCATGGCTCATATTGAGGGTTTCTTTAGCTCTGACTGTGTCATGAGCTCTTTTCTTTGATTCATCATAGTGTGTTAATTTGTTTAGAATGTTTCTCTGTCGTGATACATTGCAATAGTAAGGAAGCCTCCATGGAGCTAAATATTGTTTGACGTGTTTTAACAGCAACATAATTTAGAGCAAAGATTTGGTACCACTAAGATGCATTTACGGGGCTTAGGCTGCTGTCCGTTTGAAGGTGGCGGTTCTGTTGTGTTAATTCGTTGTTTATTGTTGCTCCCATTTTTGAGTTCTGCGTTTGTTCCTTGTTTTGGTATGCTTTACTTTATGTCCATTCTAGTTTTCCAGAAGAGAGAGAGAACGCTAGTTGACTTACTTTAATTGTCTTCTGGATGTCGTGTACTTGTTATTGTTCTGTGAATCTTCCTCATGATACCAGGGGATGGTCTGCAGTGTGTAATTGTGGCATTCCCTGATCATAGTCACTTCCTTGTTTATAGCTATGGTTTCCTTTTTAATTGCATAATGGTGGGTCATGCCTCGAACTGATTGACAATCCTGGCCTAAAACACTTTGAAATACATTAGTGGGTTGGTGCCTGATGGTCGTATTTGGCTAGGTCCACCATGACTCAACTTGGGGTTTTCATCAGTACTTGCTGTCTGTCAGTTTAGCGCCATTTTCTTTGCTTCATCATGGTACACTGTACGTCAATTTGATTTGAGTGTTCCTCTGTGATGACGCAATACATGACTGAGCTTAACAAATTTCGTGTTAAAATAACAGTAGAATCTAGGGCGACAATTGGACACTTAAATATAATTTCGTTCTCTAGCTGCTGTTTATTCTAAGGCATTGTAGTGTTGTTATTTATTTATTGTATGTTTTTTTATCCCATTGGGTGTGGTCTTTTGTGATGGGTCCTTATTTTAGGTGTAATTTAAGTGTCTTTGTTGAGTTCAGCAATCATCTTGCTGAGGAAGAGGGAGCTGGTTACTAAGGGGATAACTGTAATCCAAATTTTAATTTGGAGAGGTATTTCGTTGGTTATACGGTCGGAAATTTAGCTTTACGGCGACGCACGAGCGGAGCAGCAAAACGTGATTTCCGAACGTATAACTGACGATGAATAGTTTGAATATGATTATCCCCATTCTAATGCACTTATGCAGTCTCGTCTCAAATTGTAGCGTTGCAAGCCGCTAAATGCCGCACGTCACCCAACAAAATGTGACGTAATTAATGAGGTCAAACTGTTTCAGGATATACTGTCGCAAATTTGTCGTTATCCAATCAGAAGTTGCGTTACAAAAGCAAGTGCGTTAGAATAAGGCTGTCTCGTTCTGTGTCTCTACCACATTTGGTCAAGTGTTGGTCTGCGATCTGGGATTGTGGCATTTTCTGGTCAACTCACTTGTTTTTAGGATGGGATACTAATTTCATGCCCAAGTCTGGTCAATTTTGTTTACAGTGATTCTTCTCTCTCTAACAATGTTACAAAACCCATCCAACATCTAATAAAACGTAGCTAAAATTTACATTAATGATAAACCTATTCTAAAAAGGACAATACTATTGAATTTAGAACATTTTCTGCGTAGTTTCACCAGAAGTTAGTCGCACTTTGACTTACACTGAATATCTTACGCCATTCAATGACGCTAAATAGTGAGGCAAAAATGTAAAATCATATGTGGTATGGAAAAAATCAGTTTTATCTTCTTCAAATAGGGCAATAAAATGAGGGTGGCTTGCAAATCTGGCCCTCAGCAAATCTTTTATTGGATATGCCTGGATCCTGCCATCTCGAGAATTGGAAATCCGAATCTGCCACGATATCAGTGATACTTTCCATAGACTCAGATAAAGAAACGTTTTGAAGGTTAAAAAATATGATCCTACCAACCATTTAAACATGTGTTGAGGGTGCTCAAAATAACCGCCCAGAGAGTTATTTTGAGCATCCACAGCTTTTGAGCAACTACAACACATGTTTTGGCTGAGTAATAATAATGCATTCGTATGATATTGATTGTTAACTCCTGTCTTATTGTTTCGGAAAGGGGTTTAAAAGTGCACTCAATTGGAGCAAAATCTTCAATTTATCAAAATTTTAACAAAACTATATATGCAAGATATATTGTTCAAAACATAATACTGTTAAACATATTAAATTGAGAAGCAACATTGTAAATGTTAGGTAAATGGAATATACATGTACCTGTCTTTTTGGCTCACACCATCTGGAGCATACAAATTCTGTATATACTTGCTAAGCCAAAGGTGAGTAACAATACATGTAGAGAGGAAGCAAGTTCAAAACTCTGGCCAAGTCACATACATCAATAGAGACTTATTTTCTCCATACTTATCATCGTGTCGAGAGCCATTTGAAACGGTTGACTTGCACGAGAGAGAGAGAGAGAGAGAGAGAGAGAGAGAGAGAGAGAGAGAGAATTATTTTTTGAAGTATTGTAAAATATCACAGTCACATTATAATCTCATTTAAGGCTTGATAATGCGCTCAGCACACCTATCCAGATACTTAAATTGATAATGTAAGTATCACAGATATTTTTTCAGTGCCCTTAAGCTAGTATCTCACTGGGATGCGAGCAATTTGCGACTATTTCGAGACTAATTTGAGACACGTTTTGGCGACAGAAATACGACATTGCAACCATAATCACAATGCGGTCACACCAAATGGGTGATTAAGACACATTTGCGACAGTCGCACGAATGTCGTACGATTGTCGCACGACACATTGGCGAATGTTTCACGACATTCGCGCGACATTCGTACGACATTCGCGAGACACTCGCACGATGCTCGCCCAATGAAAATGCGAACATTTATTACCATCGACCGCCTCACGACGTTCTCACGAACGTCGTGCGACTGTCGCGCGAAGGTCGTGCGACTATCGCACGATGGTTTTGCGAGAAATGATAAACCAAGAATAATAAACATTCTAGCAAGCATTGAAACTTCAGACTAGGAAGGTACTACGCTGTTGGAAGGAACTAGAGGGCTGGAAGGAGCTAGATTGTTGGAAAGTGTCATGCTGCTGGGTGGTATTGGACTGTTGAATGGTTGCAAATATAGCAGCTCTAATTGCCCATATACGTATGGCATGATGAGCCCAATCAAATCAAAATTGCAATGAGTTCGGATGAGCCTCGGTCTGTGAAAATCTATTTTATACAGTTATGCGCACATCAAAGGCACAGATCAGACTGCACGGATGCGCATTCTAATCTGAACCTTAGTTGTCCGCTGCAGTGATAATTTGTTTATAGTGTTCTGTATGCCAAATTCAAACCTCAGAAGGGCTGCTGGGATTAAGCAGGCTGTTGTAGTCTAACCAAGACACAATAAGAATACCTTAATACTGTACTAGAAATTAGGCCTTATAAAACATACTTAACAAAATTATCCTCTCAGGGTGCAGAACCATTTTTAATAACTGAAATTACTCAAAACAGTAAACATGTAACTAAGCCCAATCAATACACCATACTTATATGAAACTATCCTCTCAGATAGCAAGAATACTTGACAACTGGAATTAGTCAAAACTGTATACTTAAGTATGCCTAACCAAGATCTCGTACTAAGAAGGAACTATCATCTCAGATAGAAAGAATTCTTTTAACGGACCTTTGGCGACATAATTGCGAGTCATTTAAGATATTCGTGCGATAGTCGTGAGACATTCGTGCGACTGTCTCACGACGTTCGCCAAAACATCGCTTAGTTTAATTTACTCGCAATGTTGTCGCGAAGTGTTTCATTTATGTTGCAATTGGCTCGCAATTAAGTCTTAATTATCTCGCAAATATGTCCTGTTCCAAAATGACTGCGACTAAATTGCGAGGGGTCGGCGACAAGTTCACGACGGGTTCGAGACACTCGCGATGACTTTGTGACCATTTTGCGAGGAATTTTGTCGCATAAAATTTTTGAACATGTTCAAAATTTTCGCGACTACTTTGCGCCACTTGGCGACACATGCGAGGAAATTACGAATCAATGGCGATTGTTTCGAGACTGCTTTGCGACCCACTCGCGATGTCTGTCGCCAGCTGTCGCAAAACAGTCGCAGTCCAGTGAGATAGGGGCTTTAGGGTCACCATGGCTGTCACATATGGCCATTTTCTTCGCATATTATCAAATAGACATTAGATAATGATCATAATAAAAAAGAAAAGATTTGCTAAAGTGTTAGCAACATTAAATTTTGTATGAAAAAAGCAAAATAAAACGGACAGCAACATTGAAAGCAGGTAAATCTAAAATGCAAAATCTATTTAACCATGCCATGCGATCTGCCAGAAAAAGCAAGTGAGTATGACCATGGAAATGCTTCAATCACCACCATGTTGTGACTCCCAATGTTTACCATGTAAGTTTACAAACTTAAAGGAATTATTGAAAAATGACCCTGATATAGTTATCCACATAAATTCCTTTGTAATGGGCATCATAAATTGTCATTTTCCCAGATTCCTTTGTAAAATTGAACCTTTATCAGTTACCATTTATATTAACTGCAGCATTGCACGTTGCCTGACTTACGTTGTCTATCGCATGTCATGTGCCTTTATCAGGTTATGATGACGTTGCACGCCAATGATGCTGAGTGGACACAAAAAGTCGATCATTATGTCATAATCGCTAGTTTGAAGAGTGAATCAACTTGGTAAGCTGATAAATAGAATACCAGGTTTGCGTCTTTTGATATCAAGTCTACCAGGCTCAGCTTAAAGAATGCATGTTAAATTGCTGGGCAAGCTTCGCGATGTCAACAAGCGTTCTCCAAGCCTTGCCTGGTAAAATTGATATCAAAACACGCTCACCTAGTATTCTCTTTTTATAATACGGTTCACTTAAAACATGTTCCATTCTTATGGATCCCAAACATGACATAATAAAGGGACTGCACTGTACCGACCTTAAAAGGAATGGGTACACATGGCCATAAAATGACCTTTGATAGACTTTGAGCTATTAAAATTAATGTACATGTGTATCACAGAAACGCTTGTATAGTCATTAGTTTGAGCACTTGAATAATGTAAAATAACGTCTTTTCAAATTTCGAATATTTTTTATGACACATAAATATAACACAAGGTCTCAAGAAAAATGAGACAATCTACTACATTGTTGATGAAATGCGTTTAAAAACATCCAAAGATAAAAAAAATGATATCCCATTAAGACATTGCATTTTTTCCAGCTAATCACTACTTTTTTCGTGTGCTATCTAGTCTGCTTATGTAGATTGGTAGCATATATTGTTCATATACATCTAAGACACATTTTGTACAAATATGGATGTAATCACAGTTTAGATAACAAAGTTATGAACCGTTACTTGACGGTGTCTAGGCATATGCGGAGCATGTCACAAATTATATTGCTATTGTTTCAGAGAGGGCTTGTCAAATTTTTTGTCTCTACCCTTTTTATATAAGCTTTAATAGTAACAAATATTGCCATCTATTTGTTGAGTAAGTCCCACTGGTTCAAGTAATAACTAAATATTTAGTTTTGATGTGCTTAGCAAACAAACAAGCACGATCTTCCAGATTTTATATGAGACAACATATTTACCATTAAAATAAATGACATGAAATAACATGTGATCAGTTAAAATGACGACAAGGAAATTGTCATTGTGGTATTACTAGAATAATTTTGCACGAAATCCATTTTACGATACTAGTGACTGCTCTGCCAATTATCAAACATTAAAAGAACATGGGTTTTACGTTTAATTAGCCAAAAGTAGTGAAAATCTAATTTATGCGTTTACGATTCTTAAAACGTTAGCATTTGCTGAAAAATAAAAAATGTAGTAGGCATGATATATCTTCTATAAAAGCAATGCCAATGGCAGGAAAGGTATCAAATTTTTAACACCGTACCTTGAATAGTCACTTGTATATGTGGTAATGCATTGTGTGAAATACAACAGCGAAATTTAATTGGATTTACACTACTATTTGGACTTGATGAATTTCATTACTGTAAAAAATAGTAAGTGAGTATGATCAGGAAATACCACAATCACAAACTGCAGACAACCCCGTGGCACCGCAAGGAAGAGCCACTCACCCATCACGAGACACCAGGAAGACAAATTAAGCAAAGCAATCAGCTCTCTCTTCCCCAACAAGATGATTGCAATACTAGAATGGACATAAAGTAACGTACAACAAAAATGTAACAACGATTTCGACGAACTCCGCTTAACCAACATATCACCAAGTAAAGGTTGATAACTTTGTTATCTAAACTGTTATACCACCCATATTTGTACAAAATATTTCCTTGATGTATATAAACATATCCTTAGAAGATCATAGATTAACTGATACACCGTTTTGTGTTATAACAAAAGTCCATGATTTACTGGGACAACCCTCGTACATTGTAGCGGTAAAATTTTTAGTGGCTTGTAAATGTGGCCTTGATATCAGAACTATGGTTACCAACTATCCACTGTTTAGGTTGTTGTTCTACCTCTCATCGATTATGGTCTAGCCCCACATTGTGACATACTATGGAAAAATCCACTTGATTTGTTCAGAGAATTGACCAATCTGCTCCAGTCCTTGTAACCACATCAATATAAAGGTATTTTCTTAGTCTTGTAGACTTCAATTTAGTTTCACTTACATCCCAGTACCAGTACATGCAACATTCTTTCCAAGATCACCATAAGCTTTCCCAGCACTTTCAATCTTATGGTTTTTCATATAGTAATCAACTTATCTCCCTGAAACAGATGTTTATCTGCCCCAGTATCCAGCAAGGTCTGTTCCACAACAGTATATGCTCTTAAATAGATACTCATCATACTCAGTTCCATGCAATATTTTTTCCATAGCAGCCTTATTCCGCTTGACCTTGAGTGGTGCCTTTTCTATTTCTATGGGTTTCAGCTTATTCCCGTGAAACATAGAGTCATCATACCCAGCACCTTGTAGCATTCATTCCATAACTACTTTAGTCCTCTTAACATTATCAAGATTTATGCCTTTTCTAATTCTATGGGTTTCAGCTTGTTCCCCTTAAACAGAGTCTCATCATTCCCAGCACCTTGTAGTATTCGTTCCATTACAGCTTTAGTCCTCTTTACATTATCAGAATTTATGCCTTTTCTAATTCTATGGTTTCCAGCTTATTCCCCTTAAAGATAGTCTCATCATTCCCAGCACCTTGTATTATTCGTTCCATTACAGCTTTAGTCATCTTTACATTATCAGAATTTATGCCTTTTCTAATTCTATGGGTTTCAGCTTATTCCCCTTAAACATAGTCTCATCATTCCCAGCACCTTGTAGTATTCGTTCCATTATAGCTTTAGTCCTCTTAACATTATCAAACTCTGGAATATTGTCCACCATATGGTAGTGAACATGCTTGTGATCTTTCACTAAATATTCTGAGTCAGCAAATTTACACATTCGTCTCTTTATCCAAACTTTCCCGCCGGGTTTAGGTCGCTCTGGTATCTGCTCATCAGCATTCTGTGGAGATGAAATAGAAAAATATAATATTTAGCCATATTGGGAGTAAACCTATCTTTAGGGTTTCTGATCAAGTAAGATTCAAACCAGCTACCTCAACTACAGGGACTAGCTAAAGTATTGAACTTTGACGTGAAGCAAGCTAAGTTATTATACTTTCTAGAGAGCGAACAACAAAGGCACTGATCATTTCGCTTGGATGTGCAGCCTAGTCTGCTCTTTTACTGTTCGCATGCAATTAAGTCTGGTTTTCTGGGTTACTCATTACAAGGGCCAATTACACAATATGGATTGTAAACATAGATATTCTAATACAAATGTTCATTACTATAGAATGTACAAAAGAAAATCCAGTAAAACCTGTGTAAAACGGCCACTCCCAAAAAGTTCAAGGCCAATAATCGCTTTGTGCAGGTCAAATGTATTGCAGAATGCTCCAATGGTTTTGATCTTCATTAAGCTACCATTTTTCATAAAGATCTTTGTTTTGTCTATTTTTGAGTGGCCGTTTTACACAGGTTTTACTGTATGTAAACTGAAATATTTCCTCATCCTTATCTATTGTCAGAGCCCATTTCCAAATCATATGTAAAGATTGCCATTCTGCTCTGATTATATGTCTCCAGCCTACCAATTGTGAAACTGTATACTGAGGACAAAATTATCAGTTTTAGACAATAATTGTTATGTATTTCACATCATCCTTTTGAAATGGAATGATCCAAAGTAAATTCTTGAAGCAAGTTGTACAATGTTCTAACAACGACAACAACAAAAATACAATAAAAATCTAAATACTCACGTCCAGTTTATAACGGCGGAGGTTAGGAAGATTCTTTGTCTTATGGCCTTCTCCATATTTGATATGGAATGCTTGAATTCTATTCTCTAGTAATTTCATTGGAGCATCACTCGTCTCATAGTCTTTGTACACCTCTTCAGATTTACCCAATACTGACTTTACAAGCCTAAAAATAGAAATAAATACGATTCATCTCATGAGATAATAAGTATCTATCATGAGTGTGAAGGTTTATTAGAAAAATCCCTCCCGAGGATCGCTGTTTGGCATCACGAGGCTTGCCGAGTGATGACAAATGGTGATCACGAGGGATGGATTATCTATCCTACCTTCACACGAATAATTAATTCTTTTTCTTGCTCAACACTGTTTTTATTTATCTATTTGTTTATTTATTTATTTTAAAATAAGCTTCCAGAAGTCTCTGAATACGCTAAGATGCAATTTCACATGTAGGCGTTACTTGACGTCCTGGGTAAGATAGCATGGGTAAGATAAGATTTTCTATCCCGGGGTAAAATCTCAGATATCCTTATCCGGTGTGCATGAAAAAGAATCTATCATGAGTGTGAAGGTTTTAGACAAAAATCCGTTCTCATGATCAACGTTTTGCATCACGAGGCTTTCTGAGTAATGACAAGTGGTGTTCGCGAGGGACAGATATTTCTATTAAATCCTCACAGGAATGTAGATCCTTTTTCTTGCTAGAAGTTCATGAATATGCTTAGAAGCGTACTAATATGATGATGTCACTTTAACATAACAATGACGTCACTTGTCTTTGGAAGTGAGGCTGTTCATTTTTTATACTTCCCACAATTGGTACGGGTTATGCGAGATAAACTTTTTTCGTATGAGTAAAAACAGAAGATCCGACGATCTGGTGTGCAAGAAAAAGTGGCTTTAAATTTGTTTCGTCTTTCTTTAAACCCTTAAAGCGCCAATCGCAACAAAAGTCGTCTGCTTTTTTTGTCTGCTGAAATGTTTAAGAAGCCTCTATGGCAAACAGTGTGGACCCAGATCAGACTGTTACTATAGGAGCAGTCTGTTCTGGGGCCACGCTGTTTACTTCTGTACTTAATTTGTCAGTAATGTTAGGCAATTATTTGCATCAGACGACTTCAGAAGAGGACATTTTCAGATGCATTTTTTTCTTGGTGCTTTAAGGGTTAACACACATACGTTGCTATCTAGTGGGCATCGAAGTGTAAATTTTAACATAAACATTTATCTACGTACCCGCTTTGGATGTTGAAGCAGCAAAGGCTCTGGCGAGACTGCCCTCATGTGACAAGAACCAAACTTGCATGAACAAATTAACATGGGTCAACATATGCGGTGACAGGACAAATAACTTTAACATAAAATTGTTCCCAAAACATGCACCAACAGCCATAATGTATATAATAGGACTAGATATCTAACTTTAGTACTTTTCACCATAGTTTCTGCTCTGGCAAGACTGTACAAATGCGCAGGGTATCAATTCTAAGGTTGTGACTCTGATGTCCTTTGTGTTTTGCTTTTTATGTAACACCCATTCTGTATGTGGTTAATTCCTGTTTTGTGTTGTAGTTCCATGGGTGAAAGTTCAAAAGTTTCAAAATTCTAAACTTTCGCAACTCCAATCTTAAAACCTACAGTATGCCCACTATATATTCACAATTTCAATTTTAAATGATCAAATGTCTTTAGACAGACTAAAAATAAATCAGAAAAGCTATTATAATCTCTCTAATTCAGCATTTTGAGGCTGACTTTCTGTGGAGTTGTTTGTCAAATATAATATTGACTTGAAAACAATTCAGCAAATGGTCAAATTAGAGCAAGTTATTTTAATAATTAAGTTTATCAATACAAGCTTAACAATTAGAGTGCTTGATTTTCTGTTTGTTTTGATTCTTTATGTCCCAGTCAACACTTTTGAGTCAAGTCGAAACGGGTCTTTCTGTGTTGAAAGAGTGTTAATCAGAGGATAAAGTGTCTTGCTCAAAGACACAACGCAGTGGCTCATGTGAGGCTTGAACCAGCAACCCTTCAATCCTGAGTCAAGAACCCTACTATTAAGCCACTGCGCTCTTCTAAAGTGTTTGAACAAGAAAGGTATCTTGGCTGAAGTTAAGAGAAATATACAAAGTTTGAATTAATAGGAAAGAAAGAATTTCATGGGTTTTATCAATGTAAAAACAGGACGTACTCAAAACCCTTACAGAAAACCTTTCAGGTTGTAATCAGTTTGAAGTGGATTAGTAGGGAGTCTATGCAAAATGAAGTCCATGACAATGGAATCCCTTTCATAACAAATCTACAAATATAGTAGTGATGCGTTCATGTGCGGATCCAGAAAATTTCGTCAGAGGGGGTCCAACTTTATCAACGTTTTATTTTTTTACTTGATGAGGGAGAGGATCAAAATAACCCTAAAAGGGGCCATCATTGGTCCGCCAGCAAAACGCCATTGAAATTGCGTTTCGCTGGCGGGCCGATGGTGGCCCAACATTGAATGCTAGCTTGTCATTTCAGGGATCTGGACCAGTATTGCTATAAAACCCTCTATTCTTATTTTTCAGAGGGGGTCCGGACCCCCTGTTCCCCCTCTGGATCCACGCATGACTTTTGTTATGGTATTCTATACCTGTCTTGGATTCTTTCATTTACAAATTTCATTGATGGCTGTAAACTTGGAGATGGTGTGTCATCTTCAGTCCTCACACTGTCTAGCGCCATCATGTCCTGGTTTGCTTGCATTTCTTTCACTCCTGCTTGCTTTGCTTCAACTTCTTCTGCAGTTGGTTGCCTTGTTTCCAATTCATCTGTTGCTGTTTCAATAACTATAGCAGGCAGTTTTGGAGTACTAGCTTTAAAGTTTGTATCATTATCATCAAAATGTTTCTTTAAACTAGTCTTTTGTGATTCTGGTTTCGGAGATCTGGATTTGAGAAGAGGAGATTGTCGTTTAGGCATTGGCGATTTTCTTTTTACAGGTTCTGGGCTTTTATAAGTATTTACAGATACCACATCTAAATTTGGAGAATGAGCAATGTCAAGTTTTCTCTGAGTTTCAACTTTAAAACTAGATTCACTTGATCGTTCCTTAGCAGCACTTACATGCGTGTCTGGTAATTCTCTTAAACCATTGTCTTTTCCGACGCTTTTAGGGGTACCCAAATGTATTTCTTCCTGAGTTTTCTCTTCTCTGATTGCAGGCAAAACAAGTTGGCTATCCTGTTCCTCTTTCACTACTTCTGTCACAAGAACTGGTTTTCGAGGTGTTTTACCATTTTCACTGCTTGTATCACTTATAACAGGAGAAGCTTTACCATCTGACTTAGGTTTCATCTTATTTGAAAAACTTGGTTTGATATTTCTAACAGCCTTGGATTCATCTGGCATCTTTAGTTCTACTGAATGGCTTCGTGGAGAAGGGCCATTAACTGATGTTCTGCCTGTGCTGGGCTGCGCTACTTGTTTGGATTTTAGTTTCTTATGTAACTTTTTATTTTCTATTTCAATAAGTTCATTCTCCATCATTTCTCGGAGAGCTTCTCTAATTTGTAACATACTGCGAGGTTTTCTTTTAACTCTGTTTCGATAGACTGATCCTACTTTTATATTTTCTCCAGCTTTGCTCGATTTTCTTTGTAGAGCTCTGTTTGTTGCTTTTTGGTGCATAAGTTCTTTGTAGTAAACCATTCCTGAAAAGCAAAAATGTTAGAATTTGAAGAAATATTGTTCTTGTGTCAGACATCTAATAAGTGAGTAGAGACTTTACTTATAGATCTGAATAAAGGATTTTTGCTAAACATCCATGTTTAAGGCTTATCAAATGGTATTACCAGCATTTGCCTATTTAAATGAAGTGTCCTATAAATGAAAAACAGAGGCAACATACAACACTGAAATGCAGCAATCACACTAAGATCTGAAATACATGCGAATAAAGAGCACCACTTAACCCTTAATGCGCCAATCCCAACAAAAGTCGTCTGCTATTCTCGTCTGTTGAAATGTTTAAGAAGCCTCTATGTCAAACAGTGTGGACCCATATCAGACTGCTCCTTTAGGAGCAGTCTGTTCTGGGTCCACGCTGTTTCCCTCTATACTTAACTCGTCAGTAATGTAAGGCAATTATTTACAGCAGGCGACTTCAGCAGACGACATTTGCCGATGCATTTTTTTCATCGAACCAAAGGACTAGGCGTGAGGAGTGTTATCTATCATATGGGTCTTGATGTGAGAAAATTCGTCTTATGGGGTTTGCTATCAAAAAAGGTACAGACCAGCATGCGCATCTTTGCAGTCTGATCAGCGCCTTTGTTATTCGCTTTTTAGAAATTATCATATATAAACTAACTACAAGCAAACTTTTATTTTTCTAACTAGTTGCTGTAGCTTGGGAGAATGGTTTGAGTGTTGCTTTGTCAGAAACCTTGAAGACCACCCGTGTTTTAGCGTCGAGGCCCATTTAGTATTGATGGGAGCGCAGTGGCTTAGTGGTAGCATGCTTGACTCGAGACCGAGAGGCCGCCAGTTCGAGCCTCATTGGCGTCACTGCGTTGTGGTCCTTGAGCAAGACGCATTTATCATAGCTTAGCACTGGTTCAACACAGGAAGACCCGTCCCTGTTTGACTGAAAGATTGTTGATGTGACGTAAAGAATCAAATCAAACAAAAACCATTTAGTATTGAAACAGACGTTTCAAATATATTGTAATAGAGATATTCTACAGAGATTCTAATACTCCAACTGATATAAGATACGAGGGCTGTTCAAATATGAATGCAAGTAGCCTCATAACTCTCTTCATATATATGCTACGACAAATGTCATACCTTTCTGGAGAGAACTATTTGTCGTCTTTAAAATGGCACCAAACAAAAAGAAACATTCACTATATTTCTCGAGTTACAGACCCTTATATAAAGGCCATTCCTGTATACTGATGTTTTTCTGAAGCAAATTGCAATGCACGTTTTGGTACAAGTGCGGATATAGTGTCATATCTTTGTAAGTCTTAGTCAAAATGGCACAAAATTTTAGATGCAAGTTTAAGTAACAATCCTGAAGTTGCTTGCAGGAAAAAGTTTATTCAATTCTGTTTCAATCTTGAGTTAACAGGCACGTTTGTGACGTCATTAATTTTATAATAAACGTCATTTTGAGTTATCTACTGGTGATGTAATAATGAACACCGCTGTGTCGTTTTCTTTGCGTTTTGCTGAAAACATGCTAGATATGAAATAAGGGAGTTTTCAAAACGCGCCGTCCACTATTTACAGAATTATCACATTTTATATCATTTTTCAAGCATTTTTCTGCTTTTTAATGACGTGTTTACATTAATTAAAATATGTTCAATCTGTCGAGCCCTCAAGACCAGATGAGTGATTTATTGTAATTTATGCCTATAGTGGTCAAACTTAAAGTTTACGTTCAAATTTAGAATAAAGTCGCAATGTTATGACAAAAAAATAAAGTATAAATTCTATAACCCCTTCAATTAAGGCAGTTTTGACTTAAAAAATAAATGCTTTTCAGCGTTTAAAAATTACCCAATATCCATCAACATCTTGTAGCAACAACTCAGTATGAGCGATCAACATATTGTATTTGAGTTAAAACTAGTTTAAATGTTGCTTCGTGCATTTTGTTAGAGTTAAGTTTAACTGAAAACTGAAAGGTGGTGTTTTGTTTACCATTTATTTCCAAACATAAGGAGACTTCAGTGAAAACGATTCGTTGTTATTTAACAAAAGCGTGTCGGATTTTTGCAACTTTCACAGAATCATTATATATGAATATGGGGATACTTCCTAAAAAAAAATCAAGAAATGTCACCTGTTTATCGAAGAATTATACGCTCGTCTATATTACTGGTATATGTTCGAAGCATTGAGTTTTTTAGTATACTAACGTGACCCTCATTCGAAGGGCTATAACTCAAAAAGCATTCTATATTTTTCTTTATGTCTGGTGCCAGTTTAAGGGTGACTTATATTCCTTTATAGAAACGTTTACCATTTTGTCGTAGCATATATGTGAAGAAAGTTATGAAGCTACTTGCATTCATATTTGAACAGCCCTCGTAATAATTTCAAGTCAAAAGCAGTAACGTGTGTGTGTGTGTGTGTGTGTGTGTGTGTGTGTGTGTGTATTTTCATTTTTCTGGTAAAATGTCTAAAGGCGGTCACTTACAAAGTCAGTATAATTTAGATCTAGTATTCTTTACTTACTGGGAACCAACCCCGCTGATATTGTGTCTTACCTGGTACCCCTGGTTTAATCAACATCACATCCTTTCCTTCTCTAAAATACTGAAGTAAATGCTGCATCTCTAAGTCAACGTCAGGTAATGTCTTTGATACTTTAAATGGCTCAACCTTCTGCAATGGCGGCAATGTTTGTTCTGTTAATTTTTGATGTAGGTAGCCTAACAATGGTATCAAGTCAGCATGTCTCATGTGCATCCTGGTACTCAGTTTATTTATTACATAGGCACGCATGATATCTGTTGTCTGTGCGTTGTTTTTCTTTCCCACAAGTCGCTCATAGTTTTTGGTATCCAGAACAAAACATTCAGTGTTGGCTGTACACCGTACAGTGTGCATGTATGTGCTGTATAACAGTAAAACGAAACAAAAATAAGCCACTTCATAAGATTTTTAACAATCTGGTATGTGCGACCCCAGGGGGGTACTCTCATGTTTTCTTCATACGTAGGCTCGGGCCCAGCATCTACCATTCACCCCCAAAAATATCAGGAATGTCAAGCATCTAAAAAAATGTTTGAAATTTTAGCATTTCTAAAAAATATTCCCCATTCTGTACCTTGACCTTAAACAAAGACCCTTAAGTCATAGAAATGATCCCTTAATATAGTCCAATTTTGTGATGACCACCCCCCCCCCCAAAAAAAATATATCCACAAAATCTTTATACCCCCAGAATATGCATTTTTCTGTAAACCCCAAAAATATTGAATTTCAAAATTTTGAACCCTCAAAAATGACCCAAGCCTTCGTATGTATGAAAATATCAGAGTACCCCCCTGGATGCGCAGTCTGGTTACAGCCTTTGATAGTTACATGGATATTCTATGAGTGTTAAGCTACTAAGCGAACAACATTTGGAGTTTCTAAGCTTAAAAGGTGACTGCACAGGCTCATCTGAGTCAACAGTTGTCACAATGCCACATTATTGGAAATCTCATAACGTGGCTCAAATTAAGTAAATGTTTCTAAGCATAAGATGTTTGTACTTATCACTAAAACAAACAATGCTAAGATTCAGACATTACTTTTTAGCCATCTCAGAACCTTAACTGATTGCCTAAAAGTATGGAAAAAGACGAATGAATGTCTAGACCAAAAGTAGATATATGGCTAAGTAATGTTTCAATATCCCCCAGTTCCTTTTCCTGTACTGTACAGAGACTTATTTTTCTCTTACATACGTCTCGCAACTCATTTAGCCCACTTAACACATCAAAACGAGTGGATATGACATCTGGAATTGAGCAATTTGATCTGGGTCTGGCCAGTCTGTCTCGGCTTTTTTGACAGGAAACTAATGTTTGAAAATTTACAACATTTTAAAATAAGCAGAACGTCTAGCACTCTTTTTGGGTAAGAAAATGACATGTACATATATCAAGGTTAAATAGTGTACCAATTAAAATAAATTAAGTTTTAAACCTTAAAACATATGCTGTGGGTACTCAAAAGAACCGTCCCGATAAGACGGTTCTTTTGAACACCCAAAACATATGTTTAATGACTGCTTTGGAATATCACGTATTTGAACTATTATGGAAAATGGAGCATTTGCTCTTTTGTAGTAAATGCTCTATTTTCCATAATATTTTCAAAAGTATTCAAAACTTAAAGATGCATAGTCTGTAACTTTTGATCTTCTAATTTTAAAAATAATGTTTTTATTTTTCAAGAACTCAGTAAAAATACTCACAATCAGGTAAACATTTTACCATTTTCGTAAATCTTAACAAGTTATCACTATCAAAACAACTGCATTTATGTTAAAATTCAACGGTCTATAATTATTGGAGGGACGCAAATAATTACCAACAAGAGAAAAATACACCTATTTGATAAGATAATTCACTTTTCCATGCAGTTTTCAGCTGTACTGAACATTTTTATTGTGAAAACATAGCTTAATTCTACTTTTACAAATGATTTAAAAAGAAAATATTTTTTTTTGAAAAATGTTCATAGTTACAGAGTATGCAGCTTTAACTTAATTTTTTCTTGAATTGTTTCAGTGTTGTCTAAAAATAGAAAATGATTTCATGATCTGAAAATAGCTTATGGAGTAATGACCACTCAAAAGAAGATCAAAATTGGTTTTCAAGACCAATTATCACTTATCACAAGTCAAAAGTATTGCAGAATGCTCCAAGGGGGTATTCTGCAGTACTTAGACCTGCATTAATCGATAGTTGGTCGCTCAAGACAGGTTTTAATGTACACTACAGCCTGTGCTAAAGTTTACACATAAGTGCACTGTTGATCACTTGGCGTGCACAACACTACTAAAGAGTAATAGTAGATGTGTCACCTCGTTGCACACCATTTACATAGAAAGTGCCAACTTTAGTACTGACTCGATTGTTCCTTAAGCCAAGTAATGCTTCAACATCCCCCAGAACTTCCTTAGGCTGTATTGTACAGATTTTGATTTGATTTGAATCTTTATGTCCTATCAACAATCTTTCAGTTAAACAGGGACGGGTCTTCCTGGGTTGAACCAGTACTAAGTTAGGATAAATGTGCCTTGCCTAAGGACCACAAGCCAGTGACGCCAGTGAGGCTCGAACCCGCGGCCTCTCGGACTCGAGTGAAGCACTCTACCACTTGACCACTGCGCTCCCTATGTACTGTATTGAGACTTATCCTTTTCTCTTGTATATGTTCTCTATTTATTTAGTCCAATTCACCCATCAAAACAAGGGAATATGATAACTGGAACTCACAAAATGCTTGCCAGAAAGGCAAACAGGGTAGACTCTGATCAGACTGCTTCTTCAGAAGCAGTCTGATCTGGGTCTGTCCTGTTTGTCTTGGCTTATGTGACAAGCAACTTATGTCTAGATATTAAGGGTAATTATGGTACAGATTACAATTAGGCGTAGTGGTTCACTATTTTAGTGTTAGACTTGGCATCAAAGGACTGCTTATTCGAGTCGCACTGAAGGTACGTTGTCATGTCCCTGAGCAAGACACTTCCCAGCAGGCACACAACCTTGACTCAACATTGTTTCAATGCATATTCAAAGTCATGGGGTATAATCAACGTTGAATCCATGTTGAGTCAGCAATGTGTGTCTGCTGGGTTTATCCTATGCTTAGTACTGGTTCAACTCATCTCCCAACATGGCTAAAAATTTGTTGACTGTGACGTTAGGCATCAACACAACCAAAATTACAAAATACCTAAGACCAAGTAATGTTTCAACATCCCCTAGAACTTCCTTAGCCTGCACTGTACAGAGACTTATCCTTTTCTCTTGCATATGTTTCTCTATTTATTTAATCCAATTAACCCATCAAAATAAGGGAAAATGACAAATGGAACTCACAAAATGCTTGTCAGAAAGGCAAACAGGGTAGACTCTGATCTGGGACTGTCCTATTTGTCTTGGATACTGTGACAAGAAACTTATGCCTAGATATTAAGGGTAACTACGGTACAGATGACAATCAGAGGCGCAGTGGTTCACTATTAGTGTTAAACATGGCATCAAAGGATCGCTTATTTGAGACGCACTGAAGGCACGCTGTCATGTCCTTGAGCAAGACACTTTATCATATGCTTAGTACTACTTGACTTTTCGCTTACTGTAAAGGCGGCAACTTTAATATTCATGTCTGGGTGTGGTTCTACTATTTCATCTGCTAAGGAAGGGAAATCAGATTTTATTTATAGTTTAATAAAGAGCGAATAAGCTTTTTGAGCCGCGAAAACGTGCATGCATTTCATGAAAATCCTAACCGTATACACACTGAACTCACATTTATTAACCCTTAAAGCGCATAATCACAAAATTTATGTTTTTTGTCGTCCACTAAACTATTTGAAGCCTCATAGATAAACAGTGTGAGTCCAGATCAGACTGCTCCTGTAGGAGCAGTCTGATCTGGGTCCACAATGTGTGCCTCCCTGCTTATATTAAAAAGACATTTTCAGATGCAGTTATTTTGCTGGCGTTTTAAGGACTAAATAATGACTGAGGTGGAGGCACAAGATGATACAGTTACTTTTGAATAAAACCACGCCTCCTTTTCAGCTTTTACCTATGCCTTAGGTTGACTAGTCCTAATTACGCATTCATGAGGCACTGCTTTTACAGTAAGCGAAAAGTCAAGTAATACTGGTTTAACTCAAGAAAAAAGGAAAATCTCCCAACATGGCTGAAAAATTGTTGACTGTGACGTTAGAAATCAACACAACCAGAATTACAAATTACCTAAGACCAAGTAATGTTTCAACATCCCCAAGGACTTCCTTGGCCTGTACTGTACAGAGACTAATCCTTTTCTCCTGCATATGTTTCTCTATGGCGGCGTATCCCTCATTCCGTTTGATCATAATATCCTCTGGCATAGTTTCCCATACTGCTGGGTCCTCATACTTTTTCATAATTGCTGCTTTCCGGAGCTCCCTGGAGAATATACATGGTATTACGAGGGCTGTTCAAATATGAATGCAAGTAGCTTCATAACTTCCCTAACATATATGCTACGACAAAATATTATACCTTTCTGGAAAGAACTATTTGTCGCCATTAAAATGGCACCAAACATAAAGAAACACTCACTATATTTCTCGAGTTACAGAAGCTTATATAAAGGCCATCCCTCTATACTGAAGTTTTTCTGAAGCAAATTGCAATGCACGTTTTGGTACATGTACGGATATAGTGTCATATCTTTGTAAGTTTTTGACAAAATGGCATCAAATTTTAGATGCAAGTTTAAGTAACAATCCAAAAGTTGCTTGCATGAAAACATTTATATAATCTTGTTTCAATCTCAAGTAAACAGGCACGTTTGTGACGTCATTAATTTTATGATAAACGTCATTTTGAATTATCTGCTGGTGATGTAATAATGATCATCGCTGTGTCGTTTTCTTTGCATTTTGCTGAAAACACGCTAAGTATGTCATTAGGGAGTTTTCAAATCGCGCCGTCCTTTATTTACAGAGTAATCACACTTTATATCATTTTTCAAGCATTTTTCTGCTTCTTAATGACTTGTTTACATTAATAAAAATACGTTCAATATGTCTAGTCCTCAAGACCAGGTGAGCAATTTTAGTGTAAATAATGCCTATAGTAGTAAAACTTAAAGTTTACGTTCAAATTTATAATAAAGCCGCAATGTAATGACAAAAAAAAAAGTATAACTTCTATGACCCCTTCACTTAAGGCATTTTTGACTTAATAAAAATGTTTTTCAGCGTTAAAAAATTACCAATTCTCCATCAATAATTTGTAGCAACAGCTCAGTATGAGCAATGAACATATTGTCTTTGAGTTAAAACTAGTTTAAATGTTGCTCCGTGCATTTTGTTAGAGATAATTTTATCTAAAAACTGAAAGGTGGTGTTTTGTTTACCATTTATTTGCAAACATAAGGAGACTTTAGTGAAAACTATTCGTTGTAATTTAACAAAAGCATGTCGGATTTTCGCAACTTTCACAGAACCATTATATAAGAATATGAGAATACTTCCTTAAAAATTTCAAGAAATTTCACCTGTTTATCGAAGAATTATACGCTCGTCTATATCACTGGTATATGTTCGAAGCATTGAGTTTGTTAGTATACTAACGTGACCCTCATTCAAAGAGCTATAGCTCGATAAGTATACAGTATTTTTTCTTTAGGTCTGGTTCCAGTTTAAAGGTGACATATAGAGCTTTATAGAAGCGTTTACCATTTTGTTCTAGTATATATGTGAAGAAAGCTATGAAGCTACTTGCATTCATATTTGAACAGCCCTCGTATACTGTAATACAATGGGAATATTTTTCTTTTTGACAAACACGTGTCCAAATTACTTTAAAGTGTTTAATTACATTTTAATACTCTACATATATGTTTAAAAGTATCATTCCTTATCTAGTGCTATGAACAGATCAGTTTCCCACTAAAACTTGTTTCTAATTTCAGCTAAAATATAGGTTCCTGCTGTTCATTAGAAACGTCTAATTAAGACGTTTCTAACGAGTACTTAATTATATTCTGATGCACTTGCTTTTGTAAAGCGACGTCTGATTGGATAACATCAAAAAATTGCGACAGTATATCCTGTGATATACTGTCGGAAATAGTTTGACGTCATTAATTACGTCACATATCGTTGGATGACGTGCGGCTTTAGGCGGCTTGCAACACATCTATTTGAGAGGAATTTGCAGAAGTGCATTAGAATGGGAATTACCATATTCAAAATTTTCATTTGGGGAGGTATTTCATGGGATATACGTTCGGAAATCATGTTTTATATATCCGCTCACGCGTTGCCGTAAAACAAAATTTCCGACCGTATATCCGACAATATACCTCCCCAAATGAAATTATTTTATACAGTTATCCCCTTAATATAAACAACATATTGAGTAGAAATAAGGCAAATAGATTTACATGATCAAAGTGCGACTTAATTAGCAAAACATGGTTCGACTTGAAACCACATTATATTTTTTTAGAGTTTTTTTTTACCTGGTAAGACTCTTACCAGTCTGCTCAGATATAGAGACAATATAAAATTCTGAAATCTTGCATTGAGCAATATTGACCATTATACTTTCCTGTATGCAACTAAAAAAGGCATTGATTGAACTCTACATGTGCGCAGGCTGGTCTGCATCTTTGGTTTTGTACGCAACAATAGCCAGGGTTTCTCACGATATGTCCCATTATTGGTTGACCAACGTAAAATACTTACTATGTAACTATGAAAAAATGTAATTTAGAGTGAACAAAAAAAAAAAAATCTTATTGATGATCTAGCCTTTCTGCAGTCAACTGTACTTGTTGCGAAATATCACCTTAAGCTAATTGATAAACTTGCTATACATGTGTTTAGAAAACAAAGACAAAAAACACTTAAAACTTATTTTTGTTCTATTTAAACAAAAGTAGATACACTTTAAGCACATTAGAATTTGGTTGTTATCGCATATGCAAAAAGACATTATCATTTATTCTAACACACCTCGCCTATAGAGCCAACGGTAACAAACTGTGATATATCGCACAATAATTCACTGCTAAAGTGTGTGATAGCTGACGTCACTAGAAAATGACGTCACTCATGGCGTTAGACGGTGTAACGTCGTTTTTACGCCTGAAAGAAGTAACAATTACATGTAAAGGTATGCGACGTAGTCTAATAATTGGCGGGAGTTCTTCAGTGCAATGGCGGAAAGTTGGAAGAAGCTGAAGGCTTCGAATGTGTTTTCGTCGTTAACTGTGTGTTAGAATCGAAATAGATCAGCTCCAGTGCGTGAATTGTTGAGTAATAATTCACTGTTTGTCGGTCAGTTGTACGACGATAAATCACTCGCGCTGCGCGCTCTTGATTTGATCTTCTTTACAACTGACCTCCAAACAGTGAATTATTACTCAACAATTCACTGCTGGAGCTGATCTATTTCTTAATTATTAATCACATTAAATACCATTCTCCATTGCACTTTTTAAAGTGGTTTATATCACCGCATAAAGTTATGTGTGATGAATGAATAAAGGAAATATTCTCCATATTATTTAATAATTTAGGTAATATTCTCAATATTATCATTTGATGGTTTAAACAACTATTACACAATGATCACAATGTTTGTATGAACCGAACGGACACAAAACTCAATAAAAATCGCTACAAGCCTATAATCTGACTTTTTGTATTTAAAAACTGATTCTGCACAACATATTTGTACTTGCCACCAAATGCTGAAATCCACATTTGGCAGAACAGGTAAAATAGTTTTACCTGGAAATTTAAAATGATTTCAATCAAAAAGATCATTCACTTTTGATCTGTTGGTCTTAAAATGTAAAAAGCTTAGAAAAGTGCCTTGCCTTATGCCAATGTTGTTCTTCCTTTTCAAAACAGACAAATTGGAGGATTCTACTAAACATTCAATATAAGGGCATGCATGTAAAACGCAATCTGAACATTTTGGCATCAACTGTTTCTTATAGCTGTATTCTGTTGAAGATAAGTTAAGTCTATTTTAACGATATCAAACTTAACTATTGCTATTCACATTTTGCACTTTAAATGGATCGCGCTTAATAGCTTACAGATACCCCCTATTCTAACCTTTTACTGTTCAGCGAAACAGATATTTCAAGCACACTGCGTGCATTGCAAGACTTATACAGTAATTTGTATGCTAAACAAAACAAAAGTTTTTTTATAATATAAAGCATATTCCATCACACTGTTTTGCATCTAAAAGCAAAGCCTAGCTAAAACAACATATATGATCGTCTTATTTACTACCTTGAATATAAATATGACTTGAAACTTTCATGGATAATTAAAATATCGGGACCTTTCAACACAAAAATAGGGCATGAACTTTCTATGGTATCTTAGCATAATGTGATCTCGTATTTATTCTGCTTACAGACAAGTTTCTTCTAAAAATAATCTAAAAATTCACATCTGTATTTCAAGACTTTTCTATATTTTTTTTGATATTTTGAAAGAGCAAAAATCCAATCGATATTTGCATTAATACATATCTATTTGATTTAATGTTTTGGTAATTTTGGAGCGAAACCTCACATTTTACAGTTAAATTAATATGTTAATAAACTAACATAGTTAACATATTTTCTTACCCATAATTTTTGCATATGTTTTGGTGCACATATTTTCTTACCCATAATTTTAGCATATGTTTTGGTGCTCAAAAGAACCGTCTGATTGAGACGGTTCTTTTGAGTACCCAGTACATATGTTTTGGTTGTGAAATAAGCAAATCATTTTTCTGGTACGCACCCTTAACTAAAGACCTGTATGTATACTGATGAAATAATCATCAATCTGGTTTTGATACAATACAATTGGAATGGTCCTTTGTGCAGGTTAGATTTCTGACATTATGATGTATTTTTGTCCTCGAAGCAATCATTGCAGAAGCTGATGTAATGCCACACCATGTCACATTTCAAACGAGTCTTCATTGTTAGCCAAAGAACTCATAATGGGCTACCAGTATACAAAAGAATAAAACTGACTTAATCAAAGCTATGCAAATTAAATCTAACTAAAAGTAAAGGATTACAGTATTCTATATAGGCATATAATTACAACTGTCATAACATTTATTGAGATCCATTTATATGATTGGTCTAGAATGACCATCTGATCATATTGACCTGTATTTCATTTTTCAATGAACTTCGGTTCGTATTCATGAGGGGCGGGGCATTCACGGCAGAACTTCTTTTGTGATACTTTGAGAGAAATGGACAGTCTGCAACTACTTACACCCTACTTTACATTTAAACAGATATTTTCAGGTGGAAAAGCAAAGATTAACTTAAAAACAACACCAAAATTAACAGTATATATGCCGATCAAATGTCTAATGCGATCTCGTCGCCATCATGTTTTTTTTAACTTCGTGACGTCTATGTACGCGTTACAGTGCACGTCATAGTCTAAATGCGCGAAAAGTTATTAACTGGAAACGTAATTTTAAGGAAAACATAATTAAAAATACTAAGGAGAAAGTATAACGAAAGAAGTTGTAATTATAAGAATTGGAACTTATTTTTCGGCGTTTCACTGAGGTATGAAATGTCGTTTAAATTACATCTAATTTTAGCAGATGTAATTTTCTTAAATGAAATTTCCAAAAAGCTAAATATTGTCCATTACATGATCAAGTACGTCAGAGTTGAAATGAATTGTGAACTATTATAGCTTACCATGCAAATATTTACCCTGTACTATCAATCCTATGTGTTTATTTTAAAGCACATTAAATAACAAATTTCGAAGACAAAACTCTAATCTCTGTTTGCTCATGTGATTGAAATATGTCACAACATTATCTTCTAGACAGAAATGATAAGTACACTTCTACCACGACCTCTAAGTAATGACCCTCGATTAATTCAATGCATTTAACGTTAAAGTCACGCCTCAAAGCGTTTTGTTGAAGTATAAATTATATATTGTTATGTTGATAATCATAATTCGTTGTTAAATAATAAGCTTTGGTGAGCTTTCTTTGCTAACCTCATTAGTTAAATTATGATTGAGAAAATCTCACTTTAGGAAACTAAGAATTTCTAGCGATAAGGTGGGCTGTTTCCCTAAATAAGACGTTCGTTTTATTTTGTTGAAATAACGACTGGAGACAATAGGCACACTCAACAAATACATATAGATGAGCCGTCCATGTACCCTTGCCCACTAGTTTGTATATTTAAAACGGGTTTTCCTAAATACATGTAATATATCTACTTTATTTTGAATGAGAATTTATTTTAATCATCAACTGTGCTCGCTATGCAGTAACATGTGTGGGAAATAGACCGTTTAACTACCCCCCAACCCCATTCCACTGGACAGCGATTCCGCTACGCTCATGGCAATCTAGGATTTTCTCTAAAATTATTCCAAGTCCCCGCTGAAGCGTAGACAACCACACGATTTGGGGGCTTGACACTTCCAGTACGCTTCTACTAAGCTTCAGTTATGCTTCTGCTACGACCCCACTACGACAATGAAGATGCGGTTACTCTTTGTCTACGCTGATGGCGATGCAGCTGCGACCTAGGCGATGGAGCTACGCTTTCGATGCACTTTTGTATCCTTCTTTATTAAATCTGAAGTTTATCTGATATATGTTCTGTTGAATGTCAACAATAGACGCGATCAAGTCGCTATGCATCAGCTGGCCATTATGAACCTGGATGATCGGAGGTCCAGGCAGGACGAAGTCGGAGGGCCATAAGGTCCTGGGTCCGTCGAAGATTATCGGCAGACAGACGGCTACAATGTGGGCACTATGGCCACTTATATTAATAAGAGCAATGAGCATGGAAGGTGGCTATTCATTCTTCAATTAAATGAGAATGGAACCGCTCAGAATTGGTCCCAGAATCCAAAAGAGCGACACCAACTTTAGGAGAACACTTGAACAAGGCCTGGAGTTGGCCAGAACGCCAAGAGCGTAGAGGAAGCGTGGCAGAGGCGCCAAGGTTGACTATGCCTAAGTAACATAGTCGCCGGGGAAGTGCGTTGGTCGTAGCGAGGTCGTAGTGAGAGCGTAGAGAGCATAGCAAGGTTGGGAAGAGCGTAGCAGAAGCGTAGCTGCATCACGGATGAATAACTTTGCGATTTCGCCATGATGTGACGGCGAGTGTGCTACAATACTCACGATGCCGCCGTGACACGGCTACGCTCTTGAAGATCTTACTACGATGTGACTGCGCTTCCGTTGCGCTTTGTGGCCACGGTGATGTCGCTACATAAATTTTGAGCAGGTCAAAACAGTCGCCATGAGGTGGCGATCATGAAGATTCCGATACGCTTCTACTACTACCTAGGCGCTTCTACTGCGCTTCTACTATACTCTTGCCATTTCTGCTGCAATTCGCGTCATTTTTACCAAAATTTCTAATTGTAGCGGAAGTGCCGTCCAGTGGAACGGGGGTGTAAGGAAAACAATCATCCCACATTTATCACGATAGAGTATATTATATACAGTTGATATACAATAAAAACGACCATCTTGCAAAGTGGCCTATTTTTGTCAGATGATTGATGTCTTCTTTTGTTTATACAACCCCTTTCCCCCCTAGACCCAAGACGCCCTTTACACATATTGTATATTTATATGATGACGTTCAATTGTCCAAAGGGCATTTTGGGTCTAGTAAAAACAAACTGAAAGACACCAGTTTCATCTTTTCAATGACAAACATCACAATTTTAAGTATATTTTGTACGCATGCGCAGAAGAATACTGCAAAGTTTTGCAAACAAAGGGCATATATATCCTTAATAATTTAGTACTTTTACTTTTTGAAAACCTATAATGGATTTACTAAAATACTGGTCTAAACGACAGCCAGTATAAAGACGTCAAATGAGGGGTGGGAGTAGAAAGCGCAAGTTTTCAAGGCTTTGTAAATGATGAATCGCTTTGAAACGTATTTTGATGCTAACTATATATACTATACTACCCAAACAGACGAATTTTAATATCATTAGGGCTATTTGAAAATTAAGCTTTTGTAATCATGTCAACTAGAGAAAATATACGCCTTATCGCCAGAGCTTCTTAGCTGATTTATGTTTTAGAAAATCTCACTTCTGTTGGTGGACAGAAATGACAAGTATATTATATCAGATAATATTGATATTATTGTTCTTTGTTTAATAATAAGCTTCAGTGAGATTTTATTTGTTAAACTCCTTGGCTGAATTATATATGAGAAAATCTCACTCACTTAAATTGAGATTTTTTCAATCATAATTCAGCTAATGAGTTTTAGTACTTATGGCATATGCAAGCAGTGGAGTCTCAGACGAGTCGGTACCTTTGTATAGTCTCACCAGTCATTACATTTCATGCAAGGCTGGGAAGTGGATGAAGGTTAAGACCAGAATCAAGATATTTAGCCCCATTTGAGAGTTGTGCATGAATGTTTTAAGTTTGACCAAACACATTTGAGATCAGTATCTTTATCTAATGGACTGGTTCAAATAATCGTCTCAAACTATTGTATGGACTGGTTACAATAATCTTATCAAACTATCTTATGGACTGGTTTAAAAAGTGCTTTCAAAATATTATATGGACTAGTTCAAATAATCGTCTCAAACTATTGTATGGACTGGTTAAAATAATTTACAAACTATCTTAAGGATTGGTTCAAATGGTTTTTTCAAACTATAATATGGACTAGTTCAAATAATCGTCTCAAACTATTGTATGACCTGGTTAAAATAATTTACAAACTATCTTAAGGATTGGTTCAAAAAGTGCTTTCAAACTATAATATGGACTAGTTCAAATAATCGTCTCAAACTATTGTATGGACTGGTTAAAATAATTTACAAACTATCTTAAGGAATGGTTCAAATAGTGTTTTCAAACTATAATATGGACTAATTCAAATAATCGCCTCAAACTATTGTATGGACTGGTTTAAATAATCTTATCAAACGTTCAAATATTCTTCTCAAACTGGCTGGACTACTAAATGAAGTGACTGTGCAAGGTTATCAATGAAAGTAAAAATGTATCTGAAATGTGTACTATCTAGTTCTTAGCTGTGTAAGATAAAATAAAGTGAACATATAGGCACAATATTTTAACGCACTTTTACTTGTGTTTATTTGGACATACATGCATAAGCATTTGCTGCAGTTTAAATAAAGGATTTTACATGAGTGCTAATTTTTCATGTTTTATTTAATTTATTAAACGCGTTGGGGAAAAGAGATAAAATGCGAGGCTCGCCAATCATTTTATCACTTTTTTTGCAACGAGTTTGGTACATTAAATAAAACAAGAGCATGGATATTAGCTTATATTTATCATATGACATTAAGATTACTTTGAAATTGTATTTCTGTCGTAAAAATGTTTTAGTTTTGTCATTATGTACGCAACGCTGTAATGGATGTCATAACATTTCCCGAAAATCTATAAAACCATTAGTGGTTTATCGATTTTATTTCATGTCGTTATTTCACTCCCAGACATGGCGTCATATGATAAGTATTTTATCTTATGGACTGGTTCAAAAAATCGTCTCAAACTATCGTATTGACTGGTTTAAATAATCTTATTGAACTATCTTATGGACTGGTTAAAATAGTGTTCTCAAACTAGCAGATGGACTGGTTCATACATTCTTCTCAAACTATCGTATGGACTGGTTAAAATTTTTTTCTCAAACTGGTCGGACTACTCATTGATTTTAATTTGGGTGAATTACATCTCCTACAAGTGACAACTCAAGTGACTGTGCAACGTTATCAATGAAAGTAAAAATGTATCTAAAATGTGTATTATCAAGTTCTTAGCTGTGTAAGAAAAAATAGAGTGAACATATAGACACAATATTTTAACGTACATTCACATGTATTTATTTGGACACACATGTAAGAATTTGTTGCACTTAAAAGGATAATACATTACTGTAGATATTTGTATTGAAAAAAGTTATGTTATGGAAGCTATATAACTACATGTATCTTAATCCTTTTTAGACCAATGAGTTTTCACATAAAATTTGATAAAAAGTTGTATTGTCCATTGCATATGTTGAGAAGTAACAGGCTGTAATTACCAAATAATATTGAATAGATGTCTCTGAGATAGTTTTCATATTATCAATAAGGGTAGACCCAGAAAAATGCTGCCTTTAGGTCTACACTGTTTTCAAAGTACCGGTTTACGTGTTTCCTGTAAGCAAAGGGTTAATTGATATTAAGTAAATGCAGTTTTAACAGATGCGTTGTAAATCAGCAAAATCTCTATTTGCTTTATGTTTGTCCAAATACATACTAATTTTAAACACTACAACTACAGAACATATAAATTGTAAAAACGTCATTTGACGATATAAAGTCTACAAAAAAACATACAGATAACACAATAAATAAATAAATAAATAATGTAATGAAAGGCATGTCTAGTAAAATGTAGTCTTATTCAGAAAGCTGTGAAAAGAGCAATGACTTGTGCTTTAAAGCTAAAAAGTTCTTTCTTGAAAAAATACGTACCTCTGTTTCTTACTATAGTAATATAAAAAAATATATGGAAACGTACATGCATTTACTTTCTATATTATGTAAATATATAATACTGCCTATATATACTACTAATATCAACGTATACTTTCATAATAAAACGACAAAACAAATCAAATGATACTTGTACATGTATCTGGTGACAAATGTTTGCTGTTAGCTCTATAGGAGCCTGACAGTCTTGTTCTCGTCATTCTAAGCAGATAGAAGAAAAAGTCTCACAACACAAGGAGAATACCCATCTTTATTTGGGTATTTGTCGGTAGCATATAACTTGATTTGGTTAGCTTTGTCATTGTGCAGTGCCTAACAATTTCAAGAGTGCTTTCGTGTGACGCTCCAACTTCTGGATTCACCTCTGTTGGTCTATTATAAAGTCCAAAAACGAATCTGATACACTATATTAAGACATTACAAGTAAGATTGTTGGCAAGGTCATAAATAAATAATGGATGGTAAGGTTTTCCAAGTGGCTATGCTGGTTTTGTGATGAGAATCAAACGCCCAGATGTTTGATAATAAGGGTTGTGAAGCCTATTTGCTTAAGTTTTGTTCCTGCTGTGATGTGGATTTCTGTGTTTAGTGCCCCTTCCTCGCAATATCATAGGATGGTCTGCAGTCTGTTGTTGTTATATTCTCCAGTCATACTCACTTGCTCTTAGAACTCTTTCAATTTTAAATACACATTCTTTCACACTACATTATCACTGATCAAAAAAAGAAATTTCTGGTTACATGCTTCTAAAAAGGAGGATATTATGATAAGGACGGATATAAACAGATTTCTACAAAATAAAATATATTGTAAATGAAACTGCTGGCGAGGTTCAATGCCTCATTGATGTGGCTACCATGCCTATCATTGTCTTATCCATCATTGTAGCGCTTGCACCAACTACAACATCAGTATCTGTACTAGGCCTAGAAGCCACATCCTTCCAGGCCTTTATAAAGGGTGTTAAGAAAGTTGGTTCTGCAATAAAATTATGTTCCTATTATTTTAGCTATGTGTCTAATGAAATAAATATCACTGGAATTCTTTAAATTCGACTCACTTGACAAGAAATAAACAACGGGATGTTTAATCAGATATTTTGTCAATGAATGAATGATCTTCAAAATCAAGTACCACTCGGAATTTTTTGGGCTTGAGGAACAAAACAATGGGGGTATGTGACAAAGAACCATTGTTATGCAATGGCCATAGTGATACAAATATTTCCTAATTGATTAAGATAATCCAAATGCAGTTGTAATTCATCTTATATGAACCTTTAGTACATCTGCTAAACTACAGGGCTGTAAACAACCACCGGAAATAAAAAAAAATGTCACACTGTTTTGAAAATATAATATTTTTCTAGAACGATTGAAAGACAGTATCCAAAGTAAATATAATTGTGCAAAGACATTCGATGTTAGACACGATGGCAAGCCCTATTGAGTATCACAAGGGATAACAGGCTCATGTAAAATGCAATTTTTCAGCATCATTTACATATTAAATGATTCGAAATTCGATTTTGGAGAGCGGAACGAACTTTCTTAACACCCTTTTGATTACATGCACCAGTCAACTCAACTGACATCCCAATAAAAATATTTAAAGGTAACTGCAATGTTGAGAGAGAAACCGAAAGTAAAAAGGAAATGTACCCATACTTTTGATTTAAAACTTACCGATATCTTTGCTTCCTTTGTATGCAAAAATTTAAGAAAATGTAAACATTTAAAAGAAGTATAATACTGTATAAACAAACGCAGGAACTGTTATAACAAAACTAACTGGTTGCATCATTTTTATGTATATGCTACTAAGGAAGGTTTGTGCGCTTGTAAAACCAAATGAAACCTTCCAATTTTTTTTGACTGTCTTTTCTTGCACACCAGATAAGAATATCAGAGAATTGATCCTTGCATAGAAAATCTTATCTACCCATACTATCTTACTGAGGACGTCAAGTAACGTCATCATGTAAAATTGCATCTTAGCGTATTCAGGGACTTCAGGAAGCTTATTTTAAAATAAATAAATAAATAAAAACAGTGGTGAGCAAGAAAAGAATCAATTATTTGTGTGAGGGTAGGATAGAAAAATTCGTCCCTTAGGATCACTGATGGTCATCAGTCTGCAAGTCTCATGATGCCAAACGGTGATCCTCGGGACAGATTTTTCTATCCTACCCTCACACTTATGATAGATTCTTATAATCTCGATGTACTTTCCATAGAAGACTTAACATGACTGAATTACTATATTAATTGGAATAAAATTGAGCAGGAATGTTTAATTATATTTAACATATATATGACAATAAAAAAATATGCACCTTATGTGTGAAAAGACCAGGATTGTGCATAAGTAAATGGGAAGATGTAATGGAGTGTCATTACATAATGTTGCCAAGCTAGTTTGAATATTAAATTCACTATTCCAATTTGAGTTTTAATTTATAACTTTATTCACAACTAAACGTTACGTCATATGATACATATTAAAAACTAGTGCAAATTATTGACGTAAACCAAAATCAATAAATAGGATTTCTTTAGTTAGGGCTGCTTCACATATACACCGAATCCGAACCGAAACCGAACCGAAACCGTAACGGCCACCGAATTGTATCGTTTCGTTTTCGGCAGACCTTTCACATATGAACCGAATCCGTGAACGAAATCTAAGAAAATGCCTGTATAGTTTGGACTAATTTCCCTCTCATAGAGCATAAATACCTTCTCAATACAAATTGTCCAATGTCACTGCATTAAGTTTGTGGTCTTTATAGTCGCTCTTGGTATTGTCCCACAAAAGTCTGTAGTCAATAGTATTGTGCTTGTAAAAAAATCGCACAATTGTCTCGCTGGACAATCCATCATTGACTTTCATGATTACTAAGTTTATACAACGCACGTGGTTGTGTATGTGCAATTTTTACTAAAATTACCTGTCGTGTTTGCTGAAATTCCGCCATCGAAACCGAAAAAAATAAAATCAAAATCGTGCACGTTTTGGGTTCGGCGTTCGGTTTCGGTGCATATGTGAAAGCGCTCATAGGGTTTAAGGCATTTTATTTTTTCGGTTAGGTTTCGGTTCAGTTTCGGTGTATATGTGAAATGGTCTTTACAGTTATAAATAAGGCGTAACAGAGTTGCCAAATGCTAAGCTGCCTGAAGAATGGGATAAAGTCCAATAATTTCCTGCACATCAGATATCTGAGATTTTACCTGGAGTGAGATTTTCTCATCTCACCCTTGTTATCTCACACCGAGACATCACGTGTTGTCTGTACATTGGTTGTATTGCAGCCGGTGCACATGGCTGTCAAGTGATGTCGTTCAAGCGCAGATCCAGGAAGTTTCGTCAGAGGGGTCCAACTTTGACTTTCTTTGTAGTTTAATGAGGGGAGGAAGGATCCAAAAACCACTATTAGCGGGCCATCAACAAATTCCATGAATTAAGCATGCCAGATTACTAGGATCGATTCAGTTTTCTTTCAGATTATTTTGAATGTATATCATATTGTGGACCATCTCAAAAGTGATATAAACTTAAAGAGTTTAGACTAATAATCTTAAATTTAGATAGTTGACGTGTGTCGCTTATTTGGACAATAACCAAATAATTACCTGAGGTGTTCAAACTCAATTGACAGTGAATCCACACCAGCCTCAAATGGCCATAAATGTAAATACTGATGTTTATGCTTCTTTGGTTCAATAGTAATCTGCGCTCCTCCACTGAAAATATAACAAATAACAAGAAATCAATAAATAGAGGATCTAATGACTGCTCATGTTGTATTGAATTTATTAAACAAGTTGAGTAAAAGCGATAAAATGCGAGGCTTGCCGAGCATTTTATCGCTTTTTCGCAACGATTTTAATCAATTCAATAGTACAGGAGCACGAATGTTAGATTCTTTTTATCATATGACCTTAAGATTACTTTGAAATCTCATTAATGCCGTAAAAACGTTATTATTTTGTCATTAAGTACGCAACCTTGTTATGGACGTCATAGTGTCCCAAAAATCTGTAAACCACAGGTGGTTTATCGATTTTATTGATTGGCGTTATTTCACTCCCAGACGCGACGTCATATGATAAAAAATAACAAGTAATCAATAAATATATATATGGTTATTATGAGTTTAGTTCTATTTTATTCTGCACCCATCTATTGGAGATATATCAATGATAAATAAGTAATTTTTTAAAATTTTGTTGTATATATGCTCAACTACAAAAGAAACTCACCAGTCACTTTTCAGGGCAATTATTGAAATCAGAATTAAAAAGTAAAAATATTTTTATACTATATTCCGTAGCAATCAGTTCTGCATCATTTCAATGAATAATGTAACAGTTTTACTTAAATTTGTACATGCTTTTCGTCAGTGTTTATATAAGGGGTCATTTTCAAAAATGACAAGTTTTTCACTTGAGAATGAATATCTCGTTCTCGTCTAAATCAGTTCAATTGAGTTAAGTTGGTAAAAAAAACAGACATGACCCTCTCCTGCAGCAATAACTGCCTCATAACGGGGTCGAACCAAAAGCATGTGACGCCACACAACGTTATTGGAAATCCACGCCCATTCTAAATAGAGAGCTGTTGAAGATTCCGAGGTTGCATTAAACGATCCCTGATGCGTCGCCAGAGCTCATCTCAAAACTGCTCTATCGTATTGAGATCCGGGCTTACTAAACTTACGCGGTTTGTTTTGGCCTCTGCACACACTTGAGGGACATACCCGGTTATTGGACGAAGTGAACTGATTAAGACTAGAACTCAAGTGAGTACCAATTGTTTGAAACTTGTCATTTTTAGAAATGACACCTTGTCTTTACACTGGCATACAGCATGAACTGGTATAAGTAAATCTGTTACATGTTGAAAAATATGGTATTAAATATATTTTTTGATTTCTTAATTATCTTACCATAATTGTCCTAATAAGTTGAGAATATTTCTTGTGTTATAAGTGAAATCTGCGCTCCTACTCTTATGATATATCACTCAAAAATATATAAAGTAAGCAAAAGTGTAAATAATGTTTGCTTCTTTTGTTCTATTAAATCAGCACTCTCTTCTAAAATAGACAATAATTTATACAATTTAACAGTAACAGAGCAAAAAAAAAAAAAAAAAAAAAAAAAAAAACGGTAGAAAAATGTATATAAACAAGTAAACAATAACCAGGGGAGAATAAAACATCCGTAAAAAGCATTGCTAGTTTTGCAATCACCTAGATGAAGAAGAGAGGGTTTGTTGCTTAACTTGAATGGTGTTCTTGTTACCATGTGGTTGTTATTGGTCTGTGTCTTTTCCTCACAGTGCCATTGGTTGGTCCGTGTCCTGTGATTGTAGCATTCCTTGTCAAAATCCATAGGGTCAATTAAGCAAATGTTTTCAGCGTAAAATTGCAATTATTTTTCTTATCCATCAGTTTATACATGTGTTTTGGGTGCTCAAAAGAACTGTCACAGTGAGACAGTTCTTTTGAGTACCCACAACATATGCTTTGGTTGAGAAATAAGAAAAATAATTTCTGTTCCACAACCGTATCTCTGAAAATCACTGCTGTTTGGCAGATTACTACTTTTTGAACTGTTGCAACATTCATACAAATTGATATACATTCATCGGTACTGCATGGATGAGCAAGATTACTTTGCCTTTACAGTTTGTCGCCTATGCACTGAGTACCTAATCAAACTTAGCAAACATTTCTTGTACTTCAACAACAGCAGAATATAGTGCGAAGATTTGGCACCAGTAAAATGCAGTTAAGCCCCCCCCCCCCCCCGCGGTGGCTTAGGCTGCTGTCTGCTCTAAGGCGGTGGTTCTGTTGTTGTTGACTTGCTGCTTATTGTTACTCCCATTGTTGGAGTCTGTAATTGTTCTATGTTTTGGTGTACGTTACTTTATGTTCTTTCTAAATTTGCAATCATCTTGATGGGGGAAGAGAGAGAGTGCTGATTGCCTTGCTTAGTTTGTCTTCCTGGTGTCTCGTGATTGTTATGTGGCCCATGGGTTTGTCTGCAGTTTGTGAATGTGGTATTTCCTGATCATACTCACTTACTATTTTAAAGGAAAGCCTCACCTGCGTATGAAATGTAATCCCACCACTGGATCTCCCTGTTTGACAATGTTGGTATCAAATATATATGTTTCCTTTCTGAGACTCATCTCCAGCAACTTCTTAAACTTAAGGGTCATATGGGAGAAGAAAGGATGGGCGTCGATGAAGTCACGAATATCTTTGTATCTTGCTTCTTGCTCAGCCTGTATGAATAGATGAGTTAACTTTTCACATACCAGGACCCAGAATCACAATCTTTCCTTAAATTTAACTATTTTGTTAGAATTAATTATTGGGACATAAATGACATTTTTAAAACTTAGTAAAAGCAAACCCATTTAATGCAACCTATGAATTACATTTATGTCGTTCTTCACATCAATTGCACAGAGCATAACAATATATTTAATGTTCACAATATCATTCTGGAATATATCATGTTTACTTTTAAGAACAGTTGTAGTCCTTGGCTTAGATACATAATCAGGTTATGGTATCTTAATTATTATCTCTGATCTGAATTCATTGATAATACTTTAACTTCATCCCTGTACAATAATGGATATGTTATGTATAATAAATATGACTATAGTGCCTTTTATTATATAACTAAGAAAAAAGACTGAATTTCATTGACTTAGAGCGCTCACGTGGCCAGTCAATATATTGTCATATTCACTGGCTTGCGCGCGCTTGCCAGTGTATATTAGTTACTAAAATTAGACTCCTTGCTGTTTTGTCCGTTCTGGTTCTTCTTTTCTAAAGCGTGGCTAATAATCATATCGTAGATGCCGAGAACGCAACAAATCACGCACTGGAGCTGATCTATTTCGATTTTAATGCACAATAAACGGCGAAAACAAATTTTAAGTCTTCAGCTTCTTCCAACTTTCCGCCTTTGCACTGAAGAACTCCCGCCAATACTTAGACCGCGTCGCATACGTTTACATGTATTTGTAACGTTTTCAAGCGTAAAAACGACGTTACACCGTCTAACGCCATGAAAAACGTCATTTACCAGTTACAAATGACGTCAGCTATCACACATTTTCCCTGCGCTTTCAAAGCTGTGAATTATTGTTTGGCATATCACACTTATTTTATCATTGGCTCTACATGCGAAGTGTGTTAGAATTCTTGTTTGTAAATGTTGAATGATGACACTCATGCACAACATATATGCAATAGTAAAAGGGAGGTCTTCTTTAGGGTTGCACTGTTTCTGCTAAATGCTTGTCTGTCCCAAAACTTGTATATAAGATCAGTATTTTTTCCAGGTGCAATAATACCTGTACATCTTTCTCTAAATGTTATATAATAAAACAGTTATTGACTAATGAGGCATTGGATATGATGTGATATCGACCAGAGAATACCAATATTGACCTCAACTTCGCCTCGGTCAATATTGGTATTATCTGGTCGATATCACATCATATCCAATGCCTCATTAGTCAATAATTGTATATTGTAAACAGAGAAAAAACACACCGTCTGATGACCTCAGCTAGAAAGTACAGACAATTAGTAGAGCCAATTTTTTTTTACCAAACTAGTCTGCTTCCGTTGCTAAGCAGGCTTATTATAGTCTGACCTGGTCGCAAGGCTCTCTTGCAGCATTGATCACATGAGCAACCTTGTTAGAACACAAAGTTTTCTTTAGCAAAAAACAATGACATGCGAGCTAAACAATTTTGTGTTTTAACTACAACAGAATCTAAGGTGAAGATTTGGTACCAGTAAAATGCATTTAAGCCCCCCCCCCCCGCTGGTTTAGGCCGCTGTCCGTTCTAAGGCAGAGGTTCTGTTGTTGTTGAGCTGTTGTTTGGTGTGCTTTCCAATGTTTGTGGGGTTCTGTTTTTGTCTTTGTTTTGTTGTGCATTACTTTGTGTCCATTCTAGTTTTGCAATCATCTTGAAGAGAAAGTGAAAGCTGGGTTCTTTGCTTTTATTGTCTTACAGATGTATCGGTACTGTAAATGTTCTGTGGCTCTTCCTCACGGTGCCCATATTGGTCTGTGACTGTGTGATCATACTCACTTACTTTTGATCGCATTAGCAATGTTGTTAGCAAATTGAGCTTTCTTTAGCAAACAGCTATGACGTGCCCATTGTTTTTCTCATTTGATAGCATTATAACTCCACCTACTCCATCCAAGCAAGTACAGTTCTGTGTACATGAACAGACCAATTTCGGCATAACCTGGTCGTCAACTCCAAATACACGTTTACTTTTGACGTTTATCACTTACCCTGAGACTTCTGTCAAACAGCTCCTGGTCTATCACCATAAGGTCAGCATCATCATCAGCAATAATAGTAGCATTTCTAAACGAATCTCTGTGGACAAGGGCAATCTCACCAAACGACTCTCCTACACCTGTTATATGATATAAATCACATTTTGTTAGCATGTCAATGACATACTTAGAAGCAACACATTCATATAGGCAAGCGCATGGGGTACTGTGAATAAGGAAATTTTCGAGAGAATTTTATTTTTACAAATAACCTTAAAATAAAGGAGCTTACATGAGTGCTCATGTTTAATTGACTTTATTAAACGAGTTGAGGGAAAGCAATAAAATGTGAGGCTTCAATATGAAAATACATATTTGCCACATTTAACATTCGCAACTAGGGCATGATATACCTATATCAGTAAACGCCATTTGTTGAGGGTTTTATTTTCACGGAAATCCCAATTTGCTACTCGGAAAATTTCCGAATTTGCCATGAGTAAATGTATGGTTGATATCACAAAGAGTAAAGTCTTCCCTCAAACGTGTATGCCAAACTAAATGTTGGCATTTTAATATTTACATCTGAGAGACTTAAAGCTAGGGACTTCTTTGTTTGTTGGTATTCTAGTTTTTATGAGCAAGTTTCAAAACATCGGGCCTGGACCCCAGATCAAATGCTCATCCTTACCATAAGAGACAATAAACTTCCCGAATTTGCTTCGGTCGACGGGAACCAGCTTTTGTGGTAAGTGTTCCTCTTCTTCTTCCTCTTCCCCATTAACTTCCTTTTCCACTTCCGTTACGGGCTCATTGTCATTGTCTGTTTTGATTGGTTCACTTAGCAAAGAGTCCTCCGATTCTGGGGGCTTTGGTTCTGCTTGCTTCTTCTTCTTTTTCTTATCGCCGCCTCGCTTTGATGCCGCATCGTCGGCGCTTTCGCCAGTCATTTTAGGATCAATGTACACTGACACTGACCCTCTCAACAGTACGTAAAAGCTGAAATTTATCAATTGTTTTTCAGTAACACTCTTACTGAAAGTTTGTTCCACATGCTTTTATCAGCATACCACACAGATAAGATAATATACTTTCATCAGCTACACGTAAAAATATATCTACACCATTCGATACAAATAGGATACACTGCAAATATTATTTCCGTGGTTTGCAGGATGAAATGGCCATAGAAAGTGATAATGAAGACAAAAACATGAGCCGCGACATGTGATTTCCAACAATGTGGCATTTTCACATGAATAGACTCAGACGAGCCTGTGCAGCCTCCTGTTTCGCTTAGAAACTCCAAGTAGCTTAACAGTCATACAATATTCAAGTGACTAGCAAAGGTTCTGATCAGACTGCGCGTATGCGCATGCTGATCTGAGGCTATGCTGGTCGCACATACCACATTGCTGGAAATCTCATGTCGCGGCTCATTTGCTCTGTTTAAAAGCGGTTTAAATTGAAATCGTTTTAATTTTAATGTAAAGACAGTTACCTTTAACCAAAAACACTGAACAAAATTTCTACTTGGTCACTTGTTAAACTCAATATTTCTGATCAAACGCTAATAACATTGAAATAATTTTTTTGCCTGTAAATGATCAGTTTAATTTGAAAAAGTTTAGCGGTTTTTCAGAGAAGTTATCATTCAATCGACGGTTAAAAATGCAAAAAAATGCTTTTTTGAAGAAAAATGGTTTTGGTTCAAGTTCTATATCAAATTTAAGTTCAGTTGGTAATAAACTGGTCTAGTCGTCTTCAAAAAACACCAAACACTTGAAATTTCGACTAAAGTAGACGTTTTACACATTTTTTAAAATATTACATTTATTGAGATTTTTGAAATTCATTTGTACTTGTAGCTTGTGCAAAAAATGTTGTATGTATTTTATTTTATCTGAACTAGATAGCCCAAACAGAATAAAACTTGTTTCGTCCATTTTGTGATTACAAACATTTCACTGCAGCTGTGCATTTCCGGTTTGAATGTAAAACTTAAAAAGTCAATTTGACGGTACTTTGCATTATTTTTTTCAATTTCCAAACCAGTATAGTGACGTCTAGTAGTGATACATAATCGCTGAAAATTTCAATACCGTATCACACATAATAAGGCGCACAGAACAGTGCGAACTTCCTATGTAAACTGCATGTAAAAAGCTGAATTTCAATGATTTAGCTGCTTGTAGTGTTTGTCATCATGCTATTACATAACAGAAAAGGGGAATCTGATTAAGTCGAAATTTTTTAATGTGTGGTCGTCTTTAATCACGGCAGTCAGAAACATTTTCATAAAAACAAAATTACAAATGGATGGCATCTCGGCCGATATTTCATAGTGTAAGAAAAAACGTGACTTTTTTAAATGAGGGTACTTTTACTCTAGCATCGTCTGTGGAAGACGTACCGATCATTTTTAGATGAAAAGGCATGCAGAATATTGTATAACCGAATCTTACTTTCAAAACTAACATAAAAATGTAAGGTGACCAATTAGAAATTTTGCTAAGTGTATAACAAGGTTACAAACGTTTCAACTGTTAATTTGGGGTATCAGTGAATCATTTCGTTACCAAAAGCATTGTTTGTATAAAAAAACTCAACATATACAATTTTACTAAAATAATCTGATTTTCAATGTAAGAAGACGATAATTCATGATGGACATCATTTTGTAACCATATAAAGGAGCTTGAATTTTGGTTCTTTTATCACTACTAGGCCAACAAAACTCAAAACTCACAATGTCACCATTACAGCGTTGATATCACTAAAGTGCTCTTATATCTGAAAGCAGCTTACATGGTTTCAAGACCAAACTTCAGGTGTCCGTTCAGAATGAACTATAACTATCACAGTATATGTTAGTTATGTAATACTATCAATTAATACATTAATAACTTGGTTTCAACTAGTGCTTTAGTGCTTCCTTTCCACTGATACATTTCTGCATTTGACATTGTCATTGTGCAGTAGGTTATACGAGTGCTTTAAATAATTACAGACGACTAACAGGAAGAACTTTTCTCTAAACGGCAATGATAGTACTATACAATCCATTGTCAGCTTTTTAAACTGTGAAATTTAAATGGTAGTATGTGGGTTCCGCAATCTAGTGCAGCTCGAACAAGTGCAATACTAATATGATGTATATATGTACAGGACAGTATACTATTTCTGATAGCCTGCCAATTTAGTGTTGTATTTTCATTATGACTATATCTTAATTGTGTAGATAGAAAAACGTTGATACTGATCAGCTGACTTCACAGGAGACCAACTGATCTGCATTTACACTGCATTTTTAAAAGAGGGTATAACATTTTGAAAATGACTATTATATAATGCTTCATCAGGCAGTATAATCAACATTTGCAAGAACAAGTAATACATAATAGGTATTGTAGTTTTTATTGCTCTATTCCATCCGTTATCCAATAATCATTTGCAACGTTTAGGCATACCATTATTGTTAGCAATTCTAGGTAGTTGGAAATTAAAGTGTTCAAATTGAAGCTTAACCTTCCACTAAATGACAAATGATGAGAACGAACTAGCCAAAATACGTGTTTTCTCACATCTAAAGCTATACTAATCAAGTGGAAGACCTACATGCCATCCATCTGTCACTTTGAAATAAAAGCATAACTTAAGTGCAATTAAGTATATTAACATTGCATTTGTTATATCAAGCATGTTAGAGAATAGTAGTGGTTAAAATGGTAATTATTGTAAACAAGATTATAAGTGCCTCGTAAAATCGCTACATGGTAAGAGTGAAGTGACGTAGTTTGTTACGTTGTGCTGCTTTATTCAGTTGATTGGCAGGTATTGCTTTCATATTTCTAACGTCAAATCTGTTTCGTAACTAAACTCTTATTGAGAGTTGAGTATAATAAGGAATCTTGTTTGCAATCAAAGGATCATGTCATCACACCTATATACATGAAATGGTTTTAAAAACGTAAAACTTGGATAGCTATTTCTCGTAAAAGGACACAATGTTATTATATCTCTGGGATTTTTTAAAATTTTATCCAACTTGCCTAAGAAAGTGTTAAAATTCTCCAAACAGACAAAACATCCGAATGTGACCAGGAAGATAAAAACTTAACCATATTGCCAATATAAATGTAAACAACCGAACCAACAAACACACACCAAAGCAATGACAAAGACAAAAACAGACAGAACAACCAACTATCAGGCTCAAATGCAAGGAGGTGAATGATAAAGTAGAAATAACGCAACACAAAACATCACAAACCCAGAGCACAGCAGAACCAACAATCACACATACAAGCAATAACTAAATAGACAAAGTAAAACATTCCCTCAAACATAGCGAGATGCTTGAAAAAGTAAAAATGTCACAGCACATCAAAGCCCAGAGAACAGCTGAACAAACAAGCCATATGATTAAGCTCAACAACCAGTTCTCTCCACCTCAGCCACATGATTGCCAAACAAGAAAGAGCATAAAGTACCATCACCTCAGCCCTTTTTGACTAATGGAATTCTCCACAAAAGTGTAATACAGTTAAGTCTGGTTGGTCCATTTTATATAATAAGGGGTCTCAGGTTATAATTTTCAAATGATATTGTGTTTCTTTCTCTAATGATTGAGTTTGTCTAATCCAACAGTGCAGATCTGATGAAATGCAGTGTTCTGAGGTATTTCATCTGGGTCTCCATTTAGTACCCACTTAGGGGTATCCAATCATTTACTTTTTCAAAAAGCTAGAATCAAAAACACATAGGGTAGTCGGGGTGGGTGAGATTGTGTGCATGAAATTCATACGCCAGACAAAAACACTCGAGTAAATCTGAAAGTCTGCTCTGGATCGCAAATAACTGGTAATTGATTATATCGATTTCTGATCCTTGCTGTCTATCTTACTTTGCATTTTGGCCATAAATCATAGCTAACAATGGTAGCTATAGAAACCTGGAGTATTGTCTGGACATGCTTGAGTAAGATAGAAGCAATCCAGTTGCTACGTTTTTGGAGTCATTCATATAATAGCTGTGCCTGCTCCATCCAGCATGCTTGGTTGGGTCAAAGATTTACACCTTACATGGACTGACATGAGTCAGGTTCATTGTACATGCTTCTAGCAACTAATACAGCCCAATCTCGATAGCTCAAATGATAAACACACTGTGATATCTCGAAGCTTCTGCTTTAGTCAAAACTAATGAGACACCTTTGACTCTGTATAAGTAACATATTCAGAGTTATTGTTGCAGGTACTTCAAAGAACCTGGTACAATAATATCATTTACAATAGGTATTGTGATGGAAATAGCCAATATTGCGAGTCTGGTGAGATGCCACTTTTTATTGTGTCTCTTCTGAATCTACAATGTTAGTCAGGGTACTTATTTACAGGTAACACGATATTAAATATCAGTATGGTGTCTTGCAGGTAAAACACATCAAACCTGTAAATTTAAGTTGTTTCCTTTAGAGGCAATGAATAACAGTTTTATTTGCTGATATCTGCAAAAGTTACCATTTATGTGTCAGTGGTCTTAGCTATAGTACTGTTTTAGTATGTTAATTTTGTGAAACATAGCACCAGATATGAAAATAATATTGCTAGCAATCAGTTAAAAATAACATGTTCTAGGTAATATTTCGTCACACTGTAATTAATTCGCGCGAATAATAATAATGGCGGTTCTAATGAATTTGAGAGTAAGCTTTGATACACCCTAAAGGGTTTCATATTGTAAATGACTCAGTAGAGTTAAGATAAAGTAAGTGGTTCTCTTTAAATTCAAAATTTGGGTCTGCTTTTTACATTATTAATATAGGGATCAAACATGATTTTCCTCTGCATTAACATCTGCAAGACACCGAGGAGGGTGTCGAAACCTGAGCGTAAAAGGAGCCGGTTTTAACAACCCTCGATGGGTCTAGCAGATGGTAGTATATCAGAACACCATGTTTAATCCTTATTATTGCATAACGTCATGTTGTATACTTTGGAAAAACGCCTTGAATAGTTCAAATATAGTATTATATATAAAGAAGGAATCCTAGGTTTTAAAGACGCTTACTCCAGAGCAATTAAAGACATACGTCATCCTAACGTCACTAAATTATGTTCACTTCCATTCACGTTACTGTTGATAACGTAAGTTTTCGTGATGACCCTGGAATGCGCATACACAAAGTAAAAAAAGCTGTGCACCAACAGCACGTGAATTGCTTCAATTATTTCATACGTTTGTGCCGTTAAAACATGACTGTTATTAGGGAGTGCGACATGGCTTTTTATGCAATAATAGATCACTGATAGCTGATATTGCACTATGAGAAGTTGGATAATGCACCATACAACTATATAGTGTTGATTATTTTCATCTTCTAGTCCTTTAGGACAACTTGGTCCAGGTACCTGGCAAGGATATACCGCTTAAGTAGACAATAGGGGTCATGAGAGACGTTGTATTTTTTATTTAAATGAACCGACCAACAAAAGCTTGTTATATTTGTTTCTTTTAATTTCCAAACCCTCTATTGTATCGATGCTATAAAAGTCTCCTTTCAGATCGATTAAGAGTCAGTTTATTTTTTTAAAAGTTTTGGTCCTCTTTAACTTTTGGTGTTAGTAATCTGAATGTTGAACACCGCTTAGGCTAGTTCTAAGGAAAATGAGGCATTTTGCAATTGCATTATTTCAAAAACAGATTCAGCTTTTCTTCCTTCTTTGAAAGTTCTCTGTTTGTCTAAAGGATCTACGTTTTTCATAATTTTTGATTACACTTCAAATGCAGTAAAAAGTAAGTGTGAATGACCAGGAAAGTATGTTTCTGACATTCACTACCAAACATGCCACTGTATCTTAACCTTATGCATTACAGTTCATAATTATAGTTAATGTTGCTAGACTAACAAAGGATGCTTTTGGAAACGATTGCTATCTAAAGAAATGCATTTTACAAAACGTATGTTCATATCCAGTGCTATTGTGACTTGTTCTAAAGCATGTGACACTGCAATTAACTCTAAAAGCTCTCTCAATTTGGTAGCATTAGGGAACAGTCTTCTTGATTCTTACCTAAATTCTTCAAAATAACTGTGGGAATGATTGAAATATCAATTAAATACACATCACGGTAATCATTCCATCAAGATAAACTCTTTGAATACTATAAATTGGGGACCACAAGGGGACACAGGTAAGAATTTCCAGATTAAGATGTGTGTGTACTTCTGTTCCTAAAGAATGTTTTAATAATAACAAACAACATACAGTAAAACCTGTGTAAAACGGCCACTCAAAATTAGACAAAACAAATATCTTAATGACAAAAGGTAGCTTAATGAAGGTCGAAAGCATTGTAGAATGCTCTCATTGGAGCCTTCTGCAATACTTTTGACCTGCATTAAGTGATATTTGGTCTTGAAATCTATTTTTTGGTCTTTTTGAAAGTGGTCGTTTTACACAGGTTTTAATGTTATATGAAGAAATGACACGTTTTGTGCATTTCTTCTCGGTATTCACTGTCTTTCAATACGCCCATTTGTTGGTGTACCTTATATTAAGAGTTTAACCCCCCCCCAATTCAATCCTCCACATAATATACCAATTTCTTCTTTGAACGTAGGTTGTGTGTATTTCTTAGAAACATCTCAATGAAACGTGTGTAATGGCATTCACAATATATTCTGGGAAACTAGAAGCTTAAGTTTTGTTTTAAATTTGTCTTAGTAAAATCCATTTATGGAATATTTTATCTTTAACATATCGTTAACAAATAATTCATGCATACAGTATAGTTATTTTTTTAAAAGTTACAGTATTGAATCCAAGACTCTATCATTATATATAACTGAATTAAAAAAGTACATTTCTCCCAGATATTGGCAGTGCATACCTTATGTATTGTTTGTAATGCAAGGCTCTATTTTTTTGTATCCTCCCGCCCCCCCTGTTTTATAATGATATCATCGTGATGTGTATTCAAGAACGTACACTGTTTAAGAATAATGATTATCAATAAATCAATTAATCACTGACCTGTTCCCTCGCTCCCCTTGTTTAATAATGACATCATCGTGATGTGTGTTCAGGAACGTACAATGTTTAAGAATGTCTATTAATAGATCAATCAATAACTGACCTGTCCCCTCGCTCCCATTGTTTTATAATGACATCATCGTGATGTGTGTTCAGGAACGTACTATGTTTAACAATAATGATTATAATGAATCAATTAATCTCTAACCTGTCCCCTCCCTCTCCTTGTTTTATAATGACATCATCGTGGTGTGTGTTTAGGAACGTACAATGTTAACAATAATACATATGATTGTCAATAAATCAATTAATCTCTACCCTGTCCCCTCGCTCTCCTTGTTTTATAATGACATCATCGTGGTGTGTGTTTAGGAACGTACAATGTTAACAATAATACATATGATTGTCAATAAATCAATTAATCACTGACCTGTCCCCTCGCTCTCCTTGTTTTATAATGACATCATCGTGGTGTGTGTTCAGGAACGTACACTGTTAACAATAATGCATATGTTTGTAAATAAATCAATTAATCTCTAACCTGCCCCCTCGCTCTCCTTGTTTTATAATGACATCATCGTGGTGTGTGTTCAGGAACGTACAATGTTAACAATAATGAATATGATTGTCAATAAATCAATTAATTACTGACCTGTCCCCTCGTTCCCCTTGTTTTATAATGACATCATCGTGGTGTGTGTTCAGGAACGTACACTGTTAACAATAATGCATATGATTGTCAATAAATCAATTAATCTCTAACCTGCCCCCTCGCTCTCCTTGTTTTATAATGACATCATCGTGGTGTGTGTTCAGGAACGTACAATGTTAACAATAATACATATGATTGTCAATAAATCAATTAATCACTGACCTGTCCCCTCGCTCTCCTTGTTTTATAATGACATCATCGTGGTGTGTGTTCAGGAACGTACACTGTTAACAATAATGCATATGTTTGTAAATAAATCAATTAATCTCTACCCTGCCCCCTCGCTCTCCTTGTTTTATAATGACATCATCGTGGTGCGTGTTCAGGAACGTACAATGTTAACAATAATACATATGATTGTCAATAAATCAATTAATTACTGACCTGTCCCCTCGTTCCCCTTGTTTTATAATGACATCATCGTGGTGTGTGTTCAGGAACGTACACTGTTAACAATAATGCATATGATTGTCAATAAATCAATTAATCTCTAACCTGTCCTCTCGCTCTCTTGTTTTATAATGACATCATCGTGGTGTGTGTTCAGGAACGTACAATGTTAACAATAATACATATGATTGTCAATAAATCAATTAATCTCTACCCTGCCCCCTCGCTCTCCTTGTTTTATAATGACATCATCGTGGTGTGTGTTCAGGAACGTACAATGTTAACAATAATGCATATGATTGTCAATAAATCAATTAATTACTGACCTGTCCCCTCGCTCCCCTTGTTTTATAATGATATCATCGTGGTGTGTGTTCAGGAACGTACACTGTTAACAATAATGCATATGATTGTCAATAAATCAATTAATCTCTACCCTGCCCCCTCGCTCTCCTTGTTTTATAATGACATCATCGTGGTGTGTGTTCAGGAACGTACAATGTTAACAATAATGCATATGATTGTCAATAAATCAATTAATCTCTAACCTGTCCCCTCGTTCCCCTTGTTTTATAATGACATCATCGTGGTGTGTGTTCAGGAACGTACACTGTTAACAATAATGCATATGATTGTCAATAAATCAATTAATCTCTAACCTGTCCTCTCGCTCTCTTGTTTTATAATGACATCATCGTGGTGTGTGTTCAGGAACGTACAATGTTAACAATAATGCATATGATTGTCAATAAATCAATTAATTACTGACCTGTCCCCTCGCTCCCCTTGTTTTATAATGATATCATCGTGATGTGTGTTCAGGAACGTACAATGTTTAACAATGTCTACAAGAACACCTGAAATTAAACAAAAAAGTAAGTGAGTATGATCAGTATGATATACATATTAAGAATAGGTTCTGCGAATTCATATGGCTCGTCACAAAAAAGGATATGTAGACATGGCTTAACCCATTGTATACTAGAAACCCTTCAATTGTTACTTTGGCAAACCCTGAAGAGTCTGATGATATGCAGCATAATGCTGCATTTCATCAGAGTCTGCACTGTTTTCTAAGATTTAAACAATCTCCAGGGACATAAATATGTCATGATTTAGAAGCTACCTCTGACCCATTAAAGTACACAATGGGCAGTACTATATTTAGTGTATCAACATTTATGGGAAAATCCATCAGAATACAAAGGGTTAATGCAATATAGTATATTATAAAATAAACTCGAATTGTATCATGTTTTCAACAATGATACTTAGGAACAAGCTTTTTTTTTTAATTTTAGAAAAAAAACAACGTCCAATAAAAGTTGTAAAGTGGTAGGTTCTTCTATCGCGCCGCTATACATGGTTAGGTTTACCACTACTCCGTACCTATTTTAAGCTTCGGTCCGTATCTGACACCAGATCTGTCTGACTTAAATACCATCTATGTCTTAAGATGGAAATACATATATAGTTAGAAAGCATTCTAATTAATATTAGAATCTTACGTTTTGAAACATATTTTTGTAAATGTTGGTGCCAAACAAGCACATACCAGTGTCAGTCATAGATAGATAGATAGATAGATAGATAGATAGATGTTCGGACAGACAGAAAGACATACAGACTTATAGATAAAAAAAAAGTGCCAGCATAAAGTCATACCACTCACCAGCTCTTATCCAGATAACCACTATTACATAAATGGCAATGTAGAATAAAGTTTTGGTTTAAATAATACGGTTTTGCATATAATAGCTTGAACACCAATACCAGAAAAAGGGACATGTTTAGGATGTGCGGTCTCCCAAAGGCAAATCATCATCTTGGTTAATTCATGCTTGTGTTGCTATATTTGTCTTTGAATGTAAATTCAAATGACCTTTCATTTTGAAAGGTCAAAAGCACAGGCTTACAAAGAGGACACGACCAGCCCTGCGCATGCGCAGGGCTGTTTGTGTCTTCTTTGACGTTTCTATTCCTTATGGGCTATTTTCCTATGCTGTGGACCACATATAAACAGAATATAAAAGAGACACCGCTTATAAACATTTAAGTATTCTTTGATTGCGTTTGCGCACACATTCTTAAAATAATATCGTAATGTTATTGTTATTTTGTTGTAAGGTCATATAAGATTGCGATTGATATCTGTGTAATATTGCAATCTAATCTTCTTATGTCATTTTATTAGGAAACATGTTTTATGTAGGTTTTGCTCTGATGTTCAAACATCGCCAACTTAATTAAATTAAACAAGTTTTATTTATTTATTTATTTATTTATTTATTTATTTATTTATTTATTTATTTATTTATTTATTTATTTATTTATTGATGACCATCTACTAAATACCCATTGGTGCATGTTAATGTAGGAGTTGTTTCTATCGGCGAATGTAAAACGAAATTACATAACAAAAGCTGACAAATTCCCATGCTGTGGAACAAATCTTTTTCTACCACTGATGACAAGCCTCAAATCCTTTAGTGCCAAAAGGAAAATAAATACATTTGTGTAATATTAAAATGTTGACAGCCATTAAGAAATAAAAATGTCGATAGTTTAAATAAAGATAACATTAAAAATTGCATTATCATTTGAGGACGTACATATTATCCTTAAAATACAGAATCCTTTTAAATTGGAAATTTTAAAGTAATGAAAAATATATTTAAAATGCTATTACATACATATATTTATCCCAGCCACTAGGATCCAAATCCTGAATACTGTTTCTCATAACACAACAAGCAGTGCAGAAACTGATTAACTTATTGCAAGATGCATCTACTATGTTCATCAATCTACCCTAACGGTATTCCGACCATGAAATGGAACGAAAAATATTATACAATGTAGTATAGGTCTTTAATTGCAGTTATTTTATACTGGTTTCATATGACAGTTATTTCATATTTTCGACAGTATAATAACCTTTATTAAACATTGCATTCCACACACAAACAAAATATTCCGAATCTTTAAGAAACTTTAGAACAGTTTAGTAAGATTCCAAACATCAAATGATAATATTGAGAATATCAACCCTTTGCATGCTGTGTATTTTTGCATGATTTCATCGTCGTCTGCTGACTTTTTTCAAAATTACCTTTTTCGAAAAATTCTTTCAGGAACACTATCAAAGTGTCAAACAGTTTGCATCCAGATCAGGCCCGACAGAATGTCGGGCCTGATCTGGGTCCAATCTGTTTGCAAACGTTTTCACCAGACGACACTAGTTAATAAGAGTTAATAAGATTTTAAACATTAAATGATAATATTGATGACATTAAGAGAGATTTCAATTGTAGGTAAAATGAATACGTTCCGTCAATTTGGTCATAAACCAAATACGGGACAATAGCAGAGGACAATAGTAGGGCAATAACATTAAACTATCACAGTCTTTTTGGGACCCGAGCCTTTCCTTTACCTTTCTGCTATTTTTGCCATTTAAAAAATTAATTGCGCTTCGCGAACCTTTTTATATAGTTACGGTACGGCTCTATGACGGTTCCGACTTAAAGACTTATCAGATTCTGTAGATGGGAGGGTTGGGGTCAGATGTTGTGTCCTTGGTCGGGCCCACCAGGGTTTAACTTTTTGATTTCTTTTGCTCCGGTATACAGTTGTATGTACTGTCGAGTCCTGATTTTCGTTTTATCTCCTTATTATATTTCGATTTGTATTTACATGTACTAGGAGATGATACAGCGATAAAGGGATCTTTCGTGCGAACCAAACATTTATGTGTCTTGATATACATCAGAAATAAGGGTGAGGTTGGTACCGTCAAACATGTTTAAGCCATCCAGTAATTTTCTTACTGACTGTTCCAAGGCGATGCTTCTTTTGTGGATCATTTTTGTTATTTGTGTTACGTGTTTGTTTTTATCATACTGTCTTGTCTGTTCATTGCAGCCTGGCGGTCACCTGTTGGGAAAGGGCTGACCTCTTGGCTCTCTTTGTGGTGATGTTTTCTTGTGTTTTGTCACTTTCCTATATGGTGTCCTGGGTCTATTGTGGCACTTGATTGTATCGATTAATGGTCTTTGCCTTCTTCCTTACTTCACACTGGTAAATGTATACATCGATTAGCTGGTATTTACGCATATTGCCGGTACTTCATATATAGACCGGAAGTGGTAGATATTGGTGTTAATACTATATAGAAAAACATGCCATATGCCTAAAGGACTATAGACTTCAATCATTTTTAAGTATTCAGTATGTGCATGGCGATTTATGTAAGCATTTAGGAATATATTCGAGTACCGATCATCCAGATCGATCGGTACTCGAATCTATTCCTAAATGTTTACATAAATCGCCATGTGCATGCCGAATACTTAAAAATGATCTAATTCTATAGTCATTTAAGCATATAGCATGTTTTTCTATATAGTAATAACACCAATATCTACCATTTCCGGTCTATGAAGTACCGGCAATACGCGTAAATACCAGCAAATCGACGTATACATTAACCAGTGTATTACTTTGTCACTTAAAATAACAAGACCAAATTCTGCCCTGGATCTGCGACGTCAAGTTATGCCATATCTATCAGGGGAGACTATATAAATTAATTATTGTACGTGACTCGTTTCATGATTTTGCTTCTGTGAAATCTCTCTCTATAGTCTGTCTGTCTGTCTGTCTGTCGGTCTGTCTGTCGCCAGATTTCAATTTGCTCCAAAATGGTCAATTTCCTATTTTCAGCCTATTTTCGTGGCCATTTTTGTTACCAAAGCAACTGTAAAAGTCAAAGTAATTTGAGACTTTTATACTTTGGTTATTGTTCTAATAAACTAATAAGAACAAATTGGTGAAAAACAATTTTTATATTTTAGTACTCATAGGGGGGCAAAAAAGCCCCTTAATGCACGTAGCTCTTTACCTGGTTATTTCCAACATTTGAAAGTTCAATGCGAAGCAATACGCGTGAGTAAAATACACTGTTATCACTGAATAATCCGTCGAAGTACAAATGAGCCGCGACATGTGATTTCCAACAATGTGGCATTTTGACATGTGTAGACTCAGACGAGCCTGTGCAGCTTCCTTTTAAGCTTAGAAACTCCAAATGATGTTCAGCCAGTAACTTAACACTCATAGAATATACACACGACTAACAACGGCTCTGATCAAACTGCGCTTATGCGCAGGCTGGTCTGAGCCTTTGCTGGTCGCACATACCACATTGTTGGAAATCTCATGTCGTCGCTCAAATGTATATTATTCACCGAATTCACTGATTAATTCACTGAATCATTCCTTGGATATATGAACATATGTTAACAACATCTCGAAACATACCATCTTTTCAATTTTAATTTTATAGGTGCGACAAGTCAATGCTCTTAATTTGCATTTTTACAAAATTTATCAAACGGAATTAATTAAATATGCACCCCTTTTTCTATCTGTCATACAAATAAATATCTGAAGAGTGACAAATGAGAAAAGCCCCTTTCCACATGGAGGAACGAACTCAAAATGAGTCCATTCGCATATGCGGAAGGCTGACCAGAGCCTTGTCGTAGCACTATATAAACCAGTCCATTAGAAAATGGCACTATTTGGATATGCGTACCGTGAGACAATGTTAAATTGCATGCATGTATCCTCATGGGCCTCATAGCCTTTTGGAATTTGAAATAAACCATATCATATATATGTATTGCAAACTGGATATTTTACATGTTTTTGTCGTCTACTGATTGTTTTTCAAAATTAACTTTTTTTTAAATATAATTTTTCAGACATGCAGTCAGAGTACCAAGCAGTTTGGATCCAGATCAGGCCCGACATTCCAAACTGTTTGCATAGGTTATCAGCAATAAATTTTGCACTGACACTGATATCCCTTCAGCTAATTCAATAAGCTAACTTAAGGTTATTGTGGCCGCGCCTCATGTGCTAGCTCATATCCATGAACGTGTGAATCTATAGACGTGAATGATGACCACTTGTTCACACATTTTGATCGGGGGGGGGGGGGCACTCTTTTCAATTTCTTCGTACGTGGGTTTGAACCCGGCATCTACTGTTTACCCCCCCCCCCCCAAAAAAAAAAAAAAAAAAAAATATCAGGAAAATCAAGCACCCTAAAAATATTTGTAATTTTTGCAACCCCAAAATTATCCTCTGTAGAAAAGACCCTAAAACATAGAAATGACCCCTATAACTTGTCCAATTGTGTGATATCCCCACAAAATATCCACAAAATCATCATACCCCCAAAAATATTCATTTTTCTGAAACCCCCCAAAATTATTGAAAATAAAAATTTTGAACCCCCAAAAATGGTTCGAGCCTGTGTATGTATGTATATATCAGAGTACCCCCTGGGATTTAGGTAGTATTTTGTTTATTTCATTTAAACGATTTGTATACACTATAATGGATACTTTCGTGGGGCAGGGCCAATCCCTATAATGGAAGGTTCTGATATACAAACAATCCAAATCAATCCATTAATCCACAAGTTTATACATCTCGGGAGACTCAGGACAGAAAATGGCTTATAGGAAATGTCACGCATTTTAACACTTTGATCAGACAATGCTTAGCACGCAGACCTAGCTGGAGTCTTGATTTACTGGTAATCAGCGTAGACAAACGCATATGGGTACGGCGATCTTAACTTTTGCAGCACATGCTGAACATGGTTCTACATTTCCGAATACGTGGACAATGTCAGTTTTAGCACAAGGAGTCGTGCTGTATAGTAGACTGTTTCCACACTGGTATGGCGATAGATGGTCAGAGGATTATCCGCTACAATCAATTTGTGCTTATGTGCACGACCAATCTATCCACGACATTATTTTACACCTGAATTACTCAATTGCCATTCGCAAAAAAACAACAACAACAACATAACAAACAAAGTAAAATGAGTTTTTAAAGAATGTGGAAAAGCGAGCACGTCAACATGGGAATCAATTTCCATTTTGCCCCATGCTGATGTCACTAACTGGTTCCCTCTTTTAACCCTCCATTACCGCCAACGCTTTTTATATGCTAGCCGCGACTTTTGTCGTCTGCTGATAGCCTTTGCAAACAGTTTTGACTCAGATCAGGCCCCGAGGTTATAAAACTTTTTTCAAACTCAACTCAACTGAGCACAAAATTTCAACTGCTCATACAAACTAAAATAAAGAAGTTTCTGGCTTAAAGTCTCTCAGATGTTGTATTTATCACGCTAATAAATGTTAAAATGCCAACATTGTTGGCATTTTAAGATTTATGAGCAGGATAAATTTTGTGTTCAGCTGAGATGAGCATGAAAAAAGTTTTATAATCTCGGGGCCTGGACCGACGTTCTGACTCAGATAAGGACCGACAGAACGTCGGCCATGATCTGGAACCAAACCGTTTGACACTCTGTGGATAGTGTTTCGGAAATAATTAATTTTGAAAAAAAGTCAGCAAATGACAACAAATGCATGAAAAATTACCCAGCATGCAGAGATAGGGTCCTGCCATGATAACCCTGCAACAAACGTGCAAACTCCAAGCTAAAAATCGCGATATGATCCGATATCGTATTATCGTCATTCGCGATAGGGTCCAGTACTACATTCTCTCTATATTCAGTGTGTCATAGTCTTGGGGGTAACGGACTATCAAGCAAACGTACTTAATCATTGAACAAACTTTCTGACATAATATAATACTGATAAATAGAGAAAGTTGAAGGTTTCAATATCAAATCTTATATTTTCTTAATGATCAGGGCTGTCGTTCTTTATCAATGAAAACTTCTTTACAGCCATCGTTGAAAGGCCTTTAGAAACAAGCATGTGCACGAATGTAAGAAATCGCGTTAAATTTATCGGCACTAGGATCGGAATGCGAATGGCTACCGTGACTGGTCCCCAGAGGAAAGTAAAACTGATATGGAAGTGAATCTATAAATGGTTCGATTTCCACGCATGCCAAATCACAGTATCGATTCACTGTGCGCCTGAAATGAGTGAAATCGACTGTATCAGTAGAATCGAGAGTTTTTGGCCTAAATTTGCGAGGGGGTGCTAAGTGTTTTCGCATATTTTCTTACAGTTAGATTTGTTCTTCCGCCGTGGATCTCATTACATTTCTTTGATATATGCAAACATGTCATAATATCGTGCAAAATCAACGACAGTGTATCGTGGGAGCGTAAGAAACGCATTCTTTTAGAGGGATAGTTGTCAAAAAAGCGAAAATCCACAGCTTTTTATCTTCCCGTTTCAAATTCAAATAACTTAGCTAAAATTATTTTCACCAGAAATTTGAATGGCTAATGATCCTACAATACCAGAAGTCTCAGGCTGATCCGTTTTTTCAATTTTGAGATATTCAGCTATATAAGACTGAACCAACTAATAGCAGTAAACTAGAACTGTATCAGTAGAATCGACGCTCTGAGCGAAGTAATACTGATACTTATAAGTATGGAAAGTATAATATCTAAGCAGCTAAACTTGGCCCACTAAAAGCTTCACGCTTCTATCTAGCCTCTGTTAATAACAAGGCTGTTTTTAGAAACCCTGAAGAATTGAGTCGCAGCACATATTGAGCCCGTTCTTTATCCTTACCAAACTGTTGCTATTCAAGCTGATCGAAGGCACTTTCATGCTACATGTACATAATTGTTAATATTTTGCCAGTTACTGACAGCCAACCTTTTTAAATCAACTGAAGAGGAAGAACAGCCAAAAGCATTTTCATAGAGGATGCACAGTGGCTTTGTCGTACATTTCTTGACTCGATACCGAGGAGCTCCTTGGTCTACCCCCATTGGCGTCACTGTGTTATGTCTTTGACCAAGACACATTAATACTTGCTTACTACCAGTTCAACCCATGACGAACCATCCCGACATAACTGAAACGTGTTGACTGGGAAGTAAAGAATCAAATCAAGAAAAAACAAGTATTTTCATCCAAAAAATTTTAAGAATGTGCCAAGCGTGTATTTGTTTACAAACTGAAATTTTTGACAAGTTTTTATTATATTTTTTATCGCACACAGGTTGTGGGTTTGATGCGCAAAGTTTACGTTTATTTTAGTCCTACTTGCGCTTTAAATTGGCCTAGAATAGACGAAACTGTCTTCATTGTTCCCTTTCACTGGGCACAATACTTCTTATAAGTATCAGTATTACTTCGTTCAGTGCGTCGATTCTACTGATACAGTTCTAGTTTACTGCTATTAGTTGGTTCAGTCATATATAGCTGAATATCTCAAAATTGAAAAAACGGATCAGCCTGAGACTTCTGGTATTGTAGGATCATAAGCCATTCAAACTCTTGGTGAAAATCATTTTAGCTAAGTTATTTGAATTCGAAACGGGAAGATAAAAAGCTGTGGATTTTCGTTTTTTTTGACAACTATCCCTCTAAAAGAATGCGTTTCTAACGCTCCCACGATACACTGTCGTTGTTTTTGCATAATATTATGTCATGTATGCATATATCAAAGATATATAATGAGATCCACGGCGGAAGAACAAATCTAACTGTAAGAAAACATGCGAAAATACTTACCACCCCCTCACAAATTTAGGCCAAAAACTCTCGATTCTACTGATACAGTCGATTTCACTCATTTCAGGCGCACAGTGAATCGATACTGTGCAAATTGAATATATTATTTAGCCTGTACAAAACTTGTGCTTATAGCACTATTGGGCAAAGAGTTAGTATGCGCATCTATGCAAACTCTCACCTGAGCCTTTACTGCTCACGCACACAAATTATGGGTCTAGTTTAAGGTTCATTTCCGAAAAGTTAAACTTCTAGGTAAACTAGATAGATATACACTCAAGTTTAACTTTTGTAGCAATGGCTCAATGGTAGAGTGTTTGACTCGAGACCGAGCGACCGTGGGTTCGAACCTCACCGGCGTCTCTGTGTTGAGTCCTTGAGCAAAGTAAGTAAGGGTGCAAAGATCGGGAATCGATACAATCAAGTACCACACCTAACCCAGGATACCAATTGGAAAGTGAAAAACTCACAGTTAGACACCACAAACGAGAGCCAAGAGGTGAGCCCTTTCCCAGCAGGTGACCGCAAAGCACGTATAAACAGACGCGCACAAAGGCATAGCAAACACAAGACAGAAAGAACATAAAAGATCCATATAAGAAGTACCGCCTTGGAACGGTCAGTAAAATATTTTACTGGAGGGCTTAAACCGGTTTCACGGCGCCAACCTCACCATTAATTCACATGTTGATCAAGACACATAGATATTTTGGTTCGCATGAAAGACCCCTAACTTATCAATACATCATCTCCCAAAAAATATAAATCAAGATATAACAAGGAGATAAAGCACAGATAAAGACTCAACAGTAAATAAAACTGAATACCAGAGCAAAAGAAATCCAACAGGTAAACCCCGGTGGGCCCGACAAACAGCCAAAGCATCAGGCCCCTACCATCTCATCAATAGAAAAGTCTTTAAGTAGGAACTATCATAGAGTCTGAAGTCCGACCCGCCGGCGTGCAATTAAAGAGGAAAGCAAAGTTGCCAACCTTGATTGGGTTGACCACCAAGCATGCAGTCTGTTGCAATACATTAATGTTATAGCCAATCTTTTTATAATGGGGAATAATTTTAATGAACTGCACTGAAAAAATATTAGAGCCATCAATCTTCTTCAATTTATACACCAAGTCACCATAGAAATCAGGTTCTGAAAGTCCTTGGCGCATGAGAGATTTAAGTCCAACTTGGAATTTAGATATCAAATCATACCATCGTCTATAAAATTTAGAAAAGGTTTTGCGAAGTTTATGATACTGATAGCCTTGTTTAAGAAGTTTCTGAGTTAACAATTTATTGCGTGTGTTGAAGTCAGCAACATAGCTAGATGCTCTAGCAAAACGAATTAATTGAGAAATATGACTCCATAGGATGTAGAGCGAGGAACATCACCATCTAAAAATGGAAAATATACAATTTCAAAATCACAGTCGTCACGTTTATCATAAATTTTGGTAGAAACAATATCATTAGAAATTGACAAATGCAAGTCTGAAAATGCGGCTTAGTTATCAGAGGTATTGACTTTATTAAGTTGGAGCACTGAAGAGTATATTTGACTTACCATATTGTCAAAATAAACATTATTAATGTTTAAAATATCGTCCAAATATCTGGATGTAGTGTTAAACGCATCAATAACATCAGCCTGCTTATCATCAGATAGAGACATCATAAAGTCCCTGCCATAACAAAACAGGAATAAATCTGCAACCAGGGGAGCACAATTAGTGCCCATAGGAATCCCAACTATTTGTCTATACAGCTTGGTGCCAAATCGAATAAAAATGTTGTCCAACAAAAAGGTCAGCGCATCACATATATTTTGACATGACCATGCATGATATTTTTTAGATTTTTCTGAAGTAAAAAAGCATTTCTGTCATTACATGCAAGGTAAGGAGAGCTTTCTCTCTGGAAGGTTCTTTCAATAAGATCAATACGTTTATCTTAAATTATGAGGTAAAGTAGTGTAAAGAGTAGAAAAATCATAAGTAGACACATTTATCCTTGCTTAGTACTGGTTCAACACAGGAAGACTCGTCCCGACATAACTGAAAAAATGTTGACTGGGGCGAAAAGAATCAACTCAAACAAATAAGAACAATTCGAAGTTCAACCCTTTGCATACGTGAAACCTCTAAACGGGTTCCATTTCAAACAGTGAAGACGGCATTCCACCAGGGTCTACACTGTTTGTAAAGGTAAAAATGATCTTTAGACAAAAGAATACAATATTTTGAAAATTATACACAGGTAACCAGACACCCCTAGATAGGGTAAGGTGATCTTAAGTCGGACGATATCGTGAGTCGGACACTTTTTTGGTGCTTCTTTATATCGATATCGTGTCGGGTTATCTTGAAGTTTGGTTGTAGTTTGAAAACCCCTATGCACAATGGGCTATCTCGAGTTTATTGTATTAAATCAGAAGGAAGAATCCATTTAAGGCTCAAACCAAAAGTTAAACTTCTAGGTACACTAGATAGATGTGCACTCAAGTTTAAAAGGATGACTTTTCGCAATGTCTATAAGGATCTGGTCAAAAAGTCAAGGTTAACATATGATCGTCATTTGCACCTATACTGAACAGCAAAAGAAACGCATATTTTGCATATTTGGTATAGTGTATAAATTGGGGGTTAAATACTGATCTAATGATATGTAAGGTATCACTGATGTATAGAACATGTAAATTATCAAATGCAACACAAATGGATGACTCATTGGAATAATGATAATAAAGGGGCGTAACTCTTGTAGTAATAAAATAACTCATAATAAAGGCGATTTTTGAGATGGTGTATGCCTAAAACCACTGAACGGATTTGAATGAAAATCACTCTGCGTAATAATCATGACATAAAGACTACTCATGACGTTTAATTTTTTCGATATTCTTTAAGGTTGACCATTGTAGCCCAGTCACATTATCAGACAATTAACCTGAAGTGTGTTTAGTACAGGCATGAAAGGGTCAAAACAATTGTTTTAAACGGTTCTGTTGGACACTACCTTAATTGGCATCAATCATAATGTTTCAAATATTCTTACACCCCAAAGATTTCGGTGGTTTTCAATACCAATGCAAAAATGCAAAAAAATGAAGATTTTTGGATTAGCAGTATAATTTCTACAATAGTGAATTTTAAAGTTTTATGCTGTTTTCTTATCTGTTACAGAGAGTTATCGTGACATGCAATGTAACCGGATTCAAATCATGTGTTTTCCACTATACAGCACTGTTTTTGCGTTTTTTGCATTAATTAACAAAAAAAAAAAAAAAATAGCTGTGTTAAGACGAATAAAATGGTCTGGAACGAACACATGAATCCGTTCAAACATGTTCATGTCGTTTAGAGGAAAATTTGATAAGGGTTTTCTGGTATTAAATGGATATTGAAAATATGCGTTTCTTTTGCTGTCAAGTATATATACCCAAATAAGACATATCAAGACCAAAGGTGACTGACGCATTAGCACCCCCCCCCCATTCCACTGGACGGCGATTTCGCTACGCTTATGGCGATCACTGCTTTTCTCTAAAATTATTCCAAATCGCCGCACACATGATTTGGGGACTTGACGCTTCCAGTACGCTCCCACTACGCTTCCGTTACGCTGCTGCTACGATCCCACTACGACAATAAAGATCCCGCTACGCTTAGTCTACGCTGGTGGCGATGCAGCTGCGACCTTGCTACGCCCTAGGCGATGGAGCTACGCTTTCGTCCATTCTATACTGACCTACAGAAATAACCCGTCATATATTTCAATGGTAATTTTGATTTTTCATTCTGCATGCCCTAATTCTGATCCGAATCTGATGAAATAATGAGCAAAACGTATGTGCTCAAGAAATCAAGTTTTAATTTTATCATGCACATGCTGAAAACTGCGTTATGGGGACGTCAACGTCAAACTTTGAACGGCTATTTCTCGGTAAATAATGGGAATCCTTTTTAAATTCTCAACTGCAACGGAAACAGCAGACACCAGAAAACGGCGCATCTAAGAAATGGTGAGAAACGGTTTAAAATTTATGCCATCCTAAGTTCTCCACTGAGGACAAATGTTTGAAACTTTAGGGCGGCAATTTGTTTGGCAATCTCCAAACAATACTTCCGACTTGGTTTACTTTTCTAAACACTAATTATATATATAATAAGCTTCTTGCACAATGTAAACTATCTGAAAAAGCATGCACGCCAGAGTGACGTCGAACGTTGGTGACTACAATTCTAAATTCCATTTGCTTTGTTTTAATTGAGATTTATGTCATGGCCTATGACACAATTTTAAATCTTAACCAAATTAATAACGATCCTGGGACCAGTTTTTTTGTAGTTGAGTACCTGTATATATACTGACGGACTTTAAAAACGCAACACTTGGATAACAGCTTTCATTTATGTCTTGAAAAAGAATGCAGAGCAATAATTTTGATTGTTTGTTAAAGAGCATTCATTTGTTAGTAAAACATGGAAAACTTGTTCAACTAAGAAGAACTTCATGCATTAAAATGTAAACTTTTTGAGATAGGGGTCAACTGTTTCATGTGACCAAATGTTATGAATGAAAGATTCCCTACTTCTATAAATAAAGAAACACTAGAAGTATCAAATTTGTATCATGTACTTTGTTAGTCATCGAGAAATTACTCTCACATTGATTGGCAGTTCTGCGATACAGCTTATTTGCGTATATGACGTTTCTCTGGGTGTACCCTTTCATTCAAAAGCTTAAAATCTCGTCTACTTAAGAAATGTTTAAATGGCTAAATTCATACAGAGCAAATAACGTCGCCCAGTTTAGCTGTACATTTTAAACTAAAGAGATTGCTGAAGAAGCCAACTCATGATGACATTATCGAAGCAAAGGAAGTTTACATTTAACAGTATTTTGGAAGATATAAGGGGAAGTAAGTGTTGCGTAATTAAAGTCCGTCAGTAGGTTCAGCTGGTTTTGTTCAGCTGAATGTAAACATTCAAAGAAAATGGATAAACGCGCTCAAGTCGCTTTGTTTCAGCTGGCCATTGATTAGGAACCACAGACTTATCATGTTGCCGGATGATAACGTCCAAAAGGTTCTGGGTCCGCAAATGGTTATACGCAGATTTGGGCACTATGACCATGATGACCAACTAAGTAGAGAACTAATGATACAGGTAGTAGATCTATTAACATGATTAAGGAGTGACTTTTTTGCCATTTATAATCCCATATTACATGTTTTTGTATGAAGCAATTCAGCATTATAACGCTGAAAACAAAGACGAAAAATACAATGTTTGATAGGTGCCCACGAAAGAATCTCTAGTTTCATAGTCCGAAACGCTAACCACCAATCGTGCGCCGCTAGAACAAAAACGTACATCTTGGACACAGACAATCTGAGTATCGGTCAATTTCGAATGCGCAAACAATGTAAAATCTTGGAAATTGTGTACATCGTTCGATTTCGCCTGATTTAATCATATGTATTTGATACTGAGACGACCAGTTCTGATAGTCAATAGATACTTTCGGACACATTTGAGTTACTTTATTTTTGCAAGAAAATGTCATAATATGCATCTGACATAAGAGTATCTAAGTACTTTATTGCTCCGAATTCGTAAATGGTCGAAAGACAGGACCCAGACAACTTTCCATATTTCCCGACTCAGAAATGTTGCGCATGGGAAATACATGTGGCTGCATATGTCGCCTCAAAGATCTTTTGCAGATCTTATCAATATTGATCTGCTTGAGTGAAAAATAATAAAATATTCATAGAGATGTTTAAAAACGGGTATGATACCTGTTTTAATTCTTTTTGCCTCAGCTTCGCTTTTTGACATCATCTGGTTGGGGAAAAGTATTACATGTACAATGTACCTGTTTGAGGTATTGGGGAAGCAATTCAAAATTAACATTTAATCACATTGACCCACACGACAAGCGTAGTAAGTAAGTAAGTAAGTAAGTAAGTAAGTAAGTAAGTAAGTAAGTAAGTAAGTAAGTAAGTAAGTAAGTAAGTAAGTAAGTAAGTAAGTAAGTAAGTAAGTAAGTAAGTAAGTAAGGAGGTAAGTAAGTAAGTAAGTAAGTAAGTAAGTAAGTAAGTAAGTAAGTAAGTAAGTAAGTAAGTAAGTAAGTAAGACAGTAAGTTAATAAATAAATAAATAAATATATAAGTAAATAAATAAATTAATTAATTAATAAATAAACCTTTCACAATGCATTACTTGCTAATTGGCGTTATGTCATCTTTGCAGTCAAGATGCTGATGACAGAATGGGATGATTCAGAGGGTGGGAGGGGGCAGGGGGTCAGGACTCCCCTTGAAAATCTAAAGTGGCTGTATGCTTCCTTAGAGATACCGGTAGTAGGACGCCCCTCGAGATTGTATTTGACCCCTCAACCGCTTCTCGAGAGAGGTCCATACGGCCCTCTGAGAGGTCCATACGGCCCTCTGAGAAATACGATGACTAAAAAAGTTTTCAGGTATTAATAAACTTTTCGCTTACTGTAAGGGCGGCAACTTTAATATTCATATTTGGGCGTGGTTAGGCTATTTCATCTGCTGAACAATAGAAATCAGGTTCTATTTATAATTTGGTGAAGAATAAATAAGTTGTTTGGGCCGCGCTAAAGTGCGTGCATTTCATGAAAATCCTAACCGTATACACACTGAACTCACATTCATTAACCCTTAAAGCGCATAAATCACAAAATGTATGTTTTTTGTCGTCCACTAAATATTTGAAGCCTCATGATACAGTTACTTTTGAATAAGACCACGCCTCATATTCAGCTTTTACCTACCAGTCCTAATTACGCATTCATGAAGTGCCGCCTTTACACTAACCAAAAAGTCATATAATACGAAGTTACGCGAAAAAACAACCCTTTTACTCTTCCGTTTAACGATGAAGGTCAATCTCGCGAGTTTTTAACGTCGCAAATTGTTTTAACGCTATTCGCGAAAACAAAATCGCGAATATATGTGAATTTACAGTATCTAGTAGATCGGTAACACGGCAACCAAGGTTTATATGACCCTAGAGAGGCATAATGGTGAGCTATGAATGAGAAATTAGCCAGAAAATGCCATTGTTGGCATTTGCGACATGGGGGCTATGAAAACTTCGATTTATCTCTGGATGCAGCGGCGGGTGCAGAGGGGGTTCAGGGGGTTCGCTCGTTTTTAAATGTCCTATAAAATGATATAATTTGGTCTCAGTGAGACCAAATTATTTTATTTTCATGGGATATTTAAGAAAAAGGGGAGAAAATCAACAAATCGAACCCCTACACCTTTATACATATGAACCCCCTTTCCAGAAATCCTGGATCCGCCACTAGGATGACATAGGCATTTTGTATATGCCCACAGATGGGTCTTTTTTGAATCATGGCGCATGTGCCTGTCTGTCCCTTATTCAGTAGCAATAACAATATTAACCCATATAAACCTAGTGTCCTTTTTGTTGGATAAAGGCAACCAGCGCTGACCCAGATCAGGCGCCGCATAACGCGACGTCTGATCAGGGTCTCCACTTTTTGCTAAAAATTCGCATAGCTCATTGACACCAGTTGGCATTTTAAAGCATATACAATAGTTAAACAAATATTGGCCACATCGCAACAAAAGGACATCGAACATGTGGAATCTATTAAAGCCATGCGGAGTCCTTTGGTCTAGGCACCAGGGTATACATGTAGTTAGGTAAAAGACAACGAAAATTGAGTGTTTTTATGTCTATTATTTTGCGGACAAAAAGGCAAAAGATGAAATTTTTATTATATTAACCGTCTCATTTCATCAGTTATTATGTATATGCAAAGGTATGCCAAAGCTTACGCCCTGTCCGAAACTGTCTGACTTTACATTGGAACCTTCATTTTGCGCTTACACCGACATTCACCTGGCATTCTTCTTCGAATTGAGAACAATAAAGACCCTGGGTCTATAATGTTACCGGAATATATCTGGTGAGGCTTTTTTCTCTCGGGTATAGGCTTAAATATTTTTCTTTATTAAAATAGATTTAAATAAGTTGGTAAATGTTTACTTAAAGAGACTTGTGTATCTTAAAATCAACGCTTCTGTTCTCTTTGAATATTGGCAAATAACTGAAAGTCAATATGGGCTTCGACATGGCAAAATGTACCTTCAGGCTCTGCGAGGTTGGGCCTTTATGATGCAGTTATGAAACAATGACCACTGGACAGAATTAGAATCCTCTTCTTTCCAAAGTTGCTCACGGGTTTCTTTATTAAAAGTGTTTGATATTATACCCGGATGACAGATATATACCCCGGGATCCAATTTAGGTTACCTTGTACCCCCAGGACAATTTTTAATGGGTGCCAAATTGTTCATTTGGACCCCCGGAATGCGAAACGAAGGTGTCCTCAAAATAATTTGGCATGGGCTATGTGAAAATGCATGGTTTCCATGTCAACCCATAGCGGATTTGAGAATGGGAATATGCCTACAAAAGTACTCATATCTCAGTAGTTACTTATCCTAGACTACTAAACTTAATACCAAATCAAAGCTTAGACGTAGGCCTATTATCCCCTTTTTGCATATGCAAATTATCTAATTTGCATATTCATAAATATTTATGAAAACATTAAAAATGTGATTCACGAATGGGGGTATATGTACAAGATCAATACTATCTCAGTTGCTTTTAGCCATAGATTACTAAAATTTGTACTAAATTAAAGCTAAGACATAGGCATTTTATTCCATGGTCAAATATACAAGTTATCATATTTGCATAATTTGCGTATTCATAAATATTCATAATAACGCTGAAAAATAAGGGAAAATCATTAAAAATATAAATAGGCTGGTTTCATCCCAATATTGTCATTCTTGCATGTTTTAATATAATCAATGTTACAATTTGTTGAGTCCATTCATCTAGTGGTCCTATATGAATATTATGTCATTTGGATATTCATGAAAATACATGAAAACTGAAAAAATGAGGGAAAATCACGTAAAAACTATAAGCCTAGGGAGGGGTTGATTTTGTTTGTTTGTTTGATTTGATTCTTTACGTCCACTCAACAATCTTTCAGTTATGCGGGACGGTTCTTCCTGGGTTTAACCAGTACTAAGCTAGGATAAATGTGTCTTGCTCAAGGACCACAACGCAGTGACGCCGGTGAGGCTCGAACCCGCTACCCTTCGGTCTCGAGTCAAGCACTCTACCACTGAGCCACTGCGCTCCCAGGGAGGGGTTGAGGTACGATCTATCCTTCACTCCTAGGGCCTTTTAAATTCACGCAAAATTGTTCAGCGGGACCCTCTGAATGCGAAACGAAGTTCTCCTTAAAACCTTTTGGTATGGGCTATGTGAAAATGTATTGTTTCCATGGCAACCCCTTTTATATGATTTTCGAGAGTGGTGGGTAGGCATACAAATTCAGTCATATCTAGGGTTTTATCTATCTTAGAGCACTAAAATTGGTCAAATTAAAGCTTAGACACATGCCATTTTTCCTTTGGTCAGATTTGTAAATCATCTAATTTGCATTTTTATGAATATTAATAGTAACCTTTAAAATGAAGTAAAAACATAAAAATGCCATAAATGAATATATTTCAGCCCCAAAACACCACCAAACCACCATTGTCTAGTTTTTTATATCTTCAGTGATTCAATTTGATAAGTTCCTTCATCAAGTGGTCTTATATGAAAATGATCTCATTTGCATATTTATGAATATTAATGAAAACTTTAGTAATGAGAGAAAATATCTTAGAAAAATTAAGTGATGTACATATAAAACTACCAATCTCTCACCAACCATGTGTTCTAGTGTATCAAACCTAAGGCCAATTCAATGCTTAGACATTGTACTTTTACCATAAAGTATAATACGAACAATATTTATCATAAATATTCATTAATTTTAATGAAAACAGATGAAATGAATGAAAAATTGTGGAAAAAAACAAGGGGGTGCACTTCAAAAATTACTCATATCTCAGTTGTTAAGTGCCCTATAGTGCCAAACCTGATTTTAAATTAATGCTTAGACACAGCATGTTTATCAAAAAGATTCAATTCATTACACATCAAATTTAATTTCTCATGGATATTGATGAAAACATGAGAAATTACAGAAAAATACAGGAAGATTAAGGTTGTGTACCTACAAAATGATTCATATCTTAGCTTTCAATTGCCCTATAGTAGCAAACTTGGTACGATATAAAACAGCATTATCTTAAGTTTATTTGAGTGAAAGAAAAAAGTAACAGATTTTTAGCAGCTGAGATATGAGTAATTTTGTAGGTACACTGCTATCAATTTGTGTATATTTTCTTGTATTTTTTCAGTTTTTATTAATATTGATCTTATACAAATTAGATAATTCTTAGATCTTCCCACTAGGTAAAATTGTTATGCATATACTTAAATTAAGTATAATGTTTGCTACTCTAGGGCAATTAGCAGCTGAGATATTGGTAATTTTGTAGGTATACCCCTTTATTTTTCGGTGGTTTTACTCTTTATTCTAATGTTTACAATAATTTTATGAATATGTAAATGAGACAATTGGCAACTATTACCGTTGAGATAAAGGGCTGTGTCATAGCAATAAGTTGGCACCATGTTTGCTATTTAAGAGCTATAAGCTGCTGAGATATGAGTAATATTGTAGCTATATCCCCTTAGTTTTCAAGTATTTTTTCTCGTAACTCTCAGGGTTTCATCAATATTCATGAATATTATAATATGATCATTTTTAAAATTTGATAATTTGTTAAACATAATATTTTCTAAGCATTAATTTAAAACCAAGTTTGGTACGGTACTCTGGGGCACTTAGCAAATGAGATATTAGTAGATTTGTAAGTACAGACCCTTGATTTTCCCGCGATTTTTCAATTATTTCTACTGTTTTAATTAAAATATTCACAATTATTCACGTATATTATTTTTCAAAGCTGACCTTAAGGTAAAAGTATTATGTCTAAGCACTGTTTTGGCAACAAGTTTGATACACTAGGATGCATAGCAACTGAGATATTGGTAATTTTATAAGTACACCCCTTATTTTTTCTGAGATTTATCTCTCATTTCTAATTATTTAGTTTTTATTAATATTCATGAATATGGATATTAGATAATTTGCATATCTAACTACAAAGTTGGACTGTTATGACTAGGAATTAGTTTGGTACCGTGTAAAGTAATCTAGGATGAGTTGCTGCTGAGATATGAGTTTTTTTGTACGCATTACCCCATTCTTTAAAGTGGCATTATGGGTTGCCATGGAAACCATGAAATTTCAGGTGGCCAAAGAGCATTTACTATTGAGGACATTATTTTTTTGTATTAATGTCGTCCCATTGAACAAATTTACATCCATAATGAAAAGTCCTATGTGTTCAATTTAGGTCTGATTACCCCCTTGCATACTATAGATTACCCATGTTTTTCCCCTCATTTTTAAGATTTCATTAATGTTTATGAATATGCTAATGGAATAATTTTCATATAGGACCACTGGATGAAAGAACTTATCAAATTGTATCACTGATTATATGAAAACTGGCATCGATGGCGATTTGAAGATGTTTTAGAGCTGAAATATATTAATTTATGTTTTTTTTATGGTTTTGCTTCATTTTTTAAGATTTTCATTAATATTCATAAATATGCAAATTTGATGATTTACAAATCTGACCATAGGAAGAATGACAGGTGTCTAAGCTTTAATTTGACACCAATATAAAGGCTCTAGGATAAGTATAACTCTAGACATGATTGAATTTGTAGGCCAAGCCCCCATTCTCGATAATAATACTAAGGGGTTGCCATGGAAACCATGCATTTTCACATAGCCCATACCAAAATGTTTTGAGGAGAACTTGATTTCGCATTCAGAGGGTCCCACTGAACAATTTGGCATGAATTTAAAAGGCCCTAGGAGTGAAGGATAGATCGTACCTCAACCCCCCCCCCTAGGCTTATAGTTTTTACGTGATTTTCCCTCATTTTTTTAAGTTTTCATGTATTTTCATGGATATCCAAATGAGATAAAATTTATATAGGACCACTGGATGAATGGACTTGTCAAATTGTAACATTGATCATATAAAAAACATGCAAGAATGACAATATTTGGATGAAATCAGCCTATTTATATTTTTAATGATTATCCCTTATTTTCTAGCGTTTTTATGAATATTCATGAATACGCAAATTATGCAAATATGATAACTTGTATATTTGACCATGGAATGAAAGGTCTATGTCTTAGTTTTAATTTAGTTTAAATTTTAGTAATCTATGGCTAAAAGCAGCCAAGATATTAGTGATTTTGTACATGTACCCCCTTTCGTGAATCACTTTTTAATGTTTTCATAAAAAATTATGAATATGCAAATTAGATAATTTGCATATGCAACAAGAGGATAATAGGCCTATTGCTAAGCTTTAATTTGGTATTAAGTTTAGTAGTCTTGGATAAGTAACAGCTGAGATATGAGTACTTTTGTAGGCATACCCACATTCTCAAATCCGCTGTGGGTTGCTATGGAAAATTATGCTTTTTCACATAGCCCATACCAATTTTTTTAGGACACCTTCGTTTCGCATTCCGGGGGTCCCAATGAACAATTTGGCATCCATGAAAAATTGTCCTCGGAACGAATAGACGTAGATCAGGCAGCGCATCAAAATGTATGTAGTCTAATATTCTGCCTAGATAGAGTGACATCTCTTGTTTCACACCGAATAGGTGGCAATCGAAAACGTTAATATTATCGACGAGCGTCGATCAGAAATAGTTAGAAACAGAGTTTTTGATTGCCATTGTCGCCCGACTGGCGACAAATGGCAATCAACAACACAGTTTCTAGAGATTTTTGATTCGCGTTCATCGATTGATAAGAGCATTTACGATTGCCGCCTATCCGGTGTGAGTTTTGTACATTTTCAACTCACACGAGCACTGTCTCTTCCTGGCCTTTGACAGAAATACGAGGGGCGATTAAAAAGTTTCAAAAATACTACACGCTTCAATCAGTTTCAAACAAAATTGAAACATTTTAACTCGAAGTAATATCAAATCCTGGGGAATTCGAATTTACGAGATTCGACTGTATATTAAAATTAATTAATTTTGATACAAGGATAAAGAAGGTGACAATTTTCCGCGTATCTTTTGATTACCCCTCTTGATATTAAACAGTGAGTTCTAATCGCCTAAAATGCACATGCACACCACTGAAGCATGCTGTTGGCAAATAGATTGAAGACAAACATTTTTTTGCAACATACTGCTTACTTCTTTGCTATCGTTTTCTCAGGAAACGTGGTTAGACAAATTCAAGAAAATATTTTTTCTATATTTACTTACGAAAAATGTCAAACCCATTGCGATATTATATTTAGCAAGAAAAAGGTCGAGCAGAACATATAGATAAGAAGGCTACACCAGAGCGCCCAGATAAGCAAGTCAGAGCTCCAATCAACCAAATTTCAGAGCACCCAGATAAGAAATGAGCTCCATACAATCGAAATCAAGAGCACCCAGATAAGAATGAGCTCCAAACAACCGGAACACAGAGCTACCAGATAAGACATGGCAGAGCTCCAAATAATATTATCAAGAGAGCCCAGATAAGAAAGATTAGAGCTCCAAAATATGAAATCTACAGCACTCAGTTAAAAAATCAAATATCCAAACAACCTAACTCCACAACAACAAACCATTATGTTCCAAATAAATACACCTAGTTAGTAACAGCGCCAAATGGCTGAAATCCATTGTTTTCAACACACGTCTGATTAAGACTGCACTCGACTACTTGCGGAAATACGTCGATACTATTCAAGGAGCCATATCTGTAAATCGACAATTGTCGTGAACAAACTCTTTATTTGCATGAAAATCTGTTCATGTTCCATATGCCAACAACAAAGTAACATGTCAAAATGCGCAAAAATGTATGAAATGTATAAAGATGTATGACATACAGGCCCCAAGGTTATAAAATGTTTCTTAGACTCGGCTGAACTGAGCATGAACTTTCAACTGCTAATAATTCAAGGAGGAAGTCTAGGAAAATAGATTGACTAAAGAAGAAAGCTATACATTCAGGTAATACAAATGACTGGAACAAATACAAATTCTATAGGAATAAGCTAAAAAATCAAAAAGCATGAGAAGAAATTATTTTATAATTAATTAGATATTATTGTTACAGACTTTCAAAGAAATGATAAACGTAAATTTTGGAGAGTAATTCGCCATTTTGTCAAAAATAACAAATCTATCCTGTATTCCTTACTTTATGTTCAACACTTCCAAGCAGTGACAATCAATGGCATTTCAACGACCAAGACAAAGCTAATTGTTTGAACGACTAATTTGCTTCTATCAGAACAGTCAATGATGCAGAAACCCAGTTACCTCCCTTTACTAAGCTTACTGATAACTCTCTTTCTCAAATAAACTGCACTACGCTCGAAATTGAAAAAAAATATTGAAGTGCTTAACTCTAACAAAGCAAGTGGTGATAATGGCATAAGCCATAAAATGCTCAAGGGTGCGTCAAAAACTATTTCGAACCCCTTCTGCATTTTAATGAATAGATCTATTTCCTGATACAGTAAAATCTGTCTTAAGCGCCACTCAAAAATATACAAAACAAAGGTATAAAAGACAAAAGATACATGTAGCTTAATGAAGGTCGAAAGTATTGCAGAATGCTATCTTGGAGACCTGCATTAAGCGATAATCGGTCTTGAAAATCAGTTTCGGTCTTCTTTTTAGTGGCCGCTTAAGGCAGGTTTTACTGTATATGGAAACTTGCGAACGTTATTCCCATTTTTAAGAAGGGAGACACATCTCAATCCTCTAATTATAGACCAGTTGCACTCTTGAGCTGTATTGGAAAGCTACAAGAAAGGGTTGCTTTTAAGAATATGTATAATTTTCTGATAGACAATGATCAATTATATAAGTATCACTCTAGTTTCCTACCTCATAATTCAACAGTATTTCAGTTAATTGACATTTTTCATAATATTTGTCAAGTTTTTGATAATAGCATGTTTCATGTATAGTCTTCTGTGATGTGTTAAACGCATCTGAAGAGTTTGGCACAGGGGTCTTTTGTTTAAGTTGAGAGAAAGAGAGAGAGGTTAAATAGATATTTAAGCCAAAGAAAACATAAACTTTGCTTAAACCATATTTTTCTGGCCTAAAATCTATCTTTGCTGGCGTGCCTCAAGGATCTGTTCTAGGGCCTCTTTTTTCGCAAGGTCAATTTCATGCTAAACTCAGATGAGAATGAAAAAAAGTTTTATAATTCTTTTCCCGAAAACCAAACCCTCGCGAACTTTTCAGAATTTACAGTAGGGTAAAGTCGGGTAACTTTGGACATCAGGTAAAATCGGACATACGTTTGCAAACAGTGGAAATCCAGATGAGACGGCTCCTTATGAGCCGTCTCATCAGGATTTTCACTGTTTGCTTAGTTAATTTATGTTTTCTTTCCAGTAATTAAAATATGAAGCAAGCAAGGTCGCTGTCCGAATTTACCTGATGTCCGACGTTATCTGACTTTACCCTACAGTACATGTATACTTACTGGTTTCCTGGTGCTGAAGTAGCTGGCTTCTCTTCTTCAGCCAGGGCAGAACAAGCCGGACCTCATGGCTCTCTCGTTTAAACGACGGCTTGGAAATAAGCCGGATGAGTTCCAGCACAATCTCGCTGGAAGTCGACTTCGCCATGATTCTAGAACCAAATGACAATAGACTTGTGTGTTACAGCCACTTCCTCGAAAACATTGCTGGCATTATCTTGGTTTCTGCAACAGAAGATATAATAGTGACTTTCGAGGGGTTCCCCAATTTTACATGGAAGTCTCGAAAAATACATTGTACTTAACTTAAAGGTCGCAGTCTCGCCCCTGTTCATTATCACTAAACTAACATGCCTTTTGGGCAGTTTTACATGTACCTAAGTTAAGAATTGATATTTTAACATGATATTTAAAATGTTTCATAAATTTCCAAGCCCGGTCCAGTAGATAATTGTCAAAGATACATTGTGATCTACTGAATGCATGAAACAGTTTTGAAGAAGCTTGAAACGTTATTTTTCGAATCCTAAAATATTGATACTTAACTAAGCTAGTATTTAACTTTAAGGAAGCAATTGTAATTTTGGGCCCAGAATCATATAGCAGCGTATCATGTGATAATGGTGATGGCGGTGGTACATGTATGCACAGGATAAATTGTCTGTGTGTGTGTGTGTATGTGTGGTGGTGGTGGTGATGGTGGTGGTGGTGGGAAGGAGGGGGTAAAGATGAAGATCGGGTATAGATTTTATAATGGCTCCGAATAAGGGTCTTTATGTTAAACGTATATCTACCAAGTCCAGCAGACATAATGGGCTAGCGCACGCAGTTTTCGTATTTTATCGCAAATGAGCGAATGCTTCTGAAAAATGCCTAAATTTTGGTCAGAGCCTTCATCTACATCCATACGCTTTGTATACGAGCAGCACCATTTGAGCACAGGCTAAGGCGAGACTGCGCATACGCACAGTCTACTCGTTGATACGGTAAGTACCAAAGCTGGCTAATATATTAACTCTTTGCACCCCCCCCCATTCCTGGGAGAATTTTCATGTTTTTTTTATCTTCTGTTGATTTTTCTTCAAAATCAACTTTTCGAAAAATTCTATCAGGAATACCATCTGCATGATCTGTGTCACACAGATTGAATCAAGATCAGACCCGACGTTTTGTCGGGTCTGATCTGGGTCCAAACTGTTTGCAAAAAATATCGGCAGACGGCACTAGGTGATAAAGAGTTCACATTCTTACCTCGCTACATGATTTAAACATTTGTATACTAGGCAAAAACAGATGATAGAAAAAAGGAGCAGTAATCCAAAAATGGCTGGTAACAAACACTTGTTGGTTAATTTAAATAGTATTCCATTTCGATTTCTAGGTATGATTCAAAACGCATTAAGTTCTACACAGTCACAAAAACTAGAGTATGTGCTTTTTGCCCCAAAGTTCAATTAAGATCACCTTTCACTTATTATAGGAGAGACGAAAAATCCGAAAGACAAATTAACAAATATTGAACGGAATTGTTTGATTACTTCATTATTAAGTTTATTGACCATTATATAGTAGGTAAATTTGTCACCTTAATTATACACATCGTCAAAAGTTAAGCATGAAATTGTTCGGAGTTTATTAGTTGTGTGTCTCATAAACAGACTCAATTTCTTTTTCAAATTTTGAAGTTATACCGGATAGGCGGCAATCGAAAACGTTAATACTATCGACGAACGTAGATAAAAATCATTAGAAGCAGAGTTTTCGATTGCCATTTGTCGCCCGACTGGCGACAAATGACAATCGAAAACACTATTAATAGCGATTTTGGATCCGTATTCGTCGGTTATCAAGAGCGTTTCCGATTGCCGCCTATCCGCTGTAGTAGTGGGGGATTCCTTTTAAATCCTCAGATAACGTAATTAAAGAGAAATCGTCTGGAACAGGGTTGTCAGTTTTACTAGCATATGTATATTACTAGCAAGTAACATTTTAAGATGCAAGCACAAAAGTAGTCCAATCCATTTCTGGAACTCTAATGTGTAGTCTTAGAGAATCCATTTTTGAACGGGATGTTAGTTAACAACAACAAAATATAGTAGGCTGCATTTAAGGTCACAAATCCGTGTAATTGTAAAAAGGGCAGTGATTGGCTCAAAAGGTGGGTGGAAACTCAGCACAATATTCAAGTTGTAAAGTGCTTCGTGATTGGTCAATAATAAAATTATGGGAAAGAAATCATATTTATTAGACAGATATATATTTACTGTACATTTTGAAACAACATCTCGCTGCTTTTGTTGATTAGGTTTACTGGTATGGCTTAGAAAAAAGGACCTGGCACTTTGGTATTTTTCACGAAATTTTCCTTTTATGTAGGGTGCCCACCTTCAAGAACCAAAAAGTAGTAAAATATGGTGGTCACCAGGGTAACTCATTCTTGTTTGTTGATTGAACTAGGTCCAATCTGTAATTCTATGGCAGCCTCATTGTGCTTTAAGACTTATGACAACCATAGCTTGCTTAAAAGCTATAATGGAGGTCTGTGGAAAAACAGTTAAAGGTCTGGGCCCTTAACCATCGAACTTGGTGTTTGTTCTAAACCCACTCTAGTGTTGGTAGTGTATATGAGCCGCGATATGAAATTTCCAACAATGTGGTATGTGCGACCAGCAAAGGCTCAGACCAGCCTGCGCATACGCGCAGTCTGATCAGAGCCCTTGCTAGTCGCTTGAATATTTTATGACTCTTATGCTACTGACCGAACGGCATTTGGAGTTTCTAAGCTTAAAAGGAGGCTGCACAGGCTAGTCTGAGTGTACACTTGTCAAAATGCCACATTGTTGGAAATTACATGTTGCGGCCCATATTTGTTGGAGTGTAAGGCTAAAATATTGAAGGTGACATTTAAAGTTTACAAACATAGAATTTCCTGTTTCTTCTAAACCAGATCTAATTTGGTAATGCACTTTGTGGTCCTAAAGAAACAATTTTAGACTGACCAAAGGTATAACTATAAATAACTACAAGACAGGTTGTATCAAGAGAAACCGTATCTTTGTTTTTTGCTACCCAGCAAGGGCAAATAAAGGGTAAAGACGGGTATGCTCGGACAGACAGCTAAATTCGGACAGCCGCCTTGTTTGTTTCATAGTTCAATTATTGGAATAAAAAATAAATTAACGAAGCAAACGGTGAAAATCCTGATGAGACGGCTCATAAGGAGCCGTCTCATCTGGATTTCCACTTTTTGCAAACGTGTGTCCGAATTTACCTGATATCTAAGTTTACCCGACCTTACCCTAATCTACTAAGCTACACAGTCCGGCTAGAATCCTGACATTTTGCACGTAGCAAGTTAAGCTTTTATTTCTTACTATAGAGTGAATAACAAAGCCGCTGATCCGACTGCTGCTCAGACTAGTCTGCGCCTTTGCTGTTTGCAAGTGACAAAATGCGGGTTTCTCGCAATGAGGCACAATTAAAGTAGGTGGCATTTAAAGTTTGCAAACATTAACTTTCTTGTTTGCTCATAAGTCAATGCATTTCAGAAAAATATTGTTTGTTCTTAAACAAATAGCTTTTGAAAAGTAGAGTAAGTTTAAATAACTTAAAGGTGGCATTTAAAGATGAGAAACATACCTTTCTTGTTTGAAGTTGATACCAACTCGTATTTCTGCTAAAATCATATTGTGTGTTCTTAAATAGAGAAACGCTAATGGCCCAACAAAAGACCGAACTTATATGGAAATAAGAGGCGTACAAATTAGACTGAGCATGCGTGCACGCGCAGTCTGATTTGTACATTCTGATTCGTCCCCATTCCACTGGATGGCGATTCCGCTACGATTCGAAATTTTGATCAAAATGACACAAATCGTAACAGAAACGGCAAGAGCGCAGTAGAAGCGCCAATGTCGTAGTAGAAGCGTATCGGAATTTCAGATTCTATATAAAAAAGTATACAAAAGCGCAACGAAAGCGTAGCTCCATCGCCAAGGTCGTAGCAAGGTCGCAGCTACATCGCCATCAGCGTAGACTAAGCGTAGCCAGATCTTCATTGTCATAGTGGGATCGTAGCAGGAGCGTAACGGAAGCGTAGTGGAAGCGTACTGGAAGCGTCAAGATCCCAAATTGTGTGGCAGTCTACGCTTCCGAGGCGATTTGGAATAATTTTAGAGAAAATCCTAGATCGCCATGAGCGTAGCGGAATCGCCGCCCAGTGGAATGGGAGGGGGGGGGGGTGGTTATACACTTGTTCCAAATCGCCGCGCAAGAGTAGGCAACCACACGATTTGGGAACTTGGCGCTTCCAGTACGCTTCCACTACGCTTCCGTTACGCGGCTGCTACGATCCCACTACGACAGCGGAGATCCGACTACGCTTAGTCTATGCTGATGGCGATGCGGCTGCGACCTTGCTACGGCCTAGCCGATGGAGCTGCGCTTTCGTTGCGTAATTGTATCTTTCTATATAAAATCTGAAGTTCAACTGATTTAAATCCCCATTCCACTGGACGGCGATTCAGCTACGATTCGAAATTTTGATCAAAACGACACGAATCGTAGCAGAAATGGCAAGGGCGTAGTAGAAGCACATCAAAAGCGCCTAGGTCGTAGTAGAAGCGTATCGGAATCTTCATGATCGGCACCTCACGGTGATTGTTTTGACCTGCTCAAACTTTACGTAGAGACATCGCCGTGGACTCGAACCGCAACGGAAGCGTAGTCACATCGCAGTAAAATCTTCATGAGCGTAGCGGTATCGCGGCGGTATCGTGAGCATCGTAGCACAATCGCCGTCAAATCGTAGCGAAATCGCCGAGTTTTTCGTCCGCGATGCAGCTACGCTTCTGCTACGCTCTGCGCGATCTTGTTACGCTCTGTACGTTCTCGCTACGTCCTCGCTACGACCAACGCGCTTTTGCGGCGACTACTATTCAAGCATAGTCAACCTTGGCGCTTATGCCACGATTCCGCTACGCTCTTTTTCGTCTGGCCCATTCCAAGCCTGGTTCAAGTACTCTCCTAAAGTTGATGTCGCTGTTTTGGATTCTAGGTCCATGTCTGAGCGGATCCATTCTCATGAGATTGAAGAATGAAGAGCTATCTTCCATCCTCATTGCTCTTATTAGTTGGTCAATGTGCTCAAGAATGTAGATGACCTTAATATAAGGATTACAATGCCAAGATCAACCTAGGATCATCATATATACCACCCTTACCAACTTTAGCCTTAAATATCTCGTGATGTGCAACGTCTACACCGATGTAGGTGGTATAAAATAGTTATACCATGTTTGTCCACCTGTACGTAAGATAATCCACTCGCTAAAGCTCGTGGATTATCTCCACGTACAGGTGGACAACCCATGGTATAACTATTACTTAAACACACTTTGACTGGCCGATAGCCATAATAAGACATTACCAAGACAAAGGTGATTGGCACATTAGTTTCAGAGACGATGGTTCATTTTATTAGTCTCTCTTAATGTTAAGTAGGTCAAGGTCAACCTTGGACCATTATTTAAACAACTTGGTAGGCCTCCCATCAACAATGCTACATATTACGTTCCAAGATTATTGGCTTTTCTGGTTGTTGAGGTGAAGATATTTTATAGGGTTTTACCCTATATATGGCGGCCAAATTGGTCATGCGACCAAAACCATTTGCATAAATTTTCATTTTCCTGCTTTAAGAAGTCTTCATATAAAATTTGAGTTCAATTTGCCAAATGATTTCTGATGGGAATCTTATATGAGTCACCTCAGATAAAAGGTTAAAGATCAACATTGACCTTTTTAAATTTAATTACAGTCATCAGATCAACCATATATATTTAAGTGCATTAGGAAGCAAATTTGACCTTGACGTTAAGTAGGTCAAGATAAACACAGGACCATCATTTAAACAAACTCGGTTGGCCTCACATCCTCAATGTTACATACCAACTTTCCAGGTCATCAGCTTTCTTTTTCTGGAGAAAGATATTATAAAGGGTTTTTACCATATATAAGCATGGTGGCCATCTTGGTGAAGTGACCAGAAACATTTGCATAGATTTTCACCCCCCCCCCCCCGTCTAAGAAGCCTTCAAATCGAATTTTAGTTCAATTGGCCAAATGATATCTGAGAAAAATTGTTTTAATATATCAAAGAGACTAAGTCTGCAACTATGAACATTTTTCGAAATTTTTTATTTTCTTTTTAAATCATTTGTAAAAGTAGAATTAAGTTATGTTTTCAAAATAAATCTGTTCACTATAGCTGAAAACTGCACGGAAAAGTGAATGGTCTTATAAAAAGGTGTGTTTTTCTCTTGTTGGTAGTTATTTGCGTCCCTTCAATAGATTATAGTTAGTTAATTTTAACATAAATGCTGTTGTTTTGATACTGATAATTTGTTAAGATTTACGAAATTGGTAAAATGTTTACCTGAATTTTAGTTTTTTACTGTGTTCTTGAAAAATAGAAACATAAAAATAGTTCTAAAATCAAAATATCAAATGTTACAGACTATGCAACTTTAATGGGAATCCAATATGAGTGACCTCAACCGAAAGTCAAAGGTCTACCGTGACCTTTGGAACTTACTTATAGTTTGCCTCATTAGGTTTAACATATCTAGTAAAAACTAAAAACTTCCCCATTTAAATGTATTAAGAAGCAAATTCAACTCGATGTTAAGTGGATCTAAGTCAACCTAGGGTCATCACTTGAAAACACGGTAGGCCTAACCACCACCACCATCACCACCACCACCACCACCACCACCACCAGAGCACATTTAAACTAACAAATAACAGCTTACATGAAAGGTTAATCAAAGTGATCATTGCATTTGACCATGGAAGCTGAAGATATTTGTCCCCTGTAACGGTATTTGAATATAACTTGGCATTATATCTTCTTCGAAAACTTTGAATTACGCAAAGAAATTATCAGGAAATGGTCAATGTCAATGGCTACTAAGAGATTGAAAATTTGTAATCTATAATTTGATTCATCTAACAATGTCTAACAAATGACTCCAGACATATATATAACGGCAATCGGGTATACGTCCATATTCTATACTACAATAAGTGGCCATAAGTAAATAGCCATAATGGCGAACGTTGTTTCTGTTGCAAACATTTAAGTACATTAAAAATTTGTATAATTTGAAAACGAGGAATGCAAATTATCTGAAATTTTAAAAATATCACTATTTGTTATTTTACAACTTAAGAATGCTTGATTATCATAGAAATAATATCACCTAGAGTTCGTGGGTGTTATTCATTTCAACCACCCCTGATTTCTGAAACAGTTTGAAAATTCTATGTGGGTTCTAAACTTCTTCCGTTTTACATGGCTATAGATATTACTTATTTTCTGTATATTTTTGGTAATAATAGTGCTAATATGTTATAATCGTGAGCTGTGAACAAGACGTGTTCACATCTTCCCAATTTATTCACCGTCATATTAAGGGTGGGTGGGGTATTTGTACCCCTGACCCGAAAATCTAAATTATTGAATGAATCCACGTGGTAACTTAGCAACAAGTATCAGGCTTTCTAGGGTGTATATACGAGTGTTTGAAGCAACTAGTCTATAAATGTTTTGTTCTTTCAAATCGAAAAGACAGCACCCAGCGATACCTTACCCCTTGGTCAAATTTTGCTTTAGGAGGGGGTACCCAAACTTTCATGCGAAATCATAGGATAGTTCTTCCTAAAAAAATAAATGTTCTGTAAAAATATAACCCCAAATGGTACTTCCAACTGTAAATAATTATTACACAAATATTTTATCACCGGTTATGTTGCTTGTGGCACCAATATCAGGACTGACAGTGAAAATTAGCAGATTTTCTTTGGATCCAACTATAGCTTATATCCATCAACATTTATTCAAAATATATTATTTTCAATTTGAATACTGTTATGATACCTTACAAAACATACATACCCCATATCCCTTCATTTGTTTATTTAGTTTGCTTTTACAGCCAAAGTATACTGCAGTCGAATCATTTTCATGGCATTATTTTCCGTCCAGTTCTCTGCTCTGCATTATTTTATTTTCAGTGTCTATACTAATTTGAACTTTAACAGAATGTTTTTCAGTACATTTCAAATATTTCTGCAAATTTTCAATAAAGAATATTACAATCTGGCATTTCTACAGCAATTTTTTAACAGCTGCTATCTTTCTTGAAGAAATGGAGCCAATGTTTGTGATACACAATATCTCCATAGCAACAGATGATGACATCATATAATTTGGTAATGACGTAAACATATACACTGTATATTTATCCAGGGCAATTATCATTTGGGGTAACTGTCTTAATTGGCTAGAAATTACCATTGTTTCAGACCACATTTTTTGTCAAATTCTTGTAAGCTGATTTGGCTACTTACTTAAGGCCACTGAGTGTACATGTAATTAGTCAAGTTGGCAAGCACATTCCAACTTAAAAGTTTTCGAAAGGTGTTTTTCAAATATTTTTGCCTGTGGCTTTCGAAGTTCAAAAAATATCCCATGTTTTAACTTATGCAACCTAGTTTATAACTGTGCAACTTGATCTAGAACTTTGCATTGGCATCTACTGTGTTCACATTTAGATTTTAGCTGCTTTCGATCTTAAAGACCTATATTCCTGTCCAATAGAGATCATTAAAGGATAAGCTGATAAGGGACAGTTTTAGTATCTCAAAGTATTAAAGGGGCCTCAAGAGGGGACTTACCTGTATACAATATAATTTCTGTCACTAAGATAAATATCAATATTTTATCAGAAAGTACCTAAACCCTTCATGGGGTCACTTTATTGTCCCCTGTAAGGAATTCATGATCACCTCATTAAGATGAGCCTTTAAGCTGTCTGGAATATCCCTCAGACAGTGGTACCACTTTTATTGTCTAAGAATTTAGGACTTCAATAGATACAGGTTCATTCGTAAACAAGATTGTACTGATACATGCATTTTTGTCGTTTATGAAGACGAGATGAAAACTAGGCAATGTCTATCACCACCACTTTTACTGCTACTGTAACTACAACCATCACTACTACTAATACTACTACTACTACTACTACTACTACTACTACTACTACTACTACTGCTACTGCTACTACTGCCACTGCCACTACTACTACTACTACTACTACTACTACTGCTACTACTGCCACTACTACTACTACTACTACTACTACTACTACTACTACTACTACTACTACTACTACTACTACTACTACCACTACCACTACCACTACTACTACCACTACCACCACCACCACCACCACCACCACCACCACCACCACCACCACTACCACTACCACTACCACTACTACTACTACTACTACTACACTACTACTACTTTTACTACATGCTATCGCAAAGTCTAACTTTCGATCAAGCATGTACTTATATTGACGTCTTTTATTTTGTCGATCAAAAGTTGCAACATTTCATTTCATGCGGATTTAGTCCTTATAATATTTTTTTAAGTGGAAAAATATTAACAATTTTAACACCTCTGTTATAGTCAGCACGTCTTGTTAATTAGTTCTTTGTTGCAATCTTAATAATCTATAAGGCTGCTCTTCGTCTGTAAGTCCCCAGCTGCTTTAATTGATTCCCCTGTTTGAAGTTAAGTTTTATTCACGTTTTAAAATTAATCGGGTCATTGTTCATGATTTATTTGGCAAGTGTAGACTCAGACGAGCCTATGCAGCCTCTTTTAAAGCTAAGACATTCCTAATGTTGTTAAATCAGTAGCTTAATAGCCATAGAATATTCAAGCGACTAGCAAAGGCTCTGATCAGACTGCGCGTATGCGCAGGCTGATCTGAGGCTTTGCTGGGCGCACATACCACATTTTGGAAATCTCATGTCGCGGCTCAAATAATGAAAGTACAGTTGAGTCACTAAATGGTGTACTATGTGACTGACATGCTTTAGTTATGACCTTAATGATAACTAAAGCGGACTTAGAGGGATTCGCTCTTTTCAATAAAATAACACTTTGTTTGGTGATTAAAAAAATTAGACGTATTTTCATGGATCAACAGGACATCGGGTTAAATTTTGATATACAGTAAAACCTGTCTAAAGCGGCCACTCAATAAGAACACCAAATATTGGGTTTCAATACCAATTATTGCTTAATGCAGTGTAGAGCCACAAAATGCTCCATACACAATATGCTCTCTCGAGGTGCATATTGTGTACCCTGCATACACAATATGCTCTCCCTCAAATCGGGAGCATATTGTGTAGGACATGTATCATACCTACACAATATGCTCCCTAGCTGAGGAGCGCAGTCGTGGTAGAGTGCTTGACCCGATATCGATGGATTGCGGGTTCGAGCCTCACCTGAAGCACTGCGTTGTGTTCTTGAGCATGACACTAAATATCCTGTGCTCAGTACTGGTTTCCCCCCGATGAAGTCGGAGGGATATTGTTTTGGCGTCGGCCGTCTATGCACCCGTCTGTCTGTCTGTCTGTCCACCTGTCCTTCCAGAAACATACCTAAGTACCTATTAGTCAGATTTGGTGCTTTCTCTGCATGAATGGATAGTACCATGGACAGTCCCAAGTGCGGATCCAGAGGGGGGGGGGGCAGGGGGTCCGGACCTCCCCCGGAAAATCACAAGTTATATATTTTCTATATGAATAAGCAATTGGAACCCCCACCCCGGAAAAAGTTGGACCCCCCTGAAAATGTTGGACCCCTCGGGAACCTTGAAAAATGATAGTTTCCTTTGAAATTAACCATTTGCGACTGTAAAATAAGCTAAGCTGAGGACTAAAAAAAAGGTTGTCAGAGCTTTTTTTGTCAGATTGACATGGACCCCCCCCCCCCCCCCCCCCCTGACGAAAATTCCTGGATCCGCGCATGACAGTTCTATATCGTATAAGTTTCGTCAAGATCAACTGATAAACTCATTATTGCTCTGGCACTTATAATGCAAAAGTTGTAATGGGTTTCTTAGAGTAATGATCTAAACATTTCCCCAAAGCTATTAGTAGATAAGTATGACGGTGTAAAATGTAAAAATAAATACCCCGCCCACTTGAATCTTTAGGCAGCGTCAAAGTTCAAATACATTAATTTGGCAATAACTTAGTCAATTTTCAATATTATTACCGAAACTTTGTATGCCGACAGATAAAAAACAAAAATAGATATGAAAAATATCAGACTGGATATTTGATTGGATGCCTGGGTCCGATCCCCTGGGTAGATTTAGGGGATGGGGCGAGTCCAAAATGAAACTTATTCTGAATATTGTCATGCTGCATATAAAATTAAGGGAACAGCACATGACAGCAACATGATAGCAATTATTTAGCACGCAGAGACACCATTGACCACTGAGGAAGGGGGTCAAAAGGTCAACGCATTTTCACCTTGAAATTAGTCATGTTTCGTAGAGCACCTTGAAAACAAGCATTCTGTCCTAACATACACCCTAACCCCTTGGGTAGTGGCAAAAGGTCAAATATTCATTTATTGAATATGGTCATGCTGCATATCAAATAGAAGGGACTTACGCATGCAGCAACATGGTAGCAAGTATTGTTCCAGAAGACACACCGCGACTTCGGGGTGGGTCAAAAGATAAAACATTTTTTTCTGAAATCAATCATGTTGAAGATCAGAATGGAGTGTATAGCACACTGAAAGTACAAATGTCAAAGATCACCCACACTAGATCAAATTAAAGGAGGGAAACTGTAGATTTACTTTAAGGTGGCCAATCACGTGGTCTAACTGATTGGGTTCACGGACTTCACAAACCAGTTATCGGACATCAAACGTAAGGAAAATCTGCTGTTGTGCGTTATATGCTCGCAGCATGTTGTGTACCTTACCTACATAATTTGCTTACATTATCATACTACCAAGGTAGCATATTGTGTACCTTACCTACACAATATGCTCCAATTATCATAATACCACCAAGGTAGCATATTGTATACCTTACCTACACAATATGCTCCGAATATCATAATACTACTGAGGTAGCATATTGTGTACCTTACCTACACAATATACTCCAATTATCATAATACTACCAAGGTAGCATATTGTGTACCTTACCTACACAATATGCTCCCATTATCATAATACCACCAAGGTAGCATATTGTGTACCTTACCAACACAATATGCTCCAATTATCATAATACTACCGATGTAGCATATTGTGTACCTTACCTACACAATATGCTCCCATTATCATAATACCACCAAGGTAGCATATTGTGTACCTTACCTACACAATATGCTCCAATTATCATAATACTAACGAATATAGCATATTGTGTACCTTACCTACACAATATGCTTCCATTATCATAATACCACCAAGGTAGCATATTGTGTACCTTAACTACACAATATGCTCCGAATATCATAATACTACTGAGGTAGCATATTGTGTACCTTACCTACACAATATGCTCCAATTATAATTATAGTAATGAAGTAGCATATTGTGTACCTTACCTACACAATATGCTCCGAATATCATAATACTACTGAGGTAGCATATTGTGTACCTTACCTACACAATATGCTCCAATTATAATAATAGTACTGAGGTAGCATATTGTCTACCTTACCTACACAATATGCTCCCTATTTCATAATACTACTGAGGTAGCATATTGTGTATCTTACCTACACAATATGCTCCAATTATCATAATACTACCGAGGTAGCATATTGTGTACCTTTCCTACACAATATGCTCCCATTATCATAATACCACCAAGGTAGCATATTGTGTACCCTAACTACACAATATGCTCCGAATATCATAATACTACTGAGGTAGCATATTGTGTACCTTACCTACACAATATGCTCGAATTATAATAATAGTACTGAGGTAGCATATTGTCTACCTTACCTACACAATATGCTCCGAATATCATAATACTACTGAGGTAGCATATTGTGTACCTTACCTACACAATATGCTCCAATTATAATAATAGTACTGAGGTAGCATATTGTCTACCTTACCTACACAATATGCTTCCATTATCAAGATACTACCAAGGTAGCATATTGTGTACCTAACCTACACAATATGCTCACATTACCAAATCGCTACCAAGGTAGCATATTGTGTACCTTACCTACACAATATGCTCCCATTATCATTTTACTACCCCATTTTCATACTACCTAAGTAGCATATTGTGTACCCTACCTACACAATATGCTTCAATTATAATAATTGTACTGAGGTAGCATATTGTGTGCCTTACCTACACAATATGCTTCAAATATAATAATACTACTGAGGTAACATATTGTGTACCTTACCTACACAATATGCTCCCATTATCATAATGCAACCGAGGTAGCATATTGTGTACCCTACCTACACAATATGCTCCCATTATCATAATACTACTGAGGTAGCATATTGTGTACCTTACCTACACAATATGCTCCCATTATCATAATACCACCAAGGTAGCATATTGTCTACCTTACCTACACAATATGCTCCGAATATCATAATACTACTGAGGTAGCATATTGTGGACCTTACATACAAAATATGCTCCCATTATCATAATACCACCAAGGTAGCATATTGTCTACCTTACATACACAATATGCTCCGAATATCATAATACTACTGAGGTAGCATATTGTGGACACTAATTACACAATATGCTCAAATTATCATAATACTACTAAGGTAGCATATTGTGTACCTTACCTACACAATATGCTCCCATTATCAAGATACTACCAAGTTAGCATATTGTGTACCTAACCTACACAATATGCTCACATTACCAAAATGCTACCAAGGTAGCATATTGTGAACCTTACCTACACAATATGCTCCGATTATCATATTTCTACTACCCCATTATCATACTACCAAGGGTAGCATATTGTGAACCTTACCTACACAATATGCTTCCTTGGTGGTATTAGGATAATGGGAGCATATTGTGTAGGTAAGGTACACAATATGCTACCTCGGTAGTATTATGATAATTGTAGCATATTGTGTAGGTAAGGTACACAATATGCTACAACAGTAGTATTATGATATTCGGAGCATATTGTGTAGGTAAGGTACACAATATGCTACCTTGGTGGTATTATGATAAAGGGAGCATATTGTGTAGGTAAGGTACACAATATGCTACCTCGGTAGTACTATGATAATTGGAGCATATTGTGTAGGTAAGGTACACAATATGCTACCACGATAGTATTATGATAACTGGAGCATATTGTGTATGAAAGGTCCGCAATATGCTACCTCAGTAGTATTATGATATTCAGAGCATATTGTGTAGGTAAGGTACACAATATAGTAGCTCGGTAGTATTATGATAATTGGAGCATATTGTGTAGGTAAGGTACACAATATGCTACCTCAGTAGTATTATGATATTCGGAGCATATTGTGTAGGTAAGGTACAGGTGGCATTTGATAATGGGGGCATATAGTGTAGGTAAGGTACACAATATACTACCTCGGTAGTATTATGATAATTGGAGCATATTGTGTAGGTAAGGTGGTATTATGATAATGGGAGCATATTGTGTAGGTAAAGTACACAATATGCTTCCTCGGTAGTATTATGATAATTGGAGTATATTGTGTAGGTAAGGTACACAATATGCTACCTCAGTAGTATTATGATATTTGGAGCATATTGTGTAGGTAAGGTACAGGTGGTATTTGATAATGGGAGCATATTGTGTAGGTAAGGTACACAATATGCTACCTCGGTAGTATTATGATAATTGGAGCATATTGTGTAGGTAAGGTACACAATATGCTACCTTGGTGGTATTATGATAATGGAAGCATATTGGTAGGTAAGGTACACAATATGCTATATTCGTTAGTATTATGATAATTGGAGCATATTGTATAGGTAAGGTACACAATATGCTACCTTGGTGGTATTATGATAATGGGAGCATATTGTGTAGGTAAGGTACACAATATGCTACCTCGGTAGTATTATGATAATTGGAGCATATTGTGTAGGTAAGGTACACAATATGCTACCTCAGTAGTATTATGATAATTGGAGCATATTGTGTATGCTAGGTACAAAATACGCTATCTTAGTAGTTTTATTTTATTGGAAGCTGATTGTGTAGGTACAGTTCAGTATAATGTAACTTAGGTAGAATCATTGTGATGGTATACTATTCAAAGTTAGATAACGCTATATGTTAAGAATTTGTAGAGCAAGAAACTACTGCGCCGAAGGATATGAAGTAAGTGCATGCATTAAAGCATCACCATAAAACTGTCAGTAGCAAGCAAATTGTCAAAATACATTATTCAAGTTTACTCAGTATTAGTTCTGATCATAATCTTTAAACATACATACAATAAATGATTCGTCACCTTTATAATGAATCGTCTCATATCTTTGCGAGCGCCAGCTTACTAGTAAGTGTCAGTGCAGAACATTGTATGTTTCTGTGGTCAATACCTGAATTAACCGCGTTCAGAAAGTCTCTATTCCCATGTTAGCCCCATGCCTTCCAACATGTTTCAGTATAACCTGAAATGCATGTATGGTTTTGAGAGCTATGCCTTTTGAAAAAAAATCAAAATAGTTGCCATGGGAGCCAAATTGGATATCAGAATCGAATGATTCAAGCAATTCTGAATGTCCATGTTGCCCCTATCCCTCAAACCAAGTTTAGATTCAATCTGACGTAGGGATGGGAAAAGATGGTATTCGAAGGATATCAAGATGGCTACATATTATATATTCCAATGGAACAGGTATAGCATTTATGAATGTCCATGGTGTCCTCGACTCATACAGGTTCATTACATTTCTACATTTAACCCCGGCGTTTCCCCATTTTTCCTTACTACGGTTTCCAAAGGTTGATTTCATGTCGGGAAAGAAGCCAAATTTGGAGACAATGTCTCCAAAATGTTGTTGATGGGGATTAAAGACCACTATAATACAATTATGATGCGGGCATGGCTTTAGACATAAGGTTCGTAAGATAGACAGATGGATGTCGAGCGGACAGTTAGAAAGAAAGGCAAATACCACGAGACATGTTGTCAAGAAGAGCATAATGTGTACCCTCGGACGACCACTGAAATAACATATGTATCGACCCTACACAATATGCTCCACTGGTAGCATATTGTGTATGCAAGGTACACAAAACGCTCCAGCGGAGCATATTGTGTATGCAGGGTGGTACACAATATGCTACTAAAAGGAGCATATTGTGTGGGGGAGCATTTTGTGGACCCACAATGCAGGTCAAACGTATTGCAGAATGAGCATTCTGCAACACATTCGACCTCCATAAAGCTACCATTTTCCATTAAGATCGTGGTTTTGTCTATTTTTAAGTGACCGCTTAAGACAGGTTTTACTGTACTGTTGTTTTTCTGTCTATGAAGATTGCAATTACTTTACAAACAGTGGTGAGATGCCACATCTCTTGTGGCATTAGCAGCACCTAATTATCTGGATCTAACATGAATTCCAGTCCAACCGTGTTAGGCTTTCCAATCGAGAAACACACACACACACACACACGCACGCACGCGCGCACGAACGAACGCACGCACGCACTCGCGCACACACAAGAGAGAGAGAGAGAGAAAGAGAGAGAGAGAGAGCGAGCACATGACGTATTGCTATGCAATACAGGAGTCCTTACTGTGTTAAAGGAAAATCCACTCCATCCAACCCAACCATGGAATAGATGACCATGGTATGTGCATGACCAACCTTCCTGTTCAATTGTTATGCAAATTGACTACTAGTAGAAGAAAGGACATGTTTTGACCTTTAAACCACACCTATGGGTTGAAATGGTGTATAAGTCAAAATATTTGCTTACAAGATATCATTTGTTTCATTCCCTTTAATTTAATATGTAACATGACTATCTAAAAAACTGTTTTGACCTTGGTTGCCTGTAAGGACACAATGTTTGCTTACATGATCCTCCGCCATCCCAAATTGCACCCACAGACCACATTTTGGAATCTTACCTCAAACAATGTAGGAAATATGCTCCAGACACGATTATTATAGACATGTGGTCAAAAGTCAAGTTCAAGGTCAAAGTGACCAAAAAATGGTACGCGACACCGCCATCCCAAGATGCATCCACACACAAATGCATCCGCAGCTCAAAAATTGGATTCCTACCTTAAAAAGTGCAGGAGACATGCTAAGAACAGGACTATTCTAGAGACCAGGCCAGACGTCAAGGTCACCAAGGTCTAAGTGACTCCAGAATGGTACGCGACACATCGCCATTGCAAGATGTATCCACTCACCAAATTTTGGAATCCTACCTCAAACAATGTAGGAGATATGATCCAGACACGATTATTACAAATGTATAGAAATGTGGTCAAAGGTCAAGTTCAAGGTCAAAGTGACCCAAAAATGGCACGCGACACCGACATCCCAAGATACATCCACACACAAATGCATCTGCACATCAAAAATGGGATTCCTACCTTAAAACGTGTAGGAGATATGCTTAGAACAGGATTATTTTGGAGAGTAGGTTAGAGGTCAGAAGCAACAAGGCCACAGTGACCCCAATATGGTACGCGGCACATCGCCATCCCAAGATGCACCAACACACCAAATTTCGGAATCCTACCTCAAATAATGAATGAGATATGCCCCGGACACGATTATTATAGAAATGAGGTCAAAGGTCAAGGTCACAGTGACCCCACTATGGTACGCGATACTCTGCCATCCCAAGATGCATATACACACTAAATTTGGGATATCTTCATAAAATAATATAGGAGATATGGCCCGAACACGAAAGCATTACTGGCAGACGGACGGTCAGACTGACGGACGGAACGAGCACACCTAGAGTCCCAAAAACCGGCCTTCGAACGGTAGGGGACTACTAAAGACACACAAAAGCACAAATAGGTTGGTTTAGTTTTACTTTACCTTTGACATTAGGAAGCCCAAATCCGACTAAAACTATCCGTGCGATTAAGTTGCTGATTATAATCAAAGCCGCATTATCTTCTGTCTTAATCAAACCATCTTGACTTATTAAGAAATATTATTTTTGATATTTGGAACATTAAAACAATGGTTTGAATCGATATAAATATTCTTTTATAAAATTATTAGTAAAACCATAATAAAAATTAAATCTAAGACACTTTAGTTCATGATTTAAAACTCCGATGTTTATGCTGCTCAAGAAGACATTCATTAATTGAACATCGATTGATTGAAACTGTTTTTGTTGAATGCGAACAACGAAGGCGCCGACCAGCCTGCGGATCCGCGAAGTCTGGTCAGCGCCTTTGTTGTTCTTTTTCTTGAAGATATAACTTTCAGCCATATGTGCTACCCTCAAAATTTTAAGAATCTGCTAGACTCTGTAGCTCAGATGTTTGATTTGGTTGTTAATTTAAGTCTCTATCAACGGTTACAGATTTTCACTTGCAAACACACATCATTAGTTAATCCAGCTGATCAAGGAACCCCATCAAAGTAAGCAAGGGTGCAAAGATCAGGAATCAATACAATCAGGTACCACACCTGACCCAGGATACCAATGAGAAAGTGACAAACTCACAGTTAGACACCACAAACGAGAGCCAAGAGGCCAGCCCTTTCCCAGCAGGTGACCGCAAGGCACAAATAAACAGACACGCACTGAGGCATAACAAACACAAGACAGAAAAAACCCCATAAAAGATCCACAAAAGAAGTACCGCCTTGGAAAGGTCGGTAAATGTTTTACTGGAGGGCTTTAACCGGTTTCACGGCGCCAACCTCACCCTTAATTCAGATGTGGATCAAGACACATAGATATTTGGTTTGCATGATAGATCCCTAACTTATCAATGCATCATTTTCTAGAACATATAAACTAAGATATAAAAATGAGATAAAGCAAAGATAAGGACTCAACAGTAAATAAAACTGAAAACCGGAGCAAGGTGGGCCCGACAAACAGCCAAACAATTACCGAGATAATTCTATAGAGTACCCACAACCTATAATTTTAACATAATTCAAAAGAATATAGCACCATTTTGTTGAATAAAAACGTCCTGTTTAAAGGTACAAAACCTTTTGTATACTGGAACCCCCTAAGCATGTACTTTTGAAAACAGAGTTGACCTATAATGCAAGATAAAATATGGGGATATCAATGGGAATCGAACCAAGGACCTCTCGCTGGTTAAGTTTTCAGCTTTAAGCCGTATGGTTAAATGGAAACATTCGTAAATATACTTAAATAGTACAATTGTGAGACTAAACAATATTAAGAGAAAGAGTCAAAACAGAAATTGAAGCTAGTAAAATAACTTTTAAGTGAATAAACACGATACTAGAAGGAGAAGATTAACATTAATCCACCATTCATAATCCAGGTAAAGTCAAAACTACAATATTGACGCATAAGACGCCTCATTGTAATCCAGGTTTTGTTTACTGATAATTATAACAATAATGAATTTAATAAAAACAGGATTTTGTTTCAGTGATTACAATACCCCATTATTGAAACCTAACCTAAATCTCAAATTTATATGAAACGAAGGACACCTGATCAAGGCTTATACACATGATCAGCCAGCGAATGCAGAGAGCTGATCATTAGTGTAGTAAATACCCATCGTTGAAATTTTAACAGAGCATTCTTATACTCGTAACACATAAATGAACGTTTGAATAGCAATAGCAAGTCGAGGCTACGGGTAAAATTGACATAAAGATGACCAAACTTTAAACGTGCATATGAAAAGCAAGAATCAATGTTGCTTAGCTAAAGAGATAGCATCTGTGTGATATTGTGTACCTCAACAGTTGCTTGTTTTTGCTCAAAAGTTAGAATTATAAGGGAAAATTTAAAAAAAAGCTGCTTCCAGTTGTATGGGTAATATATTATAAATGTTACCCAATGTGCGAGGCGATTTGAAACGAAAATGAAAGTTTTGAACATGTTTGACACACGAAAAATGTTCAATTCGTTGAAAGGCATTCCTATATACTACTGACGCTGGCTTCAAAGTATTTCTGATAGTCAGAAGTTCATCCATCACCAGATATATTAATGCGATCCGTTACTCTGGGGGTATGCAATGTTCTCAGATTCGAATTTGGTTTCAAACCGGCGATTAACAGCATATGTCTCATAGGATTTGAGATTGCTGGACATGGCTTGAACCACCATATTGATTTTTTTTGATAAGCGTGTTACATGTAGCGCCAAATCTGTTGCTGAGATTGTGTCTCATGCTCAGATGATCTGAAGCACATGCTGTTTCACACCATGGTGGCTGAGTGCTATATCATTTGCGCATATAGGTGCTAAGGTTGAAAAGACACACTTCAAACTTAGTGACTGAGCTACGTCTCAAGCATTAGGGTTAAAAACTGTTTCAAACCATAGGGTTTGAAACGTTTAATCAGTCTTTCAGCACTATTGTAAAGCATAGACATTGGCCAGTCATTCTGACAGCTTTTGACTGCTGTCCTTGCACCATAGATCGTATATATACTGAAACAATAAAGTTCTGTCCGCTTGACGTTTATGTCTGCCAGTTCTTAATGTATGAACGCATTTCATTAAATTTTTTACATTACAAACTGTTATCATTTAGAAACGTTATGCACCTAAACGAAATTCATTTGATAACCAGTAGAGCCGCTGACAACCCAGAGAACACGAGTACCCTTAAAATCAAAAGTCACAACTTCAATAGCTTGTGTGTCCATCATAATTCCGAACCGTTCAAGCACATTAAACACCACTGAGCACACTCTCTAGTAAGATGTTATGCATGTTAACTGTATGCATTGTTTTTAGGACCAGAACCATTAATCTGTAACATACTCTGACGTCACAAAACAGAGAGTGTGGGTGAAGACACTCAGAAAATTAATTTTTGGTCCAGCATTTTAATATTCAACAGAGTCGGTCAAATTTGAATTTCTTTTTCGTCATCACAAGCATTTAACATTAATTAAGACTAATCAGCATTAAAACAATTGATACTTGAATTTCACCTGCGTTTTTTTCAGTAAGGGGTGGGGTATACAACACAGATTTAGTGAAATTGTGAAGGCCGACATCAGCATGTTTTTTTTTAAAATTTTTATCTTTGTGTAATCTATGTAATCTATGTCATACAAAAGCACAACAAATTAAAGCCAAAACGGTGTCAAAATAATGTTAATTTAAGGAGAATCGGAGGTTCTTAAATTGTTATTTGTTTAATGCAAAGGGAGGTTATTTTAGTTAACTTCGTAAATTAACGATTTTGAATTGCAATGTCGCTCGTTTAATAAGCACATTTGGAATTTTTAGATGTTTTTTCATCGTTGGATTTTCCTGGTTGCCATGTTACGTAAAATGTGTCACGTTTTGATGATCAACTTGCTGATAATAGTGGAATCAGCTGTTTTCACTTTAGGTTCAATAACTCTTCCAGATAAGAAGATAAAATAAAACAATTACCAAGTTTTGTGTGTCGGACGTTTGATAAACATTTTGGTATATTTTTTGCTAAGACATGTTTATTGGATCAAAAGATACAGTACCATGAAAATCGGACGTATCTTTTTTGTTTGAGTATATATAAATAGTAAGTGAGTATGATCAGGAACAACCACAATCTCAAACTGCAGACAAACACATGGCACCAAGAAGAAGAGCCACACAACTTTCACGAGACACCAGGAAGAAAACTTAGCAAAGCAACCAGCTCTCTCTTCCCCATCAAAATGATTGCAATACTAGAATGGACATAAAGTAACGTGCAACAAAACATAGAAAAATTATAGAATCCCACCTTGGAGTAACGATAAACAACAAGTCAACAACACGAGAAACACCGCCTTACCACGGACAGCAGCCTTAGCCATCGGGGCTTAAATGCATTTTATTGGTACCAAATCTTCGCCCTAGATTCTGCTATTGTTGAAGCACAAGAAATGTTCAGGTCGCATGGAAGCCTTCGAACTATTGCAATGCATCATCATGGTTTCCTCTTTAATTACACGACGGTGGGTCAGGCCTCAGACTCTATGACGGCTCTGACGAAAGGCTTTAATCGGTGGGTTGGTGCCTGATGCTTATCTGTAGTTGGACCCACCGTGGCTCAACTTGAGATTTTCGTTAGCTCTGACTATCTGTGAGTCACGAGCCCTTTTCATTGTTTCATCATGGTGTGTTAATTTGATTAGAGTGTTTCTCCATGATGATACATTGCATTAGTTAGAAGGCCTCCATGCGAGCTGAACATTTCGTGTACTCCAACAACAGCGGAATCTTGGGCGAAGATTTGGTACCAGTAAAATGCATTTAAACCCCCGTGGATAAGGCTGCTGTCCGTTCTAAGGCCGTGGTTCTGTTGTTGTTGACTTTTTGTTTATTGCTACTCCCATTGTGGCAGTCTGTAATTGTTCTATGTTTTGTTGTACGTTACTTTATGTCCATTATAGTATTGCAATCATCTTGATGGGGGAAGAGAGAGCTGGTTGGTTTGCTTAATTTGTCTTCCTGGTATCTCGTGATGGTTCAGTGGCTCTTCCTCGCGGTGCCATGGGGTTGTCTGCGGTTTGTGGTTGTGGTATTTCCTGATCATTCTCACTTACTTCTTTATATAACGTTTGATAATCTATTTGAATTGATCACTAAAATTAGATTTTCCAACAATTCTTTTGAATTTATAAACTAAATCACCATAAAATATAGGTTCTTATATGCCTTGATGCAGAAGAGTTTTTAACTCAATGTATTTTATAGTTGCTCATTTTTGTTGTTGTCTTTGGTTCCATGCAAGTGACCAGTTGTTGGTAGAGATGTCATGTCATTATTCTTTTTTATGTTCGTATATTGCTGACAATCATTGACTACTACATGTTTATTGTCTGAGGACAATTATAATTCATATTATGTTCAACTTGTGTCTTTTCAGTTCAAGACATTGTCGCTTCGTAGCACACCGTCCCAAGCATTGTTCTTAAGGCGTCACATGGCTCTAAAGCAACAAGGTTGTAGTCAGACATGTCATACCTGACACAAACTGGATGCCCCTGTTATTTAAAGAATTACGAAAAGAATATCTAAAATTGTTTAATTTTTTAGATCATCTTCACAAGGAAAAAAACAGATAAAGAATGAGTTTGCTGCACGCTGTGAAAATAATTACAAGTTTACACCAAAAGGGGTGGCAGCTCAGCTGACACCCCTTTTGGGGAAAACTGTACTTATTTTACGCTTACGCAAATTGGGGCGATCAATTCTTAATGATAAGAAGTAAGTGCGTATGATCAGGAAATTCCACAATCACATACTGCCTACCAACCCGCGGCACCGCGAGGAAGAGCCACAAAACATTTATAGTAACAACACATCTGTAAGACAATAATAGAAAAGCAACCAGCTTTCTCTACCTCTTCAAGATGATCGTAAAACTAAAATGGATACAAAGTAATACATAACAAAACAAAGACAAACACAGAACTTCCACAAACAACGGGAGTACATTTAACAATAATTCAACAGTCAGCAGAACCACCACCTTAGAATGGACAGCAACCTAAGCCACCTGGGGGAGGGCGGGGGGGGGGGGTTAAATGCATTTTACTAGCGCTAAATCTTCGCCCTAGATTCTCTTGTTGTTAAAAAACAAAATAGTTTAGCTCGCATGGAGGCTTCCTAACTAACGCAGTGTATCATCACAGAGAAACAATCAAATCAAATTAACACATTATGATGATACAAAAAAATGGCTCATGACTCACAGATAGTATAGTCAGAGCTAAAGAAAACCTCAATTTGAGCTACGGTGGGCCCAGCCAACGGCAAGCTTTTTTACAAAAAACTGTACTTTTTTTCTCTATGCTATATAATAATGTTAATTCTCCGACGAAATGCAATCGAACAGAACATAGCTTTCAAAGCAGTAGAACGTCTATATTTACCATGGTTATAACTTTACTTTTAGCTTACTGAAAAGGCGGCGCCTCATGAATGCGTAATTAGGACTGGTCAACCTTAGACATAGGTAAAAGCTGAATAGGAAACGTGGTTTTATTCAAAAGTAACTGTACTATCTTGTGCCACCACCTCAGTCATTATTTAGTCCTTAAAACGCCAGCAAATAACTGCATCGAAAATGTCTGTTTAACATAAGTTGGGAGGCAAACATTGTGGACCCAGATCAGACTGCTCCTATAGGAGCAGTCTGATCTGGGTCCACACTGTTTATCTATGAGGCTACATATAGTTTAGTGGACATCAAAAAACATACATTTTGTGATTATGCGCTTTTAAGGTTTAAGAAATGTGAGCTCAGTGTGTATACGGTTAGGATTTTCATGAAATGCACACACGTTTGCGCGGCTCAAAAAGCTTATTAACTCTCTACCAAATTATAAACAAAACCTGATTTCCCTTCATTAGCAGATGAAATAGCCGAACCACGCCCAGATATGAATATTAAAGTTGCCGCCTTTACAGTAAGCGAAAAGTCAAGTAATACATAAAAACAAGTGGTGGAGATGCAGCCAACGTTTGTGTAAAGTAACATTTCCTTACAGTTTCCTTTTTGAAAGCATCTTCCTCGAAGAGGAAAATGACCAAGGACGAGTGTACTATACATAAAGAATACTAGGTGAGTGTCTTTTGATATCAATGTTACCAGGCAAGGCTTTGAGAACGCTTGTTGACATCGCGAGGCTTGCCGAGCGATTCAACATGCGTTCTCAAAGCCGAGCCTCGTAAACTTGATATCAAAAGACGCGAACCTGGTATTCTATTTATCAGTTGACCCATTGTTGAACGGTCTTCAAACTAGCGATAATGACGTAATTTTTTATTTATGTTGATTCAGCGTCATAAGCGACGTCACTCAAAAAGTGCAACGTCATCATGACCTGATAAAGGCAACATGCCGTGAGATAGACAACGTTTATCAGGCAACGCGCAACAATGCAGTTAATACGAGGGTCATTTTTTATGTTCGTAGAATCGGGCTGTATCTCTACAAATATAGAATTTACGGTACCATAAGTATATATATTTTGAAAGGTCTAGCTTTTGTCTATCAACTTATATAAATTTTACATCATTAGCGCTTAGTTCGGTCAAGATATATAGCTTTGAATAGGGCTAATAAAGGACACTGGTCGAAATCCATGCCATTTTAACCACGCAGCAAGCAGGAAATAAGACGCTGTTAAGTTCCATTCGCTATGGTGATATAAGCATTTTTCAAGCCGATTTTTCTTTTGCACCACCAAAATTAATTATTCAAACGCTTATCGTCGACAAGTGCAGCAAAACTATAAGTTTGTTGTTTGCTCTTCTATAACAATTTTAAAACACCCATCAATATACCAAAATAATCACAGTCAAGTGCTAGTTATTATATCTGTTAAAATTACGATTATGAACAATTTTTAAAATTTCTTCTGGTTTTGCATAGCACATTGTATACTCAATCATTCGTCAGCAGTTATATTGATGGATCGATTTAAGCGTGTAACTGGCAACTTCCGGTACTGGCATACCCCCATGTTATAAAAAGTGGGTGGGGTAAATCAACCCCCCGTAGAAAACACAATAACAATCAGATCTGCATAAATTTCTTATTGAAGTGATTTCAACACCTGTTTAGAAGCACGAAAATCAGTTTTAATGTACTTTTTAAATATAGTAACGCTCCATGACGCCATTTATGTACAAAATAAGGGATTTTAGCACCCCTAGGCTATTTATTTTGCAGTTCATTTCTAATAAAACAAAAGTATTAACTTTGTTTTAGGATGAAAGTTACCATAACACTTCCATCTACCATATAAACAAGAAAAAATATAATACTACTTTACAGCTAACATATTAAGCCACATTCAAAAGCCCATGTTCAACTTCTACTTGTGTCAACTTTTTACAATAAAAGTGTATATGCTTTCTGTTCAATTTGCTGAGGTTCCAAACAAATCTCCCCTATCCAATAATTGCTGCGCATTTGCTATAATGTTTATATAATATTGTAGCACGTGGTGTCTTTGATCTGCAGCCAAAGTTTCAGAAGCTGTGCATGGCTATGGACCCATTTTCATGCAATTGTTTCTAACGTTCTGTCAGAGACTAAGTCCATAAAATGTCACATTTCTACCTTATTTCCAGTGTGCGATATATAGGTATGTCTTTGCCTCTTAGAAGGCATTAAAGTAATGTATTTTGAAATAATTAAAGGTTGCATGTATAGATAAAAGCTCAATCTTTCCAAATATATGCATGATGTATGCATTTACTTTCGCCGTTTTCATTAAATCTACCTCTCTACGAACATAAAAACGTCCCTCGTATGAGAGGTACACGTAACTGATAAATTTACTTACATAGCTTTAGAATTTGAGAATACATGTACCACATATCCATGTCTTAAGAATTGCACAGTCCACAAAAAAATGATCAGCTATGATTGACATCCCACGTTTAGGCTACAGATGTTTCAAGTAGCACTTACACGTACAACCATAAAACTTTTCATAATTAAATATTGATATAATTTCAGATATCTGACATTTCTGAAGAAAATAACAACTTACGATTTCCAGACATAGAACCTCTCGTGCCTAGCGCAGTTTTGGTCTGGACTATGGTCCGGCGTATTTTGAAATGATACGAGATTTGTCGGAAAATTATTGTCGTGATCAGCATATGCGTTAAACAGCATGTGCGTTGCAATAATTCAAAAATATACATCCGTACACCACTATGTAATCCATTTTCTAGTGCATGGACATTGAAGTCGCTTCGTAGTTGCGGGCCATATTTTGCATTTGCGGACAGCATGGGGTTCAGAACAGAAATGCGCATTAGTAAAGTGCTGATTATGTTCAGATCGGATCGGGGCATTGTCTGAAAAATCTAATACATGCAGCACCAGTTAAAAGGCCATAGCAATACTGCACATGTGGACTGACTGCCTTTGATATGACCAGTTCGCATATATTCTAAGGGCCGTCGTCTCTCGCCGAGGTTCACGTCAAGACAAAATCCGATTTATTTGTTTGATAATAATTTGCAAAGACGCAGATCAGTCTGCGCATATGCGCAGACTGATCAGCATCTTTGTTATTAACAATGATAAGTTATATGATAACTGTTCTAGTTTCTTCTTATTTTTCAAGGTTCCAGCTAGTCTGTGTAGCTGAACAGACTGGTTCCAGCCTCACATAAAGGTGTATTTTATCCTGATTTAGAACATTTGGGATTTGCTTTGAGAAAACCTGTTCCGGGTGTGCAACCAAGTAATGCTCGATTCAGTCTGCTCAGCTACAGAGACTAGCTAGAATATTTAAATTTTGCATGAGGCAAGTGTAGTCATTATACGCACCAAAGAGCGAACAACAAAGGCGCTGAGCAGACTGTGCGGATGCAGAGGCTGCTCTGCGCCTTTGTTGTTCGCATGCAACAAAATCAGATTTTCTCGCGATACTGTCAGTTTAATCCGCGTGTGTTATTTATGAATATTAAAAACCTAACTTCATTGAAATCTGCAGTGATCCCTCGGTGGTAGTGTTTAGTTGCTTTATATGTGTGAATTGATCATGTATTAAATAACGGGGGTTTATGTTAGTCTATCAATAGTATACATTAACTCCAATTAAGATATATAATTATCCATATTCCCATCGCCTTGAATGGATTTAATGAGATTTAAGAATCATGTATTAATATTTTGTTATACGAGACCACTACACGCCGAAGAATTCGAAATCTGATAATTCGAAGTACCCGCTGAATAGAATTAACGTATGCATACATTGGATTCGTATTAAAAGAGGTCCTTTTAAATTGTTTTTCTTATTTTCTGTCAATATACATTACATACTCGATGTTCTTACTCTTTTATATGTAGTATGGCCGATGCTTTTTTCTTTGATATTTGCTGATGTTTAAATCAGATACCATAGAATAACGACGAAGGAGGAGCTTAAAACCGTACTCTAACTTCCAATTTTAGTTAAACAGCGATGTAGGCGGGAACTTCCTAAATAGCGACAAATTTGGCCGTAGGTAAATGTAATATAATTGACAGCTTAGGCCGGATGCTGGGAGGAGCGAATGTTAATTTTGCCAGGTGTCAGTAACAAGTGTTTATTTGCGCCTGCGCCATACTACAAGCTAAATAAAGGATTTTCCTCGGCTTTCTGTTTAAACCGCGAGGTGGGCGTAGTTAAAACAAGAAAGCCTCGAAAAAGAATCCTTTATCTATTACCATTTAAAACGTATAATAAATAGAAATTTGACCTTTGATCTCGCCTAAGTGGCCTGGGGTATTCTCGTCTAAGTGGCCGGGTGTGTGGGTAAAAATGTTTATCACCGTCTACAAGCACTGGGCAATCCTGATCCATAGCGAGAAGTTGTCAGATATAACGGCATTGGCGATATGTAAATTTCATCACAAAGCTATTTTTGCATTTATATAATTGCCAAGTCTTACATGTACAGTAGTACAGTGACTCAAGTGTTTTAAATGAGTCAATTTTGACGAACAAATATAGGATTTTCGACTGGCCAAGACACTTATCATTTATGCCAAGAATGCATCATATCTGACCATTAGGTACATGTACTGATATATGGTTTTGGACGGACGGACGGACAGAATGAACTGACAGACGGACAGACGACACTAAAGTTACATCCCTCCGACTTCGTCGGGGGATAATAATTATTATTGGGAAACAATAAATATATGCTGAATTTAAGTGAAAACGCTTCACTACAATATTTTATTTTTGTGTGAGAAAGTATTGGACAAAAAATATTTACTAAAACTTAATCATGTTTCCTCGATATCCAGCAAACGATTCGTGGAAACTCCACCAATTTGCCTCTTTTGATGTCTTAGTTATATTCCTTTTGTATTTTGAGCTTTTTTCACCGAAATTTGCAATTTCTCATGCGCAAGAAAATATTGTCATGCTTATGAGAATTGGTCATACTTGTGTTGCATAAAAACACAAGAAAAATGACTTATCACTAGAAATCAATTTTTAATTTATCAAAGGATCATTGACACTTGCTATGTGTGAATGCCTATGGTTTTCAGTAAAAATAAAAGTTTGTCAATCGTCCCTTTCTTCACCATGAAGCTACCCTGACCTGAGTACTTTGTGGCAGTGAAATCCATTTTCGATATTAAATGCTTCAAAAATGTTAAAGGGGCTCTTGCATGGTATGGGAAATTAACATGGGAGTCTGCCCACGCTTGGATTTTGATAATATTATGTTATATAATTGTCTGGGGTATAAATTTAATATATTTGTTGCGTTTGAGTTTTTATGCAATTCCATTGCTAATTTATGACGTCATGAATGATATCACTATACTACCTTAGGGTACCCAGTTATAATCATTTCTAAAGTAATTGACATATCATGTAACGGGCGGAGAAATGTTTTATTAAATAGCTATATCATTGATAAGTTCTATATTACTTAAAATGGCTTTGTATGTATTAGGATATTGGGTGGGCCACATTTTTATAACATGGTACCCCAATTTTCGACTGTATATTTTGTATTCAGTCAAATTTGGAATAAACTTTTTTACAGGTTGCAGTCTTTGTCAAGATACCATTTCAACATAAAAACTATCCATATATGTTAAGAATATGTAGACCAAATTTCATGAAATTCAAGGACCGGTAACATATTTTTTCAACTTGATGTAAACACATGGCCCTAATTCACCGAAATGTAAAAAATACAAATAATTATGTTTCAGTGTAAAACATACTTGAATACTTGCTTACTTTGAATCATCATGCAAGTACGTTTATTGGTAGAAGTTGATATGTTCAGTGTTTTCCCCTATTATGGATTGGAAAAAAAAATATTCTTTGATATTAAGTGCCACGATTCTTATTTAATGAAGTGCTTACACAATAATATTAGCCAAAATGATACAATATGTTGACATCTGTACTTACCACATCTAGTTTCTAACATTTAAACTACATCTAGCCAATGCTTCACTTAATATGTAACAATATTAAGAATTTTAATTCATACAGAAGAGAAACCTTATGACAAGTCAGTTCATACAAGAGAAGAACCTTATATCTATGATTTTATAATTGTAAGACTCATTTATAAACCTGCTTCACAAAAATAACCCCCTGTCAAACTTATTGGATAAAATTTACCATTTTGGTCACAGATAACTCTTGGCTTCAAAGGTATTGCTAATTTAATGCTTAAATCTTCTCTGTTTATTCTGTTTTGTGAAACTGATGCTGATTTCCATCAAATAGCAACATTTAAACTTTAGCTGGCTGTATATTCTAGGCATACAGTTTTGTTTCTGGACCTCACTTATTCATGTAGAACACTGTTTTATGATACCTTTAATAAGACTCTGTTACACGTTATCCTGGTCACGGCACCAAAATGTGGTTCCTCTAGTTCAGTTGGGATGTAAAGAAAATATATTGTCTTCTTGTTTTCACATGTTAATTGTTAGGATATTATGTTTCTTAAACAATATCATGCAGGACTTGAGGAAGTGATACACATTGTCTTGGCTCCTTAGTGCCATGACACAGGACTATGACCTTCGGCATTTCTGACCATTGAATCATTTAAAATTGTCTAAACATGTCTTTCTTTAAGAAAAGTGGAAGTAGATTAAAAAACAACCTCCTTATGTCAAGTTATTGATTCATTTGAACTAAATAATTAATTTTGCTAAAACTGACCTATAGCCATAAGAGGTAGTAAATGACAAATTTACCGGTTTTGGATTTTCATGATATTTGGCTCAGATCAGAAGTATATATATGGCATGTTTTTGTGATAATATGATATCTTGACAAAGACTAGAACATATCCATCTTTTAAATTGAATGGTGAATGTTTTGTAAATTTTTGAAAAAAAAATATTGAAATTTTACAATCACTTCTTCTGAAAAAGTAAACCATAATTTATCCAAATGGTTTCGTGATATTAAAATAATGTCTATGGTGTTTTGGATTCAATCTAGATGACAAATCATAGAAATAAACAACACTATTGATTTAGGATATGGAAATTTAGAGACAGGCACCACCTCAAAGGTGGAGTAAGTCAGGGTGGCTTCCTAAGCCTTATTCTTAACTATCCAATTCAATAAATACATTCTCATAGTTCGTATATAATGAGTTATTAATATGCAAAGTTTGAAGAAAATCCATGCGTGGGCACATATGAAAGTACCCCTTTTTGGGTAGAATAATCAGTTTCACATTGAAATATATAGATATCAGAAAACATTTTTTCAAAATTTCACCCCCCCCATGTGTGCCAGCAAAAGCTTTTGCCTGTATATGTGTTACCATATTTTACACATTGTATGGAAGTGGCTTGCTGGCACAAGCAGGGGAAAAGATGTTCAGCAGCCCAAAAACCCAGCGCCTAAGCCCATAAAATGCCTTTTCTACCGAATAAGAAATGAGTGACAGTAATGAAGTTCTCTAAAACTAACCTCCTAAATTGCTTTGTATTCTGTGCTAGTTTAATATAAAGTACATAAATATTAAATGTAGAACTAGCAAGGCTTATGCATTTTTTCATAAGAAAAAAAATAATGAAACATTCTTTTGCAAACGTCCTGTATTTATATATCTTTCTGCATGCTAGGGAATTGTTCATGTTTTTATTTTCATCTGCTGACTTTCTTTTAAATTAAGTTTTTACAAATAAATCACCCGGGACCACCATCGGAGTGTCACACAGTTTGGATCCAGATCAAGACTGACATTCTGTTGGTCTTCATCTGGGTTCAAACTGTTTGCAAAAGGCTATTGGCAGACGACAAAATTATCCCCTGACATGCAAAGATTTATAATAACAGGTATAATATATTATCTCATATAGGTAGTTTTCAACTTGGATATACATGTATATGTATACCATAAATATTCAGACGTTTTAATACGCTTTGACTTGATATGCCCTTTAAACAAAGCAAAAGTAATATTCAAAGGATTTTTAGAATAAGTGTTACTTTCCAATGCTAAAAGGGACACTTTCATTCCTTCAAAAGTATTTATTTCTTTGTTGGGTTTTCAGTTTTGTATTATTTATGGTATATGTAGGCAAAATTGTACAGTTAACTTCTTAATTATCTCCCCCAAAACATTTTATTACAAAACATATTTTGTTTTTAAAACAATTCCATCAATTATCGTGATTCGTTTATGCTCTGCATATGATATGTTCAATAGATATCACCATGCCTACCAAATAAATCAAGAAAAAGTGCAGAAATCCTTTTTTAAATCACTTTTCATTGTCATGAAATTTCAGACCCGCCATATCTCTCTAGTGCGTAGGAATTTTGAAAATATTTTGCTAGCTGGCTCTTGCCATTAGATTCACCTATAGCACACCAGAAGCTAAAAAGCAGCTTTCGTGGAATCAGAAAAATAGGCGTAAAAGGCCCAAACCGTCAACGATCCTTTGTTACTATTTGTAAATCGTCTCCCTTTGACAAAAACAAATAGGGAATATTAAATGTTTGGTAGTCTTCGATTTTTCGCGATTTTTCATATTTTTTTTTGCCAAATCAGGAATACCAATCACTCTTTGTTCCTACCATTTCTCGACTAGTAATTTCCTCAGACTAAGATGCAACAACACATTGATTTGCCTATGGAAATTTCAGTGAAAAAAACTAAGCTTGGCCAGTTTGATGAAAAACCCGCTTTTTAAAATTGCTTTTCTAGACGATCAAAACACACTTGTGATTAGTCCTTGACATTTCTGGTTGTCACATGTCGTGTCTAGACTACCATTTTGTGCAATCGGATCTGGTTGGTAGTGGATTGATGAAGGCCTTATCTTTGTGAGATTTTTGTTCAAATTTGTAACCTGAAAAATTGGACCCCTGTCACATTTAAATGGCTTTCATGTGTTTGCTCGTGACAACATCCGTAAAACTTTTACTGTTATGCATGACCCAGTCTTAGAACACTCAGATACACTTATATTTGCTTTACTGGCTTGCAATATTATGTATATAAATGGCAAACAATTCAGGTGTAGCGTTTGCACTTTTTTTCAGTATATTTAATAAAGATATTCGGCTGCATTTCAATTGTGGACTTTCATATAGGTAGCTTTCAACTTTGATATACATGTATATGTATACCATAAATATTCGGACACTTTAAATACATTTCGACAAGCTATGCCCTGTAAACAAAGCTATAGGAGTAATATTCAAGGGATTTTTAGAATCAGTGTTACTTTCTAATGCTAAAAGGGACACTTTCATTCCTTCAAAAGTATTTATTTCTTTGTTGAGCTTTCAGTTTTGTATTATTAACGGTACATGTAGTCAAATTTGTACAGGTAACTTATAAATTATCTCCCCAAAACATTTTATTACAAAACATATTTTGTTTTTAAAACAATTCCATAAATTATCCTGATTCGTTAATACTCTGCATATGATATGTTCAATAGATATCACCATGCCTACCAAATAAAACAAGAAAAAGTGCAGAAATCCCTTTTAAAATCACTTTTCATTGTCATGAAATTTCAGACCCGCCATATCTCTCTAGTGCGTAGGAATTTTGAAAATCTTTTGCTAGCTGGCTCTTGCCATTAGATTCACCTATAGCACTCATACTACATGCATCACACCAGAAGCTAAAAAGCAGCTTTCTTGTAATCAGAAAAATAGGCGTATAAGGCTCAAACCGTCAATGATCCTTTGTAAGCATTTGTAAATTGTCTCCCTTTGACAAAAACAAATAGGGAATATTAAATGTTTGCTAATCTTCGATTTATCGCGATTTTCGATATTTTTTTTTGTCAAAGCTTGGCCAGTTTGATGAAAAGCCCGTTTTTTTAAGATTGCTTTTCTAAACGATTAAAACACACTTGTGATTAGTGTTGTCACATGTCGTGTCTAGACTACCATTTCCTGCAATAGGATCTGGTCAGTTGATATTCGGCTGCATTTCAATTGTGGAATTTGTTTTATATGTATTGCGGTTTGTTACACAAGGTCATCCGACTTGGGAAAGTATAGTTAATTTTCTAACAATACAACCAGTCCTATCACGAGCTTTATTATTGCAAGGGTTGCCTAAGAGGTTCATGATAGACAAAAATATGGAAAAGCGTAGTAACGCCAAAGAAGGCACAGAAATTATGGGAAATGCGTCACGATGCCAAAAGGTGAAACGCTAAAAAAGCGTAGTTAACCGAATTCAAATGCGTAGTAACGCAAAAGAAGGCGTTAAAATGCGCTTTTATCATTAAAATGCATTTTGGTCTATCATGAACCTATAAGGCTTTTGTATTAAACCAATACAGGGCACTAATACAAATTATCATATGACGTCGTGTCTGGGAATGAAATAACGCCATGCAATAAAATCTGTAAACCACTAGTGGTTTATCGATTTACGGGTCCATAACAACGTTGCGTACACAATGAGGCAATTATAACGTTTTAACGCCCGAAATGATATTTCAATTAATCTTAATGTCATATGATAAATAGAATCTAACATTCGTGCTCTTGTATTATTGAATTTATTAAACTCGTTGCAAAAAAGAAATAAAATGCTCGACAAGCCTCGCATTTTATCTCTTTTCCCCAACTCGTTTAATAAATTCAATAAAACATGAGCACTCATGTAAGATCCTCTATATCACTACTTTGGTGCAATTGATAATTCACCTATCAACATAATAAGAACGGCCGCTTTTAATGTAACTGAAGCCTTGCAAACTATGTCAAAACGGTTTGCAGATGACACTTTAACTAGCCTACTGATATGAAAATATTGGATAACACATACAGGTAAGAGAGTTTTACTAAAAACAATGAATTTTCATGGCCAACAGTGACCTGCAATGAATGGATTTGTCTAAAAAAAGAATTCTACTTTCAGTTTCGTTGATATTTTTCTGAGAAGAAAAGTGACTGCTTCAGTCTGTATCTCTTGATTTTGTAGTTATTTTCAGCCCAGAATTAAATTGTAAGGACAGTCTGGTAATAAACCAATGAAAGTTTTCATATTATAGCAGGTGCTCTTATATGCTTTGATCACATGGACAGGGTACTGGCGAATTGCACTCTGACAACTCTTGTTAAAAAAGTTTTATCGAAAACCTTCAAATACACTCAAACGAATCTGTGTTTGCTTTTAAATAAAACGCGTTTGGCCTTAAACTGAAGAAACGCTCATATACTTTTTGAGTTGACATTCAAAGTAAAGATTAAGGGGGCTCTTTAGAGGGGTCTGAATATTGTGCTAGCATTTGAAAACAGACTAAAATCACAATACTGTTATTATTTATGAAATACAGAGATTCCGCTTTTCAAAAGAACAATTGATTAAGTCGGACTGGTACAAAATGTAATTTTTTTTATGAATTGCGAGTGGGTCGTGAGTTCGAGCCACGGTCCAGGCACATACTTTAGTTGAGATTATTCTGGTTTAAGTTTAACAGCCAACGTATGTTTTCACTGATTATTAGTTAACTGCAAAGAGCATGTGTGATTGGATATTTTGACGCTGTGTTAAAACCCAACAGTCAACAACAGCAGTAGCCAAAATCGGAATATTGTGCACGCCGGAAATTCTTCTGGCTGGATATAGTGCACACCGTCTTTTTTCTGATCGTGAAATTGACCTTTATCTGTTGTAGCCATTTTCGGTTGAGGCAGGCAATTATGCAAATATCTGCTATAAGTATCATATTCAGCATACAATACATGCCATCCACTTCTGGCCTCGAGGTTATAAAACTTGAGTTCATACTCAGACTCAAAATAAAGCGCAATGATTGGCTGCTTGCGGACACGTGTCCGCAAGCAGCCAATCAATACGCTTTATTTTGAGTCTAAGACTGTACTCAAGTTTTATAACCTCGAGGCCAGGCTGGCCAGAGACCTGTAAATGTATAAGCATGAAAAGTTTGGTTAAATCAAATGACTGTATTTCGTAAGAGTAAAGTGTTCATGATAAATAATTGATAAACAAATGAAAACATATCACATTTGTTAGGAGAACTATTTGCTACAAGTTTTGGGGCAAAACTTACAGATGCTGTTGATTTAGTTTAAAGGTGAGGCTAGAAAAACATTTTTTTAAATTTGATTCTTTACGCCCCATCAACAATCTTTCAGTTAAACAGGGACGGGTCTTCCTAGGTTGAACCAGTACTAAGCTAGGATAAATGTGTCTTGCTCAAGGAACACAACGCAGTGACTTCGGTGAGGCTCGAATCCGCGACCCCTCGGTCTCGAGTCAAGCACTCTACCACTGAGTCACTGCGCTCCCTATCTAGAAAAAAGAACCTGTATCTTGAAATGTTTCAATGAAATTTCAGTGACCAAAAAGTGTGGTAAAGCATTGGGGTCACCAGGATTTTCTCTTGTTTATTGAATTAAGGGGACCAACTATGTGACCTTTTGACAGCCACCACAGTCACCATGCACCGAGGTTATAAAACCTTTTCCATGCTCAACTCAGCTGAGCACGAACTTTATCCCGCTGATAAATATTAAAATGACAGCAATTGTTGGCATTTTAATACTTATAAGCAGGACAAATACAGCATCTGAGGGTTTAAAAGCAAGAAAAATCTTTATTTTTCAACATTTTACCTTTTATGAGCAATTGAAATTTCATGCTTAGTTGAGTTGAGCACGAAAAAAGGTTTATAACTTCGGGACCAGAGTATTTTCCATCCTTTTTAATTGATTGAATTGTGCCAAGTCTGTATTCCATGGTAGCCACTTTGGAATTTAAGAGTTATGAGCAGATGAGAACTACGGTGTATTTAAAGAACTATGAACATTTTTCGATTTTTTTTCTTTTTTGAGTCATTTGTAAAAATAGAATTCAGTTAAGTTTGCACAATAAATATGTTCAGAGCAGCTGAAAACTGCAAGGAAAAGTGAATTATCTTATTAAAATAGGTGTTTTTCTCTTATTGGTAATTATTTACGTCCCTCCAATAATTCTAGACTGTTGATTGTTAACATAAATGATGTTGTTTGGATAGTGGTAATTTGTCAAGTATTACGAAAATGGTAAAATGTTTACCCGAATTTGATTATTTTTACTGTATTCTTGAAAAATAGAAACTTTTTTTCTGAAATTAAAAGATCAAAAGTTACAGACTATGCAGCTTTAAAAGATACATAATGAAAGTCGATTGATTACATTCGAGTACTGGCATGGATAGAGCTGTAAATGGTGTTCTTTTTATAATATTTAGTTAACGTGCTAAGTGGAATCAAAACTTTCAATATTTTAAATAAATCCGTTCCTATCACCAATTAATATGAACTAAAATCAATAAAAGACATTAGAATATAGTACCTACTTACATGAAGGTTAATCCTTAAAGCGCCACCTATAATTTGCAGCAGACGACAATTAAAAAAATTGCCGCTTTTTCAAAAATAACAAATAAGGTATGATATTTCATGAGAATCGTCTGCTGGCAGACGATTCTCATGTAATATCATACCTTATTTTTATTGAAAACTGGGAGAGATGTCTCAAAATGTGTCGTCTGCTGCAGTCGTGATTTGCGCTTTAAGGGTTAAGTATACAGCCAGGCGGAGTCTTGTTATTCACCCATGCAGCTTTCTATACAGCCATAGCTCGAGAATTGGTTGACACGAAATGTATCAGACTATAGCCAGATCAACATAGTAAGAAAGAGGGCAAATATCAGGAATCGTTACAATCAAGCACCACACCTGACCCAGGATACCACTGGGAAAGTGACTACTTCACAATTAGACATCACAAATGAGAGCCACGAGAGAGTCAGCATTATGTTTGAACATTCTTTTTTTTTTATTGCTAAATTCTTACCATGCTGAATCCGGATATAGGTATAGGTGTATTGAAAACAATGTAGGTCAAAATTAGCTGGAAGTGAGCGGCCCAGTGGTAGAGTGCTTGACTCGAGACCGAAGGGCTGCGGGTTTGAGTCTCACCGGCGTCACTGTGTTGTGTCCTTGAGCAAGACACATTAATCCTAGCTTTGTACTGGTTCAACACAGGAAGACCCGTCCCGACGTAACTAAAAATTGTTGACTTGGACTTAAGAATCAAATAAACAAACAAACAAAAATAGCTGACTTCTCAGGATTCAAAATGTTTAGCACTCAGCTCGTAAAACTTTGGTATTTACTGGAAAATCACGAAAGTGAAATTAAAGACGAAGCTGAGTGCAACTATTCAGCATGATAAGAGTTAAACAGATGCACCCATAGCTTATAGTGAAATCCACTTGATCCTTGTCTTTACTGTCACATATTTAATCTGCGGAAGTTAGCGTTACTCCATTTTGTGACTGAGGGCACACGACAAATGAAAGCAAACACCAGAGGCGAGTTCAATAATGCGAGTGCTCGCCGAGCGCTCGTTGATTGGTACCTATCTTTATTCATAATGTGTAAAGCCTGACACCAGTACAACGAGCGCCCGAGAGCGCTCGCATTATTGAACTTGCCTCAGTTGTGAATATGTGGTTTTATGTTCTATGACACTTAAAGAAATGTAGACGTGCCGATAGGTTGCTAAAATGTTGGATTAAACTTTGCTTGTGAAAGGTTAGTTCACAGGCCGCTTACGGTACGACCTGAATACGTTGTTAAATACAACATTGTGTTAAAAACTCTTCTGCAACAAGGCATATCAGAACCTATATTTGATGGTGATTTAGTTTATAAATTCAAACGAATTGTTTTAGTGATCAATTCAAAAAGATTATCAAACGTTATATAAAGCTTGGATATAAATTGGTTTCATGCGACAGTCTGCATGCCTGGTTTTAAACCCAATCATGGTTAAAGCTATGGTTTCCTCTTTAATTGCACGACGGTGGATCAGGCCTCAGACTCTATGACGGCTCTGACGTGAAGCTTTAATCGGTGGGTTGGTGGCCTGATGCTTATCTATAGCTAGACCCACCGTGGCTCAACTTGAGGTTTTCTTTAGCTCTGCCTATCTGTGAGTCGTGAGCCCTTTTATTTGTTTCATCATAGTGTGTAAATTTGATTAGAGTGTTTCTCCATGATGATACATTGCAATAGTTAGAAGGCTTCCATGCGAGCTGAATATTTCTTGTACTTCAACAACAGGAGAATCTAGGGCGAAGATTTGGTACCAGTAAAATGCATTTAAGCCCCCGATGGTTTACATGTAGGCTGCTGTCCATTCTAAGGCGGTGGTTCTGTTGTTGTTGACTTGTTTGTTAATGTTACTCCCATTGTAGGAGTCTGTAATTGTTCTATGTTTTGTTGTACGTTACGTTATGTCCCTTCTAGTTTTGCAATCATCTTGATGGAGAAGAGAGAGTTGGTTGCTTTGCTGTGTTTGTCTTCCTGGTGTCTCGTGATTGTTGTGGTGCTCTTCCTCGCGGTGTCATGGGTTTGACTGCAGTTTGTGATTGTGGTATTTCCTGATCATACTCACTTACTATTTTTAATTGGGTCATAAGAGAAAGACAAAGAAGCAAAAAGATAATACTTTGTACCGAGAACACATGTGTCCAATTGTATCATAACGTTAAAAATCGGCCTTTTTAAATGTTCAAGAAGTGTGCGATATCTAAATATGAAATAAAATATTTTGTGTAAAAGTTTTTATTATTTCTTTTGTCGTTCTTTTGTTATTGTTATAAGTACTAAAGATTTAATGCTCATTTTAAACCATTAGCAAGAACACATGAAAAGACGACTTTGAACAAAGAAGGCTCTAATCGGAGCTGCGCATATGCGCAGCGCCGATCAGAGCGTTCATTGTATGCCTCGATTGAAGCTACGTAAGATAAATGTGCATGTTCAACAAGGAGACACTATGTAGAATGCGAAACAAAGCAAGTGGTCATGTGTCTGTATATTCCAATTGTACTAAAATTACCCTTTTAAGACACAAAGGCTTATTTTGCCAACAGGTTACTTTTAATCCAGATTAATCTATGCTGTTGCTCTGGCCAATTCGCCAATGAAATGTACAATGGATTGAATTATGCGAAATATACACTAAAACAAATGATTGTTTTTTTTTCTTTGTGCTACTATGGAATTTCAAAATAAGGTTGTGATTTGTATATAAAAGTTTCGTTATTGACAGAAAAGATGCCGTGTACAAGCTTCTGGAACAGGTTGGTTTTTGTTTTGTATTTCTATATATGATTTTTGAACGTTTTCAGATCATATCAGAGTAAGTGACCACTTACTAAATTAAATTTAAACGAAGCATATACAAAATATGGCCCTACCTATGCATGTATCATCTTGAGGAAGATATACAAACATAAATTCCAACTAACGAGCTAAATCACGAGAATAATAGCCACGTAAGCAAAGCTGCAAGCTCTCTCTTCCCGGATACGTTTTTCCGAAATCAAAGCCAGGATCAAAATCGAAAGCATAGTTAAAATTAAGAATGATGTAAACAAAGGGCGCCCTTTCTCTGAAGAGACACAGAACACTAAGAGCCACACAACAGCAGAAACACGATTAAAGTAAATTTAGAAAAGACGCTAAGTAACACAATTACAAAACAACAGGACAGCCTCCATAGAACGGACTGCAGAAATCAAAAAAAGATAAACAACAGAACAATCTCCCTAGCATGGACTGCATACTGCAGCCACAGCACAAGGGTCGAAACAAAATCACCAGTCGCTTCCTGTGCCGTTCGCGGTGGTACTGATGCTTATGGGATAACAGTATATCGTCGAATATACGGTCGGAAATTTAGTTTTACGGCGACGCGATTTCCGAACGTTTATCCGACGATACACCTCCTCAAATGAAAATGTTGAATAGGGCTATCTCCATTCTAATGCACTTCTGCAGTTTCGTCTCAAATTGGAGCGTTGCAAGTCGCATAAAGCAGCACGTCATCCAGCGAAATGTGACGTATTTCAGACAGTATATCGCAGGATATACTGTCGCAATATTTTGACAGAGGTCGCGTTACAAAAGCAAGTGCATAAGAATGTTGGTTTATTCTTTTTTAGTTGCTTCTGCTGTCTGTTTGTGCTTTGTGTTCGGTCTTTGTTTTGAAATTGTGTTACTTAGTGTCCTTTCAAGTTTTGCAATCACCTTGCTGAGGAAGAGAGAACTGGTTGCCATTTTTTACTTTAATTATGTTCCTGCTGTTATATCGCTTTTAGTGTTCTGTGTCTCTTCACGGTGCCATGGGCTCGTCTGCAGTGTGTTATTGTGACATTTTCTGGCCATACTCTTTTATAGAGCGGACTGTGTTTATCCAGGGTTTATGATCATAATTAGTTCTCTGTATCCTTTTATGTGTTTTAACGCATAAAGCGCCAAGAAAAAATGCATCTGAAAATGTCGTCTGCTGAAGTCGTTTGCTGCAATAATTGCCTAACATTACTGACGGATTAAGTATAGAAGCTAAACAGCGTGGACCCAGAACGGACTGCTCCTAATGGAGCAGTCTGATTTGGGTCCACACTGTTTGCCATAGAGGCTTCTTAAACATTTCAGCAGATGAGAAAAGCAGACGACTTTTGTTGCGATTGGCGCATTAAGGGTTAACAGCAATAGAATCATGAGCGAAATTTCGGTCTGTGAAATATATTTACACACCTCCCTATGATTCCGGCTGCTGTCCGTCCTAATTAAGGTGGTGGTTCAGTTGTTCTTGATTCATTTTAATTATGTTGTTGCCCCAGTTGTTTGTGGGGTGAAGTTTATTGTTACTCCTATTGTGGGAGTCTGTAATTGTTCTATGTTTTGTTGCACGTTGCTTTGTGTCCGTTCTAGTATTGCAATCATCTTGATTGGGAAGAGAGAGAGCTGGTTGCTTTGCTTAATTTGTTTTCTGGTGTCCCGTGATGGTTGAGCGGCTCTTCCTCGCGTTGCCACAGGGTTGTCTGCGGTTTGTGATTGTGGTATTTCCTGATCATGCCCACTTACTATTTTGGTCATTTTGTTATACGATTTAAGTCTCCTTTCTGGTTTCGCAATCATCATGCTAATGAACAGAGAACTGGTTTGATTACTGTTTTTGGCTATTTGCTATCATGTGAATGTTAGTGTTCTGTGCCTCTTTCTGGCGGTGCCATGTGTTGGTTTATGATCTGCGATTGTGTCAATACCTCGTCATACTTGCATTTTTTCCCAGAAAATTTAGTTTCTTACCCAGAGTTGAATCTTAGTCCCATTGAATTATACTCACACTGGTAAATGTATACGTCGATTTGCTGGTATTTACGCGTATTGCCGGTACTTCATAGACCGGAAGTGGTAGATATTGGTGTTAATACTATATAGAAAAACATGCCATATGCCAAAGGGACTATAGACCTCAATCATTTTTAAGTATTCAGTATGTGCATGGCGATTTAAGTAAGCATTGAGGAATAGAGTGGATGATCGGTACTCGAATCTGTTCCTAAACTCTTAGATTAATCGCCATGTGTATGCTGAATACTTAAAATGATCTAATTCTATAGTCCCTTTGGCATACGTCATGCTTTTCTATATAGGGTTAGCACCAATATCTACCACTTCCGGTCTATGAAGTACCGGCAATATGCGTAAATACCAGCAAATCGACGAATACATTTACGAGTGTCTTAGTACTGGACACATATTGTATATAATATATAATGAAAAATGTTTGTGGTTAGTTGACTATTTAACAAATCAGGCATACCTGAATCGAAACTTGGAAGGATCTTTTTTTTTATATAATTGTCAAATTGCTTTCTTTTTAAGTCAATATTGTTCGTATATTTTACATCATCTTGTGATGAGCTTTACATCGTTCATTTGTATTTAGCCGCTTTTGTATTTATTGTTCCATTAGTTCCCCACTCTTTCCTTGTCAGCTGATAGCATTTGCAAATAGTTTGGACCCAGTTCAGTACCAAGAGAACGTATGTTCTGATCTGGATACAGACCATTTGAAACTCTGATAGTGTTTCTGTAAGAAGTTTTGAAAAAGTTAATTTTGATTAAAAGTCAGCAGATGATAACAAAAGTCTCAAAAATATTCAGCGTGCAAAGCGTTAATCACATGTAGGTTTATTGCAATTACTCACGGTGCTGTATTTGTTACATAAACGCATGTCAGATTCAAATAAATATCCAGTTGTGCACAGAATCAAGAATAAAGACAAAGAAACTAGCAAATCGAAAAAAAAAATGAAAAAGAAAATACTTAAATGCTACTGGACTCGAACTCACATCTTTTAAGTGATAAAAACACTCGACTATCCACTAGGCTATCCGGGAATTGTGAATAATTTCATTCAGATTAGTAATTGTACAACAATCTAAAGCGCACTTTTTACGAAGATTCACGAAAACTGAGTAAAAGGTCATTGAATATTCATATGTCTCGGGTCAATTTTGACAAACAATATACATTAAAATAATAATAATAATAACAAAATCCCTAGATTCAAGTAGTTTTATTTGCTACTACGTGCTTCTCTTTAGATTTGATCGATTTTTGGGGTAAGAAATATATTATTCCAATATTATATTTTGTGTAGCTCATTGTTTTGTAGTATTTTCTGCGAACATAGTTTCATTAATTTAAAGTTTATTTTAAGTTGAAATGCCTAGTAGCCACAATGGACGTTCGGAAACTAACAAAGCAAAAAGATCTTCCACCAATGACATGGACTTGTCTCGAGAAACCAAAGAAAGGGAGGCAAATGTGGAAGAAGGTGGCCGTTACCAGGTAGATGGTGGTAGTTGTAGTTCCGATGTCGATGCTACTTTTTGATTTATTACGTTATCAAGACCATGTAACAAGTACCCACTCCTAAATGAATGACGATATTTGAGACTTTAAATATATGTATCCATGTTTATCTTGAGTTTCTCTAAGTACACGGCGAAAGGAGGGGGTTGAAAGGGGACTCAATTCATGGTCTTGTTAACGCAATATCATGATTTTGCTGAAATATCAGTATAAATTGAATTCTTAACTTTTCTTTAAGTATTTGTTTTTTAAACTTATCGTTTGGAACACATTAAAGATTTGGAGTAAGATGAAAATAGTTTTCATGCACCAAGAACTATCACCGCACATGTAAAAGTGTTTAAGCAGACTATTTATATGGATATACCACAATGATGCATAGTCTCAGATACAACATGAGTAGTAATGGGTGCCACTATGACCCCATTACTAATAACATGCCTACAACTAGCCCTGCTTTAAACAGGCGTTCATGCCACCAATCCTACACTATGCATATAACAGGTATTTTAAATATATGTAGTACGCATTCAAAAATCTAAAATTGTATAAGCTTCCAAAAGTAAAAGAATTCAATTTGTATTGGCATTTAAGCAACTGCGCTGCTTACTTAGTATATGATTTATGATATGCATACCATAACAAATGTGCCAAATATTAAAGACTTAAACGTCATCTAATCAGTTGGCAAATTAAGGTTTTCTGCTTTCTAAGCAGTGAACCCTAGATGCACTAATCAGCCTGTGCTTATGCACAGACTGATTAGTGCATTTATGGGTCACATAAAGGGCATAATCGTGTGGAAGTTTGATTCATGTACACGCTTAAGGGAATATATCTTTCAAAAGCTCTTACTTGCATGAAAATTTTCCTGTATAATAAAAAAAATGCTTTTTTATCAAGATGACGGATACTTTGGGCACATTGTTATATGAACAATTTATGCATCTCACATAGATCACTTTACCCCCAACATACAGCTTTTGAGCTATCGGCAGCATGCTTATCAGTCTTTTTAGAGTTACTTCCTGGTTTGATACCGTTTACAATATTGTGACGCGCTGAGTGAACTTTAGAGAAAACCATTTGCATGAACATGAACTATCATTATCTGACTGCAATATTTAGAAGTATTTTGACCCAAATATTATGTACTTCTGGTATGAATCTGACCTTGAAAAATTCATAAGCAAAAATAGATAATATATATTTTTCTACCAGAAATTTGTACATTGTGGGCGAGAAGACTCTAAATATTGTAGTTGGATAATTGTAGTTAATGTTCATGCAATTGTTTTTTTTTCTAAAGTTCATCCAACGTGTCACAACATGGTAAACAGTATCAAACCAAGAAGGAACTCTAAACAGACTAATAAGCATGATGCGGATTGCTCACAAACTGTATGTTGGGGCGTAAAGTGATCTATATGAGATGTATAAGTTGTTCATACAACAATGTGGCCAGAGGTACCCGTCTCCTTGACAAAAAAGCAATTCTTGTTTATACAGGAAAATGTTCATGCATGTAAAAGCTTTTGAAAGATATATCCCCTTAACCATTACCGAACCACAATAAGGTGCATCTGTCAGGTGTATACCGCTCATAACAGGTACCAGTAGGGATACTGATCAGTTTCTGTACTTGATCCCATAATTTTTACAAATGTAAATTTTCAGGCCTGATCACACACAGGATGGCTTTGAGAATACCAAAGCAAAGGACTTGACTTTAAAGAAAAAGAGGTGAACTCACTGTGTGACAGCACTATTAACCTGAATTTGCACGTGCACAATCATCTCACGTTTTTACGTGCTCATAAATATGAATGATATGTAACTAGCCTGCACGTGTAAATATATTTGTACAGTAAAACCTGTGTAAAACGACCACTCTCAAAAAAGAACACAAATTGGTTTTCAAGATCAATAATCGCTTAGTGCAGGTCAAAAGTATTGCAGAAAGCTCCAATGGGAGCATACTGCAATACTCTCGACCTACACTAAGCTACCATCTGTCTTTAAGATATCTGTTTTGTCTATTTTTGAGTGGCCGCTTAAGACAGGTTTTACTGTATTTGAATGACGTGTAATACATGTATTATTAGTGTGCATGCGTAGCCTACCAGAATGCACATATACATTCTGATTGTGTTTTGTGTATTTGAGTAACACACCCAAGATGGTTTGAGAATAACAAAGCAGAGGACTTGACTATAAAGATAAAAAGGTGAACTCACTGTGTGACCAATCAACATGCCTTTATGGAATGAATTTTCCGCCAATACTCTATGCATACAAGTTAGTTTATGTATGTTGGTAATCTCATTTTACTTTGTACAACCGTGTTCAATGTGTACTTTTGATGTAACTAACTTGCAAGTCTAGATGTGGTTGTGATTGGTTCTAGCGTATTTTTTGCAACTTTTATTGACATTCAAATGTTTAGCATCAAAAATCTCGCGATGCACGAAGTGTAAATGCACGCCGGCTAATTAAGTACGTTTTTGTATGGTAGTGCACGGGCGATACTGGATCCATTTTAGCGAGTGGACTACCATCCCATACAGATGTATACACCATTTTTTTGTACTATTAATCCATACGATGCGACAATACACAAATACAATTGTATTCGTATGAGTGACCTGCATATGTTCACACTAATGTATTGTGAATGTGTAGCCTACTACTGTCCTGCCAGCCAAAAGTGACAGTGACGTCATGTTTTGTTAACAAAGTTATCAGGGACTTGCAATCGATAGATCTCTTGTGTATTAATCCTGTCCGCAGGATAGCTGCGGATAGAATTAATAGACAAGTGATCTATCGATTCGCGTTAGCTCAAGTGGAGTGTACAAGGTACTGTTTTACTTAACAATTGTAAACAAAATATTACGCACTGTCACTCTTGGTTGGCACGACAGTAGAATGCACAAACAGCAAAACGTTTTTACTTTATGCTTTCACTGCTGTGCAGGGGTGGATTTCGGCAAAAAATGGAAAATTTGAAAAAAACTTTCTCACCGTAATTTCAAATGGCGCAGTCATCAAATTATTTACTTTGAATTAAGTTGTTGATGAAGTAAATTGTGGAAAACAACCTGGTGTTACTTGGTATATTTTGTAGTAAAAGTAATTCATCGAAGAGAATTTGTTGAACATTTAGCTGTAAGTGCGCAATGTTAGGGGACTATTTTTGTTATCCTAAAGCAGGGGGGGGGGGGGCACTTAAAATTAAAGTTGCTAGAGATCAAGAAAATATTTTTCATTTTGAACATTGTGTAAATTAAGTATAATAATTACTATATTTACATGTGATTTTTTTTCAAGTTTGCTTCTTTCTTATTATATCCAACGGAGGTTAAAACGTTTAAGTGCGCAATATTAGGGGCCTTCATTGTACATAAGAATCATGATCAGGCCTCGAGGTTATAAAACTTAAGCACAGTCTCAGACTAAAAAGAAAGCACGATGATTGGCTGTTTGCGGACACATGTCCGCAAGCAGCCAATCATTGCGCTTTATTTTGAGTCTAAGGTTTGCTGGTTGCACTACTCATTTTGATGGATTTGTCACCAACTGGTTCAAATCATTTTCAGCATGGTTGCCAATCTGCCAAAGAAGTCAACCGTGACCAAGATGAAAATGGAGATCGACAGACTATGGGAATCGAGCCAGACTCTAGTCAAGAAAGAACTGTAAGAAATAACACACATCTCAATCAATTTAAATGCTTTTGTAATATAAACATGGTTGTTTAACTCGTTTTATGTCTGTACATATGTACATGTATGCGTGTATGTGTGTACGTTTTGTGCGTGTTTGTGTGAATGGGTTTATCTATGCTTTATCTCCTTTTTATATCTTGATTTATATGTTCTAGGAGATGATGCATTGATAAGGTAGGGGTCTTTCATGCAAACCAAATACCTATGTGCCTTGATCCACATCTGAATTAAGGGTGAGGTTGGTGCACCGTTAAACCGGCTTTAGCCCTCCAGTAATTTTTTAATTGCCGTTCCAAGGCAGTACTTCTTTTGTGGATCATTCATGTTATTTCTGTCGTGTGTTTGTTATGTTTTTGTGCGTGTCTGTTTATTGCTGCCTTGTGGTCACCTGCTGGGAAAGGGCTGACCTCTTGGCTATCGTTTGTGATGTCTAATTGTGAGTTTGTTATTTTCCCATTGGTATCCTGGGTTAGGTGTGGTACTTGATTGTATCGATTCCTGATCTTTGCCCTTTTTCTTACTTTGTGTATATATGTGTGTGTTTAACGCAAAGGGTTTGCAGCAGTCTAGAAAACGGAATATTGTGACTCAGCAGGGGTATCTGATATATATTGTAAATAAGATCGACGCTAATCAGACGCTGCATTTTACCAGCTAAAATGTATATTTGCAGTTGGGATACCATAACAACCCTTTCAATACTTGAATCTTGTTTCTTTATATTATGAAGACAAATGACAAGTCTTGCATGAATATCTCCCCCTTGCATTTATATCGCCTCATTAAGGCGATTCTAATGATATTTTATTTTATGGATCCCCACATTACCTCCAGATCTAGTTCCATAATTAACGCTCAATGCGCCAATCGCAACAAAAGTCGTCTGCTTTTCTCGTCTGCTGAAATGTTAAAAGAAGCCTCTGGACCCAGAACAGACTGCTCCTATAGGCTATAGGAGCAGTCTGTTCTGGGTCCTCGCTGTTTGCCTTTATACTAAATTCATCGGTGATGTAACGCAATTATTTGCAGCAGACGACTTTAACAGACGACATTTTCAGATACATTTTTTTCTTGGCGCTTTAAGGGTTAACGCTCAATAGGAACTTCCTCTATCACAGCACATTTTCACGGTAAAAAAGCCCTCAATACATGCAGCCAGTTTAAACATCAGTTTGCAGTAAAAGGGCTATATATTACAGGAACAAGGGGAAGGCAACTATCATTTTGATTTCCAAAAATATTAATGTACATGTAAGTGCCCCCCCCCCCCCACAAAGGACAGCGTTCTTTCTTTGCTACTTTAAAGTATTTTGCAGAAAGTTACAGTTCTGTTTACGTGCACATGTCTACTGCTCTTTATCTTAAAATATGTATTAGTTTCTTTGTTTGCCATAAGTCCAATAAGAATTATATGTGCACTGTGTGCACGACCATAAAAATAAGAAAAACCTAAACAAAACCATACAAATAAGGCGATTGGGCTTCCATACAAATAAGGCGGTGGTTCTGTTGTTGTTGACTTTTTGTTTGTTGTTACTCCCATTGTGGGAGTCTGTAATTGTTCTATGTTTTGTTGTACGTTACTTTATGTCCATTCTAGTATTGCAATCATCTTGATGGGGAAGAGAGAGCTGATTGCTTTGCTTAATTTGTCTTCCTGGTGTCTCGTGATGGTTGGGCGGCTCTTCCTCGCGGTGCCACGGGGTAGTCTGCAGTCTGTGATTGTGGTATTTCCTGATCATACTCACTTACTATTTTTCAAATGGATACCAATCGCACATGCGTCAAGATGACATCAAAACATTACAAGTTTTTATATTAAAATTGAAATTATCATTAATTTAAATATAGTGGACACGTATGATTACCCTAAGAGACAAAGGCAAGTAGTACGCACCTTCTGATCAAGTTTTCTACTGTATGTTAAGATAACTTTCAATTCAAAATGAAATAGAAATAAAAAATATTTCTGGCACCCCTGAAATTAGAAATGGAGTCTTGCTTCACCATACATGTTACCATAATGGATGGTTAAATAGTACCGTATTTATGATATTTCAGAATCGGTGAGGATGACATCGAGAAACTTCGTCGGATCATACAAGAGGCTGTAGATCTCAGCGGTCGTATCCGTATGATGGTCCGAGAAAAAGAACTGTAAGTAGAATCTCGCCTTTCTTAAATTCATATAGGTCGAGGTAAAACATATAACTGTGATTTATTCCTTGTCCATCAGTTAAAACATATGGTTTGGGAACTAAAGAGAACCGTCTATTTGAGACTGTTCTTTTGAGTATCCGCAACTGTGTGTTACATATGTTTTAGCTGAGAAAGTGAGGAAAAACATCTTAATTACGTTTTCTTTTTCCGAAGACCTGGTACATGTATTGAGTACTTGAATTGAAAAAAATAGTCCTTATAAACCCCTACTAATGTAGATGCATCTTAAAAAAATTGTATATATTGCGGATTGTTTTTAAAACACATCTGAAATTTGAATTGCAAAAAGGCGAATTTGTGATATGATTGTTCTCGCCGTTTGCAAATCTATTGTGTCTTGAGTTTGTCCTTTTATTAAATCAGACCAAATCATTTATGATATATTTTCAATATACTGTAGATTCGGAAATTTTCGCGAGGACTTTATTTTCGCGAAACTTCGCATATGCGAAGTTTCATAAAAATAAAACCCTCGCGAAATGGCGAAATCACTCTGTCGTTTACTGAGGGTCTGGATTGGGGGTCTGGTATTCACTATCGTTTAAAATTTAGCCCATTATTCATCTCATTAAAATTTTGGGTTATTCATTTAAATAAGACCAATTATTTATTAAAAGAAAGAAAGGTAGTGAAGAAATATGATTATTCACTATTCATTAATTTTTTTCTTCAATTCATTCAAAATATAGAATTATTCATTAATTTTAAGGCCCTCATTATTCACTATTCATTTTTTTGGGCTAATTGTTCACTATTCATTATAAAAAGGGCCATTATTCACTAATCATTATACCCAATCCAGACCCTCTTTATTGATATGGGTAAATATTGCGTTAATCGCGATTTTTTCAATGCACTTATGTGTCTTTTAATGCTATTCGCGAAAATAAAATTCTCACGAAAATTTCCGAATCTACAGTATTTGAGCAGGCACAGAAGATTTTGGTACTCAACACTTAGGCGAGCAGTTAAAGCTCAGAGAGCAATCGCACCCGAGCCTTGACTGCTCACATACACACAGACTGCAAGTCGACAAAGACCAAGACAAATTATTGCGTCTCTAGTCCCACTAAGTAGCTGTACATTCATACTTGAGGAGTGACTTATGCATATGTGAATAGTACCAAAATCGCATGTGCTGACCCCAATCGGGACTGCCTCGGCCAATTCCGCAAAATTCTGTGGAATCAGACCGAAGATGTACATCGAGGATCTACTTTGATAACGCGGGTGATAACGGGACGCTGACGTTAATATAACGTGACACTGACGTCACAGAAACCATGTTAACACAATAACAAGTATGATTGCAGCAAAACAAACAGGTTAAATGAAGTTTATGTTTTTCAATAAAATATCGCTATAGCGATATTTTATTGAAAAAAAACATGAACTTCATTTATTCTGCTGAATAAACCTTTCGGATAATTAGAATAATCGATTTTAAAAAAGCAGAACCCACATGCTACAGAAATACTTTTCCATACGCCAGTTCCAGCTGATAAAAAGGAGCTTTTTGGTACATAGTACTACGCGTAATGCTCCTTACATTCAACGGAGCCATGATTCGATTCTGGAATTGTGGCGGACAATTCCAATGGTGCTGACCCATGTGATTATGCATAACGTGAGCTGCGACATGGGAACACCAGCAATATGGCTTTTTGACATGGGAAAACGTAGATTGGGCTAAGAATCAACCCAGTTTATCAGCTTCTTCACGTACCACATTTAAAAGCTCGAATCTGAAGTAATACACTGCGTACACAATCTTTGCTCTGCACACACTTGTTGGTTTTGTCATGTCATTGTTTACACATATTTCAGTTTTACATATAATGACACATCTAGCCATGCCAAGGATATCAACAGTCTGCAATTGTTGTATCACGCTGTAGTGGAGATCTGGAATATCATGATGTTGTATATATATTTCAGTTATACAGATGATGATGTATCTAGCCATGCCAAGGATATCAACAGTCTACAACTGTTGTTTCACGCTGTAGTGGAGATATGGAATAAAGTGAACTCCCCAGAGAAGGAAAAGTGAGTTAAGTTTTAAGGCATAAGGCACAATACGTCGTTGTTCAATGGTGGTACATGTAATAGTAAGTGATTTTGATCAGGAAATATTACGATCACAAACCGCAAACAACCCAATGGCACCGCGAGGTGTTGTTGCGTTGTTGTGTTTGGTCCTAAGTATTTGTGATCTAGTTTTTAAGTGTCGGTCCTTTCTAAATTTTCAATGATCTCGTTGAGGAAGAGAGAGCTGGCCTCAAGGTTATAATGCTTGAGTACATTCTCAGACTCAAAATAAAGCGGAATGATTGGCTGATTGCGGACACGTGTCCGCAATCAGCCAATCATTGCACTTGATTTTGAGTATGAGAATGAACTCAAGCTTTATAACCTTGAGGCCTGATTTCTTTACTTTAGTTGTGCGCGCGCGTGTGGGCGAGTATGTGTATGTGTGTGTGATACTCACGGTACTGTGGGTTGAGGTGTGGTCTATGATTGTTGCATTTCCTGATCATATTCGCTTGTGTTTTTTTGGTTGAGTGCTCAGTGGCTCAGTCCAAACTTGAACATATATTGTTGTTCGATTCGTGTTATTCAGAAATGGTTCACTCTAAACTATGTCCATGTCTTTGTTCGATTTAATGCATTTTGTCCCAGTCAACAAATCTTTAGTCACGTCTGAACATTTCCTGGGTTGAAACAGCAATGTGTCTTGCTCAAGGACACTACAGAGTATTTCCCGTGAGCCTTCAACCAGCAACTAACCAATCTCAAGTCTAGCAATTTATCACTGAGCCATTGAACTACACAATGACATGTCTAGAACAAAAAAAAAACAAAGTTCCAAATAATACACTCTTACAGGGATTAAAATTTTAACTAGTCTTAAAAATCAACAGTAAAGATTGAATGATGCGAAAAAACAACAACTTGTCATGTTCACCATAAAATTGATATTCTTCTCACAATTAAAGTATGTCTTTGTGATTTATCATGACTTGGAATATGTTTTCGTTTAGATATGCTCACGTGATCTTGTCAAGTATGATGGAGTTGGCTTCTGACGTCTGCTCTGTATTTGGCGAAGTGATGTCTATTTTTCTTCAAAGGTAATACTTCAGCCAGACACTTGCATCATTCAAATGGTTGTTGTCTGAATTCAGTTCACTCCCAATCTTTAAGCCTTAAAACGCCATCTACAATTTACAGCAGTTGACGTTTTCAAAAGTTATCCCTACTTAAAGAAACCCAAAAAGAATTGATTGTTAATGTGAATCGTCTGCAAGCAGACAATTCATATGAGACGTTAAGATTATTTTCCAAAGTGAAGTGATTTATTCAGGTTGTGTTACTTTAACCCTTATAGTGCTAAGAAAAAATGCATCTGAAAATGTCGTCTGCTGAAGTCGTCTGCTGCAAATAATTGCCTAACATTACTGATGAATTAAGTATAGAAGCAAACAGCGTGGACCCAGAACAGACTGCTCCTATAGGAGCAGTCTGATCTGGGTCCACGCTGTTTGCCATAGAGGCTTCTTAAACATTTCAGCAGACGAGAAAAGCAGACGACTTTTGTTGCGATTAGCGCTTTAGGGTTAAGGTACAAACTTAGGTCAATTTTGCATGTAGATGATTCTTTGATAGGTTGAATCTTCATTGCTTTAAGTACCTACTTACATGAAAGTCAAACATGTAAATACGTTGAATCTAGATCAGATCGTGTCTGTTGTGTCTTTTCCTCTAATTACATTTAGCACTTTATTCTTGGTAGTTAATATAATATTTTCACTGATATGCTACCAATATCATTTTCATTGAAACCTGCGACATAACAATTATTTTTGTTATTTTAAGTAAACCTCCATCTTTCTCAAAAATAGTGAGTATGATCCGGAAATACCACAATCACAAACCGCAGACAACCCTGTGGGACCGCGAGGACGAGCCGCACAACCATCAAGAGACACCAGGAAGACAAAATAAGCAATGCAACCAGCTCTCTCTTCCCCATCTAGATGATTGCAATACTAGAATGGACATAAAGTAACGTACAACAAAGCATTGAACAATTACAGACTCCCACAATGGGAGTGGGAGTAACAAATAACAAAAAGTCAACAACAACAGAACCACCGCCTAAGAACAGACAGATGCCTAAGCCATCCAGGGGGCTTAAATGCATTTTACTGGTACTAAATCTTTGCCCTAGATTCTGCTGTTGTTGAAGCACAAAGTCTGACAGAATCTGGTCGCATGACTTAAAGTAAACAAGGATTGTCATTTAATATATGAAAATTTACACTGTTTTCAGGTTTGGCTTGAATATCGTTCCTCTCCTACGCCCAGTCCATGGGTTGTTCTACAGTATCAGCATACATTGTCGCTACCATGCCCCAACCCTAGTGGAAGAAGATCTCAATGAACTAAAGGATCAATATGACAGTTTCCTAACAGGCTTACTAGGTCTCATGCGAAGTACCAAAGTGCTATTGAAAAGACTCAGGTTAGCATTGTTGTCGAAATGTTTAACGTTTTGTTTATTTTTTATGGCAACCTTATTTGTCATACAAAATAAATGATATACCTTATTCCAGTATATATCTGTTGTCTATATAAAACGTTTTGCCACCAATTAATATTGTTATCATGCTGAGTGATGGCATATGCCTCTGTTTGTAAAATACACATTATCTAATGCCCTAGTCAGTTGCAACTAGAATCCCTCCCCCACCAAGGAAATGATTAGATGACAACAATTCATTTAGACATACTTTTTTATAAAAGTTATTTTATATGTATCATCCTTTTGTATGTTTTAAATAGTTCATCAAAGAAATTATTAATAAGCTAATATTTGCTATTTCCTATAGTTTCTTGATAATATGAGATGTGACATGTGATTTCCAACAATGTGGCATTTTGACAAGTGTAGACTCAGACCAGCCTGTGCAGCTTAGAACCTTCAAAAGATGTTCGGTCAGTAGCTTAACACTCATAGAATATTCAAACGACAAGAAAAGCCTCTGATCAGACTGCCCGTATGCGCAGGCTGGTCTGAGCCTTTGCTGGTCGTACATACCACTTTGTTGGAAATCTCATGCCACAGCTCATATTTGTTTGGCAGGTTTGATACTGACGTTGCACGAAATAGGCGTCGTCTGGTCCAGAGCAATATTACTACTGTATTGTCAGCCATTGGTTCCATGGTCAAAGATGGAAGAAAGTAAGAAATTTTTCTTTTCTCTTATTGTCAATACAAGCCATAACCACGTCATCAAAGTCTTCATAATGATATTTATTCTTTGAGTTCCTAAGAGTTTGAATTAAAATTTTAGATGCTTAAAGATTATGTAGCAAAAATAGATTGTTGCACAACCTGAAACAATTTTGGTTTTGCATGATTTTCAGTATGTCTGCACTCTCAGCTAGCTAGCCTCAATGATGTATTCTCTTCCGCTTATTTAATAAGTTAAATGAGGCATAGGTACTTAATCATGTACTATCCTCTGCATAGAAAGCCTGCATTTGTAATGGTAAAAATTGTGAATTCTATTTCGAAAATAAAACATATGATTACCAATGCCCTTAAAGCTGCATACTCTGTAACTATGAACATTTTTCGAAAAAAAAAATTTCTTTTTAAATCATTTGTAAAAGTAGAATAAAGTTATGTTGTCACAATAAATCTAATTTCTACAGCTGAAAACTGCATGGAAAAGTGAATTATCTTATAAAAACAGGTGTTTTTTCTCTTGTTTGTAATTATTTGCGTCCCTCCAATAATTCTAGACAGTTAATGTTTAACATAAATGCTGTTGTTTTGGCAATAATAATTTGTTAATTATTACGAAAAAAGTAAAATGTATACTTGAATTTTAGTATTTTCACTGTGTTCTTGAAAAATAGAAAAATTATTTCGAAAATTAAAAGATCAAAAGTTACAGACTATGCAGCTTTAAAGGCAATTTATTGCTCATTGTATACCAATCGATAATGAGTTTAAAGGTTGGATAAAAAATATATCCAAAAACATTGTTTGGATTCATGAAGCTTGTCACTCAAGCTTGTCACTCAAGTGCGACAGCCTGGGTAAGATAACATAAGTAAGATAGAAAATATCATAGGATAAAATTTCAGATGTCTTAATCAAGTGTGCAAAACCCCAATCTATGAATATGTATATACTTGCAGCTTTTTTATTCTAATTTGAATTAAACATTTATACAAGAAAGCATCCTACTTGATCATTTCGTAGAATGATAAATAGCAGACACATATATAGATGTGTAAACTTTTTGAAATATGTATTTGAATTGCAGATGTTCAACAGCTGAGCTTATAGATGCTATAGAAAAAGTTGGCAGTCTGTGTACTGATATTTTCTTTATAATTGGAAAGACAGCAGGGTGAGTACATACATGCACTTTACTGGCTCTGTAATTGTTCTATGTTTTGTTGTACGTTTCTTTATGTCCATTCTAGTATTGCAATCATCTTGATCGGGAAGAGAGAGCTGATTGCTTTGCTTCATTTGTCTTCCTGGTGTCTCGTGATGGTAGAGCTGCTCTTCCTCACGGTGCCACGGCGTTGTCTGCAGTTTGTGATTGTGGTATTTCCTGATCATACTCACTTACTATTTTTGTTGTCCACCAAAAGTGTGCATAAAATTATTTATACCTATACCAACACAATGAAAGTTTAGCATGTCCATTAACAGAATGATCTTTTCTCAGCACCATATATTAAATCATTGAATGTTCATTTCAGTAGGCAGATGATTCTACCAAGTCAATGTTATGCAAGGCAAATAAGTAATTGATACATATTGAATACCGTTTGCTTATTGGTATAAAATGTACTCTGTGTAAGTCATGGTTCACCCACACCAGCATAATGGTCAAGAGGACTAACAATCCATATAATCTATACAATTTATACAATTATACAATTCCCACACAGATAGTTCAGGCACAGGTTTAAATGTTTGTTTTCCTGTTTCATTGTATCATGTGTTATACATGATGCAATGAAACAGGAAAACAAACATTTACAGGCACAGGTTTAAGGTTTGTTTTCCTGTTTCATTGTATCATGTGTAACACATGATACAATGGAACAGGAAAACACACCTTTAAACCTGTGCCTGTACTATCTGTGTGGGCATTGTATAAATTCTTGAAAATAATTGGAATGAAATTGACTTGAATGACATTGATTATTTGACCCAACACTCAAGGTTCGCAACACTCACTTGTGTAGAAGAGGGTTTCTGAGGTGACAATTAAAAACACAAAATAGCTGGACATATGCATACTATCACCAATATATTCACTTCTTTAACACACAAACAAGAACATACTTAGATGAAGACTCAGACCAAAGCGTACACGTATGGCAGCCCTAAGGCTATGCTGGGTAGCTGCGCAATTTTTTTAAAAATGATTTTAAAGTTATACAACCTAAATATATCGCTTCACACAAAATAGCAGATATATTTATGAATTAGAGTGAAGTAAAGTTAAGATTAAGTACCATTATGAGTAACTGCCTTTGAGGTAAATAACCTGGAAAATGGATGAGGATTCAAACTGCAGCGGAAATAGTTCTTCGATTAAATGAATTTAATGTACAAATTGCTATATTGCTGTTATCTGTAATAGGTAGATTTGCTATTCTCAATCCAGATGCAGCTTCCAATACTCTCAAAGTTCAGCTCACACATTATTCAAAAATATACTTGATACATTTAATAGTTCTATTTTGCTGTAAATGTCGTGAGATGTGTTCATTTTTTTTTGTATATTTTACGTGGTTGTACACCATTAAAGCTGCATAGTCTGTAACATTTGATCTTTTAATTTTAGAACTAATGTTTCTACTTTTTAAGAACACAGTAAAAATCTAAAATTCAGGTCTACATTTTGTCAATTTCGTAAATATTAACAAATTATCAGTATCAAAACAACAGCATTTATGTTAAAATTAACTGTCTATAATTATTAGAGGGACGCAAATAGTTACCAAAAAGAGAAAAACACACCTGTTTTTATAAGATAATTCACTCTCCGTGCAGTTTTCAGCTATAGAGAACAGATTTATTGTGAAAACATAACTTAATTCTACTTTTACAAATGATTTAAAAAGAAAATATTTGTTTTGAAAAATGTTCATAGTTGCAGACTTAGTCTCTTTAAGCATACATAGTTAAATATAATTATCCCAGTTCTTACTTTTTCCTCAAATTTAGGATTGCTGAATTACTAGAACTAGGAGAAGGAGTTATAGCTATGGAGCCAGCAGAGGTGTTAGGCGAAGTGGCACATTCAGACATTGAAAGATGTAGTATAGAACAAAGACCAGTATTTATGAAAGGAATAGAGTTAGATATTGGTGGTTCATTTATATCAGACCTATTTATACAAACTGGGAGTTTGTTCAATCCTTCACAGAAGATAACATTACGGTAAGTTATTAATATAGACTATACATTTCAAGCTTTTTTTAAGCATTGATTGTGTATTCTTTCTATTATTTATAAAGTTTACGTAATATGCTTAATCCTTTGATAATACAAACATTCAAACTTGTCCAGATATGTATTTTTAACTCTTTATACACTTGAAAAACCTAGATAAATATATGTCGAAGCGTTCATCAATCATTAAATTTTAATGTACGTTGATCTGACGCTTTTCTTGTAGTGCATGCGTGTTAGGACAGTGCTATACTCAGCATAATATACTTTACATGTACTGAGTTTCGCTGCAAATTAAGATAGATATAAATAATACATTAATCTGGTAGAGAATGTGTTATGACTAAGAAGATATAATTTAATAATACCAAAATACAAGGCCACAAACGTAGTGATGGTCATGTTACTATAACTGCAATTGTGTTTATGGAAATGTGTTTTTAAGATTCAAATTCATGAAACAAAATTCCATTGATTTCAGTCGGTTATTGTATTTGGTTTATCACGTTTTAGCACAGAAATGTTGCGCTACTATGCAAAATAAAATTGACACCTTAAAAAGTGCAATTCCACTTTGCCTTCACGACATATTTTGATTTTGAGTGCAGAAGCAAATGGTAATAATTTATTCTAAATTTCAGCATGCCATATTGCGGTGCTGGCTTACCCCCTAACTGCATGATCAAAGTGAAATTGAAGATAGGCGAACAATGGTTCGATACACCTGGTTCAGTGATTGTAAGTTGCACCTTATACTCCTAAGATTGCATAACCAGATGTAATCTACTGTATTACATAGGTCCTGATAAACAGACGTTTTTAGTATAATAGATATTATTTTTACCATCACTTTAAAAATCTTTTGTGGTGCTCAAAAGAAGGGTTTAATCAAGAAGGTTCATTTGAGTAGTTACAACATATGTTTTTAACGAGGATTAAGAAAACTATTCTTTAATTATGCTGTCAGGAAACCTGTTATTATATCCCATTTTCAAAGTGTTTATTTACAGGTAAGATATAAATTTATATGGTTTAAAAACTGTGAACAATATTTATTTATTATAAAGTTAGCTGTAAATTTGAATGTAATATACAGCAGACGTCTTCATACAACCTAGAAGTTGGCTCTATCCTTTGCAAAAAAGCATTACTGAAGGTGATTTATAAACAATACGTTTTAAAGAAAAGTATAGTAGAATTTAAGCAAATATCTTATACATTCAATATGAAACAACATTTAGCAGTACAACCATCAAATCTGTGTGCCCAGAAGGATTTCAATCATTTTTTCCTATTTGCACTGATAAGCAATGAGTCCTTAGCTACTCAACGGGCACATACCAAGTAAAATAGGTAAAACATGACTGAATAAGTGTCTTCATAATTGCTATCAGAAATATTTTTTTTATTAAAACGAGTATATCCGCCCATCACCCCTCTAATTGGAACATAACTGTTAAGGGTAATAAAGTCCATTTTGCTAAAATGGTTGAAGAGGAAGTATAAAAGGCAAAATTGTATTGTAATTTCTCATGACTCCCATTCTATAGTTCAATTCATTTGTTTACAGGCACAGGATGAAATGATTGAATTCAAAACTAAGTTTATGCATGGTTTCATTGCGGCCATAGAGTATATGACAGTAATTAAGGAGCTTACACCAGCGGGATTTACCTATACTTGTCCAGAAGATCCAAGAGTGAGGATAAACTTTCCAGAAGACACAGTTGAGAAAATGACTCCAGTATATTTCAAAGTAAGATTTGAGGACATGACAGATGTATGGTAGATAGAGAAATGAATATGATCAGAAAATGCCTAAAGCACAAACAACCTTTGGCATTTAGATAAAGAGACGCTAGCACATGGAAAAACATTAGCAGGATACACCCACATAATCAAGGATACAAAATAAAACATTACAACTAGGCCTCTCTTCTCTGTGAGATGATTATGTAACTTGGTGGGACGCTAAGCCCTACATTACAAAACCCAGAACTTAACATGACCACCACACACATTGACAGCAACAAAAAAAACTAGCAACAACATAGCCATCACATTAGAATGGCAGCTTTAACCAAAGAGGCACACCCTCTCATCTGAAGGGATAATACCTATTGAAATTATTCATATCTACGCACAACATTCGTGTAGATAATTGCTGTAAGCCCATGCCACTATGTAAATGTTTATATGATGTAATGACGATGAGCTTGTATGCTTAAGTCTAAAATAAAATTTCTGTTCTGTTCTGTATTTAATCGTCTATTGGCTGTTTACTGAGATGACATCTTGACCTTTATTGGGTAATAACATTATTCAAAACTATGATATTTTAACAAAACAGGCACGTAAATTTTATAAAAAATGTTCGTTAAAATACTAAGCCAATCAGCATTTTCTGTAGCTTAATTGCTAATACAGCAGATACGCTTGCCTCATCTTTGATATAAAATTCTAGATACCAGCTGGGTAAGTTTGTTTCGTGTGTGGTCTCCAATCCCTAATTGCAGGTTTTCTGGCTAACTTATTATTGTTTCCTTTTCTAGCTGATACAAATAAATCGTAGCAGAATGTTTGACTACAAAGAACAGTGTAAAAACCTGTGCAAATCCATTCTGGCGGTGTCTGATTGTCTTAAAATCTATCATGAGGAAGATGTAGTACTGGTCCATCCTGTTCTTGTACACATGCCAATACCAAACGATATAGATGACCCTGAATCAGAGTTGGTGATTTTCCGGTCTCGAGATGATGGTGAACTAGAACTGATCCCAAAACGTACAGCTATGTTATGTCCATCTTCAGAGAACTGTTATACATTCCAAGTTCAAAGTTTTAGTGGGTAAGCATTTACAGTTACTTCAAGCTTTGACGAAAGTAATGCAGATTTTTCCCCCTGAAGAACCACTTGATCTTTCAGTCTTGCCCTGGTAAACTTCGATTGTCCTGAATCAAAAATCCAATTATGGTATGATATGATGATATGATTGATTAGACAAAAAAAGCTCAACTCAAAGACAGTCCGAGCTACAAAAATTCCTAGTTGACTCACAGTTGGACAAGCCAAATAGAAGCATCAGACACCAATGAATGTCTGGTTAAGGCCTAGTTTTTATTAAGTCTAAGGTCTGACCCACGTCGTACAATTAAAGAGAAAACCATAGCCATAAACCTTACTTGGGTTTGTAATTAGGCATTTCGACTGTAGTATAATATCCATGTTATATCCCATTATTTGGGCCTCGTCGCAACAAAACCTGTCTTCAGGGTTTTGACCAAGTGAGATTGAAACCAGTCTCCTCAGCTACAGAGACTAGCTAGAAAATTGAAATTTCATCTGAAGCAAGTTTACATATGATACTTTCCAAAAAGCGAATAACAAAGGCGCTGATACTGGTCTTTCCCCCCCCCCCCCGGTGTTGTTAGCAAACACCTGAAGACAGGTTTTCTTGGGTTACCGCCTATTTCATAACGTTCGATTACATTTCCAAAAAATGATACACGTAGCTCTTTCTCAGTACACATAAATAAGCGGACCACCACTATCGACCAGCCAGCTAATCACCATTTAAATTGTGTTTTGCTGGCGGGCCAATTGTGGCCTGGTAATCTATTGTGCTTGCAGGGTTATTACTATCCTATTTTCCTCTTACAGAATTGCTATTGGCAAGGTGAAGAAACAGTTCCTGAGGAAAAATAGATCTGTAGTAGTAGATGAGTATCAGCTGTACATGGAGGATTACTACATCTGTAATCTTCTGACATTTCTTGACAAAAGTCTGTTACATGTGGGCATGGTTAAAGTTTTTGTGGAATGTGTAGAGAGGCGCTTTGTTAAGAAAGCATTAAGGAGAAGAGCCAAAGAGGGACTTTTTGAAATCCCAAGTAGTCGCTCACCAAATCTTAAGCTTAGAAATGAGGACATAATATGTATCGAAGCTGAAGGAAATATTGAAAGGATGAAAGAGATTCCTCTGGAGACCTACTTTATTGTATTCTTGAGCAGTGCTAGAGACAATTGCCGGACATTTCCCGTTGAGCAACGAAAAGATCCTGATGGGAGAGCGTATGGTGTGTTGAACTTTTATAAAGATAATGAGGAGGAACAACAGTTTTTACATGCTGCTATTATAGATGCTAATAAATATTTGCTTGGTGTGACAGACAGATCAAAGGCAGCCCCTCATACCGCTAGAGGTAGGTATACATCAACTATAATGGGCCTCGTCACGAGAAAACCTGTCTTTGTGGTTTTCGACAAAGCACGTTTTAAACCAGTCTCCTCAGCTACAGAGACTAGCTAGAAAATTGAAATGTCACCTGTAGCAGGTTTACATATGGTTCCTTCCAAAAAGCGAATAACAAAGGCGCTGATCAGACTGCGCGGATGCGCATGCTGGTCTGCGCCTGTGTTGTACGCATACCCCGAAGACAGGTTTTGTCGCGTCAAGGCCCAAATGAGCCATGACATGTGATTTCCAACAATGTGGCAATGTAGACTCGTACGAACCTGTGCTGCTTCCGTTTAAGCTTAGAAACTCCAAATGCTGTTCGACTAGTAGCTTACCAGTCATAAAATATTCAAGCATCAAGCAAAAGCTCTGATCAGACTGCGCATATGCGCAGGCTGATCTGAGGCTTTGCTAGTCGCGAATACCACATTGTTGGAAATCCAATGTCGTGGCTCAAATGAAAACTGCAGCAAATTATGTCCTTTTCAAAATAGAAGGCATGATAGTATGTGAGCACTGCGTGCAAGACATCATTATTACATTTGAATCAGCATGTCTTGTTTATTAAAATCGCTCATCTTTAAATGTAACATATGTGAATAAAATGCATAATAACACTTAATTGATATATTTATGAGTGTTGCGATAGTTATGGCAATATCGCACAGATAATTAAACTTTTAGGAACTTCTACTGGAGATGAAAAATAATGTTAGCAGTTGAACTATGGTTATGAACTATCATGTCCTCTGCTTAGAGGAAATTCATCTTGCTCTTCAATATCCTCTGTGGTAATCCTGTCTAAACATTTACATCTTTGTAAGGGTGTATGACCCAAATGACCATGGCATATGTTTTATTCAAAATTATCAAAATGCAAAGATGTATAGCAATTGTCTTTCGCAGAAAAGTAGTTATTGTCATTTTTCTGGCTGTTAATTTTCATGTTTATGTAAGTTTCGACTATTACAGAGTAAGAAGGAGGGCACAAATTAGGAATCGATACGATCAAGCACCACACCTGGCCCAGGATACCAATAGGAAAGTGACAAGGTCATAAATAGACATCACAAACGAGAGCCAATAGGTCAGCCCTTTCCCAGCAGGTGACCACAAGGCATCAACAACCAGACGTGTATGAAAGCATAACAAAACAAGACAGAAATAACATAAATGATCCACAAAAGAAGCACCGCCTTGGAACGGTCAGTAAAAATATTTCACTGGAAGGCTTAAACCAGTTTAAGGGTGCACCAACCTCATCCTTAGTTCAGATGTGGATCAAGACAAATAGATGTTTGGTTTGCATGAAGGACCCCTAACTTATCAATGCACCATCTCCTAGAACATATAAATCAAGATATAAATGGTGTAGATAAAGCCAAGATAAAGACTCAACAATAAATTTAACTGAATACTGGAGCAGAAGAATCCAACAGGTAAACAGAGTTTGCTAATCTTCATACCATGCTTAATATTTTCAGGTCCTGTTGGATTTCCATCTCCTATATCATTAAATGGTTCATGGACTTCAAGACCAGCTCTCAAATCAAGCAAAGAGCAAACTCAGTACAGAACGATATTTGGTACGTCAGCATTTGAGAACAAGTAGGAAATGCTCCAATGACTGAACGTCAAAAATATTCAAATGACCAAGATGAAATACTTAAATCTCATAAATAATATTTGAGCATTGAAGTCATTGCTACATTTCTCCTGGCACAATTATACATGATCAAACGTTGTAGCTACATGTACTAATTTGAAGTGTTAATATGTTAAGAGAGAAAAAAGGTTAGTCCAATGTTTTTTTATATACATTAAAAACTAAATTATTAAAGTTGCACACAACTGTTTTAACCCAGTGTCAAATGAACGAAAATCCATGTTCAAGTCAGAGGATTCGCCTGGTATTTGAACATTCATAATACTAAAATAAAGCACCAGACGGACCAATTTGCCAGTTTTTTTGTTTATGAGAAAGTTGTGTACGTCTATGACGTTGAGGCGACGTAATGAAGTTCAAAAATTTATAACTGATTCCATTTTGTTAGAGAAATATAGTATAAGAAAAGTGATATTATAATGTTTAGCAGTGTGTTAAGTGCGAATTTGGTAACAATAAGATAAATATACAAGCATAACGATCAAACGTTTGTTTCATTGCATTGCCAGATTCCTTTGAAGATGCTGGAACACTTTGCCTATTTGCATAATGTTCAAACAGCTCCCTCAGGACCAGGCAAAAGTTAATGCATTGATAAACATGCTTCATCTGTATATTTGAACCTACAATTAATACAGCAAACAGCACAGCACTATTGAAAAATCTAATTAAAGAGACAGAAACAAATCAGTTTCTTTAAATCTTTTTTTCTATAAAAATCAACACAAAACAATTGGGTAAATTAAACAGTGTAGTTTTCTTTTTCAAGTTAATTTGATTCACTCTTTTTAGAGGACCCGTTTATAAATTATATATCTCAATTTCTGTGGTTGTGCCATACTGATTTTGGTAGAACCTATCCACGTACATGGTGAAAGTGTTGATATATTTCATATCAGACCATTTTAGACTATTGGGCTCTCACAAAATCTAAAAAACGCTTAAACTTTTGTAGACCAATGGAATTTTCCATAAAGTTTAGTCAAGATTCTTTATTATATATATCTTTCGTAAATGTTACACTTTCCAAATATATGAACCATCATAATTCTTTCTCTGAAAATTCAGTGTTTGGCCTTAGAAACCAGTGAAGACCCTGATAGAATACCACGTTCCATGGAAATACATCTGTGACTTCACTGTTTTAGAGGTTTAAAGTCTACCAAGGGGTTCAGACAGATCAAGGAGTATAAAGGTTGTTGTACTTTTCCATCAACTCTTTTGAAAATACAAAAAAGCTGTGGGCTCGGCCCATCTTGGTTAACTTGAGATTTTCTTTAGCTCTGACTATCTGTGAGTCGTGAGCCAGTGTCTTTATTCCATCATGGTGTGTTAATTTGATAAGATTATTTCATTTTTATAGTTAGGAAGCCTTCATTTAAGCTTAAAATTGTTTGTGTTTTAACAGCAACAAATTCTAGGGCGAAGAGTACCAGTAAAATGCATTAAAGTCACCCCAAAAGTGGCTTATAGGTCTGCTGTCCATTCTAAGGCAGTGGTTCTGTTGTTGTTGATATGTTGCTAAGTTTTGTCCCATTGTGGGGGTTCTGTGTTCGTTTCATATTTTTGTTGTCCATTGCTTTCTGTCCTTTCAAGTTTTGCAATCATCTTGATGAGGAAGAGAGAGCTAGTTGTTTTATTTATTTAATTCTTCTGGTGTCTTGTGATCGTTATTGCTCTGTGGCTCTTCCTCACTGTGCCGTGGGCTGGTCCGTAGTGGGTAATTATGGTATTTCTTGGTCATAATCACTTGTTTGTTTATCAAAATTATAATTTCACTGTAATTCAGGAGGATCTGTTTTGATAACATTATGTAATCAAGTAAGTCTTCATTTCAGACAGTGTACCAGTGTTAAGCCACCAAAGTTTGCTGTCACTAGCCACATATATCAGGATAGATACCATGCAGAACATTAGTTATGAACTTGGAATCCCTTATGATGACATCATTGAAATGAAGGTAAAGTTTTAATGTTGCTATCTGAGTATTCAATTTTCATCCATCTTGCATTGCAGCGAATTCATATTAAGTTTTTATAAGGGTCAGCAAATGTCTGCGTAAAATCAAGATATCTTACAATTAACGTAGATTTAATCACTAGTGCTATATTCTTCTTAAGTCATATACTAGTAGTAAGTAGGATTGTCATATAGGCTACTGAAACAAAATTGGGACTGTTTTATCATCAAATACTAGTGGTTGTAAATTTGCTGTTTGTCATATGTATAAGTGTTTAGTAATTTAACACCATGCATTAAAAGCGACAGTAAAGTAGTGTATGAGATTTGCTAATAATTTGATTGTGCTATTTTATATCGACCATACATGTGTAACAACGCCATAATTACTTAAGATACAATATTTTTTGTTCCTTTGCAATATGATGAATACAATTAAAGATGTCTTTTAACTCGTTGGAAGAATACAATTATACTATGGTCGACGCAAGATCTTGATAGTTTAACTCATAAAACGCCCAAGCAGACAAACATAGACCAATAAATCGATTACATATGCATTAGTGTCAGATCTTCAATCTATAAAAAAGAATGTTTATACCAAAGTTTATATTTTAATTACAGGTATCAAGCCAGCCCCCTGTAATTATGAACTTCCAGATTCTGTGGAAATGGCGGGGTCACAGTCCTAAAAAGACCCAGGTCCAGTACTTGATACGTGCCTTCAAGGTGTGTGGTCATCCTTTTATAGCAGAGAAGATCGACAAAGCTGATAAAGAGAGGAGAGCTCTAACAAAAGAGGACTTTAAATGAGAGTTGATTATTTAATTTAAATACTAAACATTCAGAAATCTTCGTGAGGGTTTCAATTTTGCGAAACTTTGCATTTGCAAAATTTTTCAGAAATGAAACCCTTGCGAAATAGAGAATTATGTCTGCACCAGTTATGTCTTTTTAAAATCAGGAATGTGTCTTTTAACGTTATTAGTGAAAAAAATTATCGCGCTAAAATTTCTAAATTTACAGAATATTTGTTATTCAAATACATGTCTTCATCAGTTCTTCTGTAGATTCATACTTTTTTGTTAGATCCCAGATCTTACCATATATTTTGGATGTAGAAACTATGGTATATTTATGAAATAATTTTAGAACTTCCTATAAAAACTTATGTTTTGGTGCTTAAAACAAACATCCTAATGAGTTGTTTTAAGCACCCAGAATATGGTTTGGTGGAAAATACTGAAATTAATATTATCTAGTAAATTACTCACTTTAAATCTAATTCTGATCGTGTTGACCTCTAATTGACAAGGTTTGACTGTAATTATAGTAAAAGTCCTGATGAAATATTAGTTATGTTAATATATTAATAGTGCTTTATTATAGTATTATATGATTTTCAGTTGTTTTTGTTTACATGTGAGCAACATGCTACATTCACATTTGTTAATAAATCATTATTAATGTAATATGTATTATCTACTACAGTATTAATTCTTACAAATGATATTTCTTTTTAAGCCATCCCCATTCTGTTCAGAGAGAAATAATTTTGTTTCCCCTGCAGTTCGCCTGTTATGTCGAGCACCAATGACTTTGTATATTCAAACATGCGACCAGTTAAAGCTCAAGCCAGCATGTATAGATGCATAGTCTTGAAAGTTTTTTATGCAAATTATTATAATATTATTTCACACAAAGTCTCCTAATATTGACCTCTACCAAAGTTGCTAATAGGAGATTCTATTGCCTCAATGGCTAATCACAGATAGGAAACTTCTAATCAGAACCGAAAGTCTGTATATTTATTCTGAAAAAAAGAAAGTTTTCCATTCAGTGCTTTTATTGTGTAAAATAGCTATAAAAGGAGAATGTAGTGCTCCTCTCTGGTCTTTCAACTTCTAATTCAAGCTGATGTGAGCTGCAAATTGTGTACGGTTTTATCTCAATCGCCTTTGTTGTGAGGTATACAACCTTCATTTTTCTCCCACACCAGATAGGGATTTCCGTTGTTTTTACCCATGTGACATATTTCTGAATTATCTCTATTTCACATACCCGTATTAGCCTGTGAGAAAGATAAAAACGAAGAGCCACACGTCGGCCGAACGCTGGCCGCATGTCAATCTGTGACATCATTATAATGTTAGAATTACGTCACAATGTAGCATCTACGCGTATTGAGGATTTTCTGAAAGTTTTTTCTGTGTATTTTTTTTCAATATAAAGTGAGGTATTTAGTAGTGAACAAGAAAAAGAATCCATTATTCGTGTAAGGATAGGATAGAAAAATCCCTCCCTGGTCATCACCATTTGCCATCACTCGGCAAGCCTTGTGATGCCAATAGGTGATAGGTGATCCTCAGGACAGGTTTTTTCTATCTCACCCTCACACTCATGATGGACTCTTATAATTTCACGACATAAAGGATTACAACAATGCAAAAAAGCCTCCAATATACGCCTATGCTGACGCACCCAGGGGGCTAGATGTCGAAATAGGGAATACTAGGTGAGTGTCTTTTGATATCAAGTTTACCAGGCAAGGCATAGAGAACGCTTGTTGACATTATGAGTCTTGTCAAGATATAGAGAATACTAGACGAGTGTCTTTTGATATCGAGTTTACCAGGCAAGGCTTTAAGAATGCTTGTTGACATCCGGAGGCTTGCCGAGCGATTCAACATGTGTTCTCAAAGCCAGGCCTGGCAAACTTGATATCAAAAGATATCAAGTTTACCCAGCAGGGCTTAGAGAACCCTTGTTGACACTGTGATGCTTGTCAAGGTATAGAGAATACAAGGTGAGTATCTTTTGATATTAAGTTTACCAGGCAAGGCTTTGAGAATGCTTGTTGACATCCCAAGTGGTGCTGAGATATAGAGAATACTAAGTGGGAGTCTTTTGATATCAAGTTAATCAGGCAAGGCTTAGAGAACGCTTGTTGACATCGCTAGGCTTGCCGAGCAATTCGACATGTATGCGTTCTCAAAGCCAAGCCTGGTAAACTTGATATCAAAAGATGCGAGCCTGGTATTCTTTTTATCAATTAACAAGTTGATGCACTCTTCAAACTAGCGATTACGACGTCATTATCGAGTTTCCTGTCAATGTCATTGACTTCATTCATAAAATTCAACGTCATAATGACCTGATAAAGGCACATCCGTGAGATAGACACCATTAAACAGGTCAACGTGCAACAATGCCGTTAGCATGAGAGGTGACTGATACAGTATGGTCTAGCATTTTATCTACAGCAATACTTTGTATATATTAGCAACCTAATAGCGCCTGAGCCTTAGTTGCTCTACAATGCGATACATACCAAAAATCTCATGTTTTGGCTCAATATTTATTATGATTTTTCTTATATAAATTCAAGTGAATAGTTTGTTTTGTTTGTTTTGATGCTTAACATCCCAGTCAATAGCTATGGTCATGTTGGGATGGTCAGTTCACCTAACCACACTTTCTTCTTGGGCAAGCTTGACTAAATGGTTAACCAGTACTTCGTGCACATACTTTCGCTTGTTACTGACAACAACCCTTCTTGTATCAGCGGAAGCGAGGAGAATGGCCATAGAAATTATTGCAAGATCAATCTCCACGAATTTATGGGACCGGGCTGGGATCCGAGTATGAGAGAATACAACCACAGGACAGCCATTGACACACAAACGAAGAAAGACACCCACACAGATACATGTACACTTTTTAATTTTTATATTTGTAATATAATATCTATTCTTTCACATACAGCGATTATCTAAAAATAAATAAATAAGATAGGACAAGAAAATGTGGGTGCTTTTCATATAGGCGATCAACGAGGCTCAGAACAACAAAGGCTCAGACGAATCTGGACATTTGCGCAGACACGCCATTATGTCATATTTACTTTTCGCGTAATTAACACGTTCCTATCAGATTCTGGTGCACCTTCATTTCACAAAAAGTATATCGAACAAAACGAGAGAAATTTAATTTCTGACCTCGTATTCATACCACAACCGATGTAATCCATAGACTATGACATTCCTAGATTTTCGATTCTCTTCTTATAGCAGTTGTTTTTCATATTCACCAACTTTTGAGCATAATAGCGTTTGGTAGGCGTGGTATATGTCTCTAAAAATTCCATTGTGAGACATCCAGAGAAGTTAGAGGTCCAAAATTTAGCCTAAGCCTGCATATAAATTCATCCTTCGTGTATACATGTACCAGCTGCGAAGGCCCTGACGAGTGTGGGCATATGCCCATACTCGCCCAAAGATTCACTGCTCCCTGTGGAGATAAGTTACAAAATCTCATGCACTGACGCATATATAAATATAAATATTGCAAACTAGCTAATTAGAAGATAAAACAACTACAATGTAGAAAAAAACAGACCCAACGAGATACCTGTCTGTACAGGGCCGCCTAGGATCCTAATTTGCAGGTAATCTCTAGAAACAATACATAGGTTTTGGTACTAGTCAACAATTTTTCAGTCATGTTGGGACGGGTCATCCTGGATTGAACCAGTACTTAGCAGTGGATAAAGTGTCTTGCTCAAAGACACAGTACAGTGACTCCGCAGGCGATGAGGCTTGGACCAGCAATCCTCCGATCCCTGTTCTAAGGCTTTACAAACTGAGCCACTTCACTTTTATGGATACAGACCCACTCTTCCAACGCAGTATAATTTTACTAGAAAACGATGTCTTGGGTACGTTCAGAGTCTAAGGCAGAGGAAAACTGTTTATTAGAGAGATAAAAGAAACTAAACATTCATCCCCATTTGTTTGTTTGTTCGTTTGTTCTGCAAGTCATCAGCTATGGTCATGACAGAACAGTCAGTTCACCTAACCACACTTTTTCCTGGGCAAGCTTGAACAAGCAGTTAACCAGTACTTCGTGCACATACTTTCGCTTGTAATTGACAACAACCCTTCTTGAATGATTCAGCTGAAGGGAGGAGAATGACCGTAGAAATTATTTCATGATCAATCTCCATGAAAGTATGGGACCGGGCTGGTATCGTACTCGCGACCGAAGGATCTGCAGTCAGATATGCATCTGTAGCCAGACATGTTAACAACTGCTCTATGTGTCCCAGTTTCATCGCCATTTAAGTTACTTACTACGTTAACTTAGTGGAGTAGTCCTTGTCAATGTTAATTTCCTTTTCATTCACACTGTATTATGCTGATAGTCCATTATCAGAACACTTCTCTACAAAGTTGCAATTAAATAACTAATGACTCAGGACTTAGATAAGAGTGATACGAAAAAATTAATTTCTTAATTCTCATCCAAAACATATGTTGTTGGTACTTAAAAGAACCGTCTGAATGAGACGGTTCTTTTGAGCACCCAAAACATATGATAAAACTGATGGGTAAGAAAATATTTACATGTTTACGCTTAATAAGATTATTTATCTGAACCTATGTAATGTCAAATACTAATTATGTTTCCCCTATTTCTGCTCAAACTAGAGGTTGTGGATACACACTACAGTTTAGATCCGCTTATAGTGACTATCCACGTCCTATGTTGTAGTAAAACTAGAACTTAGAAATGTATAAACCATTGAACCTTAATTTCACCATGCAAAAAAGTTCTTAGAATGTTGATCAGGTTAACTTTATAATCCCAACCACCAATCCAGCTCCTTCATCGCATATACGAGTACCTGCTGGATTAAAATTTCAGTTTCCTATTTTTTAGAGCAAAATTTATTTTTTAGAGCAAAATTTAGAAGTTTAACAATGCTATTCGACGAGACACTGTTTGCACTTTTCGACACTGATATCCATTCTAATGTCCGTTTCCTAATTTTTAGAGTAAAATTTAGAAATTGAACAATGCTATTCAACGAGACAGTGTTTGAACTTTTCGACACTGATACCTGTTCTACTTTCCGTTTCCTATTTTCGAGAGAAAAATTTAGAAATTGAACAATGCTATTCGACGAGACCCTGCTTGAACTTTTCGACACTGATATCCACTCTACTTTCTATTTCCTGAGCGAAATTTAGAAATTGAACAATGTTATTTGAAGAGACACTCATTGATCTTTTGACACTGATATGGCTTCTCAAATTTTCTGTGTGACAGTTTAAAATGTTTTGTTATGAAGAAAATATACATTTTTAAAAACTTCAACACCGATTCAAGAATCAGTTTATGTGCCAGGGCAAACTATTTGAGGTAAATTTAAGCTAAACATCAAGCTCGTCAAACAGCATTTTTGGAACTCTAAAATTTTGCATTGGTAAGAGAAAATAACGATTTTGCTGATTTTAAGGTCCATCTCACTCAAAGGAAACAGGTCCCTCTTCTTCATACCACGGTAGTATTTCATCCCATGTAGGAGCTGGCCACCAGGTTATAAAACTTTTTTCATACTCAACTCAGCGAAATTGATCCTGCTCAAAAATGTTAAAATGCCAACAGTTGTTGGCATTTTAACATTTATTAGCATGATAAATACAAGACCTGATAGTTTGAAAGCTAGAAAAGTCTTCATATTTCAGCATTTAAGCTTTTATGAGCAGTTGAAATTTCGTGCTGAGTTGAGTTGAGTATAATTTTTTTATAACCTCGGGGCCATGATAAATAAACCTCGTGATGGCGAAACAAACACAATGGCTTGTGTGTCCATCGACGACTCAGATTAGCCTAGGAATAATGACAGTACTATCAGAGTATTTTATGTACTGTGTACATATATACACTTGCCAAAAGTTCTAAGCGGTCACCTTAAAATCACCATGTATTTGTCCTATTAACACGGACAATGGTTCTTCATTAATTACACGTGAAACATCGTGGAATGATTTTTTGTATGACATCTCTCAATACAATATTTCAAAACATGAAATTAAAACTAGTTAAAGTTGATTAAAAAAATTGTCAAAATTTTGGAATTCCTAGGTGACCGCTTAGAAGTTTGTGTGAGTGTATGGCTACCAAAGACTTATGCTGGTATCTTCATGCTGGCATTTCAGACTCTGGTCAAAATATAAAGATTCCCAGGTCCCAGGGTGATGAACGTACTATCAGAGTATTTTATTTACTGTGTATGCATATGGCTACCAAATACTTATGCTGTTATCTTCATGCAGACATATTAGACTCTGGTCAAAATATAAAGATGCCCACGTCCCGAGGTTATAAAGATTTTCACGCTCAATTAACCTAAGCATGAAATTTCAGTTGCTCAATAAAAACCCTAAAATACTAAAAGCTAAAGCCTTCTTTTGCTCTCAATCTCTCAGATGTTGCATTTATCTCCTTAATAAATGTTGGAATGCCAACAACGGTTGGCATTTCATCATTTATAAGCAGGATAAATTTCATACTCAGTTGAGTTGAGCATTAATAAAGGTTTGTAATCTCTGCGCCTGAATATTTGCTTCGCACTCATTTGACAGCACAGGGCTTACGGTTTCTTCAAGCAGATATCCAAGACGCTGATCACACAATCCATTTTGGTGGTTTTGTCATCCACTGGCTTAATTGTGATGCCATTTTTATCTTGGCCACTACGTTTTGGTGGTTTTGTCATCCACTTGCTTAATTAATTTTGATGCCATTTTTTATCTTGGTCATTACATTTTGGTGGCTTTGTCATCCACTGGCTTAATTGACATGCCATTTTATCTTGGCCACTCATTTTGGTGGTTTTGTCATCCACTGGCTTAATTGTGATGCCATTTTTATATTGGCCACTACATTGTGTAGGTTTTGTCATCTACTGTGATGCCATTTTTATTTTGGCCACTAGTCATATAGTGCACAAAATCACAATATGGAAAGATCAGGAATGAAAGATCTAAAGCTTCGAAACTGCTGTAGTAGTTGTCTCCCCTTTACTGAGACACGGTTCCAGGCTGTCATTTCTAATATGAGTATGGTCCGCGTCATATTTGGTTGACGTGTTATTTAAGTTAAGACTTAGAGTCGTGTTGAACTTCCTGTGAGCACTTAGTCTGTCCCAGCACAGTCGTCGCCAGGATCGTTTTATCTGTGTTGCAACCTAAAATGCAAAATCAAAAGCATAACAGTAATACTTTATCACTACATTGTTCAAGTTCACATAATATATTTTAGTAATAGTTATACCATGGGTTGTCCGCCTTTACGTGGAGATAATCCACGAACTTTAGCGAGTGGATTATCTTACGTACAGGTAGACAATCATGGTAAAACTATTTATACCGCCTACATCAGTGTAGACCTTGCACATCATGAGATACTTTGTGCTAAAATTGGTAAGGGTGGTATAAATATATATAGTTGTCTCAAACATGAGAAATATAGAAACCTTAAAAACCTGTGAAAATCAACTCTGACTTGGCAGCCACATTTAATAATTCCTATGTCAGTATAATATTATGAAAAGTTAAGTATGCCATTAATGTTTCCATTATAGTGTATGACTACATGGGGCATACTGAGCGAAATTTAATAGATAACCGTAAAGCAATATTTACATTTTCGAATCAAGCCTCCAATGAATCTGAAGATTTTTGCAACCGTTCATAGCATCATGAACGACACAAATTCGATTGACATCTGCCAAGCTCACTGCCCTTGCAATATGCGTCGAACTTCGAAAAAAATCGCCAGAAGTGATACTGGTGTTGTGGTTGGCAGCGAGCCACACCTGAGTCGCGCGTGCAAAACAAACATTTTGTTTGCTCCATTGGATGTCCGTGTTCAAGCTGGCTGTTCCGCTTTTTGGTGTGACACTCCGACAAAACCGTTAATACAATTACATATAAAAAAACTAATTTAATTCCTAAATTATTTTTTTATATTTTAGATATTTATATTAAAATGTAAATATAAGTAATAAAATCAATTTTTGATCTGTTCATGGATTCATGAATACTTCGGATATCTTGCAAAGTTGACGTGAAGCACTGCTGGCTTCACGTTAACTTTGCAAGATACCCGAAGTATTCATGATTCCATGAACATTCCGAAAATTGAATTCATTTCTTAAATGAAAACATGGGGCATAATGAGCAGCATTTAATAGATAACCATAAAGCAACGAATACTTCTAATTCGTTGGTAGAGAATGTTGATTTACATATAATTACATCACACACGTTGGAAAAGTACATTTTACTGGCACCTAGCCTATTTGTGCATCGAATCTAATAAAACTTGGTGCCAATGTTATACACAACCAGATTAAAAAGCAGTGGAGTGATTATTTCAATGTTATTATATGCTATTTTCTTTTCTTTATAATCTTATTAGTTCATCTATTAGCGCAAGTAGTTTTTGAAAACGTTTGTATCTACTTGACATGGAGACCAAACCTTGGCAAACATAGCTTAAACATATAAACTTTTAATGTTACTTAATATAGTACTGCCAAGAACTAATGCCCATGTTAACATTTGCTTGTTTGTAAACATTGAAATGAAAACATTAGGCTGGCATATTCAGCAGTCAGGTGTAGTACGAATACTAGATTCTATTTATCATATGACTTTTAAATTACTGTGCAATCATCAAAAACTCATTTTTGGCGTGAAAACGTTAGGGTTTTGCCATATATACGTGACGTTGTTAAAAGCGTCATTTCCTTACGTTACCCAAAAATATCAGAACCACTAGTGGTTTATCGATTTTAAATGCATGGCGTTCACACTGGTAAATGTATACGTCGATTTGGTGGTATTTACGCGTATTGCCGGTACTTCATAGACCGAAAGTGGTAGATATTGGTGTTAATACTATATAGGAAATCATGCCATATGCCTATAGGACTATGTATGCATAGTACTGATCGGTACTCGAATCTATTCCTAAATGCTTACATAAATCGCCATGTGCATGCCGAATACTTAAAAATGATCGAAGTCTATAGTCCTTTAGGCATATAACGTGTTTTTCTATATAGTATTAACAATTATATCTACCACTTTTGGTCTATGAGGTACCGGCAATACGCGTAAATACCACAAAATCGAAGTATACATTTATCAGTGTCACGTTAAATCACATCATGTGATAATTACACCTAAAACTTTATTGTACCTGGAACATACCTCTGTATTACAGAAACAAAACACAAGAGCCACGAAGAAACCCTGAAAAATAAACGAAAATAAAAATAAGTAAATATTCCAAATAGAAATACTAAAGAAAATACATATATATAATCATGATACTTGGATGTGACTTATGCATTTAGATTTTTTTTATCTGTTCTCTCTAATTAATAAAACTTGTCCCTGCAAAAATACCTCAGTCTTCAATATAGCTTAATCATTGGAAATTCTTTGATATACATTCTTATATAAAATCAGCAACAAATCCCCAATGGATATGTAACTTTCTATATAAATTATGTGTTGCATCCAGACACTCCCAATGTTGCGCCATAACTAATGTTTCATGAAGAAATAGAAACACATAACAACTCTGTCAAATCGCGTAGACAGACAAAATTCATAAATAGATGAAATACCCTCTTACTTGTGCTAGAATCAGGGGTTTTCCTTCAACAACCCCTACCCCACAAAAATAACAACAAACGGCAACCTATTTATAGGATGGCTGTTAAATTTTTTAGGAATTTTTCAGAGTTTCAAATAAATGCACAATATAATAAACGTTGTGATTGATACAGCCCATAAGTTAAGAAATCTTCATGCAAGCTAAACTTAATTTAGTGTTTTTACAATAGCAGAATATAGGGCGAAGATTTTTCTGGTAAAACTACTTTAGCCCCCAGTGGCTTTGGCTGCTTTCCGTTCTAAAGCGATGGTTCTATTGTTGTTTATCAGTTGTTTATCAGTTACCTCACATATTAACTGCAGTGTTGCGCGTTGCCTGATAAACGTTATCTATCTCACGGGTTGTGCCTTTATCAGGTCAAGATGACGTTGCACTTTTTGAATGATGTCGCTAATGACAATGAATCAACAATCAAAAATCGAAAATTACGTCATAATCGCTAGTTTGATGAGTAAATCAGCAAGCCTCGCGACGTCAACAAGCGTTCTCAGAGCCGTGCATGGTAAATTTGATAACAAAAGACACTCACCTAGTATTTTCTATTCATTCTTTATCTGTTGTTGCTCCCGTTATCTGTGGGAGTTTTGTTTTGTGTCCTTGTTTTGTTGAGCGGTGCTTTGTATCCTTTCTAGTTTTGTAATAATCTTGCTGGTGGAATAAGATCTGCTTGTTTTACTTTTATTGTATTCTTGATATTATGTGGCTGCTATTGTTATTTGCCTCTTCCTCACGGTGCCTCGGGTTGGTCTGCAGTGTGTAATTGTAGCATTTTCTGGTCATACTCATTTTCTTTTTTAAGTGTCTTTAATTAATTTAAACAAATCAGACAGATACGATGCATAAAGAACCTTTCACTCTATACTTGTCTGCCACCAGATACATTTAAATAATCATTTATTTAGGTACCTAGACTAGGATAGGTCAGTTTCTCATCAAAGCAATTCAAAATTTCTAGAATATTGGAATTGTTTCAGATACGACAAATTCATATTAAATTTAAATAACACTAGAAAATATCCATAATTTGGATAAATTATGAAGGGAAACATCATGGGCCGATCCAGAGAGGGGCAGGGGGTCCGGATCCCCCTAAATCACAAAATATAGGGTTTCTCACCAAAACTGGTTCAGATCCCCTGAAAAATCACAAAGCTACCAAGCCAGCATTCAATATTGGTCCATCATCGGCCTGCCATCGAAACGCCATTTAAATGGCGTTTCGTTGGTGGGCCGATGATTGCATAAAATTAGTGGTATTTGGATCCTATATCCCCTCAACCAAAAAAAAAAAACGTTATCAAACTTTGACTTTCTGGAACCCGCATGAACCTCTTATGTCTTTTACAAATGTTCATTGATGTGATATAAAACATACCTGTGTATTTGAAATAATTTCTGACAGTCTCTCATAATGTAGGAATATAGGATGTTCAGGTGGACATCTGTATATAGTTACCACCAGGTGCACACCAAACAATGGAATTAACACAAATGTAGCTTTTAAAGCACGTCTGAAAAAAAATAAAACAATATATTTTTACTAAAAAGCTACGAATGTGTTTTCCTGTGCTAAACAGTTACTGATTTCAATGTATGTCACTTTGAATGCTCTTTTTAATACAGAATTATGTTCTTAACCGCCTATATGATTGTTTGCAACAGATGAACAAAATGCTTACCTTTAATAGATAATACACCCTAATTGTTTGTGCATTCTAAGTAGATATCTGGACACAATGCCTCCTTAAAGTTAAGGAAGACTTAAGTTAAGTATTGATATTTCAACATGCTATATTAGATGCTAAATAAATTGCCTGGATCGATGCAGTACTTGTGGTAAAAGATAGCATTGTGATTCACAGAAAAAACGAAACTATTTTGATTTCAATCAGTTTAAAAAAAATTTTTTGCATCCTGAAAAACCTATACTTAACTTAAGTCATTCTTACCTTTAAGGAGGCATTGTAATTCCGGGCCCTGGGAGCTTATCACAAAGTGTTTCTCTTTCTATGATTTGCATGGTCTATTGATGCTCTTATAACAAAGTAAAGCTTTATTTTTTTTTTAGCTACAGCTGATGTTTTACGTTCCAGTTAACATTTATTCAGTAATATAGGGTCTTTGTCTCTTTGATGAGACCAGTACTTAGCAGTGAGACTTTTAGAACTGTTTCATCTGGTGAAGTTAAAAGGGTGTACATTTACATGGCTTTTCAAAGAATTGTAATCACACCGGGTAGGCGGCAATCATAAACGCCAATACTATCGAGGAACATAGATAAAAAAACGCTAGAAACAGAGTTTTCGATTGCCATTTGTCGCAACACTGGCGACAAATGGCAATCGAAAACACTGTTTCTATCGATTTTTGATCCTCGTACGTTGATAGTTGATAGCGTTTTCGATTGCCGCCTATCCGGTGTGGTAATGGTTTGTTGTAAACATTTTCATTGATTAAAAAGGATTTGAGTGCTTGTATAATGATATCTTGTAACTATGAGTACATGGGAAAACCAATAATGTAGCCTTGCGTCACGATAATATTTATACTCAGATGAATATCAGTTCAGTCTGATCAGAGTCTTCGCTGTCCGCATACACAACGCTCTGGTCCCTGGTTACACATTGAGCGCACAGCTGAGACTCAGAGCAGATGCACAGGCTGATCTGAGTCTTTGCTTTTAGCACACTCATTTTTGTCACTCGTTGGTTTTGTCATGTTCATCGCAATATTATTCATAGACCCTTACAAAATACAAGGTTAAGTTTTTCATGAATTTGAAACGTATGTATGTATGTCTAGCTCGTTTCATCTTTGCAGTCAATTGATTGCAATATAATAGTTAAAGAGCATTTCTAGTTTACAAGAGAAAATTTAATTATGTCATTAGTCTGTGAATGTAAACGTTACTCTTAATATGTTTTGTTTTGTCATTCCAATCAATTGTTACTTTGTTTTGGCTCATTTTCAAGCTACCATATACAACCCTGACAACAATAGTGTGCACTGAATATTTCGTTCCTCTATATCATCTTTTGAATACAGTCCGTGACAGTAGGGCCAAATAAGCTGGATTCTGCTAAAACAAGACCTTCTGGTCAAGCAAGCTATTTTAGAACTTACAATAATTTTGAAGTTTATCAGCTACCTCTCATAATGACTGCATTGTTGCACGTTGACCTTATAAACGTTGCCTATCTCAGGGCATGTGCCTTAATCAGGTCATGATGACGTTGCACTTTTTGAATGACATTGTCAATGACATTGAATCTGACATCTGACATTGAATCGACACAAAAATCTATAAATACGTCATTATCGCTAGTTTGAACAGTGAATCATCTTGTAAACACCAGGTTTGTGTCTTTTGATATCAAGTTTACCAGGCTCCGCTTTAAGAATGCATGCTGAATGGCTCGACAAGCCTTGCGATGTCAACAAGCCTTCTCTCAGCCTTGTCTGTTAAACTTGATAACAAAAGACACTCACCTAGTATTCTCTATTTATAGTGTAAACAAATCGTAAATAAATCGTGAAAGTATTTAACGTGTGCTTAGAAGAGCATGTGCGCTACTAGGTTGCAACATTTTAAGTTCCCTGTCATATGAATTTGAATTTTTTCAAGCTGGTTGTACATAGTTACAATATACCATCAGCTCGTGACTAAAATAATGTTCCATCCTGGCGACCGTTTTAGTACAGTTAAGTAGTGATGGCTATCAGTAAGGGGATAACAGCTTTTAAAATTGTCATTTGGGGAGGTATAACGCGGATATATGGTCGCAAATTTAGTTTTACGGCGATGCGCGTATACGTCCCCAAATGAAATTTTTTAATATGAATATCCCCATTCTAATGCACTTCTGTAGTTTCGGATCAAATCAGAAGTTTGCAAGCCGCATATTACTGCACGTCATCAAACGAAATGTGACGTAATAAATGACGTCAAACTGTTTCCTACAGTATATCGCAGTCGCAAATTTTTGACGTTATCCGATCAGATATCCCGTTACAAAAGCCATTGCATTAGAATTATGTATATCAAATAGATTCATGACCATAAATTTTGTCCACCCTTTTTGTACACCGACCTATTGATAGTCCCTCTCAATCAATGAAATATAGGTCAGCCATATTGTAGGCCAAAAACAAAATAAATAGGATATCTAGGATATTCTTTTTACATAGCATGACAAAAGTTTCATGTCAAACCAAATATGATTATTTATGTTATGTATAAATCATTGCAACTGTCAAAGTTCAAGGATAATATGTTTTTAGAAAAATAGTTACATGTATTTTTTTCATATTTGTCTTATTGAGTTTTGACCTATAATAAGGCTGGCATTTTCAAAAGGAAGTAACTATTGGTTAAATGGGAACTATCAATCGGCCTTAGACGCCATGCTCTGAATTAGTTTCGTTAACCAAATGTTAAAGATGGCATATTTAAGAATGAACTTATATGTATAGGATCACAGATTAATTTATCAAGTAAACTGAGAGGAACTAGAAACTTACGTTTTGTTTTAAATATGTCTGGGTATATAAGATAATAAATCATATTAACAGAAATTTCTAGTATGTCAGCATTATAAGGTCAGTTGTAGAGAATTAAAATTGTGATTCTTTAACACACAAAATACATGTAACTGCACATAGACTGTGTCGCCTTGTCTAACGCCACACACTTTATTTAACTTGTTCAATATATAAAGGATCCTACATGAGTGCTTATGTTTTATTGAATTTATTGAACTAGTTAAGTAAAAGTGACAAAATGCAAGGCTTGTCGAACATCTTATTGCTTTTTGCAAGGAGTTTAATAAATTCAATTATACAGAGCACGAATGTTAGGTTCTATTTATCACATGACATTAAGATTACTTTGAAATCTCATTTCTTCCTTAAAATGTCACTTTACAAGCAACGTTGTTATGGACGTCATTTGATACATGTAATGTTACCCCACAATCTGTAAACCACTAGTTGTTTATCGATTTTAATGCATAGCGCTATTTCACTGCCAGACGAGACGTCACATGATAAAATGATATATTTATGCCCTATGCCAAATATTTGCCAAGAAGAGTATTTACTGGTTTGCACCAACTGGTCAACAATGATTGGTCGCCATTTAAAACGGAAATTTGGCGAAATTAACTACCATCAGCATTGGTATTCATTAAAGGATGAACAGAGTTTTCAGTGTACTCATTGCATAGGATATATCATAAATCAAATTGCACGGATCTGTGCCTTCACTGCTTTTATACATATTTAAGATGAACTTTTTGAAAGAAAAACAATGCTGCATTTTCTAGGAATAATTATTTAATTTGTCTTCAGAGGCTGGCAGCGTTCTGCAGTAGCGTAATGTCATTTATAACCTAGAGGCAGTTACTATGCTAAAATTATTCGCTGCATGGTGTTGATTCAATTATGAATTCTGCATCATAATTAAGTCAGAGGGCAGGAAAAAGGTCCTAATGCACAGTAGACTCAGACTAACTCAAAGTCACTGCTACAAGAGCTTCACTTAAATTTGGCACATGTTACAATCACGCAACTATCAGGTTAGCAAAGATATAGTTCGTGAACTCAAATTTGGATATATAGCTGTCATGCAAATATAAACAATTTGCAGTAGAGTGACAGGAATTCTAATACTGATTGGCAGTTTGGAATGTTTAGACAAAAGACAATGGACATGATACTTGGAAAATGTAAATTTCCAAATAGCTTTTTTCTTTATTTTCAGTAACATATGTTGTAGGTACACATTGGAATTGCCTCTATCAGGCAATTCCAATGTATACCCACAACATATGTCTTTTCAGTAAATGAGTTTTTCACCATAAGCTTTTTTAAACAAATTCTCATCCTCTTTCATTTATTCAAAGAAATAAGCATGTAGAAATGAAAAACTTTTCATGTTGTTTGCCATGCACCTGGATGACAATAATAGACAGTCTATTTTATGCTTCTGACAGCTTATCTTGAGACGTTTCATGGGAGTATATTGCTAAATCGCTAGTTACGTGGCTGTAAATATTTTCTACGTTTTTCGATTAAGAACGAACTGTACAGTGTGCAATAAAATTGGCATTTTTGTTCGACTCTCGAAATTTACAGAAAGCTGATTAAATATTCAAAATGGCGGCCTCGCTTGGCTTTTAGAACACACATTTTAGATTTACATTGCATGTTATTTCCTAGTCTAGCATTGGATAAATATGCAATCGGATAATGTAGTTAATTTTGTGTATATTGTTAATATATATAGTGTGCCCCTCCAAAATAACCTCGACGGGTGCAGAAAATTCGTTTTATCAAGATCTCTTGTGTACATATATTGTACATATTCAGTCACCAAATGTCACAGAGACAATCATTGTCGTTTATTTGGTCAATAATTACAGACTACTCACTGAATTAGAGTGGCACAGATGTTGTAACTTAATCTAACATTGTGCTTACCTGAAATTGCTAGGTTCATTTGGATGTGCTTGTAACTGTGTCAATAAAATCCACAAAATACTGCTCAAGAAAAATATATTTACCTGGAAATATAATAAAAATCATTTTTTAAATGTAACATAACAAGTTAAATTTGAATAAAATACGCTTTATCCATTGCATACCAGGTTGTACTCTGATTTTTTCATATATACGTAGACTCGGAGGTTTGGGGTTTAAAATTTTGAATATCAATATTTTTTGAGTTTACAAAAAAAGAATATAGTTTTGGGTATGAAGATTTTGTGGTTATTTTTTGGGGGGTCATCACAAAATTGGACTAGTTTTAGGAGTCATTTCAATGCACTTTAGTGTCTTTTCTTAAGGTCAAGGTACAGACTTGGGATATTTTTGGGGTCGCTAAAATTTCAATTTTATTTGGTGCTTAATATTCCTGATATTTTGGGGGGTAAACAGTAGATGCTAGGTCCAAGCTTACGTATGAAGAAGAAATGAGAGTACCACCCCCGGGCATTGCATGTGTAGCATTACAAGCAAACCTGTTTTGTTATACGTTGACACCGATGACGCAGGTTAGTCACTAACTTGTATTTAGCTTTACTTGGATATATAAACGTTTTCAACCCCTAGGTAGTCAATAGATAAACACCCTTTTTGAGGATAAAGTGCATAAAGTGCATAATGTACTTAATATATTTAAAAGCTTAATAGTTTATTCAATATTTTGTTTGCAAGGTTTGAATGAATCAGAGACAATACATCTGTAATAAATTGAACTCTCATTAAAATATTCTACACACTTACCAAAAAAACGGAAAAACAGATTTCTATGGCAAGAGGGTTAGAAGTCGAAAAAAAATCAAAAATAGTAAGTGAGTATGATCAGGAAATACCACAATCACAAACTGCAGACAACCCCGTGGCACCGCGAGGAAGAGCCGCTCAACCATCACGATCTCGATCACAATATGTAAAGAGGTTACAAGTTAAAAGATTTGGGCAGCTACTATTTTTGATTTTTTTTTCTACTTCTAACCCTCTTGCCATAGAAATATGTTTTTCCGTTGACTCACAGATAGTCAGAGCTAAAAAAAACCTCAAGTTGAGCCACGGTGGGTCCAGCTACAGATAAGCATCAGGCACCAATCCACCGATTAAAGCTTTACGTCAGAGCCGTCATAGAGTCTGAGGCTTGACCCACCGTCGTGCAATTAAAGAGGAAATCATAGCTATAAACCGTGATTGGGTTTAAAACTAGGCATGCAGACTGTCACATGCTATCCAAATTATACCCAACCCTTATATAACGTTTGAAAATCTTTTTGAATTGATCACTAAAATTAGGTTTTCCAACAATTCGTTTGAATTTATAGACTAAATCACCATAAAATATAGGTTCTGATATGCCTTGTTGCAGAAGAGTTTTTAACCCAATGTTGTAATTAACAATTAACTCTGAGTGTCTGTGGTAGAATTTAGCAAATGCTTTTCGAATTTTATGATTCTATAACCTTGTTTTAATAATTTAGCAGTTAAAAATAAGTTTCTGTTGTTGAAGTCATCAACATTAGAGCACACTCTAGCAAAACGAATAAGCTGAGAAATATATACACCATAGGAAGGAGAGCGAGGAACATCTCCATCAAGAAATGGGAAATTTACTATTTCAAAATTAAAATCATCCCGTTTATCATAAATTTTAGAAGAAACTATGCCATTTGTTATTGACAAGTTCAAGTCCAAAAAGGAGCTTCAGTATCAGAAGAATTCGCCTTATTTAACTGAAGTTCAGTGGGATATATCTGACCTACCATTTGTTCAAAATAAAGACTATCAATATTAAGTAAGTCATCTTAATATCTGTAGGTAGAGTTAAAAGCTTCAATAATATCAGCAAAGTCTAGTCTAGGAGCATATATCTCTAGAATCAACACAAAAGTTAATCTAGTTTTAACTCTTTTATCAAAATCAGCATTATATACAGACTCTAGCTAAAACAATTTTGAGATAATATTATAACAAGATCTTTCTTATTTTATTCAAAGAAGCATGAATGGGAACTAATTTAGGCAATGTTCATACAATATACAGGTCAGCTATTTTATATGGGAATTCAAAGACACTAGCATGCAGGGTACTAAATTTAAAGGCGTTGGAGGTAGATGGTAGATAGAAGGACGGAAAAGCTCAAACCAATTTTAACTTTTGCAATGCTGGGGGCATAAATATATAAAAAAATGTATCCTAATAAATCATATACCAAAGCTAAACCTCTACTTAATTAAATTTTGTATCTACTGTGAATACATGTTTATAGGTCATGCTAATAATTTAAGCTCAACTTTTATATCAGTTGTGTTGGTGCGCAATGTTTGCTTATTATTTCATAATCCTTGTAGCTGCCCACATCTTTTAACTTGTAACCTCTTTACAAATTGTGATCGAGATCCATTACTTTATGGCGAACAAAATGAATCATATATATTTCATAGCATAACGCAGCAGTGATTAAAGGAAGAAAACTAGCCCGAGGTTATAAAGTGTTTTCCATAGCACAAAATTTATCCTGCTCATAAATGTTAAAATGCCAACAATTGGTGGCATTTTAACATTTATGAGCGTGATAAATACAACATCTGAGAGACTTAAAGCAAGTGACTTCTTTATTTATCGGTATTTTAGTTTTATGAGTAGTTGAAATTTCGTACTCAGTTGAGTTGAGCATGAAAAAATATAACCTCGAGGCCTGGATGGTTGTAAAAGTAAGTAAGGGTGCAAAGATCAGGAATCGATACAATCAAGTACCACACCTGACCCAGGATACCAATGGGAAAGTGACAAACCTAATAAATGAGACATGGACATCCCCGAAAGAAATCTTGCCCCGAGGCTATACATTTTTTCTTGCTCAACTCAACTGAGCACGGAATTCTAATTGCTCAAACACGCTGAGCTAGTGACATAAGTATACAATGTCATAGAAAAGACTCTTACACATAAACAAAGAAGATTTGGTGCGTAAAGTATCCATTCTTTATCCCCAATACTTAGCGCCCAACAGCTGAAAATAAAATAAAACATGATAAGTGATTGAAATTGAAACTTACATGATATATACCCAGCGTTGCACGTGGCGTTGATACAACGTCGTATCAACACCAATACCTCGTAATGACGGTAATGTAACGTCCAATCAACGTCGATGCAACGTTATGACGTTGCATCGACCTTGATGTGACGTTGCATATACGACATACGTCCGCTGGGATATTCATATGTGACTACAATAGTTTTCATGATTAACCTCGGATGAATTTGATTTTAGTTTCGTGGGCAAAATTCATGGCGAATCACTCACAACCCGAGACACATGTTATATGAATAGATATGCTAATCATTGAAATTTTCTTACATATGACTTCAAAAGAAAAAAATCCTCTTAAAGCGCCACCTACATTTTGCAGCAGACGACAATTTCAAATTTTGCTGCTTTTTCAAAAATAACAAATAAGGCATGATATTTCATGAGAATTGTCTGCTGGCAGACAATTCTCATGAAATATCATACCTTATTTTTTTCGAAAATTAGGAAAGATGTCACAAAATTTGTCGTCTGCTGCAGTCGTGATTGGCGTTTTAAGGGTTAAGTAATGTAAAACAAGCCAAGTAATGCCATCTCTTTCTTTATCATCAACATGAATGCCAAACAAAAAGGGACATAAGCATGGCATCAGAAATCCAGGTCCCTCCAACAATATCCTTTCTTCCTCCGTGAATAATTGCCAAACTAGAAAAGTCACCAGGAAGACTGTAAAACGTCCGGACAGGACTAAAACTTGATGACTGGGACATAAGCATCCGCATAAACAATATAATCTATGTATATGTCTGGAAGGATCATTGACACTTGCTATGGGTAAATGCCTATGGTTTTAGGTAAAAATAAAAGTTTGTCAATCGTCCCTTTCTTCGCCTCGATGCTACCCTGACCTGAGTACTTTATGGCTGTGAAATCCGTTTTCGATATTAAATGCTTCAAAGATGTAAAATTTTGGGTAGAACAATCAGTTTTACATTAAGATATATAGGAATCCGAAAACATTTTTTAAAATATCATTCCCCCCCGTGTGCCAGCAAAAGCTTTTGCCTGCATATATGTTACCATATTTTACACTTTCTATGGAAGTGGCTTGCTGGCACACGGGGGTGGGGGGGGGAAAGATGTTCAGCAGCCCAAAAACCCAGGGCCTAAGCCCACAAAATGCCTTTTCTACCAAATAAGAAATTAATGACAGTTATGAAGTTCTCTAGATTCAACCTCCTAAATTGCTTTATATTCTGTGCTCGTTTAATATAAAGTACTTAAAGATTAAAAGTAGAATTAGCAAGGTTTTATGCTTTTTTTCATAAGAAAAAATCTCACTGTTCTTAAATGACACATTATTTTGCAAACGTCCTGTACTTATCTATTTGCATGCTAGGGAATTGTTCATGTTTTTATTTTCGTCTGCTGACTTTCTTCAAAATTAAGTTTTTAAAAATAAACCACCCAGGACCACCATCAGAGTGTCAAACAGTTTGGATCCAGATTAAGACCGACATTCTATTGGTCTTCATCTGGGTTCAAACTGTTTGCAAAAGGCTATTGACAGACGACAAAATTATCCACTGGCATGCAAAGAGTTATAACCGGTAAATACTTTAGTGTTCAATATATTGTCTCATATAGGGATATACATGCATCATGTATACCATAAATATTAAGACACTTTAAATACATTCAACATGTTATGCCCTTTAAACAAAGCAAAAGTAATATTCAAAGGATCTAGTTAGAATCAGTTTTACTTCCAATGCTAAATGGGACACTTTCATTCCTTCAAAAATATTTATTTCTTTTGTTGAGCTTTCAGTTTTGTATTATTTACGGTACATGTAGTCAAAATGTACAGGTAACTTCTAAATTATCTCCCCAAAATCATTTAATTACAAAACATATTTTGTTTTTAAAACAATTTCATCAATTATCGTGATTAGTTAATACTCTGCATATGGTATGTTCAATAGATATCACCATGCCTACCAAATAAATCAAGAAAACGTGCAGGAATCACTTTTTAAAGCCCTTTTTATTTTCATGAAATTTCAGACACCCTCCCCTTTCTAACCGCCATAGCTCTCGAGTGCCTAGGAATTTTGAAAATATTTTGCTAGCTGGCTCTTGCCATTAGATACACCTGTTGCACTGATACTACATGCACCACACTAGAAGCTCAAAAGCAGCTTTCTGGGAATCAGAAAAATAGGCGTATAAGGCCCAAACCGTCAATGATCCTTTCTACAATATGATTAGTTAATAAGTTTCTTAAAAATTCTTTTCATAAGCACTTTAGTCATAATTATATAATAAAAGAAGGGTACAGAAACATTGTTATTTAATGTTTCTTACTTATACCATTGCCTTGACTTTTATCTTGGCGAATTGTAACGCCAAAAAAGTTCAATCATAGCTCTTTCCAAGCTAGCCGCCACTTTTACCATATGCTGATAACCTATGCAAACAGTTTGGACCCTATCGGTTTATTTTGGTAAAAAAAAAAAAATCAGCAGACGACAATAAAAGTAAATTTTGGAAATTGAAAAACCTAGTTGTATCATGGAAATCTGAAATTTTAAGTAAATCATTTACAAATAATGTATACTCAGGCAAGATGCCACAAATTGTTGCATCTGACAACGGTCTGCGCTGTTGGCTCAGTTAAAAACCTAAATTTGTAGAAATACTCTTTTGAAACTCGCACCTGTGATCACTGAAATCTATGCATGTAGGATAAGGTTTCGTGATAATTTAATTTCACTTTTTCCAAAATTCCTTTCAAGATTACCTTAAGAATGTCAAGCAAAACGCTGGACCTCATCTGGGTCTTAACTGTTTGCAAAGATTGTCCACAGACGGTACTAGGAATTCGAAGTAAAGAGTTAAAATGTGTACTTGATAAACATTAATTAGTATCATAGGGTAAAGGGTAAATACCTAATTTGCATTCAAACAGGTAGGGTAAAGTTTTAATCTTTGTACGGTATTGTAAATTCGAAAATTTTTCGCGATAATTTGATTTTCGGGAATAGCGTTAAAAGACAGTTTTGCGACATTTAAAAATTCGCGATTAGGACATGACATACATACATCGATAAACGACAGTGATTTCACCACTTCGCGAGGGTTTTATTTTCGCGAAACTTCGCGTTTACCGGGTTTCGTGAAAATAAAACCCTCGCGAAAATTTCCGAATTGGAAAAATGATATTCAAAGGGTAGAGACTGAAACCTAATTTGCGCATGCTCAAAGGGACATTTTGTCATATTGCAGAATCAATATGGGCCACGACGCGAGAAAACCTGTCTTCGGGGGTTTGCGAACAATAAAGGCGCAGACCAGCCTGCGCATCCGCGCAGACTGATCAGCGCTTTTATTCGCTATTTGGAAAGTAGTATATCTAGACTTGCTACATGCGAAATTTAAATTTTCTAGCTAGTCTCTGTAGCTGAGGAGACTCGTTTCGCGGCCCATATCATCTGCCACATTATGAGACTTGCCTTTCATCTGCTGATACAGCTCTTATAATGGCATATGCTGATGAGAAGATGAGGGGAATACCTGAAAACACATGTTATAGTTAGTGAGAAAACGTACCATACTATATCGCTAGCGATATGCGATTCCAGCATGTGCGTAGCTACCATATACACTAAAACGAATTTGCGTATTGATTTGAACCAAATACATGGGATTAGTTAATCTCAGTTATGATGGTTTCTTTTATGTGTGTGGAAAAGCGATTCTAATGTGTCTTATTCCAATTTTGGAAGGGATTATATATGATGGCATTATCTGCGTGAAGACCCCCTTTACAGCACCCATAAACTAAGTGAAAGAAGTTCTGATTCATATAAGATTTAGTATTGATGACCGTTACCAAGAATGTGCTCATTCGGCAAATAGCGCATACCCTGATGAGATGCCGCGTTTGCGGCGTCTCATCTGGGTCTACGCAATTTGTAAATGCTCCCTTTCTGGAACATTTTGTATCGTCCCCAAATTTGCGTACATTGAATTTTAGGCAAGCTACGCCCCTGACCAGCATACAATATGTCGCTTCCACTATACTTAGGCCTTCAGAAATGACTCGTTTAAGCTTTTAGCTTACTGTCAGATACTGAAAATGTTTGAAATATGTACGTTGTGTCAATGTAATGTGAATAAAATGTTGTTTAAGAGATATATCTTTCAAAAGCTCTTACTTGCATGAAATTTTTCCAGTATAAACAAAAATGCTTTTTTTCAAGGAGACAGATACCTTTCGCCACATTGGTGTATGAACAATTAATACATCTCACATAGATCACTTTACGCCCCAATATAGAGCTTTTTGAGCAATCAGCAGCATGCGTATTAGTCTTTATGATACCTGGTTTGATACCGTTTGCAATATTGTGACACACTGGGTGAACCTTAGAAAAAAACAGTTGCATGAACATGAACTACAATTATCTGACTACGATATTTAGAAGTATTTCCGCCCAAAATGTACATATTTCTGGTGGAAAAATATATATATTTACAAATTTTGCTTATGAACTTTTCAAGGTCAAAATGAAGAATTGTAGATTATACCGGAAATACATATATTTGGGTCCAAAATACTTCTAAATATTGTAGTCAGATACTTGTAGTTCATGTTCACGCAAATGGATTTTCCTAAAGTTAACCCAGCGTGTCATAATATTGTCAACGGTATTAAACCAGGAAGTAACTCTAAAAAGACGGATAAGCATGCTGCTAATTGCAATTAAAGTTGTATGTTTGTGCGTAAAGTGATCTATGTGAGATGCATAAATTGTTCATACAACAATGTGGCCAAAGGTATCCGTCTCCTTGATAAAAACGCAAGTTTTGTTTATGCAGGAAAAATTTCATGCAAGTAAGAGCTTTTGAAAGAGATATACCATTAAACCAATTAGGCCTTCAGAGAAGGTTAGAAAAACAATAATTTTCGAAAAATTCTTTCAGGAATACTCTCAACCAAATCATAAATTTTGGGGTACTCAAAAGAGCCGTATCGATGAAACGTTTTTTTTTTCTGAGTACCCTTAACATTAAGCTCAACTAGTGAATAAGATAACAATTACATGTACACTGAATACGCTCCAACCTATATTAGCACCTAAAATCTAACTTTTAGACTATGGTGTTTTGACAAGAAGCAGAATACCACTTAACGGATTGCAATTTGGCTGTATGGTTGTTGCACATTCCATTCGATCTCATGAACATATTCAATCAAATCAGTTCTGGTGTTTTCAGTTTTTAAGGTATCAATTTTGGAAAGATTATTTATTTCAGATTCATAAGAGGTTACAAAATCCATCGATGGGCCGTGTGCGATTGTTAGACTTTTTCACCTTACATCAAAATAGTATTGAATAATCTGGAAAAACGAATCCTTCAGAAAAAGAGAGAACCTGCAATATTAGAAAACTCGGTTTTATTGAGTCAGTTCATGAGAACTAATGGAAATCTCACGCCCCCTAGCACCGGGTTAAGCGGTATTCTGCTTTCCGTCTGAACACAATATTCCAGAAGGACCAGAATATGAAAAATATCAAGTAATATGTTGTTTGGCAAGTTCATTTGAATTTGGGCTGCGACGCAAGAAAAGCTGTCTTCGGGGTTTCCGACAAAGCAAGACTCAAAGCAGTCTCCTCAGCTACAGAGACTAGTTATAAAACGGAAATTTCACTTGAAGCAAGTTTAGATATGATACTTTTCAAAAGCGAATAAGAAAGACTCTGACCAGACTGCGCAGATGCGCAGGCTGGTCTGCGCCTTTGTTGTTCTCAAACTCACGAAGACAGGTTTTCTCGCGTCTAGGCCCATTTGGTACTTATTACATTTTTCAAGGAACAAAGCGTCTTTCTTTATACGTCCCGACATGACTATGATAGCTGTTGACTGGGACGTTGAGCATCAAACCAAACCAAAGGCTCCGCGTTCCGACGAGTCTTAGGAAATGCACAGACAAGCCAAAGCCTTCACTGCTTGCAATCACAAAGTATGGATGTATATAAATACTTTGACCAAATCTTTAACATCTAAAACCTCTGGATACCTCAAGGAGGCATTTGCGCACACGCAAAAATCTTTGCTGCTCGCTTAAACAAAGTATGATGAAGCTTCAAACCAAAATTTATACCTCCAGCTCTCCTAGAAACATGTAACTCAGCATGCGAGTTTAAAGGAAGCATTTGCGCATATGCTATAAATACAAAAAAGCATGTGCTCAATCAACCTGCTGGCCCATTTTTAATGACATTGCTCCAAGTTGAGTTGAAATGCATTTTCTGTTAGACATTAGGTAACTCGGATGGTGGTCTATTACGATAACTTTCTCTGAAGATAAGCACTGTTTACTTCTGACAACTATAAATTTACTTTTTGCCTGTATAGCAATTTTTTCTAACATATATAAATGATCCTCCTTCGAAATTAATTTATTTTCTGAAACAAACAATGGCAGGTTTGTAGACTCGAACAGTTATCAGATAGGGTGGAATGCATTTACGCTTTTTATAATGTCAAAGATGTATACTGTGTGAATATATCGCCTCACACGAAATAGCAATCAGACAATGCGGCTGTGTGTTTAGAGGAGACTCAGATTAGCCTAGGCACCAGTTCAACCTGATCAAGGTATTTGCCACCCGCATGCGCGGATCCAGAAAGTTATGTCAGAGGGGGCCCAACTTTGAAAACGTTTTTTTAGTTTGATGAGGGGAGGAAGGATCCAAATACCGCTATCAGCGGACCATTAACGGCCCGCCAGCGAAACGCCATTGAAATGGCGTTTCGCTGGCGGGCAGATGATGGCCCAACATTGAATGCTGGCTTGGTACAATGTAGTTTTTTTTGAGGGGATTGCAAAGGAACCCTATATTTTTGTGATTTTTCAGGGAGGGGGGCGTCCGGACCCCTGTCCCCTCCTCTGGATCCGCCCATGACCAACATGATGAAAGCTTCATACGTTAGTTACTCACTAAGAGCAAAGTGATGACTTTGTACAGACTGGGCGTATTCCAAGGCTGATCTGAGCCTTTACTTTGCGTACATTCACAATTGCGCACAATGTTGCTGATAAGAAGAACGCAAACAAATTAAGAAATGGTGCCAATACGGGGACCTGTCATTCTTGAGGCCCTGGAAAGGGGCCTCCAAATATCCCATATCCCTTTAATTATTTTGAAAAACATATCCCATATCCCTAAAACAAAAATGGCAAATTTCCCCAAAATTCAGTAAGCATCGTATCCCCATATCTCTAAAATTGATCCGAGTATCCCGTATCCCTTTAAATATTTACAAAAAATATCCTGTATCCCTTTAAGGTTTTGGCCAATATCCCTGTATCCATAAAAAAACCCTTTCAGGGCCTCAATCTTGCTTGAATTTAAAAATTATGTTGAGCATTTAAAAACACAGACTGCTAACCCTACAAACATTGCGATTTTTCAAATCAGGCAAATTCGAGTGAACATTTGGAATGTAACAAGAAATATCTTTAAAAAAGATATTCGGCGGCTCTCAAATACTTACAATTTTAACACAACAAAGTGACGAAATCCCCTTATACTCCCTGTCTTTGCATGCTGGAAAAGGATGTTCCTTCTAAAACCAGCAAATTTGGAAGTTGTACTATGTTTCTGGTCTCTCTTTTGCTTGGTGCTCTTTTCGCTGAGCGATATGCATCTGAATCGTTCCAAATTTTAGGCACTTCACCAGCAAAGGCTAGGGAACAATGTTATTAGTCCTAATGTTTTTAAGAAAACGGGAGATTTTGACGATAAATGTATGTACTGAAACAAACTGAAAACCCGGAAAAAACATGCCATTTTGTTGTTGTTGTTGTCACATAGGCTAGATTCTGCCCGTCTCAGATCTCAACTTAGAGTAGTTTTCAAGTCTTAAATGGTTTACACTTTCACCACTCTATTTACATATTATGAATGTCTCTATTTACAGAAAAATACTGATATACCAAATCACTTTTGTGTGGAACTAACTCCTATAGCCTTTCTATTTCCTGTGGCACCTCGCCATAGCCGGGGTCGGGGAATAAATACATGTAGACTCAAAAACTGATCGACTAGCTCCCAGTAAGCACGTAAAATCCGGCTACTCTCGGCCTGCCAGAAAAACACCACCCGAAAAGCATTTTGCTGGTGGGCCCATAGTGGCCCGAGATTTGGTGCTGGCTGTTTGCAAGTTAGCCCCGGGAAGTTAGCCTTATATGATACATGTTCGTCTGACATACATGTAGTTAAAGAAACTAGAGCTTGTGCTTGTCATCTTCCTAAAGGAAATAGCAAAATACGCTGATACATGTACAGCTGCGGAGGTTGATCTGAGTCTAAGTGTAGGATTGTGGGTTGCGGGCACATTCAAATTGTAGGAAATTATGTGCCATTATTTACCGTTAAATATCCATCCCCATTATAACCTCTTTTTTTAAGATACATCTTTTTTCACAAAGATGTATCTTGTTAAGCGCTATTAATAGACATTATAACGTGGGCTTTTTGGCTGTCTATTTATAACGCACCATGTTGTCTGATTAAAGAGAGACTCTGCCGATAGCTACACTGTCCTTGTAAAAACATGCATTTGCCGGTCAGAGCAAGCTTTGCACGTATTTACTCGCCTGAACCCCGAGGTTACTCTCTAATTCGCGATGAATTTTACGCCCTTGTATATAATGTAATGCATTAAATACACTTGTTATATTTGTTTTAGAAATAGACTAGACCTAATTCAGTGATTTTTTACAAATTTGTTTCTATGAGTCCCGGGACTCACTGGGCAAAAATTCTTTGCATCCCAAACTCGAAGTTCTGCATCCCATACGACGTCCACTTTGAATTATAAATTTTGTGTATCCATACGAATCCAGCCATTCATAGAAGCCAATTTGGGAAGCAAAACACTGGCATACTTATTTATACTATAATAAAGATAAAACTTAATTTACTTTGTCAAGTAAAATAATAAAGATATAAAAACCTACCTGACTTTCTTATTAATATAAAGTTCAGTTGCAGACAGTATATTTCCTTAATTTAATCATATTATCATCTTTTGCCAAGAGTCAGACTTTTGTCTCGCAGTTTTCATATATTTTTTAGAGCCCAGGTCATTAGCCCGTGTTCATCTAACTCTGCATGCCTACAAGTGAAGTGCTGGAAGTTACTGCATTTGAGCCTTTGGACATACCATATTAATTTTTCTTTTATCATCAGTGCACAGTCCAGTCTCCGTACTTCATGAGCCTGCAGTAATACTTTAACCATTCTATTGGTATTTGCTCGAAGCAGGGTGTTTAAACTTGCGGGTAAAACGCATTATTCAAATGTTTCATTTCGGGTTGGTAGTATTGGATCAGTACTGGTTTATCGGCACTGGTTTTTACCAGTAGTCCGGTACTGGCTTTTACCGGTAAACTCCCCTACAGCGGGTCATATCTGAAAACACGTGTTTCCCAAGGGAAGTAATGATCGCTATACTGTTGGGGAGTTTTTTTCAGTACCGGTTTTTACCAATATTATTCAAGACACGATGCGCAAGTTAAAAAAAAAAACAACACTCAAAACGAAAGTTGCAAATACTAAATGCAGACTTTTCGCCACAATTTTAATGCATCCTGCAGGACTCTCATGGTTTAAAATCATGCGTCCTTTGTGAGAAGCATGCGTCTGAGACCCAGGACGCGCAGGTAAAAAATCACTGCATATTGTCGAAATTTATGAAACAGACTATAATCGTGTAACGCGCATTTGATACGGGAAACCATAATGGCTTGAATAAAAGATACAAAGATTTGCTTTATATAATGCTGTTAAAGTCCTTTAGGATATAGTGAGTTATCTTATATTGCACTTATTTACTATGTGCAATTAAGCAAGGCATGCAAAGAATGGTAGTAAAGCAAATTAGAAATGCTGTACAGCAGGAGTTGACCTATATTCATGATCAATGTTCATTATTAGGACTAGTGCTCAGACTGGTTCTCGGCCATTTACATGGAAATTTTCAAGTTAAATTGCATCTATAATAAGATCGCGTGGTCAGTCTGAGTATTAACCAATGAGGGCATTGTTTTCTATCTGGTGTGATGAATATTACAATTTAAGAATACTTCTGATTGGTGAAAATTTGCATAAATTGTAGGTCTAAAGCGATATTAGAACGGCGGCCTTTTGGCCGCCGTAAAAACACTTGTTTTAACTGGTGTGTAAGATAAAACACTTTTTATGATCAAATATCAAAGTTCAGTGTTGGAAGGAGGTGATTTTGCCATTTCAAGGGTGACAACCTACGTCATAACGGGGACCTCGGAACATTTAGATATTCTCCATTTGGTGCGAAAAAGGTAAATAAATTGCTCTTAGCAATGTGTTTACATTATGAGTATACAAAACTTGAACTAAAGGTGGTGACAGTGAATATTTTCGCCACACTGGGTGAGAATTTTGCCTAGAAATAGTACTGTACACGATATCTCTGTTAAAAACGCCCAACTGTTTAACTTTTGGGAGGTGATTACAAAGGCATCGTCATTTCGAGGCTCGCTCATCATAAATGCTGTTCTAACTATCTTGTTTCGGCAGACATGTATTTGTATTATTTTATGAGCGGAAAAACTTAACTTGTAATTCAAAGATGGCGGTGATCCAAATAGTTATGACGTGCGTTTGCGGACAATGGACATAAAGTGAAACCTGTCTTAAGCGGTCACTCAAAAATAGACAAAACAAAGGTCTTCAAGCCATGTGGTAGCTCAAATCAGGTCGAAAGTATTGCAGAATGCTCCCCTTGGAGCATTCTGCAATACTTTTGACCTGCATTAAGCGATAATTGGTCTTGAAAAGCCATTATTGGTATTTCAGAGAGCGACCGCTTAAGACAGGTTTTACTGTATTATAAACTAGAAACTACTTACCCCATCCAATGAGGTAGAGGATTAATAATCTCTTTGGTGGAGAAAAGGCATTGACTATAAGTCTGTATACGTAGAGATAGAACCCTTCACAAAACATCAATGTGTAGTTTGTACTGTTGAGATATATCTTACTGTAAATAAGAACACTTACCCCATCCAATGAGGTAGAGGATTAATAATCTCTTGGGTGGAGAAAAGGCATTGACTATAAGTCTATAGAGATAGAAGCCTTCGCAAAACATCCATGTGTAGTTGGTACTGTTGAAATATATCTTCAGGAATGATAGGAGCTTACAACCACTCTGAAATAATAATAACATAATTGAGCCGCGACATATGATTTCCAACAATGTGGCATTTTGAAAAGTGTAGATCAGATGAGCCTGTGCAGCCTCCTTTTCAGCTTCGAAACTCCAAATGATATTCGGTCAGTAGCTTAACAGTCATAGGCTATTCAAGCGACAAGCAAAGGCTCTGATCAGACTGCGGGTATACGCAGGCTGGTCTGAGCCTTTGCTGGTCGCAAATACCACATTGATAGAAATCTCATGTCGCGGCTCATATTGTATTAAATTATTAAACCCATGGGGTTTTGTTTAAAATGATGTAATTTTTTTCCTTTATTGTTTAAATTGTACACTATAATGTAGATGTAAATTTCCAGGACACTATGCATGTTTTATGGAAACTGAATATATACTGACGGACTTTAAAAACGCAACACTTGGATAGCAGCTTTAATGTACGTCCCAAAAAAGAAGGCACAACGATCATTTTGGTTGTATGTTAAAGAGTGTTCATTTGTAAGTCGCACATACAATATTTATCCAACAAAAATGAATTTAATGCATTGAAAATAAAGCTTTTTGAGATAGTGGTCAATTGTTTCATGTGCCATATTTTATCAGTGAAAGATTCCCTACTTCTTTAAATTAAGAAACATGAAACGTTTCAAATATGTGTCATGGACCGTTAGTCATCGAGAAACCACTCTCATATTGTTTGGCAAGTCTGTGATACAGTCCGTTTGCTTATTTGACGTTTATCTGTTTGTACCCTTTCATTCGATGGCTTAAAATCTCCCCTACTTAAGAAATGTTTCAGTGACCTAAATTTATACGAAGCAGTAAAGTCATCATAATCATTACATAGATTATCTCAATAAAAATTCCAAAGGGAATTTATTCATACTAAAACACTATCTTTACTCTGTTTCAAATTTTCGGCAACTTGGCCTTTGTCAAGAAACAAATTACTATTTTGCTTAGACAATGGAGATGTAGCTCACAATATAAAACCAGACATTTGTTTCTTGACAAAGGCCAAGTGCCCGAAAATTTGAAACAGAGTAAAGATAGTGTTTCATAAGGTTTAGTTGTACAGCTAAAACTAAAGTATTTTCTGATGAAACCACTCATGAATACATCATCGAAGCAAAGGAAGTTTACATTCAAGTACATTTTGAAAGATATAAAGGGAGTTAGTGTTGCGTATTTTAAGCCCGTCAGTATATATATAAAATGCTAAAGTTTTCATTTCAGTTATTAAGAAGTGTTTTATACATGGTGTATACCACAAACTGATAATTGCTAGACATACATGAACAGAAGACGCGTACATAATTGTTTTGGAAAAGTAGATTCTTGGAAACAGATGTCAGATATCCATTTAGAACCAATTAATTACAAGTCTTCTCTCATAATCATTTTCTTGTACTTTAAGACTGTAATACTAAACGCTCACTTACCCCGTTTTTAAACATTAATGTTCCTGTGACGTCAGGGTTGGTTAACTTGTCATACGTCACTAAGATGTTCCACAGAATTATAAATAGTCCACTAAATGTAAATGAGGCGAAGAAATTGATGTGTAGACGTATTCTATGTTGTTTCCTGAGAGTCCTGCAAAATTTAATTATAACATGAAACCATCTATGTTTAAGGGTCCATAAACTATGGTGACAAACTGTGATTTTTTATTCTTGTCCAGCGTAGGTACTGTCCTGTCAGCCAAGAATGACAGTGACGTCATGTTTTGTTTACAACGTTATCAGGTACTCAGAATCGATAAATCACTTGTGCATTAATCCTATCCGCAGGATAGGATTAATACACAAGTGATTAATCGATTCTCGTTAACTCAAGTGGAGTGTACAAGCTAATGTTTTACTTAACAATTGTAAACAAAATATTACGTCTCTTTCACTCTTGGTTGGCACGACAGTAGGATTTATTTTTTCCAGAAAACACTGTATTTCCAGCTCAGATGACTTCTGATCAGAATCCACACTACTTTGCTTTTGGGTCGTTAATGTAGATAGAGAAACAATCCAATCTAAACACTATGTTGAAATAAAGGGCGCATGACTCACATTTAGTCAGAGCTAAAGGAAACTTAATTTCCCATTATAAAAAGATTGGCTATAACATAAATGTATTGGAGCAGAATGCATGATTTGTGGTCAACCCAATCCCGATTGGCAACTTTGCTTTCCTCTTTAATTGTACGCCGGTGGATTGGACTCCAGACTCTATGATGGTTCCGACTTAAAGACTTATCTATTGGTGAGATTGTATGGGCCTGATGCTTTGGCTGTTGTCAGGCCCACTGGGGTTTACCTGTTGGATTTCTTTTGCTCCGGTATTCAGTTTTATTTACTGTTGAGTCCTTATCTTTGATTGACTTCTTTTTATGTCTTGATTTATATGTTCTAGGAGATGATGCATTGATAACTTAGGGGTCTTTCATGCAAATCAAACATCTATGTATCTTATTCCACATCTGAACTAAGGGTGGGGTTGGTGCACCGTTGGACCGGTTTAAGCCCTCCAGTAGAATATTTTTACTGACCGTTCCTTGGCAGTGCTTCGTTTGTGGACCATTTGTGTTATTTCTGTCTTATTTTGTTATGCTTTCATATACGTCTGTTTGCTGGTGCGTTTTGGTCATCTGCTGGGAAAGGGCTGACCTCTTAGCTCAGGTGTGGTGCTTGATTGTATCGATTCCTGATCTTTGCCCCCTCTCTTACTTTTAAGATGAGCTATGGTGGGTCCAGCCAATAACATGCATCAGGCGCCAACCAACGGATTAAAGCTTTATCTCAGGGCCGTCATTGAGTCTGAGGCTTGAGCCACCGTCGTGCAATTGAAGAGGAAACCATAGCTATAAACCGTCATTGTGTTTACAACTAAGCATGCAGACTGCCACATGATATCCATGTTGTATCCAACTACTTTTTAACGTTTTATAGTGATCACTACACTTAACAACACTTATAAGTGTGCGCATATAAATGGACCCATATCTTCATAAATAAAAGTTAGATCATTTTGAAATTTTCAACAGATATAGATGACATTCATGACATGATATTCCATAAATTTTAATTTTCATAAAACTTTAACTTTTAAAATGCGAAACCAAAATTCAAATATATCGTAAAATCAAAGTTCACATTTTTCTTCGTTTTAGAATTTATCTTTCTATGACATTACATTTATGCATATCATTTTTTATAGTTAAGCATTTTCAATCAAATTAGACGGGGTAAGTGTTGGCTCAGTTCAAAGGAATATTGTCTTCATAAATGGGAACTTAAATGCAGCTGGCTATCAACACGGAATGCTGGATACGGAGGGCATTCCATTGTTGAGAAACCACAGAGGAACGCAGTGCTCCAGCCCATCGGGTAAGGGCCACCACTGCATATCTGAATGCAAACAACGTAAATGTCGTCGACCCCCCCACCAGACTTAAATAGAACTGAAACATTTGGGGTGAACTTAACCGCCGCATAAGAAGAACAGGGGCTATTCTGACCACACTGAATCAACTGAGGGCAAAAATTATCTCAGCCTTCCTCAGAATTACGTTCAGCGTTATGTGGCGTCAATGAGACGCCGTTGTCTTGCCGTTATGAACAGTGCGGTGGACATACCCGCTACTAAGCTAAAATGGAAATGGACGCCGCTGCAGAATTTGACTTAAGAAAATTGTGATATTTACTTTGTTTCATGATATATTTGACCAAGTGGGGTCTCTTCTAACGTATTGGAAAAAATGTGAACTTTTATTTTACCATAAAGTAAAATTTTGCGTTCGCATTTTTTAACCTTTTATTTTATTCGAAATAAAAGATATGCAATTTTATGACACACATGTCGTTTATATTAGTTGAAAATTTGAAAATGATCTGACCAGCATTAACGGAGATATGAGACAATTTATATGTGCACACTTATAAGTGTTGTTAAGTGTAAAACTAGGCTTTCCAACAATTCTTTTAATTTTATAAACATAATCACCATAAAATACAGGTATGCCTAGTTGCAGAAGAGTTTTTAAACCAATACTACAACAATCAACTTTGCGTGTCTGTGAAAAAAACCGAAAAAAAGTTTACGAAGTTTATAGCACCGATAACCTTGTTTACCAACCTAAAAGTCAAAAATGTGTTTCTTTTGTTGAAATCATCAACAGTAGAACATACTCTCGCAAACGAATAAGTTGCAAAATGTATACACCATAGGAAGGGGAGCGAGGAACATCTCCATCAAGATATTGGAAATTAACTAAGGATCTCGGACAGTCTTAATGAAGGATTGCCCATAAAAATGACCAGAGAAAAGTTTCAAAGAAAACGATATTTTTTCTATGAAAAAGATAGAAGGTTCAACCCTCGACTTATCCACAAAAGCCGTTTTCTCATTGGACAAGTACCAATTGAAAAATATGGGTTGAAAACTCTGTTTTTGCTATTCAACATATAGAAAATAGAAAAACTTTTACTGAAGTGCTTTCCCCCCCGTGACCAAACTAATCCTTTTGCATACAGTTGTAGTTTTACATTGCACACATAATATAAAAACTGCATGATTGGTCACGGGGGGGAACGCTGTCCAAATGCTCAAAAACACTTTAGCTTAAAAACGTATTGGAAACTTATTTTGTAAAAACCTGTAGGTAAATATCAATTTGTAATGGCATGTATCAGGGCTTAAGTTATGAGTGCTTACAAAGTAATTAATTGTCTCATTTCTCAACCAAAACATATGTTGTGGGTACTCAAAAGAACTGTCTCAATGAGACGGTTCTTTTAAGCACCAAATTATAGGTTACATCTAATACGTAAGAAAATAATAACGATTTTACGCTCAAAAATGTGTTTATCTAGACTATGATATATACAGTATGTAGATATGATACACCTCAGTGCACGTTGACACATTGAAACATTACAGGTAAAAGTCAAAAGTCTATGACAGCACACTTCTTTTTGATGAAACAATGACATTTTCTCAACCCAAATCTTATGCAAACGCATCAGCTTCGTCTCTAGTTTTATGCCGCAAACATAATATGTACATGCATTTAGGTGAATACTCGACGAAACTTTGACTTTCTGTGAAATAAAATTTTGCAAAAAAAAATAACCCCACCCCCTAAACCCTAGAGTCCTGGCATAATTATGCATTATTTTCAAAATATTTTTATTTTGCTAGGTGCACTTAACGTAAAGGTTTGATTTAAGCCCAAAACTATAGTTGTCAGTTATGCATTATCCTAGCCACAGGCTGTCAAAATTTGGGCAGATTGAATAGGAAACTGTCCGAGGTCCTTTTAAGATAAAAATCGTCTCATTTATCATATATGTTAATTGCAACTATGCCGTTTGTTATAGACAAGTCCAAGTCCAAAAAGGGGGCTTCAGTATCTTATTTAACTGAAGTTCAGTGGGATATATCTGACTTCACATTTGTTCGAAATAAGGATTATCAATATTGTGCAAGTCATCTGATATCTTGAGGTAGAGTTAAATGCTTCAACAACATCCAGAAAGAAACATCATGAAGTCTCCCTCACAACAAAAACAAAAACAAATCTGTCACCAGAGAAGTACAATTAGTACTCATTGGAATACCTACAATAAATTTATACAGGTTTGAGCCAAGTCATTTTCTTACGATATAAATTATAATATGTTATATAAGAAATCAGAGGGCGGAATGGGGTTTGTTGGCGTTTAAATTGCAAGCGTATGTTTGCATCTTGTTATCAGCAAACATATTTATGAACATTTTTGGGACTGGGAGTAGGGGGGGGGGGGGTAGGCGTGGAATACATGTATGTAAACACTCACTATAAAATTAACAACAAAATAGAACAAAAACGACTGGCTGTAAATAGCTTTCTGATTGAGTTAAGTTTGTGACAGTAAAAGTAGTTTGGCCATAGGTGGCCAATTATTTAGAGAAAGGTTAAATACCTATGTATATTCTCACAAGCAGATATGACAATAAAAGTGAATTTAAAGAAATAAACGTCACCGTTTGTTTTCATGGTTTTAATTATAAAATAATAAAAAACTACCTACTTGTACTGTAAGAGAATGATTAAACCAGGAATGAGCAATGAAAGACTGGCAATCTGGCACGCAAGGCTGATGTAGATAGATATTTTCAATTCCTGAAATGTAGGTGAAATATATATGGTTAATTAAGTGTCATATAATAATTAGAATCTAACTTTTATGCTCTTGTATTACGAAAATATATGTATGCTAAAATGCAGTATATATTTTCATTTTCTTCTCTCTCTCTCTCTCTCTCTCTCTCTCTCTCTCTCTCTCTCTCTCTCTCTCTCTCTCTCTGTTCTAATGCATCGTTCGCAGGTGTCATTACATTGGTAGGTGTATGATTTGTGGTTGTGACATTTTATGCTCTTAATAACGTATTTTTGTTAACAAAAAAGAATAGGGTAAAGACTGGTAAATTCGGACGGTCAGCTAAATTCGGACGGCGACTTTGATTGTTTCATATTTTGATTATTGGAATAAAAAATCAATTATCAAAGCAAACAATGAAAATCCTGATGAGACACTCATAAGGAGCCGTCTCATCTGGATTTCCAGTGTTTGCAAATGTATGTCCGAATTTATCTGATGTCCGAAGTAACCCGATTTTACCCTACTCAATTTTTGGCTCCTTATAGACGGATGGCTGAGAATGGGTTTGCTCCCCCCCCTAGGGAATTTTGCAGACATATCCTATCTAGTAGAGAGTTGAAAGCCGAGTCTTTTAAGAGATGTTTGCACTCTGTGCTCCGGGGCGTTAGTCTGTAAGAGCCTGTAACATACGTTACTTTATCAAATTAAGAAAAAGTAAATTGAAAGTTTGGGATACAAATTAAAGACATTAAAAAATTATTTTTAAAAATCATTCATATAGTCTGCATACTGGATATCTTAACTACGTATGACAGCCATTTGAACAAAATTGCGGCTTCCTAAGGTGTCATATGCGTTACATAAATCAGATAACCCATTAAAATTTGCAAGTGTGGCTAACATCATTTACATTAACAATCTTTTTGTGTGCTTTGCAAAATGTTTTAAACCATGTCTGGCTAGCTTATGCAATTAGCTAACAGAAAAATTAAAGTTTGTTTCCCTAGCTTAAATATTTTTTCTGAAATAAGCAATTAAACAACCCTACCCCTACCCAGTTTTATGGTGAAATGTTTGGTAATAAAACTAAAGTAAAAATAGTTAAAAAATATTTGCAGTTGATGAATGTGTTTCATTGTTTGGATTTATTTGCTTATATGAAAAGACTCATAAATCTGCAAGTTTGTTACAATTTTTTTAATATCAGAGGCTGTAACATATGTTACCTGATGTAATAAATGGGCAAGCTCATTGTCTTTACGTAAGATATTCCTAAAAATGTTTTAATCTCCTCAAGGGAATTTTGCAGACATATTCCTTCTTATAGTACAACTCAAGCTGCATCGAATAAGGGATGTTTGCACTCTCTATGTTGGGGTGTTAGTCTGAAACAGCGTGTTACATGCGTTACTATATCAAATAAAGGAAATGAAGTTTGAAAGTTTGAGCTAAAATTGTGAAAAAACTCGCAGCTGTTGGATATCTTACATCCTTAGGGATTTTAAACTGGCTCCCATGATAAAGACTTATAGATCTGCTAGTTGTCATCAAGTTTTAAAGATCAGAGAGCGTTACATATGTTAGCGTGATAAGTACAATCATCAAACAGTATTTTGACATCAAGCTGAGTAAGTGCCTGCTCCATCCTAATCCCCTTTGGAATTCTGCAGACAAATTACATCTTATGTAACCATTCAAGGTGCATTTAATAAGAAATGTTTGCACTTTGTAAAGCGGGGCTTTAGCCTGTAACAGCTTGTTAGATATGTTACTATATCAATTTGAGAATAAGAAATTTGAATGTTTGAGCTACAAAAAGAAGACATTAAAATTATCCAATAAATTGACATTCTTATTGTTTTTATGCTGGATGTCTTTACTACATATGGAAGCTGTTTAACATTAATATGGCTAACTGTGGTGTTATGTGCGTTACATGAACCTAATTATAATTTAAAAGCTATAATTGTGGCTATCGTCATATAGTTAAACAACTACTATGACTTGGTTTCAAACTGTTTTATTAGATTTTACAAACATATACTCAATTGATGAATAGGAAAAACCAAGTTTTCTTTTCTATCTTTAATATATTGTCTTATAGGAGCTAATACACAGTCCAACTCCCAGTTTTACAGAGAAGCGAATTTTGTCATTACCGTTTAAGTAAAACACATGAAAGCGATTCCAGCATGTGGATATTTTTCATTTTCTTAGTGTGTCTTGTTCATATATCTACAAGATGTCATTAAGTTAAAGATCAGGACACTTAATGTGTACTTATAAGTCTTTGGTGCCAAAACACTAGAAATTATATTCATTTCTGATTATCAAGCCCATGGACTGGTGTTACAGATGTTATCAATGACCTTTTGGACACATTTCCTAATACTGTGCATATAAGGCTAAATATAGAGCCACAAATAGAAAAGATAGTTTTACATTTTTACAAGAAAATACAATAAATGAAATGGTCCAAACTATTTCTAATCGATTTAACACTCATGTTAAAGGTTTGTCCTTGTCTGCTTCTGTGGTAATCATTATTATCACACGCCTCCTTGCAACTAGTAGAATCATCACACAATATTTCAATCATTTACTGTTATTCAATTTTACCACCAGTCCACTCAAAATTGATGAGCCATTATCAACTTTCCAATTTTGCCATTTATGGCTTGGAACTGATATGAATTCCTAATAGTTGGCTCTTTGAGTATGTGTTTCAAGTGATACACTGCAAGTAGGAAAAAGACTTAAGCTTTACAAGGAGGAAAACTATGCCATTAAGAGCAATGAGTACCTGGACTGATGTACCTTGATATTTCTGTGATAAAGAATCATATCTTAGCTGGTTAACTTTTATAAATGTAGCCTTTCCATACATGCAACCCACATATTTTCATCTAATAATGTCTCTGCACTTATTTTCTTTCCCCAAGCATTCAAAAACGTATTTGAAGTCTTAGTACTTCTGAAGTGCTGAAACCGAGGTAACTCTTTCCCTTCAGATAAACGAACTAGATGTATCACAGAAGGTAAAGCAATGAAATGCAGGATGAACAGAGCGCAAATTAGACCCTTTCAATTCAATGATTCACCAAGTTTCTAACATAAGAGCGCTTATTAAAGGATGTAACATATATAACTCGTCATGATAAATGAGCAAGGAAATTGTCGTGACATCCTTTTTGATTACACAGTCAGAGGCAAGTGTTTTCAATTTCAGTGTTTCAATGGATCATGAAATGAGGCACCTTGTCAACTTGTTTACTCTGTATAAATCTTCCATAGAGCATAATATAGAACAACTGGTTATCCCATTCTACCTATAGTCCACTTTCCTTCTTTTGAATGCAACAGCTAATGATATGGCTGCAAAAACTGAGAAATCATAGGTTTTACATCATTTTAAGACATGCTTCAATGTACTGACATCAAAAAACAACCAACTGCAAACATAATTGATGGCAATGTCCAACTTCATATTCTTTCTCTTATACCAGATAACTTTCAAGGTGTAACAGATATTGTTTCAGACGGTCTACCAAAACCATCAAGAGTCAACATTGTAACTAAAGAAAACTTATGAAGTTCTTTGGGCGCAGCAAAATACTATTGATCTAAGACCTGAGGACTTATGCACCAAAAGACTGGATAGGTTCCATGGCAAATGATGCAATAATGCAGCCTATCAAATTTCTGTTTGACCAATGTCAGAAATCTTAAAGTATTCTTAGAGGTACACGGTAGAGACATAGATTTTGCAAAATCAGAGCAAAGTTATCATTTGACTAGCACGGATGCAGAGGCAGCTGCAGTTAGATTGCTCTTGCCACTTCACAGGAAGAGATATATACCAGAGTCAAACTCCATTGTATGCATATATCTGAAATGGCATTAAACCCATATTTAATCAGGTGTTTGATCCCATGACACTGACATGCTGTTTCTGCTTTTGAAGAATGCTAAGGATTCAAGTTTGGCTGAGTCAAGTTGTTTGACGCTGGCACTGGCCACACATACAAAGAAAATTAAGTCTTTTGATGGCTAAAGAGGAGGATCACACGAAATGCTTATAAGTGATGTTTGTCACAATTACCAATTTAAAAAGTAATCTTAATTAATGTGACACATATAACACCATAGGAAGCTGTGTATTTGTTGAAAAATCTTTTCTTATGTATCAAAGGTATTCAGCATGCAAACTACATGAATGATTCAAATAAATAGATAGTTTTATGTCTTCTCTCTGTTTCTCAGACTGTCAATTTATTTATTCTTAAATTGATATGGTAACATACGTACCATACCATTACAGGCTAACCCCCTAGTTAATAGAGAGCAAACATCTCTTCTTTGATGCAGCTTGAATTGTTCTTTAAGGTAGGATATGTCTGCACAATTCCCAAAGGGGTGGAGAGGAACAGGATTGTACTAAATTTGCAGTCCTAATACAATGCCATGATTCTACTGGTTGTGATGAAATGGGTGATTATTTTGCAATAGAAGCAGACACAATGATAGACATTGTGAGGGTGACTTGAATAAAGATTGTTTTTGAATAATTTTATTTAATAGGAATATTTATTAAATTGTGTCAATTAAATGAGAACTATTATTTTCTATCTATATGTCTATATATTTTGATATTATAGGCATTAGGAAATATGTGATTAAAAAGGTTATATCTAACATAGGTAACACAATTCCATGGGCTTGTTAACAGCAATGACTGTAATTACTAAGACTAAGGCACCAGAGGCTAGAGATTAATAGGAAAACATGTGAAAAACGGTATTTTTCTGAAATATCATCTCTTACTTCCAAGAAAATTTCCTAGCTCATTCATTATGCCATGTAACATACGTTACAAACTTTACTAAGTGCTCTGATCCTGATGTCAAACTTGCAAATGTATGATTCTTTATTGCATTAGCAAGACAGTGCCAAAATGTAAGATATCCACGAGCGTCAATTTATTTTCATATATTTTTCTTCAATAATAGATACCAAAATTGGATACTTAAAATTGGGGGTAAGGTTGTTTAATAGCTCATATAAAACAATGTATTTGAGATAGAAAAGCAAACTTTGTTTTTTCTATTAGTCAAATGAGTATTTTAGTAAACTAAGATTAAAATCACTTGTATAAATGCAAAAATCGTCTGTAAAATGAATGATGTTAGTCACAATTCCAACTTTCAAAGGGAAATTTAATCTACGTAACGCATATAACACCATTGAAGGCTGTAATTTTGTTTAAGATGCTGCTTTTATGTAGCTTAGGCATCCAGCTTGCAAACTACATAAGAAATTTGAATAATTAGATGGTTTAATGTCTTCTTTCTGTAGCTCAAACTTTCATTTTGATTTTTTCCTTAGTTTGTTACAGTAACATATGTAACAGGCTGTCAGAGACTAACGCCCCAGAGCACAGAGTGCAAACATCTCTTAAAAGATGCGGCTTGAAATTTTCTTTAAGATAGGATATGTCTGCAAAATTCCCTAGGGGGGGGGGAGCAGGACCTTTTTTAGCTCGAAGTCTATTAAGTATTTTAAACTCGCTATCGATACTTATGAAATAAAATCTACATGTGTACATGTCCACTTAGCCCATTTATTCCGAATGTATTTTCCTATCATTACCAATTGTACGAGTCCATTTTGGGTGGTATTTTTTCATTTTATTCAAATTTTAAAAGTAACTCCTGTTTGCAACAGTGGAGATCCTGGTCAGACGCCGCGTTTGCCGCGTTTTGCGGCATCCGGTTTGGTTCTGTGCTGTTTGCCGATGTCCCATAAAAGGACGAATGCTTATATGGGTTTAGATTATGCGCAACCTGCAAACGTTTAATACTAGCACACTTTGACTAAAATTTCAATCGTAACCCATTAAAATCGTTTTAAAATATTGCATGTATATACCATTCTACCATCATTATGGTGAAAAGGTTACGGATGGAATATTTAACGTGTCAAAAACGGCTCAAGTAAATATTCCGATCCTTATTTGATAAAAGATAATGCAGACAAACTGAATAAAAATGATAATCCCTTATCATGCTCAACCAGGATACAGCATACATTGTAAACAGTGTAGATTCAGATCAGCTGGCTTCTCAGAAGCCGGCTGATCTGGATCAATTCTGTTTACCACTTTGTTAATGCATGCTTATAACTGAATCCTAAAACATGATTGGTTAACAAATGAGGAGAAGTGTAGTTCATGAAAATATCCAATGGCTAGAATACACTTTAAAAGGTACTACTGATTCCATCGCAGATTCGTGTGCTGGTTTGCTTCATAGTTTAATATGATACTAAGTTGTAGCTAGAAGAAATTGACGGGGTATGAGAGCATTTGTAGTATCCACTGATAATACTTCTATGCTTTACCCTTAAGATACCTCTAACAGAATATACCTATTAAGCTTTATAATACAAATGCTTCTAAGATAGCATTATTCAGAGAGAGAGTCTGTTTGTCACTTTACTTGCTTGTAGTGCTTGTTATTAAAGAGTATATAACCTTCAATGGTGTTGTTACCTTAAATGGTGTATTGGTTAAATCCGGGATACTCTTGACCCTACACTCGGACACTACAAATTGGCGACGAGATTAAAATGACTATTTTTGGATTTAGTTTAAACTGGATATTTGACTGAACAGAACTTGATTAAATTCGTTGATTATGAGATTAAATTCGTTGATTTGAGATTAAATTCGTTGATTTGAGATTAAATTCGTAGATTGAAGATGGCAGTTTCTCTTCATGATATACAGACAATGCAGTCATTTGACTGTTCAGACACAAGTGGAATATCTGCGAGATGGAAGAGATGGTTGCGTGCATTTGACTTATACGCAGGGGGAAAAGGCGTTAATCAGGCACAGCAAAAGAAATCACTGTTGTTACATTCTGCTGGAATGAATGTACAAGATATTTTCTTCACATTACCTGAGGGGGAAGGCGAGAATATCTATGCGAAAACGGTGAATGCTTTGACAACTTATTTCAGTCCACAATCGAATGTACCGTATGAAAGACATATGTTTAGAAGTATGGAACAATTAGAGGAAGAGACAGTGGAACAATTTATTGTAAGACTGAGACAAAAAGCTGAAACGTGTGAATTTGGGGAACAAGCTTCTATAGATGAACAAATCAGAGACCAAGTTATTGAAAAGTGTAAATCACATGGATTAAGAAGGAAATTATTGGAAAAAGGCCGAAATTTACAATTACAACAACTAAGAGACGTAGCTAAATCTTTTGAAGACTCTAGAAGACAAGCTTCATCAATAGAAGGGATTACGGAAAAAGTGAATAAACTATCAGTAAAATCAAGACAGAGTTATAGGAAAGACTGTTTCCAGAGACAGAGAACCGATAATGTTGTTTGTTTTAACTGCGGATTATCAGGACACTTTATGAGAGACCCTAATTGTCCTGCACGAGGTAAACAGTGCCGAAAATGTAAGAAATATAATCATTTTGAGAACAGGTGTAAGACCAAGACAGTAAAAGTACAAAGAAAGAAGACGTATCAAAAGAAAAGGCCAGGAAAAGTGAGACAGGTTGAGATCTACAGTTCGAGTGATGAAGAGTCCACAGAAAATGATTATTATACATTTAGTATTTTGACAGGCGACAATGACAAGAACAGTCCAAAGATAAGAGTGTCTGTAGGTGGAATTATGCTGAAAATGATTATTGATTCGGGTGCTAGTTGCAACATTATTGATAGGGAAACTTGGGAATCCTTGAAACGTGCGTCTATCGAATGTAAATGTGGAGATACGGTAAAAACAATATTTTCTTATGGAAGTACAAAACCACTCAAAACAGCAGGTACATTTTATTCAACAGTAGAATTTGACGGCAACTGCCTTGAAAATGTAGAATTTATTGTAATTGAAGGAAAAGGAAAATCTCTATTAGGACGAGATACAGCAACAAAACTTGGATTATTGAAACTTGGACCTGAGGTAAATACAATTAACACTTCTACATATACAGACACAATTTTGAAGAAATACTCTACATGTTTTGAAGGTTTGGGTAAACTTGAAAACTTTCAACTGAAAATACCTATTGATCAGAATGTAGATCCAATTATTCAGAGAGAGAGTCTGTTTGTCACTTTACTTGCTTGTAGTGCTTGTTATTAAAGAGTATATAACCTTCAATGGTGTTGTTACCTTAAATGGTGTATTGGTTAAATCCGGGATACTCTTGACCCTACACTCGGACACTACAGCATTAGCCCCCATTAACCGTAAGTTATGGAACCAATTTTACAATAATGACAAGAAAAGTACAAGTTGCCTATTAGCATGATAAGGGTCATGCCAACAAAATTAGTTTCGTATGGCATTAATAGCTAAGATTCCCACATCAAGTTTATTAACAAATTTAGTACATCGATATCTTTTTATCCATTTCCTGTTCCTAGAAATCAAACATCGGCAGATTCCTGGCAGCTTAGATAAAAGGAAGATTTGCTATCTGAGCTGTATGACGTCACATGATCCATTTAATAATCTGATATTACTTTAATTCATTTCTGCCTTTTACGGTTCAAGTGGAATGCAAATATTACGTCTGAGAAATGCTTTACAAGCTAAAAACTGGTCAACGTGTGGGTTATACTTGCATTGTCAGTCAAGATATAATGAATGATAACACTCGCAGGCTAATCGTCACAATTGTACAGGTGGTGCAACGTACTTTGCTTAACAAAACGTGTTAGCTTGACTACGATGTGAGAACTATAATTGCTGACAGCGTACAGTAAAACCTGTTTTAAGCTTCCACTCAAAAAGAAGACAAAATATTGTTTTTTTTAAGACTAATTATCCAAGGGGAGCATTCTGCAATACATTCGACATTAATTAAGCTACCATTAGTCATTAAGATCTTTGTTTTGCCTATTTTTGAGTGGCCGTTTTAAAGACAGGTTTTACTGTAATTATTTCAATAATGACTGATGTAAGAACCAAAATTTGGGCAGGCAAGTTATCTAGGAAATCATTCTTTCACCCTGTAAGCACAGCGTCACTGCACAGGAAAGTGGATTTTGATCACAGGTAGTTAGTTAGGCGTTCAGAAGGGACTGACAGCAACCCAGTTCTCGATAATGCACTGGGTTGGGATCTTCATGTCAATTACACTCGGGGCTCTCTGTAATTCTGAAACTGATTCTAAGAGGCAGTATATTTCTTTCATTAACTCACATGCCGAAGGGAATATCCCACCGTTATCAATTGGAACAGTCCATTTCTGTTTTAAGGGATGTTGGGTGGTATTTTTTTAAATTTTTACTTAAATTTCAATATAACATTCTGCAAGCAAACAGTGGAGACCCTGACCAGACGCCGCATTATGCGGCGTCTGGTCCGAACCTGCACAATTTGCTTACGTCCCACAAAAATGGAGGCTATGTTTATATGGGTTAAAATGCATTTTTTTGTGTACAACTGCATTCAAATAAGGTGGTCTACATTAGAAATTGATAATCGTTTTGGGTAATAACTTCATAGTTTATTATGCTTAATCAAAATTTTGCCTAATTGAACATCCCGCATTTATCATTTGGACGAATCCATTTCGAACTGAAGGGTTGTTGGATGGTAGATTTCAATTTCATTCAAATTTTAAAAGTACATTTTGTAAGCAAAAAGTGCAAAACCTGATCAGACGCCGCGTTGTGCGGCGTCTGATCTGTTTTTTTCCTGTTTGCCGATGTCCCATAAAAAGGACACCAGGCTTAAGGGTTAAAAGTGCTGAATAAACGTACCAACACAAAATACACATATAGTGTATAACTTATTTTCGTTTGTTTTTGGTGATTGCGTCATTGTCTTCAAAATAATTACAGTAAACCCTGTGTAAAACGGTCACTCTAAAAAGACCAAATATTGGCTTTCAAGACCGTCGCTTAATGCAGGTCAAACTTAATGCTGATCAAACGTATTCCAGAGTGCTTCACGGGAGCATTCTGCAATACTATCGACCTTCATTAAGCTACCATTTGTCATAAAGATCTTTATTTTGTCAATTTTTGAGTAGCCGTTTAGCACAGGTTTTACCGTACCACACACTCGTGGCTGTTATTGGCAATTCCTTTCAGTGAACACATGTGTCCCACATAGCGAGATTATGTGCACGAACACAGTTCTGAATAGTATTTGAAATTCAAAGCTGTGTTGGTAATTTTCACTCTGTGAAGAATTGGTACCAATTCCTCACAGAACGTGAAAAATTGGTATCAATACTTCACATATTTCATACCAATATCTCAAACTTTGTGAAAAATACGCACAAAGTCAATTTTCATATAGTATACATGCGTATTCATCACATTGATAAAACACCCCTTAAATCTGCTGCATTTTGCATTCGATTCCAATTCTTCACATTTTTGTCATATGTGACGATTAAGTACCAGTTCTTCATTTGTGTGATAGCTTGGAACCAACATTTCACATGTGCGAGGATCGGTACCAGTTGTTCACATGTGATGATTTGATACCAATTTTCACAGTTGTGAGGATTTGGTACTGACTCTTCACATGTGTGAGGACTTGGTACCGATTCTTCACATTTGTGAAAATTTAGTACCAATTCTTTACATCGCACTAGTTCTTCACACGTTAAAAAAAATAAAAATGTAAAACTTGAGCACAAATTGCTCACCCAAAAAAATTATCGAAATAAACCGTACGTAAAGTTGCCAAAAGTGACGTATTGGTACCAGTTCTTCACACAAGATTATAGTTTACTCCGCCCCTTCCTGTGCTTCACAACCTATCAGTTTGTACAGAAATTTAAATTTTGGCAATTTTAATCACGTATTATGTCAATATTTGTAACATATATTAAGTAAATCATGAAGTAAATCCGTGAAATGGTCAATGCGACTATTTCCAAAGGCGCAGTCATGAAAAAGTAGGAGAAAACTATAAGTATGTCATATATATTTTATATTACACTTATAAAGGAATTAAACAGTTCACTCTCTGCGCTCGTTCCCACCTAATTCCTTTATAATTGTAATATATGATTTATAATCAATACTTATAGCATGTGACTCCTAAACAACATACCACCCTTAGGACATAACTGTTTCAACCTTTAAGGAAAATGCCATTGGTCTACACATACCTCATAGTTTAAGCAAGGTGTATAGTCCGTCCATTCACTTATGCTTCTGTTGTCCTGCTTATACCAAGAACCTTCTTGAGTGCACTCCTTAACCGCAAGCCCTGAAAAATAACCAATTTGAAATGCACATAAACTCTTACAACTATGGCGCACTTCGAATCGAACTATAGTCCATACTATAGAAACTAAAGTTTGATTCGAACACCTATAGTCGCTACTAGGGTGACGTCACGAACCTACTGGAGATGGTCGGAGCACCGTTACTCTAGTAGATAGGCTGGTTTCCTACTCTAGACATATCTAAAGACGGGTTCAAGATCTAGCACGATGGGTTCAAGATCGGTCAAGATCCTCAAAATGATATGTTTTGTAAAATAAACCTAGCTGAGCATAATTTTTGGTCCCACAAATTCGTAATTGATTATGAGAAAGCGCTGTGCAGTTTATAACATACTTTTTGTCTACGACGAAGAATTAAAGTGGAGCATACAGGGCTATTATTTTTGTTTACTCGCCAACCAACTAAAAGTTGCAACTTTAGTCATTCAGGTGTAAATGTGCGTGCGCATCTATTACGTAAGAACTATAGTAAGAACTTTAGTTTGATTCGAAGTGCGCCTATATCGATACAGGGGCGGACTTGATTTGTTGAATTTGGAGTACTCGACAGCCGTCTAAAACAAGTAAAATTGTGTGCTTGGAAGTTATTCCGTCTACTCCTGTGTAAGTCAAGCGACTGAGTACATTCATCATCTGGTTTCGGAACAAGTTCAAAAATTTGAATCTTTTAAAAACAACATAATGTTAACGTTTGGCTTTGGGTGTTTAAGCTATCAAAACCCCTGTCCCTGCCTCGACCACAAATCATCAAACCCAGTGATTGTGGAATCTATTCGTTCCGACAAAATTGTCGATCGGTGGTACACTACTGCCTGCGTGTTTGTACTTGACAAAATCGCATTAAAAACGCGTTGAAAACGCAGGTAATACGCGCTGTATTTTTCACGCCAATTCCAAATAGCAAATCCCCGCTCGTTATCGATAATGCGTTGAACAACCAAATTTGAATCTTTTAAAAACATGATGTGAACGCTTGGCTTTGAGTGTTTAAGCTGTCAAAACCCCTGTCCCTGCCCTGACTATACAGCATCAAACCCAGTGGATGTGGATTCTGTTCGTTCGAACAAAATTGTCAATCTGTGGTATTCGTTATAGGTAGATTTACCATTCTTTACAATTATTACAAGTAAGTCGAAATCAAAATGCAGTATTTTCAATACTTTCAAGATTCAGCTGACATCCTGTTTAAAAAATATACTTCTCAAAACGAAGTTGATAAATCTACTTTGCTGTTACAGTTGGAAAAAAGTGCTGTGTGAAACCTATGCAATACTGCTGTACTATTTGAACTATTTTTGAGTAGCCTTAGATTTGCTTTGAAAAAGTAAGTGAGTATGATCAGGAAATACCACAATCACACATCGCAAACCAACCCATGGCACCATGAGGAAGAGTCACAGAACATTTACAGAGTGACCAGCTCCCTCTTCCTCTTCAAGATGATTGCAAAACTTAAAAGGACACAAAGTAATGCACAACAAAACAAAGAGAAACACAGAACCCTAACAACCAATGGGAAGCACACCAAACAACATATTAACAACAACAGAACCACCGCCTTAGGACTGACAGCAGCCAAAGCCGTCGGGGGGGGGGGGAGGAAGGGGGGCTTAAATGCATTTTACTGGTACCAAATATTTGCCCTAGATTCTATTGTTGTTCAAACACAAAATTATTTAGCTGCCATGGAGGCTTCCTAACCAATACAGTGTATCATCACAGAGAAACATTCAAATCAAATTTACACACTATGATGAAACTGGCTCATGACTCACAGAGAGTCAGAGCTAAAGGAAACCTCAAGTTAGGTTACGGTAGGCCCAGCCAACGACACGCATCAGGCACCAACCAACTATGGAAATTCTTTGGCATGATCATTTAAGGTAAAGTCGGGTAACTTCTGACATCAGGTAAATTCGGACATACATTCGCAAACAGTGGAAATCCAGATGAGATGGCTCCTAATGAGCCATCTTATCAGGATTGTCACTGTTTGCTAAGTTAATTCAGTTTTCATTCCAATAATTAAAATATAAAGCAAACGAAGTCGCTGTCCAAATTTACCAGATGTCCGAAATAACCTGACTTTACCCTATGTTTTCAATACTAAATTGAAAGCTAGCGTAGAGTCATTGCGGTGAGAGAATGTTTGCGCCAGCAGTATTAAGTTCTCCTGAGATGGCAACGTATCATTTTGCTGAGAAACTAATTGCTACGCTGCAACGTGATGAAACTATACAGTCAACATACAAACCAGACACGCGTTTTCTTTCCAACATGCAATAATTGGCTTAAATTACATGTTATAGTAATTAGATGGCTTGAGGTAAAAATGAAGCTAATCTTATGACAGTTATGCCAAGAATCAAACATAAATAGTATTCTCTAATTGATATATAGTTGATATGTAAAGCGTGTTTATTTCTTTCCGTGGCGGCTCGCAGGCACGAATGAAATATTTTCACTTCACTCGATGAAATAAGTTATGAATAGTATGCTCTCATTAATATATAGGGTTTAAGCTTTCTTGTCAGGGATGTGACATTCTTTTTATCAAATTAAATGAAATCGTGTTTATTATTATACAGCTTCCCACTCCACTCGATGGTCCTGCCAAACAAATGCAGCGAGATGCATACAGTTACTGGGTACGTCGACATCTGTTGTTCACATGGTGCGCATTTACATGTAATCTAGCCATCTCATTGGTCGATAGCTGATGATAAATTGTCCCCACCAATTCGACCATTCAAATACCAAGTTGCATTTATGAGTAAATAATGCAACAAAGATAGCGGTGTACCTAGCAACTGTAAAAATATTTATTTCGTTAAAACACACAGAACGATATTACCATGATGCCATAAATGTTGATCAATTCAGGTGTATGGCGGTAAATGGTAAATACACTCGCAACTGAGAGGCTGTGTACATTCATTTGTAAAGCTATATAATAGCTGTGAAATTAATCAAGAAATCAGATTTTGGCAGCGGAAAAGAGACCGTCCGAGAATCGTATGCAGTATAGGAAAATAAAATAAAGTAAAACCTGCCTAAACCAGCCACTCAAAAATAGACAAAACAAAGATACTAAATGACAAATTGTAGCCTAATGAAGGTCGAAAGTAGTGCAGAATGCTTCCCTTGACATGACTGAAAAAGGGTTGACTGGGATGTAGAACAGATACAGAAACAAACAAACATCAAATATGACCAATTTGTATCAACTTTAACTTGCTTAGAAAATAAGCACACGTGTAAGAAGTATACGTGCCTTATGGATATGGATAATATTTTAAAGGGTTTTGACCGACGATAACATTTGCCTAACATGCTTTCCCGACATGTCTGAGGTACCAAGGGAGTTGAAGAATCACAGCCTGCCATTACGTCCTCGTTTGGTATGATTGAATTATTAGCCTAGCTGTCATTTAACAAACTGCAAAGGAAGTAAGCAATAAAAATGTCTAATTGATATGAGTACAGCGCCATTCCATAAAAATGTATAATATAGATGATATTGACCTTACGATGGAAAAACAAGTACACATTGCACGTTTCTTGCATGTAACAGAAAAGTCACGAATCGTGTGGCTGATGATCAAGGAAGGAATCATCGTATGGACCAGCTTACGAGATACCGGTTCTTATCATATGCGCAGATGCCTTTAACCCGTTTAAGCCGAATGGAATTTCCCATTGTTATCAATTTGGCCAGTCTATTTCCGCTTTAAGGATTGTTGGGTGGTATTTTTCAATTTTATTCAAATTCTAATAGAACTTTCTGTAAGCAAACAGTGGAGCCCCTGATCAGACGGCGTCTGATCCGGGTTTCCACTGTTTGTCAAATAGAACTATGGCCCGACTTAACAGACAAGTTGTGGTTCTTGATCACCTAAATAATCGATAAGTCAATTGTCCCCCTTACACCGTGGTCACTATATCGCGAAATCGATTGTATCTGAGTCCAGGTATCGATGGTATTCGTCTCGCATCGATGATATTGCTGTTCAGTATTGATACTGAGAGGGTACCCAATTATACCATCTGAATATTTTACCAGAATTGTTGGATGGATTTTTCATTTATGTTACATAAAATGTGCTCATAAAATTTGTTTCAAAATGGAGTATGCATACTCAACTAATAGGTTTTTCATCTTCAAATGTAATACACCATGTATGTCCACTATTCGTATGTTCTGAATTGAGTCTTAAAACAGCACTTGAGTACGTTCATACGACGTGAGAAAAACTGTCTAGGGGGTTGCAACTGACAAAGGCGCAGACCAGCCTGCGCATCCGCACTCATTTAGAAATAAAACAGCGTCACCAAACAAGGCCGTCGGCGGCGGTAAGGTCGGTTGGCAATGACCACTTTTTAGTCCGAAAGAGGTTTTAGCAGGACCAATTTTTTTTTTGGCCGAATATGCTTATTTGGTCTGGTCATTTTTTTCAGTTTCTTCTTTTTCAATTAATAACTGAAGCGTATTTATTTATCCCAGTGTGTCAAAGAGGTTCGTTATAAAACAAGATTAAGAAAATGCCACCTGTGTCATTGACAGCAATTATAATTAAAGAATTATCGTTTCGAGTGATCATGCAGCAAAACGTTCTTTAACCTGAATGTTCTTTTTATATCAGAACAAAAAAGAACAAAAAGGCATATCTCGATAACGTATGTCAAAATGTAACATTTTTTCACGTTTACCCGTATCAGTAATGTTGATGCAAAACCTGATCTGAGTCTTCTCTCGGTATAGAATCATAGGTCTAGACTCGAGCCAATATACCTAATATCTCCATTCCATTTCGAGGTCTAGATAATAAGGAAAAAATCCAGCATAATATTGTGAATATTTTATCCATCGTTTTAACATTCGCTTTGGGCGCTCAAAAGAACCGTCTCACTGAGACAGTTCTTCGAGTACATGCTCGGTTCTTATCTGGTTCCAAACGGTACATTTTTCAAAAATAAAATCAGCTGACATCTGTAAAGACTCGGACTGGGTCCGACCAGTTACCTATATAAAAATACGTCACTGGTCCGAGGTAAAGAACATTGAGTTTGACAAAAAGGTCTGATCAGCGTCTTCGCTTCAAGTTATAAAATATAATACAGAAATATAATGCAGACAGAAAAATGCACCAAAGTGCTTTAGGCCAGATCCTTATCAGCGTTAAACACAGATGAGCGAACTCCCACTGAGTTCCCGCTGTGTCAACGTGAAGATGACCACATCATAAAACGTGTGCCAGAAGAGTTTTGAGCAGGTCAGACTTAGCCTGGGTCCAGTCGTCAATATTTTGGCAATATTTTCTAACGATAATATTGCTAATATTCTAAAAGAAAATAAGAGAATAAAAAGATACCACATCAAAGGTATCGGTTGTCAGTTATTGATTTTGATTGATATTGTCATTTTTGACTAAGAAACGGAAAAATAAAAAAGAAGAAAAAAAATGACCAGACTGGAACGCAGGCTAGGTCAGACTATGAAGATATTAATGCTCAAAGCAGTTTCTTGTCTTCACTGCCTAGCTGCTACTATATGTAAACCATATGCGAACACCAAATGCGCATACTACTTTATCTGCGCAGTCTGATCAGCCCCATTGCTGTTTGCTGCTGAAATACCTCTACCTTTTATAAATTGTTTTGTCAGTTCTGGCTCTCAGGCCGGTGTGTATCTATCTCTGCATTCTGGAAATATTTAACCGAAATATATGGAACGCAAACAGCAATGGTTCAGGTCAGACCTGCGATGTGCAGTCTCGCCAGGACATTTGCCGTTCGCTCAAGTTAAAAATTTGCCCGAAGAATTTAATGACCTCACCAAAAATTATATCATAGGTTTACAGTTTACTGAAATGTTAAATATTGCAAACAATACAGGCCCGGAGAGAGATGTCTTGTTATGAAGTATCTGGATCTACATTGTTGCTTATGCTTTATTTATAGGGCTTTTCGGAATATTATATGCATGTCTTTTACAATAATTGCAAAGCCATTAACAATACTAGAATTTCAAACCAAAATATTTGCGCAGTCTGAGCATCTGCCCATGAAGTGACAGTTTTGGTAGTATGACTGAAAAAGGTTATTTTACTGAACAGTAAAGACTCTGACGAGAAGCCGCTTGACAAAACTAGTGAGATAGGTGTACAGTGCGCGAAGACTGAGATCAGCCCGAGTGTCTGATGCACACCCATGTCGCATTTATTTATGCATAGGTTTTTAGAAGAATGGCAAGTCTTCAACACAAGACAGTAACTGTTTATACAAAGTCGTGTATTCAGTTAAAGACAAAGATTACTGTCCAATAGAGATCATTAAAGGATTAACTGATAAGGGACAGTTTCAGTATCTCACAAAATTAATGGGGCCTCAAGAGGGGACTTACCTGTATGCAACACAATTTCATTCACTAAGATAAAGATCAATATTTTATCATAAAATACCTAATCCCTATATGGGACCACTTTATTGCCCCAGTGAGGAAGTCATAATCACCTCATTATGGCTGTCCTTTTGATCTGCCCAGTTTGACCCCTGGAGAGAGTCATAATAAGTGGTACCAGTATTATTGCTCAAATATTTGTCCCTTTAAAACCGTAAAATCAGTATTTCATTACGATCAAGATAAGACCTTTAGCCCCAGGGAGTATCTGACACCTAGGATTATCGCATATCCCGTTATGAGCGTCTCAAAATCCTTTGTCACCAGAATCACACTGGATAGGTGACAATCGAAAACGTCTTTAACAATCGACGAACGAGGATCAAAAATCACTAGAAACAGTGTTTTCGAGTGTCATTTGTAACCAGTCTGGCGACAAATAGCAATCGAAACTCTGTTTCTAACTATTCTGTTCTATGTTCGCCGATAGTATTAACGTATGCCGCCGATAGTATTAACGTTTTCGAATGCCGCCTATCCGGTGTGAGAATGAAGTACGAATATTCTGCCAGATGAAGTCTTCAAATTCATTTCTTTTGCAAACGATAGGTGTTAATAATAATAATAATAATAATAATAATAATAATAATAATAATAATTGTTATATTTAAAATGAAGAAATAAAAATAAATTGAAGCAACGTGTAATTAAAATGATTTTATTTCGGCGATTTGTCGTGGTCAGTGGCATTTTACTTCTAACGTATTACAAAAATTATGATTTTTTTTTCATAATCATGTCTCCCAAGCAGCTGTGCTTTCCATTTCTTTAAAAAATGATGTTAGATTTCTCGACATTTTCTAAGCATATCGAATAGTGCAGGAGCATTATAGACCCGCAATCCAATTAGGACTTAAGCATTTTCTCCGCCCGTTTAAACGCTTAGGCAAGAAGGCGCTAAAACTCCATTTTCAACATAAAAATGACAGAACTAAAATTTATTTTATTTTTATGAAACTTATATGGTTGAAATTGCGAGACGATAGAGATACCATTTATAACTTATAAAACATCGAGAAAATGTCAGAATATGATTATTTTGGGGTCATAAAATGCTCACCCTAAGCATTTTCATTCAATTTACATAGAAATGAATGGGGTTTTACCAGTTAAAAAGATGAAAAATTTGACAAAACTAAATATAAAGTTATTTCATATTTGTTTTTGTTATATGACTGGAGAGAATCCTGTCTCCTGATTGGCCCAATTTGTCTTCATAAATTTCTATGTCTACCTGAAAACTGGTCTAAACTGGCTCAGAAGGTGATATAGGATGAAATCCAGCTCAAACTAGCTTCCAGAAGTTAATATTTTTGACACTTCTGCAATATCACCCTCTAGAGAGCTAAAAATAGCATGATGAGTATAAATCTAGCATGTGCTGCATGAAATTGACATGATTTGCTGTTTCACATCCCAACAGGTAAACTAAAGACTTTCATGAATTTTAACAACTGTTTTGTTTGTTCATTTATCTTTGTTTGAATAAACAAAATGTAAAAAAAAGTTTTATGATTAAACTTTACATTCCACATTTAGAGAGTTAATATACATTTCAAATTGCAAAAGACTACATGAAATATTTTAATAACAGTTGATAAAACTTGTTAGAGAGTCCTTAGGTTGAAGGTTGACTCCAGCAACAAAAGTGAAACTTAGGACACATTTTCATTCTAAGTTGAAAAGTCATATAACAAAACAGTTATTGACTTCAATTTCGGTAGACATAAGGATTTATCTACCCTTAAAAGTGATATTCACCTCGGCCTAGCGGCCTCGGTGAATTATCACTTTTTCGGGTAGATAAATCCTTATGTCTACCTCATTGAAGTCAATAATTGTATAATATCATTGTAAAGATAGAACATTAAATTTTCTTGTGATAACTTATAAAACAATGGCAACTTAATAATAAGTTAGTTATTAATAATTTATTTAAAGGTTTGTATATTTTTCTGTGTAATTGATGCCACAGATTTCAAAGGTATGTTGCGGGAGTGGTCAATATTCAAGGGTGATAATCGGGCAGCTAAAACCGATAACAGCTGATATTGTCCCATATGCTACGTTCCACAAAAAAGACGCTGGGCTTATATGGGTTAATAAACACCCAGCCTGACGAAGAAGCAAAGCTAGATGTTTATATTTTTCTGAGCGTTCACCTCTATGTATAACCACTCTTTATATATGCGAGCAGATAATGTTATGGAAAGTCTGCACTTATGCTCGGTCTGGTCGGAACATTCGCTGCTGACCAATGCGATAAGTATATGTACACTACTGCTAGCGTATCTGTACTACAAAAACGCGTTACGTGCGTTTCCCATGCGTTGGATTTAAATTATGTGGAAAACGCGAATCAATATTCTTCAGATTCATGAATCCAATGCGTTAATACGTTAACTAATCAAAATTTATAATGCCAAATTTAAGAAAAGCTGATGTTTCTGAGGGCATTTGGATATATTCTTTATAATTCTAATCTAGCAATTACATTAGAGATATGCTCAAAGGGTCATTTTGGGCAAAATTACAATACGAATATCACCAATCAGAGAGTGTTGCTCAGAAAATGAGCAAATATTAGAGCCTAGTGGCTAGACTATGCATATTCGACCTCGAAATCTTAAATGGTGCGATTTTTCAGATATCAAAATAAAGACACGAAAAACATGGATCATTTTTTGAAAAATAGCATATTCGCTTTTTTTGCTATCCTCTTAAATAGTTTCTATTAGGAATTTCCAGAATCGCAAGAGTAGCTGTTTGGCATCTATCAAACTCCCATAAGCTTCTTGTACAGGGGTAGTACTCAGAAGTGTTTAAAGCTACATGAAAGGGGTTGAACGAATATTGTTGTAACACGTGCATCTTTAAATAACTCAGAGAAAAAAACATTTTACCAAATGAAATGAACATTTATATAAACCTGCTGACTGTTGATACAGGTGCATGCCTTCATTTCTTTGTTCTTTTATTAGGTCATTAAATGCTACAGATAAGCCAAGGTATGTTCTTCAATGTAAATCGTATCTCTAATTTTAAACGTATGATGTGGTCTTCAAAAGAGCCATCTCATAGAGACGGTTCGTTTGAGTTCCAACAACGTACGTTTCGTTTCAAAAAAGAAAAAGACAAATGAAATCACACCAATATTTACTTTTCTGAAGCTATGAATGTTATCGTTTTGCTAGGGCTTTTGTTTATCACCATGCCTTTGATCTTTTTCTTGAAACATTATGATACACCGGAGGAATATAAGCTACAAATAATGAACCAATTAGCATGACTTTATAGTTTCTCTATTTGAGCCGTGACATGTGATTTTCAACGATGTGGCATTTTGACATCTGTAGACTCAGACGAGCCTGTGCAGCCTCCTTTTAAGTTTTGAAAATCCAAATGATGTTCAGTCCGTAGCTCAACACTCATAGAATGTTCAAGCGACTAGCAAAGGCTCTGATCAGACTGCGTGTATGCGCAGGCTGATCTTAGGCTTAGCTGGTCGCAGATACCACATTGTTTGAAATCTCATGTCGTGACTCATTTATCATTATTAGGATATTTCAGGCATAGAGTTCAAGACGATTCCTTCCTATAATACACTGTTACTGTTGGGAACACTACGCGCGTTTCATTAGTGATTCACTAAGCGTGTTTACTAGTGTTTCACTATGCAAGTTTTACTAATGTATCACTATGCGTGTTTTACTAGTGTTTCACTACACGTGTTTTACTAGTATTTCACTACGCATGAATTTATTAAACGAGTTGGGGAAAAGAGATAAAATGCGAGGCTTGCTATTCGCAACGATTTTTATAAATTCAATAATACAAGAGTACAAATGTTAGATTCTATTTTTCATATGACATTAAGATTACTTTGAAATCACATTTCTGCCGTAATAATGTTATAATTTTGTCATTATGTACGCAACGTTGTTATGGACGCCATTACATTTCCCGAAAATATGTAAACCACTTAGGGGATAACTGTATTCAAAATTTTCATTTGGGGAGGTATATCGTCGGATATACGGTCGCAAATTTAGTTTTACGGCGACGCGTAAGCGGACACGTTAAAGGTGATTTCCGAACGTATATCCCACGATATACCTCCCCAAATGAAAATTTTGAATATGGTTATCCCCATTGTAATGTACTATTAACATTGTCCCTTCAATAATACAGTGAAAATGTACTTTGCTGCGCCTAAACGTCCAGCGGCTGCCAGCTGCACAAAACCGCTTGCCAGCTGCATATATTCACTTGTCAACCAATGAAAAGCGACGTTACGTCGATGACGTTGGGTTTCTGACAGTATATCGCAGGATGTACTGTCGCAAATTTATGACGTTATCCAATCAGACGTCGCGTTGCATTTGCAAGTGCATTAGAATAGTGGTTTATCGATTTTATTGCATGGCGTTATTTTACTCTCAGACGCGACGTCATAATATGATAAAAGTGTTTTCAGAGTAAACAATAATGTTTTGTTTGAGCTTCTTAGTTGGAAAACGCTGGTGGTTTCACAAGGTGGAAACGACCATCTGAGAATATATTTTACATTATAGAGTGAGTTTTAATCAGGCTGTATATGAAAAGAGTGAGGGAAAAGTAGCATCAATTCTATCCCAAAATTCATATTCTTTACCTCCGACGAAAAACGACTTAAACACAATATATTTTATCTGACATCATCATACGTCGTAGTGTGTCTACACACAAGTCCGCCATTTTGTACAGCATGGAAGAAATGCTCAGCGACTGTTGGTATAGTGTGACCATGTAACGGACGTTGGGCGTGTCAGACAGAACACTGCCATTTACTGTCAATTTAGACTGGTCTACAGTAAATTGGGTAAACAGCATAGGTATGCTTTAATCGTGCAAAACAACTGAGCCGCAGACGACAAAGGCAACCAACTGTATAAGGTTAGTATGCCTGGTAAATGTTCGCAAGCAAATCTAAAGAGAAAATATTTGCAGACACATTGGTATATACTATGGCCCCCTAGAACGTATGTGGATTTTAGTCAAGATCTGCAAGGCAGACTGGTCCATGTTAGAACGGTTGTTGCAGCTACATGTATAAAGATATAGAGTCAGGTTGAACAGCGTAATGAAGCTCTGATTGCATGTAGCGTGCTTTATCTGTACTTTCCTTTGGTATTGTATTTACTATACAGCCATGTGTCAAGTAACCATCTAAAACGCAAAGCTGCATACACTGGTACAGAGGTCGAGATGTTTTACACATGATATACGGATATAAACGGCGTACATGTAATATAGGTTTAGTTATTACACATTATTGAACTAACCCATTAAACAGGCTGACGCGAATGACGCCTTCAAAAACTGTAGTTGGGTCACTGTCTAGCCACGCTCACAACTGGTTCCTATCTCCTTTAGCTTTACATGAGACCAGGACATCGCACACCACGTGGCGATACAGTGACCAAATAGCTGTATAATACCTGTAGAGTCAACCAGTGGTAGAGTGCTCGACTTGACATAAAGGGGTAGTTGGTTTGAGTCTCTCTAGAGGCACCATGTTGTTTTCTTGTGCAAGACACGAATTACTCTATTTAGTACTGGTTCAACCCAGGAAACGTCCCGACATGACTGAAAATTTCTTGACTGGGTGTAAAGTTTTAACTCGAGTAATCAAGGTTAACATTTGCTCAATGCTAGTGCGTTAGACCTATGATGAAAGAATCGCTTTTTTGAGAAGGTTCAATGGAAGCACTTTGTAATGTCTTAAGCAAGACACTTTATTCCCTGCTAAGTACTGGTTCAACCTAGGTGGACAGGGGAACGTCGTGACGTGACTAAAAATGTTGACAGCGACACAAAATATCAATACAAACAAACAAAATCAACTCAAAATAACAAAAGAGACACTCATCTCTAATTTTTGTTGCAGTTGTGTGCGTCTACTGGTACACAGGTGTACCTTTAGCATGCTACTTGGAAAGTATCCGCGTTAAAATGTTGTCGATGAAAATATTCTTCCAAATTATGTTTGTTTGGCAAGAAAATGATTTGGTGTTTTGCTCTTAATTCGAAAACAAAAACAACAACATTAAAACAACAACATAACAATAGCCCCCTGCCCTACACACACACACACACACACACACACACACACACACACACACACACACACACACACACACACACACACACACACACACACACACACACACACACACATTAAAAATTTAGCCTAATATAAAGGGCTCAATAAATGGGCCACTGGAAAAGGGTCTCATATCTTTTATAAAACAATAAAACTTGACGTGTGATTGGAGATTTCATTGTCGAAGATTAATGTTTTGCTTGTATAGCTTAAAAACATAGAAATTTGAGCAATAATACTGGTACCACTCATTATGACTCTCTCCAGGGGTCATACTGGGCAGATCAAAAGGACAGACATAATGAGGTGATTATGACTTCCCTAAAGGGGCAATAAAGTGGTCCCATGAAGGGATTAGGAAATTTATGATAAAATATTGATCTTTATCTTAGTGAAAGAAATTGTGCTGTATACAGGTAATTCCCCACTTGAGGCCCCTTTAAATTTGTGAGATATTGAAACTGTCCCTTATCAGTTAATCCTTTAATGATCTCTATTGGCCAGTAATACATGTCTTTAAGATACACGTACGTGTTTCAGATACATGTACGTACATATTTCAAACCTTACAAGGTATCTTGGCTGATCAGATCCATCTGTAATAATTCGAAACGCTATGGCAACTATAATACTACAGGCATATAATTTTGGTGTAGAGAGTTTCACAGATAAGTGAATACACGAACAATGCAATCTGACTAACCGATTTCCAAATGTATTTGTCCAGGGGTTGAACTTAGCTAAGAACCACCCAACGTCTCTTATCTGGACGGCGTAAACATCGCTACAAAAATGCCTGTTTGTGAGGTTGTCGGTAGCTCAAAACGACAAGGCTAAGAAAAGAAACACGATTCAGGGCAAATATACAAAAAAATTGTCCGAGGAAATAAAAAAAGCGTCTTAATCGGCTGTGAGCAGGAAAGACATCATTATGATTATTTTCTCTAAACATTTTATCCTCTTTTAGATATGATTCCCGTTTTTGTTTCTTTCTGTTTTACCCAATTACGAACTGCCGCTGATAAAAGAAAGTCTTAAATAAATGAAATATCATTTTTACATTATTTACTTTTCGATTTGAGCCTCTACATAAATTTTCCAACAATGTGGTATGTGCGTCTAGCAAAGTCTCAGACCACATTTTTGGTTGATCATGTTTTAAAATAAAACACAAAAAATATTAAAATGTGTTGATGTGTTTTTTTAACTGGAACAATCCCTAAACACATGTTATGTGTGTTCAGACAAAACACCTTAACACGTGTTCTTAGAATACACCAGCGTTTTATTTCAAAGCGTCAGTGTTTCCTGAAAACATAAATTTTCCAACAATGTGGTATGTGCGACAAGCAAAGTCTCAGACCAAATTTTTGGTTGATCATGTTTTAAAATAAAACACAGAAAATATTAAAACGTGTTTATGTGTTTTTTTTAACTGGAACAATCCCTAAACACATGTTATGTATGTTCAGACAAAACACCTTAACACGTGTTCTTAAAATACACCAGCGTTTTATTTCAAAGCGTCAGTGTTTTCTGAAAACACTGTTATATGTTTTAAACCTGTAACATATTATGTGTTTTATTATGTGTTTAGAATCAAAACATCTAGATTCACAGTTAACATGCGTGGATTCAAAACGTTTCGTTGGGGGTTCCTGCTCTGGCCACGTTTATTTCTTTAATTGGGTATTTTAATACACATTTAATGAGGTTTTCATGGCAGAAATCTTTGCAACTGATGTTGAATTTAATGGATTTTATTAAATGTTTTTTTTTAATTGATCGTTAATGGTGATTTATGCAGTATAGTGCAAATACATTTATTTTGGCGTATCTAGTGCAATCTAAAAATCCAAATGTTCATATGGTTTGGTAAATAAAGCGTATTCGTCCTCCTACACTTGAAAATAATCTTTGATCCATTGGGAAACAAACATGATTTCAATGAGTTCACATTATATGTGGATAAGGCCTGTTATATATTATATTATGTAACTTTATACTAGATGTAAATATTAACTGCAACGACGTATAAATCACCAAACGCCTGTTTAGTGGAGTTTAATACTTCTCGTGAGACACCAAAACTCATTTGTTTATAAGAAATAAATAGAATTATCCCTGCCTAACGTGTCATTTGTCTCAGAGTTTAGTCGCCAGTAAACAAAATATAAATTAATCGTGACTTGGAATCGTTTGTCTTAGAGTTTAGTCTTCGGTAAACAGCAAACTATAAATTAATCGTGTTGAGACTAGAGAATTCAGTCTCTCTTATGTTTACATTAGTTCTTTAGGAGACTTTTGGTAGGGACAGTATGGCCCTTCTATGTTGAATTGTGAGATCCTGTTTGACGGAGGTTAATCAGCAGATTGATTGATAAGATATTTATTTTCCAAATGCAATGTCTTTGAGATCCACAGCGAATCAAATTACATAAAAATAAAATAAAAGCCTCATAACTTCTCCACGTCTTAAATATACGAGGGCTGAGCAAAAAATTCGTAGAATTTGTTGATAAAAATAAAACTACTGGTGCAATTAATCTCTAAATTTTATATGTTTAAAATCTATTCATTACGGACAAAATTTGAAATTTTCAGACAAATCGATAGAAAAACGCCGTTGCTATGGCTCCTCCTACGGCGTTAGTATCGGCTACCCGGAGCACGCCATGACGTTAACGTCATTTGACGTTGACAACGTTGATAACGTTATGACGATGTCATATCACCGTATTATCACACGCAATTGATTTTCTCTTTATTAAACGTAGAAATCACATGAACAGCTCGTATTTACCTGAAATACTGTTATTTTGGTAAAAAAGAGCTGTTTATGGCATTTTTGCATAGTGTCAATTGTTGGTGGTATTATCAAAGTCTTTGTGGCAAGTAACTTTATGTGCACACAATACCTCATAGTTTTTCAAAATACTGTCCATGCTCTCTAACACACTTCTGGTGGCGATCAACCCATCTTCGAAATATATCTCGGTACCAGGTCCTGTCATAGCTTGAAATGATGCTGGATACGGCTTGTCGTAGCTCCACAAAGTCACCAAAACGCTTGCCACGGAGCTGAGACTTTATCTCGGGGAAAACGGCAAAATCCATGGGAGCGAGATCGGGGCTGTATGGTGCATGCGGAACAGTCTCCAACTCTAAAAGAGACAGCTCGAGGCGGGTCTCCACTGACACGTGCGGTGGTGCATTGTCCTGGTGCAACAGGAAGTCACTGATTGCCTTACCAGGCCGCTTCTTTCGGATTGCTTGCTGAAGGTCTCTCCTAAGAACCTTAGAGTAATACTGTGAGTTGACTGTGACTCTCTGAGGTACGGCGTGTGATAAAAGCATCCCCTGTCGATCCGCGAACATTATAAACATAAATTTCCCTCCACTTTTTGCAACTCTGGCCTTCTTTGGGGTTTCCGATTCTTTGTCTGTCCATTGCGTAGATTGCTGTTTAGTCTCAGGATCGAAGAGCCAAAGCCAAGTTTCATCGTATTGTTGATATTTTTCCAAATTCTAGTCCTTTAAGAGTATTAGTTTTTGGCAGAAAGCAGAATATCGCTAACACCTACGATAGGGGGCGCGCCAGTCGTTGCAATCTCCATCAAAGTAAGAAGACGGCAACGATCAGGAAACTATACAATCAAGTACCACACCTGACTCAGGATACCACATTGGAAAGTAACAAAAATTACAATAAACATCACCAACAATAGCCAGCCCTTTCCAAGCAGGTGACCACAAGGCAGCAATGAACAAAGTAAGTAAGGGTGCAAAGATCAGAAATCGAAACAATCAAGTACCACACCTGACCCAAGATACCAATGTGAAAGTGACAAACTCACAGTTAGACACCACAAACGAGAGCCAAGAGGCCAGCCCTTTCCCAGAAGGTGACAACAAGGCACATATAAACAGACGCGCACAAAGGCATAGCAAACACAAGGCAGAAAAACATTAAAGATCCACAAAAGAAGTACTGTCTTGGAACGGTCAGTAAAATATTTTACTGGAGGGCTTAAACCGGTTTAACAGTGCACCAACCTAACCCTTAGTTCAGATGTGGATCAAGACACATATATGTTTGGTTTGCATGAAAGACCCCTTATCAACGATTCATCCCCTAGAACATATAAATCAAGATATAAAAAGGAGACAAAGCATATATAAGGACTCAACAGTAAGTAAAACTGAATACCGGAGCAAAAGAAATCCAACAGGTAAACGACAGTGGGCCCAACAAACAGCCAAAGCATCAGGCCCCTACCATCTCATCAAAAGATGAGTCTTTAAGTCAGAACCATCATAGACCCACCGGCGTGAAATTAAAGAGGAAAGCAAAGTTGCCAACCGTGATGGGATTGACCACCAAGCATGCAGTCTGCTGCAATACATTAATGTTATAAATCAATCTTTTTATAATGGGAAATCATGTTAATGAACTGCGCTGAAAAATTATTAGAGCCAACAATCTTCTTCAATTTATACACCAAGTCACCATAGAGTTCAGGCTCCGAAAATCCTTGGCGCAAGAGAGATTTAAGTCCAACTTGGAATTTAGATATCAAATCATAGTATCGTCTATAAAATTTTGAAAAAGGTTTCGAGAAGTTTATGATACCAATAGCCTTGTTTAAGGAGCTTCTGTTTTAACAATTTATTGCGAGTGTTGAAGTCAGTAATATAGCTAGATGCTCTAGCGAAACGAATGAGTTGCGAGATATAGACTCAATAGGATGTAGAGGGAGGAACATCACCATCTTAAAATGGGAAATTGACAATTTCAAAATCAAAGTTTATCATAAGTTTTGCTAGAAACACTATAATTAGAAATAGACAAATGCAAGTGTAAAAATGCAACTTCGGTATCAGAGGTATTGACTTTATTAAGTTGGAGCTCTGAAGGGTATATTTGACTTATCATATCGTCAAAATAAACATTATTAAATGTTTAAAATATCGTCCAAATATCTGGATGTAGACGCGAAAGCATGAGAAACACAAGACACAAAATACACATATGATCCACCTTGCAACTCTTGAAATGCACCAATGATTTCCAGTCTAATGTTTTCAAATTTTGTAGTTACTCTCCATTTCAGAAGGAATCTTTATTTCTAGAAATTTCAAATGCCTATAAATAGGCAAACCTCGACATAAATTGGTAAATTTCGCAGTACTACTTTAATGATGCTCAAGAATGACAGCGACAAATATTCTTTGTTTGAATGAAATCGAATGCTTTTAAGTTTGAGTAAGTATCCGCCCTGTAATAAAAGCATATCTTGTTTAAGCAAATAAGGAAACCAATTCAGAAGAAGTACCACAGATGTGAAAATGTAAAAAGGGCAGTGATTGGCTCCAATAGTAGGTGGCAGCTAAGGGCTATATTTAAGAGTAAAATGTTTTGTGATTGGTCAAAAATAAACAAATGGAAAACAAAACATATTTATTAGACGAAAATATAATTTCTGCAATCATACTGGTATTGTTGATTTTGTGTTCTGGTGAAGCTTAGACAAAATGACCTTGCAGCTTGATAATAATTCCTATGAAACGTCCCACCCACCTTAAAGGACCAAAAGGTGGCAAAAAGGTACCTTATTGTTTTTTTTTATTATACTGGACCCAATATGTAAATCTATTGTAGCCACTTTCAGATTTAAGAATTGTGAGAACCAGAGCTTACTTTAAAGCTATAATGGTGGTGTATAGAAAAGATTTACAGGTCTGGACCATCTTAAGCTACTGTAAACCATATACTGTTCACCGCATCAAAATTTGGCGATCTTAAAAGACTGACAAATTGGCATAGTTTAATTTTTTGCGGTTTCCAAATTTAATGTTCTTAATTTTTTATCTGTTTTAATAGGGCTACTTCAAAGGAAAGATTTTGATCACTATGGGGAGCATATTCTTTCCTATAATAGTAGGCCCCCTTAAGACATGGTTTCCATTACGTTGAAATACACTCTACCATTCAAAATTTTACGATACTGATACATTTACAAACTAGTATGTCAATTTACTAGTAATCTTTATTGTGTAACAGAATTCGAAACTGTATTTCGCATTCTCATATTTTGACGATTTTTGTTTTTAGCGCCAATAGAGTCTAAAAAAATACCTGACAAATGTTTTACAGTTATTGAAACGCATATTGTAACGCATATAACGTACAGTATGCACATGCGTAAAAATATATATACTGAGGGAAAAAAGTTTAGCAATATACTTTGGGGATCCACAGTTTAGTTGAAATAGGACTTTTAATTTAATAGTGTCGAAAAAATATATGTCGACAAACGTTCAAGAGTACGATGACATTAACCGGTTGACGTTTCACATAAAGCAATGTCTGATTTTATGCCCCTTTGCTAAAACAGCTTATCTGGCATAAGTGCAAATAGTTTGCGACTAAAAGTTTCATTATCCTGTCGAATGTTTAGATCCAAGAGAAAGAAAGTGAAAAACGGTTTAAAACTGAATGTCATGTTCACCCTTTTCGTACAATTTTTCGTTGAAACTCATATTTTTCCAATTTACATCCCTTTCAATTGAATAATGCTTGAAATTAAAATGCTCAGAAGATCAAATCCTCACTATGAAAGCGTATTTTGTTTCTTTTGACCCCTTTCAGGTAGCCATAAGGTCATTTTCAAGACACTGACATGTTTGCGAACCTGCCAATTAAAAGATCTAATGCTTCAAAGATCGTCTAAAAAAACCATTATAAATACCCATTATAAATAATTGCTAAACTTTTTCCCTCAGTATACATTCAAGGGAAATATCAGTATATGGAGATATTGTTTTCCCAATCCCACAAAGAATATCTCTTAAAAGAAAGAACTTTCACCTTTTAGAAGCAACTTGTCTCTTTTAGAGTAACCCCAATTATGACACGGGGCACACTTTATCAGTGTTACTGTTGGCTTCAGTAGTCTTTTTGGTATGCGTAATTACTTTTGCTTTCTGTTTCTCAAATTAGTTTCAACTTTAGCGGGTGTTGAGTTATATGGATTTGGATTATTGATATACACACATTATTATGATAGTAACTTGATCTGGCGTACAGTATTACGTCCAGTGGATGAGGTCATACCATTGGATCACGATCAACGAGAGGTTGTCCAATGGTATGACCTAATCCACGAGACATGATACTGTTCGGCAGATCAAATGACTATAATAATAATAATTTTGTATATTAACTTTTTCGGACATTGTTCTGATTTTATAAATTGTTTTGGTCTTCAATCCAGAAAAATTGTAGGAACGTTTGCCATTACGTTTCGGTTCTTGACGTTACGTCAGCATGTTTCCGTCTCTGGTCCCATGCTTGAAATTTACTTTACGCAACATCGCCGTAAAAACAGGTAACCGTCGTTAGCCTCGTTTTAAAGCTGCATAGTCTGTAACTTTTGATCTTTAAATTTTAGAGCTAATGTTTCTATTTTTCAAGAACACAGTAAAAAAACTAAAATTCAAGTATACATTTTACCAACTTCGTAAATCTTAACAAATTATCAGTATCCAAACAACAGCATTTATGTTAAAATTAACTGTCTATAATTATTGGAGGGACGCAAATAATTACCAACAAGAGAAAAACACACCTGCTTTTTTAAGATAATTCACTTTTCCGTGCAGTTTTCAGCTATAGTGAACAGATTTATAGTGAAAACATAACTTAATTCTTTTTTTTACAAATGATTTAAAAAGAAAATAACAAATTTCGAAAAATGTTCAAAGTCGCAGACTTAGTCTCTTTAACGGGTAGTGATACGGAATGAGAAAACTCAGTTTGTTGATCCGGCTGTCTGTATCAGATAGCCAGAAAGCATACAGTTAAAAAGTTATAGGTATATAATAAAAAAAAGAACAGACTGTAGATAATGCTGGTTCCTTGCAGTGTGCAAATGACCTGCTAATATGCTATCGTTGCACCAGTTGCAAATACTAATGAGATTTAAATATTTAGTCTGCAATGTACACCTCTGCATTTGTCTAGCGGTTATTAAGTTTTTAGGTTTCCGGATTGTTTGGGCGTCGGGCTGATTACATTTATTGGTTACCTAATCGAGTATAGCTGCAAACTTTTTTGTAGACAAAGGTCAGCTTAATACAATGAGGCATATATTATAACAAACCAGACATCGTAAACTGATAACTATATTGCATTGCGAAGTTCAAGTATTCATTAAATGAGAGCACAGAATGAATATGATCAGGAGATATCACAATTTTAGACTATGATTTACGTATAATATCAAGTGAAAGTAATCATTAAAAACTGATATTACAATTCAGCATCATAAAATGACCATAGATCATAACCTACATCCGATAACAAGAGAAAGTAATTAATAAATGGTGGTATTACAGTACAGCAGCATTAAATGATCATAGGCCATGAGGCACATGTGATACCAAGAGAAAGTAATCATTAAAAGTTGGTATTAAGATATAGCAGCATTAAATGACCATAGACCATGACCCAGATATGATACCAATAGAAAGTTATCACTAAAAACTGAAACTGGTATTACAATACAGCATCATTAAATGATTATAGATCACGACCCACATATGCTACCAAGATAAAGTAATCATTAAATAAGGGTTTTACAATACTGTAGCATTAAATGAACATATACCATGGTCAAGATAAATTATGATACCAAGAGAAAGTAATCATTATAAACTGGTTTTAAAACCCAACAGCATTTAAAATGACCATAGACTATGACCCACTATTAATACCAAGGGAAAGTAATCATTAAAAATACTGGTATAACTACAATAAAGCAGCATTAAATGACCACAGACTATGACCCACTATTAATACCAAGAGAAAGTAATCATTAATAATATTGGTATAATTACAATGACCAGACACCATGGCTCATATACGGTACAAATAAAAAAGTAATCATTGTATACCAAATAATGGTATTACAATACAACAACATTAAATGACCATTGGCAAAGACTCATATACGGCACACAGAAAAAGTAATGATTATATACTAAATAATGCTAATACAATACAACATAGAATTAAATGACCATTTGAACATAACATTGCCTATATATAGAAGCTAAGGGAAGTATTCATTGGACTTTGGTCAAGAAATATCACAGCCATATCCGATGGTCTGGATGGCGTTTAATTATTAGAAATTGCTTTATTTAATAATAATAAGATAATAAAGAGCAAAATTGTAATGATAAGAGAACAATGAGGCCCCAAAATTAAATAAAAATTCTCTCTGTATTTATTTCTAAGAATAGCAGTACAAAAATAAAGAATACTGACTGATTAGAGTTAAAAGAATAAAGATAAAACGTTATATGACTCATAATTTGGAACGTTGGAGAGCAAGGAGAAAAACCAACCCTTATTGACTGAGAAGGATAACAAGGGTAGGGAGACCCCCTGGGGTATAAATTTAATACAACCACGCAACTAGCAATTTAGCAATATACTACCATGAAACATCTCAAGATTAGCTATCAGAAGCATAAAATAGGCAGTCTATTATTGTCATCATTATTGTCATCCAGGTGCATGACAAACTACATGAAAAGTTGTTCATTTCTACATGCTCATTTCTTTGAATAAATAAAAGTGGTTTAGAATTCGTTTAAAAAAAGATTATGGTGAAAATCTCATTTATAGAAAAGACATATGTTGTAGGTACACGTTGGAATTGCCACAATTCCAATGTGTACCTACAATATATGTTACTGAAAACAAAGAAAAAAACAATTTGGAAATTTACATTTTCCAAGTATCATGTCCATTGTCTTTACCTCTTTTAAACATCCCAAACTGCCAATCAGTATTAAAATTCCTGTAACTCTGCTGCAAATAATTAAATTTGCATTACAGCTATATCTCGAAATTCGAGTTCATGAACTACCTCTTTGCTAACCTGCTAGTTGCGTGGTTGTAATGAGACAGTATTATAGAAGATATAATTTTAAGAATAAGGAAGCTCTTCTAAATGAATGAGCAAAGGGGTACGTGCATTAAGGGGCAAATTTGGCCCCCTCTGGAGCCAAAAACTGAAAGTTGCTTTTCACCAATTTCACCCAATTGGTTTATTAGAAGAATGTTCCAAGTGTAAAATTCTGGCATTTATTTTACTTTTTCCGTTGCTATGGTAACAAAAATGGCCGACAAAATATGCGTAAAATAGAGAAATTGTTATTTTAGCCAAATTTAAGGCTTTATCAAACCGATTTTTTAAGAATTAGATATCAGCACAAGTGAATACAAAAAAAAAACTTTTAATATATTGTGTGCCGAAATAATTCTCATTCTCTGTAAAAATATCTTTATGGTATTTGCTTGTGCTCTATGTTAATTTCTCTGTAAAATGTCTTAAATTTGCTCCAAAATTGTCACTTTCCTATTTTCAGCCTATTTTGGTGGCCATTTTTGTTACCATAGCAACGGTAAAAATAGAATCAATCCCAGATTTTTACACTTCGACTATTGTTCTAATAAACTTATAAGAAGAAACTTGTGAAAAGCAATTTTCATTTTTTTGGCCTTATAGGGGGGCCAAAATACCCTCTTAATGCACGTACCCCTTTTTAATGAGAGTGAATAATGGGCTAAATGTTCAACGATTAGAAAAGAGCAGATCCCCCATCCAGATCCTCACATATAGTACAGAGTAAATACAAAACACAAAATAAAGGCATTTAAATACATTTGTATGTAACTTAATTTAAGCCTCGTATTCAATTTGGTAGGACATAGGCAAACAGTGCAGACCTGGATCAGATGAATATGAAAGAGTTGAGAAAATATCACAATCAAAGACCATATTATTTCAAACAAGTATAGAGTCGTGCTGTGCTTCAAGAAGTATGTTTTCTGCTGGCGTTGATTCATTGTTTGTTGTTGCTCTCATTGCCTGTGTTTTTGTGCTTTTGGTCCATGTTTTGTTGTGTTTAAGTGCCCTTTCTAGTTTTACAATCATATCTCGCTGCTGAAGAAAGAGAATTGGTTGCTTTAGTATAATAATGTATTTGCTATCCTGATGCTGTATGAGTTCTGTGTATCTTCCTCACAGTGCCGTAGCTTGGTCTTTGATCTTTGACTGTGGCATTTCCTGGCCACACTCACTTGCTTTTTCTATCTTAGGCTGCGTTCATCCACATAAATCATGTCTGTGTAAATTGTTACGAGACAGAGAGCTTTTTCCAGAAGATTAAATTCTCCTCATTTACTCGTGTCACACCAAGCAACATTATCTATTGTCCCCAGTGGACTTCACAGTCTGTTGGATTAGGACATGATTTCAGACGTCACTGGTTTCAGACGCCACTGGAATACTGAAGAAATATTTAGACAGACATGATACGGGCAGCAGGCTCTGTAGGTATAATTAACAGTGATTCTAATTCACTTACAAAGAAAACAAGACATCAGATTGGATGAAGACCAATATTTGCGACAGTTTATTTTGCGATATACTGTAGCTAGCAATTCTCCAAAAATTGGCCCCGAGGTAATAAACTTTTTCGTGCTCAACTAAACTGAGCGGCGCGAAATTTCAACTGCTCATGAAAACTAAAATACCGACAAATGATGAAGTGTCTTGCTTCAAGTCTCTCAGATGTTGTATTTATCATGCTGATAAATGTTGGCATTTTAACATTTATCAGCAGGATAAATGTCGTGCTCAGCTGAGTTGAGTATGAAAAAAAAGTTTTATAACCTCGAGGCCTGTATATCACGTTCGAATTCAAAGGATCAGCGCTCTTCAGTGTTGACGAGCTTCTCGAAGCGGTAGAAATTATAATAGAATCATCTTTGAGAAAGCCTATTTAAATTATCTTATGCTGCCGATGAAACAGACGCACCGACTGCCGCGGTCCAAATAATGCTAGCCAACAAGAGCTCTGCTTGGCCCAAAGAAATATTTCCAACTTTTGGTGTAGGGGAAAGGGATGAGATACTTGCTGGGGCTATAAGTACCCAAACCAACAATATGCCACTAGAAGGGGTGTGCAACAGTTTAAGCTGCATAGTGTGTAACTTTTGATCTTTTAATTTTTGAAATAATGTTTCTATTTTTCAAGAACTCAGTAAAAACACTAAAATTCAGGCATACATTTTACCAATTTCGTAAATCTTTACAAATTATCAGTATCAAAACAACAGCATTTATGTTAAAACTTGACTGTCTATAATTATTGGAGGGACGCAAAAAATTACCAACAAGAGAAAAAACACCTGTTTTTTTTTAGATAATTCAGTTTTCCATGCAGTTTTTAGCCATAGTGAACAGATTAACTTAATTCTGCTTTTACAAATGATTTAAAAAGAAAAGAAAACTTTTCGAAAATGTTCATAGTTGCAGACTTAGTCTCTTTAAACGTAGGAAACACACTATTGTTAATAATTCCCACAAAACACAACACAATTGTTAACCAGCATTCAACAAATCCACCAGCATTTACGCGCCATCGAAAAATAAATTTCCGACCTTATATCCGACGATGAAAGTTTTGAATACAGTTATCTTCTCCCAATTAATAGAATAAACAGTTTGGACCCTCATCAGCCCGACAAAACTTTGGGCCTGTTCTGGATCTGGATCCTATATCACGCTTTCAAACTACTCTTAGCTGTCAAAGTAGTCCAATTCATTCTCCACCGTTTTTCCATAAGATATGCGATAAGGACCACTGTTCTATGAATTGAACCACACGATTACACCTCCTGCTATGCCACCTATATCAAGTTGTGTGCCATACGCTAAGCCCCTCTTAGAACCACGCTATGTGCTGCATACAAATGCCTCTGATATCAATCTATGTCTATATGCAAACGTATTACTCCAAGGACAAAGAATGCTGCAACAAGTGTATTAATGCAATGTCTATGTATTGTTGTCTGAAATGCCACTGTGTGATAATCAAATGATGATCAATTATTGAGAGACATCTTTAAATCTTTGCCTAAAAATGTCGTCTGCTGTAAACCTTTGCAAACAGTTTGGAACCAGATCAGGCCCCACGATGCGTCGGGCCTGATCTGGATTCATACTGTTTAACACTCTGATGGTATTCATGAAATCAATTTTCGAAACAGTCAATTTGAAAAAAATCGGCAGACTACAAAAATCCTGGAAAAAAGCAGGCACATCGTTAATAGAGCGAGCAGACAAGAAGCTTTATTATTCAATATGAGCAGTCTCATCCAAACTATTTTCTCGTCATTTGAAATGAAGCTATTTTTGTGCATCCAAATTGTGCATCTCGCCAAATATAATTAGTAAGAATTCCACATGCATTTTGCATTATTTGATTTGGATTGTCTAGACCTGTTGAGTTATTCAAAACAAGAAAAAGAAGGATTTTATATGTCAGCTAACCTAGAATATGTGCGCCAGGCCATGCTCTGGTACTTATCGTATATGCTGCGTCATGTGCGGATCCAGACATTTTCGTCAGGGGTGGGGCCGCCGCCCTCGAAAAGCAATTGCTTCTTTAGGGGGATGGGGTGTCGGATCAGTATTTCTAAGGAGTCATGTAGCCACTTTAGTCACATGAGATTTTCCAGTGGGGAGGAGAGGTTCTGACACCCGGTCCCAAGCCCCTTTGGATACGCTAATGTGTTTAAAGTCATTATTTAAACAGGCATGTGCCCCTTTCTAGTTGGACTATATGCATCAAATTTGGCTTGAACCTATATCTACGAGGGCTGATTGATTAGTTGTGAGCCTTATATGAGAGGGTTTGACTTTTGGCGGACGTAATGCATTATTTTTCTCAACATATCCCCTTCAGTATCTATATACATGTAATTTAGCCAGCAATGTTTAAGGGCTTTAAAAGTCCGTTTCTCAATCATTTAAAAAAAGTCTTCACTGCACGTATGACGTTATCACCTGACTGAAAGTGAGAACCGAAAATGGATTTTTATCATTTTTTGAAGTAGATGAAAAAATGAGTGATATGACCAGGAAATTCCACAACTACATACTGCAGACCAACGCATGGCACCGCGAGGAGACATACAGAACACAACAAAAGTAAAGCAACCAGCTCTTTCTTTCCCAGCGAGATGATTGCAAAACTAGAAAAAACACAAAGTACTGCAAAACAAAATAAAGACCTAACACTATACCCCTGGTGGAACGAGGTCAGTCAAATAAGGTGGATGATCAATCAATTCAAAGTCATTATCGATAATGGTAGCCATGGCAATGGCCAGGGACATTGCCCTGGTGGCACAACACACCTATATTGAGTTTCAAATGGCGCCTAAGTTTAATATTTTCTATGAACTGCCCTAAGAAGCGCTGTGCCATTGTTTGTTTGTCTCTTTTAGACACCACCAGAGTCTCAATAAACTTAGGTCATGACTTTTCCAGCTTATGAAACAGTATTTGCCTTTGTTGATGCTTACATTGATGCGACTGTTCTTTGGCCTCGGTGGTTAAATGATGGACTCACGTTTCTTACATAGTCAAAACAATTTTGAGGAAATTCATCAGGATCTGCCTCAAGAATGTTCAAATCGCTTTGTGTGCTTCTGATCTACTGTCAGAAATCTTGGTACCCAACGGGCTGAGAGCTTTCTCATTGCAAGATGTTCTGTAGAAATGGGATGTACGCTTTCCTGTGAGATCACAACTGTACTGGCTATATCCTTCTGTAAATCGCTTGCCAGCTATAACTTATTGACCATTTCTGGAAATGCATAAGTTCCAGGCCTTCCAGGATGAGCGTCATGCTCGAGGCTCTGCCTGCACACGCATAAATTTCGCCACCCAACATTTTACAATAGCACATGAAAAGACATCATTGGTAGAAATGTTGTATTTCTATCACTTTCTTTTGATCTGTGATGAACAATGGATTTTTGGTCAATGCATATATTATTGAGCCACGACATGAGATTTCCAAAAATGTACATGTATGTGCGACCAGCGAAGGCTCAGACCAGCCTACACATACGCACAGTCTTATCAGAGCCGTTGCGAGTCGCTTGAATACTCTATGAATCCTTGGCTACTGACCGAACATCATTTGGTCTTTCTAAGATTAAAAGGTGGCTGCATATGCTAGTCTGAGTATACAGTTGTCAAAATACCACATTGTTGGAAATCTCATGTCGCGGCTCAATTATATGTACTGGTAGCATCGTATACTCCTGTTTTTTCTTGTCCCTTTTTAATAAAAAAATAAAATGTAATAACAATACTGAGATCATTGATTTGGTGAAACCAAGTTAGACTGCTAATGCAATACAAGCTTTGCAGACAATTGGAACAGCTTCGGCCAATTCCATGGAATCAGATCTAGGATGTACATTGAGGTTCTACTTTGATAACCTGACGCTGACGTCACAGAAAACATGCAAATACTAAATCATGTTCGGTTGATGTGAAACCGTTTAAACGGTTACAACATTCCACAAGATGCTATGAACAAAGTTTAGTTTTTGTTTTTAAAAAATATATTGCTTTAGCGATATATAGCGATATATAGCGATATTTGATTGAAAAAACACACATAAACTTCAATTATTCTGTTGACAGAATAATGGATTTTCACGTGCTACAGAACTTATTTTCCTTACGCCAGTTCCAGCTAACAAAATGCAGCATTTTCATACATACATGTATAACTACGCCTTATAAACATCCGAGGCTTGAGTCTCGAACTGGGCCGAGATTTTCCGATTGGCACTGCAGGCTGACACTTTTTGCACATGTCCCGTTTTGTATGACGCCAGATGCTTGAGTTATACAGTCAACTGTTTCAAGTTGCAAATGGCACGCCAAAAGTCTCTAGATTTCGTCCTCTTTGTTTCATTTATCATTTAACAGACGTCTGGTCATATACTAGAGGTTCATGAATCAAATTGAGTTTTATTTCAGTTTAGACTGACAGGAATGCATCATAATAGAAACTTAGAGGTGTCTTAATTTCTTCCTGTCCTTCTTAATTCAATAAAACCGGGACATACATCAGGATCGATGTCAGGGATGCCAAGGAGCGTTGATCTGTTTTATGGCTGAAGTGACATGAAATGTGTCTAATACGTAATGGAACCCGCATCATAGGTGCAGATACAGAAATATTTTGAGAATTAAAATTATAAATATACAGGGTGGATTGTCACGTGTTTTGTCATGATGCACGGTACAGATAAAATGGCGGACTCATCTCTTTCATAATGGCAATAAACTTGTTCTCTTTGTTCTGGTAATTGTATTCATCAATCCATGCACAACTTTCCAGGTTATTTTTGGCGGGTCCAATAAGACCATATTATTATTATAAAGTTCCTTGTTTGGAAAAAACACACTGTCAACTGACAAATGCAAGGGTACACTGTAACTCGCTTAAAAGTTTGCGACTGAGCCTTAGCACAACGTACAATGTTAACCTTTTAACAAGAAATATCTAAAAACTAGAGGACCTGACGGTCCTGAAGCGCACACCTGATCTCCTTGATAATGTTAAAATAGGTCAAGATCAACTACGGCTTATAATGAAACATATTTTGTTTTATGGGGGTTGCTGCCATTTTGGTCAAGTGACCTAAAACAATCTAATGAATACTCCATCAAACAGCCCAGTGATTTCTGAGGAAAAGATATTTAGATATGTATGTGGCAGTCCAAATGAGTGGGCTTGGATAAAAGGTCACATGTCAGCTTGACATTTGGTACTTATATAAAACTGTTGTCTCATTAGGTTAAACATTTCTTGCAAGTATTATGATTTCGGCCGAAACGGTCATTGAAAAATGAACATTTCAAGATTTTCCCCATATAAATGCTTCAGGAATCAAATTTTACCTTGCCATAAAGTAGGTCAAGTTCAACCTAGATTCATCAAATCTTGTAGGGCCCACATTCCCAATGCTACATACCAAGTTCCAAGGCCATTGACTTTTTGGTTGCAGAGAAGAAGATACTTAAATGGGTTTTACCATACATGGGCGTGGTGGCCATCTTGGTCATGTGACCAGTACAATTTGCATAAGGTTTGGCTAACCTATCATAAGGAGTCTTCATATGAAATTTGAGTTTCAATTGACTTAGTGGTTTCTGAGGAAACTATGTTTTAATGTGTTAATGGTACTCTAATATGATCGACCTTGGCTGAAAAGTTAAAGGTCAACCTTGACCTTTGAAACTTATGTATAGCCATTGTCTCATTAGGTTTAACATATCATATGAGAATGATGACTTTGGCTTCTACAGTATTAAAAAAAATCAACTTTTCAAAAAACATTCCCATTTAAATGCATTAGGAAGCAAATTTGACCTTGACGTTAAGTAGGTCAAGGTCAAGTTAGGATCATCATTTGAATATACTTGGTAGGCTCTACAGCCCCAATGCTACATACCAAGTTCAAAGGTCACCGGCCTTCTGCTTCTGGAGTAGATGATTTTAAAGGTCTTTTTACCATATATGGGCATCGGGGTCATCTTGGCCATGTGACCAAAATATTTTGTATAAATTTTGGCTAATATTGCATAAGGAGTCTTCATATGAAATTTTAGTTCAATTGGGCCAATGTTCTTTTTTTTTTTTTTAGAAAACTTTGTCTTGGTATATTGATTGGACTCCAATATGAGCGACTTAGCTGAAAGGTCAAATGTCAACCTTGACCTTTGGAACTTATTTATAGCCATTGTCTTATTAGATTAAATATATCAAGTGAGAAAAATGAATAAGGCTTCTACAGTTTAAAAAAAATCAACTTTTCAAAAAAAATTCCCATTTAAATGCATAAGAAAGCAAATTTGACCTAGACGTTAAGTAGGTCAAGGTCAAGATAAGATCATCATTGGAACAAACTTGGTAGGCCCTACATTCCTACTGCTACATACCAAGTCCCAAGGTCATCGGCCTTCTGGTTCTGGAGAAATAGTAAGTGAGTATGATCAGGAAATACCACAATCACAAACTGCAGACAACCCCGTGGCACCGCGAGGAAGAGCCGCTCAACCATCACGAGACACCAGGAAGACAAATTAAGCAAAGCAATCAGCTCTCTCTTCCCCATCAAGATGATTGCAATACTAGAACGGACATAAAGTAACGGACATCAAAACATAGAACAATTACAGACTCCCACAATGGGAGTAACAATAAACAAAAAGTCAACAACAACAGAACCACCGCCTTAGAACGGACAGCAGCCTAAGCCACCGGGGGGCTTAAATGCATTTTACAGGTACCAAATCTTCGCCCTAGATTCTGCTGTTGTTGAAGTACAAGAAATGTTCAGCTCGCATGGAGGCCATCTAACTAATGCAATGTATCATCATGGAAAACACTCTAATCAAATTAACACTCCATGATGAAACAAAGAAAAGGGCTCATGACTCACAGATAGTCAGAGCTAAAGAAAACATCAAGTTGAGCCACGGTGGGTCCAGCTACAGATAAGCATCAGGCACCAACCCACCGATTAAAGCTTTACGTCAGAGCCGTCATAGAGTCTGAGGCCTGACCCACCGTCGTGCAATTAATGAGGAAACCATAGCTTTAAACCATGATTGGGTTTAAAACTAGGCATGCAGACTGTCGCATGATATCCAAATTATATCCAACCCTTATATAACGTTTTACTATCTTTTTGAATTGTTCACTAAAATTAGGTTTTCCAACAATTCGTTTGAATTTATAGACTAAATCACCATAAAATATAGATTCTGATATGCCTTGTTGCAGAAGAGTTTTTAACCCAATGTTGTATTTAACAACTAACTCTGAGTGTCTGTAGTAGAATTTAGAAAATGCTTTTCGAATTTTATGATATCTATAACCTTGTTTTAATAATTTAGCAGTTAAAAATAAGTTTCTGTTGTTGAAGTCATCAACATTAGAGCACACTCTAGCAAAACGAATAAGCTGAGAAATATATACACCATAGGAAGGAGAGCGAGGAACATCTCCATCAAGAAATGGGAAATTTGCTATTTCAAAATTAAAATCATCCCGTTTATCATAAATTTTAGAAGAAACTATGCCATTTGTTATTGACAAGTTCAAGTCCAAAAACGGAGCTTCAGTATCAGAAGAATTCGCCTTATTTAACTGAAGTTCAGTGGGATATATCTGACCTACCATTTGTTCAAAATAAGGATTATCAATATTAAGTAAGTCATCTAAATATCTGGAGGTAGAGTTAAAAGCTTCAATAATATCAGCTTGATTATTGTCTGACAGAGATAACATAAAGTCTCTCTCATAACAAAACAAAAACAAATCTGCAACAAGAGGAGCACAATTAGTACCCATTGGAATACCGACAATTTGTCTATATAATTTTGAGCCAAATCTTATAAATATATTGTCCAAAAGATAATGGAGCGCATCACACATTTTCTGACATGACCACAATTTATATCGTTTAGGTTGTTCAGAAGTAAAAAAGGCATTTTTATCATTACAAGCCAAATAAAGTGAGCCCTCTCTGTTAAAAGTTTGTTCAATTAATTCTGTTAGTTTTTCTTTTATTAGATTATGAGGCAATGCAGTATAGAGAGTAGAGAAATCATATGTAGACAAACCAGATGCTAGAAAACCTCTAGACTTCATTTTATTAAGAATTTCACCTGAATTTTTAATAGACCAAAATAAAGAAGATGTTTTTAAAGGGTTTTTACAATATATAGGCCTGGCGGTCATATTGGTCATGTGACCAGAAACATTTGAACGAACGTTCGTTTCCGCATCCTAAGGAGTCTTCGTATGAAATTTGAGTTGGATTGACCCAGTGGTTTCACAGGAGAAGATGTTTGAAAATGTTGACGGACGGACGGACGCTGGACGCCGTAGTGACTGGTCTTAATTGTATCGATTCCTGATCTTTGTTGTCTGCTGTGCAGTCGTTAATTATGTCGTTGGATAAGAAATTAATGCTTATTTTACATGTAATAACCAAATAAATTGAGTATAACGTTTTAACATTTTCATATATGTGTTATTGTGAAAATGGTTTGTTTTTGGAAATCTCATAACTTATACAAGAGCGCCCTTGGAACTTATATGAGGGTGACTGTTAATAAGGGTATAGACAAATGTACTTTTACCCTAAGCCAAGCTGTGAATTTTGATAGATAGGCAGTTGGTGAGGTCAAAGTGATAACAAAGGCACAAAGGTAATTGGCAGCAGTTTAAAAACATTTTACATAGTAGCCAAAGACAATAGCATACGATTTCACAGAATAGAAGTCTCAACTGACAATTCGATTTTTTTTTGTCATCTGCTGACTTTATTTCTGACAATATGGCTTTCCTGTAGCAGTGTGATTCTAAAGATTCTGATAAAATAATGTTTCATAGTACCTCTAGGCGTGTATCCGATGTATTTTATAGAATACACACTCTAAAAGGGGTCTGTGGATACTCCCTTATATGGGGTCAGGGAGTTAAGCCCTCGGGTGGAAAAATGGTTTCAGAGCACTTCACAAGGCTAAAATGATCTCTCAAGACACACCATAATTGACCCTGGCATTCGAGGTCGCTAAAAATAAACAGTGACGTGGATGTCGTCAAAATTTAAATATATGCAAATTACTCACCCAATGAAACGGCAAGATATTTATATTAACCAATATAATTTTTATATAAATAGGTTCAAAATCAGTATGGTATCAAACGATACGAAATAAAATAGATTTAAAAGTGGTACATGTGCATGAATAAGGGTCGATGGATAAATTCGCCAAAACAATTTTACTTATGGGAAAAAACAACAGTCCACGCAGTGTATCATCATAGAAAACTACGTGAATCCCCATCCTGTATCAGTTCAAACTTATGTTGTGGATGCTCAAAAGAACCGCCTCATTGATGGTTCTTATGAGCACCCACAACAAAGGCTTTGCTTATGAAGCAGTTATTGTGAGCATCCATAATATACGTTTGACTTGATAAATAGATAAACAGCTTTCCCTTACGCATTTTTATCTGTAGACTCGCTACTACAATGTACCTATCACTAACATCAACAGAACGTCTCTGTGCAGATCAGAAAGCAACACACGACAACAAATGGAAGAGACAGAAAAAAGTTCAATCTATAGTATTAATTAAACATTTACATCATAGTCACGCCTTTTAACACTTTTACAAACAGAGCAGACTCAGATCTGGCAGCTCTAAGAGCTGACTAATCTGAGTCTAGTCTTTTTGCTTATAGAAATATGATCCTACACTAGTGGACAAGACATGTAATATCTGTGTTCTATGAACAAACGTGAAAGTGTATTTATATATTTAGTCATATGGGGTGGAGCTTAGCATGAATATTCATGAAGGAAAGGGTTAAAGTGAAACTGGGTATAACCTAATGCAGATTTTGATAAAACAAAAGAGGGTTGTTTCTCAATTAATCAATTTATATGATGCATTTGCCAACCTTCATCCTAGATTCCATTGAGTTTAATCAGGCATATGGACAAGAGTGCACAATTGAAATGTTTTTTCTTCTTTATCAACCAAAACACATGTTGTTGGTGCTCAAATGAATCGTCTCAATGAGATGGTTCTTCTTATAACAGAAAATACATGTTAGAATTGATAGATAAGAAAATATTTACAATTTTACCCATTTTACGGAGTGGCTGCTGCCAGTTAACTGGTAGCAGCGATTTTACGTTAAAATGGCTGCTGCCAGTTGACTGGTACATTGTAGCAGCGATTTTAACGTAATATGGCTGCTGCCAGTTAACTGGTTATAGCCATTTTAACGTGAAATCGCTGCTGCCAGTTCGCTTCAGTATTTTATTGTAGTGTGTATAATAAGTTATTTTGCATCGACTGAAGTAGCAAAATGTTAGTGAATGCCTTACTTACTTTGTTTAACGTGTTTCCGAATTTGTTTCATGTTAAAGTGTGAGTATGGGCTATGTTGAGCTTCCAAAAACGTAAAAGAGTGACTATATAACAAACAAACAAACAAATATGTTGTTGCTAGTTTTGATTAATTTTAAAAGCGCACATCTTATTATTACGGAAAATAAAAGTTTTGCTGTTTGAATCCCATGGCCTTTTTAATGGATCCAACAATGCAAGAATTTAAACTAAAACATCTTCTGCTGAAATTATTTGAAATTACAATCTCCTATCATTCTTCGGGAGTTAATACTTTGCAATGTCACTTCATGTACAAAAATCTAAAGAGTTTTGTTAATGCAGGATGCACAGGACGATCGTAGTCAAATATGTTTAAATTATGTCACAAAAGGGCCTAATGTATTTGCTAACATTAGTCGTTAATTTTATTGTTGCTTTCTATACAATGTTTGTACGATATATATATATTGTCTTCAAAAGCAAAATAAAATTAATAAAACTTAAAATCCCATTTTGTTTCCAAACCCTCTGTGAATAATTACATGCGCGGATCCAATGGGGGAACTGCGGATCCGGACCTCAGACCATCCATTTTAAATTGTGCAACTTTGTCTGAACCACCCTGGTCTCCAACTAGACACCCTCTCCCCTCCTGAGACACATTTCTGGATCCAGCTTTACATTATTGCATGTATGAACACTGGTTTGCACCATGCGTCACCGACTCAAACCTTCTTGTCAAAATAAAAATAAAAATTTAACTGGAAGCAGCGAATTTACGTTAAAATCGCTGCTACCAGTTAACCGGCAGCAGCGATTTTAACGTAAATTCGCTGCTGCCAGTTAACTGGTAGCAGACCTTGCCCCCATTTTATTTTATTTATCTTGGCCTATGTCAATGATGCAAAAACTCACAAATTGTTCATCTTGCCCAGTCTTCGTACCAACAAAGATAAACAATGTGATTTTGTTTGTGATGATGCATTACGTCCCAGTCAACATTTTTTTCAGGCATGTGTTGACGATGTCCTGTCTTCCTGGATTCAATCATTAATAAGCAGAGGATATAGTGTCTAGCTCAAGGACATAATGCAACGCCTCAGGTGAATCTAGAAGAACCGACCGTTCGATCTCAAGTCCGACACATTACATTTGTACGCGCTCATCAGGCCGCTCCACTCTCTCCAGCTCTCTCTCTCTCTCTCTCTTTCTCTCTACTCAGTGGCGGATCCAGAGGGAGTTCAAGGGGTTCCTTTGAACCCCCTTCCCTCTACCGTTTTTAAATATCCTATGAAATGAAATAATTTCTCAGTGATACCAAATTATTTCATTTTCATGGGATGTTTAGGAAAACTGAGACAAAATCAGCAAACCGAACCCCTACGCAGCTTTGTACAAATGAACCCACTTCAAGAAATTCTGGATCTGCTCCTGCTACTGCATAGCTACTTGACAAATCTTCACCATATGCTTAGACGTGGCTGAGATAATAATAACAATGTGTTGATGTTACTGTCGGTTAACCTCGCGTTGTTAATTATATGGGGAGCAGAGGACAAAGTCCCGATGGGGATCAACAGACAAGACAAACACATATATCGTTTTGTTTTTGACAGCCTCAGATTGTTTACCATAAGATGCAAGTGGGGATTCAGACTGTTGCACTCCCACTAATGTTTGGCCATAACTGGAGGAGGTAAAATCAAATCGTCTGCTTTTCTCGTCTGTTGAAATGTTTAAGAAGCCTCTATGGCAAACAGTGTGGACCCAGATCAGATTGCTCCTATATAGGAGCAGTCTGTTCTGGGTTCACGCTGTTTGCTTCTATACTTAATTCGTCAGTAATGCTAGGCAATTATTTGCAGCAGACTACTTCAACAGACGACATTTTCAAATGCATTTTTTTCTTGGCGCTTTCAGGGTTAACTCTCGTTTCCTCAAAGTGTACTGGAGATATCGGTAGTTTGAGTTAGATGGACTGGGTTGATCAATGCTAGTAGACGAATAAAACAAGATGAGCGTTTTCATATTTAAGAAATGCAAACGACAATACCTTTTCAAACATATTATGAAGCTATTGGGTCACTGTAAATACGGCGCATCATGAATGCGTAATTAGGACTGGTCTACCTTAGACATAGGTAAAAGCTGAAAATGAGGCTTGATTTTATTCGAAAGTAACTGTATCATCATCCGCCAAAAACGTTTTATTCAACCATTAAAACGCCAGCCGAAAATGTCTATTTTATTTCATTCTTAGCAGTGAAATCAGTGCATATCTAAAACAAATAAAAATGTATTTTCACACAGTGAAACTAGGGATTGATATCGGCCTATATTATCACTAGTGATTGATATCAACGTGACTTTTTGGGTTACCTCTGACTTTTCCATTTTACTGAATGCAGCTCACTTCGAAAGTTCAAACGCCTATAACTTCCTTATTTGTGAACAAAACATCAAATGTGGGTAGGCATTTTCTTAGTAAGCACATGAGGCACATTTTTGTACCAAAATAATTAAGATTTGATGATTTTTTTCGATTTTGCCTTTTAATCAAATCTCGTTTCAATGAGTGAGACAATGCATGTAATACCTATGTCACTTAACGTCATCAAACATTTGTGACGTTGCTTGTCTGAAAAAAAATATTTTTATCTGTATGTTCCGATGACTATAGATTGAACTCGGTTTTCTGTCACAAATACTCCTTTGTCTTCTTTTATAGTATTGTGATTTGGCTTGAAGCAAGATTAATTGATTACATGTAACTGTAAATCTTATAAAAAGTATAAAATAAAATGAACATTTACTTTTTATCGGTAAAAAACAAATATATGTCATCTCGTGAGCTGAAAATCATGAATATTAAAGTTGCCGCCTTTGCCGTGACCAAAAGCTCAATTAAAATAAAATATATAACATTCACCTTGAACTGTGACCTACATTTGCAACACTACACCTTATAGATGTAAACAGTGTTACGCCTTGTGTTGGCCATAACTAAGGAACTGCTGGACCTACTGTCGTGCCAACCAAAAGTGACAGTGACGTAATACTTTGTTTACAACTGCTAAGAAACCTTCTAACGTGAACACTTCACATAAGCAAACGCGCATCGATAGATCACTTGTGTATCAATCCCTGCGGATAGGATTGATACACAAGTGATCTATCGATTCTAAGTCCCTGATCACTTTGTAAGCAAAAAATGACGTCACTGTCACTCTTGGCTGACGGAACAGTAAAGCCTTGATAAACAATGTGTACCACATCTATTTACATTTGTTGTATACTTTGTATGATGACCCTTACAACCATACCAAAATATATGACATTGACCTATTTTAGTACAGCTCTACTCTGAACTAGATGTGTTTTGGGGGTATATGTGTTTACAATCTTTTATTCAAGAAGCATGCAAATTTCCCAGTAGGCAAAGAGTTAAACAACCTCGGATTTGCTGCATTATCAAAACAGCAGCTAGCCAGATGGGACATATTGAAAACAGTAAATAAATTACGCGATACAACAACTGAGAAATCATTAAAAAACTAGACAGTTGAGTGCTTCTCAATGAGTTTAATACTTTATGTTTTAGAAATTCAGCCAATATATTTTGCAGGCCTTATTTCACACATCGGATAGGCGGCAATCGAAAACGCTAATACTATCGAAGAACATAGATAAAAATCATTAAAAACAGAGTTTCGATTGTCATTTGTCGCCCGACTGGCGACAAATGGCAATCGAAAACACTGTTTCTAGCGATTTCTGATCCGCGTTCGTCGATTGTTAAGAGCGTTTTCGATTGCCTCCTAATCGGTGTGTTTCAGGTTAATTTTGTATTGTAACATGTATTGGTTTCGATAATACAAGACATTGGGCCGAGTACTCACAACATATTACAGAAAAAAAACTAAATCTATGCCCAACCCCACTCCTCACTCCTACTCTCAAACTCACATAATTCCGAGGGTTATAAAACATGCAAAATGCAGAATGTTTTATTGAGATTGAGCACTCCTTTCTGGTGAAAATTGTAAACAGTAAAACCTGTGTAAAACGGGCACTAAAAATAGATACAACAAAGATTTTAATGACAAATGGTAGCTTAATGAAAGTCGAAAGTATTGCAGAATGCTCCCCTTTGCAATACGCTTGACCTACATTACGCGATATTCGATATTGAAAACCAATTTTTGGTCTTTTTACACAGGTTTTACTGAAATTGTAATTATCTGCTTCACTATGATTTTTAACCTATCTGGTGCTGGGAAATAGAAAACTCAGCCATGAAAAAAAGTAATCTACTTTTGTTATAATTATTTTGCATGGTATGCAATTTTACGTGACAGCTATTTTTTATTATTAATTATGCGTTGATGTTTTTTTTTTCAAGTTAAAATTAATCCGTTGTTAACTTGTCACGAAAATCTGCATTAGCCACGTTTATTAGCGTTTTGGGTAACAGATATAGTAATAATTGAATAAATCTGAAAGCGAAAGTCCTTATAGGTGCTTAAAACTAGTTCAAGCAAAACAAACGATTTTATCACATGACGTCGCGTCTGTGAGTGATACAACGCAATTCAGTAAAATCGATAAACCACTAGTGGTTTACAGATTTGGTAACGTAACCTAATGACGTCCATTGTAACGTTGCGAAAAAAATGACAAATATTGACGTTTTCACGCCTTAACTGCGATTTTTAAGCAATGCTGATGTCATTTGATAAATAGAATCCAACATTCGTGCATATTATCACTTTTCATCTCGTTTATTAAATTCAATAAGACATGAGCACTCATGTAAAATCTTTTATATAAAAGAAATTAGAAAAATGAAAAGTCTGCCATTTAATAACCACGATTCAGCCAATTATATTCAATGAGTGTACTTGATGCTGTAAATCATATCAAAGAACAATCACTTTGATGAAAATTCTCTACTTATGCTAGAATAGAGTAAATGGGAAAAGGGAAAGGACACCGATCGAAAATATAAAATACAAACTACCTATCAGGTTTCTTTTTCAAACTTATAATCCGTTAAAACATTTGAAAGTCCATGCTACCCAAAAACTGTTTTGCATACAATTTTTATTGGAACTGTAGAAAAATTGATATAAATGTACACGTAAGTGAAAACTAAACAGGGCTTCCACCACGATACTTTAACGGACATCTTATAATTAGAAGGAAAATGTTTCTAAGTTAATGACTACTAAAAGAATGCAGGAGATAGCAGATTTAAATTATCAAACGTATTAAATTTGATTTGCGATAACTCAAATCGACAATATCAAAGATTTCACTTTTGATTGTTGTACTGAGGAGAATATTTAGCATCAATATAGGAATAGATAAGAACACACCATCTCTTTTAAAGCTGCATACTCTGTAACTATGAACATTTTTCGAAAATTTTTATTTTCTTTTTAAATCATTTGTAAAAGTAGAATTAAGCTATGTTTTCACAATAAAAATGTTCAGTACAGCTGAAAACTGCATGGAAAAGTGAATTATTTTATCAAATAGGTATATTTTTCTCATGTTGGTAATTATTTGCGTCCCTCCAATAATTCTAGAGCGTTGAATTTTAATATAAATGCTGTTGTTTTGATAGTGATAACTTGTTAAGATTTACGAAAATGGTAAAATGTTTACCTGAATTTGAGCATTTTTACTGTGTTCTTGAAAAATAAAAACATTATTTTTAAAATTAGAAGATCAAAAGTTACAGAGTATGCAGCTTTAACATATGTTTTGGGTGCTCAAAAGAATAGCCACATTGAGAGGATTCTTTTGAATACCCACAACAAATATTTTGCTTGAGGAATAGAAAATAAATGCGCACCCGTATGTGGAGGCCTGATCAAGTAGCACATGAATCTAATATGATATTGTCAGCATTTATAGTTAAGGCCCGTAATACTCCCTTCACACTCAACCACGTTCTTACTTCGTCCTTGAAACATTGGATGGATTATTAAAATTAGGGGATAATTGTATTCAAAAAATTCATTTTGGAAGGTATATCGTCGGATATACGGTCCGAAATTTAGTTTAACGGTGTCGCATGAGTGGAGCCATAAAACGTGATTTCCGACCGTATGACGAATACCTCCCCAAATGAAAATTTGAATATGGTTATCCACATTCTGCTAAAAATGCACTTCTGAAGTTTCGTCTCAAATTGGAGCGTCACAAGCTGCCAAAAAAAACCTGCACGTCATCGAACGAAATGTGACGTAATTAATGACGTCAAACTATTTCCACAGTATATCGCAGGATATACTGTCGCAAATTTGTGTCGCTATCCAATCAGACGTCGCGCTTAGCTTATGTGTCTTTTTAAAGTTTTGGTGTCTTAAAGATTAATTTCAGTAAGATGGTTCTATTTAGCTCTAATCACTTTTGACTTGCACATTATCAAGAAACAGTTTCTCAGATCCACAATTTACCGTATTCGACCTAAACAAGTTCCTATACGCTCACACCGAGCACACCCTTGATATTATAGTCAATTGTAGACTATATGCACTTTTGACAAATTTACTTATCAACGCACATGTATCTAAATGTGCACAGGATTAGAGGCGCAGTGTTACATGTACCTGAACTTAAGATTAAACAAATGCACGTGTGCATTTGACGTGCAACATATTGAGTTAATCCGTGCATGTACAGTGTACGTCATGTGAAAAAGGTTTGAACATTGAACTCAATTTCCTTTGTTTGGAAAAAAACTGTAGTGCACGCCATGTACACGAGATTGTAACCTAAAGTTCAGTCTCCGCTGTATGGAGAGGCAACTGTAGTGCACACCATGTACACAAGGTTGTAACCTAAATTTCGGTCTCCACTGCATGAAACACTGCCATGTGCGCAAGACTGTAACCTTAAGTTCAGTCTCCACTGTATGGAGAGGCAACTGTAGTGCACACCATGTACACAAGGTTGTAACCTTAAGTTCGGTCTCCACTGCATGAAACACTGCCATGTGCGCAAGACTGTAACCTTAAGTTCAGTCTCCACTGTATGGAGATACAACTGTAGTGCACACCATGTACACAAGGTTGTAACCTTAAGTTCGGTCTCCACTGCATGAAACACTGCCATGTGCGCAAGACTGTAACCTTAAGCTCAGTCTCCACTGTATGGAGAGTCAACTGTAGTGCACACCATGTACACAAGGTTGTAACCTTAAGTTCGGTCTCCACTGCATGAAACACTGCCATGTGCGCAAGACTGTAACCTTAAGTTCAGTCTCCACTGTATGGAGAGGCAACTGTAGTGCACACCATGTACACAAGGTTGTAATCTTAAGTTCGGTCTCCGCTGCATGAAACACTGCCATGTGCGCAAGACTGTAACCTTAAGTTCAGTCTCCGCTGTATGGAGATACAACTGTAGTGCACACCATGTACACAAGGTTGTAACCTTAAGTTCGGTCTCCACTGCATGAAACACTCCCATGTGCGCAAGACTGTAACCTTAAGTTCAGTCTCCACTGTATGGAGAGGCAACTGTAGTGCACACCATGTACACAAGGTTGTAACCTTAAGTTCGGTCTCCACTGCATGAAACACTGCCATGTGCGCAAGGCTGTAACCTTAAGTTCAGTCTCCACTGTATGGAGATACAACTGTAGTGCACACCATGTACACAAGGTTGTAACCTTAAGTTCGGTCTCCACTGTATGAAATACTGCCATGTGCACAAGACTGTAACCTTAAGCTCAGTCTCCACTGTATGGAGAGGCAACTGTAATACGCATTCCTACGACTAAGGTAAATAAATAGATCAGATCTGATCAGATCAGGTTTTCATTATATATAGACATATCAGCCTTATGGAGTTCTATAAATAGCAAATACATGTACCCTAGTCCTAATGGAAATTTTCGCGAGAACTTCATTTTCGCGAATAGCGTTAAAGACATATTTGCTACGTTAAAAACGCGACTAGGGCACCTTCATGTATATCAGTAAACGGCAGAGTAATTTCGTCATTTCTCGAGGGTTTTATTTTCACGAAAATTTCGCAAAAATAAAACCCTAACGAAAATTTTCAAATATAAAGTAACCACTTACTTGTTGGCACTGAAAATTGTATGTAGGTGGGACAAGACAGGTAACTGTTCATTCCCGGTTCTCCTGGGTCCCAACAACCGTAACCATCCCAAGTTGCTGCGCATGTGTCGTTTCTATGAGTAGCACTTCCGGATCCGGTTAAACTGAGCTGTTTTGTACAACAGCGTCTCGCGGCTGTGCAACAGAGTCGCCATCTTAGACACTCGTCTTCTGTTAAAGTCGAGCAGACGGCTTCTCGACTTGTCGAGTTTTCAGCGTCAGCAACTAGTCTATATCCAAGAGGAAATTGTGTCCGATTTGTGATAACTGTCAATGAATGCCATCCATTAGGAAATAAGGGATATCCTTGGAATAGGAAGAAGTAACAGTATGCGCATGAGTGATGATTAAACACTTCCGGATTGAAAATGCCAAGTTTACTTCGACACGTTGAACTGCCAGTCTGTGCTTGTACCTGGGCCTGGAATAATAATAATAATAATAATAATAATAATAATAATAATAATAATAATAGTAATATTAAGTAAGTATATAGTGATGTGTAATGATATGTACTGTAGTATATATCTTTGATCTGCATAAATACGATGTACCCACATATCATTTTATTATAAAAATTTTATCAAATTATTACATGTACGCATTAATCTCGCTATAACACTATTTTACTTATTGTATCATGACTTTGCCGCCTTTGCTTTGATCTATGCTGTTCATTAATTTCGACAAGACTGGTCAAAGGTGGAGCTTATAATTGACATGAATATCTGATGAATAAACTAAAAGATGATTTATTTATTGGTTTTAATACAAGTATTTTAATGTACAAACACTCGTGAATATACAAATATTCGCTCTTATATATGGAAACTCTTCTTCGACTCGTCCCGCCTACAGGAGAGAATATTTGTATATGCACTTGTAAATTATACAATAAAGCTAACTTATTTCTAAGTATTTAACCACGAGAAATGAACACAATATTATAATCATAAGCAATTGCACATGTTTCATATTTTGTAAATTTCCTGCAAATGTAAAAAAGAACTATCGAATTTATTTTAAGTATAGGTTAAAGATCATATATTACAATTATAAAGGAATTAAGTGGGAACGAGCGCAACGAGTGTCCCACTTCATTTCTTTATAATTGTAATATATGATCTATGACCTACTTATAGTTTTCACCCTTTTTCATGACTGCCTTTGGAAACGGTCGAAATGATCACTTAACGATTTACTTGATAGATATTACAGATATTGACAAAATATGTGATTGGTGTTGGCCAAAAATTCAATTACCGTGCAAACTGATTGGTTGTGAAGCACAGGAAGGACGAAGTAAACTATAAGACTGGGTACATAATAGTTTTAACATGTTATCAGAGCATTCTTTGATGTATTGGTATTAACCTTAGTAAAAATGTAAAGAAAACTCCCACAGATTTGACAGGTTAATCCTTATTTTCAGCTTTAACATTTCACAGAGAACACCTGGGCCAAAAATTACAATGCTTCCTTAAAGTTCAGGACGACTTAGGTTAAGTATTGATATTTCAACATATGACATTAAATATGTAATAATTCGCCAGGATCGATGCAGTACATATGGTCAAAGATATTGTGATTAACAGAGAAAATGAAACTATTTTGATTTTAATAAGTTATAAGAAACGTTATTCTTCGCATCCTAAACAAGAAATATCTTTAAAAAAAGATATTCAGCGGCATTCAAAGGAGAACATACATTTAAAGTCCTGTTGTAATTGGAAGATGTTTTTATGCACAATAGATTGGTGTTAGATGTTGATTGATTGGATGAGGTGAAAATTGAAGATTGCCAACGTGAAAGTTTGACTCAGAGTATGTGAACGATGGCTTTTGCAGATCAAAGGGATAAAGTGTATTGTAAGCCTGTTGTAGGGACACGGTGAAAATGTGTAATTAGTCTGGAAAGTCAGTTGGTGGAGGAGTTGCATTGTAAAAGAGAAGTGTAAGTTTAAGCACTGATCGTGCTGCATAGGTTTCAAAGCCCCTGTTACACTATTGCATTATTTATAAGCAGTTCATAACTAAGAATGTTAGGAGTTATGGTATATTTTGTATATTTCATGTTTAATATTAAATATAGGGATTAAAAGTATAAGAGAATGTGAAGTGGGAAAAACTTTTAATACAAATGGTAACTGGAAATCACTAACTATGAAAGCACCTGATATATTTAACAAATACAACATTACTTGAGATCATTGTCTAAATAAGTAAATTGTATACACTTGAAAATAATATAGTTTTTGTCTCATTAATTCACCTTCGCGTCAGCGATGGTGATATACGTTAGTAATCTTCTATGGGCACATGTTCGATTCGGGCCTGTTTGGCTTAAAATGTCGTATTAAATTGTACGAGTTATCGTCTTGCTTTTTGGGCCAATTTATTCGTTGAATTGCTCTTAGGCCTGCCTAACCCATTAATGCCAAATAAAATATTCCACCTTTATCAATCAGACGAACCAGTTTGGAATCAAAGGGCTATTGGGTAGTAACTTTCATCAAATTTTATAATCTGTAAACAATCAGTGGAGACCATGATCAGACTCCGCACTCTGTGGCGTATGATCTGTGTCTTTACTGTGTACCAATGGCCCTGAGGAAGGCGCTAGGTTTGTATGGGTTTAGAGTTTTTTTTAACTTATTACTTTCCACTCTTTGAATACATCTCGTTTTAGTGTAAAACAAAATAAAATAGAAAATAATAATAATAATAATAATAATAATAATAATAATAATAATAATAATAATAATAAAAATAATAATCAGAAATGGAAAAGTTTGCATTACGTGTGATCTGAAACTTTCGATGAAGTAAACGTAATCACTGTGCAGTCAATCGTTATGCTAAATATGAACACGAAGGTATGTAGGATCCATGATATGAACACCCTTCACAAAATAGGTGACCTAAAAAACAATGGCATGTATTTTATGTAAGTTTGGAGCAAGTTTGGCTCTGGGCCGAACTTGCCCCGACTTAAGTGGACGAACTTGCCCATGACAGACTATTTCCAAATATCACGTGACAGCTCCTTTTAAGGAGAAGAAATTAACAATGATTTATATCAAAGGACATAATCCTTTCGTAATAAAAATATAGAATTTAAATCAGAATCTTAACACATCTTTAGATAAATAAAAACAGAAACTACTATGAAAAATTAACTAATCATGCAAAAAACGAGTTTTCTGGTACAATATCAATCTACCCTTCAACAATGCAGCCATTGTGTATTCATGTAGACAAACTCGTCACAAGTAATTTCCAAATATGTTTCCCAGGCCCATATCTTAGTTTACATGCTAAATATAGCCACATGCCGAACATGCCCCGAGGCCGAACTAGCCCCGGTCTCCCCTATAAACGTTCCGTTTTCATTAGAACCAACTTCTTTTAAGATTTCATTTTCCAATTTTAAGCCATCTATCAATAAATATATCTTAGAAGAATGGCAAACTCCATGGAATAACAGCATTGGAAATAAACTTCTAGACATCAAACCAACTATTGGTGAATATCAATCAATTGTTCGAAACATCAGAAAAGAAGAAGTCATTTTAGCTCGACTCCGTATAGGTCATACAAGAGTCACTCATTCATACTTACTGCAGGGTGAAGAGCAGCCACAATGTGTTGGTTGTGACGCACCATTTACTGTACGTCACTTCCTTTTGGAATGTGGCGACTTTGCACAAGTAAGAAATAATTGCTTCCATGTTGGTAACATGAAACAGTTTTTTCAAGATATACATATTGATAGTATTATGACATTTTTAAGACAAATAAATCTTTTTAACAAAATCTTATTGCTATTTTTAAAATCATGTTTTGTTTTACATTTGTATCAGATCATATTATAGATTCTTTAATGTTGTATCTTGTTTGGTTGGAGAACATGTACAGTTATCTGAATAGCTCTTTGAAACTGTCAGAAATTGTGCGTGGTCTCTCCTGTTAACAATCGTATCCACATCATGTTTAGTTTAACACCGTCTGACGATAATGACCCACAAGGGTTGATGCGTCGTTAAGCACCAAACAAACAAACAAAAATAACTGTAAAACGCCATGCGATGGTTCTAAGCTTTTTTTAAAAGCTAACCTTGTAATGCATAGATCGTTGTATTTATCAATATGTGTAGGCTGTTTATAGAAAAGAAACTTGGTGGCAGAACATACCGAAATATACCGGAATGTCGCCGACGGCGGCACGTTTTTTTAGACAACTCGTCGACATATTTTGAGACAATTCGGCGACAATTTATGAAACAACTCGACGACATCTTTATTCTTAGTGAGACACTGGAAGGATTTTTAAGGATACAGAGATATTGGCCAAAAGCTTAAAGGAATATAAAGAAAATCACATACCTATAATCAATAGGTTAAAACAGTGACTATTCGGTAAGTTCGGTAGGTTTGATCAAATTCGGTTTGGTTACAGCTTTTAGACACAACCGGGTGAAATGGGCAACCCGGGCTTAGCCAAATACTACAAAACAAATAGCCCCAACATCTTTCAAACAAAGGGTGATTATGTTGAAAAAGTTTTGCGTTTTGTTGTATAAACAGGCACTTCCAGACAGAATGGAATTCTTTTAAACAGGACCCGTAGAAAACTGCTGTGATTTTTCTTGAAATTATAGTCCGTTTCAATGCGGATAAATAGCAGACTTGCATATGTAAGATTGTTTCTGATTGGTGGATAATTTAGAGTAAAGTCGATTATAGACAGCTGCCGCTGAAAAATCAATACTTAACTTAAAGGCGATTAAGATCATTAAAATATTAACTGATATGGGACAGTTTCAGTATCTCACTGGATTAAAGGGGTCTCAAGAGGGGGCTTACCTGTGCACAACATAATTTCGTTCACTAAGATAAATATCAATATTTTATCAGAAAATACCTAAACCTTTCATGGGACTACTTTATCGTCCCCTGTAAGGAAGTCATAATCATTTCATAAAGATTAGCCTTTGATCTATCTGGAAAAGACCTTAGGAAGTGGTACCTTTTTTATTGTGGAAGAATTAAGGTCTTTAAGTCATCCTTAACTTGAGGAAGGCATTGTAACTTTGGGCCCAGGCTATTAATTTCTTAAACCCTTTACATTAACAAATTTATTTGCTATACTGAAAGAAGCGATGTATTCAATTTCATATCTTTAAGACTTCCTAACAATAGAACATACCATTATAACTGTAATTGGAAGAAGAGTGGTAAGAAGACACATAGTGGAAATATCGCTAAATCTTCTCAGAGTATCCATTCTAATACCTGTAACAAACAAATTAACAATTTAAGACATGAAAGAAATACTTTTTAAAGAAATAAATACTTTATATTACGTCATGACATGACGTAATATTCACTATAATTAGGCCTCCAGACAAGAGTGCGTAATAGAAAATTATCTTTCTTATTTCTCAATCAAAACAATCAAAACAAATTTCGTGGGTACCCAAGAGAACCGTCTCATTGAAACGGTTCTTTTGAACTCCCACAATATAGGTTTAAACTGGTGGGTAAGAAAAATATAGCAAGAAGTGAGCAAAGCTCACATACCCCCGGCGGTAGCCATCAGAGGTTGTAACACTTTCAGAGAAAATACAAAATTGTTAAAGGTTTCATAATCCTAAATCAAGTACATTCTTAGAAAACTTTGATGAAAAATGTCCATATGTATTATATAGGAGTGATAGAAGGAAAAATTTAAAATTTGAAAAATGAAGGCAGAATTGGATTTGCATCTTAATTTTCATTTACACAATACACTTTGCCTTCCTGAAGGTGTGCACAAGATTTCATAATCTTAAATCAGGTAGTTGCTGAGAAAACTGACGAAAAATGTCCCATATGAGTTTTGAAAACACTGGCTAGGAGCCGAAAAATCTGTGGCAGAAATTTTCGTTGGTGAGGAAGAAAAATTAACAAATAAAAGGACTGGTATGCTATATGTAGCTGTTTTTACTACAGACTACAACTCATCACTATCAAGCTTTGTACCAAATTTCAGAATCCTAAGTCAAGTGGCTGCTGAGAAATCTTGACAGAAAAAAAATGTCCATATGTTTTTATAAGACTGACAGAAGGGAAAATGAAGAATTGAAAAAAGAAGGCAAAATGAGGATTAGCAGCTTTATTTTCATTTGCAAAATAAACTTAGCCTACCTGAAGGTGTACACAAAATTTGAAAACACTGGCTCCAATAGGAGCCAAGAAATCTGTGACAGAAATTTCCATTGGAGTGAAAGAAAAATGAAATTATAAATAGACTGATGAGCAATATGTAGCTGTTTTTGGTTACACAATACAACTGATCACTATCAAACTTTGTACAAAATTTTAGAATCATACGTCAAGTAGCTGCTGAGAAATCTAAGACAGAAAAAAATGTCCATATGTATTATATAAGAGCGACGAGGAAAAAAATGAAAAAAGAAGGCAAAATGAGGATTAGCATCTTAATTTTCATTTGCAAAATAAACTTAGCCTACCTGAAGGTTTACACAAAATTTGAAAACACTGGCTCTAAAAGGAGTCGAGAAATCTGTGACTGAAATTTCCATTTGAATAAAAGAAAAATGAACAAATAAAGGGACTGATTAGCAGTATGTGGCTGTTTTTTGTAACACAATAAAACCCGTCACTATCAAACTTTGTACCAAATTTCAGAATCCTAAGTCTGTTGCTGTGAAATCTTTGACAGAAAAAAGTTTACAAACAGACAAACAAACACACACAATTACAGAAAAGGCAAAAACTATTTACCCCCTATATACTTCGTCCCGGGGATATAATAATTAAAATTTTATGCTATAGGATCTATTTATAATACATGTATGTATTTTGAATATTCCAAAGGAACATCTGGACTGATCCATCTTAGTATAGATAGTCCAAGATCAGACTGCCCCTCTGGAAGCGGTCTGGTTTGAGACTAATTGTTTTGCACATGCTTTTACTGGTCGAGTAATTTGGCTTTGACACTTAAAATTTTGGTACATGTACCTGTCGCGCAGGTGAGCAACAATGACTCGAAAGAGCCTGCAGATTCTCATAGTACATAGTGTATTGTCAGAACAACATGTAGCCCTGCTTGCATCAACGAAGCATGGACACGGCGTCAAAAGTTAAGCACCACACCACCTATAGTTTTGCTGAAACAGATTTCAAACAACAGTGAACACATTTAATTGAACATGGAAAATCTTTATCTGTTGTGATATGAATCTCTGTATAAATATTTAAACGAAAATTTATAAATACATATGGTATTTGGATTTTGTTACCAAAACATGAGTTTTCACGACTTATCAAAACTTCTAGCTATTGCCCTGAACTCGCCAACATTTTTTTAAAAACAAATTCTGCGCCTTTTTCACACAAAATTTTCAATATTTATTCATGCACACAAAGTTGCAATGGAAATAAGTTGACCCCTACGTGCTTTTTGTTGATGTTACCATCACATACTTTGGCAAAATGGCGTGACTGTGTCAGTATCTTATCCCTATATGATTCATTTATCTTTATTAAAATATTTTGTATACATCACATAACCTTACTATGAAAAATTTAGCTACGAAGTTAGTGGTGCTTAACTTTTGACGCTGTGTATAGCATTACAAATTCCATACTCAGCTGAGTCAAGTATAGAAAACATACAAGTTTTGCAGTGTTTCTTAAACCGCTAAGGTTTGACCTTTCAAAATCTCGTAAAATATTGAGAAATATCACATGCATTGTTTTTTGAAAGATAAATGATTTTGGAGAAAATAAGTTAGTGCGTTTTCGAGTATTAACATGTACTTGTACACATATGAGTACAAGTATGCAATCAGCGCCTAAAGGATTAATTAAAAATGGATTGCATTTCTGAATGGAAATATCGATGTACATTTGTATGCACAAAAGTGCATCTTTACTACAAACTATTTCCATTAGTTTTACACCGGACGTGAATCGAAGAAATTCATTACGGGAAAGGATCTGCACTTTGTAGTGCTTGTCTGGGGAAATTAAAGTTCGCAAAAGTCGCAAAATGAACTATTTTAAAACGACTCATATATGTGCATGTTTATGCAGATGAAATTGCAAATTCCCGAGTAATATACACGAGCATTGAAGATATAGAATAGTAGGGGAAACTCATCATGAATATATGCATGAGCGGATCCAGGGGGGGGGGGGGGCAGGGGGTCCGGACCCCCCTGAAAAATCACAAACATATAGGGTGTTTTAACAATACTGGTCCGGACCCCCTTGAAAATCCAAATGCTACCAAGCCAGCCTTCAGTGTTGGGCCATTATCGGCCCGCCAGCGAAATGCCATTTAAATGGCGTTTCGCTGGCAGGCCGATGATGGCCCGCTGTTAGTTGTATTTGGATCCTATATCCCCTCATCAGCTAAAAAAACCGTTATCACATTTGGACCCCTTCTGAAAATACTTAATGGATCCGCGCATGAATACACGTATGTACCATAACAAGTGTTACATGCATGCATGTATATGGAATAGTTATACCATGGGTTGTCCGACTGTACGTGGAGATAATCCACGAGCTTTAGCGAGTGGACTATCTTACGTACAGGTAGACAAATATGGTATAACTATTTTATACCACCTAAATCAGTGTAGACCTTGCACATTATGAGATATTTCATGGTAAAGTTGGTAAGGGTGGTATAAAGTGTAAAGTTTTAAAGCTTGAAGGAGTGATACCTAAAATGTAAAGTGATGAAGACAAACCTTCATGTACATTTGTGCTATATACAATCTATCAATCGTATTAAGGCTGCATTCGAGTTTTCGGCTGTGCTTGATTGATATGTTACCTTATGAGGGTCTCTTTGTCGGTACCAAACGGGAAAAGCCGACAATCATAAAGTGCGAAAATTTGTCGTTTTCGCAAAATGGGCTCATTTCGTGAAATGGCCATATTTGCTAAAAAAGGACAGTTTTTGTGGTAATTAGAAGTATGTTAGTTAATGATGTCGGAATATGATCTGGGACACTCGCGGACCCAGAAAGTTTTGTCATGGGTGGGGGTCAACTTTTTTTCCTTGATGAGGGGTTAGATGATCCAAATACCACTAAAAGCGGGCCATCATCGGCCCGTCGGCTCAACATTGAGCTGCGCCCGTTTCCACTTAATTCCTTTATAATTGTAATATATGAGCTATAACCTGTACATATGCTATGTACATGTAAGTTAATAAATCAGACGAGCTTTTCGGATATTTTGTCTCTAGCGGTGAAACGGTCAAGCAGGAAAAAAGAAATGTCTCTGAAAAGCCACTAAACTTGACGTTCGAAATATGAGGAATTCATTCCACTAAGAAGCAGCGATGAACTTGCTAATAAAAGATTTAAGTATTTTCTTGTTTAAATGCAGTCTACGTATAATAAACATACTTCGTTTGATTGATAGAATAATGGTATTTTAACAGATCTACGCTAAACAAATTAAGAACTATGTTTACAATAGCGTCATCTGTTTGATAAGAGCGTAACTGGGTGAAAATGGGCAAAGCTTTTCCTTCAAACACCCACCATGACATATCTTGTGGGGTAGAGGTCAAACTTTTGATCAGCACGGGTGTGTATTACATGTAGAGGCATTGGCGCGCATGTGATAAGTATCGAAATATCATGCATGAGCGGTGAACATGTATACATACATGTACACAAGTATAAGCTTTTCAAAAAAGAAGCTGGCCATCTTTCAGCACTAAAGTGTATTTCCGTCTACTGACTGAACGTACAGAGGCCCAGTGAAAGCTGCTTCATCTATTAAATGACATACCAATCCACGAGCTGTGTGGATCATTTTAGTGTTGTGACACCATGAGACAATACATACAGGTATTTTACACCACTTAGCCGGTGCTACATGTACCATACAAGTTGCAAACTTAGTCAGACTCACTTACAGGCGCGTTCCTGAGGCATTTTATAGAGTACGCATTCTTGAAGGGGTCTGGGGGTACTCCCCCTGCATGGAGTCAGTGATGAAGCCCAGTGGCAGAAAAAGTTTTTAGGGCATTGAGTCCTCAAGACATGCAACTAATCACTATTAGTTGCATTTTTCTTCAAAAAATCAAATCGAATACTGTAAAACCTGTCTTAAGCGACCACTTCAAGGCCGAATATCGCTTAATGCAGGTCAAAAGTATTGCAGAATGCTCCAAGGGGCATTCTGCAATACTTTCGACATTCATTCAGCTACCATTTGTCATTAATCGTTTTGTCTATTTTTGAGTGGGCGTATAAGACAAGTTTTGCTGTAACAAAAACCCCTATACCTGCAGCGTCAAGTTGTACGCGCATGCGTATTTGCATACACGCAGGTACGCCCCTGAATTATAATTGCCATGATTGAAATTAGAATCATGACTATGGCAATGAGAATTTACCAATACCAAAGGTGTTTCTCAAATGCTACCATGACTTGGTTTGAAAAATAAATTTTATGGTTTGGCGTTCCTGGTACATGCATGGATCCAGAAAGCTTTGCCAGAGGGGGTCCACCTTTGACTTTTTGATGGAAGGAAAGAGGATCCAAATACCACAAAAAGCTCCTTTTTTGCTCCTGTTGCAAATGCTCTATTTTCCACAATGCTGTTTCAAAGGCGTCGAAATGCGTTATTGTGGAGTAAAGGGTTACGGTTGCAGTTGGCTGATGTAGAATGCAAGGCCGAGATTGGGACTAGGCATGTACATTGCATACATGTATTTATACAGATTATTTTTATGAAGCTTTTAGTGGTTGGGCATTCATGTTATAAATTTATTGTTTTCAGAATATAGACGACTCTGACTAGACTGCGAATGAACCATCGCTCGTTCCAATGTTGAGCCACAGTACGCTCGGACTAGGCAAAGATCAGAAATCGATACAATCGAGCACCACACCTGACCCTGGACACGACATGGGAGATTGACAAACTCACAATAAAACACCACATATAAGAGAGCCAAGAGGTCAGCCCTTTCCAAGCAGGTGACCACAAGGTTACAATGAACAGACAAGAAAACAAAACATGACAAACACGAAACATAAATAACAAAAATGATCCACAAAAGGAACAACGCCTTGGTACGGTCAGTAAAAATACTTTGCTGTAGGGCTTAAACTAGTTTTACAGCGCTAACCTCACCCTTAGTTCAGATGTGGATCAAGACACATAGATGTTTGGTTTGCATGAACGACTCCTAACTTATCCATGAATTATCTCACAGAACATATAAATCAATATATAAAAAGGAGATAAAGCAAATATGAGGACTCAACTGAATACCGGAACAAAAGAAATCCAGCAGGTAAACCCCAATGGGCCTGACTGGAATCGCGCGGAGTGCGGAAGTTACTAGACTGGCATCAGTCCACTAAATGTATACTTAAGGAATCTTCTAACGCATACAGTAAACAATTTACTACAAACGCTTAATAATGTTTAAAGCATTCAATTTTTTGTTCTTAAACAAAAATTTAATATTATTTACATCATGCGTGAAAATTTCAAAACAATACCTTGGGTATTATGCAAAATACAGCTTATTTAATTTGAGTGTGTCAAAATCAGAAGTCACAAAAATTGGAATTTAGGCTCAAGTCTGCATTTCAGTGAGGCAATTTTAATTTCATTTGTCATGCTGAAAAATGGAAAACGTCAGTTTGTAATAAGAAATGCATGAAATTCACGGTGGGTTAGGCGTCAGACACAATGACGACATTGACAGGAAATTTTCATTGGTATGTCACTGCCTGGTGTTTGTCTTTGGATGGGCCCACTGTGGCTCAACTGGGGGAGGGTTCGTTTTAGCTCTGACTGTCTGTGAGTTCAGAGCCATTTTCTTTGTTTCATCACAGTAATAATTTGATTGTTTCCCCATGCTGATACATTGGATAAGTAAGGAAGCCTTCACGCGAGCTGAACGTTTTTTTTCTGTTTTGACAACATCATAATCTAGGGCGAAGATTTGGCTAGTAAAAATAATTTAAGCCACCAGTAACTTCGACTAAGCGCTCTAAGGCGATATGTCTGTTTTTGTTGGTTAATTGTTTATTGTTGCTCCTATTGATTGTGTTTTTGAGTTTGGTTCTTGTTTTGCTGCGCAGTACTTAGTGTCATTTCTAGTTTTGCAATCATCTCGTTGGGGGAATAGAGAGATGGTTGCTTAAAATTGCGTTTAATGCCATGGTACCATAAGTGCTATGTGTCTCTTCCTCGCGGTGCAATGGGTTGGTCTGCAGTGTGTGATTGTGGTATTTCCTGGCCATATCCTACCGACTTTTTTCATGCGAGTATGAGCAGTTGAAATATAAAAAGTCCACACTGTGAGTAACACCAGCAGGACTCTGCTGCTGCTAGCAGAATAAATGTTTAACCATGGCTATCCTGCTCCCCAGATCTAAAGTCAATCGAGCACATATGCGATGCGATTGTCAGAAATAATTTAATTAGCTGTGTGCGCGCATTGTCCGTTCACCTTTATAGATGTAGAAGATGGAAGTTTGATGGTTTTTTTTCTTTCTTATTTTATGAATATTAGAGTACAACCTGAATGATTCATGTCTCATTTATCCATGTTACTAAATGGAATGCATTTGACAAATTGCTATTCCCGTTATTCTGTTTTCCGTATGGATTTGTTTGAAAAATGGTTAATTTGTGACTTTCGTTTTTTGAAGTTTTCAACTCAAACTTCAATATTTTAAATACTCTTAGTCAGTTTTCTCTGAAAAAAGCCATGCATTACCGGAAAACATTGTTCTAATTTATTCCAAAATATTTTTTAATTCGAAATTCTAGTTTTCAAGAAAGTGCCAAAACAAAAATGTATGCGTTAAAAGATTCCTTAGGTGTACATAATTACATTTATATTAGTATATTTAACTATGGAAAAATCATCTTACAAAAAGTCTATCCTCTCTGAAAGTCAAATTAGCCAAGAACTACTCCAGGTAAAGTTTATAAATTGCTATCTTAGAGAGATTATCAGTTTTACTACAAAAATGACATTAGAGACTGGGGCCAGTCTAGGAAGTTACATCACAGTAACTTTGTTTTAAGACCTGGCCCAGTTTGACTTTTTTCTTGAAAATATTAATGATGTCAATACAAGAGAAGTTGTAGCTGTGATATAGTACGGAACTTCCCTATAAACTATGATCTCTATAAATCAGTAGGAGAATCGGAGAAAACAGCACAGTGGACCACAGTATTAGGTGATCAGGGTCGTAGCTTGGCTAAAATTCAATGTACACAATTATGGGGATGTTGTTTATTCATTTATGCGAACAAATCCAAAAAGAGGGCATTTACAAATAGCGTAGACCCAGATCATACGGGGACACCGCAATATGCGGCGTCTCATCATGGTCTGCGCTTTTTGTCATGTTAAGCATATTTTGGTAACTATCTTAAATGAACCAGGACCTCTTTCACTTCGTTAATGGATGGCAAACCCTTAAAGGGGATCTTAGAGTAGATAATGCCATCATATATATCCCCTGCCAAAATTGGAATAAGACACATTAGAATTGCTTTTCCACACACATTTTTTATGCGTTTCATAAAGAAACATTCAGAACTGCGATATGATAATCCCATATTTTCGGTTCAAATGTGTTTTTTTGCGTATATGGTGCTACGCCCATGGTGATACAGTGTACCAAGTAGCTGTTCATGAACTCCTGGTGATACATGTCTCCAGACTCAGCCTTTGCTAGAAGCAAGGCGTTCATTAGCCACATCGTGGGATTTTGACTCTTATCGAACATGCGACCGACAAAGGCTCAGATGAGCCTGCTTGCTGGTTGAACGTACAAAGTATGGACGTCGATGACTGAAGGTATAGACAATATAAGAAAACGTCTGGCTTCTCTGGACGCATCTTTATGTACTTTTAAGGGACACTATTAATGCGATAGGTATCATTATCGCATGGGCTATCCCATTATTACACGTCAAGGTCAAGGGGTCGAAGTAATGATGGCAATCTGAGCGTGAAACCTAGTCTTTATTTTTGACCATGATTATTGATTCTGAGAGCTCGGCTTATTTGCTGGTGTTTGGATTGTAGACGTTAAGCCGGTCACTCTCACAGTATATCATTACGGAACTGTCTTTGAGTCACAGCAGGAAAAATCAGCAATGTTTATATTGAGATGTTTAATTTTCCGTGATACTATCGATACTGTACTCTTGCCAAATCGTTTTTGTCAATGACAGTCTGCATCTGTCTCAACCAGACACTTTCAAATATCTGATTTATTTTAAATGACTTTCTTGAAAATGTCGAAATGCTCGCCAAACTAATTTAGCTATCTACTTTTATTGCATTGGCTTTACAAAATGTTAAATATCTGGTGTAGCACACCATAGGCCCAGATAAGTGAGTTTTTTAACGTAACAATGTGATCTTTTTTTTATCAATCAGTTTAAACATGTATTTTGCTTGCTATAAGAGAAAGTTTGAGTGCTCACATAATACGTCTTGGTTGTGAAAAAAATGTTGATTTTTTATATTACGCACTCTTATCTGGAGGCCTGGTCCCCGAGGTTTTAAAATTGTTTCATGCTCAACTCAATTGAGCATAACATTTCAACTGCTCATAAAAATTAAAATGCTGAAAACTATAGGTATTTCTTGCTTTTAAGATCTCATATGATAAATTTATCCTGCTCATAAATGTTAAAATGCCAACAATTTGCTCATAAATGTTAAAATGCCAACAATTATTGACATTTTAACATTTATGACCAGGATAGATTTCAGGTTCAAATGAATTGAGCATAAAAAATTTTATAGCCTCGAGGCTTGGTCTAAGTCGTGAGCTGAAACGTATTTATATCCATGGTCATTTTTTTAGTTTGTCAAGTAAAATGCTATATAGCACACAATAGACGTCTATAAAACATATAAAGAAAGAACAAAACCCACTACACTCTTATTTTGACAGAATTCGTTCAATGCATGATAAAGAATATCACATCAGATTGGTTTGTTAAAAAAGATCACCGTGCCACTATTTGGTGAGGCTCATTATGGAAACTATATTTAAGAACTATTTTACACGAGCTTTCTTGAGAGTAATTAAGTATATCTACGCTAGGGATTAATGGCGTATAACTGCATAACACTGTCTCGGCAGGAAGTTGAATCAGAGAAATGCTCTTTATTTTATCGCTCGATTCATTATTGCTACATCATTTATTGCTCTCTTCATTATTGTTCGATCACTTTTCAAGCCTCTATTACTTCATTTGATATATACGACACATAAAACATGGCAAAACATACGACAGTGGAGACAATAATCTCTCTAATAAGACACATTTCAGATTTATTTACAGATATACCCAATTTAATTAACACGTGCATTTTTCTGTAGCGCATATAGGCCAGTGCACGAAATTCGGTTCTTACACTGCCGCTCGAGTATTTGTACTACAAAAACAGGTTACTTGCGCGTTTGTATTGCGTCGTGTCAGTGATATATTTAAACTGCGTTGAAAACGTGAACAAACGAATGAATAGTCATAAGCGCTGAGACTGACGCATTGATGCGTTAACCGATAAGAAATAAGTGTGTATAACAGCTAGTAAATGCCACAATCACAGAACACAGATCGAATCAAGGCACAAATTGTCTTTAATATATTAATATACAAATGCGTTGACTCTCTTGTTTCTGAATCTTGTAAAATTAATGCTATATGAATGTATGCAAAACAATGATGTTTCTTTTCTCATTTTTTTTAGTTAGCTTAAATCATTTTAATATCTTTTTCACCTTTAACGGATTGGAAATGTAGCAATGTGTTTCAACGTGAAACTCCATTGATACGCGCGATGGTACGCATTGATTCGCGTTAATATATCAGCTGAATTGATTGGTTGACAGGTAAATGCATTACAGCGCAGTTCAACGCGTTATTGGTAACGAGTTTTGATTGGCTGCTCGGAATTCGCGTTGGTAAACCAAATTAGTATTACCCACACTTTCAACGCGAATTGGATTAGTACAGAGGTGTATGATACTACCTGAGGTTTACAGCTTTGATTATATGACCTAACTGATCTTAAGTGCTGTACATTGTAGATGTTTTTTTTAAAAAAATTCTGCTCTACTACATCCATCTTTCCATAATGATCTAAAACAACCTAGATTGGTACTGCATTCCACACATCGTAATGAATGCCAATAATATACATGGCTTTTGTCCGAATATAAGCAAACGGCAGCACTGCCCTGCACGCCACTAATTTGTTTTGTATTATAGGAACAATTTGATATATAATTGTACTGTCAGCCTTTTTCTTTTTTTGGTGTTCGTTTTCCACGTTTTTTTCTGTAATGCGTAGGCGCTTGATTCACTGTATTACAAATTGTACAACTAGATAAATACGCAAGTCGACCAAAGATCAAGTTTAATAAAACAAATCGAAACGCAAAGCTTCTTAATATGCAATACGCTATTAAGAGAGATGTACAAATAAGATAAAAGCATATATAGTATGCATTGCCATTCTCAAGAATAACGAATCTGTCTTCTAAGATTGATGCTTTCTCAGACAGATAATTGGAGGCCACTAAATCACATTTAATTAATACAGGAAATCGTATCCATTCAAGTATTCTACAATACTGTCAGTCCCTAGTGATCTAAAGCTGGTATTAGAGTGATCATGAATAGATACAGATATACAAAACACATGCAAGAAACATTGCAATTATTGTTTTATTCATACGTTTAAACGTGTGTTTTGGGTGCCCCAAAACACCGCCTTATCGGGACGGTTCTTTTAAGCACCCACAACATATGTTTTTATTGAGAATTTTCAAATAAGAAAATATATTGTTTATTTAGGCACTCTTACCAAGAGGCCTGGAGATGTTTATTGTTATGGTTGTTTTACATGCAACGTACATCTTACCATTTAAGTGGCTCCTAAACATGCAAAAGTTTGCTGCACTATGCATTTTGAATACTAAATCTTTATTTTTATGAATAAGGGCTGCCCATGTATGAAACTCGCCAATTTACATGGAAAATAAAGCCTTATGCGTCATTAAAATTAAGGAAGGTGGAACGGATCTGATGTCTGCCTCAGCCGTATTTAGGGCTTTAATCTTAAGAGGAAGGATTCCCCATGGAAATGAAACAAACAAAGCCATATATAATTAGCACTGTCAAGATCATTGCTTTTATCCTTTTGGTCCATGTACTCTTGGCTTATCTTTCACACATATAAATATATAGTTTTGCCCTTTTGACGCTCTTGTCGAGGATTTGTAGCAACTAACACATGCATCTTGTAATCAAATTTTTTATCCGCTACACTCGGGGATGGTATATGTAGAAATAAAACTACTATAAATGCGATATTAATATCAGCAGCCATCAAAATCGAAACGTCCGTCCGATAGAGAGACAATAATAGAAGATGAAATGAAAAGAAATATTTGGAGAGCCAGGACAATCAAATCAAATAATGCAGTCTAAATATTAACTAGTGTTATATTTCCCTAAAATGTATGTGATTGTAATGGAAACTTAAGAGTGACATAGTGTTTTTGTTCTCAAAAATAGCGCAACAGCTCAATTCGTACCGTCAAATCATCTGTTTAACTGAAGTACAAGAACGATATCCCAATACAGGGTTTATCTGAGTTGTTTATTATTTTGACTTCTTGCCTCACGGCGATTAAAAACCATGCTATAAAATATTTAGAACCACTTTACGAGGGGAACAATCAAAATCTATTTTGGTCTTTAAAAATTCAGGTGAGAGTCTTAATAAATTAAAATCTATATCGTGTTTTTCTACATATGATTTATCTACTTTCTATACTACATTACATCATAATCAAATAAAAAAAAGCTATCTGAACTAGTTTAGAGAGAGCTCACTTTATTTTGCATGTAGTGATAAACGCGTATTTCACATCTGAACAACATAACAATTATAATTTGTGATCATGTCCGAAAGTTTGCGACGCTCTCCATTATCTTTTGGACAATACATTCATAAGATTTGGCTCAAAATTAAATATACCAGTTGGAACTAATTTGTGCTCCTCTTGTTGCAGGTTTGTTTTTGTTTTGTTATGAGAGAGAATTCATGTCTCTGTCAGACAATATAACCAAGCTGCTGTTGTTGAAGCATTTAATTCTTCCCCAAGATATTTACTAGTAGATTGCGTGAAGCCAGTTTAAGCCCTCCAGTAAAATATTTAACTGACTGTTCCAAGGCGGTACATCTTTTGTGGATTTTTTATGTTTTTTTTTCTGTCTTTTGTTTGCTTTGCCTTTGTGCGCGTCTGTTTGTATGTGCCTTGTGGTCACCTGCTGGGAAAGGGCTGACCTCTTGTTTCTCGTTTCTGGTGTCTAACTGTGAGTTTGTCACTTTCCCATTGGTATCCTAGGTCAGGTGTGGTACTTGATTGTATCGATTCCTGATCTTTGCACCCTTACTTACTTTGCTTAATATTGATAATTCTTATTTAGAAATATTTGTAAAGGAGATATTATATATCCCACTGAAGCAATTTCTATTGATTCTGAAGCCCCCTTTTGGACTTGGACTTGTCTATAACAAATGACAGCGTTTCCTCTAAAATATTATAAACTTTGATATACTTATTAGTTAATTTCCCATGATATTTGTAGCTCGACGAGGGTTTGCTGAGCATCTTTTCAGCCGGATGTGGTCAGTTAGTGAAAATGCTCATAACTCTTGAGCCGCATGGTATATTTGGATCAAATACTTCATACTTATTTATTTAAACTTTGTCCAGCAAATGGTATGCAAAATGGTAACAGGGCTTTGCCGAACATCATTTTGGCCGGTTGGGGCTTTTAGTGAAAATCCTCATAACTCTTGAACCGCACCAATTTGATAAAAATTTGCGTACTTATATATATTTTTTAATTAGCAGGGAAAATGACAAAGAAGAAGAAAAATATAAAGAAAAAAATATTGGTCACGTCCCGAATCGAACCACTGTGTGTAAGGCTGCTGGATTTCAAGAAACTTGGCATCAGATACTGATTAATCTGCGTTCACCATGGCTCGTGTATATTACAGTCAGTAGATTTATTTTTATCTAGGGCGAATGTTGGCGTCAGTAAAAAGCATTTAAGCCCCCTCCCCCAGTAGCTTTGACTGCTTTCCGTTTTATGCGGTGGTCTTGTTGTTGTTGATTCATTGTTTTTTTATTGCTCCCATTGTTTGTGGCGTTTCGTGATTGGTCCTTGTATTGTTATGCAGTATTCAGTTTCCTTATCACTTTTGCAATGACCTTGCCGAGGAAGAGAGAGTTGGTTGCGTTACTTTAATTTTCTGCCTGATGTCTTCTTACTGTACATAGTGGTTTGTGTGGCTCTTACTCACGGTGCCTTTGGTTGCTCTGCAGTGTAGGATTGTTGTGTTTCGTGATCATACTCACTTACTTTTTAACATAGAATTTTGCCCTCTGCTCTTTTGGAGCGAAGTGGCTCAGTAAAAGAGTTATCCACTTAAGATCAAGTGCTCGCTGCTTCGAGCCTCACCATAAGCATTTTTGTGTTCTTGAGCAAGAGGTTTTATACACTGCTCAAAATATTTAAAGGAACACTGCGTGTTTTGCCATTGGCCACAATACAAAAGCACTAGTAGTCCGACTCATAACAAGAGTTGGATTAATAAGGCAAAACATGTTTGTCCTGTGATTAGTTTGGTAACCGATCAAGGGTGATGTTTCTTGGTGAAAGTAAGGTTAATCCCTTTCCATATAAATCTCCATGGAACACTTTATATAAAAATAGAATTTTGTTAAAATACCCCTTTTTTCAATCAAAATTTAAAGACGATTTGTTCAACCAAATACCACAACACCATCATTTCTGCACATTCAATAGCATTTTAATGCTGCAGAAAACATTAGGTTATGATATTAAAAAAATCCAAAATTTCTACAGATCTCCGGAAAAAATCGTCATTTTCAAGAAAATTAAAAATTACAAAATTTGAGCCATGAACTTCTTTTACTCTCTTTGCAAATATACCAAAATAAATTGGGTTTCCACCTTATTTTCTAGTGAAATATATGGCTCGTCTATAGACCAGGGGTTCATATTATCACCTATGGAAAATTATCAGGTGTTCCTTTAAATATTTTAGCAGTGTATTTGTTGTTATATTAGTACTGGTACTCATCCAGGAAATCGTCCTCCAATGACAATAACGAATGGCTCTTGGTTGACCCTCCACCAAATTGTTAAAAATAATCTGATTCGTGATAACCTATGACATGGCCTTTTTTCCCATACATATAAAGGAAAAGCTTCAATCTTCTTGTACAATACTACACTTCCTATTTGAATCTAACTTATATTAGTCCAAATGGTCATTGAGCTATACTGTACCAAAAGTGAAAAAACTCTGAAACATTAAAAGATCATGACCAAGCACGTCATAAATGGCACTTGCTGTAGATATAGGGAATACCAGGTGAGTGTCTTTTGATATCAAGCTTACCAGGCAAGGCTTTGAGAACGCTTGTTGACATCGCGAGGCTTGCCGAGCAATTCAACATGCGTTCTCAAAGCCGAGCCTGGTAAACTTAATATCAAAAGACGTGAATCTGGTATTCTATTTATCAGTTTACCTATTGTTTCTCTCTTCAAACTAGCGATTATGAAGTATTTTTTTTTATTTTTGTGTTGATTCAGCATCATAAGCGACACTAAAAAGTGCAAAGTCATCATGACCTAATAAAAGCACATGCCGTGAGATAGACAGCGTTTATCACGCAACGTGCGACAATGCAGTTAATATGAGAAGTAACTGATAAATATGTACCATATGCAATTAGAACTCAAGTGAGCAGTGAATATAGGGTCCTGATGGTGTTCTTAGCTGTTCTGTGGTTTCCTCCCCCCTCTTAGCATTTTGCACTGTTGTTAAACACGGATGCTTTTATACGTTTTAGTACATGTTATTGCACCAAATGAATGCTACAAATCGACAGTGTTGTGTTTAATCCCCTCGATAACCCGATTAAATGCATAAGATGCATATCTTTGATAGTGGTTAGCATGTTTAGCGAACTGAAGGGTTTCATCGCGTGTAGAAATGTCTTCTTGGTGAGCTTAAAATTGCACATTAAATCACTTTTATCTGACTTTCTCTGGAATTATAATGCAGTGTGTCTAGACCGAGTTAAAATCCCCAAAACACGGGAAAGTTGAAATTTCGAGCAAGGCCGCGGTCACATTTTTATTCAACTTATTGTACTAACCAGAAACGTCATCTCGTCCTAACCATGTGCAAAGCTCAGTACATGTACTTTAGTTTTCATGCTCGGATCCAGAAAGTTTTGCTAGAGGGGGTCCTACTTTGCAACGTTTTTTTTTTGATGAGAGGAATCCATTATTAAGCAGTAGATAAAGTGCCATGCCCAAGGACACAACACTGTGACTCTGGTGAGAGTCTTGAACTAGCAACCCTTCGATCCCCAGTCGCATGCTCTACAAACTGAACCACTGCGCTCGTCACGTCCATTTGTAAAAAAACGTCGTGCGTGCAAGGGCTTTCTTTTGTAGCTTAGATGAAACCCAAGAGCCACCATGGGTACCATGAAAACACTGGCTGGATTCTGTGGTGTGTCTTTGCTCTAGTTTTAGTTATCCAGTAAGACTTTATTTATTTGTGTCTGAGCCTTTAGCTAGGCACTTTCTTTGCATATGCGAGCTGTGGATGCACTAGTGCATGTATGAATGTAGACATGTGCATACTTGTCAGAGAATTCACGACTCGACCAAACCCACTTATCATACCTGCTTTATTTATCGGCTCATTGGTAGAGTACTCAACCTGAGATCTAGCAGTATTATAGCTCAGAAGTTTGTGGAATTCATAATGCCAAAGACCAGTCAGGTGCATAACCTCCAAAAGTTAAAAAATATATCACTTAAAGCAGTTAACTTTTTTTTGCAACAAAAACAAAAGTAACCTGTTTGAGTGAACGTGTCTTTTTTCATTTTCATATTCCCGAGTTACCGCAATTTTCACGGCCATGTGGGTAATTTTATCTGAAATACCTATTACATAACTTTACGATTATGCAATCAAATTTTGTACGCATCGTCTATAAATAAGTACGCGAGGTCATTAAAGTTCAGAAAATAAGCTAGTTTTTTAACCTGAATAAGTTATATTGTTGACGGCTTGCAATTTGACCTAGGCCTAAATAATTTCAGATATAACTTAAATAAGTTACTTTCGGTAGCATCACTTAGAAATTATTGTTGAAAAGGCACAAATTTAACTTCCTCAAGTGATATATATTTTAACTTATAGAAGTTATGTCCCTGACTGAAGACAGAGAGGCTATCCATTCTAAGTTTTGCCACTGGGTACTTACAACCAGGCAACCACCAAATTAGCATTTCATTCCAATGAAACATCTATTATTGTGATTCAGGCGCATGCCAAACTACACAAAAACTTGTTCATTTCTACATGCTCATTACACTGAAACATAAGAAGTAGTTGAAAAGTTTGTGAAACCCTGTTTTATGGTGAACAACAATCATTTATTGAATGGACATATGTTGTAGGTGCACATTGGAATTATTGCATTTTATTCTGTTGGCATGCACTAAGTAAGCAGAGAGTATGGCCATGTTTGTTTGATTGGTTAAAAGCGCTAGTACAAGTTCCTGTTTCGTGTGGTGATGAAAATTTATAATTAACACCATTATTTTTTTCGCATCTTAAATTTCACCGACTGGAGGGAGAGAGTCAATTAACCCTTAATGCGCCAATGCGACAAAAGTCGTCTGATTTTCTCGTCTGCTGAAATGTTTAAAAATCCTCTATGGCAAACAGTGTGGACCCAGAGCAGACTGCTCCTATAGGAGCAGTCTGTTCTGTGTCCACGCTGTTTGCTTCTATACTTAATTCGTCAGTAATGTTAGACAATTATTTGCAGTAGACGACTTCAGCAGACGACATTTTCAGATTCATTTTTTTCTTGGCGCTTTAAGGGTTAATGAATATGCATTGTGCACCTAGCGCGTGTACTGTCGAGTTCTTATTACTTTAGAAAGGCAATTATGTATAGTAGTGCTACACAACACAGTTAGATATGAACGATTTTGTGGTGACTGGTCTGAATCTGACTCCTTGCCAACAGCTCACAAAACAGATGTGAGGCTTATACATCTAAATTGTACAGTATACTCATATGTTATTTAGCTTACAACAATCACAAATTAATTGATATTTAATCTTGATATCATTCTGGTAAACTTGAAAATGCATCGATGTTTATGGGAAAATAGTTTTGTGGAAACACTTTTGATCCTTGCAATTGACAGTATTACAAATGTTGCCACAAAGAAACACAAAACAATTACCAGACGAGGAACGTAAAATATCTAATAAATCATAATTGCGCAATGACAACAGATGCAAATGGAGGTTTTGGCATTTTTTTGCAGTACTTTCAACATTTTACCATCTGCAAATATAAAAGTGCATGATCGAAATATCGGCTTTCGAAATGCATATTCACACGGAAGCAAACAAAAGATAACTTGTCATAGACTGGCTGGCTGCAAACAGCCCAGCAGGCACATACAGTACCATGTGCCAACTTGTGTCAACGTCGATGCGGCGTCATGAACCGTGACCCCTTAAAATTCTGCGAGGCTAGAGGTCTTAAATATGGTCTAATACTCGATCTAAAATTTTCCTTTGAGCAAGCCAACATGTAACTGTACAGTAATTCGGGAAAGTCCGTCACAATTCGAGAATCGAGTCAAGCCTCGGGTATACGTAAGGCGCATTAATAATTTACGCTTAGAACTATGTACGAAAAAGCTCCACTCCATTTTGTTAGCAGGGAAAGCACGCTTAGGGATGTCAGTTACAACGCAAGGTGGTTCTGGACGACAATTCGTTACGGGCCTATGACGACTGCTTACCCGTGCTGGACGACAGGTAACGGGTTTTAGATGACAGATTTAGGGTTTTTGACGACAGTGGAGATGGGCAACACACACAGACGTCGTAGAAAATGATAATATAGTGTGTTTGGCTATTCTAAATTTATCGTGTCATATTAGTGTTTGTAAGTTTGACATTAGAAGTACAAACACCATAGATATTTGTAGTTAAATTGTAAAACTCTGGTCTGGAAAAGAAACTTCAGAAATGTGTAATTTGTGATTCATTACTTGCGTTCTCGTCATGAAATAAGCATAAATGGTCAGACAATAGATCTCACATGATTTTTCAGTCAATTGTACCATGTCCTTCTTAAAAGAAAACTGAAAACCTCAAAAATTTCATTTTCTAATGTTACTGGTTAGAGACGACTGTGTAACAGGCAATAGACGACGTCGAATTTTCTGTAACAGATGTGAGACGACATTTTCTTCCTTTCACGAACACTCGAGTAGATGAAAATACTGCTCAGAAGCCTATTCAACTCCAGAAGAAGTAGTTCAACATTATGCGACCTCCCTTTGAATGTGCATACCAAGTTAATCAGAAGAATTTAAAGGCTTATTCCATATATGGGATTGGTGGCATTTAGTCTTCTGGTTCCAGAAAATATTTAAAAGGTGTTTTACCTTATTTGAGCATGGTGGCATCTTGGTCACAAGACCAAGAACTTAGTGAGTATGATCAGGAAATACAACAATCATAAACTCCAGACCAACCCACTACATCATGAGGAAAAGCCACTGAACCTTTACAGTAACAAGATATCCGTAAGACAATAAAAGCAAAGCTACCAGCTATCTCTTTCTCTTCAAGATGATTGCAAAACTAGGAAGGGCGCAAATAATGCATACCAAAACAAAGACAAACACAGAACCCCCATAATGATAAGTAAATTAAACTATAGATCAACAACAAGAGAATCACCGCCTCAGAATGGGCAGCAGCCTAAGCAACGGGGGTCGGGGCTTAAATGCATTTTAAGATCATTCGAATAACTATCTTCCCTCCATCTTAAGGAGTCTCCATATGAAATTCGATTTACATTGTGGTTTCAAAGGAGATGTTTGAAAATGTTGACGAACAGACAGGCGAATGGGGGCTGGAGTCATTTGTATACTATTAGCTCACCTCGGAGCCTTCAGCTTTGGTACCCTTAAAACGTTCTTTTATTCAACCATGTATGATATGTGACTTACACTTTGTCAGACCTGGAGCTTATTTAGGGCAATTACAGGTAATACTTCCCACTTTAACATCTTTTTAATTGTTTGCATACAGTTTGCTTTATGTATGGACTGTCAATTTATGAAATAAAAAGGATATGTCACTACACTCAATTTTTTCATAATCTCACATGGAAGTTTTCAGCATTTTACAAATTTTCTGAAAAAATCCAAGTCCTTATATTAAGCTAATACATTTGTAATCGCCATCCAGCTTCCTTATTTTAATTTTAATTATTGCTCATGACCTCAAGCTTTCTAGAAAATGTGAAAATGTATTTGTTTTCCCAAGCATGTCAAGATACTGCATGATATATTTTGGTTATTCCCCTATAAAAGGATTTCGATTTTTGGAGTAAATTATATATGAAAAATCTGACATAAAAATCTTATTTATTGTTATTATTTCATGGACTATCATTTGACATTTAAGAAAAAAGAAAAAATGGGGTCACCAGACTAATTATATTGTGGGAGGGCGTAAGTTATCCCCACCCCCACAAATTTCGAGGGTAATTCAATTAAAAAATTTAAGGAATGTAATTTTTGTCATTTATATAATTCCATATTTCTTGTATGAAGTAATTTTGCATAACAAGAGGAAAAAGAAAAAAAAAGAAAAAAAAATGTTATAAGTGCCCACCCTGGAATCGACCCTGGTCCTCTGGTTCCAAAGTCTGACACGCTAAGCCCAAGGCCACGATGTCGTGCCATGTGCGTCTCGAAATAACAGTACATAATCCGAGTATTGGCCATATTCGTATTCTCATACAGGGTAAATGACATTTCACCCTCGGTCAAAACAGAAGATTCTTTGGTGTAAGATATATTTAATAAATTCATCACTGTCGTCTCCACCTGCTACGCTGTCGACAATAACCTGTAACAAAATATTTGCAGTCGTTACACATCTGTAACATGGAAAAATGACTGCAGTACATTCGTTTTGGTTTTAAAAACGCGTTCGTCTAAAGTAAGCAGATTTATAAGAAAGTTCTTTCTTGGTCTATGTGATGGACAATGCAATGTTTAATCACATCAAGTCATTAAATGTTCAAAGAAAACGAAAGTGAAAGTACTAAATAAGGATATGAGGATATGTGTAGTAGTAAAATATAGTTTCAAGAATATTAATTTATCATATATGCGTTAACTGGATACAGTTGCCATGCTCTACATGATTCATTAAGTTTAGATAAGTGTTGCGGACAAATATACATAGACAAAATAAGATGCTTGCGGTTTATTGTGTCTTAAGTCTCCCAAAAACGATACACATTCAATAGCACAAACCTATTTTTAGAAATATTTCGTCTGGAACCCGTAACGTACTGTCGTCCAGAACCACCTTGCGTTGTAACAGACAACCCTAAGCGTGGAAAGGCGTAAGGAAAATTAGTTTTTAGCATGTGAGTTCAGCCCTAGTAAAGGCTATATTATTCTTATTATCCGAAAAGTTTTACCAGCAAAATAAATGCAGTTTATGTATTTTTCAATAAAATATAATCGCTATAGCGATATTTTATTGAAAAAAAAAACCTTAATTATAACCGTTTGTTTTGCTGCTATCACACTTGTTATTGTGTTAACATGGTTTCTGTGACGTCAGTGTCACGTTATAGAACGTCAGCGTCACGTTATCAACCGCGTTATCAAAGTAGATTCTTGATGTACATCCGTGGTCTGAATCCAAGGAATTTCGCGGTATTGGCCTAGGCAGTTCCGAATGGGCCCTCGACATGACACTGAAAATAGTAAGTGAGTATGATCAAGATATAACACAATTACAAACTGCAGACAACCCCGTGGCATCGCGAGGAAGAGCCACACAACAATAAAGAGACACCAGGAAGTCAAACATCACACAGCAACCAGCTCTCTCTTCACCATCAAGATGATTGGAATGCTAGAATGGACACAAAGTAACGCACAACAAAACATAGAACAATTACAGATTCTGTCAATGGGAGTAACGATCAACAGAACAGAACAGAACAGAAAGAACTTTATTTTGAAATATAGTTCCCAGGCCACTCGCAGGTGACATAAGAGAACAGACATTTGATTAAACAGTAAATCAACAATGGATCAACAACAACAGAACCACCGCCTTTGAACGGACAGCAGCCCAAGCCACCGTAGGGCTTAAATGCATTTTACTAGTACAAATCTTCGCCCTAGAGTCTTCTGTTGTTGAAGCACAAAAATTGTTTAGCTCGCACAGAGTCTTCCTAACTATACTCCTCAAAATAATTAAAGGACCAAGATTTTAGAATGCGATTATAATTAGCTCAAACATTTAAATTCTGTAAAACTTGGCCAAAAGCTTTCGATTCTTTATGCCCATAAATCAAGAATCATTATTACTGATTTCCATGTCTAATTCTGTCATGACAGTGTCTCAAATGAACATACCCTCAAAAACATACTTTCAAAAGGCAGTGGGTGGGGTTAAGAAATTCTTCTGTGGTCATTCGAGCAGAATGAAAGTGACATCAAATTAAACTTTGTTTTAAACAGTTCAGCTCACATGTAAAATATTTCTTCAAACAGTTTCAATATACTGGGAAGCAAGCATTTTCATCATTGACAATGGAGTTTCGGCATTGTTTTGTTTTCTGACAACAATGTGTGTACTTGGCCATCAAGAATCAGATTTTCAATCGTCATTCTATACCTTTGAGTGTTAGAAAGATGTCCCGACGAATTGTTTAAAGATTGTCACAGACAAATGCCTAAACCAGTTGTCTGAACCCATAGTCTGGCTATTACGCTGCAGCCAAAAGGGGTAATTTTCTCTCACAGGAAGAGGTGGGTGGTATCGGAGGGATTAAAACACCATACAATCATGTAAAAACAGAGAGTTCAGCATCTAAACGCATTTTTCATTCATTTCATGCAGTTCTGTGGTCCATGGATCACACACACAAAAATGGCATTCCAATGCATTAAGGTCAAATTTTAAAATGACAAAAAATCCTTGTTAGTAACATTTTCTAGCATTTTCTTTATGCCGTTTCACTTGGCAATTGGGCATCAAAGATGTCCGAAAAATTTAGGCTAGATCGCAAAATTGGTTTTCAAAATACGTTCTACACAAAATGCATCAATGTTGTAATTGATAGCATTGGTCCTTCAATTATTTTGAGGAGTATATTACAATGTATCATCATAGACAAACAATCTAATAAAAAACCTGTCTTCGGGGTTTCCGACAAAGCGATACTAAAATCAGTCTCCTCAGCTACAGAGACTACAGCTAGAAATTTGAAATTTCATCTGTGGCAAGTTTAGGTATGATACTTTCCTAAAAGCGAATAACAAAGGCGCTGAGCAGTCTGTGCGGTTGTACAGGCTGGTCTGCGCCTTTGTTGTTCGCAAACCTCGAAGACAGGATTTCAGAGAAATCATCATAATAATCTTCACAAGTACTCTTTCGAATACTACATACCTACGGTTTTGGAGTCAGCCTTTAAACTTTTTCCTTGCACCTTTACATCGTTTTGCCAAAGAAGACCGCCCTAGCCAGGCAGAGACCAAAATACTGGGCTTCAATATATAGTTGCTTATTCCCCTTGTTTCACTTCTGAACAAACTCAGTCAAACATATTTTAATTCGCCCAAGTTTTTTGGTGGGCTTCTACAATATAAAGATTCTGCATACGCCCCTGCCTGTGTTAACGTGTTCTACTTGTTATTGCACGTGCGTCGACCTACACTATTTGCTTGTGCATGTGTGCGTGCGTGCGATCGTGCGCTTGTGTGTGGACATGAGTTTCTGGGACAATACTCGTATGAAATTTTATATGAAACAGGAGAGTCGTCTCAATGGTTTACTATTTTATTTCAGTTGTCTATTGCCATTATGCTCTGAGAAGAAAATAAACAAAATTATTCCACTACTTTGCCTGACCTCCAGATAATAAGGCGTAATTGAAAATTATTATTTTTATTTCTTTACCAAAACATATGTTGTGGGTACTCAAAAGAACCGTCTCCGTGAGACGGTTCTTTTGAGCGCCCAATACATATGCTTAAACAGATGGATAAGAAAATAATAGCACTTTTATGCTCAAAATATTTGGTTTACTGAACCTGTTTAATGACAGATTTTAGCTTGCTGCTTTGCTCTGTAATTACTAAACTCCAGTCTGGTTAATTACCTATCGAGATCCCAAATATGTTTTAAATCAGAAAACTGATGGCGTAAGAACAGTATATCTGACATTTATGCCCTGGTTTATGAAAGATTCTGAGTGATGTGAATTAGCTATTGCCAAAAGTACAATTAGATATACAACAGTCAAGGAGCATCTCCGTGCGTTCTCCTACGTAATAAGATAAGCCTATATTTAGAGTGTTGGTTGGTTGTTGGTTGGTTTTGTTGCTTTACGTCCCAAGTCAACAGCAATGGTCATTGCGGGACGGTCAGTTCACCTAACCACACTTTTTTCCTGGGCAGGCTTGAACAAGCGGTGCACATACTTTCGCTTGTAACTGACAACAACCCTTCTTGAATGAATCAGCGGAAGGGAGGAGAATGACCGTAGAAATTATTTCATGATCAATCTCCACGAAAGTATGGGACCGGACCGGGATCGAACTCGCGACCCCTGGATCTGCAGTCAGACACGCATCTGTAGCCAGACACGTTACCGACTGCGCTACGCGGCCCGGTATTTAGAGTGTTAGAATTGGAATATCACGGGTCGCTGGTTCGAGACTACTTTTACGAGGGTGTGAATTAGCTATTGCCAAAAGTACAATTAGATTCACAATCCAATGAGCATCTCCGTGCATTCTCCTAATTTCAACATAACAAGTTTGAATTTACATGACAGCATCTCGTTAATTCACTATAGCAAGTTGAATTTACATGATGCCATCTCGTATATTCAACATACATTGTACATGTAACAGGTTGAAATTACATGATGACATCTCGAAAGTTCAACATAGCAAGTTGAAATTTAATGATGGCATCTCGTAATTTCAACATAACAAGCTGTGTTGAATTTACGAGATGTCATCATGTAATTTTAACTTGTTATGTTGAATATACGAGATGGTATCATGTAATTTCAGCTTGTTATGTTGAAATTACGACATGGTATTTTGTAAATTCAACTTGTTATGTTGAATTTACGAGATGATATCATGTAATTTCAACTTACTATGTTGAAATTACGAGATGCCATCATGTAATTTCAACTTGTTATGTTGAATTTACGAGATGGTTTCATGTAGATTCAACCTGTTATGTTGAAATTACGACATGGTATCTTGTAAATTCCACTTGATATGTCGTATTTACGAGATGGTATCATGTAAATTCAACTTGTTAAGTTGAATTTACGAGATGGTATCGTGTACATTCAACTTGTGATGTTGTATTTACGAGATGGTATCCTGTAAATCCAACTTGTTGTGTTGAACTTCCGAAATGGATTCATGTAAATTCAACTTGTTATGTAGAATATACGTGATGGTATCATGTTAATTCTTCTCATGATTTTGTATGTACGAGATGTGATCATGTAATTTCAACTTCTAATGTTGTATTTACGAGTTGTCATCTCGTTATTACGATTTGTCATCACGTTTTAAGTGTTTTTTTCTTCTTGAACCTATTACGCTTCCGTACAGAGAGACATATCTCATCTCAGTTTATCAGCTATGTTGCATCTAAAATCAGATATGTGTGACTACACAGTCAAACATAATAAAATGCCCCCACATCCGTAGACGCAGAACGTGGCAGAACTTGGCATCTCATCAGGGTCTACACTGATTTCTTAGATAAAAGTATCGTCTCAGTAAGCACAGAAATAAGATATACAAGTATATTGGTCAACAAAAGTTTAGCACGGATTTTAATATCGTTATCATCTTTGAAAGAATACGAAACATTTTATTTGATGTGATCAACAAGTATGGGGATCTTAAAAACTATGGGTTTTTTTGGTGTTCGCCAGACACAAGGTAGTCGGGTTAAACGTCCATGGACTGACGTTACATTTTATATCATGCGCATTTAAAGGTTACAAGTCTACATCCAAAACCTTATAATTCTAACGTAAAGCAAAAAGCTCTTAATGATTAAAAACGTTGAAAAAGTCAGAGAAAGATACCCGTATATGACACATTTTTGCGTTCCATTATGACGTTAAAGTGACGTTTTTTTCTGTTTCATGACTTTTCAGCGAACTGAATCTAGCGTTCAAGTAAAGTAAGAAAGAGGGCAAAGATTTTAATGCTAGTGTGGCGCAAGCACCCAGAACAGCTATGTAAGTCGATCATTTGAAAACGTCTTCTCTGGATAGCGTTACCACCTACATTTAACCTAAAATTCAGATTAACGTCACTTTTTATGAATTAAATGCCCAGGGACATTTTTTTTTTATAAAATTGCCTTGCATTTCTTATGGCATCCCAAAATCGTTAACTCTTTTAAATGCATTTTGCATGTCTACACAAAGAAACCATCACTGTTTTTGACTTGAAAACGCCATTATAACATCGACGTTGGTTGTTTCCGAGATTCAACTTTTGCTTGAAAGGCTAACACGACTTTTCAGAATGCATTATACGACCTAGCTGGAAAACAAGAGACTTTATAAACCGATGCTGTATCAATTTTGTATTGCGCATAAAGTACTTGATTTTTTTGATCCCTTCCTTGTTTAAAGCGATGAACGGCGCTGAATTACATCCATCGCTTTCTTAACTTCAAAACATATCAAACCATCATATATCAGCAGATATTTTATAAGTTTAAATTATTTGCACAAACATTAATTGATCTTTATTAAATTTTATCCGTGCTAAACTTTTGTTGAGTAGTTTATTTGGAAGTCACCATAACTATTTGCATGGTGTCGTCTGCTGTCTCTTTTCGAGATAAACGTTTTCAAAAAAATCTTACAGGAATACCACCGGCGTATCAAATATACTGAAGGACTTTAGAAACGCGCCAATTATATATTCACTGTCTCTTCCACATGCATAGTTGATTTGAGGATGTTTTCTTTATCACTTTTTATCCGCTTACACAACGGACCATGATTTGCTATAGTTTCGATTTGCTCACGCGGTTCATTCTGACGTAACACTGACGTTAGTGTTTTTCAACAATTGTCGCCTGACAACTGCTAGATTAGTTCAATTTGAAAGCAAACACTTTGAGCTGGTAGCCAGATGTCTTAACCAACCGAAAAGCAAGAAAAGTTTCGGAAATAAAGTAAAAGAAATCGTTTAATTACACTCCCAGTCGCAGCGTTTCTTTGCTAACGTCAGTCTTAAATTTTCAAACAGCAATAACAGGCGGGTGACGTTCGCGCATGTCGCGATACTTTTGTCTTCTACACAACGGGTTGCGGAGTATCTTGTGGCACTAAAACATTTTGATTATTCCTGTTCCTTAGGATATAAACAGGCAATTACGTCAAATAAAATAATGACGTCAACTACACGAAATGAGCTTTACCAAAGGCCTAAAACTTCATGATTTGATTTTGTCTTTCCCTGTGATTTCGAGAACAAACATCGGTTCAAAAACAAAACGTTTTTTTGCGCTCATAATGGAAGGTATTGATACTCTGTGACTTTTTAATTTTTGGATGTCTCAAGATAATCTCGACGTCACGGCAACCATAAGCAACAGCATTTCGATTTTCCTAATGAATGCAAGCTAAATGAAAGGACTTGCCAATTTTATTTTTCATATAAGTAAAATATTACATTTTGACAATAAATTAGCATTTTAGCAAGTGGTGCGTTTCTAAATTCCTTCAGTATAGTTAAGATCCATATCAGAACCGACATGTTGACAAGCCTGATCTAGTTTCAAACTGTTTGCGAATGTTATAAGCAGACGGCACTGGTATGTACTGTCCTGCCAGCCAAGAGTGACAGTGACGTCATGTTTTGTTTACATAGTTATCAGGGACTTAGAATCGATAAATCACTTGTGTATAAATCCTATCCACAGGATAGAATTAATACACAAGTGATCTATCGATTTGCGTACGCTCAAGTGAAGTGTACACGTTAGTGTTTTACTTAGCAATTGTAAACAAAGTATTACGTCACTGTCACTCTCGGTTGGCACGACAGCACATCTACAGCTTTACATGTAACTCTTTCTTTGCTAGCGTTGACTTTTGTCGTCTGTTGATAACCTTTGCAACCATTTTGGACCCAGATCAGACCGTCCTAATCTGGATCCGAACCGTTTGGCACTCTTATAGTGTTTCTGATTTTTGAAAGTTAATTTTGAAAAAAAAGTCAGCTGACGACAACAAAAGTATGAAAAATTAATAAATAATAACCCTCCAAATAGTATTGTATGAGAATATAGATGGAATCGCCCATCAGATAGCAAAGGGTTTTAACCGGCCTTTGTATACGGAAACCCCTAAACGGATACTTTTTCGGACAATGAAGACCCAGATGAAATGCCTCACAATGCGACATTTCATCAGGCTCTGCACTGTTTTTCAAGATACAAAAGTTCTTCAGACAAACACTACATTTTTTTTGAAAATTATTACCTGCTATCCCTAGATATATACATGTACAATGGGCTATCCCGTGTTTATTGTATCAACGCAGAAGGAACAATTCATTAGTATAAAAAGGGTTAATAGGAAAACTTGTTACATGTACATACCTGCCTGAATTGCTCCAGCATCCAAAACACTTAATCCAAAGAATGTCAGAACTGTATTATTCGAGAATGTGTATGTCTATACAGAACAAACGTAGAGTTAGGTAACATGAATATATATTGAAGTTAGTGAAATGGTAACCCAATCATTTCCTAGAGCTTGTCTTTATTTGCCAGCACACTTACGTCTTGAAATCTTATCTTCGTCGTGTTCGTGGTATCTTTGGAATAATCTAAATTGAGAGATTCGCATATGTATTCCCTACCCAGTAGGCAGATAAAAGCGGGCAACAATCGGTACACCAGAGAAACGCCGTTCAAACGGCGTTTCGCTGGTGGGCCCATAGTGGCCCGATATCGTTTGCTGACTAGGGAGAATTGGTAGAATTTATCATTTTCCAAGTCACCAAACTTTAACATTTTCGTGTTAATGGCTACATACATAAGAGGTGCCAGCCAATTCGTAATCTGTTCAGAGAGCATTTTAGTCATTTAATGAGAGATTGGTGCGTATCGCATTTAGGAGCAGTCAAGGCTCAGATGAGCCTGTGCAGTCATGCAGTCTCGCAAGAGCTATCGCTGCTAGCACACACAAAGTGGGTAAAGGGGCTAATTTAGATAAAAGCTCGGGCAAAAAAAAGGCATACAGCTCACTAGCTACATGTAGTTGCGCACGCACTTTTAAGAAGTATTTTCTCGCATATGCGACACGTACATTCCTGTTCTGGCTTTAAGCCAGAACAGGAATGTACGTGTCGCATATGCGAAAAATTCATGCATTCCATATACAGTTGAATCTCGTTATGACCAGAGTTTTACTACGAATTTGACTATTTATTCATTATTTTAGCGTTTCTCCATTATATTTTCTACATTCTCGTACGCTGCGAAGCATAAGCATAACTTAGCTTCGACACGTGACTCCATGCTGGAACACCATGAATGACCTAGGTACAATGTATGCACAGCAGGACTGTAGACAGACTAGGCGTAAGGTACCGAAATCTACATGTATGACTGCACTGTTTACATGTAGCGGAAATAACAAGAATGTCAAAAAAGGATTTCTGGCAGGTAAATTTTATGATAACGCCCCTTTGCTGATTGAAGCAATTTTCTCAAGTTAGGATTTCACAAAACATGCATTTAAAACTACATGTATATCTCTAAAAAGCTAGAAAAAAAAAATGTTTACAACAGAAAAAATGAACAAAAATGCACACCAGTTGCTTGAAAAAGTTGGAAAAGATGCTGCTTTTCTAGTTTGCAGATGTTTAACCAAATCATTTGAGCGACATCTGTTTGCAAATGTCATATTTGGGTGGTGGAGAGGGGGGGGGGGGCGTTATGGTTATACTTATCAAATGGTTCCAGGTCTTGTTCGTTCATAAAAAAAAGGAAAAACAAAAACAAAAACAGACAAAATATAACAGCAACAACCGAAAAACTGGATTTATACAAAAATATTCATTCATATCATAAAATAACTCACAAAATAACAATAATACTAGAAGAATCCTAATAATGATAATTATAATTTTGATTGTTTAATTTGATTTTTTACGTCCTATCAACAATCTTTCAGTTAAACAGGGACGGGTCTTCCTGGGTTGAACCAGTACTAAGCTAGGATAAATATGTCTCTAGCTTAAGGACTACAGTGCAGTGACGTCGGTGAGGCTCGAACCCGCGGACTCTCAGTCTCGAGTCAGGCACCCTACCACAGAGCCACTGGGCTTCCTAAATAATAATAATAATAATAATAATAATAATAATAATAATAATAATAATAATAATAATAGTAATAATCATAATAACAATAATAATAATAACAATAATAATAATAATAATAATAATGATAATTATATCCAATATAAAGACCTGCTGCTCATGTTGCTAAAATAGCTCAGTACTCGGATTAATACCTTAAACACCTGTAAAAGATAGTTAAAGAGTTTAGTTCCAGTGCTAGAACATCTCAGAGATTCAATGACAACGCTAGCGTAACTAATATCTCTATCTCTACCCGTATAATATTCCATATTTCAAGATTAAGACTAATCCAATGATACCCAAGAACAAATAACCAAAACTCACGCAAACTAATAGTCCCAGATCATACTGCTAGCTAGCTAGCAGTCTGATCCGGGACTTCTTTGTTTGCACAGATTTATTTCTCAATTAGTAATTTGCTTCTCACACTGTCTGTCTTCTCTCTCCAGATACCGAGTTGGTATTGGTTTTATAAGCTAAGACGGAATTCTTTTATTTGAACTAAGTGATATAATTGGTGATGGTTCCATTTACTTGATGAGCATCAAAGAACTTCTTTCCTTCTGGTCTTATTTGACAGATTCATTTCTGAAAGAGCGGGGCTATTTTCTTTGTTGCGGAAGATAAATTAATTACTTTTCTGTTGTAATATGATAGACCTTTAATAGCGCTGCAAGTCCAGTGCACAGACAGTGTCATATGAAGTCGTATACATCTATGCGAATTAGTTCTTGAAATGTTGGTTCTATTCACAAAGCGCTGCGACAGTGGCGTATGAAGTAGAACCTCCCTGTATGGTACAAGTACAGTTCATGAAACAATGGTACTTACAGACAGAGTCGTACACACACATGCATTATGTCGATCCTATATGAACCAGGTCATGGAATGCTGGCTCTATTCGCATAGCGATGCAAAAGAACAATGCATATACATTGTCGTATGAAGTCGAGCCTATATGAACTACATGTAGTTCATGAAATGTTGGACAGGTTCTATTCGCAATTAACTCTGCAAGAATGCATAGACAGTGTCGTATGAAGTCAAACCTTTATGAACCAGTTCATGATATGTTGGTACTATATTTTTGCATAGCGCTGCAAGTCCAGTGCACAGACAGTGCATATGAAATCGAATCTATACGTATATGAACTTGTTCATATAATGTGGATCCTATTCGCATAGCGCTGTAAATCCAGTGCACAGACAGTGTATTATGAATGCAATCAGGGTTGGCACGATATTACCAGCCCAGGTAAACCCACCCCATAAAACCCGGGTTTATCCGGGTTGGGCAATAAGGTCATATTACCCACTTTGGGCAATATGCGGGTTTAATGAATTTTTGGTCTTATAAATTCTCGGTTTCCAGTCTCATAGTAGATATAAAAGCGTAGAAATGAATCTATATAGCCATATTTTAATCAGTTTAAATGGTAATAGTGAGATAGTCATTAAAATATGAGTATCAACAATGATTAAACATTGACATTTAAATATATATTACATGTATTTACAAGATACAGACAAGTCAGTTTTCAACTATATCTGATTAGTATTATCTGTCTATTATCATGATTATGCCAGTCTATCAATGTCTTTTCCCTGAAAAATATCTTGGGCTTCAATTGTATAAACAAACCCACTCCGAGTCTTATTGCTTGGCCATATTGGCAGTAAATGAAAAATTTTTAAAGCTAACTTTGATTGGTGATGAGCAGAGCTGTTTTATGCTTATAAATTAATAAGCCTGAATAAACTTTATGTATATATGTCTAATTATATTCCAGAGTGCGAATGAGTTCTCATTTCTCATTTCCAAATAGGACTGCATTAAAGTATATTCGCCATTTTGTTACTTGGTCCAGCTTGACTGCATTTGAACATATAATTTCAATAGCCAAAGATAATTGCTCAATTACAGCACCAAAGGTGTGAATCACAGTCAAAACAATACTACTGTTATTTTTCTAAATTTTGGGATATCCTCAATTTTTTTTGTAATCATCCTAAAATTTGACCACAAAGTAATGCCATTCAAAGATGCAGGCAGGAATGCAAACAGCTTTAATCCTGATCAGTCTGTTTCTCTTTAGACCAGCACTGTTTGCACAGAAAAACTGCAGGGTAGCAGCTGGTGTGGTAGTTATGATTATTTTAATGATAAACTTTCAGATTTATAAAACCCACATAAAACCCATAAAACCCCCGAAACCCACCCTCATAAAACCCGTAAAACCCGCCGGGTTGGGCTTTATGATAAAACCGGGGTTTTATGCCAAGCTGAATGCAATGGGCCAGCACATGAGCTTTTGACAGTTATCTCATCTGCCTTCGCTTCTCACATACACACCAAAATAAAAAAGAGGAAGGTTCAGACCACATACCATACATTAGACCTCTAGCTCCCCTGAATATGTCAGCATGGGCAATATGTCAGAAAGAGGTCCTTGCGCACATGCGATAATATAAGAATCCATCATGAATGTTAGGGTGGGATAGAAAAATCCGTACCGAGGATCAAAAATTGACATCATGAGGCTTGCCAAGTGATGACAAAACAGTAATCACGAGGGACGGATTTTTCTATCCCATCCTTACACGAATAATGGACTTTGTTTTTTTCGTTCACCACTAAGTACAGCATTTTATATTGAAAAAAAAAACAGAATAGAGGCTCCTAGAAACTCGCTGAGATTCGACATGGTGACTTCATTTTATCATTTAAATGACGTCACGGATCAACGTGTGGCTGTAAGATAGTAGTTGATTTTTCCCTTTTAAGTTCGCATTGTGTTTTCAAAGCCCTTTAAGAGTATCTAAGTCTCTTTTTCTTTCAGCCTTATTTTTTATATAATTTTATTGTTTATTAAATATTCAATAGCCAATAAACTTCTAAATTATTCTAAACTCAATGTAAGCCAAATTCTGTCTTTCTGACACTGGGCTTCATCTTTTATACAATGAAGTCACGTGATACCTTATGACATCATTATTAACCAATCATATTACAAGTTTATTGTATTGTGCCCTCTACATAGGTAAGTTTCCATTTATATCAACCAATCAGAAGATACAAAAGTGACTCATAGTCATAGCAGTTGCTCAATTCCACAAAGGTCATATCACTAGATGTATTGCACAATCCTGCCAATCAATATCATAATTGACATGATCTATTTATTGAGCTTATGTAATTTTACTACACTAAGTAACATTTGTCAACACAACCTTTCTAAGGTGTTAAAACATCCCATCAAAATTGACAGGCTTATGTATATGTCCTTTAAGAAACAATAAAAAACTGGTGTCAGACAACCTTATAAAACATAAACATGTCAATCACAGATGTCAACAGCCCACCTGGCCTGAACATCTGCGTCTAATCTAAACCAAGCATTATCAAATATTGTACATCCCCACAGGCAATTCACAATTATTGCGAACCCTCTCAAATGAAGCCAGCTATGTTATACGGCCAGCGTGCGGCCGACGTGCGGCTGTTCGTTTTTTATCTTTCCCACGGACTGGTATGGGTATGTGACATAGAATTATCTCACATGGGTAAAAACAACGGAAATCCCGATCTGGTGTGCGAGAAAAACTTAATCTCATTTGCAGCCCCGTAGATATTGGCCCTTTTCGCACACATGAGCTACTAAAGCTTCTTCCCCTATATGAGCAGTCTGATCTGGGTCCATGTTGTTTGTCATAATGGCTTCTTAAACATTTCAGCAGACGAGAAAAACGGGCGACTTTTGTTACAATTGGCGCTTTAAGGGTTAATATGTCATAATTCAAGTTACTGTCTTCATGTGAAAGTATTTTGTTTCTGAGAGACTAAGTCTTTTCTTTCTGCATTTCAATGTCATGAATTCGTGACTCCTGATTTAAATTCAAAGCAAAAGTATTAGAAGATATTAAAAGTCTATCCAATTTATGACATTTAATGAAAATGGTATCAATTTCTATTAAAATGCATTAATAGATCTGTAATATATATATATATATATGCATTCGTTATGTCTAGCGTGGAAGTTTGAATTTGAAAAAAGGTAAAATTTTATTTTACTGACCGTTCCAGGGCGGTACTTCTTTTTTGGATCGCTTATGTTTTTCTGTCTTGTGTTTGTTACGCCTTTGTGCGCTTCTGTTTGCTTGTGCCCTGTGGTCACCTGCTGGTAGAGGACTGACCTCTTGGCCCTCGTTGTGGTGTCTAACTGTAAGTTTGTCACTTTCTCATTGGGTATCCGGGGTCAGGTGTAGTACTTGATTGTATCTATTCTTGATCTTTGCATCCTTACTTACTTCTTCCCAAACAAGGAGAACCTGAACTATTAGAGGACAGGAGCTGAGAGCTTATGGAAGGTGTAGTATTTCTTGGGAAGATTTGCTTAGCTCTGTCCAGGCTCGTGTACACATCTTTACTGACCTCATATGATAAGTCAACTTTTTCCTTTGTAATTCTACATATTCTACTATATGATTTTTACCGCCAATACTCTACGTCACATGACAGCATTTACATTTTAAAATGAACAACATGTTTGCAAACCACATTTTTTTTATTCCCATTACCTTGTTCCTCACCATGTGGAAAAACATTTAAGAAATTAATTCAATTTTTGGAATGTTCATGGAATCATGAATACTTCGGGTCTCTTGTAAAGTGAGTGAAGCCCATTAACTTTGAAAGAGACCCGAAATATTCATGATTCCATGAACATTCCAAAAATTGAATTTATTGCTTATATTTACATTTTATTATAAATATCTAAATTATAAAGAATATTTTAAGCTTATGAATTGAAACAGTTTTGTATTTAAAATATAATCGTATTAACGGTTTAGTCGGAGTATAGAATGGAAAAGCGGAACAGCCAGCTTGAACACGGACAGCCAATGGAGCCAACAAGAGGCTTGTTTTGCACGTGCGACTCAGGTGTGGCTCGCTGTCAATCACAACACCAGTATCTCTTCTGGTGAATGAGCTCGATGTTCGAAGCGTATTGCACGGGCATGTGAGCTCGGCAGCAGTCAATCAAAGATTGTGTAATTCATTAGGCTATGAACGATTGCGAAAATCTAAAGATGCATTAAAGGATTGCTTCGAAAATGTAAATATAATGTCATACCTTATCAATGTATTCATTGAGATTCTTTTACTTATAACCTCTGCCTTTTAGCAGGCATCTTGGGCTTAAACCAATAAAAATACAACTCCCAAAACCATGCCTCATGTGACGTGGTATATTTAGTACGGTGGTATGTTATTTAGTGATTAAAACTAGAAAAGGTAGACATTTAACTCAATGGCTTATGTAAAC